>CM073574.1:22023290-23364821 GCA_037074715.1 Magnolia kwangsiensis
TGGGGAGATATGATCTCTCATCATGTCACTTTTCCTCTTAGCCCTTGCGTGTATCTTTTGTGGTTTTCTTTATTTTTTTGTCTTAATAAAATCTCATTACCTTTAATAAAACAAGTAATCAATTTCAGCGTCCTACGTGAGGAAGACTGGTTAATCATAAGCCAAAAACACTACTAATCAAATAAACCAAAGAGCACCACACTAAGGGTGCATTTGGATGCACTGTCAACTTGTCTTGCAATTACTAGTCTAATAAAATATAAATGACCGAATCATATATTTCTTCGCCAGCATTCGTACCAAGGACCTGGGTTCCACATTGCAAATGCATTGCTTTGGATTTGGATTTAGAAAGAAATGTAATTGCAATTTAAAGCCTACTTCCTGAAACATCATCAGTTATTGTCATTTCCTCTTGATTAAAATGAATGCTTGAAATTGAGTTCACTTTGGCATCCAAACACAACCTAAATGTGTTTCAATCACAATCTACTTTTTCGATTGTAATAGTTAACAAGGAAATCAACATTCAGTGGGAAAAAACAGAAGGAAAAAAAAAAAAAAAAAACCGTATTTTCAAAATCTTACTTGGATCAATGTTGGTAAGCACAGCCGTTCCCCCGAAATTGCAGCTAGTTGGAACTGGGTTCTTCTGGTAATAGTTATTGAATGCATACGATGCATGATCATGGGCTGTATCTGGGTTGTAACAACTTCCACCTTGTTGGATTGTTGAACAATCTGCTCCACCGTACCCACATGCATAGTCAAGCGCGACCTGCAAAGCAGTCTGTGAAGCAGTTTGGCTCGCAATGCACCAGCTCTGACCTGATGACATGGGGGCTGCTGTTGTTGGAGATGTATTCGGATTTGTGACAGGCGTCGCTGTTGTAGTCGGCGGAGTTTCTGGAGATGCAAGTGGGTTCACTACAGGAGTAGTTGTTGGGGTCGTAGGATTGACCACAGGAACTGTCGCCAATGGAGTGATGACGTCCAATTGACGGACGGAAGCACTGGATTGCACCTTGCTGCCGATAAGCTTTCTGTGAGAAGATGTGAATGCCCGTTCTTCTTCTCCACTCAGCTCTTTCTTTTTGAGCATTTTGGTAGAAGGTTTCTCTATAAATAGAGAAAGTAATCTAATGCGGTTACTGCTCCCAAT
Source organism: Magnolia kwangsiensis (assembly GCA_037074715.1). Classification (NCBI taxonomy): domain Eukaryota; kingdom Viridiplantae; phylum Streptophyta; class Magnoliopsida; order Magnoliales; family Magnoliaceae; genus Magnolia; species Magnolia kwangsiensis. The sequence continues at coordinate 22,024,453 of CM073574.1, forward strand.
TTGACTTGTTAATTGGTCGCGTAGCTTGACTCCATTGATGGGACTAGAAAAAGGCAAGTTTCGTACATTGATCTGAAGTGGGATATCATGATCAGGAAGAACGGAGGTGGCACGGGTCCTCAACCTGATCAAACAATCATCCAGGCTCAATCCATCATCACAAAAAGCATCTAGTATCATGCAGGATTTAGCCTTACGAAGAAAATCCGTAACTTGGACTAAAGCATTCATGAAGTTCTGGAACGACTGGATTGAATGTATTCTAAAACAATCTTCAATAAAAGCCAATGAAAAAAGAAGCCGATAGTTTGATGGATCGATTGACTTTCAGAGACACAAGAGCTGAATCAATGGCCTTTATGGCTGGCAAGAGCATGGGGAGATGGTCCTCTTTCATTGATTCGCTGCTCACAACAATGGTAATGGTTGTACAGCCGATGAAGCTTGAAACCTCTCTCTGAACCCAAGCGACTGCAAGAGCTCTAGATTTTGCTTACAGCTTCTATATTTTTCATACTCACCAATAAATCCACATCTATTCTGTTCCCGCAAACTGCACTTAGTAATCCGTGATTTTTGTCGGAAATTCTGATATGAGATATGCTGTTTCGTTTCAGAAGCTGTATGAAATCTGCTGGAGAAGAAGAAGAATTACTCCCATCATATGATACTCTTACCAATGTTCCTGGAAAGCACGTAACGGCTACACCTTTAGTTCGATGGCTCATGAATAATCTCTATTAAAATAAAATAAAGAATCCTTGAATCGAATGACGGAAGTGGCAAATATTCTGGAAACAGAACAAAACATCCCTGATTTAAAATGACAGAAACAAAAATGCCACTTTTTGCTGCCAAATCATGTTTCATATGCTTGAAAAGTAAAAACCCAGATGGATCCAATTATGATATACATGTCTTTACAAAATTCTGACATCCCAATCGTGAAGCACTCAGTCCAAATCCAAGACACAGAACAACAAAAAATCCAATACATACCTCCAAAGTACATACAATCTCATGAATCTGTAAACACAAAAAATAGAAAACCAAGAAAAATAAAAACAAAAATTTCAAATAGTAGGATAATTTTTATAAGCCTCAACCACTAACCCATGAAAGAGAGATCCAATTCAAGTGAAAAAAATAAAAAATACATGCATATATTTTTAAACCATTCAATCTCTCAATACCCCCCCCCCCCCCCCCCCCCCCCCCCCAAAAAAAAAATAAAAATAAAAATAAAATAATAATAAAAAATAAATAAATACACACACACACTCACATGACAAAAATACCCCAAATTGCAATTCTATCAATAAAGAAAGTGGGAAAAAATCCAAATGCATTACATTTTCACTATATCCAGAACAACATAATAGAAAAGCGAAAAACTTGAAAAAAAAGAAGAAAGAAAGCCCAAAACATCAGAGCTCTAAAACCCATTTCAAAATCTACTAACCTGAACAAAGAAAAAAAACACATGAGGAGGATCAGACACTGAAGAACCCTGAAACCCATCTCACCAATCTCGGCCAAGCTATCTGTCTTTTCTCCTGCTAATACTCTACCACCCTTTGTTCCTGGAAGTTCAAGCAGTGATTTCTTTTTCCAAACCAAGGAAGCAATTAAACTCCTTTCAAAAGAAAAAAGATTATCTTCTCCTCTATCTCTTCCGTATTTTTTGTTAGAGGAATCAAAGTTTTGTCAGAGAGAGAGAGAGAGAGAGAGAGAGAGAGAGAGAGAGAGAGAGAGGAGAGAGAGAGAGAGAGAGAGAGAGGAAACTTGAGAGAGGAGTGTGGGAGTTGGAAGGTGCACGACACAGCAGGTGGTGAAAAGATAAAAGGTGGAAAAAGGAGAGGAAAGTGAATTGTTCAGGAATTTTAAGTTCTGTTGTGACCTCCTTACAATGATGATGCTCTCTCTCTCTCTCTCTCTCTCTCTCTCTCTCTCTCTCTCTCTCTCTCTCTCTCTCTCTCTCCACTTTTCACTGTGAAGTAGGGGACTGACTGACCATAAATCAAAGAGAAAGGTGGGAAGAAGAACAATCCGTTCGGTGGTGTTTTTTAAATTGATGGGATTTGAAATGAAATGTGGGATTTTCGCCATGTGGGTCCCACTGAGAGAGAGAGAGAGAGAGAGAGAGAGAGAGAGAGAGAGAGAGATGTTAACGATCTGCTATGTTGTCGTGATTCTCGTTGTGTTAGCATTCTGATGCTCTATAGGGTACGAGAGAAACTTTGGTACTCTGGCAGTGTGATGGTTAATACGCTGGCACTGATAAATAACTTCAAAAGTATAAATGGAACGCACTCAATTCAAATTAAATTGTCCAGTTTATGAGTACAAGTTTAGACGGACAATCCCTTATTATCTCACTATCATATTTTTTGAAATTTTGGATTGCAATTTATTCCATCAAAGTGATAAAAAAGCACCAATCATTATGATTTTACAACAATCAACCAGATAAATGAATCGGCATTGCAATCACAATAGAAATTTCCAATCCAAACATACCTCAGTACATGTCTCTAATGATTTGACATCCAAAACTGTTATTATTATGATTTTACCACAGTTAAATAGAACACCAGAATAAAATAAAATAGATCATCTAGGACCAAAATCAGTCCTTTCTGCTCATCAGGCGAGTTACACTGTTGAAATTTCAACCTACAACTTAGGTCTGACTCAACATTGGGTTTGGCTAGTGTAGTGGTCAGTGCTATGTGGGCCCATCATGATGTATGTTTTAACCACGCGGTCTATCCAAGGTAGATCTAAATCTTAAGTAGACCACACCACAGGAAAACAATAGTGATTGAATGTCCACCATTAAAAGCAGATAATAAAGACCTGGATGTAGCGGGGAAAACAGCTTGGCCCCCAATAAGTTTTTAATGGTAGGCGTTCAATCAACACTATTTCCTGTGATGTGGTCCACTTGAGACTTGGCTCTACCTCATTTTTGGGTTAATACCATAAAATGATATGGAAAAATGGATGGACGGTGTGGAATGAAACACATACATTATGGTGGGGCGCAGAGAGCACCGACCACTAACCATTGGCTAGTGGTGGGGTCACTATCCAATCCGACTCCTTCAGCGTGTAGGTGAGACCCACATGTTAAGCTGATCTGCATGATTTTCATGGTGGGGCCTACCTCTTTCATGGTACTGATGTCCTGCACAAGTAGTGAGTATGGCAACAAAGATGGTACGGTACCACAAGTTGTGGCACGTGATTAGTTCTCTTTTGGGTACGGTCTGGCTTCTGGTGACCCAGCCCAGTTGAGTCGGATTTGTGGGCTGAGCCTAGCTCGACTCTTTCTAAATGCCAGATGTGGCCCGGTGTGGCCCGACATTCAACGGTAATGGATTATCTAACGAGTGGGCCCGACTCTGCCTCGGCCCAGATTTTTAACTCCAGAACTGAGATGGGTTTGGATTGGTTGCTTGAGGTTACTGGTCGAGCCCAAACATGGTTTGGGCTGTCTGGGACCGCTTCAGTTGCAATCCTAGTGTGTGTATGGTGTTGATTTCGGTGGTATTTGGTAGACCATAGTAAAAATTCCACTCACACATTGCAATCATGTATGTAAATCTAAGCCGTCTAAAATATGGGCCATTTTTGGATGGAGCCCATTAAAAGAGCATGATGGTTGGTCAGACTGTCTTAATCGTCCAATTGGCGTCGATCAAATGAACGGCTGTTGTTTCAAATACAACAGTCAAAAATCAAATGGCCAGATAGTTTTTTTATCAGAGTCATTTTTTGCTACATTACATCCACCCGTGGCCCACTATTTTGATGGTCCAGTGACGTATGCTAGATATATCTGCCACCGTTTGATTAAAGGTGCGGATTTCCAACAACAACCGTGCAACAAAAAGCTCGGTGGTGATTTATCATGATGCATGTGGCACATCCACCGCGTCCATCATTCATGCCAGCTCATGTGAGCACGTGAACCCAAAGCCAAATCCAAACTCAAGTGGGCCACACCACAAGGAACGGTGGGGTTGTGGACACCCACCATAATGTTTATAATATTCCATCCAGCCCGTCCATAAGGTAAGTCCCATCCGGATCAAGGGAATGACGTAATTTTAGCTTGATCCAAAGCGTAGGTGGGCCCCAAGAAGGCTTTAATGGCTGGCATCCCATCTGCACTTTTTATGTTTTGTGGCCCACTTGACTTTTTCAGCGGCTTTATGTCTGAGCTTATGTGTATATGAGCTGGCGCAAATGATAGTCAGATTCGATGTCACACATCACGGTGGGCCCCACAGATCCTTTTTGTCGAATGGTCTCCCTACATCAACTGTTGTCAGAAATCTGCATCCCTTAATAAACGGTTGCAAATTACAGCAATGGCCCGCACCGTTTGTCTAAAACGAGGGTCCGAAACATCCACAAAAACGGGAGGTGAGCATCAACAACCGTAATACGGCAGAGCATGTATTCATAGTACGCGAGGCTGGTAAGTATCAATCAGTACCTTCCATCTAATGGGCCCTACTATTTACGGAAAAAAATACAATAGGTAGGATGATCCTCTCCATCCGTGGCCTTCAGAGCAACAGTAATAACAAAACTGACGGTCGGCATAAAGTGATAGCTGGAGTTGTCTGATAGGTGATAATTTTGAAATACGGTCCATCCATGATCTGGCCCACTATATGGACAGTCCCGATTAATATATCAGCCTACCAAATGTACTGTATAGATCTAACTTGTTCACGTGTTCCCAGCCCTACCGTATCATGCTCAAGAGGGGAGGTAAGACCCCGGCCTCACACAAGACGGTGCGGTCCTTACTGCGGAGCCCACCTTGATGTATGAATTCTGTATCCACACCGTCCATCAGTTTTTACGGATCGTTTTAGAGCATTGTACAAAAAATTAAGTACATTCATTTATCATGTGGACCATACCATAGGAAGCACTGGTGATTGATCGCTTTACCATTAAAAGCTTCTTAGGGCGCACCTTAAAGTTTCTGTAGTGTTTATCTTCCATCCAATCTGTTGATACGGTCATATAAGCCTGGAGAAGGTAAAGAAAAACAAATATCAGCTTAATACAAAACTTTTGTGGCCCATTAATGGTCAATCACCACTTTTTCCTATGGTATGGTCCACTTGATAAATGGATCTGCTTCATTTTTAGGATAATCCCATAAAATGATCCCAAAAAAACAGATGGACGGCGTGGATACAGAATACATATATCTAGATGGGCCCCACAGTAAGGGCCGCACCATCTTGGGTGAGTCCGGGGCCTCACCTAATCCGCTCCCGCTCAAGATATAGGTTAACTGTTGTTAGTGGGAAGTGGGCCCACTTACATTGACTTGCAAGAGACGGTGGGATAAAGTGGGCCCAGATTTCCATCGTCCCCTCAATTGCATTATAATATTTCACTAAGAGGGAACTAACGTTATGGGTGCATCGCATCGGATGAAAATCTTACCCACTTAATCAAAAACATCACAAGGTACAAACATATTATAACAAAAACATTGAAATGGACAAAAGGAATCCAATGATGAGTTTTATCAGAGTACTTTCCTTGGACATTCTGTAAAAGTTCACCTCGTCTCACATGTGGCACGTGTATGAGATATTCTGTCACCGTGCATGTGATTTGGCACGTGTGTGAGATCCGTGATGTTCCTATGGTGGGTCCTGCAATGAATGGACCTTGCCCGAAAACCTAATACAAGTAAGCATCCTAAGACCACGGCCAGACCAAACCAAACAATAGCCCCGAGCCCGAAAATTGATAAGATCCCTATTTCCCATGTGAATGGTCCTTATCTAACCGGTGATCAAGTGGGCCACATATGCACAAAGAAGAGACATTTTAGATGGATGAAAGCAATGGTCTACATTCAAGATGGATGGTGTTGTCTGACAGATTTCAAGTTCATATTTGTAGGATACGACACATACGTATGAAGTTGGGCGGGCCTGGTAAAATGAATTGAGCCCAGGCCTGGCCCGAAACTTTATTGGGCCATCCATGAAATCTGGCCACCCTTAATCCTAACCGTTGTTTGGAAGACTCTGTGGACTACAAATGCATATGAGGCTTTGGATTGACGATTGACTTCGTACGCAGATGTAATCATGTTGAGAGTATACCTGTACTTACACGCCACGTGTACGGGAAAGAGGGCACAATATCTTAGAAAAGGAAAGTTACAAACAGCCCGTACTGCGACTTTGTTCTTTCTTTCTCAAAGAAATGTCAGGAGCCTGTGATCTTGTGCTTTGGGATAGGATTGGAAAAAGGACGGTGGTTTGGTCTTTTGTGGAAATAGTAGACGATAAGGAGTCTTGACTTGTTGGCGTTTGAGATCCATTCATTTCCCCCTGGTCTATCCATGATTAGATCAGATCATCTTGAACATTGGTATGCGAGCCCCAAGGTGATTAATGACGGAGTATCAGTCCACCAGGCGTGCCTTGTCATGTTCATCACGCAGCCGAAAAATCATCCTTATCCAAAACTCAGGTGAGTCTTACCAGATGAACGGATTGGATGGAATATAAACAATGCGGGTTCCCATAAAAACCCACGGTTTGTTTCCCCTCCCAACACTTCACTGTGGGGTAAGCCCACCTGATCTGTGCATGGGGATGATTTTTGGATTTAGGGCCTATCATCGAGTGGGGCACCTGGTGGATGGGATGGATGTCATGCAACTTTACGCGGTCAGCTCAACGAAGCCTAGACTGAGCTGCCATCAGAGATGGAGCCGGTGCTCATCTGGCAACTTTAAAATATGCTTTGCTTGAGCCAATTTCTAACATTTGCACCTAGACTGTGATCGGATTAGGTGGGATGGGATTCAAAAAACATAATTATTACATATAGTAGGTACTATTACCATGGGATAAGCTTAATTCCTATTTGTAATACGGCGGTACATTGAATGGATATACCCACTATCACTTGAAACTATTGAGAATAATACATGTGTTATATCTAAATTGTTCATCTGTTTTGTAACCTCATCTTATGGCATGGGCCTAAAAATAAGTCAGATCCAAAGCTTATGTGGCCCCAAAGAAGTTTTCAACGGTAGGTATTCAATCCCTGCTGCTTTCTATGGTGGGGGTCCACTTGAGCTTTAGATCTATCTGATTTTTTGGCCCATGTTCTAAAATGATCTCGAAAAATGGGTGGACGATATAAACATAACTCACACATTATGGTGAGACTCACACAACTTGCTGACATTGAGTGGAATTGGCATGGACCTGATGCAATTTTATCTAATCTAATTCTAAGCTTTTCCAGTCTTCCCAAACATTGAGTGGAATTGGCACGGGACCAAATGCAATTCTATCGCACATAATCCCATCTAATACCATGCGCCGAATGCCTCTTTTTGAATGCAAGCAACCAAGTAACTTTCAAACATGCTTTAAGTGCACATTGTTGTAGAGAAATCAAATCGACCAAGGAAGAGAGGTTGGATCGGAACTTTATACACTTTGTTAAATCAGACAATGATAGTACAGCTAAAGGCTAACCCTTCGACCCTTGACCAAGTATGATATGAGGTTGAGCTCGACCATCAATTGCAAGTCAAAAAATTCGATCACTCACTCGTCACTGAGAGGGGCATGACCCCCGCATCCCAGGTCGGCACAATTCTCCTTCCACTAAATCCAACCTGATCTTAGCAATATTCATGCAAGATCTTAGCCGAAAATCTAGGAGAATATTTAACATAAAGATCCACCCAAGATTCTGATGTAGAGCGGGTCGCGGACAATTTCATGGCCAAGATGGATCAGAAAACGCACGGTCGGCGACAAAAGTGATCCGGACCATCGGACCTTAGATCGGGCGTATCTCACAATCCGAAATGAGTTATCCGACGTAAAATATATGATTTTGGGGTAGAACGAGCTACTTTAGCCAACCAACCCCGCCACGCCGGGTTGCGCAGCCCGGATTTGGGAGGAACCCCCTGATCGACGGCCATTTCCTCGTTCTAATTTTATTTTTACTATAAATAGTAAGTTTTAGTTTGAGTATAACTTTTCATCCGTTGGGCTTTAGGAGTTGTGTCCAACATGAAAAGTGCTTAGGATAATTAGGAGAACGGTTTGGTGAAGCCAAATAGGACACTTACTATTTTTGGCCGAAAACCTTGCGCACTAGTAGACATCATGACCGTCTATAAATAGTAAGTTTACTATTTATAGTAAGTTGCGAATTCTAGGAGTTTTAGTTGTAGTTTGAGTCTGATTTCTTTCTTATTGCTTGGTTCCCTTATTTAAAGGGTTGTGAACTTGATTTTGGAAATTTATTAATCAATTAATTTCGAATTTATTAGAATTTATTTCTATCTTCCTGCTTTCTTTCCTCGTGGATTCGAGAAGTCTCTGTGAGGAGTCCAGAGAAGCTCCGTGGATTCGGAGTAGTTATCCTTGAGGAAGACGGTGATCGACCTCATCACGTTCATCCCTGCGTCAATTTGGTATCAGAGCGAGGTTTTCCCTCGGGCCGATGGCAAACAACGAAGGTATGAATCAAAATCTTGTGGACGATGATCCAGGGATTCGTTATCTTTCGGAAAGAATGGAAGCTTTCCATCGAAAGAGTCAGTTGACCATGCAAGGGCTGCAGGCAACCCTCGACCGTCTTGCGGATGCGTTATTTCCGCCCCGAGCCCTAGGCGGTGCTCCACCACCTATGGTCGCTCCACCACCGGTGGTTGCTGTACGACGTGACCCTGATTATCGCAGAGTACTACCAGCGGCAAACCGTAGGGCTACACCAGATGACTTTAGTTCCAGCGATGAGGACAATAATGAGGGTTTTGACCGACGGCCAATCCATGGAGGCGATTGTCTAGATCGTGATGAAAGAGACTATCGAGGTAAGGCTGAACTTCCTAATTTTAACGGTTTATTACGTATCGAAGATTTTCTCGATTGGCTAGCCGAAGTAGAGAGATATTTCGATTATATGGATGTGTCAGATCATAAAATGGTGAAATTGGTAGCGTTTAAATTAAAATCTGGTGCTTCTGCATGGTGGGAACAATTGCAACTCTCACGAGCCCACCAGAACAAGGCGCCCATCGCATCATGGCCTCGGATGAGACGTCTTCTTCGTTCACGATTTCTCCCCAGTGATTATGAGCAGATATTATTCCAGCAATACCAGAATTACCGACAAGGAAATCGAACTGTTACAGATTACACTGAAGAATTTCAGCGGTTGGCTACACGAAACGATTTGTCAGAATCTGAGTCACAGAAAGCGGCACGATTTATAGGTGGGTTGCGACCGGTAATTCAGGATCGAGTTCAGATGTACCTAGTCGGGACCGTAGATGAAGCAGTTCAATTGGCAGGAAGGGCAGAAACACAGCTTGCAAGAGCTCCTGCTCATCCCTATCCTTCAAATCGACCCCTATGGCAGGTCCCACACAGGATCCAGTGCTGACTCGAGGAAAAGATCCGGTAGGAGAATGTCCTCAACCTCCTCCACCCACGAACCGTGATACGGGGAGCGGACCATCCAGACCTCAACGGGCAGCACCCACAACAGCGGGCCCGAGTAGGATTCCGAATCCTTATGCTCGGCCAAGGCCGAACAATTGTTACCGCTGTGGCCAACCAGGCCACTTATCAAACATTTGTCCTCAACGTCCAGCAGCACACTTGACTATAAACGAAGGGGACACTGAAGATGAGGCTGCAGAAGAAGATCATGGCTTTGTTGAATATGAACAAACCACTGAAGAAATAGCAGGTAGCGATGAAGTAACAGGCGATGATCGTGGCGAATCTCTCGTTGTGAGGCGACTACTGTATACCCCACGAAAGGAATTATATCCACAGCGGCACAATATATTTCGTACTCGTTGCACTGTCAACGGAAAGGTCTGTGATGTGATCATAGACAGTGGTAGCAGCGAGAACATCGTCTCAAGAGTGATGGTGGATAAGTTGCAGCTACCAACGACGAAACATCCTTCCCCGTACTCAATTGGCTGGATAAAAAAAGTGAACGAGACCAAGGTAACTGAACAATGCACTATCTCGTTTTCAATTGGTAAACATTATAAGGATCAGATACTTTGTGACGTGGTTGACATGAATGCTTGTCATATGCTACTCGGTCGACCCTGGCAGTCGGACTGTGATGCGACCCATCGGGGGCGAGACAATGTCTACATATTCGTCAAGGATAGTCAAAAAATAATCCTTGCCCCTATGGCACCAGAGAACCACCCTGAAGCCTCTAAAGTGGAGGGGAGTTCTCTTTTGACCATTCGAAATTTCATGGAGGTTTCCAAGGAAACCGACGAGGTATATGCCGTAGTGGTAAAGGGCGAGAAAGAGGAACCCTCAAACATCCCTCCAAGTTTAAGACTGTTACTAAACGAATTCAAAGAGGTGTGGCCTGAAGATTTACCTGATGGATTGCCCCCCATGAGAGACATCCAACATCACATATACCTCGTCCCTGGGGCTAGCCTGCCCAATCGCCCTCATTATCGGATGAGTCGGAAGGAGTATGAGATACTTCAGGGGCAAGTGGAGGAATTGATCCGTAAGGGTCTATTGAGAGAGAGCATGAGCCCATGTGCTGTACCAGCATTATTAACGCCAAAAAAAGATAGAAGCTGGCGCATGTGTGTCGACAGCCGAGCAATTAACAAAATTACTATTAAATATCGGTTTCCAATACTACGGTTAGACGACATGCTCGATATGTTAGGAGGGGCTAAAGTGTTCTCTAAACTCGATCCAAAGAGCGGGTACCATCAGATTCGTATTCGACCCGGTGATGAATGAAAAACGGCATTCAAGACAAAGGAAGGGTTGTATGAGTAGCTGGTCATGCCTTTCGGCCTATCGAACGCACCAAGTACTTTTATGCGTTTCATGAATCAAGTTCTAAAACCGTTTATTGGCCGATTTGTGATAGTATATTTTGATGACATATTGATATATAGCCAGGATGAGGCGGAGCATAAGAAACATCTCAGGCAGGTGCTGCAGGTCCTACAAGATAACAAGTTGTACCTCAACTTGAAAAAGTGTAGCTTTTTAACTGACAGCCTGTTGTTTTTAGGATTTGTTGTAACGTCCATAGGCATTCGGGTGGACGATGAAAAGGTGTGAGCTATTAGGGAATGGTCGAACCCTACAAATATTCATGAGGTGAGGAGTTTTCACGGATTGACGACTTTCTATCGTCGATTTGTGCGAGATTTTAGCACCATAGTCGCGCCAATAACAGACTGCATGAAAAAAGGGCCGTTCCAGTGGACCGATAAAGCTGACAAGAGCTTTCATGAGATCAAGCATCGTTTGTCTACAACACCGGTCTTGGTGCTTCCTAATTTCGATAAATTGTTTGAGGTGGAGTGTGACGCTTCATATGTCGGAATAGGAGGAGTATTATCACAGGAAGGCAAGCCGGTAGCCTTCTATAGCGAGAAGCTCAATGAAGCCCGAAAGAAGTGGTCGACTTACGAGCTTGAGTTGTACGCAGTTGTTCAGGCGCTGCGACATTGGCGGCATTATCTGATTCAAAGGGAGTTTATTCTGTACACCGACCATTAGGCATTAAAGTTTATTAATAGTCAGACTAACGTGAATCGTGTGCATGCTAGATGGGTTGCATTTTTACAAGAATTTACGTTTGTTCTAAAGCATAAGTCAGGTCAGCAGAATAAGGTGGTTGATGCACTTAGCTGTCGTGCGTCACTACTTGTTACAGTGAGCAATGAGGTGGTCGGCTTTGATTGTCTCAATGAGCTATATGCCGAGGATGAAGACTTCAAAGATTCTTGGTTGAAGTGCCAAGAAGGTCACCCCAGTGACTTTCATATACAAGATGATTTTCTCTTCAAAGGGAATCGATTGTGCATCCCCCAAAGTTCTCTAAGGGAGCAGATTATTCAGGAACTACATGGAGGTGGCCTCGATGGACAGCTTGGGCGAGACAAGACGCGAGCTCTTGTGGAAGAGCGGTATTACTGGCCGCAATTAGTACGTGATGTGGGAAGAGCCGTACAACGTTGTCATATTTGTCAGACCTCTAAGGGACAATTTCAAAATACGGGCCTCTACACCCCGTTACCTGTGCCTGACGGTCCTTGGAAGGATTTATCAATGGACTTCGTGCTTGGTCTTCCACGAACACAACGCGACGTGAATTCAGCGTTCGTAGTGGTCGATCGTTTCTCCAAGATGGCACACTTTATCCCATGCAAGAAGACCCTTGATGCAACACATGTGGCAAATTTATTCTTCAGGGAGGTCGTACGGCTACACAGGGTCCCTAAGACCATTACTTCTGATCGTGACACGAAGTTCATTAGCCACTTTTGATGGACTTTGTGGACTCGATTCGATACATGACTTCAATTCAACAGTGCTTACCACCCACAGACTGATGGGCAGACCGAAGTTGTGAATCGCACTTTGGGAAACCTCCTTCGATGTATTTCAGGAGAAAAACCGAAGCAATGAGATTTGGCTTTGTCTCAAGCGGAGTTTGCATTCAACAACATGGTGAACCGCTCGACAGGAAAATTCCCGTTCCAGGTTATTTACGGACGAGTACCTCGCCACACACTAGACTTGGTCCCTCTGCCCAAGCTCCCAGGCATGAGTATTGCAGCAGAACATATGACAGACAGGATCATGAGTATTCATGCAGGGGGCAGACTAAGCTACATGCCTCGAACGAAAAGTACAAGGAACAAGCGGACAAGCATTGTCGACAAAAGGTGTTCGAGGTAGGCGACCAGGTAATGGTCCATTTGCGAAAAGAAAGATTTCCGACCGGGACGTACAACAAGCTGAAGAATAAGAAGATTGGACCGGTACCGATCATCCGAAAGATTAATGACAATGCTTATGTTGTTGATCTTTCAGATGACATGACGATCTCACGGACTTTCAACGTTGCGGACCTGACCGAGAATCATGAACCAGCGCAGGAGGAGAACTCGAGGACGAGTTCTTTTCAAGTGGAGGGGACTGATGTAGAGCGGGTCGCGGACAATTTCATGGCCAAGATGGATTAGAAAAGGCACGGTCGGCGACAAAAGTGATCCGGACCATCGGACCTTAGATCAGGCGTATCTCACAATCTGGAATGAGTTATCCGACGTAAAATATATGATTTTGGGGTAGAACGAGCTACTTTAGCCAACCAACCCTGCCATGCCGGGTTGCGCAGCCCGGATTTGCGAGGAACGCCCTGATCGACGGTCGTTTCCTCATTTTAATTTTGTTTTTACTATAAATAGTAAGTTTTAGTTTGAGTATAACTTTTCATCTGTTGGGCTTTAGGAGTTGTGTCCAACATGAAAAGTGCTTAGGATAATTAGGAGAATGGTTTGGTGAAGCCAAATAGGACACTTACTATTTTTGGCCGAAAACCTTACGCACTAGTAGACATCATGACCGTCTATAAATAGTAAGTTTACTATTTATAGTAAGTTGTGAATTCTAGGAGTTTTAGTTGTAGTTTAAGTCTGATTTCTTTCTTATTGCTTGGTTCCCTTATTTAAAGGGTTGTGAACTCGATTTTGGGAATTCATTAATCAATTAATTTCGAATTTATTAGAATTTATTTCTATCTTCCTGCTTTCTTTCCTCGTGGATTCAAGAAGTCTCTGTGAGGAGTCCAGAGAAGCTCCGTGGATTCGGAGTAGTTATCCTTGAGGAAGATGGTGATTGACCTCATCACGTTCATCCCTGCGTCAAATTCTAGCAAAAAATCCAGGGAGATTCTCCTGCCACATATAGAGTCCAAGTCCTACTATAACTCACTCCTACTAAATAAAGAGATCTCCTTCACGCCATCACCTCTCCCCACTTATAAATAAGTGCGTCCCCTATGATGAAAGGTACGCACAATCTCTAACCTAAAATCTCTTAACTTGACTAGACTCAAATTATCTACATGACTTAGGCATCAGAGGTACCTTGCACTAGCCAAAGTCTCTTTTATTCATTATTTTTGTGGGTATGTCTAGGTCTAGGGAAAGCTATTTAGATTTTTGCATCAACATACTTATCTCTAATAACATGTTGTCTAATCAAATCTTGCCTTAAACAAGGGAGCTTGGACAAGGAGGGATAAATGCTTAACCCATGTTAGGCAAGTCATATCAGAACTTGTTGGACCAATCTAGAATTTGGTGAGGCAAGCCTAGCATTGACTTTGGTGAGGTTATGACTATAGGCCTCGCCTTGATGTATATGTTGGCGTATGTTAACTCAAATAATGTTCATAAAATTAAACACCCTTCATAACCAAGTCACAATCTCCATTACAGGTTGATTGAACAACATAGCATGTTATCCGTGATGCTTGTTTATGAAAATAGGACCATTTGATTTTTCTCTTTTAGCCGTCCAATAATTGTCTACTAATCTTATACCCAAACAATTGAATTAGTTTAAATTCTTCATGATGCATTGACACTGACAGGGTAACATGATTTGGACCGTTTAATTTGATTACTTGTGTGACACGTGTGAAATTTTTAAGTGACCATATCAACTGTCATACTTTGCCAGTATAAAAGTTTTTCTCATTTTAAAAATAGAAAGGTTTTATTGTTAATAACACCACTGCACTCAACTCTACATGATATGATGATAATATGCTATATGCGACATTATTCTAATTGGGCCTTGGTTGGAGGTCACTTTTTTATGGACACAGTTTGGCCAGTGACCCCAACCTCTGTGAGCTCCACTATAATATATGTGTTTTATCCATGTTATTCATCCTCTTTTTATTTTCTTTTCTTTTTCTACTGGTTTTAAGGCACTATTATAAAAATGAGGCAAATGCAAATCACAAGTGCACCACACCTCATGAAAATATTATTAATTGTCTGTCATTAAAAACTTTCTAACGCCCACTATAATATTTATTTGATGAAAGATAAAACAAAAATATCATCGTCATTCAAAATGTTTCTGGCTCTAAAAAAGTTACCAAGTGTAAGATTTCTATTCCCTTATGTTTTCTATGGTGCGGTCCATTTGAGATTTGGATTTACCTCATATTTAAGCTCACACCCTGTAATGAACTAACAAATGGATGGGCAGCTTTGATAAAACACAGATATCATAGTGGGGCCATAAGCTTTGACACCAGCTAGCTAGCTAGTGTCAGGGTCACTAGCCAAACCACGTCCTTTTTTAACATGACCCAGGACAAAAGATTCGAGCATGCCCATTCATCAAAAAAGAACATTAGAATCTCAAATATGAACTATTGCCAAGCTTTATAGTTATCAAGAATGTGCATGTGGTACATTGTGAATGAGTTACACAGACGGACTGCACACTAATAATGCACGGCTATAATAGATAACTTTATATGATAGAATCACCCGAGATGAAGTGGCTATCATAGGTTTAGAAGCATTTCTGCTCACCGGTTTTATTGTGTGAATGTGAAACTCATGGATTAATACTTTTATTACAATGGTGAAAGGTTGAACGGATTTGTCTATAAAAAAACTGTAAGAAAGTGAAATAGAAATTTTAAAGTTTGTCAATTTTATTAATATAAATGGAGATTCAGTATAATTGGGCATTCCAACCTAACTTGATGGATGGATTAGATCTGGCACACATGTGTCATGTTCGCACGTGTTTATGAGTTCGTAATTCTTCATTTCCTTAGCACATGGGCCTTTTGGTTTCCATCTCATTTTTCAAAATAAAGTTCAAGTATTTTTAGCCTCGTTGGTAGAATTTGGAGCATGCTCTTATAAAAAGTATTGTATTTTTTTTTTTTCAGGTAAAACTTTAAATACTAATTCTTAAAGAAAAGAAAAGAAAAGTATAAATAAATAAATAAACGGACGAAAGCTCAAATGTTCACCCAGCCGCATCCAATAGGTTGGCAATCAAAGATCAGCTCCACATCATGAAAGTCCAGATCAATGAGTGGACCTTTAACATCATCAATATGGCATGATCATCCTAGCAATCGAACAGGTTTAAGATCACCTGATCAAAATGACTTGTACGGACTGGTGATCAAAGGTGGGCCCCACATGATGACTGGTCTAAGTCAGTGACTCATTATAGATCATTTTCTACCGGTAATTTATTGGATGGTTAGGATCATTCTCAGCAAAGTGACTTTAGAAGAATGGGCAATCGAAATTGTCCAAACGGCAATGATTAGACGATCGATCGATGTGGACCATCCACTTTCCCTAGTCAGTCACATGGTTAGGTTCATCTAATCTAAGAGTTCTTTTGCAGGCATTGACAATAACGGTGGGCAACACATAATGGACAGTCCAAATCACTAGCTAGTTGGATCTTCTCTGTTAAAATAAATATGGGCCGTCCATTTTATCTTGCCATAGATTGGATGGTCAGGATCATTCAATCAAAGAGACATTTAAAAGCGATGAGCAATCAATTAACTGGGCCCTCCACAATGAACGCGTCCAATGAATGATTGGACCTTCTCTAGTATAACCGATATGAGCCGTCCATTTTCCTAGCCATTTGATTAGATGGTTAGTTTCATCCAATCAGAGTCAAATGTGGCACCACATGATGAAAGGTCCATATCATTGATTTAACCTTATCTATTATAATAAATAACATTAATTGAAGCATGTTACGTTGGAAATCAGATAATCTTAATCTGAGAACTAACTTACAAGAAAATCCGCTTTTAGGTGACATCCAAACTGCATCCCAAAATAAGATTTGGAAATGATGGAGCAATGTGCACGTTTATAGATGAAGGCCATCAATTGAAAGGCCATGATGTGGATGTAGTACCCCAACAAAAACATCCTAACTGTCTGATTGTGGGCATGAAAATGGACGGTTAATAGCTAATAGTATTAATAAAAAATAGGGAATGGTTCACATGCAACGGTTAAGATTCCATCCATTGCCCCCACCAAGTGGTTAGATTAATTTCCAAATGTTGAAATTATTGGATAATAACCCATCCATTGTGGGGTCCACAATAAGGACAGTTTCGACCAGTCGTAAACATGTGCGTCACATGATGGATGTGTATGGTCAAGGTGTAGTGCCATCCACGCCACTACAAATAATAAATTATAGTCAGGGGTCTCCAAATCGGACGCGGACGCGGACGCGGACGCGGACGCGGTCGCGCTGGAAACCTAGGTGGGGCCCACTGTGACGTTTGTGAGAAATCTACCCCGTCCATCCGTTTTGTGAGATCATTTTAGGATTTGAGACCAAAAGTGAGTGGTATCCAAGACTCAAGTGGGCCGCATTAAAGGAAAATTTGGATAGGGAAATTCCTACCGTTGAAACGTCCCTGAGTCGACAGTGTTGTTTACGTGCCATCCATACCGTTCATAACGTCATTCCTACTGGGATGAACTGAAAACAGAGACATTAGCCTGATTCAACAGTTTTATGTTCCCGTGAATATTTCAACTGTGGACGTTCAATCCTCACGTTTTCGGCCCAATTGAGTATGGATCAAACTCATTTTTGGTCTTGTTTCATAAAATGATCTCAAAAAACGAATGGACGGGTTAGATTTTTCACAAACATCACAGTGGGCCCCACCTAAGTTCCAGCGCAGGAACTTCCTTTTGCAGGAAATCCGCTCCTTCCAAATCAATCAGAATTCGAAGTAACTCGTCCGAGTCACAGGGTCAAAAGCTCCAGTTCCTAGTTTTCAAACATGCATTTTTTTATTTTTTATTTTCTATTTTCGTTTCTTTAATGAAATAAACGAAATAAAAAATCAGTGAAGAAATAAATTCCATGGTGGGGCTATTGAAGTCTCCTTAGAATAATGTTCCTTAAAATCAGCTGAATGCAAAGACCAGACGCACCTCCCCCCTCTCCTTATTTTCAGCTCCCCATAAATGTGCCATGTGCCCATTTGAATGAAAGAAAGAATCCCTACGACCAGTTGGGTGCGTGGGAAAATCCTCACCGTACGAATGATGATTGGTCAAAGACCTTGATTGGCCCCTCTCATGACATTCTTATATTTCCAAATTACCCCTGTTGGGGGGATTCTGACCAAGTAAGGGAGATTATCCAATGCAACGTTGTTAAACCTAGATGGGACATCCACCCATTTTATAGGCTGTTTTGTCCACATAGGTCTAAATCAGTGGTCCAACCAATTTAAGCTGAGAGGATAGCTAAATGGAGTGAAAGAGGCCAAAACAAGCACTATAGCTTCCAAGTGTCAAAACTTTGTAACGAGTCATTTGTTTCATACGTGGTTCGTTGAACTGTAATTAACTTCAAAAAATTCAATTATTTTAAGGGTTAAATTATTATTTTAAAGTTCAAATTTGTATTTTTAATAATTTTAAAGTTTGAAGAGTTTGATTATGATTTAAAGTCTTGTATTGGTTATTGTTTATGAATTTTGAGTAGATTAAGCTTTTTTTTTACTATCTTGTGAAAGTTTCTTATTTAACTTATATGAACATATTAGATATGTAACATGTAACACTTTTCATTAGTAGTAATAATTTTTATTTCTTAATTTTAATGTTTTTCTTTTCTTAGTATTAATTCAAAAGAAATTTTCCAGAAGAAGATAATAGTCTTTTCTCTTTATCCACACATCTCTGTTATGTTTTTAATAAATAAATACTTATTAGCAGGGGATTAAGAATATTAAATCAATCTCACCTTTTGAGTTTGGACTATTTGATTTACCTAATATATCTCAATATAAAACTTCAAAGAGTTTGAGTATCCATCTTCATCACCATGCTAAAAAATCCACTAATTATCTTGTTCCCTTTTCCCACGTATCGGAAATTACATCTCTCTGGAACTGTGTTATGATGAAATTGAGCAAATAAATTCATGCAACACATTTGGTAGTGTGTGTTCAGTGTAAGTTTGGTCTAATTAGGTTTGTACCCACCCAACAACTTGATTTAGATTTCAAGCTAAGAGGGTCAAACACACAATTCCAATTGACTGAAATGCCCAACCCAAATTGTTGGACCAGTTGGCCCTACCATTTGAATACTTTCTTTCCCAAAACAAGAATTTAGGTTAGCCAAACTCGTTCTGATCACGGACCATGGCCAAAATCAAAACAATCATCCAATGTGCACAATTGGGTCACATGGGCACTTGAACTTAGGAGTTCCATGTTGAAAGGTAAAGCATCTACCACTGAGCCATGCATCCAAACCCCTGTACCTGTGCTCAAGTTATCTGAGCAAAACTCCATTTTAAAGTTCTAATTTTAATATCTATATACGTGAAAAACAAACACATGTACATACCTTGGAAGGTAGGCCAAAAACTTGTTTTTTTCAGCAAAAAAATTTAAATACGTGTTTTTAATAAAACATGATATATATATATATATATATATAAGCATATATTTGTCCACATATTATATGAAACAAGGTTAAAAAAAATAAATTAAAATAATTAATATTGTATGCAAGAGAACAATAATTCATATAAATAGTGGAATGGTGATATATATATATATATATATATATATATATATATATATATATATATATATATATATATATATATATAAAATATCCCGACACGCACACCCACACATGCCATAGTGGAATTTCTCCACCTATGGGTTTCAAACCCAAGACCTTATGTTGAAACTCTTAAGAGTCTACCATTGAGGCAAGGACTGGAACCTAAGCCTCGATTAGATGATTTTTTTTAATCTTTTACACACGCACACACACCACTACACACTCACACCGTAGTGAGATTTCACGTCGTATCCATCTATTTTGCCATATCAATTTAGAGTATAAGTCTAAAAATGAGGCAAAATCAAGGCTCAAGTGAACCACACCTTAGAAGCAGTGGTGATAATAAGGCTCAGTTGAAACCTTCCTATATGGTTCACTAAAGCTTTGAATGTGCCTTAAATCCATAATGTTCATCTGTTTTGAAAGGCCATAATAGGATAGTATTCTAAAGATCAGACCAATCCATAACTCAAGTGTGCTGTACCAATAAAAGGGGAGGGATAAAAACGTGTTTGTTGTAACTTTTTTGGAGCTGACCATGATGTTTATATGTCATCCATGTTAGCTTTTATATATGGTTTAATAATAACATAAAATTCACAAGATCTTGACTTAATACATTTGACAAAATGAAGACTAAAGAGTTGTACAAATTAAAGAGTGTGCCTTACACCATTGAATTAGACGATGAAAAAGCTTGATGTTGATGAGCCATTGCTTTCAACGGTTTAGGTCTTCTCAACTTTGTACAACGACTAAGATTAACTAACTCTGATGTTGAGGGTCAAATACTGCATATTAGACCCCATTTATTACCTGAATTTACGTACATAATGCCGTTTAATGGCCCGTTTTGCCGTGTTTGTGATACAGGGTGTAGTTGAAAGCATGAAATGCAAAAAGTTGCTAAAAGTATGAATTTAACACTCTGTTGATGCCACAGGCAAGGGACACACTCCAGGGGACCAAGATTGACAAATATACACGGTCAGAAATCCGAGAAAAGTTAGAAATTGAAGCTCAAGTGGCCTGAAGGACGTCCAGAATGTAAGATCACGAGGTTCCCACCATCCGTTTGGCTCGAAACTTCATACGTCGCCTGAGGACCATAAATTAACCGTACATATAAAATTTCAGCCATTGAAGATCTCGGGAAGTGCCCCAACTGACATATCAGCCCGTAAAATCATGATTTGGGGTCCACATGCTATCTGGATATGCTTCAAAATTTGTCTCTACGGTTTAAATACGATTGGAAACAGGATGGACGGCACAGATTTCTCGTGAACATCACAGTGGACCCCACATGAGGGTGTGCGTGCATTCAGTGCACGCACACGCGAGCCGCACCGGACCAACCAACGGGTCAGCGCAAGCGCTGACCCGTCTCTCTCTCCCTCTCTGCGTAAGGTGCAGCGGACGCACGGCCGCTGGCCGTTTTTGTGATCATCTGTGGGCCCCACACGTGCTCCATAAGCTCGATCTGAACCGTCCACTGTGTAGAGGGCTTCGAGCACTACAAAATCATGTTATCACTTTTCACCCATGCATGCACACGTGTGAGATACAGAGGCCACAAAAGGGCTGCTCGGTAACGTTCAAAACTGATTCTTCTGTGATTTCTTCTCTGGGCCACGTCAATAGACGTTCAAAACCACCTATTCTTGACTGAAATTTCGTTCTGAATCCAATGGACGGGGTGGATTTTCCAGAAAATGCTTCTGTGGGGCCCACCGACAACAACAGCGAAATGGTGCGAAAGGTTTCGCACATCCGCGAAAACTGACTTTTTCGGACAGTTTTGGCCCACCATCTTTGATCATATGGCAGATCTGAACCGTCTATCATGTAGAGGACCCAAGAAAGTACTAAGGGACGGTGTTTCTTTGGAATTTGAGCGAGGAAAGTGGCGTGTTTCATGGTACCGAACTTGGCTGCGAAAATTGCACTCCGTGTCCTGCTACAACTCTGTCACTGACTCCAGCCTTCCAGCAGCTATAAAAAGAGGTTTTTGGACGTGGGGAGCATTCATTCAAGGTCTTAGGAGGAAGAACAGAGGGCTCGAGCTTGGGTTTCAACGTGGGCAGAGGAGAGAGAGAGGAGCTTGGTTTTTTCTTTCCCTTTTCTTTTCCTTTTCTTTTTCTCTTTATTTATTTGGATTGAGCCCATCCATGGCAGGCTAAATCCTTCTAGCTAGGGCTAGGAGGTGAAGCTTGTAGTGAGATGAGAGATTATATGCTTTTAATTTAATTTTAATTTTTGAATTGAAGTTGGTTTTAGTTTGATTTTAATGAAAATATTTTTGGTCTTTAATGGTCTGTTGTGACTGAAATTACAATGGGTCTGCAATGCTTTGAATATTTTCTTATCCCTTTTATGTTTATGACGTTAGGACGTCCCGTTGTTCACCATAGTCTCCTGGGCATGGTTGGATGACGGTACCCTTCTTAACCTTCATACATATGATTGGTTGGTAATTAGTTTAATTTTGTTGTTTGCCATAGTCTGTGGGCATAGTTTGGTGATGGAATCCATTCTAATTCATACACATTTTATCTCTTTGAAAACTAGATCAACGGCAGTTCAGTTAATTTCTATGATTCATAAAACAGACATAAGATCTCCCTGATCTCTACAAGTGGATCCTCTGAATCCCTAGTCTCCTTTCCTCTGATTTATATAAACTTTAGATTAATACTTTCATTATTATTCCTTAAATTGATTTGATTTAGAATTCATCTTAATCTAATACTAATTCTAGTTAGTTTTAGATAACGTACAAGTTTCAGTCCCTTGGGATTCGACCTCGGTCTTACCGAGTTATTACTACATCACAACCCTGCACTTGGGGAGTGAACAAGTTTTTGGCGCCGTTGCCAGGGACTGTCGGCTACGTTTTTTTGAAATTAATTAGTTTTAGGATTAGTTTAAGATTAGGATTTTTACTAACTTCAGTTTTAGGTCTAGATTTTTCTGATTTTTTAGGAATTAACCTAACTTTCCTGTTTTATAGGATTCGGAGATAAAAACTTCTAATTTAGTGATATCTTTTCTAATTTCTTTATTTTTTCTCTATTAGGATTTTTAAAAATTTTCTAATCTTAGACTAACTGTTTTAGAAACTAACTTGTTTTATTTATTATTATTATTATTATTATTTTTATTTTTGCAGGATCTTAATATAGGAATATCTAGTCTGGTACATTCTTTCTAAACTTCTCCTCTCTTACTTTCCACTTTGCTATAGGATCTTCTCTTCTATTTTTCATAGGATTAAATTCAGATTAAGGGTTTCATCATGCATATGCACGAGTGACAACGTCAGTATGCTGAGAAGAATAACTTATGTTGGGATGATGATGATATAAATCAACCTATGTCTCAAAACTTTTTTGAAATAATCATCAAGAACCGATCAAAATATGAAAATCCACCGGTTAAGAAGTCCTTACGTGATTATATGCAGGAGAACAATTACACCCCACGGATTAACAAAACAGTACGTGAGTGTTGGGGTTATCATAACTATGGTTGTGAGAATTATTATCACTCATCCGATAAAACAATGCGTGATTGTATCATGAGTGATAATAAGTATTACCAATCAGCAGATTCTCCCACTTATGATCAGTATGACTATAACCAGTGGAAACATCAAAATTGGGAAAATGAACCAACTGCATGTTATAATGATTATTCTCTTGGATCTCCTACCTTTGAGATCCATCCAGAAACGATCCAAGAGGATTCATATCAGCGTAATCTTTCGGCTTGTCTTGTGGAAATGAAAAAAGTAATGGAAACAATGAAAAGACTCGATGTGCGTCTTGATAGGATAGAGGAGGCTCGGTCATCCCAGCCACGACCTAATCTAGAAATACAATGCGAAGAAAGTGATCCGCACTCACTTTTAAAAGAATCTGGAATTTGGAATGAGGAGTTGGATTCCGTTAATGAGCATGTGGTTCAATTTTCCGATGAGTTGATCTCGATGACTGTTCGAAAGAATGGTGAAGATACATGGGTGTCTTTTAAATATAATGATGATGACACACTTCAATCACATGACACACAAGATTTCAATGATGAGGAAGAGGTTAGTTTATGCGAACCTCAACTCATGCTAGGTGTAGAATGTGAGGAAAGTGATCCCATCCCAAATGTGCACTTTACTGGACTAGAACATTATTGCGATCTTGAATGTGCAGCCACAGTCCCCCAGGAATCCCTCTCAAGTTTGGTCCAAATCAATGATCAAGACGTACATGAAGTGGTTGGTCATAATGAGCCACTCCCATCACTTGACATGTCTGATTTAAAGGTGGAGGATGAGCCCCTCATGACCGACCCTTCTAACTCTTATGAAATACGTTTGGACCACTCCCCTGAATTGAATGATGATATGATTCGGGAGAAGGAGGAGTTGCCCGCTACAACTTCGGAATTTGAAACTATTCAGTTGAGGCCACCATCTGAGCTGCACATATTTGACAATTCAATGCCTCAATTGAGTAATTTCAATGAACAGAGTGATCATATAGATGCTTCTCCGATTGATTTTCAATCTGTCTATGCAGGATTGGAGAAAGAGAGTGTACCTCCATCCACTTTCAAGCACGATAGATTCTTTGCGCAGATCATCACAAGCCACAAAAACGAGTCACACTCATCT
The DNA here is from genome assembly GCA_037074715.1 of Magnolia kwangsiensis. NCBI lineage: Eukaryota > Viridiplantae > Streptophyta > Magnoliopsida > Magnoliales > Magnoliaceae > Magnolia > Magnolia kwangsiensis. The sequence continues at coordinate 22,048,668 of CM073574.1, forward strand.
GAATTTCCTAACTCGTGGGATTGCTTGGCACACTTTGCGGTTTCAAACGATTTCATGTTAAAAGACAAAGTGGATACCTTGCGAGACAACATCTCGGTAGTCATCACTGACCAAACGAACCCTTATTCTGAAACCCTCTCTTCCCCTGATCCTAAACGTCTACTAGTAAAGGAAGAGGAGCTGAATGTAAAACCGAAGTTTGGAACTTCGGAATATGTTGAGACTACATTACTTTTTAAGAAGTTTTCTAAACTTTATTTACTTGTAGTCTTTGATTCACCATGTAATACTAACGTTGAAACTTCTTCTGTCTTAGGTGAATCGTATATATTACGGATACCTCCAGCAATTCAATGGAAGATTTCTTATGAGGTACATAAGTCTTTCTAGAAAGTCATGCTCCAGGGCGCCCAAGCCTATTGCAAAAAGGGCTTTTGGATGATCCTGTTGAGGAGCTTACTGAGAGACTTATCAAGATATTGGCCGGAAGGAGAACCTTGCGGCATGATCGATTCAATGTTTGTGGGTAACATTACTGCAAACCCTCACGAGACTACAACTCGTCCACTAGGGGTAACCTAGGGGTTTAAAGGCTTCTTGCATATGCTAAATGCAATCGAGAGCACCTGCGAAAGTGGTATAGGTAGGATTTTATTTTTATTTTTCTTTCTCTCGTACTAACCTGCTCTCTCCCAGTGATCTATTGGAAACTCTCTTGATTCGTTATTCAGGTACTATCTTCCTATCACTTCTCATTTACTTTCGTTGTCCCATGTGCATTGCATGCTTATATCTTTTACATTGAGGACAATGTAGATTTTAGGTTGGGGGTGGGAGATTAGGTTTCCTAATCAGTATTTTTTTGGTCTTGAGCAAAAATTGTGAAATTTTTTTTTAAAAAAAATTTTTCTGAAAATTTCTACAAATTCGAAGTGATTTTGACAGATATCCCTAATTTAGATCTTCAAGGTACATAATGGTGGATTTATGACTCTTGGATTCCGTATCTGTTAGATTTCATAGTTAAGTGAATTATTAATCCATGATTAGAAGTTGTAAACATTGATTGAATCATGATTTCAGGACACGTCTTGCTTGCACATTAAGACTTCAGTCTGATATTGAAGGGTTAATTTGGTAATCACTAAGCACGAAAGGAACCAGCCTGAAATATCTTGCCATCATGGTATAAAAATTGAAAAGGTTGGATAATTAATCTTCACCATAGGTTTGCTCCCTATAGGTGTGGAGTTAATTCCCCATGAATGATATCTAAAAAGAGTCAGGTGTACGATCTTCACCATAGGTTTGCTCCTTATAGGTGAGGATTTGATTCCCCTTCCTTGGCATTACTTTGAATAGAAAAATCAAAAGTTAATAGGCTAATCTATGAGGCAAGTTTTGGATTAGGTTTTAGTTATCATGAATTTTCTTGTCAGTTACCAATGATTTCATGAAATTGACGATTGGATCTCTTAATGATGATAAGCCGAGATTAGACTATACATCCATGGATCTCAATGTTTAAAATTTTTCTAATTGATGGATTGATACTTTACACTTGATTATGAAGTCTACCGTGCACTTGAGTTCAGGAGAAAATAATGCCCAATATTCATGAATCGTAGAATTCTAATGACTGGATTATTTCTCAAAAATCATTCGGCTTTACAGAAATTTTCATATAAGTCTCAACTTATTTTTCGCATATTTTGCTCGGGACTAGCAAAATGCTGGTTGGGGGTTATGTTGAGGGTCAAATACTGCATATTAGAACCCATTTATTACCTGAATTTACGTACATAATGCCGTTTAATGGCCCGTTTTGCCGTGTTTGTGATACAGGGTGTAGTTGAAAGCATGAAATGCAAAAAGTTACTAAAAGTATGAATTTAACACTCTGTTGACGCCACAGGCAAGGGACACACTCCAGAGGACCAAGATTGACAAATATACACGGTCAGAAATCCGAAAAAAGTTAGAAATTGAAGCTCAAGTGGCCTGAAAGACGTCCAGAATGTAAGATCACGAGGTTCCCACCATCCGTTCGGCTCGAAACTTCATACGTCGCCTGAGGACCATAAATTAACCGTACATATAAAATTTCAGCCATTAAAGATCTCGGGAAGTACCCCAACTGACATATCATCCCGTAAAATCATGATTTGGGGCCCACATGCTATCTGGATATGCTTCAAAATTTGTCTCTACGGTTTAAATACGATTGGAAATAGGATGGACGGCATGGATTTCTCGTGAACATCACAGTGGACCCCACATGAGAGTGTGCGTGCATTCAGTGCACGCACACGCGAGCCGCACCGGACCAACCAACGAGTTAGCGCAAGCGCTGACCCGTCTCTCTCTCCCTCTCTGCGTAAGGTGCAGCGGACGCACGGCCGCTGGCCGTTTTTGCGATCATCTGTGGGCCCCACACGTGCTCCATAAGCTCGATCTGAACCGTCCACTGTGTAGAGGGCTTCGAGCACTACAAAACCATGTTATCACTTTTCACCCATACGTGCACACGTGTGAGATACAGAGGCCACAAAAGGGCTGCTCGGTAACGTTCAAAACTGATTCTTCTGTGATTTCTTCTGTGGGCCACGTCAATAGACGTTCAAAACCACCCATTCTTGACTGAAATTTCATTCTGAATCCAATGGACTGGGTGGATTTTCCAGAAAATGCTTCTGTGGGGCCCACCGACAACAACAGCGAAATGGTGCGAAAGGTTTCGCACATCCGCGAAAACTGACTTTTTCGGACAGTTTTGGCCCATCATCTTTGATCATATGGCAGATCTGAGTCTATCATGTAGAGGACCCAAGAAAGTACTAAGGGACGGTGTTTCTTTGGAATTTGAGCGAGGAAAGTGGCGTGTTTCATGGTACCGAACTTGGCTACGAAAATTGCACTCCGTGTCCTGCTACAACTCTGTCACTGACTCCAGCCTTCCAGCAGCTATAAAAAGAGGTTTTTGGACGTGGGGAGTATTCATTCAAGGTCTTAGGAGGAAGAACAGAGGGCTCGAGCTTGGGTTTCAACGTGGGCAGAGGAGAGAGAGAGGAGCTTGGTTTTTTCTTTCCCTTTTCTTTTCCTTTTCTTTTTCTCTTTATTTATTTGCATTGAGCCCATCCATGGCAGGCTAAATCCTCCTAGCTAGGGCTAGGAGGTGAAGCTTGTAGTGAGATGAGAGATTATATGCTTTTAATTTAATTTTAAATTTTGAATTGAAGTTGGTTTTAGTTTGATTTTAATGGAAATATTTTTGGTCTTTAATGGTCTGTTGTGACTGAAATTACAATGGGTCTGCAATGCTTTGAATATTTTCTTATCCCTTTTATGTTTATGACGTTAGGACGTCCCGTTGTTCACCATAGTCTCCTGGGCATGGTTGGATGACGGTACCCTTCTTAACCTTCATACATATGATTGGTTGGTAATTAGTTTAATTTTGTTGTTTGCCATAGTCTGTGGGCATAGTTTGGTGATGGAATCCATTCTAATTCATACACATTTCATCTCTTTGAAAACTAGATCAACGGCAGTTCAGTTAATTTCTATGATTCATAAAACAGGCATAAGATCTCCCTGATCTCTACAAGTGGATCCTCTGAATCCCTAGTCTCGTTTCCTCTGATTTCTATAAACTTTAGATTAATACTTTCATTATTATTCCTTAAATTGATTTGATTTAGAATTCATCTTAATCTAATACTAATTCTTCTTAGTTTTAGATAACGTACAAGTTTCAGTCCCTTGGGATTCGACCTCGGTCTTACCGAGTTATTACTACATCACAACCCTACACTTGGGGAGTGAACATCTGATCTTCTCTCTCCTCAACTCTCTCTTTGATGCGTGAATGAAGATGGGAGATCAACTGCAAATGTTGAGTTGGAGAGAGGGATCAGGAACCTTGAATTTATAAATGATTTGGTTCCAACCCATCAAAGAAACCAAGTAATTACATGACTCTTTATCTTCTTCAATTAATTAGAATATTCAATGTCATTGCATAATTCCAAGAGAAGGAATGAGAAAAGTCACTCCTTAGAATGTGAAAAATCATTCTTCGACTGTGGAGAGAGACACCTCTAAAAAATGAATAGGTGTGGAATATAAAAAGTTATTATTATTATTATTTTAATACAAAGGTTGTGGTCATAAGTGGGCCACTTTTTTTATACATTCCAACATTCTCTCACTTGGCCTATATGACCACATCATGAGGACTTTTCCCTAGATTTGAATTATATATATATATATATATATATATATATATATATATATATATATATATATATATATATATATATATATATATATATATTGATTTTATAAAAATTGACTTCTCTTGAATTTAGACATTTGAAAGGATACTTCCAATGGCGCCACACTAGAAAGGACACGATACCTTGATTAAATGAGACTACCAATGTGAATCATCAGTCATACATCATTTAGCGACATACTCCCTTCCATGTATTACACCACTAGCAATTTACATCTAATCCGGTAATAAATGAGAAGATTAATAGGCTAAGCATAAGGCCGGTTAAACATAATGGTTCAACGATTATATCTTACTTACATCCACCATAAATGTATATATAAAAGGATAAATAAGAATGCATGAAAATGTGATTTCATATAGATAGTGTCTATTACATCAAGTTAATGACCAAAGTATATCATATCCTAACTAGGCCTATTTCAGTTACATGACCCTTATAGGTATTTGGCGGTAATCCTTTGGTCATTGGATCCGTAATCATCTGATTTGTCCTCACATGTTCAATAGACACTAAATGATTTTGAATATTTTCTTTGACAAAATTATATTTAACTCCAATATGCTTTGATCGACTACAATGCTTATCATTTTTGGAGTAACAAACTGCTGTGGTATTATCGCAATAAATTCTCAGTAGCTTCGAAATGGTGTCGACAACCTGAAGCCCTAAGATAAAGTTCCGTAACCAAATTGCTTGAGTAGTGGCCTCAAAGCACGCCACAAACTCCGCTTCCATCGTAGAAGTAGAGACACAAGTCTGCTTAACACTTTTTCACGAAATAGCCCCGTTAGCAAGCAGAAAGACAATCAGATGTGGACTTTCTGCTATCAATGCATCTGACATAATCAGAGTCAGAATATCCAATCACTTCTAACTGATCGGATCCTTTATATGTGAGCATATAATCCTTGGTTCCCTGTAAGTAGCGCATGACTTTCTTTGCAGCTTTCTAGTGATCCATTCCAGGGTTACTTTGATATTTGCCTAACATTCCAACAACAAAGCTGATATTGGACCGAGTGCATGTTTGCGCATACATAAGGCTCCCTACGGCAGAAGCATAGGGTATATCTTTCATCTGTGCTCACTCTACATCATTCTTTGGGCATTGGTCCTTACTGAATTTGTCTCCTTTAAAAATAGGTGCATCACTAGCTCTACAGTTCTTCATACTGTATCTTTCGAGAATCCTATCAATGTAGGCTCTCTGAGATAGTCCAAGCAGTCGTTGTGATCTATCTCAATATATCTCAATATCAATTACGAAAGTAGCCGTTCCCATATCTTTCATTTCAAAATTCTCGGAGAGAAAATTTTTAGTTTCACGTAACATGCTTAGATCATTACTAGCAAACAAAATAACATCCACATATAGGACCAGAAAGATAAACTTACTCTACTGACCTTCAGATATATGCACCGATCTGCAGTGTTTTCTTCAAAATCGAAGGCAACTATTATGTGGTTAAACTTGAGATACTACTGTCTAGAAGCTTGTTTAAGTCCATATATGGATGTTTTGAATTTGCATACTAGTTGTTTATTACCTTGTTCAATAAATTCCTCTGGCTGATTCATGTAGACTTCCTCATCTAGGTTCCCATTTAAAAATGTCGTTTTCACATCCATCTGATGTAACTCGAGATTATAATGAGCCACTAGTTCCAAAATGATTCCAGGTGAATCCTTTTTAGATACTAGAGAGAAGGTTTCGTGATAATCGATACCTTCTTTTTGAGTGAATCCCTTGACAACTAATTTGGCTTTATATCATTCAACCTTACCCTTTGAGTTGCGCTTGGTTTTATATATCCATTTATAACTAATTGCCTTAAAACTTGTGGGTAATTGAACGAGTTTCCAAACTTTGTTGTCATTTATGGATTTCAACTCATCTTTCATTGCATCTAGCCACTTATCAGAATCCTTATCATTTATGGCTTGTGAAAATGTTAGTGGATCATTTGTGACTCTTATGTTAAATTCAGATTCCTGGAGGTAAATAATATAATCATCCGAAATTGCTAATCTCCTTACTCTATGAGATCTTCTCCTTACTTCCGGTTGGGACATTTTGTTTAATGATTCTTCGACATTTTCTTCATGGAGTGGTCCATTCTCGAGCTGTTGTTTCTCATTGTTATGAACAATGTCCTAGGAAATAACAATATCGTTATAAGATACGGGTAATGAAATTGATACCCATTTTTCTTCTAATACCACATTACGTGGTTTATCACTCCCACTATTATCACCATCTTCCAAGAATCTAGCAGTTCGAGTTTCAACGATCTTAGTGATATAGTTAGGACAGTAAAACCTATAGCCTTTTGATCTCTCACAATATCCTTTTCTTGTGAATTGTACAATTTAGCCTCTGCAGGACAACCCCAAATGTGTAGGTGTCTCAAACTAGGTTTCTTTCCTGTCCATAACTCGAAAGGAGTCTTAGCGACAGTCTTATTAGGAACCCAATTTAAGATATACATTGTTGTTTTCATAGCTTCACTTCACATAGATTCAGGCAAAAAGGAATTACTAATCATACTACGCACCATATCCATGAGTGTCCGATTATGTCTCTCAACAAAACCATTTTGTTGAGGCGTACCTGATGTCATATATTGAGGAACTATTCCTTTTGATTTGAGGAAACTGGTAAATGGGCCTTCACTTTGACCCAAGTCAATATGTCTACCATAATACTCACCACCTCTATCTAACCGCACAACTTTAATTTTTGTCTAGTTGATTTGTCGCTTCGGCCTAAAAATCTATAAAAGCATTTATGGCATCTGACTTTTCTTTTAGTAAATAAACATAACCGTTTCGTGAATAATTATCGATAAAGGCGATAAAATATTTATCTCCAATAATAGAATGTGAAAATTGTCTACAAATATCAATATGTATCAATTCAATGAGTTCTTTACTGTGTGTGGCACCTTTCTTATTAATTTTAAGTTGCTTTCCTTTTATACAATCTATACAGATGCCGAAGTTCGTGAAGTCAATAGTGGCCAACACTCCTTCCCTCACTAACGTCAAAATTCTGTCTTTAGATTTGTGACCCAAACGTCAATGCCACAACAACGAGGAAGTATCATTAGGCGGGCCACGTTTCGATCCAATATTCATATGCAAAGTAAGGAGAGATTGCTCAAATATGAAATCTAAGTTTAATTGATAAAGACAGCCATTCAAAAATCCAGTACCAACTAAAATATTATTCTTATATAAACTAAGACTATTGTTTGCAAAATGAAAACCAAAGCCTTCTTTGTCCAATCTAGATAAAGAGATAAGATTTCTTGATATAGATGGTACAGATAAAATATTTTTTAGGTCCAATTGAAAGCCAGTTTTCAAAATGAGTTTGCAGGTGCTGATTGCTCGTATTTCAGACTCCAATCGATTTCCCATATAAACATTTTTCTCTACATCACTTGAATTTCGGCTTGAAAGGAATCTATGCATTGAATTTGAAACATTGACAGATGAACCTGAGTCAATCCACCAACTATTTAAAGGAACATCGACAAGATTGGTCTGAAAACATACGGAGGTTAAAATTTACTTCTTGATTCAAACCAATTCTTTCGCTTTTAACAATCTTTCTGTAGGTGTCTCTTCTTTTTAAATAAGAAACATCTCACTTTGTTAGGGTCGTTGTTATCTTTGGCTGCATCAGGTGTGAGGTTATTCTTCTTCTTTGGTGAACCCCTCTTGCCCTTTTTAAATTTTTCTCTTTTTACTTTATTCTCCTGTGATACAAAGTGGACGATATGTTCTCCCTCTTGTCTAAGTCGTGATTCCTCTTGTACACACATGCTTTGCAGTTCATTAAGATTTCATTTATCTTTATTGGTGTTATAATGAATCTTAAACGGTCCAAACTGCTGAGGAAGCGCGCTTAGAATAAATTGTATTAGGAAAGGCTCGTTAACTTTCATATCTAAGACTTCAAGTTGCACTGCTATGTGCGCCATTTCAAGAATGTGCTCTTGCACACCACTCAGCCTATCGTACTTCATAGTTGTTAGCTTTGCCATGAGTGTTCTAGCCAACGATTTGTTCGTCGACACAAAATATTTTTTCATAGATATAAGATATTCTCGTGCCTTCACGGATGATGGTATGGATCCACAGATATGTTTGACGATCGACATTTTTATGTACATAAGACTCATTCGGTTCGATCGCTCCCACTTTTCATATAAAATTTTAGCTTCATGAGGACTTTCAGCTATGGGTTGAGTTGGTTCATCATGCGCAAGGCTAAGTCCAAATCCGTAGAGCCTAATGCAAATAAAATTTGCTCATGTTAATCTGAGTAATTAAGTCCAGTAAGCATAAGAACGTTATAAGGAATTGAAGTTGAGGTGAGACTTGTTTGAAAAGATTAAAATGCTCACTTATTACTTAAAATGCTTTGAGATTCACGTTGATTCAGTAATTCAGAATAATTCTAAAGAGCGTTTGTAGACTTACTCTGAAGAGCGACTCGTTGCATCGTTATAATCCCTTCTTTGGGTCGAGACTATAACTTGCTATTGGTCCACTCTAGGATAAGCAAAATCACCCATAAGGCTAACTAATCAATCATGCTACAATGAAGATGGGTTTATACCTTTGAATATTCCAACTCAAATTCAATCAGAATGATTTATTTCATTACCCTAAACTGATTTTACAATTACTTAAAGATGATCGTACCTTTGGGCTATCGATCCATGATATCCAAATAGCAAAATCGCAATTGCGATGTTATTATTTTTGAAATTATGACTTCAAAGATTAATAATTTAAATTGGATATCCATAAATCTTTCTAGTTGGATCACTTTAGTGACTACCAAACTACTCCAAGTTATGGATTTCTAATTAGAGTCAATAACATTTACATAAGTGGCGTAAGAGAAACTTAAGTGATTGTTTGATTATTATGCCATTAAAGGCCCACTGTATCTGTTTTGGCCAAATAACAATGATTTAAGCAAACTACTACATGTTAGCTCGTGAGGTTGTGGCCAAATAACAATGAAAAGTTATTATTATTTTTTTTAATACAAAGGTTGTGATCATAAGTGGGTCACTCTTTTTATACATTCCAACAATTCAAACATAACACTAAGATAGGAGAAAATATCATCGGATATAAAACTTCTGTCATCCTCGGGCGTAGTATGGCACACATGAATTTAGGATTTGCCTGTTTTTTAGAGCGGAGAAACTTATCACTGCGGAGGTCACCTTTTATCCCGTATTTTCTCAACAGCCCAAAACTACCTTCTCAACTTAGACCTATCACCGTTTCACGTACGGACATATCATTTGAGGACGAAAATACCCCTACTAAAATGATCTGTCCGCGCGTGAAAGGTCTGAATTCGGAAGGTAAGTTTTGGACGGCTCCAAAAAGAAGCTGGATAAAAGGTGCGTCTACAGTGATAATTGTCTCTTTAGAATTCCATCTTATTGTGGTCTTTCAGAACAGTTGGACAGAGTGGATTTGACACGGGCATCTCTGTGGGCCCCACACAGCACCTGGCAGAGGAATATCTATGTGCCCGGGGGTCACAGGCTATCCACTTCGTACAGGGAAGATGACACGGTGAAGCTGCAATCTAGTGGGCCCTATCAAGGACTGCTTGTGTTACGAAAATAGCTATTTTGGGACAATCCCAGCAATTCATTTGCTTCGTTTACCCCGCTGTATGTTTCGTTAGGAGGATGTCTGTCTGCTATAGTGCTATTGTCATAAACCCACCGATCAGGGGCAGCAGATTAGGTGTGCGGTCCCCACCTCGCCCGAGACGGTACGGGCCTTACAGTGGGGCCCATATTGATGTATGTATCCTAAATCCACGCCGTTCATCAGTTTTTCCAGATCATTTTAGTCTATGATACTAAAAATCAAGTATATCCAAATCTTATATGGACAATACCATACAAAACAGTGATTGAGTTTTAAAAACTTGTTGTGGGCCAAAAAAGTGTTGGATCTAGCTGATATTTAATTTTCATCTTCATCCAGGTTTCTGAGACCTTATTAACAGGTTGGATGTCATATAAACATTATGGAAACATTAAGTAGGGCCTTAGGAAATTTTTAATGGTGGGAGTTCCAATCACCAATGTTTCCCATGTTACGGTCCACCTGAGTTTTGGATCAGCTTCATCTTTTGGCCCATAATGTAAAATGAACTGGAAGAACTGATGGACGGTGTGGATGTAGAATACATGCATCAACGTGGGCCCCACAGTAAGGGCCGTACTGTCACGGGTGAGGCCGGGCCCACACCTAACCCGCTCCCACTGATCAGATGGCTAGGATCATCAGATCTATATTTGAATTGTATCATTTGCGATCTACATTGGGTACAATTAAATGGACGTCCGTAATGATAAGCCACTCTCCACGTGTACGACGCACAATTGTTAGACGGCTCTACCACGTTCTTTTCTACCAGTTCACGCGACACTCACTCATACGAAGAAAAAAGAGAACGCCTTTATAATTTCTGACTCTGACCAAAGTGCCCCCACCTCTCTTTTTCTCAAGTGGTTGTGTTGGAGCTTGTGGGGCCCACCTGGTGTGTGTCTGTCATCCAATCCGTACAAAGGTGCACATTATGAGTGTCGGACAAACCCAAAAATCATCTGATCCAATCGTCACATGGGCCATGTGAATATGAAAATTTTCTGGTGCTGTACAATTTTTATATGGTGTGGCTGACATAATACTTAGATCCACCTGTTGTTTTTTTTGTCCGTTCATCATGATCAAGTTCAACGGTTGGAAATGTCGGATGTCATACACATGCTACTTATACCCTACAATACTTAAAAAATGCATACTAAACTAGTATCTTAACTGACTGATTATTGGACATCTAGTGGACGTATAAAAAATATAAAATAACCAAGGTCCAACTTAAACGTGGTGATGAATTAATCAAAGGTTAAGATCATCTAACCAATCAGGTCCCATGATTTGGACGGTTCAATTTCAATTACAAGTGGGCCACGTGTACAGTTCCCGACTGGATGAGCATGTGCCATCCGGCTCTGCCACAGTATCACATTACGACCGAGTAAAACGAGATGAACTGAGATTTCTTTCTAGTTTTTTCCCATATATAACGAAGGCAAGGTTCCTGTTTTTCCGTATAATTGCCATCCAGCTCTGCCACAGGATCAGATTACTAAGGGCGGATTCCGTGATCTTTCCAGAAATAGCAATATGAATTAAAATCAGAAATGATATCTACACCTTCCCTTTTTTATGTACACCCCTTTCTCTACTTTTGGTGATAGATTAGTTATACTTCATTAATAAATCTACTTTGGTATTCGATTACAGAAGGTACATGTTACAGTCCACCCAGTGGACAATTTTCAACATTTCATATGTTTGTGACATCTAAACCGTCCAATAGGCTCTTCTTATCACGATGATCGTTTTATACAAAACAGGCCATGAAAATTCCCTGAGTGCACCACACTTGTGTTATACCATTTATCAATGGCTATATATTGTTTTCAATGTGTGGCCCACCCGAAGAATAGATAGGATGAAATTTTTCATTAGATGATGATAACGATGGGGCCAACTACTGGAAGGGGTGGATTTTACCTGCAGTAATGTAAACAGGTTGGAAGTTAACCGTTGGATGGATGGTCCAACCAGTTGGCATTGAGACCTTCTTATTAGATGAGTAGATTACTTTCATGAATAGATCTAATACGAAATAGATTTTAAAAAAAGGTGTTATAGTATCAAACCGCGAGGGTGTAAATGTCAGTTTACTTTTGAGAAATGTGGAAAATGACACGTCACGGAAACCTCGCTTCCTTGTAAAAACGAAAAGAACTTCTTGCAACCTTTCACGCCGATGACAATCAAACTCGTACCATAGGTATTCTTTTATGTAGAGTCCAGTGGCATTTTGGTCATTTTACAATAACCGGAGTAGGTTGTTACGGACGCGACCTGCCTGTGCCCCGGCCACGGGAAGTTCCTAGGGTCGGAAGCTACGTGGGGCTCAAAGAGATGCCCGTTACAAATCCACTCCGTCCATCAGTTTCTAAAGACTACAATTGGATAGAAATCCCTAATTTAGGAAATCCAAAATTTAGGTGGGCCACACCACACGAAACATTTAGAACGGAAACGTTCACTGTTTAAACCTCCTTGGAGCCGACAATGATGTTTATATGTAATCCAAACCGTTCAATACGTTACTAACAATCAGATAAATTGTTATCTTGATAAAAAAAAGGAAAGGCTAACAGTTTCCAATGATAGGCATTCAACTCCCGCTGTTTTGTTTGGTACGGCCCACCTGAGAGTTGGATCTAACTGATTTTTTTCTTTCCTTATAATTGTGATCTTTTGGAACTGATGGACGGAGTGGATTTTCTCTACGGGCCCAATGTAGCTTCCGACCACGGGAACTTAGGTGACGGGGTACAGCCGTACGGGCGAGTCGCGTTCGTTTAACGAAAATTCCAGTGTATATTATTATTATTATTATTGGGAATTGATATGTACACCCTCCTTATTAATTTGCATACAAAACGGGGGTTTGGAAATGAAAGGGAACCGCCGTAGGTTTCCATTCCAACATGTGGGGCCCGCAGCTACTGTCTAACCAGTGGATAACTTCCAAACTGTTAATATAATTTGAAATCCAACCCTACTAATAGGTTGACTCCACCATGATTATCATCTAGTTCAAAAATCAGCCCATTCTATGACCAGATGGGCCACACCATGAAAACATTTTCCAGCCATTGATAAATAGGAAATTATAATTGTGGTTCACTCGATCGGTAGCAATAAAATTTTTACACATGGTGATCCTGATAATGGGGCCAACCTATTGGACAGGTTGGATGTTGCACACACATAATAGCCACATGAAAGTCATCAAATGGATGGAGATGGACCCTAACTTATAGTCCAACCCGTTGTCACTTGAGGCCTTTTCTTACGCATCCATCGTATACATTCGACGGCTGGTACGCGTAGAATCCTATGATAGTTCACCCCCATTTTAAAAATGACGGTGGTGAACCAGGATATGGTTGTACAACAATCCGAACCATCCGACTCACCATCTGATTAAATTGAGAATATGACAGTAACCATCTGATTTTATCTTTGAAATGATTCGCTGGCTATTTAATTTTAATCATCCATTTTATAGCTATGGATTGGATGGTTAGCATACCGTAATCAGTTTGATCTGAGAGTGTGCTCTAACAAAGTGTGCCCCACCATTTAGACGGTCCAGATAATTATATATAAGTGCCACACGTGAGTAGCCTGAGTCACCACCGATTTAAAAAGATAACTGCATATTAAGACCGAGCAATCAGGTGGCTCAAAAGTTAAGTGGGTCCATTGATTAGGTGGGCAATACTGTTTGAATCAATGGACAGTCGAGGCTCTGACACAGGTGCGGCCAACCTAATGAGTTGATGAGCCTGATTTTAAGACAGAGTAATCTTTATGATGGGGCCCATTATTTGCATGGTATACGTATCCTGTAGTACAAGTAGTATACAGATGGGAAAGATATCTGTGCCAGTACCACTACCTGTGGTACAAGCTTTTCATAGCCATTGAATGCATGATGGCAAGAGCCTTGCAATGCATGTGTACAAATTTTAACAAAATCAAAGAACTTTTGAGGCTATCTTAATATCCATTTAAAATCCACTTCATTTTTCAGTTTCACCCGCTCATAAGAGTAAAAAATAAGTCAGATCAAAGAACTAAGAAGGCCACACCGTAGATGGGAACCATTAAAACCTTCTAACCCACCTCAAGTTAGCTTTGGATAAGTACTTTGATATTTGTGTTTTGCATTCATCTGATTGGAAATCACCTTATAGATGATCAGACAGTACATAAATGCTACAATGTAATCGGTTTTGATGGTAGGCATTTCCACCGTTATGGTGCACTTGAGTTTTGGATTTTTATTACTTCCTTGGCAAAACTGTTTGATGGAGTAGATTTTATCATAGTAAGGCCTGCGAAGCTGTTTGGAGTGGATTTTACACTAACATCATGGTGAGGCCCACACAATTTTAGATTATAGGAGCTTCCAGTGAAAGGGGTGGCCCACTAAGCATGAGTCACTTCAATTTAAGTACAAATGTTGTACTCAAATTTTATCTGACTGTACACACCTCACCCAGGCTAAAATCTTGAGAAGACTAAGAATATTCGGGAACCATGACTATACCTTAAACCAAATCCTAATTCCATCCTAAATCAAATCCTGACTCAAAAGTTCTCAAACTCCTAATCCACAATCCGAAACTGTAATCCAAACCATTCAGCACACATACAACTCCGCCTATACCTTATATCATGGACAGAACCTTTTAACCGAACCTAAAACTACAAAAACCTAAAAGAGAGGCCAACAAAGCCCACACGTTCAAACCCGGCCTGAACGTGGCCCGAGAGGTAATCTAACTATCTCCTACGGTACTTCAAATGTCGCTGCTCCGCATGTGGATAACTGTCCCAGCGTCTAAAAGTCAATTTTCTCCTAGATTTACACTCTCAACCTTCACTATTTACTATTTTACCAACCCCGCGTGTGCCTAGTCCTATGTCGATCACATTATACATCCCTTGAGATTGTTTTACCACATAAAGTAGAGACCATACGTTCGTACGGGCAGAGAGGGTGCCTAACACATTCCCTATTTGTAACCAAGGTCCTTTATCCGGAATTACGGATCGCAGATCAGGAGTCAATCTAAGGTAAGAGAGTCTTCGGATTTCTCCAACCTTATATATTTCGCGGTTCTAGCCAACCGTGGGGTTTTGAGATTTTTCAGCTAGTGACGACTCCAACATCTATAATCACCCTCACCCTTAATCACCATACAATAGAGATTAGCAAGGGTGCCGATTTTCAGTGTCTATACTGACAATGTACCCAATTAATAAATGTGGTTCTTATCACCATCAGACGGCTCGGATTAGAGGATGATGGGCCATGTAAAGAAGAACTGACACGTATCTATGTGGCACGTGCAATTTCAAACGCTTATGGATTAATGAATATAAAACCAGAGATATTCGTATGGTAATGATTAAATAATGGAAGCCACTGGATGTGTGGTGTAACCAAATTACCACTAATAATGATAATAAAAAGGCAATAGAGAGGAAAGAGAAGAGAGTGGAAAGGAGAAGAGCATCTAAGGATGAGGCTTAAGACGACTAGAAACCAACAAAAGCCCTTATCATGTTTCATAAATATTCTCTCTGCAATCGCAACTAAATCATCATAATTAAAGTGGGTCATTTCATCCTATCCTTTAAAAATAAAAATAAAGATACAAAACCCATGAAAATATTCTGTTTTGCCTTATTTTTGCAATGTAATACTTTTCCCTCATTTACATGAGGTTTGATGGAACCGATCATGCATACGCACCTCTAAATATGTTATTTGCCGTACTATATTTAGTGGGCCATTTCTGATTAATGATTTGAATCGAATTAGATTGTATGAGCCGTTAGATATAAAGTACATGAGTAATCTAGTAGACTTCCTTTGTGTGATGACATAGTATGAATGTTGATTCACACGATGTGTGGAAATTCATATCTGAGCCGTGTTTATCCATGTGGGACCCACCACATGAAAAAAAAAAAAAAAACTAAGGTTGGTCAACTAAAAAAACGGTCTAACAAAACTTGCATGTGGGGGTGTGCTAAAAACCATATTTCTTTTGGATTAGTCCATTGTTTCTTTTTTGTTATGACCGTCCATACGTTGAGTCTAACCTATTACACGGCTTGGATTTCATACACGCGTATAGAGGTGCTTGCAGAGGGGTGTGTGCGGGCATATAAAACCCTGGACCACATTGACTTTTAGTGGGATCATTAGTTTCTTTTTATTCAGAAGACAGGTATAAGCATAAACATATTAACGTATGAAGAAGAACGCAATACCGGCATTTAATTAACGGTGGGTTTTTGGACGCGCTGCGGGCCCCACCTGCCAGGCTGCCGTGCGTTGCCGGGTTCCCACTTTAGATGGCACACATGTCAGAGATCTGAGCCATTCATTAGGTAGTCAGCACTGTGAACGAGCCGTGACCTAAAAAATCTTGGTGGTACTGCACTCATCAACTGAGCCACACGCGTACTTCCAATTCGGACTCTGGGACCTTTATTCTTGACCGTCCATTTTTCTCATGTAAAGTTGATCTACCCTTCCGGGCTACTTATCCGGTGGTGAGAATCGGTTGACCTGGATTAATCTGTAAGTGCTATCCATCTATTGTGAAATGTGAATTCATTGAGATAAAGAGGTCCCGATCTTTAAACCGAGGGGCCCCAGGTGTACAAAATGGCAGATCAATACACTATCCGCTTTAGTGCATGACGACCTTACAGCTCCCAATTCCATTTACACGTACCTGTTTCGTAAATACAGCCTTTCAGTCTACTTTTACAGTACGATAGTACAAAATTTTACTATTTTACTATCAAAACTTAAAAAAAAATGAGAGTGATATATAAGGGTGTACACTAACCGAGCTAGCTCGGGTGGTAGATTCTAAGGAGTTTCAACACCCGGTTAAGGGTTCGAATACCCAAAGGTGGTGAAATTCAACTAGCGTGAGTGTGTGGGGGTGTATAAAATAAAATTTTAAATATATATATAAAAAGATAGAGTTAGCTCAATTAACTCGTTCAAATCAAGCTTGGATCAAACCAGTTCAGTCACTCAGTTACTTTGCCATTGATGTTGCTCGCCAACTGTTTGATAAAATTACTCAACAAAATGAGGCTGATGGTAAAGGTATGTACATGAAACAAATACCATTTTTCTCTTTGCTTTTCTTGTTTTTTATGTTGCTTAATAGGTTTTTGATAAAATATATACTTGTGAAACCATTGTCTCAGTTTATAAAATGTTGGGATTTTAAAGTTGTAGTTAAGGTGTTTGTGGAAATGCATCAATGGCGAAGTCGGCCCGACTTGCTGACCGGACCGAACCGAGCCGAGCTAAGCTGACCAGTCAGGCTTAAGGACCGAGTTCGAGTTGAGGTCAGCCAGTGGCTGAGCCGAGTCGAGCTAAGGACAGCTCGACTCGGTTCGACTCGATGTACACCCCTAGTGATATATATCAATCAAGCTGGTTGTAGATGGTAATCTCAATATATATCATATGATTTTGGAAATTTTACCCAAAAAAAAAAAACCTACCTACTTGATATAAAATTTACATTCTATTATTATTTTCAAATATTACTATACATATTTATTCATTTAAGTAATTATCACCAGACTATTTTTTATTAGATTTCTTAATGGAGGTTAGGGTCAACCATGCAAGCAAAAGAGTAAGTGGCTCAAGTGAGTTGACCATGATGTTTATGAGAAAGTGATGTAGAACGTGTCAAATATACGTTTATAGCATGGTTGTCACAAATACGTTCCTAGCATGGTTGAGACAAAAGAAGGTGGATTGTAACTTTTGATCTGGGTATCTTTATAGGGCGCACAACCTATTAATCTTTACTGAAACAGGTCATCCGAGGTGAACTGACTCACAGAGTGGGTTGCATTTATCCGTTTTGTCAGAAAATGCGCACTTTCTACTCAAAAATGAAATTTTAGAAAAAAAATATTAGTTTTAGTAATTCTGAAAATTTTAATAATTTTTTATTTTTAGAGTTTTTTTTTTTTTTCCTACTTTTAGAAATAACGTATAATTATCCTAAGACTCTTCTAGCAAAATTTATTTAGAATTTTTATTTTTGAAACTTAGGCTTTAGAAGAGTTTTAGTAGAATTAAGAATTTTATTAGATTTAGAAATTTATTATTTTTAATAATTATGAATTTTAGCTTTTTTTTTTTTCTATATTTACGATGTAAAAGGCACATACAGATTAGTAAATTATCAATTAATTTCAAATTTTATAGAATTTATTTTCTATTTCCTTATTCTTTTCCTCATAAATTTTAAAAGTCTCTTTTGAGGAGTCCGAAAAGGTCCCGTTGATTTGGAACAGTTATCCCCTAAGGAAGATGGTTATCGACCTCACATCCTTCCCTACATTAGAAAGCCACCTGGACAACATGGTGTATCATCCCATGTTCGCCTAAGGCTAAAATATCATTTCCATATGTTATTCTAGTGGATGACAGGATTAAAAATAATTTATTGGGCAACCGTCACACTTCAAACTATTTCCTTTCATATAACTCACGTAGATCGGGTCACGTGAAGTTTGGGTACAGGCCCTTGGATCCGTGAAAAACCAAGGATGGGTATCCTATAAAAGTCCCATTAAATCTTCTTCTTGGTTTTTTGAAAAGTTGGTAAGTGGACACCGCTCTTATTTATTTTCAAGGCCACCATGATGTGCATGTGAATCAACTCCGTTCATTAGACATATGATCCCATTTTAGGCTAACTCTTAAAAATTAAACTCGGTTGTAATTTACATGAGCCACACCAAAAGAAATAGTTGGGAGAGACACATTGACCCTTAATTTTTATAGGGCCCACCTTGATGATGATATGAAATCCACTCCACCCATTAAATGATACATTAAGATTTATGTTTGGGGCCCAAACATCAAACTCATCCGTGATCTAGGTGGGCCACACCAATGGAAATAGTATACAAGATAAGGATTGCCCTGTACACTCCTTACAATCATGTGGTCCACCTAAATCACATATGGTGCTGATTTTTGAGCCTGAGACTAACATGGGATGACGCATCAGGTGGTCAGGGTAGAATTTATATAAAAATCATCATGGTGGGGCCCGCCCAAGCCACTACCTCCTTTCTCAAAAGAAATCCAATCGAAGATACTCCAAGATAATTACTTAAATTAATAGGGCATGAAATTTTTTTTTTGAAAAAAGTACCAAGATATAAACTCCACGGTAAGCACATATAGCTTTTTTTCATAATATATATTTAAAAGGGAGAGATGAAGATAGCACGCAAGAATAAAGACATCTCAAAGTACAAAAGGTCAAAAATCTTCTTAAAACAGTGATGCTTTCAATGGGAAGCTATTTAATACTCTGGTTGGATATGACGTATGATACACAGGCCTAAATTAGAGAATTGTGGAAACCACTATCATTAAGTCTCAAAATCAGATTATTTGAGCAATAATAACCTCCAAATACTGTATACTTGTTTAGTGAAGCAGGACAGCTGGATAGTTCCATTTTTAAGCGTCCAATAAATGTCCTTCACTCCAATGGTCAGCTAATCAAATCAGCTTGACTTTTGGTTCCTGATAAGGATGCGATTGCCTACTTACGCTGTCAGTAGACAATAGCTAGTGAACGGTGTTCCGTGAGCCTGCTACGTTATATGTGTTTTATCCATGTGATTCATTTATGATATTAGGGCATGATTTATAAAATGAGGCAGATTCAACTCTCATGTGGACCCCACTGCAAGAAACAATGATGATTAAATGCCTACCATTAAAAACTTCTTGAGTCCACAAAAGTTTTGGCTGAAGCTGATATTTGCATTTTCCTTTCATTTAGATACGTGCGGCTCAATCAACAAGTTGGATGGTAAATAAATGTTAAGTTGACACTTGGGAAGTTTATAATGGTGGGCGTTCAATTAATATTGTTTTCTGCTGGCGTGATCCATTTGAGATTTGAATATCTTCTTTTTGAGTTCATACCATAAAACGATATGAAAAAATAAATAGGCAACATGGATAAAATGCATATAATGGTAGGGTTCACATAGCATAGTCCAATAGCTACCTGATTATTGGCTGCATCAATAGGCAATCCATGTCCTCATAATACGTCTAACCAACTATTATAATTTGCACAATTTATTTTGAGGTACTTATGTCCCACGTATGCAAAATTTGCACAGTTTATTTTGAATTACTTATATCTCACGTATGCAATTTTGGAGTAATTTAAAAGTGCCTATGTATCATTTATGGGACTATGCTAAAGTATCAATTTTTAATTTTTATTTTTACTTCAAAAATCTTTTTGTCCCTTAAGTGCTACTTACAACTAATAATCAGGTATTGAATGTTCTTGGTTGTTACCAGTAATTTTATTTTAAAAAAAAAAAAAAAAAATTAAGCAATTACACATACTTACATGCACATATACCCAAAGCCGAAACCTAAACCTATAAACACGTAGCCTAATTAAATTTCATACCTTAATTGATTGAACTATATTAGACCACAAGAGGGACCTCCAATCCAAAAGCTTGGATGGCCGATTAGGTAGGATCTATCCTAAAATATGCTAAACTGAATATTCAACCTAAAGGTCAGTCGGTCAAGATCTTCACTTGATCTCGCTAAAGACTAGAGCCCTCAAGTCTTGAGCCAATGATGAACCGCCCAACTCAACCCGTACGACCCAAGAATAGTGGCTCGGATCCAATACGGGACAATTTAGGCTATGTCGGTCTGACTGTCAGGTTGTTGGTTCCTATCACCGGACCGACATCATCTGAATTTTCTAATTTGGGATATAAAGGTCATTTTGCACATTTCTTTCATTTCCTAAGTTTGAGAAATGGACAAAGAGATAGAAAGATTGAGTGAGAGTGATGGTGTGAGCATCAGAGATCGAAAAGCTAGGGTGTGGATCACCAAACCGAGCCATTTTTCTTTGGATTTGGACCATGTAAGCCATCCCACGTCTTTCCCAACCGAATAACCTTCAGTTAGTCGAGTAGGAGATCCTATAGACGTGCATGCATATCATTTTCCCAATTTCTAGCAACTTGAAGCTATTAGGATAAGAAATCATTCTTTTTCATTCAAATCTTAGGATTTTGATGTTAGGATTCGAGGTCTTTGCAAGCAATTAGCTGCAACCTATTCTCATCCGAGGGTTGTATTGGAGTACAGTTCCGTGCGAGCTTCAGTTTTGTACTGAGCTCGAGCCCTTTTCACCGAATTAAATTGGGGATCATACGGATCGAGATAGGTAAATTCTTAAATTTTTATTCAGAGTTTAATTAGGATAATTTAATTTATTTGTTATAAATTTACAATGAATGTAGGGTTTAGAGCACTTCCTCCAAAATTTGTTATGCCTAAGCCACATCGGAATTGAGAGATTTTGTTTTAAGGCAAGAATCTACCCTTCAAACTTTACTATGCTATTTTTTATCTTGCGATAGTCTCAATATTTTATAGTTATGATTATTAACTTATAAATTATGCGATAACTCTTTCAATATATGTTACACATAACATGCTTAGCCTTTTGCTTAGGTTGATTCACATGTGTACTCATTAAAATGCATAATCATTTGAATATAATTCTTATCTTATGGGATTTATGTAGATATGAATCATAATATACCTTAATGAAATTATACATGATCTATATGAATGTAACGCACACTTGTATTTGCATCGTGAACTATTAGCCCTCTTGTGAGTGAATTAAATGCAATTGGTCGTAGATTTACCAACTATGCAATTTATTGTGCCATATATTGGCTTTGTCAGGTGGAATTCTCTTGTTTATACCTACGTGGACTTTTATGCCTAGATGGTTTTGTTTATGCCTAGCTGATTTTATTTATTCCTTGTTGACTTTGTTGGGAGAAACCCTTTATTGAAATTATACATGAATTGGTAATGGTAAAGTTTACTTATTGGATCAAGGTTGGCCAATAGTTGCAAAGGTTTTACTTGAACAAGTAATTTGCGAATCAGATTAATAAAGGTTGGACTAACGATGCATTCATAGCACATGGGCATTATCGGGTGCGTAATCATTGTTGATGCACATACCTTGTAACACTCGGCCCAATTAGAACAGTGTCTTGAGGCGTCTATGTGTGAATTGTCATAGGACTGTATGATTCAATTGCATGTGTGGAGTTACCACCAATAAATTAACTCAGATTAAGCCACTAATACGATTGAGTCTAATTATGTTCGAGCCGAACGCGAGCGTAGAACCAGTCTGCTCAATTGTTCTTGGTGACTGTCTGTACGGGTCATATATCGCCCGAGGAAGGCCAGAAAAATTTGAAACTTTAAAAGGACATGGGCCTCACTGGGCTTGTGGTCCACTACGGACGACAAACTCAGACGACACCTAGGAACGTATGATTCACGCTATCCAATTAGCACATGTAAAGTGCAACTCGTCTTAACTTTGAATTAAAATATGAAATTTTAAAACAAATGCCCCGCCACTTGGGACAGTGAATTGGAGCATTTCAGCCTTCGAATTTCATCCAATTTTATACCAAGGCTGAAGATATTTTCATGCACTTGTCCACAAAATCTGACCCTTGATCGAGAAACGGTGATTGTTTAATCGTAAATCGGACCCTTGCGATAAAACCCCTCTTCTGTTTGCCATTAAACTTTGCACAGCCCCTTATCAGGCCATGAGACACTTATCCCATAAATTAGATGGGTCAGGGACCATCAGGGCAGCTCGAACAGTCAAAAGTGGACCCCAAAGGGCCATTTGTGAAAATTTATGGAATTTGGGGTCAACTGAACAAAAACTCAAGGTATAAAACCCTTTAACTCCCTCTCTCCCTCACTTCCACACCAATCTCAACAGCTGAGAAAGGGAGGAGAGAGAAGAGAGAGAAAGAGAGAGAGATAAGAGAGAGAAGAGAGAGGAGTGAGTCGCATGCATGGAATGCTAAGGGACTGAAATTCCCGCACTCTCATCCTCACCGTTGCCGAAAATCTCGACCCTATCACCGTAGAGGTGAGGTGCTTTAATCTATGGTAATAATCCAAACTTCCATTTATTTTCCTTAGCTATGGTCGCATGCATGCGCCTTGACATGAAGTTCATGCGACACAGAGCCCTGACATGTCGAATCTGCGAACCTAACGTTGCTAGAGCAACCATGAGAGCTTCCGATCGACAATAGGTGCAGACCATTACCTCTAGGTGGTCGATTATAGTGCCTAACACAAATCATAGTGATTTTGTGTGGAAAACCTGTGTGCATGTTGTTGATTTCTATGTAATTGTTAATTTAGAATCCATGCTTATGATTTTCTTAAAATTGGAAAAAGGGATTCAAATCCTGAGGCTCCCTAATGTGTAAACCGCTAAACTATTGGTCAATTTATGGAATTGCATGTGTAATTCTCCAATATTGTTGATTTTGCAAGTTAGATTTCGTTGCATGCAATTGATAAGTGTAAATTAGGTGTATTGTTGTCCACTTTGTTGAATTGTTGAAATATGTTGAACCTGATTCCCTAATGTTGATGATTTCTTAAATTAGATTTCGTCACATGCGATTGATGTGTATGAATTGAGTGCATTATTGTCCATATTGTTGAAAGTCCTGAAGTATGCTAATCTCTAGCTGGAATTGTCCTTGAAACTGTTAAATGTACACTATACACTTGTGCACATTACCTCTTTTGCGGATCCGCCAGCCAACTGAAATTTCTTGGGCAATCCTTCTGTTGGGTCAACCCACCAACAAGTTTGGCCCGACTAGCCAAACTGCAAACTATCGGCTGTAGTTGGACTACACGAGGCATTGCTCTCAGGTCATACAGTCCGTGGTTCGTCTCGTGGGGATAGATTGGTCCATGGTTGGTCATTCTTGTATGTTAACTATGTTTGTACACGCCTGCTGGAACCTGAGGCACCCTGTAACCTTTGCGCCCACTAATAACCATAAGTTGCGGCCCACAAGACTCATAAACCGGGGATGGTGGTATGAGACACTATGCTTGAGTTGTCAGCCTACACTGGTGTGACAAGTCTCCCCGTAGTGACCAATGAGCACAATAACTCGTGAGCCGGGGATGGTGGTATAAGACACTATGCCCGAACTATCAGCCTACGCTGGGGTGACGAGCCTCCTCGTAGTGACCGCGGAAAAGACTCGCATGTCTTAAATGCCTTCGTATGAGTTTAATTCATGGGAATGATGAACACACAAGGGCCAAGGGTCACGAGAGCCATAGGACCACGACCATTAGAGCCGCACGATCGGATTAGGGCATCGATCCGTCGGGGTATCTTGATTTTTCCAAACTGCTGGATGAATGGACTTAACTAATCAACATGACTAACATGTATATGACATTGCATTGGTTACTTTAGCGATTTGACGGTCGTGGTTGCGCTGAGAGAGTGTTGGTTCGCGATCGTTAAATGTTGCCGCACGAGGGAGTGTTATAGTGAGAAGCATACATCATATCATTAAAACATGCATTTACATTAACCAGAGTATATAAGATTCTACGAATATATGTTTTTCACTAAATTTGCTCTTGTGCATAATAACTTGTGTAACTTATTGTTAATGGAACCAATGAGTTAACTACTCACTCTCACTCCGGAATAGTGTTTTAAAACACCAACCAGAACCTGTTATAGATGCAGGGATGACGGAGCTAAATGCGCTGGGGGATGCCAACGTGGACGATGAGGATGAGCGTGCGTACTACTAGACCTTTGGTGGATCTTTCTAGTTCGAGTTTAGGCGATCGTGGGGATTGGGCCAATGTCCTAATTATTTTAGGACATATGTATGGGTGAGACTAGTTCCCTATTTGGATATTTTTTTGGACTTATGATGGATATTTACATGTTTAATAGCACTTGACACTCCTTTATGATTTACTTATACTTTATGACTTGCTTAATTCTCCATTTCCCAAGAGATACTCTAAATATAATTGAATCTGAGGCCCACTAGGACATACGTGGCACCCGAGAATTCAGGAGCCGAGTTCCTACTCGGCCCCTGAAATTTGGGGCGTTACATAACTTGTGTGGTATTATCAGGTGGCTAGATACTATAGTAGCATGTACCTTAAGGCGTTTTCACTGATTCCTAGTTCATTGTTCAAACGTCTCATTTGTGGCTAGATCTGAAGTATCACGCATCTTCTGATATTTTCGCAGGTTCCTAGCCACAATTACTATAGGTGGGTAGTCATTTTTTAAGGCACATACTTAGATGTATTTTTGTTGGTGGTTACTCCCAAAAGTAAGCTGGATGTACATCCTCGGGCTGATGTGCATTCAAACATCCATACAAAAAATAAGATTGAATTGTGATGATTATCATGTTGTATATTTTTTATTTTTGAAACTATATTTGATTAATATGTTTTTGTGTAATCTTGAAGAGATTTCTCACTAAGTTGGCCATTCACAAGTCGAATTCAAAAAACAACAGTGATGTGTGCAGGTGGAGTTCAGAAGAGAATTAGATGATCGAGCAAAGCAACACTGGCTTGGTTGAGCTATAAGACCTTGAGCCAATAGATCTTTAGTTCCTCACTTTGAATTTTGTTTATATCTCATACATTATGATGTTTATGCTTTGTGAGGGTCCCTATGGGCACCTTCGAATTTATACACTTTTATTTGGATGATTACCTAGCTACTGTATAATTTAGTTATCTTTGTTTTTACTTTGATATCTACTGAAATCGATATGTGCTACTTTGATTTGAACTTGTTTTCATGGTCTGAATGTTAACCCAACCATGTAGACCCATGAGAGATAATCCCCACGCGCAGCATCCTTAGGTGACACTCGAGTTTACACAACGAGATATTGTCCAAGCATTGTATAGTTTAGCTTTCTTTATTTTTCCTTTGATATTTATTAAAATTAATATGTGCTACTCTGATTTGAACTTGTTTTTATAGGATGAATGTTAACCTGACTTTGTATACCTGCGAGAGATATTCCCACGCACGACATCCCTAGGTAACACTCAGGTTTACATAGCGAGAGCATTGTACTCAAGCTCCGAAAAGCAGGATATTATCTAAGATGGTGTCTATGCACTGACCATCACGTGGTTAACACACTCGAATTCAAAATCTGATTCTCTGTACTTGGGTGCTAGATTTTGAAGCATTACAAACATTCAACGGTAAAAAATGTTGACTACACTGTGAAAAATATACCCAACTTAAAAAATCAGGCCAGCAACTCACCATGTGGACCATATCATTGGAAACTATGGACAACCACCCATCTAATCTAAAGTGCACATGTGACCAACTTGACGAAGTGAGTCTGCCTGATTTTTGCACCATGTAGTCCTTATGGTGGGGTCAACCTTTTATATTGGATGTATGTCCTACATGCATAAGTACACGTTGACAATTATGGGCTACTTTAATGGGGCATGTGAGAACTTTTTTTTAATAAAAAGTTATGCTTATGATCAAAGTCTTCTTTAATGGAGGAGGCTTTTGACATCTCTCCCGATCTAAATTCACAGCCACTTAAAAACGTCCCTTTACTTAGAAATAATAACCACTACTCCCCTTTTGTTTTTGGTTGTCTAGACTTGTCTTTTGTGTTTGAGAAAGTGTAATCTAAATTGAGATGGACAAATATTTAAAGGAAAATATCAAATTTTACCTTATATAAACTCTTTTCAAAGATATTTTCAACTTATTCAAGATAGCCACAATTATTATTATTAGTTGCAACCAATCTCCTTCATCAATGGACCACCTAACTTCACGTGCACCCTTTTATACACGGATGTAGTTTGACATGTGACCCCAACACCACGCAAGCTAGCTGATATCAAAGCTCCATGAGTCACACCATGATGTACTTGTTTTATTCATGCCGTCCATCCACTTTCCATCTTATTTTAGGGCATCAGCCAAAACATAAGGCAAATCTAAAGCTTAAGTGGGGAAATAGTGGGGATAATGACATCCACCATTGAAACCTTCTTAGGGCTCACGATGATGTTTATTTGTCATCCAACCTATTCATAAGGTCACACGGACATTAATGAAGCAAAAACAAAAATACAGCTTGATCCAAAACCTCCATGGC
Source organism: Magnolia kwangsiensis (assembly GCA_037074715.1). NCBI lineage: Eukaryota > Viridiplantae > Streptophyta > Magnoliopsida > Magnoliales > Magnoliaceae > Magnolia > Magnolia kwangsiensis. The sequence continues at coordinate 22,075,835 of CM073574.1, forward strand.
CATTGGGTAGCTTTCAATGATAAGTAGTGTTCAGTCACCATCATCTCCTGTGGTGTGGTTCACCTTGGCTTTGGATCTGCATTATTGTTTGGCTTATGCCCTAAAAGGAGATGGAAAAATGGACAGACGCGTGGAGAAAACACACACATCATGGTGGGGCCCAAAGCTTTGACACCAACTAGCTGGTTTGTGTTGGGATCCAGCAGGTTGGTGTTGAGATCACCAGCCAAACGGCATCATTACCACACAGAGCTATTAATCTTTATATACTCGGGAAAAAAAAAAAAAAACTTGCATAATTAATAAAATATTTAAAACTCGTGATAATTTATATCAATAGCAAAGACCCAACTTTTTATCAAAACTACGTAAATGCGTTTGGTTTTCTTCTTTTCTTTTTTCTTCTTTTTTTGAACTTGCTATATTAAAAAGAAAAGAATTTTAAATGATACTCAAATATAGAAATTAGCTACCCAACCTTAATATAATTGGAATCAAAAGTAAAAACTTTCAATGATAATCCATCAATTTATGCGGGCTCACTTGAAAAGAAAGTATTATGAATAGGCAAAGAACGATGTTGGGCTTACTGTTTATTACATAAAGAGATTTATAGATAATTTTTTTATTTTTTATTTTTACTTTAAATTCTGTAATTTAGTTTGTTTATATATGTGTGTGTCTGTGTGTGTTGGGGGGAGTTTCAACTTACGGTGGAACTTTATATAATAGGAAGTTAGGTGTAAGTTAGGCGTTCTGTTGTGATGTTTTTGAAAAGTCCACCCTCTTTTTCTAATTTGCCACGCATGATATTTTTGTGTTTTCAGCTCATCCCAATTGAGTCCAAAAAGGTTTCCAGCGTACGCAGTTGAAACATTTGGAAGCCACAAAAGTTTTAGATCATGCTAATATTTTTGTGTTTTCAGTTCTTCCCAGTAGGAAAGACTTTATGAATTGTGTATGGATTTCATATAAACATCAGCAAGGTTCCAAACGTCCACTATTGAAACATTTGAGGGCTTTCAGATCATCCGAATAACAACGACCTTATGAAATATATGGATTTCATATAAGGAGGTTTCAACTACAGTCATTTTACTGCGTAGTGTTTCTATCATATCACTTATTTTTGGATTTGTATCATTTTTTAGTCCAAATCTTAACATGGTGCAGTAAAATAGGTGGTCGGATGGATTTCTCACAAACATCACCAGTATTGGCTAACCTAACTATTAAGATAACTTCAGAATCTAGATCATCATGGGTCTGGAAGAATCCAAATCATCATAGGACTCTTCCAGATTATGATTAACTTCAGTTTTGAATTGTTATCTTTATCCCAATAGGTTGTTTTCATCTTAACATATTTTAGAATTGTATGTATCCTACTCATATAGCTTATCGTGCAAATAGATAACTCTTGTAACAAGCGTTATCTGTAAAGTTCTTTATATAGAAATCAATATAATCAGAGCTATTATTATGGCCTTTCATCAAATCCGTCCTATATTTTTACATGGTATAAGAGCAGCTCTTGTTACTTTGCTGTAGATTTTGCAGCTGGCGACGTAGGTGATTAATCTGAGACCTTGAGGGTGAAGCAAACCTGTTGGCCAGTGCAGTCCACACCTGATGTGAGGTGTTGAGACCATAGACAGTAGATATCACTTTCGCAGAAATTGCTGAGATAATCCAGCTCAATATGTATTGATCCTTTCTTTCCTAAGTGATATATGCAGGATTAACAGTTGGATCCTCTTTATCTGGGGTTGATAGGTATTTTGGGGGACAAGTTTCTGAGCCATCTACAATGCTTAAGAAACCATTGGTGCGCAAGATGGGAAGAAACTGACAGACCCATACTCCAAAAGCTTAAGCTGTCTTCTCCACCAGTGCTCTAGTGTGACAACTTAGGAGCTATTGCACTTGCTTCAAATCCCATCTTTCATACCAGGACAAAACATATAGAAATCGACTATCATTTTATTAGAGAGAAAATTCTGCATAAGGATATTGAGCTTTAGTACATCTCCACAGCTGATCAATGTGTAGACATCTTTACTAAGGAAATAGCATTTGCTCAATTCCTATTTCTTAGAAACAAACTCATGATCACTCCACTTTCCATGAGTTTGAGAGGGGCTGTTAAGATAATTTCAGAATCCAGATCATCATAGGTTTAGAAGAATCTAGATCATCATAGGACTCTTCCAGATTATGATTAACTACAGTTTTGAATTGTTATCTTTATCCTAACATGTTGTTTTCATCTTAACAGATTGTAGAATTGTATTTATCCTACTCATATAGCTTATCATGCAAATAAATAACTCTTGTAACAAACATTATCTGTAAAGTTCTTTATATAGAGATCAATACAATTAGAGCTATTATTCTAGCCTTTTATCAAATTTGTCCTATATTTTTACACTAACTTCTCTGAAGAGGGATTAGCAGGTGGGACGCAGATTCCCGAGCAAGGCTCTCTAGGGCCCACTATGATGTATGTGTTCCGTCCATGCTGTTCCTCGTTTTTCTAAGATCATTTTAATATATGAGTCAAAAAATGACTTAGGCACAAATCTTAAGTCGACTACAAAGTAGGGACTGAAAGTCCACTATTAAAATCTTGTCTGGAGGTGGAGAAGTTTCAGATCCAGCTGATAATTTTGTTTTCACTTCATCCACATCTACATGACCTTGTGAATAGGTTGGATGGGACAAAAACATCACGGTGGCCCTAAGAAAGGTTTTAACGCGGGGTGTCATTATCACTGCAGTTTTCTTTGGTGTGGTCTACTGGATTTGTGAAAGTACTTCATTTTTAAGATCATATCTTAGAATGATCCAAAAAAATCTATGAACAGCGTGGATGAAATAATTACATCACGGTGGGCCCAGGGAGCCCTGCCTTGACCGATTAGTGCCCGAGAGAGGATGCAATACGGGTCCAGCAAACCAACTCCGTCCCTGGACGTTTGCGTGTAGGCACAAGGCACCCCTAAAACAGTCTACATTTGCCAGGCTGGCATAAGTGCGAGGACGCGGATTGCGCCCTACCCCGCCCGTCTCTAGCCACGAATGATCCGCGTCCTACCCCGCCCGTCTCTAGCCACGAACGGGAAGTCTTGTGGGCAGGCTCACTATGATGTATGTTTTATCCACGCGGTTCATTTCTCTTCTCATATCATTTTAAGGCATAAGCTCAAAAATGAAATAGATCCAACGCTCAGGTGAACCACACCCCAGATGACTCTCGCATTTAATGCAATTGGTATTTAATGCTTTGTCATTTCATCCAACCCAAGCTTATGATTCTGTGTGAACCACTTAAGCGTTGGATCAGTCTCATTTTTGACCTTGTAACTTAAAATGATACGAGAGGAGGATTGAATGGAGTGGATAAACCGATACATCACAGTAGTCCCGTCCACAGAAGGTCTACAGGCGGGCGGGGATAGGACGCAATCCGCATCCGCGTGCACTGTGTGTCAACGGCTCTAAGTTGGCAAACCCCCCTTAAAATTCTAAATTAAAACCATGTAAAAGGATTATCCAAATCAATGACAGGTAACTGCCCAAAATGGTAGAAAATATTTAAATAAATACATGAAAGGAAGCGTGTGTGCGCTCCAAGACGTAGACTCCCGTGTTAGTTTTGTACCTTTCAACTACGGTGCTGACTAGGAGGGACGCGGATTGCGTCCTACCCCCGCCTGGACGGTACGGGCAGGGCTATGTGGGGCGCAAAGTGATGTAAGTGTTTCATCCACGCTGTTCATTGCTTTTCTTATATCATTTTAATGTATGGGACAAAAAATGAGATAAATTCATGATTAAGTGGACCACAAAATGAGGATTTAACTTCCAACATTAAAAACTTCTTGGGAGCTAGAGAAGTTTAGGATCAAGCTGATATTTGTGTTTTCAATTCATACACGTCTGCATGACATTATTAATAGGTTAGATGGTAAAAAAACATCATGTTGGCCCTTAGAAAGGTTTCAACGGTAAGAGTCATTATCAATGCAGCTTCTTTTGATGTGGCCAACTTCAACCCTAAACCTGCCTCATTTTTTTCTTAATATATTAAAATGATTTGAGAAAATCGATGAACGGCGTGGATGAAACACTTACATCACTTTGGCCCCCACAGTGCCCTGCCTGGACGGATTACCGTCCGAGCGGGGGTAGGACGCAATCCGCGTCCGACTAGGAGCGGGTGGGTGTTACCATTACCGTGTGGGGCCTACTTGGTTAATTATTTTAATATCCTTACTGCCCATCCGTGTTTTCAGATTATCTAAGTATGTTACTTAAAAAAATTAAGCAGATAAAGATCTTGGTTGGACCACACCACCGGAAAAAGTAGTGAATAGCTATTAAAAACTCTTTGTAGGCAACACAAGTTTTGAATCAAGTTATTTTTTATAATTTTCTTTTATCTAGTTCTTTTTGACCTCATCAACAGTTTAGATTACAAATAAACATTACATATCTGCTTATTATAGGAGTTAGGAAGTTTTTAATGGTGACCGTTCAATCAACACTTTTCTAGAGATGTTGTCCACCTGAGATTTTGATGTACTCAATGTATATTACTGCTGCCTTAAATGTGATGGAAAAAAAGAAGAAGACGGAGTGGGTATACAACATATCGTCAAGGATGGCCCTTTAATAAGGATAACACCCACAAAGCTGTTACCCGGTAACGGAAGCGGATTGCGTAGGGAGTAACTCACTACCCGTAGCGTACTGAGTAAATTCTTTGAGGTCAACCATGATTTATATACTTTATCCTCTCCGTCCATCCATTTTAACATATAATTTTAGAACGTTAGCCCAAAATTGAGGTACATAAAATGTTCGAATGGTCCACAACACAGGAAACAGTTGAATTGAATGTTTACCGTTGAAAATTTCTCGAGGGCTACGGAAATTTTGGATCAGGCTTATATTTTTTTTTCCCTTCATCCATGTCTGTGTGATCTCATGAACATGTTGGATGAGAAATAAACATCACTGTGGGACATAATAAGGTTTCAACGGTGGAAATCATTATCCCTACTTTATATGATCCACTTGATCTTTGGATATGCTTCAATTTTGATCTCAACCCCTTAAATTAAATGAAAAACCGGATGGACGGTGTGGATATACCACATGCATTCAAGGTTTTCCCAACTGAGTTTACTCAGTGAGATAAGAGCGAACTGAGTACCTCAGTACGCAATCCGATTTCCCCGGTAACACCTAATCCGCGCCGGGATTATCGGTCACCCGGATAACGTGTTAACATAACCGTGTTGGGCCCGCCTTAACGTATTTTTATATCCGTACCGTCCGTTTGTTTTTCTATTTCATTTTAGGATGGGATACCAAATCATAAGAAGATACAATTATCAGGTGGACCATATCAATAGAAAAGGTAATGAATAATAATTTAAAACTTTTCGTGGGCCACAATATTTTAGATCAATTTGATCTTTATATTTTCCCTTCATCAGGATCTTATTGCCATTATCAAGAGGTTGGATTGAAAATAAAAATTATAAAAACCTTACGATGGACCTTTAGAATTTTAATGGCAAAGCACTCAATCACCTCTATTTCCTGTGTTGTGGTCCACTTTAGATTTGGATCTGCATAATTTTTGGTACCCTATATTAAAATGATCTTTAGAAACAGATGGACGGCATGGATATCAAACATATCATCAAGGTGGCTCCCACAATAGAAGTAACACCCACTGAGCTGGTACTTGGGTGACACCTAATCCGCGATGACCCATCTATAGGAGTAAGTTGGGTTATGTCTAAAAAGGTAGTGAGTGTGTTGGATAGAGTTGAAGGCTCTAAAATAGCAAGCGTATCCAATTTCATCCTAACCCAAACATATTCCGAATTCTTGTGTATTCATTCATAAACTAGCCTAACCTAACTGGATCCAACCCAAATGCATTTGATTTTTCCTTACGATCGGACCCAAAAAACATATCTGTTTATCTTCAACCTGACTTACCCATCCACATGGGTGCCAACTCGGGCGCAGCAATAGTAAGACTGCATTTTACAATTGAGATCATGGGTTTGAGTGCACATGGAGATCATAAGTTCAAATGCCCCCCACATGTCTAATCTAAGAGTGTATTTTAACATTTAGAACATGAGTTCACGTGCCCCGCATGTCTGAATCTAAGAGTGAATTTTAATATTGAGATCATAAGCTGGAGTGCACATTGAGATTTTGAGTTCGAGCCCCCCCCCCCTCCCCCCCCCCCACACATATATTGGATCTAAGAGTGCATTTTAACACTGAGATAATGCATTTTAACATTGAAATAATGAGTCGGAGTGCACATGGAGATCATAAGTTCGAGTGCCCCACATGTCTAAATCTATAAGTGCATTTCAACATTAAGATTATGAGTTGAAGTGCACATTTAGATCATGAGTTTGAGTGTCCCCGCGTGTATGAATCTAAGAGTGCATTTTAACATTGAGATCATGAGTTCGAGTGCACATTGATATTATGTGACTAACAAGCTAACCCAAATAAAAAATAAAAAAATCAACCTAGCTAGACTCGAGCTAGGATTGAAACAATTAGGTTCTAAAATCACAGTGATCAATAAATCAATTAATTGCTATCAGATAGCAGGTGGTCTGAATATAAAGGGGACAAAAATCAGATGGCTGATATTATCTTCCAGTGGAAGTTTTATGTTAATCTACATTCGTGTAGCCAATTGGGCGGTCTGGATTTCGGAACGACTATGAGATGTTCATGTCAGCCGAGTCATCACCGTTCTAGCGTAGGCCAGTGATTTTGTTAATTTTCCAAAAAGTGGCAATCAGGGGGTTTTGTGCCAAATAAAGGTGTATTTAAGAAAAAGATCCTTCCCCAACCAACAAGCTAGATTTGGACGTTGTCCTTGGCATGGGTTGACCCTCAAATTCCAGTTCCCATCATCTCTTGCATTTCTGTATTTTATAAATTTTTTATTTTTCTTTTTTCTTTTTCTTTTATCAAATTTCCTTTTTCTTGTTTCAAATTTCCTTATATTTCTCTCCTGCTATAAATGAAAGTTTTGTTTCTCTTGTTTGCTTTTCCTCTACTCTTTCTCTCTCTCTGTTTTTCTTTGTTTTCCTCCATTGCAAACCAAGCTTCTTTTCTTGCTTTCAAGGTCCTTTTCTCATCCACATAAAGCCACCAACCATTTCACCAACCTTTGCTTTTCTACCCATCCAAACACTCAAGAACTGGTTCCCTGCATTTTCTTTCCCTGTTTCAAAGGAGGGGGGTTTTTTTTTTTTTTTGTATATCTTGGCCCACCTTTGCTATTTCTGTGCTTCTAGACTACTACTCTGCAATGCTGTTTTTGGGAGTTTTGGGTTTTGGCGAGTTGGGTCATTTGAAGATGGCAGCCTGTTGATTGGAGGAAAGCTTTTCTTTTCCTTTCTATATTTTATTTTTTTTTCCTTGTGGCTTCTTTTATTTGATTTGGTTGGAGAGAAAAAAGGGGGTTGAATAGCCAAAAAGAAGGTATGATATTTCTTTCTGTTTTTCTGATTTTTAGCTAACTGTTCATGTTGGTTTTATCTTTCTTTCTCCTTTGGATGGCATGGTGGGTTGTCTATTTCTTTTGGGTGTGTGATTTGATGGGAGAGAAGGGCTTTGCTTGATATTGACTTTTGCTCTTCTTGTGTTTTTTCATGGTATGATCAAGTCGGAATGAGAATTTATCAGAATGGCTAAATGGCAAAAAAAAAAAAATTTATTTGAGAAATCGTTGATAATAGAAGTTGGAATTGTTTTGTTGTAGTTAATTTATTTTTCCTGAAATTGTTAAAATGCCAATGAACTTCTTGGGATATAATCCAGAATCAAAAGATTACATTTTTGTTTTTAGGATTTTTCTGAAATAATTGTGAATGATCATTATAGAAATTTGTTATTTTGAGAAATGTTAAGAATGGTTCTAATCTTTCTGATCTTCTACTGCTCAGAAAGTAATGTGCATTGTTGTTATTAAAGGAACGCCCAGTTGGACTCAAGCGAATTTGATTTTACTGAAATGGGTATTCAAAACTTCTGTTTCTTGTTTGTTTTTATCATTTAACAGACACGATTTGCTGGCATGAATTTTTCCATTGGGCCTATCAAACTATTGGATGACATTGACATCCATGATCACATGCCTTTCCCTACTGAAAAGGGAAATAAAATGAATATTTTTTTATATGTCTATAGGTGTTGGGGTTGCAGCTTGGGTTGGATCGATCCATACCCGGCTGACCCAACCTGATTTTGTATCGGGTTGGGTTGGGTTTTCAATGTCTTCTGGTTGGGTTCAGGTAAAAAATGCAAACCCAATTTGAATTTGTGTTGAGCAAATTTGGGTCAGGTTGGGAATAATTGCATTTATTTGAATTGGGTTGGAATTCAGGTTGGGTCCTCTTGAGGTCGGGTGGGGCCCAGTATGACCCTCAACCCAATCCAAACTGCCCAAGTTGCATCCCTGATAGGCGTACTTCTATTTCCAAAATTCATTGGAAGAAGATTTATGTTTGGCATTTCAATCTCTACAATAATAGCTGATTAATGCCTTATCTAACCATAGAAATTGGGTTATAGATCATTGACGATAATAGTAAACATTTTTTCCTGTTCATATTGCATGTTTAAGTAGATTGATTTCTTAGTAGATAAGATTACAAGACCACGTCCTAATCACGGATACATTTTGTAACGTGGATCAGATATGTCATCTTCCCTGAATGCGGAATTATCGAAAAAGACGTCATTTTTTGGCCTGAAACTGTGGGTTGTGATTGGCATCTGCGTTGGCGTGTTTATTGTTTTGATTCTATCTCTTCTATCCATATGGGCCGCTCTCCGCAGAAAATATAAGCGGAGCATAGATAAGTTTCCACTCTCTCAAATCCCCAATGTATCAAAGGAGATCAAAGTCGACAGAGTGGGAACCAGCTTCTTTTCTCACAATGTCCTGGATCGTGAAGGTGTTTTTCCTACACATGATAAATCATTCGATAAGGATTCGGAGAGGATGGTGGTGCATTTGGGTATGAGCAAATCCAGTGATGTGGACAATATCAGCCAATGCAGCTCGGCTTATCAGCATGATAGAGGTGGTAGTTCACATTCGGGCGAAGACGCGAGCTCGGGAACTTTTAACACCTGCAAGCCGTCTTCTTTGTATGGGCTTGTGTCTGCTTCACCCTTGATTGGTCTGCCTGAATTCTCCCATCTTGGATGGGGTCATTGGTTTACTTTGCGGGATCTTGAGTTTGCAACGAATCGTTTCTCAAAGGAGAATGTGCTTGGGGAGGGTGGATATGGGGTTGTTTATAAGGGGCGGCTGATCAACGGAACTGAGGTGGCAGTCAAAAAGCTCCTCAACAATCTGTAAGTTCCTTCATCACTTCCTGATAATTCAGGCATTTGAAAATTAGATGTTACTATTTGGTGTTTGATTTGTATCCTTCTATGTTTAATGTATGATCTGGGTTTAATAGAGGGCAAGCAGAGAAGGAGTTTAGAGTGGAAGTGGAAGCTATAGGCCATGTCCGACACAAGAATCTGGTGCGGCTTTTGGGTTATTGTGTAGAAGGAGTTCATAGGTAAGAACTCATTTCAGATTATTATTTTTCTTCCGTTTCAATTCAGTGACATGTGGTTTAATTGGAGTTTTAGTTATGCTAAAAAATGCTCACGAGTGAGGGTTGATTACTTATTTTTATTTGATAATATCACAATCGAATGAGTTTTAAATGGAAGGTGTAAAAAAAAAAACAAATTTTGTAAAATTCAAAACACTTTTAACTATTTGTAGACAGTTTATTGTTCTCCATATATTTTTCAGCCCTATTGCTGTGAGGTTTTGTTGATGGGTCTGACTGTTATAGGATGCTGGTTTATGAGTATGTGAACAATGGCAATTTAGAGCAATGGCTTCATGGAGCTATGCGTCAATACGGCATCCTTACTTGGGAGGCTCGCATGAAGGTTATCCTAGGAACTGCAAAGGCGTAAGTTTTTTCTCACAGTTAGTACATTCCATCTTTCAATATCATAATTCACCTAGAGCATAAGAATATAGTTGAAGTTTTGACCGTTTGGCAAAATTAATGAAGTTTTTATGTGGGATGCAGTCTTGCTTATTTGCATGAAGCAATAGAACCGAAAGTCGTTCACCGAGACATCAAGTCAAGCAACATTTTGATTGATATGGAATTCAATAGCAAGGTTTCTGACTTTGGTTTGGCAAAGCTCTTGGGTTCAGAGAAAAGCCATATCACAACACGAGTAATGGGCACGTTTGGGTAATTCTTCCTTCACCTCAGTTTTCTCTTCTTATTCCCTGATGTCGCCTTTGATGGTCCACCACATGAATTTCCCAACCCATAATCCATGAGTAGGATTTATTTATTTTTACTATTTTTATGGTTATGTGACTAGGAACTTTTCTCAACTAAAATGAATAAAAATTAGAGTATTCCCTTGTTGTTCTTCATGAAACATATTTAAGCTGAGTCCTACCTGTTGAATATGCAAATATTGGTTCTTTTATGTAATTTCAGGTATGTAGCACCCGAATATGCAAATACGGGATTGTTAAATGAGAAGAGTGACATTTACAGTTTTGGCATCCTCTTGCTAGAAGCAGTTACTGGCAGAGATCCCGTCGACTATGGTCGACCAGCGAATGAGGTGACTTCCATTACTCAATAGATATATTTTTTACTGTAATGAAGATTTTATTAAAAACAGAAGAAAGACACTACAAAGCTAGGTTTGACACCCAAAGCCGAATGCACAAACGCCACCCCAAGAACAGACTGAAAAATGCCCCAACACCATGGATTACTTAAAATAGATTACCAATGGTTCTGGAGTGTTTTAGGAGTATTCTGTTTATAGTTGTGCTGTTTCCTTGAAAGTGGCCAAGATGTAGGGGAACATCAGTGAGAGCAGTTGTCATGTTTGTGTCAGGTGAATCTTGTTGAGTGGCTTAAAGTGATGGTGGGGAGTAGAAGAGCAGATGAAGTCGTGGATCCAAACCTGGAAATTAAACCAACAACCCGAGTTCTAAAACGTACCCTTCTAATCGCTTTGAGATGTGTCGATCCTGAGGCGGACAAAAGACCCAAGATGGGTCAGGTTGTTCGAATGCTCGAAGCTGATGAAATCCCATTCCGTGAGGTAGGTGAACTCGTACATGTTAGCTGTTTGCTTATTAAACAAATTCTTATCCAATTCTCCTGAATCAGCTTTACGGGTCTTTTATAAACTTTTCACAGGATAGGAGGAAAAGGAGAAGTCATGCAGGTAGCATGGAAATAGAGTCTCTGAGGGGAGGTTCCATGGACATGGATGTCAAAGTGGAGCAATCAGAGAGTTAAACATCATCAAGGCATCGTGGATATCAGGCTGACAACACAACAAATGCATGTCTCTTTCGTTCCCAACGGATTGAAGTGTTTCCCATTGAATCTTTCCGAGGTCAGATTACAAATTCATGACTGAACAAATGCTCCCTTGCTTGAAATGGGTTGAAATGAGGATTTCCCTCATGGGTTTTTTGGATTTGATGCTGTTGTTTCACCATTGCTCGATGTAAGGCCTAATCATCTTTAGCTGAAGATAGAGTTCCCAAAAACTGCATTTTGCTGTACAGATTTGTTTGAGGATTTAGTTGGGCATCTTCTGCCTTGAATACATGATTTTCTTTTGTCTTTCTTTTCGAATTCCTTCACTGTTCTTGAGCTGGATGACTCTCATTTAATCTCACTTTTTTTTTTTAACCCATACCTGTATTGGTTATTAAAGAATTTCGTCATTTTTAACCCCTTCTTCTTTACCTTTTGACAGAAAATGGGTTGCTTTTCTTATGGTGTAATGATATATGCTTATTCTATGCTGTCTCTTTCTTTTTCTTTTCTTTTAACCTTTCCTTCACACCATCTTCAAGGCCGATCGATTCCTTTCCATTTCCAGAGACAGGAATGCTGCTTCTAGATGGAAAGCAGCAAACGCAACAGAGAGGATCACCACGTGCCAACGTGGTGGGTCCTATGGCGAATGTTCCCTGCCCAGAAATCAAGTTGGTCTGATCGTAAAGTGGACCATGCGTGTCCATGAATGCAGATTAGTTTTCCTTTTTTTGACAGTCCATTTTTTATGCATGTGTGGCCCACCTGATGAGCGAATCCACTTCATTTTTGGCCTAAGTTAAACAGCCTGGAGCCCACACAAGAAGTTGGGTCCTACAGTGAATGTTCCTTGCCAAATATCAGACTAGTCTACTCATAAGGTGGGCCATGCGTGTACACAAATGCGGACTGTTGATCTTTCTTTCTTAACTGTCCATTTTTCTATATATGTGTGGCTCACCTGATGAGTGAACCCACCTTTTTTTTTTGCCTGGACCCCACATATCTGGCCATGTTGGCATGTGTTCATCTAGTCCTCTCATGGACATGGTTTCTCAGACTCCAATTTCTTTCTTCTATTCAGTGTTTGTGGGAAATGGTTTGTTTTTGTGGGACACCAATGTGAGATCAGATGGTGATAAGCTGACTTAGCTCAACTTGATCTGTCCTTCTTGAATATTCGAAAAAATGAGACCTGCTCCTTATCAAAGGTTAACCATTTTTTTAAGTTTGATTACATGAGCTGTACTTGATCCTATGTAAAAAGGATTCCTTTCTTCAATGACTGTAACCACATACGTGTACAAGATCCAGACCATTCATTTTGTGGCCTCCACCATAGATGGTCGATACTGTAATCACTGTTTGTCGCCGTAGAATCGTTTTCATTTCCAACTGCCCATTTCCAGGCCGTATTTGGATGCTTAGGACTGTTTCATTAGTGGGACATCTGGGCAATGATCAATTAATGGTGGGGCCCACCAAAATGTGCAGTGCAGATCACGTGCAGGATTAGATTCCTGTACGGGGAGAAAAAGAAAAGGGTGTCTTTGCCCATAAAACTGCACAAGGCAGATCTGGGGATGGTGAGAAAAGGAATCGCAATGAAGGGGACCAATTGCTAATTTGAATTAAGATAAGACCAAGACAGCCTCTCCAACGGTCATCTTTGGGTTTCAAATGGTAAATTCCCTGGGGCATTTTGGTCATTTCAAGGTAATCTTTATTTTTCTCTGACTATTAGTACAATGTACAATGGCAATCCCTCATCATTACCCAAAATGCATCCAGCAATTGCGTTGACCGGATTGTTTTTTTTTTAACAAACGGAAACAACGGTAGTGCATTTTGTTATGATTCAACGGTCTGGATCATCGAATCGTTGCCAGCGTGTAATTGCTTAAAGAGGATAGGTACATTGCACGTGGGTGGCTTTTGGCAAATGATGGATACATGTGGAGACTGAGCAGTTGATGGGTGGGCCTCAAAAATCACAGCTTTTGGGTGTCCTCATACGGTTATTTGTATGAGAAATATGGGAATGATCAGATAGGGGAAGTTCGTTCTGTGTGGGGCCATCGTGATGTCTGAGTGCGATCAGAGCCGTTCATTAGATGCACCCCTCAATTGTTAGGCCTAGATCCCAAATCCAACCTGATTCGTTACTTAATTGAGACACACCAAAAGGAATAATTACATGATCTTGGGATGCACGGTGCCCATCTGGATGCTCACCAGAAACTTCTAGATTCCACGTACGCATCATGGGTGGGCCCCACACGAACGGTATGGTAATCCCCAAGAGAAATTACATGATCCTGCACCTGAAGACATGCATAGTATCCTGGGGTCCTTTTCTCTGAGTAATTCCCATGGTTTGTTAATCCAGGCCGTCGGTTTGATGCCCCCACAGTGGATGGACCATGGCCTAGAAGTCTTCTCAATGGGATAATTTTAACCCTTGCATTTGGCGCCTGCATATTGATGAGCCGGTCCATAGTCAATTGAAAACAAGGCAAAAGATTGGATGGCTAGGATCTTCCAGTTTGGAGATTTTGGGCGTGGTCCAGCAAGAGTGGGGCTCATCAAGATCGACTGTATGATTCACCAAAATCACGGGCCCCACTTTTACAATCTCAAGATGCTATCTAGTCGAAGATCATGTAATCCCTCCTCCCTTTGGGAGAAATAATCTAGTGGGCCATGCGGATTCGATGACATCCACATAATCTATCTGGACCGTCCCCTAGGTCCGGGCCACTCTTCTTCCACTGCTATGCAGAAATTGCAATAATCAGATGACACTAGATATCCATGACTAGATCAATCTCCTATGAACGTTCTGGTCCGTCCGATTGCTGCAATTTCTGCATCCAAACCAGTTAGGAGTTTAAACATCCATCCAAGTGGGGACATGTTTCAATGATCCAAACCGATAATCTGATGGGCCTTGCCTGGATGTGTGAAACCCAAAAATAAAAAATAAAATAAAATCCCGGATGTGGTGTAATGGTCAACCTTTTTTTTTTAAAATGTCAATTTCTAGTCCACATGTGGCCCACCTATGCATTGTGTAAACTGCACGCTCCACATGTTAAGCCACCGAAGCTGGTAATCATTACGGCCCTCAACGCCCCGGACGCGAACGTGGCTCAAGCAATTTCAAATCTGGTCCATCCATTCTGTGGGCCCATCCGGCCTCATGTGCAAGCTTTAAAATAAGTAAATAAAACCATCCAATTTAAAAAAGAAGAGTGGCTTATCCCCGTTCCACTAGGAGGGATGAAAGGGGGTGTTTGTCAAAAGGTCATCATTTCATGCACTAAAGACTCAGTAATTAAATGTTTAATGGCTCCAACTGGACCCTTTCTCTCTCTTTCTCTTTCTCTTTTCTTTTCTTTTTTTATTTTTTTTATTAAGGAAAAGCCCACTAGTTCGATTAGCAATCTCTTTTTGTCTGTGTGAATTATTTGATACTCCGGCAGTCTATGACGCTTGATACTCAAGCACTCATTAATTGTACATGTGCCATGCATGAAATCAAACTAAACAGACTGAATTTTGAAACCCACTGTCACTAATTCACAGTTCCTAACCTCTGATGTGTGGATGCTTGTTAGTTGAAACAGGACTATGGGATATTTTTCATTCTTAACTGGCCAATCTGATAGTCAGATAAATAAAGATTCGTAATTTTTAGTTCAGTTGTCATGCAAGCAATTTTTGAATAATTTCATGGCGCCTGCATATCATCCATCACATTTTGACAGAGTATCAATTTTATTTTATTTTTTCCAAATTTGTTTATACATTGGCCAAGGATCAAAAGAGAATATTCTTTATGGCTTATGTGAGTTTTAGATGTGGCACCGAGTCTCTTCCATCCAAATCTGTTGGATATTGATTTTAAAAAATATTATTTGTGTGGTATGATTGGGTTAGGAAAATAGACTGTCCAACCGCTAGCACTTGACCATCAACGGATGCATTTCCCACTATCATTACAAATATATTCTTTTTATTCTAATAGTAATTTTTTACATGTCTACTACACAGGCAACATCTATATATATATATATATATATATATATATATATATATATATATATATATATATATATATATATATATATATATATATATATATATATTCTTCTGGTTAGGTAAGGCTACAACTGGGGCATGCCTTGATTGCACACGCCACTTTGAATACTAAAAAGTTAGTATTGAGGCGCAGCGTGCTCATGATCAGGTCCACTCAAAGATCTCGCCCATTAACAGCTGACATCAGCCTCCTGGGCCACAAAATAAGGTCATGACCGAGGTTGAGAGAGTTGACAGGTTTTCCTATTTTGATAGTGCCAGTTTTCTAGTGGGATTTTCTTTCTTGATATCATACTCAAACGTCCCTTGGAAGCTAAGTTGAGGCACTTAAAATGTGGGGTAGGCGGCAGTCACCACGTTTTATACAATAAGAGGTTCAAACACAAAGCACCGAATGGGAAACAAGGTCACCACAGACGACACATTGTATACTTGACAAGGTGAATCTGGGTCACACCCACCATTTGCAACTGAAACCGAACAGCAGACAGCCTTCGCAAGAGTCGTTGGGCCAAAATCTACTTTCTCACCAGTGGTCATTGCAAATTCTGCTTGTGCATTCGTAACCTACCTAATCTTATCTTACAAAGAGTTTTGGGGGCCAGAGTATCATCCGAAATAAGCACTTACCTCAGAGGGTCATGCCTCAGATAAGAATGGCATTCGAGCTGGAGCCCAACCATAGGGTTCAAAGGAACCCACCTTCCTACCTAAGACATCTGTTTAATGAAGACTCAAGTCCAACCAGTTGGATCATAAGTTACAGTCCAACCAGCAGATAACTTCCAACCTCTTTCATGGATGTAAGATATCCAACCCTTCAATAGGTTGGCTCCATCATGAGGATCACCTTTTGGAAAACTCAGCAACAGCCACTTATTGAGTGGACCACACTTACGTTTTGCTATATATCAATGGCTGTGATTTTTATTCCTTTTAAAAAAAAAAAATTGAACGGTGTGTGACCCACTTGATGAGTAGCTAGGCTGATTTTTGCACTGGGTAATCCTCATGGTGGAGCCAGCCAGCCAATGAGACGAAATAGATGCCATACGCAATTAATAGGTTGGAAGTTATCATCTGGGTGGACGGTATGACTTGAGAAGACCCACTTATCACCAAAAAATTGATCACCTGCAGAACACCTAACATCTGCAGGCAGCGAATTGAATTTGCTATTAGAGAATTAATCACCTAAAAACCCTATTTTACAAGCATTCTGCTCTGGAAACTGCATCGTATTTTCAAGGGCAAAAATTAGAAACATTAAAAGGGGTCGTAGAATACAACCTGCTGTGGGTTATGAGCATTGCTTAAATATGTTTACCTGTATATCTGATGAAGGGGAAATTCAAACATTATTCCAGCATGGACTGATCAATTCAAACTGGACCACCAGCCATCGGAATTCAATCAACTTGCAGCCAAAAGAAGGGGGCAGGGTTTTGTCATGTACCAAGTACTAGAAAAGAGAGTGACAGGTACTAGCGATGCAACTAACCAAAGCACAGCCAAGTTTTTTTTTTTTTCTGATAACAACTCTAGAATACAACAGTGTCTAGCATGGTTCCAAGAGTCTGAATTATGTTCGATGACATCAAATTCGAGACGTGCTCTTCCAAATGCTTCTTTGCATCCTGCCTGCCCACATTCGCAATCGCGAGCTTCTCAGGAGGCAGCTCATCCTCTTCCTGAACTGCTTTGTTGTATTTGATGGCCAGGTTCAGCATCTCCTGCTCACGTTGAGTTACACACGAGAGTTGAGAGTTTGTAAGAGTTCTGAATTTTCAATAACCAAAGAATCATTCTAGATCTTAAAATTTGAGTTTGCAAACAAAAGGTCATCATTTTAATTTTACAACAATCTATATAAGAGTAAAATATAGTAAAAAAAAAAACAATGCTTACTTGGACCGTCTGCTCGTTGGTTTTGGAATGAGTGTCAAATCGCTGAAGTGTCAAGCCGTCTGTCCACTTCTTCTTGTGTAAGTTGAGCAACATCTTCTCCTCCAGTTCATTCTTCCTGTAGTTGATGGCAATTGAGTAGTAATGCCGGTTCAACCCATGAATCAACGCCTGGCAGAAGTCATAAAAGAAGGTCATGGTGGTAGCAAGAGATCATCTTTCAGACATACTGTTACTGGTTCCTCCTCAAGTCCCGTTAGTCAAGGCTCCCATACCTGAATGGATGGCTTGTTGAGATGTCCAACATTAGATGTCGTCTGGCGTGGCTCTTGGCCTAGCATCATGGTCTGCGGGTTGATCAGACGGAAGGCATCGATCACTACCTTTCCTTTAACACTCTGGATTGGGTCCACCACCACTGCAACAGCTCTTTGATTCAGAGCCTCAAAACTCTGCCAGCAGAGACGCACTCCAGATGGATTAATACAAGATCAAGAATTAGAATAAAAAAATATCAAACAGAAGATGGTAAGAAAGTCCTTTTAGATGATACACTGGCCAAAACTCCCTACTGCTGAATGCCAGCAGACGGTAAAATAACTATAACTGATCCATACCTCCAGATGATTTAATACTAGATCAAGAGAGTATCGGCTATTATCAATAAAAAAGAAAAATAAGAGAGTATAAGCCATTTCATTTCAATTACAATCAAAAAGAGAAGGATTGTTGGGGCAGGGCAATGACTCTCAAATTTGAAACCGGAAAGCACTTTTCACCCCATATCACAAGTGGCATCATCTCAAGCAATAGTTGAAATGTGGGCCCTTGCAATTTGAGCAGAAACCATTAGTTCCACTCAAGGACCACATAGAACCTTAGAAAAGGAGAGGCCGCGATATCAAAATAGAATGAATCAACTGAAAATACACCACCTGTTGTGTATTTATGTCCACACCAGAAAGCCAGCAGCCAAAGCCAGGATGGGAGTGATACCATCCTACCACCATCTCCGGTCTGTAATACCATGCAGCAAAATAACAAGAATGGATCACATATTGAATTAGAGGCAAACATGACTAGATTTGTATGAACACAAGCAGTTACTGTTGAACAACATGAAGGGTCTGTTTGGTTGGATGTATTTCAGGGGAATTGCAGTGTATTTTACACTTTTTTTAAGCATTAATTACATAGGAATTTGTGATGGAAGGGATGCTGTATGACATTTACAGCAGCAACTTTTAGGTACAGAAAACGAGATGAGCTCTATGGGCCCCACCATGATGCATATGTTTTATCCACGCAGTCCATTCATTTGGCCAGGTCATTGTAGGGTATGCCTCCAAAAATGAGACAGATCCAAAGCTAAAGTGGACCACACTATTGGAAGAGCATTTAAATAGTCAGCGTTCAATCTCCAGTATTTTATGTAGTGTGGTTCACTTGATCTTTGAATCTGCCTCATTTTTAGGCCCATGCCCTAAAATGATCTGTACTAATGAATGATTGGAGTGGATATAACACATCATGGTGGGGCCCACCAAGCTTTGGCTTCAAATTATCATGAAATCTGATCCGGGCAACTCCTCTTCACTTTCGAATGCATGTGGTGTTGTTTGATGTATGCGTTTAATGCCGATTTGAGAGAAATTACATGAAAATACATGCAATTACATCAAACCAAACAGGCCCTAAAATGAAACCTTCAAGAGCATCAAATTACAACAAAAACAAAATAACCAAAAAAAAAAAAACCATAATCTCAAGTAGATTGAAGTAGATGCAACTGCCACGATTATTTTATCGATATTTGCAGTGTAATATTTTATTGAAAAATCCAAAACACTGCATATGGTCTCCTGCTAAAATTATATGAACTCATTCAACATATCATTCAACCAATAAACAGGAGAGGAAACCTCACGATACTTCTTTTTCTTTGAGGACCCCCTTGAGTTTACAATGAGGAAACTGTCCCAGAAACCACCACCGACAGCTGTCAAACCAACACCCCACAGGATTCAGAGTTGGAGATTTATATGGAAAGCTTTGAATGACAGAACTTTTAACCCTTGAAATGTGTTGTGGCAGTGTCGATAGGGGTACTTTTTCCCTTGAGTCAATGATTGCCAGACTGTGGCAGTAGTAGTGTGATGATAGGTTTAAACAGGAGGATTGCAGATGTACACTAATAAACTGACTAATTTTCTAATTAAAAATATACATACTTTCATATGCTTAGTCAAGTAATCAACTAAAGATATCAAATGTATGAGATCAACATACCCATTTTTGTTTCAAAAGAAGTTAATGTGATAGTGAGTCCTTAAGCATGGTTCTCATACTCCACTTGTGCACCAAACATCTCCCTTTCATTAACTGAGGTGTCATGTTATGCCTCAGGTACAGTGCTTTCCGAGAGGGTGTCATGTTATGCCTCAGGTACAGTGCTTTATGATAGGGTGTCATGTTATGCCTCAGGAAAAGTGCTTTCCTATGGTCAATCAACCGTTTAGGTGACCAACATTTCAGGAATCCAAGCCATTCAACCAGTGAGCCCATTGTAGACATCGACCATACCCACCATCATGTTAAATTGGATAGGAGGCCCAAATGCATCCAAGATCAATGATTAAACCATATGTCTGCAAGAATAGCTGATGGATGGCTAAGATCCAAAGTCACATCCAACCGAGATCCACACTATCAATGGAGACACTCAAAGGGACAATTGGTGACTAAAATTCAACAGTCAACATTCAATGGAGACATTAGCATTCCAAATCTCCATTTTGGTGGCAGTTTTGGACCATGGTCCATGCATGCTGGCACTCAGCAATGGATGGTCCTTCAGTAACCTTGGGTGGACATGGGCCTCCACCAGAGAAGGACAAAGGAGTGCTCCTTGGCATGGGCCCTATCAGGCTGACCACACATGTACCAGAAAATAGATGATTAAAAAGGATTGACCAATTGGATTGGCACACGAACGACCTGGATATTGCGTACCCATGCCAAATTAGACTTGTGATAGAGTGGGATGCAACTCGCTTTCTCATGAGCAGCCCTAGCAATGATAGATGAATGGGGTTGGGAATGCTAGGAGTGTTCCAACACAGTGAATGCCCTGACCCACTGGCAAATGTGAAGACTTGAACCGTTGCAAGCCTCCCTTGCCCAAGTTCTATTTCAAACACAAGAGTGAGAGATAAGGAATGTATGAAGTACCTCCTTTTCTAAAATAGAAAAGGGTATTTTGGTCATACAATTGATATCTTTGGTTGACTATTTGACTGTGTATAAAAGTAAGTGCATTTAAAATTTTGTTGTATATTTTTAATTGCAAAATCAGTATGTATTAGTATAATTATAGAGTAAATATGTGTACATCCATAATTTTCCTTTCAACAAATGAGGTTGTATAGTGAAGCTCATATGTCAAAAAGAAGTCAACCACAAGGAGGGAACAACTAAGACACAACAAAGGCACAAGTTCTGTAGCTGACCCCAAGTATTTGGGATGTGGTTTAGATGATGATGAGATTAAATGGACTTGAATTTGAGTAAAATACTCCCTATACTTGTCAAGAACCTCCAAAATTGATATAAGCATGGGAGACGCTGGATGAGCCAGGAATGTCAGCAAAGATTCATATTTATGATTGTAGCCACCAGCTTTACCTTCTTATGAGTCAATTCTTTCCACTAGAGAACTGATTGACACTCACAAACCAGTCAGAGAACTCACCAGGGTCCATTGATACAGTAAAACTCCAATTAGATCAACCTTAATTCCCCCCTTAATCTTATCATCAAGCCCACTCAACTACCACTAACTAAAAGCAACCGATTCCTTCCCTCAATTCTACTTATGCCAATCCAACCTTCTTCCTCTGGCTTTTGGACACCTTCCCAACTAATGATATGGAACTGTAAGACCTCTCTGCAAACTTCCCATGAAAAATATCTTTGGATTTTCCAAAGTTGTTCCTCAATTTGGCTGGGATTGTGACAGGTGATAGGTAGTAAGTAGGAAGATTAGAGGACCAATTTTATAAGAAAAACGTGATTCCAAAACGAGAGATACAATCTTTTACACATCACAGCTTTTTCTTCTAAACAACTCAATCAACGAGTCCCACGTGGATAGTGACTCGGATTGACCCCAGAAGGGAGGCAAGGTAATTCATAGGGAACGAGGCCACTCCACAACCCTCAAGACGTGTAAGTATGCCCACCTCATTTGATTCAATTCCCACCCCCCACAATGACATTGTTGCTAAAATGTAATCCGGAGACCTGAGGTAGCTACAAAACATAAGAGTAGTTTTAATAATTCCAACTTGAGAGTGAAAGACTTTGCAAAAGAGAATGCTATCACCTGCAAATTGATGATGCAGAATTGGAACACTAGTAGCATCAACCGAGAAACATTTGAGGATGCCTAGATTGGACCCAATGACTAACAGTTCGCCAAAGAGAGGATCCCCATGACAGAGGCCAATTGGAACTCTTGAAGAAACCTCAAAGGAGCTGTTGATAAAAAGAGAGGAATGAACATCAATATACAAGCTTCTATCTGCTCCCTCCAATTGGTATAAAACCTCATTCTTTTGAGTTTTTTTTTTTTTTTTTAAAGGAAAGATGAATCCACCATGTCATAAGCTTTCCCCATTTCAGCTTCACCAATTGTGCCCAATTATTCACCTTTTCTTGAATCAACACCCTCTTTTGCAACAAGAATACCACTCATAGTTAGCCTATCCACTCAAATGGGCCCCGAAATAAAGATACAAGGAAGCACATGACATCTTTGAGTCTGTAAGTAAGGGTGATAGAGGACAACTAACCACTTGCTCTAAAAGCTCGAATTGATAGAGCATGGCGAATCAATCCCTTTATCTCACAGCACAGGCCCCACATTCCATGGGTTGGGTCATCGACCGAACCCCCCTCATGGGCCCCACATCACATTGGTTTTGTCTCATGCGGGTGGGGCTCACCTCACACAAGCCACCCGCCTCACATTGGCCGCCCACCCAAAGTGTGCCCCTGCATCCCACAGGCCATCCTACTTGAGCTTGGTGTGAAAATGCTCATGCATTAAAGGGTTTCAATCAAAATCTTATAAAAGCCACCAACCATGCTTTTCAAGAGAAAATCCTTAGTTTCCATAGAGCACCCTCCTTGGGGATTTATTTATTTTTATTTTTTTTTAAACGAAGATCATTTTATTGATAAAAGGCCGAAGCCAAAAGAATTACAAAGAAAGCAGAAACCAAAAAAAAAAAAAAAAAAAAAAAGAGTTTACAGCTCTAGCCACGGGGCAGGAAAAAGATCGATCTCTATAGAATTTGTTGCCCTTGCCCATTCTATTACATTTATTTCACCCTACTGAAAAATTCTTATGCTCGCCCCTTCTGATTCCTAAAATAATGATTGTTTCTTTCCATCCATATGCCTCAAATCCCTGCAAGAAGAGAAATACGCCAACTTTG
Source organism: Magnolia kwangsiensis (assembly GCA_037074715.1). NCBI lineage: Eukaryota > Viridiplantae > Streptophyta > Magnoliopsida > Magnoliales > Magnoliaceae > Magnolia > Magnolia kwangsiensis. The sequence goes on from CM073574.1 coordinate 22,098,801, forward strand.
CTTTCCTACTTCGCCATTACCACCCCCATGCCAAGCTAAGAAGAATTGCTCAATAGATTGTGGGAGATCCCAAGAAACTTCAAACAAAGAGAAGAAATACCCCCACATCTTTGTGGCAAAAGGACAATAAATGAAAAGATGATTGATTGATTCTTCATCCATATAGCACATCAAACACATATAGGAATAATCATTTGATGCTTCCGCAGATTATTGATCGTAAGGATCTTGTTTCTTCCCACTAACCAAGCTAGGGTTGCCGCCTTTGAAGGAGCCCTATATCGCCAAACATAAGTTGTGTGACACTCTCCATGCTTAGAAGGCCTCCAACAATCATCATATAGAAATTTTTTATCAAGAACTTGCCTGACTTTTCATTTAACCACATCATCAAATCTACTTCTGCAGGTAAAGGATGAACCTTAGATAGCATCTCTAGAAGCTGAGAAAGTTTTCCACCTCTTCATCATTCAGATTTCTTTTACAAGGAGCCCAAACAGTTTCCTCACCTCAGCAAGAGAAACAATGATTCACTGTGACATTTGCGTCTATACAGATACCTACTAATCAGCAAAACCCTGAACTCAACTTCTAATTACCAAGCCTTACATCCTCCCAAAATGTTATATTTTCTTCCAAACCCAAAGAAAAACCTACTCACTCCCAAAACTTATTTTTCACCAAGACCAGCGCTTTCCAAAGTGATAAAGCTCAATATAACGAAGAGGATTATGTCCATCTACCCCCTCCCTCTATCCCATACTTCTTACATATCACTTCTCTCCAAAAACTACCCTCCTCAACCCCAAACCTTCATATCAACTTTCCTAGCAATGCCATATACATACTTTCCAAGCTCCTTAAACCTGCACGCTCCTGATCCATAGGTTTACACACTTCCTCCCACTTCAACAAATGAAATTTGTGTTTTTCTTCTGCCTAAGTCTAATAAAAGTGGAATTGACAACTTCATGAATATGACAACAACCATATAACTCTTCAAGAGCCAACATGAGATCACTTTTTAGCACCTCCCAAGATTTATGATATAAGCCATCATGAACTTTTGTCACATGAACCTTCTAACTAAGGGTGACTTTGCTGCTTTACATCATAGTTCAGACTCATGTTCCCCCACTTCTGCTTCTTGGCCATTTGTACTTGCTAACAGTTTGAAATAGACACGTCCCGCACCAAAATTGATTGTTGCTTGTACTCACACTTTGCATAATTATATCATTAAACACTTAGGCCGTGGCACTACATCTCTCCATAGGAAACGCCACCTATTTAGCTCATGGTGTGTCGTAACTCGTAACGGCCATTACGTAAAGGTAAAAGTGGCAAAGGCAATGCCATATAGTGTGAGCCCTTTGAAATTTTCATGCGAATAAAAGTGACAAAAAAATAATAATAAATAAATAAATGACAACCAAATGTTCAATTTTATTGTTGTCAAAAACTACCATCCACCCATACACTTAGTGATGCGGTTTATACTTCTTGTGTTGGCAAACTGATAAAAGTACAAGGTGTAAAGGTAAAAGTGGCAAAGGCAATGCCATATAGTGTGAGCCCTTTGAAATTTCCATGCGAATAAAAGTGACAAAAAATAATAATAAATAAATAAATGACAACCAAATGTCCAATTTTATTGTTGTCATTTCATAAAACTACCATCCACCCATACACTTAGTGATGCAGTTTATACTTCTTGTGTTGGCAAACTGATAAAAGTACAAGGTGTTTTTACCCCACCTTTGAGCCAAGCTGCTCTAGATTTTTGTCCAAATGAGATCTCTTTGCTTGTGAGAATTTTACTGAATTCCAGCTTGAGCAAGCCTCTAATGTACTGGAATCCTAATGCACAAGATGGGCAATGTCAGCATTTTGGCCTCCAAAGGAACATCAAGCACTTCTTTCTTTTCTTCACAGCAACATCTAGGAAGTCCTTTAGTTTCAATCCCAAAACTCTTGAAACTATCCCTCCACACTGTTTTAACTTGTGTGGAGAGTGGAGACCTCTACATCCTACTTTGCTACTATCATGGCCCATGACAGTCAACAGCCCCTGGAACTCTCGTAGATAGTCATCAAAGCCAGCTCCTTCCCTTAGGTTTAAGTCCATCTCTCGTATTTGCATCAACATTTTTTTAATGGGCAACCAAAGATTCTTTTAAGCAAAAGAGACGAATACCAACCATCAAAAGCAAGTCTACTAGAATTTGCAAGGAAACACCCCAAGTAACCTCAGCTTTTAATGAAAATGCTAGAACAACAGAGGACAAAGCAACAAAAATTTCAAAACTTCCTTGATGGCAACAGAGAAGTACAGCAAGAACAGTCAGTCCATCAACTCCTTAAAAAAGGAATTTAAAGACCCCAACAACACTAGAATGATGCAAGGACAATTAACCACTTGCTCTAAAAGCTCGAACTGTTAGAGTACGGCGAATTAATCCCTTTATCTCATAGCCCAGGCCCCACATCTCATAGGTTTAGGACTTTAGCCGAACCCCCTTCATGGGCCCCAAATCACATGGGGCCACCCACCCCGAGTGAGTCCCCGCATCCCACAGGCTACCCCACTCAAGCCCGGTGTGAAATGCGCATTAAGCACCCCCAATGAGGAGTCTCGAACACAAGACCTCCCCTATGCGCCCCAAATCACATGGGTCACCCACCCCAAGTGTGCCCCTGTATCCCACAAGCGACCCCACTTGAGCCCGATGTGAAAATGCCTCTGCATTAATCACCCCCGATGAGGAGGCTCGAACACGAGACCTCCTGCTCTGATACCAATTTTTATTTTTTTTTTAAGAAGCAACTAGGAAATTTATTGAAAAAAAGAAAAGAGCTACAATGAAAACACAAGGCAAAGGGAAAGGGGGACACTGCTGCTGAGGTAGTAGACAGGCCCTAAAAGCCTAGGGAACTAAAGTCTAAAGACTTAAGATCGTTAACATTAGAAGCGCACTCGATCACTAATCTTTTAGCCCTAGACCCCACCACTGAGATAGACGAAGAGACGTCATTAAGGGGCTGTTTGATTTCCAGGAATAGGGAAATACACTTGAGAAAGGTCATTATTACCTTTTCCCCTGTTTGAATTTTCAAATGCATTTTCGCTTCGAAAATTAGTTCGAAAAAGCTGACTTGCATTTGTGGATCCCACTGTGATGTGCATGACATATCCACACCGTCCATCTGTTTTATCAGAATATTTTAAGGCCTAAGTCCAAAATTGAGACAAATGCAATGCTCAAGTGGCCCATATCACAAGAAACAATGGCCTTAAGCGTTTGCCATTAAAAGTTATTTTGCTTATTGGGCCCACATTAATGTTCATTTGTCATCTAACCTGTTCATGAGGTCATAAAAACATTGATAATGGGTAAACACAGAGATCAGCTTCGGCCAAAACTTCTACGGGCCATAAAATTTTTTATATGGCAAACATTAAATTTCCACTGTTTCATGTGGTGTGGTCCACTGGAGCTTTGGATCTGCCTCATTTTTTGGGTCCATGGCCTAAATGAGGTTGACATATAGGATGAACGATGTTGATACATCATGTACATCACGGTGGGCCCTATATTCATTTGGTAGCCATCCTTGATTTTAACGCCAAAAAGCTACGCCGTCAACATTGGCGCAAGAAACGATGGAGTAATTCCCTGGTAAGTAATTATTACTTATCTACCAAGTAATTACCATTTACTTCAAAAATCAAACAGGCCCTAAAGCATCAATTGTTCCTTTCCTCCCAGACAGCCCACCAGATTGCGATAATAGCCATACGCCAAATAGCAGACTTGACCCTTCCCAAGTTGAGCCCATTCCAAGCCTGCATCAAGCTAGAAGTCAACCCAAGAGCACACCAAGGCACTGAAAAAATCTGGCAGAAATCAGCCCTAATTTTTGACATGAAGGAGTAATGGATTAGCAAGTGGTTTGCCGACTCCGCATCACTCATACAGCACAAGCAGATGTTCACGAGGTGCATGCCATGCTTGATGAGATTATCAATCGTCAAATTTTTGTTCTGCCCTGCTAGCCAGACAAAGCAAATAAACTTTGGAGGCACCGGGTACTTCCAGATGAAAGGCGAAGCCTGTTGCAGCTGCTGATGCCGAATACGCAAAGCGCTGTAGAGGGATTTAATGGAGAAGAGGCTCGACTTCTCAAGCTTCCAAACGAGACCATCAGGATGATTGTTGTAGGGGGCAGATCTTAAGATGCACTCCATGAGGGCTTGAAACTCCTCAGTTTCATTATTCGAGAGATTTCTAAGGGTTTTGATGTCCCAGACGATTTGGGCAGAGGAAACGGAGCAGCAGTCGCTAATGGAGATATCTTTCTTGGGGGAGAGACGGTAGATGTGCGGGAATTGGAGCATCAACAGCCTATTTCCAATCCACAGGTCTTCCTAAAAACAGATTGAAGCACCATTTCCCAGCTCGAAAGAACTGTTCTGAATAACCGGGTCTTTAGCTTTGAGAATCCCTTTTCAAATGTGGGAGGCCTTGTAATAGGAGGAGGTTTTAGGCCACCAGTCCCCAATAGAAGACCCATACTTTCCTTTGATGATCCTTGCCTACAGCGCCTCCTTCTCAGTAGCTAGTCTCCACGTCCATTTCCCTAACAAGGCATAATTCATCGCTTTCAAGTTCTTCACATTCGCTCCTCCTTCCCTAAAAGCCTGGCAGACTTCATTCCAGTCAAGTAAATGAAATTTCTTATGGCTATCAGAACGAAACCAGAGGACGTCTCTTCTGGTTTTATTGATCACGCTGAGCACCCTCCCGAGATACCTGAAGAGCGTCATAAAATAGAGAGGGAGGCTGGACAGCGGCTTTAATGAGCGTTAGGCGACCACCCAAGGACAAGTATTGACATTTCCAAGAGGTGAGGAACTTGTGAAATTTGGCTATGATCTTATCCCACATAGAGAGGGGCGGACGTCCCACAGATAGAGGAAGGCCCACGAAGAGCGTGAGGAAGGACCCGAGCTGGCACCCCAGAGAGTCAGCGAAAGCCTGAAGCGAAGGGACTGGAACATTAATGCCTAGCAATCTTGATTTGGATATGTTGATACGTAGACCAGAAACGGCTTCAAAGCAACGCAAGGTAATGAGGAGGTTATCAATGCACTCCACAGAAGCTTCCGAGAAGATAAGAGTGTCGTCCGCAAACTGAATGTGGGTGAGGGGATCAGGCAGACCAGGAATTACAATTCCACGTAGAAGACCGTGTTCCTGACCCCGAGATAGCAAGACTGAGAGCGCCTCAGCGATTATCAGGAAAAGAAGGGGAGAAAGGGGGTCGTCCTGGCGCAGGCCTCTAAAGCTCTTGAAGAATCCTTTAGGAGATCCATTGAGGAGGATTGAGAAGTGAGCGGATCCAATGCATGCGTCAATCCACTATCTGCACTTCGCCCCAAAGCCCATTCGGAGCATCATATATTGCAGGAAACTCCAGTCAACATGATCATAAGCCTTAGCCATGTCCAATTTGCAGAAAATCTCTGTTGATTTAGACCTGTGGCACGAATGAAGGACTTCATTGGCAATCAACGCTCTGATACCAATTTGATGTAAGACAATTAACCACTTGTTCTAAAAGCTCGAACTGTTAGAGTATGGCGAATAAATCACTTTATCTCATAGCCCAGGCCTCACATCTCATAGGTTTAGGACCTCGGCCAAACCCCCTTCGTGGGCCCCAAATCACATAGGCCACCCACCCTGAGTGTGTTCCCGCATCCTACGGGTTTAATCACCCCTGGTGAAGAATCTTGAACACGAGACATCCCCCGTAGGCCCCAAATCACATGGGTCACCCACCCCGAGTGTGACCCCGCATCCCACAGGCGATCCCTGTCAGGCCCCAAAATTCGAGTACCCGAATAAGGTCTTCGGGATCCGAATCCCAAGGTTCGTGAGTTATAATATAATGACATTTATTACAATCTAGTTGATTCAATCAAATTCAATAAATACTCAATGTTATTTAAAAGAAAATACAGCTGAAATGTTTATTAAATTCAACTCTTTTGATAATTCGTCCTTTCTACATCGAAATTTGAACATAAACTAAACCTAAATAACAAAAAACTGAATTAAATTAAAACTAAACCTAATTTTCTAGAAAATAAAGCTAATAGTAGAGGCCCGCCTGCTCGTAGTATTCCAACTCTGCACTTATGCATTTTTTTTTTAGGATGAGCATAACAGCCCAGTAGGGTCATTTCTTACCTAAAATTTAACATGTTCAGATAATATCATTTTATAACAACGAAGGAAAATAGAATACAAATAATGAAATTTAACAACAGAATTGTGAAAATGCGATGCATGTGATATTTCCATGAATACTCGTAACATTTATATCATTTCTAATAACACCGTACCCAAGTGGATGATCACGTTGCATTAACGCCCACGCACTGGTACCTCATGGTGATAAACCCATTTATACATTAGCTGGTCAGATTACTGCTCTAGTTGTACCTCTGACGTATGTCCGCGCATACAATTGTACTCATATGCCATACACAAAGGAGACTCCAAAGGATCCAATGAGTTCTAGGGTCTTTCACCCAAGAGACACAATTGCCCTACTTATTGGCTTTAGGGTCTCTCACTCAAGGAATACGATTGCCCTACTTGCTAATTTAGGATCTTTCACCCAAGGGACACAATTGCCCTACTTGCTTACGTTACATCCAACATATTAAAATTGATGCTCAATGAATTGTAGACATATATAAAGATGAATAATTATTTCACAATAAAAAAATATCAACAATATAATTCTAATTAATAATCTTAGATTTAAATTTTATTGAAACTTTAATAATTCAAATACTTAAATAAAATATTATTTTACTATTATTTAATTTAGAAATTTCTGTGAAATAATGTACAAGAAATTTTAGTTTCAACGCCAAAATTTTGAAAATTTTCTTAAACTTAAGTTCATTTAAATTTAATTTAATTAACTCTTTGAAATTTTAGAATTAAAATTTGGATTTTAATCTTTACAGAAACAAAAATATTACATTGATTTTTATAATATAACATTAATAATGTAATAAAAATTATTATTTAATAATTTAAGTTAATCTATCTTTAAAAAAAAATTATCTAATTATTTTAAATCTAAATTTAGGATTTTATTATTATTTTTTTATATCTAAATTTAATAAATTTAAGGAAGTTATTAATTTGGACTTTGGATACTATTATTATTATTTATTTATTTTTACATTCAAATTTTAAATTATTTTAATTATTATTATAATTAATTCTAGGTATTATAAATTATTGGAACTTAAATTTTTGGTTTACTTTTTAACTTGAATTTATATATATATAATTCGGATTAATTAAACAATTAAATTTAATAACTAACATACTCATTAATTAAAATTATTTTTAAATTTAATTCAAATTTACTAATTTAAATAAATTCATAAATTAATTTGAATTTAATCTATTTTTAATAATTTACTTTCATATTAATTAATTTTTAAAAATTTAGGAATAATTCATATTTAATTTTTAATCTTAACAAAAAATTTAAGAATTAATACATTAAAATATAAACTTAGATAAATTATTTATTTTATTCTGTAAATTTATTTTATTTTATTTATATATAAATTATTTCAACATTAAATATTAGAAATATAGAAATTCATAAATGAGTAAGATTCCCTGCATAATAATCAACTGACAATAATATTCCTATCAAAATTTTGGATTAAATAGGCATAATAAGTAACTGAAAATGATAAACTTCAGGATAAGATCACCTACCTTAAAAGTCTGATGATCCGGCCCCGCTTTAATCTTTCTCTCTCTCTTTTTGATTTGATTGATTCCTTCATTTCTTTCTCTATTTCCTTTTTTTTATAAAGGAGTGCATAATGGAATGGAAGAGTGGGGATGATGGGACGGTTTCGGCGCCCATTACCATACGAAAAGGAATGAAGAATAGAGAAAGTGGTTTAGTCAGCGTGCGGAAGATATACTTTTTATTTTTATTTTATTATTAATTTTTTTTAGATATGGTGGGTCCCACTAATGATAATATAGATCTACTTCGTCCATCATCTCGACCTGGCCAAGAGAAAATGTAAGCCCAAAAATGAGGCTGATCCAAAACTCAGGTGGGCCACATGCAAGCGGACGGTGGGATTAGTTCCCACAAAAAATTTTTAAAAAAAATGGGTTGTTACAACCCCACTCGAGCCCAGTGTGAAAATGCCCCTGCATTATAGAATCTCCACAAAATACCAGCTGCTTATCGCATATTACCCGCTGCTCTTCATTTTTTTAATCAATCCTAGTTAAACTACCCAACCTCAATTCCTTCTAACTTATGTTCTGTTACCAAAAGCAAGTTATCAAAACTCAAAACAGGCATCTCTCAAAAAAAAAAAAAAAAACTCAAAATAGTCCAAAGAACTATGAAGTCATAGTAAGTAACTTCTAATCCCACCACAAGCTACTAAAACAACCTCAAAATCCATTAGAACTCACATAAGCATGGGCAACAATAACCAATAAAAGAGGATCATTGGTTGAACTGAACTCAATTTCACCAACATGGCAATTACCATTGTCTTGAGGGGATTTTAATAGTCAAATTTCCATTTGGAAGGTTGACAAGGAGTAGAAATTCCAAGGAGTCAAGTTCACAGTCTGGTTCAACAACTAATAAAGGTCAGCACATTACAAGCTTGACATGGTTTAGTGACAATCCGGTGTAGAAACATGATAACACTTTTTATAGTCAATCATTACAAGATTGGCCTCAGATCACAAACCAATCCTTCTAGAATCTTTTAGTAGTCCTTTCGACCTTCTCGGCTTCTCCTTTCTAGCTAAAATAGGGTGACTATTTACCCTGGGTTTTAAAGATCTTAATAACAAGTGGCCATCTAAATGTGAAGTTCAAAGTTGGTTCCAACTGGCTTAAATTGTAAGGTGCAATTCCTAAAAAGGCAAGTTGAAAGAGCAGAATGGAACATATCTATTGGCCATCAATGAAGAGGGAGAGGACGGTGAATCATCTAATAGTCAAGTATGAGATGTGGTCTTGAGAAATGAATTCCACGATAACATTAAAGTTTAGGAGATACGATGGAGGTGAAGATCGACATTACACAGATAGGAGAGGGAGATGCAAATATGGCCTTATATCATAATATGGAGCACGTGAGAAAAATAGATAACTACAAATCAAGGGTAAAGGTTCGTAAAATCTCAGCTGAAGATGCGATTAAGACAGAAGAAATGACAGCACCCACCATCCTCAATCATCTCTACTCAAAGGAAGATGGTCTACAATTCCATTCTTCATGTGTGGTATGGCAAATCTGTATGGTTTGAAAGATCCTTTAAGGAAGCTCGGGCAAGACAAAGCTCTAGAGTTGAATAATTTTACACTGACATTCTTCCAATATTGTTGGGAAATGGTCAAAGACATTTGGAATAGATTGTCAACTTCCATCATTGGAGGCTTGGCGCCACTTCGATAATGGGATTATTACAAATTACATTTATTACCCTATTCCAAAGTGAGGAGTAGAGAAACTTTTAAATTTCCATCTAATTTGCTTGGTAGCATCTACAAGGATACTAACGCAGGACAATTAATCACTTGCTCTAAAAGCTTGAACTAATAGAGCATGGCGAATCAATCCATTTATCTCATAGCTCAGGCCCCACATCGCATGGGTTAGGACCTCAGACGACCTCCTCCCCCCCCCCCCCCCCCCCCCCCCCACCCCTCGTGGGCCCTACATCACATTGGTACCGCCTCACACAGGCTGCCCACCCTGAGTGTCCCGCATCCCACAAGCTACCTCACTTGAGCCCAATGTGAAAATGCTCATGCATTAATCACTCCCGGTGAGGAGTCTCGAACACGAGACCTCCCGCTCTAATACCACTTCGATGTGGGATAATTAACTACTTGCCCTAAAAGCTCAAACTAATAGAGCATGGCGAATCAATCCCTTTATCTCATAGCCCAGGCCCCACATCGCATGAGTTAGGACCTCGGCTGAACCCCCCTCGTGGGCCCCACATTATATGGGTACCACCTCACACGAGCCACCCGCCTCACATGGGCCGCCCACCCCGAGTGTGCCACCGCATCCCACAGGCTACCCCACTCGAGTTCGGTGTGAAAATGTCCCTGCATTAGATACACACTATGGGTGCAATATCTTATAGCTGCCAAGGAAAAAAAAAAAAAAAAGGTGCCTTGACAGGGCGATTGGGAAATAAGAAATCCCTAATGGGGGTAGCAATGGGTCGGGTCAGCCTGCAGGTTAGCTGGCCCGACCCACTTCTGAGGTGGGTTTGGATCAAGCTAGATGTTTAGTAGGTCAGGCTAAGGCTAGATATGAGACCGTTTAAATAAATGGCTTGGGCTCGACTTGAAACCTATCAGACCTGACTCAACCCACCCATATAGCTAATGCAGGGGCTGGGCCAAACAACCCAATTCGACCCGGCACAAAACCAAAAACAAATTAATAGATGATAAGTATAGAGAGATCCATGTGGTGTATACATGTTTGTATGTATACTAGGCATACCTTCAGCCTCTTGTTCCATTCTTAAACCCACGTGCGATCGTACTGTATTGGGCTTCCCCTGACCCAATTGCAATTAAATGGTTCAGGTCGGATCGGGCTTGCACTTGCTGAATTTTAAGCAGCTTGGGTTGGGCCACAGGGTAATGGGTCACATGTCAAATTGGGGTGGGAATTCCTGGCTTGTATAATAAATGGGTAGGGCCCAGGCTGAACCCGACCCAACCCAACCCAGATCCGACACATTGCCATCCATAAAGAAGGTCACATTCAGCTTGACAAATTCTTAAGATTTAGACAATTGTCTTCTTTCATGTCCAGTTTCCAATTTGAAGTACCGTTTCGATGTGCTGCCAAAGCCAATTGCAATATAGTGCAGTAAGTGAGATCTATGAATAGATGTTACTGGACAGCCCAAATGCCATGTCCAATTTCGTTGCAATAAAATATTTAGTTGTCTGCCTGTGATTCTGGATTTTCAAATCTGACTAGAAATCCCAGATAGTGGACAGTAAGAGGGTGGATAAGCATAGTTGAAATCCACAACCCAGAAAAGCAATCACATCATGCAGTTCTAAATCAGATCAAAAGATGAAATTGATGTAGATAGACAGAGTGACAGAGGGAGGGAGTGAAAAACCTGCCAGTCTGCTTAAGCATATCAAGCATGTTGGTCTGGAAGACATGATCGACAGCCTCGACACTGACACCAGTACCACTCTGCGGCATGGCGAAGACATCCACAACACGGACGGTATACTCATCAACAAACTCACCAAGCATCAATCCCATGACTTCCATGGGAACCCCAGCTCTTCCTGTTTCATCAAGAAACCCTAACTTTCTCAGCCAAAACCCAATCAACACAATAGAGAACCCTGATCTAAGTAAAGAAAATGATCTTGAAGAAAAACTAAAGTTCTGATAATGGACGTCAAGCACTCCAAAAAAATAATAATAATAATCTTGTGGCGAGATATATATATATATATATATATATATATATATATATATATATATATATATATATATATGCCCTGGTTTTGGAGGGAGAGAGAGAGAGAAAGAGAGAGAGAGAGAGTACCGTGTTTGAGCATCTTGAGAAGAGCGAGGGAGGAGATGTAAACCTGCTCAGATGAATCAAGAAGGGGAGAATCAGGAGGTGGGTGTCCCATACCACCTGCTCCTGAGAATATCCTCTGCAATCTCTCCATCTCTCTCTCTCTGAGGGAGTCCTGCGATCGCGTTCCTCCGGGGTGCTTTGAGTACCTTCCAAGCAAAAAGAGGGGCGACGAAGAGCCTATACGTGATCCCCGACAGGAACGGACGCTGCTTATCTGTTGACCCAACGCCAGCCTGCTAGCTGATGTCAAAGCTCTGTGGGCCCGCCATGATGTACGTGTTTTATCCCCGCCGTCCATTCATTTTTTCCATATCATTTTAAGATATAAGCCCAAAAATAAGTAGATCCAAATCTCAGGTGGACCACACCATAGTAACACGGCAGGGCTTTAACGCTCACCATTGAAAATTTCTTGACATTAACAACAGTTTTAATAAATTATTTTCCCTTCTTCCATTCGACATTATTATCAACATGTTAGATGGCAAATAAACATTACATTAGCCCTAAGAAGTTTTTAATATAAGACATTCAATCAACACACTTTTACTTTGTGTAGTCTGATTCACCGGACATTCGCATCTGCGTTAACCGATCTCGGTTAGCTCGATTGGCTCGACTAAAAAAACCTCAATTAACTCGATTCAAAGTTGACTTCAAACCGAGTTGGGTTGATTTTTTGAGCTCGAAAATGAGTTCGAGCTAAGTTCAAGTTGGCCTCATCTCAACTTAACTTGACTTGAATCAAACCTAACTCGAATCGAACTTAAATCGAACTAATACGGTGACTCTGTTAATTTGATATTGATGTTGCACACCAAGTATTTGATGAAATGACTCCGCGAAGTTTGGCTTGTGGCAAAAAAGGTATGTATATAAAATTAATACCCTTTTTTCTTGATTTTATGTTGTTTAGAAGGTGTTTGATAAAATAATTGTAAAACCATTTCTGTTGTCTCAAATGCAATGAGATTTTGAAGGTGCACTCCGAGTGTTTATGAAAATGCTGCACAGGTGAAATTAGCTCCAACAGGCCCGAGTTGCTAACCAAACCGAGTCGAGCTGGCCAGTTGGGCTCGAGGACCAAGCTGAGTCAAGTTCAAGTTGAGGCCAATTAGTGGCCGAGTTGAGTCGAGTCGAGGCTAGATCGACTCGGTTCAACTCGACGTACAACCCTATGGTTTACTGTGAAAAATAAAATAAAAATGAATGGATTGCACGGAAAAAACTAATACATCCTAGTAGGGCAACTTTGACACCAACTAGCTTGTTGGTGTTTGGTCATTAGCCAAACTATGCCCAACCGGAATAATGCTACCAATGGTCCTAAGTAACCAAACTGAGTTAAACAAGTCTAGGTCTCATTCATGAAGACCTGGATTTAGGGGTGTACATGAACCAGGCTAGCCCGATTAACTAGCTAGACTCCGCCCGAAGAAACTCGACTTGGCCCAACTCAAAACTGAGTTCGGTCCGAGACGGGCCGTTTTCTTCAGCGCGAAACTGAATTCGGGTCAAGTTCGAATAGTTTCGAAACCTGACTCGGCCTAACTCAGTTTTTGCCACAACATTTTTGACATATAGCATCTTTTGTCAAGAAAACATTTTTGACATATTGCTTTTTAATGGTTCTTGGTTATATTTGTAGATACCTTATGAGAGAAATTTAGTGAACAGGAGGGTTAGATCCATGTGTTTCCTATTTTCTTCGTTTATTTAGAAGCCGTCTTTATTTGTCTTTTCCAAAACGGAGCATTGAATTAACTAAATGCTGAAGCATTTTAATATAGTATGAAAACAAAATGGTAACCAAAATGGAATGGACAATATGGTTTAGATGAACTTGATCGGCCAACCGAACCTACAAATTACATTTGGATGGTAGAAAAGAACATTGACAATGATTATCATTGCTGGAAATAAAAGTCCACCTGTTACATAGTTGTCTGTTATAAACTTGCTATAAGGTTCGAAATTGGTCCGAACTCGTTCAATTGCTAACTGAGCCAAATTTGGGCTGGAAACGTTGGCCTAGTAACCGAGTCAGCCTGAGTTCAGGCTGGGTTTGGCTAGTGGCCGGGCCGGGCTGGGGTGAGCCCAATTTGACTCAAATCAACTCGTGTACAACCCTACTTAGATCTCATGGTTTTGACCACTCATATAGTCTTTAAATCTACGACAAACAAGAGCATTTGTATAGCCAAGCTCACCCAATCAATGGATTGAAATCGCACTCATATATGCCCTCTTTAACACATGTATAGCGTATAAATTGGCTCTTTCACAACCACATGGCTCAGAAAACTTAATTGGTTGTTATACCAATTAATATAACAATATTATTAAAATCAGATGGACACTACTTGGACCCCGTTGTTTGACGATCTTAACCATTGATCTAGTGGCCCATTTTATTTTTTATTTTTGTCAAACCTTAGGCCAAGATCTGCTCCATGGATTCAAATTTTGGACCAGAACCAGTCAGGTCCTATGGCCCGTTGGTTTGACCCGACCTATTAGATCAATGGTTAATATCATCAACCCATAGACCGACCCATGTCGACGGCCTAATCCCATAACGTCAAGACGATGGATCGCCGAGCTACAGGCCCAACTTATATTAACGTAGAGCTATCTCTTCTGCAGCCGACGTGGCAGAGTGCTTCATCCATCTCGTCCAACCATCTACTGGGCCCTATCCTGGATTGCTTTTGTTTCAAAATTGAAACCTACTAGCCAACCTCATCCGTCAAAAAAATTCAATTTTCCCCACCGAATATTTGACGGCTATTAATTTTTATACCTACAATCAACCGTCAGATGACGCGAAGATCTAATCCATGCTTATTTTGAACCATTTATCGTCCATTGTAAGAATAACTGGATGGACGGACCTGATCGATATATTTTTCTGCCACGTGTACTATGGGTAGATGGCGGTACTTCATTACGGTTCTTCCAGCAGTACGTCTGCCGGGGACGTGCATTGCGTCCTACCCTCGCCCGGACGGGCTCCGTGGGGCCCACCGTGATGTAAGTGTTTTATCCACGCTGTTCATCCCTTTTCTCAGATCATTTTATAAGGTGCTATGATAAAAATTAAGCAGGTCCACAACTCCAGCGGACCACCCAAAGGAAGCTGCAGTGATAATGACACCCACCGTTGAAACCTTTCCAAGGACCACCGTGATGTTTTTTAGCATCCAACATATTCATAAGGTCATGTAGACATGGATGAAGTGAAAAAACAAATATCAACTTGATCCGAAACTTCTGCAGCTCCGGAGAAGTTTTTAATGGTGAAAGTTCAATCCCCACTTTGTGATCCATTTAAGACATATACCTGGCTCATTTTTTGAGACATAACTTAAAATAATATGAGAAAAATTATGAACGGCGTGGATAAAACACTTACATCACGGTTGGCCCCACAGAACTCTGCCCGGACGGATTACCGTATGGGCGGGGTAGGACGCAATCCGCGTCCGTCTGCCTGGGCGGGGTTGGGGGCAACGGATTGGCTCTTCCCCCTGCCACCAGCCCGGTGGCTGATGGTCGGTGTTCTGTGGGTCCTACCATGATGTATTTGTTTCATCCATTCCGTTCATCCATTTTTACGGATCATTTTATGGCCTGATCCAAAAAATTAGAGGGATAAAAATCTCAGAGGTACCACACCATAGGAAACAATAGTGATTGGATGTCCACCATTAAAATCCTCTTAAGGCCCAATGTACTGTTTATTTGACATCCAATCTGTTGATTAGGTCATATAGGCCCAGATGAAGGGAAAAAACAAAAATAAACTTGATCCAAAACTTTTATGGGCCCAAAAGGTTTTTAATGGTTAACGCTCATTCAAAACTGTTGCCTTTAATGTGGTCCACTTGAGATGTGATATATCTCATTTCTTGATTTAATTTATAAACGGATCTGGAAAAATAGATGGACGGTATGGATGAAACACATACATCATGGTAGGTCCCACAGAGCAACGACCATCAGCCATTGGCTGGTGGCAGGGGTAATAGCCAATCCGTTTCCCTGGTGAGGTAGCACCCAATCCGCGCCCGTCTGCCTGGCCTACGTACCTGGTAGCCGAATCGACGGCCAAGATCCTGCTTACGTGTGTTGCGTAGGGGCGCGCGTGCGAAGCGAAGACAAAGCCGCAGACTCACGCGAGCGGGTCACTTGAGCAGCCCTCGTCACCCGACCATCGTAGATCTAATGACCTATAGAACCGCAGCCCCCTTCTCTCGAAGCCTCTTTCGCTCGTCCAACAAAATAGCCGTTGCAGCTTCAAATTCGAATTATCGATGTCGGAGAGCTCGCAGCACCAACAGAACGCTGGCAGAAGTGGGGGATTCAACGAACCCCTCACCCTCAATGAAATCTGCAAATTCTTCCACATGCCCATCGCTGATGCCGCCAGCAATCTCGGTAACGGATCTCCTCCCTTCCCTTTTCTCTCATCCCCATATTTTTTTCTTTTGTTTTATATTTCTATATTGGATTTTTTTTTTTTAATTTTTTATGTTCATGTCGATTTCTCTTCAAATCTTCACTTGGGTGTTATAGATTTTTGCAGGAATAAGCTTTATTTTTATAATTTTCTGTTGATTTTATCGTGGATTCTGTTTTATTTTATTTCGTTTAATTTATTATTCCTGATCCTCTTCAAATCCTTTTTGAATAAGCTCTCTTTCAGTAGATTTGGCGTTGGTTCTGATAACTGAACCTGTGTGCGGTTTTTCCCTTTTTCAATGTTGGATTCTATGCATTTTAGGTTGGATTAATATGGAATCCGTGTTCTTTTGTTGGTTCCTCATCCTGTCTCCAAATGGTTACTTTGATTTTTTATTTTTTTAAAATTTTTTTAAAGGTTTCTTTCAGAGGATTTAATTTTTTGTGATTGAACTTGTATGTATAAATTTTTAAGTTTATTAATCCTCTCCTTCTGCGATTTCTCTTAGAATCTCCATCTGGTTTATTTATTATTATTATTTTATTTTCACAAGAATAGGCTCTCTTTTGGAAGCTTTCTTTGTTTCTAATCATTAGACGATTATGCATAGCCCCAACTCTATTTACCATCTTTAGTCAATGCCTCCTAGAATCTCCACCTCGGCATTATTCTTTTAGTAGGATTAAGAATTCTTTTTGAAGATTTTTTAGGGGTCACTTACATGGTCTACTTGTTTAGATGTAAGCTGTGAGTTACTTACATGTAAGTAGTTTTATTTATTTATTTATGTGAGCATGTGCATGTGTGTTTGTTTGGACAACCTGTAAGTCACTTATAGATAAGATGTTGTATATTCACACCAAACAGAGCTTAGAGTACGGAATAGTTCCAAAATCATATAATCACATAAGAAACTTTGGTGCGAAATACGCTATTGGGTTGGGCCTATTTAGATTGATCTTTAAGCCAATTATTAGGTTAAACCAATTATCAGGTGAGCCACAAAAGTGGGCCCACATATTCAATATTCTCGTAATGTGCAGAAGTAACTTAATATAAGCGACAAGGAAATTAAAAATAATAATAATAAATTCAAACATAAGTCTTCATTGCGACAATCCACTACCAACAAATAAAGTGAGTCAGTAAAAATGTTTATTTTGGAATCATATTCTCCAACTATATATGTTTCTAGCTAAGGTTCACACTACTAAGGAATGTCTCAACTAAATGCGGTCATTCCGCAAGGAATGAGCAGGCCCTATGCACCATTTCCTCATTGATGGCTGTCAATTCTCCAACTCTATTTGTCTATTGATTGGCAAAGGCCATCAAATTTCTGCATGACACTTGCCATGGGAGTAACCTTCTTCTTCTTTGCTTTCTTGGAGCTGAGGTTCCTGCATTCAGTTGACCATTTCTCTCGGAATATTCACGTTGAGGCTACATCTTGTTTGAACATTCATCATCCGTGGGTGCAAATGGGGCATATAATCTGGAGGGGTATGGGGGCAATGGAATGCCATCCATGTGGTGAGATGGTAGGATATTCTCTCCTTGAGTTTCAGGTTGAGTGTACGTGTTGTATTGCCTGCAGAATCATCTCTGCATATAATCTTGAACTCCTTTAACGGTGGGAATGGTTTGTTTATAATTTTTTGGGCTTCAGATTTTGCCTACAAAACAAAAAGAGTTCATAAATGAGATACTCCGAACAAGTATCTCATAAAAATGTGTTAAACATTAAATATTCTTTTAATTTACCGTAATGAATTCAGCCTAAGCTTCTGGTTTGACAGTTTGGCATTTTCTTTCTTTGTTACAAACGAAGTTACTTTTGCTCATATAAAGAAGTTATAATTTTTCGTCAATGTTTGTAATCGGTTCCTACAATTATCAACAATCACCTGCACATAAAACGTATATTTCACCAATTTTGCAACTTTTTTCATGGTAGTTTCTTCAAAAGAATTATCAGATTTTTTCCCTAATAATACTTCCTCGACTAATACATTTGCCATACATTTGTCCTTCTATAGAGTCCAATTGATTTGTGCTTTCAGCCATTGCTGCTTGCCCTTGAATGTTGCGACATGCCTTACGTGCCTTACAAATTTACATGGTTGCAAGATACATGAGATGTATAGAAACAAGGAAAAAATGGTGCTAGGAATATTACTTAAATGCAAAAATAAAATAATTCATTCATATGCCAATTAACAATAAGTTCATTAGCATTTACATTCTTAAGGAAACATTTTTTCGAAAACAATCAACTGAGATTTTGTTCTGGTTTATAATTTACCTAAATAGTTGATGCAAACCCTAGTCTAAATTCTTTCCATCTTTGGGCCCCTCTTTTAGCTCTTTTGGATTCATTATCTTAACCATCCTCATTCTTCTTCTCACTACTATCGACTTCCTCGCTACTTTTATCTCCGTCCACATTACCTCCATCTGTATCGTCATTGCTATCATTGTTATTCTCCAAATCAGGCTTTTAATCACGATTCTTGTTCATAGTATGATTATTTAGGATATGACAAACAAAATATATCTTGAGTTGCATATTTATTGGATAAGTTGGGTTATCTTCAATATAGGAAATTGTGCTTTCAGTTCTTTAAAGGTACTTTGTAAACTTATATAGCATTTGCTACGATGAATGCTGAAGATTAGACAACTCCTTCAACCCTACTTGAATTCCTTTAGATGATACCGAACTCCAAGAAATGGAGCTAAAAAACTAAGCGTGTTTGAAAAATTAACATCAACTAAACAATATTTGCCTACAAGGAACATAAGCTGGAAGTTATTAATTTTAATCCACATGTTAATTAATAGTTATGTATGGGTTGATTTAATACCCTTTTGGGACAATCAATTTGTCTTCTCGTGTGGGTGCATCTGCCAATATCCGTGAATCCGACATTGATCATTCCTACCTTGCTTGTACATATTGGAATTGTAAATTAAAATAGCAACTTACCAATATATTCTGGGAAAGAAATCCCTTTCGATTGTGCCACTTGGCTTGATGATGCTTTAAAGGAACTATCGTTGGAATGTTTGTCGTCTATGTCTCCAATACAACCCTAAAAGAGAGAACTGTAGCTTATTAGTTGTTTATTATTTGTTTTTAAGATGAAATCTATAAAATGAAAAATACTTGCTCACTAACCTGGAAAATACTAGAAAAAACCTTGTACTAGTCATTATTTCGAAAGACACCCCATTTTCAGGTGGTTTCAAAAGTTTGCAATGTAGCCTGATGATTGCATCAAGTACCCAATTTAAGTGGCAACTAATTGTTTCTTTGGAATGGTTGAAATGGTGTTGCATAATACATTTCTTGACTTGATGGCTAATTATATGAAATAAAACCACTAATTCTTCTTATAAAGACACCTCGAATGTGCCTCGTAGGTTATTCTTTTTTGGTAGCATGCCATGTAGGCGAATGAAAGCCTCTTTAGGCATGTGCATGTAATTGAAGCGTTCTGTAATAGTTGCAAAGAAATTTGATGTAACCATAGTAGTGTTGGTCTTGCAGGTGTTGGTACAAGTGCTTTGAAGAGGATGTGCCGTGATAATGGTCTTGTAAGGTGGCCATATCGCAAGGTAGTATTTTCGGCATCACTACTATTTGATGTTTATATCTGTCTAGCTTCATTATCTCTTTCTTGTGTTGTGATGCTTGGATCCTTCAAAGAACTTGAGTACCTTGTCAGATAATTGGATGAGTTGGTGATTGCTGTTCATTTTGAGTTTATATTTGCGTTTCTCTGAAATATTTTGTTGCTTACTCTTATAAAAAATAAAAATAAAAGGAAGGAAAAAATCCCCCCTCTTTGAGATTTGAGCTCTAAATCTAGAAGGGTTTTGAACTCTAAACCCATCAGCCATTTTGAAGTTAGAACCAACAGAACTAATTGAGCCACATGCCTGACCCGTTAATATTACTGGGGACATATCTTCATACGGTTATTGTAACTGGTCCTTGTATACCCATATTCCAAGAATTTGGGCTTAGAGGAACATCGTTCCCTATACTTGCACATTATCATCATTATCATCTAAGCCATATCCTAACTAATTGGGGCCAGCTAATGAATCCTGTTATGCTATTCCACTCTATCACAGGTCCACAGACCATATCCTCAGTTAAACCGTGGGTCCTCAAGTCTTTTGTTACCAAATCCACCCATGACCTTTTTGGGTCATCCCTTGCCCTTTTAGAGCCTTCTACTTGAACTGTTTCGATCCTAGCTGGTGCAGTTCTTGGTCTCCGTTGCACATGTAATATAGCTTGAGCCAACAATTTGAATAGAATTAAAATGTGTTTCAGATAGTGTGATTAGATGCAAATCTAGAATGAAGATGTAAAAAGTTGGACGAGCCTGATGGCCAAGGAAGCATCAAAGTTAGCTGGAAATGATTGCACATGCTAACTGATAGAGAGAAAAGAAAGAAAGATAAACAATTCTCTTCATCTTAACATATTATTTAAATTGTTTTCATTCGGTGTGTATCTACACTCATTTTCTTCTCTTTATCACCATCTACTTAATCCGTGCATGCCATATCATGTAGGTTGTATCTGGAAAGGCCATCGAAGATTTTAACAAGGAAGCTTCAGCAACAATGTCTCCAACTGCAGTTGAAACTATGTGAGTTAGACCTCCTTTCTGTTTTGGAGCAGAACCGTATTGTATTACGGCACATTCTCCATATGTAAATACCATCTCTGATCTCTCAGTTGCAAGAAAAGCTTATACTGTTATTAAAGATTTATTTAAAAAAGAACCAATATAGCAGAAGAGACAAAATGACTCAGAAATACAGCAGAGGCACCAAGGAAAAAAAAAAAAAACCTTCAAAATACAAGAAGCAGGGAGACGTCAACACCCTGAAATCAATGCATTTTCTTGATTTCAAGTGGTGCTTCTCTTTGCTTAATTGGCCATGCCCCCTTTGCTTCTCTTGGGACCTTAGAGAATGAAATCTCATGATTTTCACAGAGATCAATGGTTTCATCCATGAGATCTGCGACCCTTCATGAAAACAGCTTAGACTTGGCCCATGCAATGATGTTCTGAGAATTCCCTTTGATGATTGCTGGGAACAATTGGAAATCGTCTACCAGACTGCTTGAAGGAGAGCTGATGCCTCCTCAGAATCTTTACTACCAGTTGGCCTTGGTACCACCCCCCCCCCCCCCCCCCCACACACACACACAAAAGCCTGTGGTCTGATTTTCTTTCTTTCTTTTTTCTTTTATAATCACTGCATTAATTGAATCTTGCCTAAGAAAATCCCCCCGTTGCATTTTAACCAAATTCTGATGCTTGTGTTTTTTTTTTTTTTGAAAGATGACAATTCTGATGCTTATGTGTTGCTCTAGGTGCTTTGGTCAATACTCGAAGCATTGGCAGCACAATAACTAGGTGCAGAATAACTAAAATTCAGCCTTTTCGTTTGCATCGGTTCTTACTTGCCCACTGCTTCCTTTTAAGAAGTAAGATTCCCAAGTTGCAGACATTAAGGGGGAAAAAAAAAACATTGAAGGTATTGGAAATTCCATACAATGTTTACATTGGGTCACTGAAAACAGGATGGGAGACAACTCCTGTTCATCAACCCAAAGTTGTCTAATCCGTTTGCCTTCCAGTTCACCTTGTAAATTATGTTACTAAAAAGGGTATTCAAAATCTCAGTAAGCTCATAGTTCAGTAGCCACACAGTGCTGGAAATCGATCTGCTGATTTCCAATTTTGACTTTGACAAGTTCTGTAAGGAGTCGGCCAGGCAGTAACTGTGGAACTGAATTTCAACTACAAAAAAAAGGGTCAACGTTTATTTTATTATTATTTTTTTTTAAATTTTTTTTTAAAGGGTCAACATTCATGAGTGCAATTGTCTTAGCTCTGATTTTTAGCATTCAAAATACCAAAGAGAAGTTCAGAACAAACTAAGTTATTTCACCCAATTTCTTGCTTTTTCCACATTTAACCCTTATTGCAGCATGCATGATTTCTTGCACATAAAAAGGGCCATACTGTTGCATTTCCTTCTAGAGAATCAGAATCCATGATGCTGCAACCTTGTCTTAGTTGATGCCCTACCAGGTCCACCACTCTAAAATAAGAGCTTTGAAACTGCCTATTACAGATTCTAACCTTGAAATGTATGCAGATTTTTTTCCGCAAAAGGTTCATACCCAGCAGCTATTATGAGACAAAGAAGTTGATAGTCTCAGTTGCTGGTGGGATAATCTATCAGATCCTAATTTTGTGTTTGTGAGAAAATATTCTGTTCTGCCTATATAAACCACCACTCTGATATCAGGCGCCTCTATTTGTCTGACATTTTTGGAAGGGAAATAAAATATTTGGTTAATCATACAAACTTTAGGTACTTCCATTAGTCAGTCATGACTCTTAGCTGGATTTGCAAGGTTCGTAATTTCTGCAGTTGGGGGCATTGCAGTCTTCTTTTCTAATGAATTAGCCTTGGCCCTTGGTCTTGTTTCTGTTCTTCTTTTGTAAGAAACTGCCAGTTAAGGGCTCTGAAACCTCAGATTTTGCCAGTTGAATGACACAAACCCAAGACTGCTCTCAAGACTTTTGTTTATTCAGTACAAAGACATCTTCAGGCTTTCATAGTGGTACTTCAACATTGAAGGCAACTCCATCGAGCAAAAACATCATAAAATCCACTGGCATCAGAGTATAGAACTGATTGCGTGGGTTTTGTCGCAGTTTTTCTTTTGATACCAAGCACAATTGCATTGTGGAAATCTTTTTTTCTTTCTATTTTTGAGAATCAGTTATTGGTAAGTGTTGCCATACCGTCTTTTTATATACCGGTTGTATTGTTTTGATATTGTTTTTTCAGAGCATTCTACAAGATTAAGCATGTGCATGTCAGTTTGTCCTTGTGCATCTCACAAATCTGGCATGGATGTATGCCAATGAGCATGTGGCCATGAATGCCCACAAACACATGCAAACATGAAAGCAAACTGCATTAATCTTTACATTGGTTTTCCATTCGTTCCACACGTCTTTTGCACTTTTTTTTCCCCATTGGAATGTGTCTTTTGCACTCACCTAATGTCATTTTGTTGTTAACTCAGGGGTGCCCAATTTCAAGATGGATTGCCAAACTATGCACAAGATGCATTGAAATTGCAACGAGGGGCTTCTTTGCCTGATCATCTGCTGCCGCAGCAAGGAAGTAGGTTTTTTCAAAGTGGGCGGCAGAATCAGAATCTGATTCACTCTAGCCATGCAAGAACCATTCCTACCTACTTAGATGAATTTAAACAAGGATTCCCATCAGATGGTTTATCATCCGTTTCTATGAGATGGTGGGGGAGTATGAATCTGGATGATGCTGAGAAGATCCCAAAGGAAGAACCTACGAACATAGTAGCAGCAGAACAAAAATCCCATGAATTTCCATGTGACGGGGAAATGACAGAAGGGAAACCTGAGAGAGACACGGAGAAGGATGCAATTGGACCCCAAGGGGCAGCTTTGCTGTCATCAGTGAGAAAAAGAGCTGTAGAAGACGGAAGAGAGGCAGTGAAGCTTAGTGTGGCAAGGGGATATGGGCCATACAAGTTAGGAAGGAAAGAGAGAGTGTTGCTAGCTCAAGTATTTCAGTCTTCTTACCCAAGCATATGGAGATGAGGCTTTTCTTGAAGCTGCCTTTGGTGAGGGTTCTCAAGGTAGAGATGGAGTTTGTGTGCACTGCGTGCACGAGTGTGCTTTTACTCTCAATGATTAGCAAGTTAGATGGGTCCTGTTCTCAAAAGCACCGCTGGTGCTTCTTCTTTTTTTTCCTACTGCAAGGAACATCCACTTTGTAACAATGCTGGCATTTAGCTCTATCCCATTATTTTTTGGGGATTTTTATAAATGAGTACCTCACAGGTTGGGTTTTTGCATTCCAATACCTTTTTTAATCAACTTTGTAAAAAGGTACCTTAAATAATTCACATCTTTTGTGTCCCGCTACCCTCCGTCAAGTTTCTCTTATATCTGTTAGTTGAAATGGTTGTTTTTTTGTAGATGATGAAAACATCGTTGTGTATGAAATGACAATAGGCATGACTAATTAAATATCAATTACTCAGCTAGTTAGAGCATCATTCCAGAATGGGCCGCTGTTTTTTTCTGAACTATCTAAAGTTGGTCTCACTATCCAAATAGTAGACTTTAAGCTATAGATTGCAACTTGTGAGGTTTTTGGTGTATCATGGATATCATCTATCACACTCTGCTACAGTACCATGCTTTCTCTTCTAGCCCTCCAATGGAAGGGCTAGGATCTTTCCACAACTTGTACAAATTTTGTACATTTTCCAAAACTGTTAATTTTTAGCTCCTTAATGATAGGGTTAAGATCTTCCAATTGGTGCTTCTCCCATCCATTGTAGGCCCTATAAGATCAACGGTCTGGATAACTGAACCATCTGAGCACCATGTGCAGAATCTCATCCTCCCTTTAACAAATTATACACTTACTATAGGGTTCACAAGCCAATAAATCGTTTCTAAGTCCTCTTGCTAGGCCTTTCATCATTTTTACTAAAAAACAGCCCTTTAAACTAATAGGCATTAGAGAAATTTAATGGAAGGTAATGGGCAGCAAAAAACTGAATTATCGAGGTACCTTGTTGCAGTGTTAATTAAAAGAGGTACCTGAATGCAAAAAAAAGAAAAAAGAAAAAAAAAAAGACCCGATAGTGAGGTACTGATTTATAAAAAATTCCTGATTTTTATTTGGTAACTTAAGAGGGGAACATTCCAGTGTAAAACACATATTTTTGTAGTGTATCACCTGGGGCCCCTTACACTGGTTATGTGTGAGTAAGTTTGAGTTGGAAGGCCCAAACAGGTGTGGATTGAGGTAGAAAAGACTTTGAGGATCTATAGTTTAACTCAGGATTTAGTCCATGATAGAGTAGAATGGGGAAATAGGATTCTTGTAGCTGACCTCAATTAGTGGGGATAAGGCGTTACCTGGGGCGCACTTCCCAATACTGTCAGATCCTGATCACACAATGATAACTTTTGCTGTGGGTGTTTGACAGTGGATACAGAAGCTAAATAGTTATAACCTATGAGCATCATACCTTCATGTGACACTGTTATAGTACCGTGTAAGGTCACATGCTTCACAGTAGACATATCATAATTATGAAGTGTGATGTTATCCACCGAATGCTCACCAATCTTATTGTTGTTTCAACTACAACGGGTCATGTCTTGATAATGACAATAGCATTAGTCAGACATCTTGCATCATCATCTACCTCCACAGTGGCCTGTCTTGCAACTTGTTCATAGAAGTAAAAATCCCAAAAAACGAAGGACAGAAATAAAGAGAACTTCCCTCAGTTTCTCTTTTGCGCATATCAATGTCTGCAAATAACAATCAACTTATATAAAGGGCTCCTTAAGTTTATCACATTTACAAAACGAAAATGGTGTTGAAAACACGAGCAGCTGAATCACATTGGTGTTGTTTGCAAACATGCAGTGCAGATTTTACTCCTACTGAAAGAGGTAACCACAGCTACCATAACCTGCAAAAATGAAAAGAAACCAATTCTCTCAGTGCTAATGTGTAAGATCTGGAATCCATCCGTCTCTCACCGAGTTGGATACATACAAAATATAAAAGGGAAATAAAAAAGAACTGGAATTCAGCCTATATTATTACTGTTGCCGGAGAACTGAACGGAATGCTTACTTGGGTCAGTCATGACTACCAGAGCTGAGTTCTTGAAGTTGCAATTCCAGGGATTCCTGCCCTTGGACTGGTAATAGAGGTTCATAGCTACAGAAGCATGGGACATGAGATTGTCTGGGTAGAAGCATGGCCATCCCTTTTGCAAAATGGTGCAGTCCACCTGAGAGCAGGCGTAGTTTATGTTGGCTAGCAACGTTGCATCATCCGACGAGGGTTTCGCAACACACCAAGTTCTCTGTCACAATATTCACCAATCAATCCAATACCTGTTTTAACTTCTTATCTTTTATTATTATTATTATTACAATACTGATGATGGACAGGTTCTAGGACTAGCATTTATTTTCTCAATTTTCAGGAAACAAAATTCAAAAGTCCTAGCATACTGGGGAGGAGTTTTTGTTTTTATTTTTATTTTTTGTCATTCATGTCACTATCAGATAATTAGACTATAGTCAGAAATTTCAGTTAGTGGTATGTTGTATGAAATTCCGGAGCGTGCGCATGATTCCAACTCTGGTGGGTTTTAGTATTCAAGATCTAATCAGGCATCACTATTGTAACTTTCTTTCTGCAAACTCGTGTGATTTGGATGTTTCAATTGATGGATGCATGCATAATGGTTTTTTTTCCCTGTGATTTCTAACTTTTTAAAGATGTATTATTTGTATTGTCATGCAAAGATCATTAACAGGAACTACCTGTCCATGCACCAACCTCAGAGTTCCTCCTGCAAAAAGTTAGATAAATAGATAAGTACATCCATGAATTCTAGATCCCACTCCTATTCTCTTTCTTTAAACTCAGACCAGCTATGAGATCAAGATAATCAATTCAAAGATTCAGTAACTAAGATCTACACAGATTCTAAAATCACATTACAAATAGAGAGAAATATCATCAGAGAGGGCCAGCCTTTCAGAACCGGAGGATCCCATACAGATTTCAAGAAAAATTAGGCCTCTTAATCAAAAACCCAGTTTAGAGTTTGGAGAAAAACTGACTTAGCAACAAAAAAGCCAGCTCAGATCTCATGCAGAAATGGAGGATTAATAAATTTAAGATCAACGTAGTTCCAGTTCTTATGAGAAAAGAGCTTGCAATTAAGGAAAATTCAGCTGAGCATTGAAGAAAAATTCTCCATCGAGGAAAACCCAAGTAGGATTTTGAAGAAACAGTCAAAACCCAAGAGAGGTTGACATAACCTGTTCAATCAATGATAATTTGTAGAAAATCCATTCAATTTGTTAAAACCCATTAGATCTAAAGGGTTTTCCAGAAAATGGAGAACTAGTGCAGATCTCAAGGGAAACGATGTCATTTTGTGAAACTACTTGAAACAATCTGGTGATAGATGGAGTCGATGAATATCAATTTCAGGTCCAAAGAATTTTTTAAACCTGAGGACGATGCTAAGAAATGACCAAGGTGGATTCAATGCAACACAGTAATTGATGGGAATTTACACCATAATTGAGGAAGACTCATGTATCAATCAAACCCCAGATTGGATTTTTAGCCAAACTCTCCAACTAGTAAAGCTGTAGTTCAAATTTGATGAAAAACTACCTAATTATGAAGACCCATTTCACATTTGAATAAACACTTTCCAATTAGTAAAAATCCAGTTCATATTCAGAGAAAAACCAACCAAACTCAAAACATTGGAGAAAGACTGAACTTTTGTTTCATTAGCTAGTGCAACTCAAAACAAGCTTACAGGTTGGCTATTACCTGAGCTGAAGGACATAATCAGTACAGCAAGGAAGAGCATGGGGAGGGAGAAGGCTGGTTTTGCCATAGTCATGTAAAGAGAACTTGTCTGGCTGCTTGGATGGTGATTTGGTGGGGATATTTCGAAAGGGAGTAACAAAAACGGCTATATTTGATGGGTTGGTGTCTTGGATGTTGCTGAGTAGCAGTGCTGGGTGGTGGAATCTGGTGAAGAAACAGACACTGGAAATTAGAAAATGGATAAGACAGGCATTTGATATCATGTGTGGCTTTTTCCTTGATTAGAATCTCTTATTTTTCTTCTTGATTTATTGGTGTTTTGAGAATTTTAAGCACCAGCCTGTTTGGAAGCATTTCAAAATAAGTAGTTGGATTAATTGAAATTCTAATTCTATCCATGCCCTCTGCTTTTAGGATAGGTAGCCCAATTGGTGGTGATCCAGGCCGTTTCATCTTATGCACCGCATCATGTATGTGACACCATTTCAAAATTTGATTAATCTGATGGTTCTTGGAGATCGAAGCTTAGGATGAATTGTTGTCAAAAACAAGATGAGAACTGCCACGAAACTATTGATCGCTTGGGGTTTTCTTGCGTTTGCTCTAGATCTCCAATCCCATTTTAGATAGAATGTTTCTAAAAAAAGCTTGTGTTTGCTCTAGGATCTCCAATCCCATTTTAGATAGAATGTTTCTAAAAAAAACTATGTAGCCACTAACATTAGAGTGTGTTTGTGCACCACTCAAAATGAGTTCGTCTCATTTTAGTTTAATCTCTAACACATTATTAAGATTAAAGAAAATGAAATGAGCACATTTTCAAGTGACACCCAAACAGGCCCTAGTAGATTTTAAAAATATAAGTTTAAAAAATCGATTAGGAGTGCTGATCATAGAGACTTCTAGGATTAATACTTTATGATTTGCCACTAACCAGACAGGGACGATGGCCATTTGTTCCGATAGTTGCAACCACGAATAGTTTATTTGAATGGAAAAAGCAGACCAACGGTTCACATTCAATTTGAAAAATGGATCATTTGATCAATGTGGGCCCTGTGCCATGGGCCATCCAGGGTGGGCCCATTGGATGAAAAGTTGTGGAGGAGATCTAGGCAGACCACTAATTGGAATGTCCAAGCAATCTACCCCTTTATGCTGTCTTGTTACAGACATGGAGTTGTGGTAAGGTAACCCAATCTACATTATGTTTTTAGGTGGTCCCACATGTATTTAATTTAAAGGTAAATCGCATCTACTTCCCCTCAGTTATATGATAATTTTATGTGCCGCCTTTTGTTTGTATTATTATAGGGGCCTCCCTCTATTTCTAATATTAATTGCAGATACCCTGGTGGAAGAAATCATTATCTAGTAGCACCATTATCTTTGAGCAATTACCAGTTTTACCCTTATCATAGTATTTAGTTGTAGGCTTGTAGTTGTAGATCATCCGACCCATTTAGTGTTGCTACTCTACCATGAAAATGGGGCATCCCAAAATGCAGGTTGATCCAACCACTAGGTAGCCAGTTGTGTGATTTGTAGGTTTTTGGGTGGTTATCCATTGATTTCTATGGCGTGGCCCATCGTAAAAACTGGATTAACCTGATTATTTCCACGTTCAAATTTATATGGTGGAGTGACCTTGCTAGATGGGTTGGATGACAATTATACATAAGTGGGCCCCACATGCAGGCAAAACAAACTCTTATTCTAATAAGGGTAGTTTTGTCATTTGGTACAAAGGCCCCAAACACTGCCAAAGGTTCCAAACAAAGGGGAGGTATTCGTAATAAACAGAAAAACAGACAGAGTTGTTTACAATTGTCATAAAAGGGCAGGTATTTACAATTATCCATTAATTTAGTGTGCGTTTGATTGCACAAGTTTCATGGAATATCATGAAAATTTGTAACGAAGTAGACTGATTGATAATGAAATGTCATGATATTCAATGAACTTGGGTGCAACCAAACACACCCATAATTGAATTTTACTCTTTTTACCCTTTCAACATGGATATTGCATCAGTGGCTATTTGGGTAAGAGAAATAGACGAATCTGGACCCTACACTCATTCCACAAGGCAACTGTATGGTGATCTGGAGGATCGCTTTGGTAGGGGGTGGGGCCCCCTCAAAATGGGCCACGACCCAAAAGTTACGCTAATCAAATGATCCTAATCGTTGGATCGGTGGCCGGCAGATGAAAGGTTAAAACAAAAGCAGAGACAAGTTCATTAATTTAGCCCCTTCTTTTTTGTCTGAACACAACAAGTGGTATTGGATCCATACAAGTACTGGGGCCCACCAGCTAATTAGGTATTGATTTTCTTTTGACCTAGGCACTACCTCTGGGTACAATAATTGCAGCATTAGATTGAATGTCATGTGATGGTTGGAATTGGATTGGCAGGGGCTCTTCGGGCCCACCGTGATGTATGTGTTTTATCCATGCCGTCCATCATTTTTAACAGATGGTTTTACCTTAGGATCACAAAAATAAGGCAGACTAAGGGCTCGAGTGAACCACATTGGCGATTGAATGCCTACTATTAAAAACTTCTTGGGAGCCATAGAAGTTTTGATCGAGCCGATATTTGGGTTTTCCCTTCATCCAGTTCTATGTGACTGTATGAACAGGTTGGATGACAAATAAGAATCACAGTGGGCCCTAGGAAGGTTTCAATGGTGGGTGTCATTATCACTACTGCTTCCTATGGTGTGGTCCACTTGGGCCTTGGATATGTCTCATTTTTGAGTTAACATCCTAAAATGATCTGAAAAAATGGATGGACAGTGTGGATGAAACCAATACATCATGGTAGGCCCATACAACTCCTGCCTCCCATCAAGAAGGGCAGGGCACGATCCGCTTATGTGACTCTTGACTCCAGGAAAAATAGAAAGGGGAAGAAAAGAATAGATTAAAAAAAGAAAAAGAAAAAGAAAAAGAAAAAAAAACCAGTCCGCATCCTAAACTCTCTGATGCCAGCAAAGTTGTATTTTAAAAACATGTCTGCATCCTCAGCTATTTTGTTCCCTATCGATCAAACACCTTAGAAGACATAATAATGTCTCCTTTGGACGCACCTTCAAAAGGGACGTTTGAAGCTTAATCATCATTTTGAGCCAAATTCCCTTTTATAGTGTGCATTTGGATGTACTTTTGCAAACCCCATTTAATTTTCTACCAGTTACTTGATTTTGTTAGTAAGAAATGAAAAAAAAATAAAAATAAAAATCTTTTTATATAAAATACAAAAATGAAATGCCACAACATGTAAAGAACTTAAGATAAATGACAACATATATAAGTATTTATGGCACATACTCACATATTAATAGATGAAGCGCTAAACGATGTGGCACATGTGGTATATACACATTGCTTATTATCGATTCTAAGCATGCCATCCTTTGGTTCGTAGTCCGATGCCTTTTAGGATGTTACCCATAATGAGATCATCGAGTTTCCCAGATGTAGTGTATCCTTCTACTACGGACGCAGATTTCCTGCAAAAGCCTTTCATGCAAGATCCTGCGCTGGGGTGCTAGGTGGGACTACAGTGATATTTGTGAAAAATCCATACCATTCAACCGTTGTGGGAGCTAATTTTAAGGCATGCTATAAAAAATGAAGTAGATTTAAGACTCAGGTGGTCCGAATGAGAGGAAAAATGAAAGAGTTTACCATCATTGAAACCTTTCTAGGATTTACCTTAATATTTATATGTACTATTAGTGAAGCTAAAACAACAAAAACTTCACCTTATAGGAAACTTTGTGGCCGGTCACTGAATCTACACTGTTTACTCTCGTAGGGCCCACTTGAGTATTGTATCCACTCATTTTTGGTCTCGTATCCTAAAATGAGCTCCCGCACCTGATGGACAGTACGGATTTCTTACAAATATCACTGTAGCCCCACTTAGCATCCCAGCACAGTGACTTTCGTAGGAAATCCGCATCCTCCGTTACAGGAAGTAGATTGGTTGGTGTAACAAACACCACTGGACTAGTTGGTGTGCGTACGTGATGTTCAGAGATGAGCGTGTCAGTGCCAACAGTTGAAAGGAGATCAAAGTTATATTAGCCCCCCACAATGATGTATTTATTATATCCACACACTGTTCATCCATTTTGAGATATTATTTTAGTACATGATGCCAAAAATGAGTCTATTCAAAGCTCAAATGGACCACACCATAAATAGTAGTGGGAACAAACCCACCATAATGTTTATTTTTCATCCAATCTATTCGTAAAGTCACATTGACCTGGAGGAAGAGGAAAAACAAATATCAGATTGTTCCAAAACTTCTGTGACCTCGAGAAGGTTTCAATGATAGACATTCAATCCCCCGTTGCTTTACGCGGTATGGTCAACTTAATCTTTGGATCTGTCTTATTTTTGGACTAAAGCCTTACAACGAGATTGCCAAATGAACAAATGGTAGGGCCCACAGAACTCGGTGACATATCGCTTCCCTACTAGAGGGGGAAAAGAGGCCAGTACCAATACCTTTCTTCGTGAAACTAATAACTACAGGGGGGAATGAGTCTAGTACCGATTAACTTTATTTTAATTTCCTACTTACCATGTAAATAAAGGGAAATAAGTAATCATTATTTACCATTAGGATTACAGCCGGCTGCCTTACTAGGTTCACCTTTCATTGGCTTGACGCTAATAAAGAGGAGAAATTTTTAAAATTTGTGAGGCCCACCATAATGTACGTGTCTGATCCACAGTGTCCATCCATTTTAATAGATCAGTTCAAGGCATAAGCTCAAATTGAGGTAGATTCAAAGCACTAGTAAACCACACCATAAAAAACAAGGGAAGTTAAATACTTAGCATTGAGAACTTGTCGCATGTCACAAAAGTTTTGAATCAAGCTGATATTTGTGTTTTTCCTTCCGCCATCTGTGTGACCATATGAACAGGTTGGATCACAGATGCGCATCACAATGGGACCATGGATGGTTTCACCTTTCACCAGTAGAATCTTTCATGTTTCTTATGGTGTGGTTCACTTGAGTAATCTACCTCATTTTTAGGCTCATGCCTTAAAATGATATGGTAAAATGAATAGACGGTGTGGATCAAACACATATATCACAGTTGGACCCAAAGATTTCTCTCGCTCATTCTCATCCTTTTTTTTTAAGGTGTAAATACTACACGAGCCAAACTGAGTTGAGCTTGGCCCGGCCACCAGGCTACCCTAGCTTGAACTCAACTCAGCTCTGTCCTCAAGTTTGACTGGCTAGCTCGGCTCGGCTCAGTCAGTAACTCGGGCCTAAGAGCTGAGTTTAAGTTTAGGTTTTAGGGTTTTTAATATATATAATATATAATTTATTTAAATATATAAGTATATACAAAATATTTATATTAAGTGAACCCGATCCAAGTCAAATCGATTTGAACTGAGTCAAGTTC
Source organism: Magnolia kwangsiensis (assembly GCA_037074715.1). Classification (NCBI taxonomy): domain Eukaryota; kingdom Viridiplantae; phylum Streptophyta; class Magnoliopsida; order Magnoliales; family Magnoliaceae; genus Magnolia; species Magnolia kwangsiensis. The sequence goes on from CM073574.1 coordinate 22,131,951, forward strand.
TGAGCTGAGTCAGTCGAGTTCGGTCTAGCTTAGGCTTGGCTCAAAAAATTCTGGAGCTAAAAAAATCAGCTCGGCTTGGCTCGAGACTAATTTTGAGCTAGTCGAGTCGAGCTTCCTTGAGTCAAGTTAACCGAGCTAGCTCAGTACGTGTACAACTCTACTCACACCATTCACTCTCTTCCAAACAGAAACATGGGATCATCAATACTTATGTACCTAACCATTTATGGTCGTTAAAAAAAATAATAATAATATTAATAATTAAATAAAAAAGAAGAAAGAAACACACCCCCAAGGGGGGGAAATGAGGCTGGTACCAATACCTTTCTCCGTTAAGGTAGCTCCGATATAGGGTTGCAAAATGGACCAGCCATGGTCAAGCATGTCCAAGCCGACCCATGAGCTAGGCACATGAGTCCAACCCAGGCCGGCTGCTGATCTGACTGGACCATACCACACTTCTACTCAGACTCACATCCTGGCAAGCAACTTTACTAACCATGGCTCGGCTTTCAGGGCTGGACCAAACTCCCAATCAATGAACCTCAAGGCTCAGCCCAAGCCCAGGCCAGGTTCGTGCTCAGCCAAGACAGGTGTTTGTATTAGGTGGTGTACCGTTCCTGAATTTTTATTTCACAGCCTAATAATTCCCTGATTTCTAAACAAGTTTGGTTCACACATTTTTTTATTTTCTTTTTACACAACCCTACAGAGCATCTACTCCTACAATGTGCACATGAAATCCAATCCATCCACAACAGGTGCACTCAATCACGTAATTAGACCCACCAAATTTCGAGTGGGCCACGGAATAATAAGCATTGCACCCAAAAAAAAACTGCAAATTCACGCATGGCCCACCTGATGATTGGGTTATCCTATTTCTAGTACTCGAATCATCACATGATGGGGGTGAACCTTTGGGGAGTGTTGGACGTCATACTCACATGATGCGGTCTCCACAATGCTTCGACTCCACCCGTGGATGAAGGAAAATACATGAGAGCATTTTTGGCATTGCCTTTCTTAGAAGTCCGAAAAAGTCCTGGGATTTTCTAGTAAATTCAGACGTCTTGATGAATTTGTTGTAGATGTCCCCTTAATTTATAGATTTTCATTGCCAATCCCAATTTATTGGGATAAGCTTAGACGATGATGATGAATAATTTATATATTTTCATTATATTCTAAAACAAACATCAAACGCTATCGCCTCATAACACTTAGAGAGCTTCCTTTTGGTATGATACTAGCCACCATGTGGTCAGTCCATGCCTCCAACGGTTATAAATTAAAAAAGATGGGGCCTGCCATTTCATGCCAGGACCCACACGATAACAATGGTCCATTGTTTTGATAGGGCTTCAGTTGCTGGAAGCCCAAGCCCATATGAACATCTACTTCCTCAAGTGTCAATCTGTGAAAAAAAAATGAATACCTCAACGGAAATCCTAATAGTATATAGATGCTCGGAGATGGTGTCTACACATCCTGTCATGGGTTCACGTAAGCAGGCCCAACAGATTGAAGGACTTGCTCTTTTCCTACTGAGATTGACCGCATGCAAATCAAATGAAGTGCGTGAATGCATTCGCCATCTATGAAAGATTTGCTGTGCTCTGGCTTTCTTTTCAGACACGGACACATTGCAGCAGTCAATCCACTGCAGACCTCAGATTTTAAGATTTGCTTGGAAGAGCATTTTTTGGGTTTTGTAACGCTGTTTCTTCGGAGAGGGTTCTTCTAACAATTCTGATAGGGGTCTTGTCTATCAGCGGCTTCTCTGCCGCCCAAAATGGGGGAGAGAAGAAGAAGAAGAAGAGACCCTCTCCACATTGGGTACAAACCTGTGAGTCTAATACTATCCAAACCGCAACACCACTGTAGGCGGAGCATACCCCAAAAAACTGCACTGACTGGATGATCTTACTATCCGACTACCCTGTAGAATTTGGAGTTCTGCGGCTTCATTTAATAATCATTTCGATGGGCCATCGATTGAATGGTTAACAGCAGGACAGTGTGTTCAGTATGATTTTTTATGTTCCATGTTAATGAATCCTGCGGATTGGAAATTCTAGACCTGCATACGTGTTGGTTAAGGAACATCTGTCAGCTTCCTAATCATCAGTTTCTTCATACATGTCTGGCCCAACAGACGAGTCACCAACCTGATTTCTTGACCAGGACATCTACAGTGGGATCGTCCTGGAGACCATCTTGGATCTTCCACATGCCAAAATGGCACATGCAAGCATCAAGATCAGTTAACAATTCTTTACTCAAATCATGAATCTCATGGTCAACGATAAAAGTTAAAAGAGTACTTGTGTGCTGCTGAGCATCAAGAGAGGGCTCCAGAAATAAACAGAAGGATCAGGTCCTTTGTGAATCAGCACGCAAAACACAGATTACAAGGAGATTACCAAGTAATTCATTTCTTCGGTTTCTGATGAGCAAAATTGACAGAAAAGGTCATGCCGATCATGCACATCTTACCTAATGGATCAATCCGTCGGGTACCAAGCAGCCACTGATGAAATACTGCTATAAAGGCATTGACAGGCCTAAGACAATGGACAAAAGCTGGAGTTAGAGGATGCATAAATACAACAGACAAGAACATGGATTACCCACAAAAGAACAATAACGAATATCAGAACAACAGGAGAAGCAAAGTGATTGAAAGGGTCTCAAAGTAGTGCTCCTGTGAAACTTTAGACCAAGAAAAGAAGTAAATGCATACAAATATGAATATCTCAAAGCAACATCAGCAAGATAAAACCAAAAGAATGGGAACAAAGTCACCAGATCAATACAAACACAGACATAAGCAGACATAAGAAATATAGCAAAACAACATCGTGAAGTCTAAAACTCAAAAGTGGATTGTGATCTGTCACAGGTTTGAATCTGACTTGACTCGAGACTCAATTGACTACTCAATCATGACTCAAGCATCATGAGTTTCAGCTCAATAGAACTGAAATTTCCATATGCCCCCACCCCTCGATTGATTACCCAATCGTGATTGATGGAACATGTATCTTATTTCGATCACATTGTACTAAGAAAAATTTGTCAGCTGAAGCCAGTCTTTATCTCGCAGCTCAGAAAGAGTAGATCATCCACCTACTCTTAGAACTGACAAAGCAAGCACGTACTGGAACTGTCTTCCATCTGGTAGGTTGCTGGGATTGATATCTATTTCATTTATTGACTATTAGTCTAGTACTACTACATTACATGCACCACTTTCATTTAAAATCCTATTTGCCCCACTCAACAGATGATGAGTGGTCAATTCCATAAAAGAACTGATTAAAAAACTATTCCTGTCAATCTTCAAAAAAAAAAAAAAAACAAAAACAAAAACATAACAAAACAAAACAAAAAACAAAAAACAAAACAAAAACAGAAACAAAAAAAAAAAAAAAAAAAAATCCCCTTCCATAGCACTTGATCCCTTCTTTTTGTCTTTGAAGGATACAAACCCAAAATCAAATATTAGAAATGTTTCATTGAATTCATGCATTGAGGACTTCCATAGCAAAAGGGTAATGCATCTAAGAAGATGGTATCTTTTGAATCCTCCAAACCATAAAACATTGGGGCCCTCGATAAATTATGTTGATATCGCAGAATTAACACCTAATAAACTCCTAAATACAACTAGTTTTATGGGTTTCTCCCAACACAAACCATTAGAATATGAGCAGCTATCACAAAAGCCACAGAAAATTGCAGGGCAAAAGGGTTTTGTTTGTAACACAACAATCAGAAGTTTGTTTTAAGAGAACAGTTGCGAACATCAGAAGCCTCAACTTGCTCAGTAAATTCTGCTAATAAAGTATAAATTTTAACTCATTTTTAGGGGGGATACCAGGTCAGCCAACACTTGATCCATCAGAAGCAAGAAATATACAATATAAATTAGAAAAGCAAATAAGTACTGACTAATCCACCACGATAATTATTCGAGAAGAAATTCTTTTACATTTTCCTATCCTAGTAAAAAAAAAAAAATGTCATTTCACTGTTGGAAGAAATGGAGCAGAAAAATGAATGGAAAGGAGAAGAAACAGCGAAGAGAAAGACTTTGAATTATCCAAATTAAAATCAATCTATTCCATATCAACTGGACACACACTGAGGGTCAGTTTGGCAACCATGGTACTTAAAAACCTAAATGCACCAAAGACCTCACCACACAAAATAAGTGTGATGATAATGGGCTGATATGCTATCACTACATTCGCATTTTGGGCCATTCTTTTGCAGACAGGAATATTAGCAAATCCACCTGCATTTTCTGGGATATGCCAAACAGCATCCCCTCAAAGAACACATAGGTTGTGGAATATTTAATTAACCCTCACTATCTGATACATCCAAACCAGCCCTGAACCTATCGAAAGCAAGGTAAGATGCAAATCCTTTCAAAACAAGTACATCCTGCAAAATGTACTTAACTAGGGAATCTTCAAAACAAGTACATCAAGAACCCATCAAAACACTACTTATTTTGAATAAGTAAACATTTTCTACCCTTTGGATTGAAGAGAATCTTCAATCCAAACGATTTCAAACCCAGACTGGATTGGACCACATGGAAAAATCATTTTGGTTGTTAATCCATCCATTTTGGGAGAGAACTATCAAGTTTAGAGTCTTTTGACACTTTGATTGATAAAATAGTCAGGCTGTCAATATTGATCAATTTGAGGCGAACCATTTGGTTAGTTTCTAGTTTTTACCAACAAGTTAGGCAAAAGGGTCTATCCACCTAGGGCTTATTTCGTCTACTCCATAGGGCAGGGTCATTGCAGCTTAACTTCCACTATCATTGACATTTGATTTGTAGCTATTTGAGTTCAACTATTGGTGTCTATTACTCCTCATTTTTCTTTTCAAAATTCTTCTCATTCAACTTCTCTTTTCTTCTTGTATTGGCATCTCATCTTCAGCATCTAATGTGTCAACTTTCTGGCCATGGCGACCTAGCTTTGTCAATTTCGACATAAAGTGCATGAATTGTGAATGCTAGTGTCAATTTGAATGTGAAGCATGCTGCGATTTGGACATTTCAGTGATTAGAGTAGTTTTTGAGATAGAAGGTATTGCCTTGTTATCTCTTGCTGCAAGGTCTGCTGAAACTACTATAATTTTCTATTTTTTTTTTAAAATGTTCCTTCCTGTTTTCCTCTATTCTTGTTTTACTTTACTAACACACTTTACACCAAATTTGACAGAGCCAGGTCATCATGGCTAGAAAGTCAACGCATTCGGAATAGAAACTGCGATGCCAATACAAGAAGAAAAGAGAAGTTGAAAGACAAGAACTTTGAAAAGAAAAAATAACAATCAAGAATAGACACCAGTAGTTGTACTCTAGTAGCTACAAATCAAATGCCAATAACGTTGGAAGTGGAGGCCCAATGGCCTAATCCCCATAAAGAGAAGAAGAGTAAATAAACCCTGGGTGAATTATTGGCACTGGGACATTGCAAAACCCAACAGGAACAAGATTGATCGGATTGAGCCCCAATGGCTCAATGCCAATAATGTTTTTTTCAACTTTTTTTTTTTTTAAAAATAACTTCAAGTAAAAACAAACCAAACAGTTTGCCTAAAATTGATCAATCTTAACAGCATCACAGTTGGATTACTTAAGTATCTAAGGACTCTAAACCATGGTTATGTAACGGTAACAGTGGGGCCCATTATGCAAATAGGACCATAACACCTATTCTGAAAACAAAAAAGTGGTCCGTAACGTTCCAATACCAGGTCAATATATTTTCTTCCTTTTAATTTTTTTTAACTGTCACAGGGCCTTAACGGCCATTACAGCCCGTATCATAACGGCTATAAGGCTAGTCATTACAACCATTGTTATCATTATTGAATACCATGCTCTTAACCAAATAGTTCCTCTCCTAGAATGGATGGATTAGCAACCCGACCCATTTTTCCAATAGTCTAGTCCAATGTAAGTTTTAAATCATTGGCTCAAAGATTCTCTTCAATCCAAAGGGAAAGTTTACTTATTCAAAAGAAGCAGTGCTTTCATGGCCTTGATTTAAGGTGGTGTGGTGGGCATGTCCCTGCATGTCTTGGATATTTCTTTTTGAGCTCTCTTGGCTTCCCTTTCTGTTAATTGAAGATAGGGTCACTCCCATAATCAAATTGGGAGGTTGTTCTGTTCTCATGTTTGGCCGCCTTTGATGTTTTTGTTATATTAGTCATCTTCTAGGGTGCATTTGTTTGCACCAAATATCATGAAATTACATTACTCAGGTCTAATTTGGTGCGAAATTTCATCATATTTAATGAAATTTGATGCAACCAAACACACCCTAAAAAATCATCATAACGGCGCTATTGTTTTCATGTCCATGTTTTGTTGTGAAAGGAGTACATTGCTTTTGATTAGAGAAATGCTGCCCAAACATTACAAAATCTCCACAGAGACACATTGCACGCGTTTACGACATCCATAATTCTCTCTGGGCAGGCTTAACCATGGATGGGCCACAACCCAAAAAACCATACATTCAGATGATCCTAACTGCCCTAACAGAATTTTTTGTTCATTGACATAGAACTGTTGGTTGAAATTTTAACCGTCTCATTTTCCCTCAAAAACACTCAAATCAAACAGCTAGAACGTCGTTCATGGTCTATACATCCCAACCATAACACGCCCGTTCATGTAAGCGGTCCGGATGCCAAATGCGTCTGCAATGTGCATCCTATCAGGTGGGCCTTATATTTGAGTGTGATCTTAGCATCCGTATGCTCCACGAAAATAGAGTCTGATCACAGATCTGTCTCGATGTAATGCTATTTCTGAAACTACTGAAACCTATATCTATGTTCAAGTAGGCAATGTGAAAAGGCAAGATTACCTTCAGAGAGCCAACCATAGCCAGGGCGAGAGACGGGGAGCATTGAAGTGAGGAGAGCAGAAGAGGTGGCGGTGTGAAGCGGCAGGAGCGACTCCAAACAGCAGCTCATCTCGATCGTCGACCTGATTTTATGCATTATGATCGACCGCAGCCGTTCCCCAATGTGAAAGATTAAATTTTAAAAAGAAACAGATAGAGAGAGAGAGAGAGAGAGAGAGAGAGAGAGAGAGAGAGAGGAACGGTGTAAGGACCTGAGGAGAAAGCGAGAGGGAGAAGAGGGGTTTTGGGTGGTGGACGTGCGGAATAACGGAGAGGAGCTTTTGGCTTTCGCTTCTGTAGTGAGCTTTGCTGCTGCGTTCCGGATGGAGGCGGCCGGGCGCATGACGGACCTGGCAATCGTGGCCATTGGATTATGATTGCTCAGATTAACGGTTTAAAATCAGGGGTGGGGATCTGCTCTGGAGAGAGGGATGGGATTTCGGTTTGCGGTTTTGCGATGTTAAACCCTACTAACGGGAGAATTTCATGGGCAACGCACGCGTCCTGCGAGCGGGAGAGAGACCTAGCAATGTGCCGGGTTCGATCCGGGTCGAGGTTAGCCCCAGCCGGCTAACCTGACCGGCAAGGCGGCAACCCACGACGCAGGAGCGAGACAGACGCTCAAAAAAAGAAGGCAGACTGAAGGCTTAAAGTCGACCACACCACAAAAAGTAGTGGAGATTGGAGTCTTACGGTTGAAAACTTCTTGAGGGTCGTTGCGATGTTTATTTACCATCTAAACTGTTCATAATGTTACGTGGACTTGTACTAAGAAAAAGCATAAATATCAGCTTAATCTAAAACTTCTATAACCTTAAGAAGTTTTTAACCATAGGCTTTTAATCCCCACTGGTTCCTGTGGTGTGGTCCATTTGACCCTTCAATCTCCTCTTTTTTGGGCTCATATTTTTAAAATAATCCATTAAAATGGATGGAGGGCCAGGATAAAACATATAACCCTACCCCCCCCCCCCCCCCCCCCGGTGTACACAAGTCGATCCAAGTCGAGCCAAACTGAACTCGGCTCGGTCTTCGAGCCTGACTGGCCAACTCGTCTCGGTTCGGCTAGCAGCTCGGGCTAGTTCGAGCCGAGTTCGCATATGCAACATTTCCACAAATACATGAATTGCGCCTTTAAAATCTCATTGTATGTAAAATGACAGCAGTGGTTTTACAAGTATTTCATCAAACACCTTGTAGGCACTTATAGGTAACATCTAAATCAAGAAAAAATGTATTTGTTTCATATACATACTTTCCCTGCCACCAGCCGACACTTCGTTGAGTCATTTCCTCAAACACTTAGTGAGCAACATCAATATCAAATTAAACGAGTCACTGAACTGGTTCGATCTGAGTTCGATTCGAGTCAAGTTGTCAGCTTGACTTGGCTCAAATCCAGTTTCGAACCAAGTCGAGTTGAGCGTGCTAACCGAGCTAAATTGGTTTGTGTACAATCATACTAGAGCTAGGCATGTCTGACCCGATCCGATGGATTCGACCTAATCCGACCATATCCGACCCGATTCGAATCAAACCGACGGCTTGGATCGGTGCAGATCGACTAGGGCCATTAAGATCAGACAGTTTTTTAAATCGAGTTCGGATCGTGGTTAATCTGGATCGTTCCGAACCGAATGGATCTAATCCAGACCGATTCAATCCAATCCGTAGTGATTCTTATAAATATTTACCACATATATTTATCTTATGAACAGGTTGGATGACAAATAAACATCACTGGGGCCTTATAAAATTTTCAATGGTGGAAATAAATACTTCTACTTTTTCCTGTGGTATGGTTCACTTGAGCTTTGGATATGCATCAATTTTGAGTTCAACCACTAAAATGATTTGGAAAAATGAATGGTCAGCATGGATAAACCACATGCATTCACGGTGGGCCTCAATAGAGTTTACTCAGTACGATAAGAGCCCACTGAGTTAGGGCCTTATAAAATTTTCAATGGTGGAAATCAATACTTCTACTTTTTCCTGTGGTATGGTCCACTTAAGCTTTAGATATGCATCAATTTTAGGTTCAACCACTAAAATGATTTGAAAAAACCAATGGTCGGCGTGGATAAACCACATGCATTCACGGTGGGCCTCAATAGAGTTTACTCAGTACGATAAGAGCCCACTGAGTTAGGGCCTTATAAAAAATTTAATGGTGAAAATCAGTACTTCTACTTTTTCCTGTGGTATGGTCCACTTGAGCTTTGGATATGCATCAATTTTGGGTTCAACCACTAAAATGATTTGGAAAAATGAATGGTCGGTGTGGATAAATCACATGCATTCACTGTGGGCCTCAATAGAGTTTACTCAGTACGATAAGATCCCATTGAGTTACGTGTACAACACGTTAACACAGGTAGCAGCTTATAGCTGCCAGCTGGTGTAGATACGTGTCGTGCAAAGACGAGCCCACTGAGTTACGTGCGTAGCACATCAACATGGGCGTGGATTAACTACTGAGAGGTTGAGTAGCGAGAGTCCCTACTAAAGTGATGTCACCAAGTTCCGTGGGCCCCACCATGATGTATGTTATGTATCTATACCTTCCATCCATTTGGAGAGATCATTTTAAGGCAATATCCAAAGAATGAATTAAATCCAAAGCTCCAGTGGACCCCAACATAGAAAGTAGTGGGGACAGTGACGCCCACCATTAAAAACTTCTAAAGGCCACAAAAGTTTTAGATCAACCTGATATTAGTGTTTTTCCCTTATTTCATGTCTTTTTAAACTTTTGAACAGGATGAATTTTAAATAAACATTACGGTGGGCCTTAGGATAGTTTCAACAGTGGGAATCACTCTCCCCACTATTTTCTATGGTGGGGTCCACTATACCTTTTTATCTGCATCATTCTTTCGCTCATGCCTTAAAATGATATTTCAAAATGGATAGACGGTGTGGATACAACACATACATCATAGTGGGGCCCACAGAACTTGGTGACATCATTTCAGTAGCCAACTCGCTCAACCTATCATTATCTAATCTGCGTCTCGTCAACACAGGTAGCAGCTTACAGTTGACAACTGGTGTAGATACGTGTCGTGCAAAGACGAGCGGATACTAACGACTCAAATGAGGTAAAAATTACATGGGCCCCACAATGATGTATTTATTATATCCATACCGTTTATCCATTTTTCATGATCATTTTAGAGCATTTGAAAAAAAAAATGAATCATATCTAAAGCTCAAATGGACCACACCGAAAATGTCACGCCCCAAACTCAAAAATCTGATTCATAGGAATCCCGATCGTCGAATCCGGTACTGACAGCCTCCGTAGTACCCCATTCTCAGCTCCTAGCATTTATATGCCATATTCCGATCCTGAGATCCTACAAGGAGAATTTTTTTTTTTTTTTTTTTTAAATGTACATTTAACTAGTAATAAGCATAACCACAAGATTACCCAATTCACAACGGGAACATCGTCATCACATATCCACTAATATAATCATTTGAATACAATATTGAAAGGAAAATACATAAATAGAGAATCAAGCTCCAAAAAAAACCACCGCACGCTCTAAACTCAACACTGTGCAGCCCAACATCACCTGCACGCATCTATCGTGCATAAGCTTATAGAAAGCTTAAAAGGTGGTGTAAGTGTGTGCACAAAGCAAGTATCAAGTATTCAATACAATACCATCATCATACAATACCAAAATTACTGAAAATTCATAAATCGTACATTATCGGAATAAGCAGAAATACTGACAAGATCATAAATCATATAATGATAGAGTAAGCGGAAGTATGGATAAGTTCATAAGTCAATCAATATCAGAATACGCAATATAAAACAGCTATGCACTAAGGAGTCATAAAGAGCCAAATATCAGATGCCGAGGATGTAACGCAATATACAAATGCTGCTAAGTCTGTCTAGGCCATATAAGTGCAGAAACATAACAACCCAAAATTCCATATACCTGCAGATGTAATGCAATATGCGATGCGAATGAAATGACCATGCTGGAGTGTGAAGTCGGGATGATAGTACATAGTATCGCAGGCTACGGGGTCCACCACAAAGGACTTCTATCCAAATCAGTCTCATACCTAAATTTAGATAGTTAGACTCAACGTGGTAAGCTCCTGATCTCAGGTTAGTCGCGCGCCCAACCGAAATTCTTACCATAACGAAGGTGTACAATAATTAGTTACGCATCACCAGCCCGAGTGGATAGTGAGTGAATGAATGAATGAATGAATGAGCATGCAACTCCTATCCAATAAGTCCACATATCAGTACGTTTCCCTCTGAAAAATCACCGGGGTCTATTACACTCCAAACCACATTGTCGCCCCATCGTGCGCAACAAGGTGAGTGGAAGAGACATCACTATCCGCCTGCCAATATCGGGTCCGGCTCGTCGATAGTGGACCCATTCCTCGAGCTGGTCAGACTCAGCCTAGCATTGCCCCCTCCTCTCGGGCAGGTAAGGCCGCACCCCCTTCCAACCGACCACGACACAGTGGAGAGCGCAGTCATCTGGTAATCGACACTCAACGCTCATCTACCCACTCGGTCTAGACTTGGGAGCAACCTCTGAAACCAAGAGAGTTTAGGAACTTTCACCCAGAGATATCTATAGCATCCCATGTAGAACAGATTTTCGGTATCCCATTTGGCCATCCAAAAAAGGCCTGTGGAGGCTACGACCCTGATGTCACTAGGCGTACAGTACAACACAATACAATGCAAGATGCATGAGTCATGTAATCCAGTCATGCATCAATCATGCGCATATCGTGCGCTCATGTGAGACAATCTCCACCTATCAGGGAGTCTCATAACAACGAACACTATCATATATGCAATGGTCAATCATATCTCATAACAGACATACAGATGATGCGTATGAGCATGTATCATGATACTATGCAGTCAGATACTCATAACCGGTATCAATAACAGGCATTGACAATCGATATCGACAATGTGGACATTTAACCAACATTGTCCCCCATGTAACGGCCCACATAAAGCCTAACGTATAGTGGACTCATGGCCTCATACAAGGGCCAAATATACAACACCATGGGCCTCACTCAAGAGTTTAATACACATCATGATGAGCTTTTCACATGGGACTAACATACATTACAATGGGTTCCATTGCCTAGCCTTCAAATGCATCACAGTGGGCCTCATCACATAAGCCTCATATACATCACATGGGCCTTAAACGCGAGCTGGATACACATCACAACGAGCCTCAAATACGGGCCGCATATACATCACATTGGGCCTCGACAATCAAAAATCGACGATCAGCCACGACAATCGGAATCGACAATCGGCCACGATAATTGGCCTCGATCGATAATCAGTCTCGATAATCAGAATCGGTCAATCGGCCATGACAAACAGAATCGGCAATCGGCCACGTCAATCGATAATCGGCCACGATCGGTAACCTGTCACGATAATCGACCTCGATCAGTAATCGGTCAATCGGTCATGACACGTGGAGTCAGCAATCGGCCACGTCTATCTACAATCGGCCACGATCGGTAATCGGTCACGATAATCGGCCTCGATCGGTAATCGCTCAATCGACCACGACATGTAGAGTCGGCAATCGGCCACGTCTATCGATAATCGGCCTCGATCGGTAATCGGTTAATCGGCCATGGCAAGCAGAATCGACAATCGGCCACGTCAATCGACAATTGGTCACGATCTGTAATCGGTCACGATAATCGGCCAATCGGCCATGACAAATAGAATCGGTCAATAATCAGAATAGGTAGTTCGGTCACGCAAATCAAAAATCGACAATCGGTTATGATGAACGGCCTCGATCGCTAATTGAAAATCGGCCACGACAATTGGAATCTGTCAGTAATTAGAATAAGCAATTCGGTTGCGGCAATGGCACTGATAATCATCAGATAAACAAAGCAGGGTCCATAAATAATCACCCGATCAACCGTAGTATAAAGATCGGCACTCGGCCGTGGTTTATTAAATCTGATAGCATGGAGCCATTCGTCTACGGCGAATGGGGCCCACTTATTTGGGTTAACCCACTAAGGGAATGATGAGAATGGGCCTAACAAGGCCTAAGGGAAGTAGCCTACATAGGGCCAAACATACAGTGGGCCCATGGCCTCAAGTACAATCACAATGAGCGTCAAATACCTCTCAATGGACCCCATATACATCAAGTGGGCCGCATCATGTGGGCCGTTTCAATGGGCCAACATGCATCAAATGGGCCATATCATATAGACCACACCAATGGGTCTCATAAACATCAAGTGGTCGCATCAACGGGCCGCACCAACAGGCTTCACATACATCAAGTGGGCCACACCAACGGGTTGCTCCAATGGGCCCCTAATACATCACAATGGGCCACCACCCATAGGCCTCAAATACATCACAATGGGCCTTGCCCATGGACCTCAGATTCAAGCAGGTGGGCCCTATCATATAGGCCTTAAATGCAAGGCAGGTGGGCCCCATGGACGGGCCGCACCAATGGATCTCAAGTGAGCTTGGGCCACACCAAAAATCATTTCAATAGTTGTAGGTGTAACATCTGTATCACTAAACACTATCATTTCATGGGGCACATAGCCCACTAATGATGATCGGCCCTGTCCAAACATTGACCAGGTAAATCAGCACCATCCAAACACTATCTATAGAAATCTGCACAGTCCAAACATGTCTAGCACCGACCAGCACTCCCTGGACGGTGTGGATGAAACAAATACATCATGATGTGGTCCACCATCCAGATCTACTGGACTGTGTGCATACACCACATACATTAAGGTGCGGCCTGCAAAGCTGCAGATGTGCAGGGCAGCAGCAGCTGCCCGCTGCATCGAACCCAGCAGATGGACGGCTTGCATATTCAATACATCATGGAGAGGCCCACACAAGTGGACGGTGTGGATCGAAACCACACAGCACATTAGGGTCGCCCACGTCCTCTAAATGGATGGACGGCTTTGATACAACCAAAAACCACATGACCAGCCCACCGTCCTGGACAGATGGATGGTGGGGGGTTAATTACATCAAGGTGGGCGTCTACACGTGCACCATCCAGATGGATGGTGCTGGATGGAATACTTACATATAGGTGTGCCCCACCCTCACACGAAACACATGTGTGAGGTGGCCCCACGTCTTCAGATGCACGGCGTGGATGGCTTAAATAAAACACTTTCATCACGGTGGATCCCACGTCCGTTGGATGGACGGTGTGGAATTAAAGCACATACATCATGGCGGTGTCCACCATCCAGCTTACTGGACGGTGGAGGTAAGGCACTTATATCACAGTGGGCCACACCATCCCACATACACGTGGATTGTGAGGATGCATACTACATATAGAAAGGTCGGATCCACCCCCACACGTGGACCACCAATGGAGGGATGGTTTGGATCTAACCCTCATATCACAGAAGGTGGGCTCCACCTACCCACTGACGTTAGCAGCGACAGCTGCTGCCGTTGCAAGAAGGGGAGGGGTGCACGGCGTGGAAAAACACAGGTCATGGTGGGGACCCACCGTTTTCAAATGGACAAACGGTCAGGATGTAACATATACATCACAGTGGGCCCCGAAATTTCTGCTATCCACGGCAGCTCCCTACTGCAACGACACCATCATCCAGATGGACGGTGGGATGAAGCACATGCCAAGGTGGGACCCTCAAACTGGTGGCGTCAGTACCACTGTTCAGAAGGTGATGGACGGTTAGATACAGATAATACTTCATGGTGGGTACCCACAGACCTTGTTGAAGTCGAATGGCAGATGGGTCCCACCATCTGGACGGTTTAGATATCACCTGGGACCCACAGAACTGGACGGTGTTTAAATGGCAGTGGATCCCACCATTTGGCAGATGGATGGTGGGGGATTTAAAGTTGATGGACAGTGTGTATATCATACACAATGCACGGTTAGACTCACCGTCCTAGCTCATGGACGGTGGGGATAAGCAACGCACTAATCAAGGTGGGTCCCATGCTGGTGAGGCAGATGAACGGCTAGGAGAATACATGCATCACGGTGGACCCTCGCACATATGGACGGTCCGGATTAACAAATACAACTTGATGGCCCACTATACTTGCTAACGTGAATACAGGTGGGGCCCACTGAACTCGCAGACGTCCCAACAGATTGACGGTTTGATAAAACCCATAGGGTCCCACCGTCCATCAATGGACAATGAGAAAATAGAATGTGTACATCAAGGTGGGTCCCACATGGGGCCAACACGTACAGCCATAAAGCTACATGTATATATATATAATTTTGTATCATATTACATTATTATAATGTAATATATACCTAACATATATATATATATATATATATATATATATATATATATATATAGAGAGAGAGAGAGAGAGAGAGAGAGAGAGAGAGAGAGAGAGAGAGAGAGAGAGAGAGAGAGAGAGAGAGAGAGAGAGTCATGCTCCCCTGCGCACCTACGCACGTGTGCACCTTTGCACACGTGCCATGGATGTCTAATCTGAACGGTCTATGTGATGCAGAATCCCATGAAACCCCATGTGAAAAATTTTCACTCCAATCTAAAATTCTGGTGGGCCATAGCAAAGAGAAATGCAAATCAAGGGAGGAAACTGTTTTCATTTTTCATGACCCATCAAAGTTTTATATCAAAATGAACCTTGGGCCTCGGGGGTTTCACGAGGTGCTTCTTCACATGAACGGTTCAGATTTTGTATCCACATCACGTATGATGGGTTTTCAAAAAAGTTCGTACGTAGTACGTACGCACTGGTTCGCAGGTGAGCGTTTTCGTGTATATATATATATATATAAGAATATTTATTTAAATGAGAGAGGTCCAGCGTCTAGGGTCTGGATGCTGGATGGTGTTTACAAAACATATACTCATGTGGGTCCCACTGATTTGGATGGAGTACTCAGCAGGTGGGTGTCCACCGTCTAGGCTATGGACAGTAAGGATATAATATTTTCATCATGGGTAGGTCCACGTGGTGGCCCACCAAACCTTTGGATCAACTTGATATTTGTATTTTTCCTTCATCTAGGCTTGTCCAAATGGACAGGCAGAAATGGTGGATCCTGCAATCGGACGGTGTGGATCAAACTCAACATGGTGGGCCACACACCTCATTAACATCATCACCAAACAAAGAGGGAAAGAGAGAGAGAAACGGATGGTGGAGATGGGAGGGACCCCGCTACTATGGGCCCCTCTTTGATACAAGGCATACATCACGATGGGTCCCACCACAAGTGGGCCCTCAAATAATCAAAATCAAATCATAAATCACCCACAAAACAAAAGAAAAAGAGAGAAATAAAGAAAGAAAGAATCACCCACCTCAAAATCTCTTCTTCCTTCTTCCGTCAATGCGATCTAGAGCTCGAATGGATGGACTTCAACGGTTGAGATCGGACTTGGATGGTGGAAATGGAAGGTAGGAAGGTGGGCCACACTAATTTCTCTCCCATGGAAGCCATGGATGGTTGCTTGGAGAGAATGAGGGAGAGGGAGTGAGAGAGAGATTGAAAGAGGGAGATGGGTGAGTGATGTGGTGGGTGTACTTTGTGTAAGAGGGAGTTTGACTTTGGGGTTGCTTAGGGATGGGGCTGTACTTTGACATGAGATGTGATGTGGTACTTGATTGATGTGATGTGATACTTGATTGATGTGATGTGATGTAATTGATTTGAAAGATTATCTCGGGTTTGCAAATGCGCGGCGTTTTCTCGAACTGAACGCGGGCCCACATATCCTGGCCTGGGTATCGCCTCGGCGCGCGAGACGCGGTATCAGAACCGCGGTGATGACGCGGTCACTAGGGTACAAGTCTCAGGTTGAGTCGACTCGGGTTAACAGTGTGTGAATCAGGGTCGTGCGCAAATGTAGGTTAAGGGTCGAGGTTGCTGGGATTTGACCGGAAAGATCGCGGAAGTTTACCGAACGATACGGTCTAGGATACGGGTCTTACAGAAAATAGCAGCGAGGATAATGATTTTCACCGAAAATATCTATATTGTTAATCCATTTTTCGTGATCATTTTAGAGCATTTGAAAAAAAAAGAATTATATCTAAAGCTCAAATGGACCACACCAAAAATAGCAGCAATGATAATGATTTTCACTGTTAAAAAATTCGATTCGAATCATACCCAACCCGATCCGACTTGGTTTTCCTGACCAAGTTGGACTGGGTTCCGGTCAGGCCAACCGTGTATCGGATCGGTTTGAGTCAGATGTCCCAGACTCGGTCCCGGATAGGATCGAGTTTGGGTCAGCCCATGTAGATTTCAGACTGAATCGACTTGGACACAATTTGATCTGACTCCCCTCCCCACGCGAATCGCATGGTGACCCTAACACTACGTAGCTACATGGTGTCAGAACTTCATGGCCCATTGTGATAGATGCACACTATGTACTCCCTCGCTTGTCCCCAGTTCAGCATAGTCAGCGGGGCCACCATTGTGTATGGATTTTATCTGGACCATTCATCTCTTTTGCCATATCATTTTAGGACATATGCTAAAAAAATGAGTCAGATCTAAGGCTCAAGTGAACCACACTAGAGGAAGCAGTCGTGATAATGACATCCACGGATGAAAACTTCCTGGAGCCACTTGATATTTATTTGCTATCCGACCTGTTTATAAGGTCATAAGCACATTTTGCTAGTTCATTTAGTGCATGAAGCTAAAACTGAAACACATCCAAACCTCAAGTGAGAAATAGTGAAAATAATGGTGCTCACCATAGAAATCTTTTTAGGGCCCACAATATTGTTTTTTTGTCATCCCAGCCGTTCATAAGGTGACATGGACTTAGATGAATGTAAAACATTAATATCAACCTGTTCCAAAACTTCTATAGTCCAAAACATTAATATTAGCATGTGTTCAATTTTCACCCCTTTTTCCTATGGTGTGTTCCACTTGAGCCCTAGATGTGCTTCAATTTTTGGTCCATACCCTAAAATGAGTTAGCAAAATGGATGGACAGTGTGTATAAAACAATACATCATGGTGTGTTGTGTCAATTTAATCAAACATAAGGCCACATGTGTAATCAAGGGCATAAAATGGGATTTCGTGTGTATATTGTCTACTCGACTCAACATTTGATTGAATCGTTGGTGCCCTCGCATTGAGTTAGACTGCTTAGAGACACGATACAGGATCCAACTATCCTCTCAAGCATCGGCTATGATCAGTGATCAGGTAATTTGTGAAAAGGGCAGGGATTAGTCATTCCAAATGGATTCTTTTTGCTCTATGTCATTGGACATAAGGACTTATTGTTTTGCTAGTACTTTAACTTGGTATTTCTTAAATGAATAAGAATGATTAAAAAAGTAAAAGAAGGCTAAGTAATGCCAAATTTATTAATATTTGAATATATGACTTATTACAATCAATAGTATTAAACAATTAAGAAAATAAAATAAACGAGAGATAAACACCTGATTTATCTATCAAAACAGACGATTAAGGCGATCGGTCAACAAGATGTAAAAGGATTATTATAATTTGTCAAATCGAAATTGGGTTGATCATGATCTAACAACTTAATATTGTAATATATTAATCTACTCCTATGATACTATAACAAGAGCCGCTATGCAATAGCCAACTATGGTAGAGATAAGCTAGGCTAGGAAAATGAAAAATAATTTAAAAAGTATGTAGATGTGTTGGGCATAAGGCCTAATGATGTAGAGCGAGTCGCGAACAATTTCATGGCCAAGATGGATCAGAAAAGGCACGGTCGGCGACAGAAGTGATCCGGACCATCGGACCTTAGATCGGGCGTATCTCACAATCCGAAATGAGTTATCCAATGTAAAATATATGATTTTGGGGTAGAACGAGCTACTTTAGCCAACCAACCCGCTACGCCGGGTTGCGCAGCCCGGATTTACGAAAAACCCCCTGATCGACGGTCGTTTCCTCGTTTTAATTTTGTTTTTACTATAAATAGTAAGTTTTAGTTTGAGTATAACTTTTCATCCGTTGGGCTTTAGGAGTTGTGTCCAACATGAAAAGTGCTTAGGATAATTAGGAGAATGGTTTGGTGAAGCCAAATAGGACACTTACTATTTTTGGCCGAAAACCTTGCGCACTAGTAGACATCATGACCGTCTATAAAGAGTAAGTTTACTATTTATAGTAAGTTGCGAATTCTAGGAGTTTTAGTTGTAGTATGAGTCTGATTTCTTTCATGTTGCTTGGTTCCCTTATTTAAAGGGGTGTAAACTCGTTTTTATTTTTTCATCAATTAATTTCGAATTTATTAGAGTTTATTCCTATTCTCTTGCTTTCTTTTCTCGTGGATTCGAGAAGTCTCTGTGAGGAGTCCAGAGAAGCTCCGTGGATTCGGAGTAGTTATCCTTGAGGAAGACGGTGTTCGACCTCATCACGTTCATCCCTGCGTCACCTAAGCTCTTCTTCAATTGCCCATTTTATAACTTATTGAGGCGGAAAAGCCTTTGTTGGATTTCATTGCTAATTCTGGATCCTTCGTGTATTTGAGATGATTTCTGAATAAAAAGCCTTTGGATATATTCAAAATTGCTGACTTCTTGAATCTTCTTCTTATAATTGATCCCTTTGATGAGAGATGTTTGTGGCTCGCTAATTGAATTGATTAGGAGATTGTAGATTGAGAACATCAAGATTCTTTGATGAAGACAACTAAACTAAGATCATGGGCCAATCTAAGAAATCAAAGCTAATCCCGGACCACTCATGGCCACTCATCTGCTGGCTCACCTCCTATCAAGGTATTGGACGATCTAGATCGAGCCCTCTTCTGCATTTAATCTTGCTCCCTTGAAGGTTCGGATGCCGGAGGTATTTGACACCTAATGCTGACCTATTATCAGACCATATCGGATCTACTTCTCCCATTATGTTAATCCCAATTGAACTATGACTTGTGACCAAATCATTTGGTTGATATGTCTCTCTCCTAACTTAGGATTAATTCGTAGCTGAATTTGTTTAGATATCGGTGCGATTTTTAGATATTCGGAACCTTCTCGAATGCTATAGGCCCTACAAACGTCTCTGGCAAGATCTCATTTTGAAATGATTGCTAGAGACGGCCTCGTTGAGTCTATCATAGCCAGTTGTGTGATAGGATATGTTTCTCTTGACGGGTCTTTTATAAACATGTTGAGTACGCTACCTTATTAATTGACACATTTTATTATGGCCATGTGGTATCCGTTGATTTGTTCTCGTAAAAGCATACATATGGGTTTGTGCCTCCATATTAATAATAGAATGCGTAATGCCGAATGATGATCAATTGACGCTTTCAAGTATGAGTAAGACTTTCGTTAATATTAGCCTTTTAATGTCAACACATGGCGAACTTTTTGACCCACGTCAGGGCGCCAAAAATGGGCGTAAAAAGGTAAGCCCCACGAAGTACCGACACAACGTAACTACTTGGTGTTGGGGTTACCACAACTCTCCAACCTTGCCCGACCCACTTAAAATTTCTTGAGCTGGAGCCCAACCTGACCCAACTCATTTTAGGCTAACTGGATCATGCTCAATAAACCCGTTCGAGCTAGACCTAACCCAAAATATTAAGTGTGCTCAATTACTATTTATCATCTCTTACTAAGTGTAAAGCGGCGTGATTCTTGCTCCTCTTGCCTTCATAATATTTATTGATCTAGCCTTCATGGCATGCATTACCCGTTAAGACTCCTTTTAGAAAGACTAAAAAATAAAGTAGAAGCCGATTGCATCTTAACCTCGTCCATCTCTCACTGGAAATGGGCAAATCTGTGTGAAGGCCCGCCATGATGTATTTGTTTATCCACGCCGTCCATCCCTTTTGTAAGATCATTTTAAGGTGTGATTTGAGAATCGCAGATCAAATGCTTAAGTGGACCACACCAAATTGCAAGCTTGGGTTGCATTAAGTGCAAGTCACCTTGCATTGCATCAAATGCAAGAGTCATTTGCGGTTTGACCCACCTGAGCATTAGATTTTCCTCTGTTTTGGGCCAATACTTTAAAATGACCTAAGAAAAAGGATATACGATGTGGATAAATAAATACATCACGGAGGACCCCACATATATTTGCTTGTTTCTAGCTAGAGATCGACAGGGGTAGGATGCAACCTGCTTCCAAATAAAACATGGGTACATTTATTTTGAGTTATGGGAAGTTCATATCAAGTTAGGCCTATTTATTTGGATGAGCTTTTTTTTTTTTGTTTTTTCCATGCTTGCCCGCATTCTTGACCATCTGACTTGACATGGCCTTAAAGCAAATTTGGCCAATTGAAATTTGGGATAATCCATTGCTACCTTGAAGAAATATAAAGGGAAAAGATCAAGAGAAAAACTTTAATATCAGGGCGTGACAGATGAGAAACAAACACTTAAAAATTATTTATTGAACAAGTTATTGGGTTAGAATTTGGCCACATGGTGCACGTGTGTAGTTTGTAGGTGTGTTATAAATGATTGCGGTCTAATTCAAACCAAACGCCACTAAACCTTGGCGTTGAGATAGAGCGGCGAAATTAAATAGTGGTAGACCAATCGTCTATTCTATCATTGTCTTGAAAATCAAGTACTTTTGAAAGTGCAACCAGTGCTATTCAAACATAAATAGTGGAGCTTGAAATTGAAAATATCAAGACCACTATTAATGTTCATCGTCCTAACTAAGAGCAACATAACTAACAACACACTGATGAGCAAAAGATAGGCAATACTGGACTTTCAAACTACTGTCGACCAAACGTATGAGCTTGGATAAATGATTCCTAAGATTAAGGTCCTTCAAATCCCGCACATAGGTCTAGATGGAAGAGATTTACATCTATTAGTTTTGACTAAGTTGGTCCAGTAAAAAGCAAGTATGGACAAAACTACTCTTAGATGCTAAAAGGTCTAGGTTGTGAGCCATGGAGAAGATAAGTGTCCTAAAGAATTGAATAAATGATATTATGCTAAAATTAATTTGTCTCAGAGTTGTTTTGATATTTGTTATTTTATCTGACGTTTTTTCTCTTGATATGTTCTTTTGTTATTTATAAACTTTCTTATGAGATTGTGAGAATATTCAGCACTTATGTGGCTATGTCTATGTTATATACCGGCACTAATAAAGTAAAAATTATCTTTAGTCAATTGTAATTTGATTTTACCAAATGCTAAGATAGTTGGTTATTGATCTTTGATGGTGATACAGTGTTAACGGAATTCTTAATCCTTACCAAGAGGTTACTTAAATACGACTCTTAGAAACCAGTTTATTAATTAGTTGTCTTTCATATATCATCACATACACGGCTGCATGCACTGTCAAATCCAATATTTCCCTATCTTGCCGAAATACAAGTGATATACAAATTAGTGGTCAGTATCATTCAACAATCCCATTCTTGGGGCTGTGATTTGGATACAATGGTTTTCAGTTTAATACGACTTTACGACGCAACGTGCACCCCTTTTGAGTGCTTGCATATCAAGCGTCATTAGCTGCGTGCGCATTACATCACCGTCAGGATCGAAGAGCCGAGAAAGCGAAGAACGAGAAGTGATCAGGTACTTTCCGGCAGTACGCTGATTTAACATCTAACAAGTTATTTTCCACCAAGAGAGTCCATTTTTAACACATCTGTACCATGAAAACGACAGGAGCCAATGAAAATTACTGAAACAAAAGTTAGGAAACTCCGATTATCATATGAGACATACCTAAAAGTCCAGTAACACCGTTTGTAGTCAATTAATTCCAAAACTTTGATCTTATTATAAGCCTCATCGCCTTTGCTTTAAAAAATAAATATACACTAGTAGTACACCGTTTTAATGGTTCTGATTTTCTGAAAATACGGTATCTTTGCTAGACTATCTTGTTGGACGACAAGTTCACATACGTGCAGCTGTACCTTTTCTGCTCTCGGGAAGAATAGTGGGTAAAGCGCCGTTGCTACGTGTGTTAAGCGGGACCACCCACGACGGAATCGGATTGCCCGACATCCCGAGCACAGAGAATATATACCTGTGCCAAGGGCTGTGTGGGGTCCACAGAGATGTACAGGATAAATCCACTCCGTCCATCAGTTTTAAAATTCACAATAACACAGGATTATAAAAATTAGTAATATAAAAGACTTATATAGACTACACCAAATGAAATAGCTGGAACGGATACGTTCACCATTGAAACCTTCCCGGATCTGACCATGATGTTTATATAACATCCAAACCTTTCGTAGGGTTATTCCCACTCAGATATACTGTAGACACAAATACCATACTGATAAAAAACTTCTGTCATCTCCAGGCGTTCAATTATTACTGTTTCATCTGGCATGGCCCACATGAGTTTTGGATCTTCCTGATTTTTATTTTTCTTTCTGTTCTGGTTTTTCAAAACAGATAGACGGAGTGGATTTGTCAAGGACATCTCTGCAGGCCCCACACAGAGGAATATCTCAGTGCCCCGGTCACAGGAATCCGCGTCCACCCACATACACTATATTTTTATACTCCGGCAGACTATAGCGACATATATTCATGCACTCATATCCTGGTCAAATAAAATAAAATCATCTAAACCGTAAAAATAGTGGACACCACTGATGATAATCATATCATAAAATTCATACTGTTTGAACAATCTTCTCATTCCTATATATTTTTTTTATTGAACTTGGATCGTTAATTATTCACAACCGTCCATTAGATGTCCATCAACCGGTTAATACAAAATATCTATGTAAATTTATATTTTTATAATCCATATAAAATGGGGACACAATTTAGACGGTTTGATTTTTTATTCTAATTTATTACACTTATACATCTTCTAAGTGAATGTGTACGAAACATGACACTCTGCTAGAGTATCGAAGAAGTTTCTTTTGTTTTTGTTTTTTTTTAATATTTGTTTATTTTTTTATTTTTTTTTTTGTTTTCAACAGAAAGGGGAACAAAGATGAATTCAAGCAAGAGCATTATCAACTCCATTCCCTCAATTGCAGCATATAAGCTTTCTTCAAAAGTCCATCTTCTCTCCCCAAAATCTCCATTTCTCTTCAATTCTAAAGCTTCCATCAAACCCAACAGGCGCTTTTCTGCAATGGGTTCTTCTCCCTCTTCGCAGAAACCAGACAACATCCAAGGTCTCTCTCTCTCCCTCTTTTCTTGTAGAATTTCACTTCTTAATAGTTCTGTTTTCTCATCTCTGGTATTTATTTATTTATTATATAATTCTTCTACTTGTTTATAAGATTATATGTTTTATGGTTGTGGTTTTGGGATGATAATTCAGTTCATGGGTATTGTGTTTCTATTCTTCTGGAGGATCTGTATGCATCTGAAAATTGAGGGGTTTGCATGTTATTATGGAAGTTTGTGGGAAATTGGAATTGGGTTGTTGTTGGCTTGATGAAAGCATGAAAAAGATGAAAAGAAAATTGGGTTTTGAATGATTTTCCCTATATATCATGATTTCGTATTTCGGGTTTAATTTATACGTGGATTTTCTAATTCCTGATTCTGGAGATTTTTCATCTACCTGAAATTCAATTGTTCTCTTTTCCACACCTTTTTCAATGATGTATTCTACACCAAGAAGTACTTGTGTTTCTATATGCAAGTGATGCTTGATAAATAAAAAATAAAGAAGGGTTTTTTTTTTTTGTACTTTTCAGTCGGGGCACACAAATGAAGTAGTTTTTTGGGGAAGAGAAGGTTGATAAGCCCACACTCGTGTGGAATCCTGCCCATCCACATGCAAGATACATGACAATGACAAACGTGTATGAGATCTGAGCTAACACTTTTAAACCATTCGCTTCGAAAATGAAGCTGTACCATTTGTCAGGTGTGCTACAGAGAACAAAACAAATGGATGGCTAGCCATCCATTTGTTTTGTACGCTATGGCCTCTGATTTCTAGGCCAGAAGATCTAACAGTGTGGCCCACCTGTGGAAAGTCACATGACGCATCTCACACTCATGTGCAATGTCTGCGTGTATTTGGTCTTGGCAAATTCTGGGGAAGAATAAATATGAAGAAATAGAGGTTAAAGAGGTTCCCCACAGATGAACTCACACAAGCGCACACAAGGGCTTTTGGAGCTTAAAGCAATATCCAAAAGAAGAAACTAGAATATCTAAGTCGTTCTATAATGTGGATTCAAATAGAAAGTGCTTAAGGCCAATGCATGATCGAACATATAAACAAAACTCTCGAATCATAATTTACGTAGTGCTGGAATACTTGAAGATTTCATGCCCTGGCACATTGACTTGAAAGTGCTCATGATTGTATAGGTTGGACTCTTTGTAATATAGGAGTGAAGACAAGGTGTCAAACAACAAGCCAATGTATTCATTCCATCACACAACAGTTTTTTTTAGGTGAGTTGGGTTCAAACCTGGGATTTCAATGTTGAAACATGACCAGTCTACCTTTGGGCTAAGGGTTGAACCCAGTTTTACAATAGTTGGAAGATCCATATTAGATATCATGTGAATATCAGATCTTTGAAGTATAGAAGATAGAAAGAAGAAGTCCATATCAATGTAAATCGATTAAAACCTTTTATTGAGTAGTTAAATAATACGATCAAACAAGCCAAATAGATAAATTACGTTTCCTTAATAGTTGTTTTAGTGTCTCCAAGGTGCATATCTGAAATGGCAATTCTTTCTAAATGGAATGTCCTTTCTTACTTAGGGTCAAACTGTTTTATTTTGCAATTTAATTAGGGCTGTCAACGGGCTGGCCTGAGGTTGGCTTGACCTGGATTTTGAACTGTTCAGTGCGGACCTATTAAAAAATTTCAATTTCATCTGGCTTGAGCCTGGCCAATGGACAATACAGATTCATGTTTTGTATGTTTTCAGAAAGTTTCTGCATCACATGTTAGATTCCACATGAATGCAGTTTTTTTGGTCTATAAAATCCGATTCTTGTTAAGCAGCAACCCCTCTGATTGTGGGTTTAGTTTCTGTTTGCAAAGTATTCAACACACACACACACACACACACAAAAGGAATTGACTAATGAGATTTCTTTGCATTGTTAATCAATATATATATATATATATACACAAACACACACACACACGGAAACGCTCACCTGCAAACCAGTTCGTACGTACCATGTACGAACTTTTTTGAGAACCCATCATACGTGATGTGGATCCAAAATCTGAACCGTTCATGTGAAGCAGCACCTCGTGAAACCCCCCGGGCCCAAGTTTTACTTTGATCTAAAACTTTGATGGGCCATGAAAAATGAAGATAGTTTCCTCCCTTGATTTGCATGTCTCTTTGCTATGGCCCACCAGAATTTTAGATCGGGGTGAAAATTTGTCACATGGGGTTTCATGGGATTCCGCATCACATGGACCATTTAGATTAGACACCCATGGCATGTGTGCAAAGGTGCGCACGTGCGTAGGTGCGCAGGGGAGCATGACTCTCTCTCTCTCTCTCTCTCTCTCTCTCTCTCTCTATCTATCTATCTATCTATCTATCTATCTATCTATATATATATATATTTGGGTGTGCTTTTGGTCGTAGGATCAGCTATTGTTTTCCTTGAGTAGATTTGTAGGTCTTTCACTTGGAATCTTTTCTTTCTATTTATTTATTTTTGTTCTGATTTGTATATTGCTTTCCTGTACCAATCAAATTAAAGGGAAATTTAAAAGACCTAGACGAGTAGCCCCACAGGATTTGATGGTATCTAAATGATCTTAAGGACCTTCACACAAAACTAAAGATGGAAGACCCATGTTCAGCAATCTGCCTAACTACTATGGGAGCGGAAACCATCCCTCTGATTTTACAATTAAGATGGTCACCATACACAATCAATAGTTTAGATTGTCTAGAGGCAGCCTAATGGATAATGGATATTCTCTTGTTATTCTTCTCTTTTTTCTCTCTGGGGAATTACTGGATGTGTACCTTTATTGAGGGAACACATCTCTTTTTATAAAGAGAGGAACCGAGAGGATTAGGAGGACTTCAGATATGCTAATGCTTATCCCTATCACATCCGAACTCTCTCTCTTATCACTATCCTCTGTTGAATATGAATTCAAATTTTGACTTCAAGAGAGTGGAAAAAGAAATATCCACTTGGAGATATTCCAGAGAGAAAATCATACAAGACCTATCCACTAGTGGTTGGCCACAAGTGGGGCCCATACCCAACAAAAATTTTGTAGGATAGCTATATATCAGCCATGCATTGTGGACAGAATGTCGAGCAGTTAAGGAACAACATGTTCGTAGGATGAGTGTAACTGAAATGAGGATGTTGGGATGGATGAGTGGCGAGATGAGGGAGGATATATTTAGAAACGAACGCATTCGAACGGAGACCAAGAGCTGTGCCGTTTAGGAGTGAGTTGGTGCAAATTGAAGGCTCCTTGGAAAGATTAGGGAAGGCCTAAAAGGACATGGGTGGTAGTGTTAGAAAAAGACTCGATTACCTATGGTCTAACCAAAGCTATGAGCCTTCATAGACTGAAATGGTAGAGCAGGTTTGTGTAGCCAATCCCAATTAGTTGGGATAGGGCTTAGATGATGATGATGATGATTATGATTTTATGTACTTTTGTTCTTGGGGGCAATTTCTTCCATGGAAAAAATGAAAGATAAAATAAAGACGAGGTTTAGTTGTATCAGATGTGTGGATCCAGCATGCTGTGTTAGTACCAGAGTTTTGTGTGAGTGCACAAGCGAGCGCGTGTTAGTAACAATCTTAAATGCTGCTTGAAGTTAATTGCTTCAATTAAGTGTTTCTTCTGTGAGTTGTACATTCTCATGGAATTAACACCATGTTATATCAATACCATGGTTTAGAAATTAGCTTTAGGGTTCGTTTTCATGACTATGTTAATTCGCTGTTCCTGTTCTCATCCTCCCTCACATGCTGCCTTTCCGAGAACTCTTTTGGTTATGTTGGCATGTGTGCGGTTTCTTTATTGGAGTGGAGGCATGTGCCGAATCCTATAATCTTCTCACATGGGGTCAGAAGAGCAGTCTCGAACCCACATAACTTACCATTTTCTTCATAAAACAAAACATTTGTTCACTCAAGTGTTTTGAAGGAGCAGGTTGGTTTAACCCATCATGCATTTTTCCGGCTACAAGATAA
Organism: Magnolia kwangsiensis; assembly: GCA_037074715.1. Taxonomy (NCBI): domain Eukaryota; kingdom Viridiplantae; phylum Streptophyta; class Magnoliopsida; order Magnoliales; family Magnoliaceae; genus Magnolia; species Magnolia kwangsiensis. The sequence continues at coordinate 22,160,119 of CM073574.1, forward strand.
TATTCATCTTCCTATTCTGTTCATAAGATATACATGCACACTGTTGGTGATCATGTTCTCTTTATAACCTCTATCATGGTTCTCTGCTTTTGAAAAAAACAGTGCACAAATAGTATACTAAAGATATGGTTCCTTATCCTTCGGTATGTAGAAGCGGGGAAGGCAGATTATACTTCTTTAAGTGATGAAGAATGGAAGAAGCGCCTCACTAAGGACCAATTTTACATATGTCGACAAAAGGGAACTGAGAGAGCTTTTACTGGGTATGATCCATATTGTTTTACATTGTTCGGGAAATTTGGCAATCTATATAACTCGAGCATTTAAATTACATTATTGAATTGAATTGCGTGAACTAGTGAAGTTAAATGGAAATGACCAAATTATAACTTACTGTTCATGATGAGGAAGTAGCATTTGAATTGCCGTTTCATTCCTTAAGTCCAACTAGAATGTAACATAGTTGCAATTTGGAGCTGAATCCTTTAATGGGAGTGCTAACAAAAGTAAAAACAAAATGATCATTTCTAACTAATTCCGCTAGTCATTGCAATTCAATTCAATTGTAAATTCTGTCTTGGAGGTGGTGAAGCTCCATCCTATCCTGAGCCCAGGTAAAGGAGTAGGATTTATATCCGGTAGGCTGCCAGTCATGAATATGACAGGAAAAGTCAGTTTCGCAAAGTTGACCTCAATTAGCTTGGACGATGATGACGATGATCTTGACTACTATTCAATTCCATTTACTGAATTTACCTCTCATTCTGATTTCATTTTCAGGGAATATTGCAACACTAAAACCCCAGGGAATTACAATTGTATCTGTTGCGACACGCCTTTATTTGAGTAAGTGCTTCATGTGTTTGTAGCTAATGAGTCGCAGAGAGAATTAAAAAAAAGAAAGAGGGCCCATTTGGATCCCTGCATTGGTTTATCCGGGATTGGCCAGCACATGCATTTAAAACTAATTTTGGCACCAACCCAGTTTAAAATGCATGAATTGGCTTGTGAGTTTTGGGCCAGTATAGGTGAAGGCTTGCTTACTCAATTTCCAAGTTTTAACTTTATCTAAGTATTTTTTCTGCCAGATCAAGCACGAAATTTGACAGTGGAACTGGTTGGCCATCTTACTATCAGCCCATTGGAAACAATGTGAAATCAAAGTTAGACATGTCAATCATATTCATGCCCCGTACAGAAGTTCTATGTGCAGTCTGCGATGCCCATCTTGGCCATGTCTTCGATGATGGCCCACCACCTACCGGGAAGCGGTATTGCATCAATAGGTAATCCAGCACTGAACTTTTCTGGATCTCTTTGTTAGCTTGACTGTGTACTAACTGCATGCAATTGTTATGGCTATGTCTACAGTGCTTCTCTGAAACTGAAACCACAGTAGGCGACAGCTTCAAGCTATGGACCAAAGATGATCATTGTCTTAAATAAAAGATTGCTGCTATCTTTCTATAATATATTTGTATGTTTGGGTATATATTTCGTTCCGCTCTTGATCTGATTATCATTTTTCTGTGTGTTTGATGTGTGGCATTGGTTTTATTAGCTAGCATACTAGTTTTTGAGATGCAGACTTTGTACAGTATATTCGGGGTTTCAATTTGTACAAGTTAGTCTCAAGGTTCAATTATCCAAACCGTCGATGTGATGGGACTCACTGTGGATTTCACATGCACCGGGAATTTCTCAGCTTTGAATATCCTAACTGTAGGATATTTGGCCTTTCCTGATTGAAAGTGAACCGTTGCCATATTTTCTTCCTTGGCCACCCTCCTAAGGGCCACCTATTGAAGTGTTAGGATTTTCTGTCCAGGAGATTGCTGGTGCATGGGCCATCTATGGTGTGGTGCACGATACCATCCGTTTGGACCGTCAAGCCATGGGCCTTGCTCGTGCAAACTGGAAGCAAGAATGCCAAAGATTGTAGAGTACCTCTTTCAAATACCCTGATCAAAAGTGGGGGCCATGACAAATCACTGTTATTGCTTGAGCTTTGCTGAGCCCACAAACACATATTTGTCAGTTATTGCACAGGCCATGGCATATGACTGCGCGGCAGACAGGTGAAATATCAAAGCCAGCCATCAGGTGGACCTCACCATGTAGGGCTGTCAATGGGCTCAGACTGAGGTTAGCTTCGGCCTGGATTTTGAACTGTTCTGGCTAGGTCTACCGTCCCAGGCGTATTCAAAGTTATGATTTTGCCAAAGCCAAGCCTGGCCCATTGACAGTCCTATTACCAACCACCCAAAGATAAAGGTGATCTGTTCAGCGGGTGTGTCATGATATCAGAAATAGGTGGACCTGTTAGAAAATTTTGGCCATTCTTTTCGCTGCCATACATTTGTTAACTGTGGCCCACCTAGCTAGTGGACCGACCTGATTCTTTGGATAAGGAATCTATATAGTGGTAGCCTTCTTGTTGATTGGTTGGATATTGCACCTGTCCGCCATGCTAGCATAGGTTGTGACGTGTGCATTAGCTGACTTGCAAAGGTGCGTAAGCCTCGCAAAATTCTTGTCGTCTCCAGTGATTCAGCTAGTTAGTTTTCTGATTTTGTAAACTGTTGTCAATAAACTATATATCTAGTTGAAGTTAGCTTGCTAGGCCCACATAGCCGGGCTCGTCTACGCAAACATACACTTCCCAAACTGGCACATGTTTGCTAGATCTGAGCTTTACATGGGATCATATGCCACATTACTTAGATCATCTGACCCAAAATTCATGCAGCTTCCAATATGAAGAAGGCGTCGAAGAGTGCAAAATGAATGGAACATTTATGATCTTTTTCTTGCTGTCAAATTGTTAATGGCCTAGAAAAACCGTATGAAACCATGGAAATCCCTTCTATTATCAGATTGTGTGTATGCATTTCCTTCGAGGAGACATCTTCGTGTCCACTTTCTCCGGAACTTAAAATGAAGCTTAGTTTATTAGGCTATAAGCAAGCCCTTTTTGAACGGGGTTAAGACTTTTTGGAATGTGGTTCGTCTTCTGTATAAGAAGAATACAGAGAAATAATGGTATTTACTTCTTTTTTTTTTTGTAAAAAGGATTTGATTTATCTTATTTTAGTAAAGAAAAAAGCTTTGTCTTACTGTTATGTAAATGATGGTATTAGCCGAACCATGTAAATGTTCTTTACATTCGTTTCACTACCCTAGAAGGACACGTACATGGTGCACTCAATCAACTTGGTATTTCTTGTAACAAAATACCACGGATGGCTGTCCTGAGTTTGTGAGAAGTCAGTAGTTAGAAAGTTAGAGCTTGAACGATGGTACACACAATCAAGCTTCACTTCAGGACCTTGAGAAGAACCTGAACTCAAGCATCCGTGTATTTAACCAGTCTTACTGCATTTGCTAAAAAACTTGCTGACTTGACTCTGAACTATGCTGAGCCAACCCAACTCGGATAAGTTCTGGGCTGTACTGTCCTGTAAACGAAGACTCCTCTCAACTTGCCTTAAGACTCACTTGACTTGTCGTTAACTCGCTCCGACTTGTGCCAACTCACTGAGTCATGCTAAACCTTTTTATAAAAAAATTTAATAAAAGAAAGTGGAGAGGGAGGTACTACTATGCGTTATCACGTTTAGACATTTTTATTACTAATGAAAAAAATATGTATTGCTATAGATATATCCTATTTGATTCTTAAGCATCCAGTTGAGTAAGTCTTTGAGTCTAATGGACTCGGTGGATCTTTGAATCGAGTCCGAGTTTAGTTTTTAAGTTGTGGTCTACTGTTGTGTATGATCTTTCCATTGGATGTTCCTAATTGTTTGACAGACCCAGTCAATGTGAAACGTTGGTTGTATGTGTCGAGTTTCAGGACATCACCTGATAGGGAGGACACTACCCGTACCGGGACATGGTGACTGGCGAAGATTGGAAGGTGGGTCCCACCACCTATACCATTGTTTGAGTCCCATGTTTTCGTTCAAACGAGCTTCCTGTGACCTCTGATGAGAGATGGGTGCAAATTCCTCTTAAGAATCCAACAGCCAATAATACATAAACAGAATGGTAGTAATACATATCAGATACAACATTCTTCCGTCATTGGTTACGAATGTCGATCCCAATTTTCGATCTTCGCATTGATCCAAAGGTGGGCTCCATGATCACTTGCCAGGGACGAAGTTGGTGGCGTATGCCCATGCGTTGTTGTTCACAGGATCGGCAAGGTGGTCAGCCAAGTTCTCCAGTGGGCCCTTGCCAGTCACAATAGCCTGAACAAAGAATCCAAACATGGAGAACATAGCTAGCCGTCCGTTCTTGATCTCCTTCACTTTGAGTTCGGCGAAAGCCTCAGGATCATCGGCAAGCCCCAAAGGATCGAAGCTCCCACCAGGGTAGAGTGGGTCAGTCACTTCTCCGAGTGGCCCACCGGCAATGCGGTAGCCCTCGACAGCCCCCATCAGAATAACTTGGGTGGCCCAAATGGCTAGTATGCTTTGAGCATGCACCAAACTGGGGTTGCCCAAGTAGTCCAAACCACCCTCACTGAAGATCTGGGCACCAGCTTTGAACCACACAGCCTCACCGAACTTGACACCGTTGCGGGAAAGCAGCTCAGGGAACACGCACCCAAGTGAACCAAGCATGGCCCATCGGCAGTGGATGACTTCAAGCTCTCGGTTCTTTGCGAATGTCTCGGGGTCAGCGGAGAGGCCGGCGGTGTCCCAACCATAGTCTCCTGGAAATTCACCCGTGAGATAGGATGGGGCCTCTCCTGAGAATGGACCCAAGTACTTGACTCGGTCTGGGCCATACCACGGGCTACCGGAAGAGACGGTGGCCTTGCCTGCGGTCTTTCGCATGGTGACCCGTCCTTCACCAAGGAGTTCAGAGGCCGACCGCGCAAGCTTGACCGCCTTTCCAGCCAATGTGAGAGAGGAGAGGGCCATTGTAGCCATGGTTTCTTCTGTTCTTGAAAAGAAGAGAAATTTTTCTGTGTTGGGTCGAGTGGGCTTTGATAGTGGTTGTACTAGGCCTGTTTTAAATAGAGAATGGAAATGGACTGTGATAGAGGGAAAGGGACCTTATCCACATGGAAATATATTAGTCTTTTGGTATTGGTTGATTGGGTTGTGGCAATTCTCTCTACCACCCACACCCTCAGATCTCATTTGTCGGTTGCTGCATTCATTAGCTACACATCTATCCATGCGCCACTTGCATTTCTTGGATTTGGTTTGTGATCGGGTGTAGCTTAATCCCAACCAATCAGAATGTGCCACGTGTCCCTGTAGCTGTCCGGAGTCCATTGGATCCCACGTGTCAACTCTACCGGCTTTCTTGGGGTAATTTTGTAGGGCCCGGATGTTATCAGGCATGCTTCACTTAATTCACGCGTAGCAACAAGAAGGTGTATTTTTTTACCATCTCATCCGAAATACCTTACCGGAATTCTCTGCTACAATGCGTGTTATTGGAAGCGGGTACAACGCTTGAGCTCTATGATCCCTACATGTTGTTTGTTTGACATCCAGTCCGTCCATCCATTCGTATGTAGTCCATCATTTTCACCGTATATCCCAAGAGTCAGTCTAATCTAAAACTTAGGTGGGCCGCAATACAGTGGGCATTGATAAATTACGAGTAAAATCTAAGTTCATGCAATATGGTCTCTCTGAGTTTTGGATCATTCATCTGCATTCGGTCGATTCGAAGTTGATGAATGGATTAGATGAAATAGACATACCACTGTGGGCCCCACGCACAAACCTACAATTGGTATCCATTGATAATGTTCTCTGTGGCGTGGGCCACATGAGTTTTGCGTTGGGCAGATATTTGGCTGCAGTGACGAATATCGAGGGTTGCCTGATGGACGACAGAGTGGATTTCACATACAGGCCAATCAGGTGGGCCCCTTGGATGTTGTACTCCTTCCAGTACAATAGGATTTCGGTCCGTTAACACTTACGCCCGTTTATACCCACCCCGACGGACGCGGATTAGCTACTAAGTACCAACGGCTTCAGCAGCTAAAATGATGAAGTAACGTCAGCAAGCTCTGTGGGACCCACCATGATGTATGTATTATATCCACACCGTCCATCCATTTGGGGAGATCATTTTTGGACATGAGCATGAAGCATAACCAAAGCTCAAGTGGATCCATTACAGAAAATAGTGGAGACACGCCCACCATTGAAACCTTTATAGGGCCCTACATGATGTTTATTTGAGATCTAAGCTGTTCATAAGTTCACACAGACATTGGAGAAGGGAAAATACAAATATCACCTTGATCGAAAACTTCTGTGGCCCCTGAGAAGTTTTTAATGGTAGCCATTCAATCCCCACTGTTTTCTGTGGTGGGCTCTAACTGAGCTTTTTATATGCCTGATTCTTATGCTCATGCCATAAAATGATCTCTACAAATGGATGGACCGTGTGGATACAACACAAACATCATGGTGGGGCCCACTTAATTTGGTGGTTTAATTCTTATGATATGTTAGTTCGATACCGATATGCAACTGTAGCAGTAACTAGCTAATCCGCGTCCCTCTCCGACGCGAAATCGGATTAAGTACTGAGTTACTCCGTATCCTCATAAACTCAGTTGGGCCCACCTTGAATGAATGTATGTGATCTATCCACGCCGTCCATCTGTTTTCCCATCTAATTTAAGGGGTTGAGCCCAAAATTAAAGCATATCCAAAGATCAAGTGGATCATACCACTGGAAACAGTGGGGATAATGATTTCCACAGTTGAAACCTTTCTAGGCCCCACAGTGGTGTTTATTTGTCATCCAATCTGTTAATAAGATCATACAGACATGATGAAGGGAAAACACAAATATAAACTTGATCCAAAGCTTCTGTGTCACCCAAGAATTTTTCAATGGCAAACGTTCAATTCAACTGTTTCCTGTGTTGTGGTCCATTTGAAAATTTTATATATCTAAATTTTGGGCTCTGGCCATAAAATTATCTGGTAAAATGGATGGACGGATCAGATAGAATATATAAATCATGATGGGCCTCACAGAGTTTACCCAGTACGCTACGCGTAGTGGCAATCCGCTTCCCTCCGACGCCCCTAGCAAACCCCCTCGTCGCTTTTTAAGTGCGTTCCATGTGCCACATTCACCGATGATAGTAGGAGTGAAGTTACCAAAGTATCCTTATATATATATATAGAGAGCGAGGAAACGCTCACCTGCGAACCAGTTCGTACGTACTACGTACTAACTTTTTTGAAAAAACCCATTATATGTGATATATATACAAAATCTGAACCGTTCATGTGAAGAAGAACCTCATGAAACCCTATAGATCTAAGTTTTACTTTGATCTAAAACTTTTATGGGCCATGAAAAATGAAAATATTTTTCTCCCTTGATTTACATTTATCTTTTCTGTGGCCCACAAGAATTTTAAATCAGGGTGAAATTTTTTCTTATAAGGTTCATGAGATTCCACATCACATGGACTGTTCAGATTAGACACACATGGTACGTGTGAAAAGTTTCGCACGTGCGTAGGCGCGCAGGGGAGCGTGTATATATATATATATATATATATATATAGCGATAAAGTCATCTGAGGCTCACGTAGCATATGACGTGTGTATGACATTTAATCTGTCAAACATTTGTACCCTACGATAATGACAAGAGCAAAATTTTTTATGATCGAATCACCTAATGCATTGCCTATGCACGCTGATGCTCTCAAGTGGTTTACATTATTTTTCGTGGTGTGGCTTACCTTGTGTCTATATCAACGAAATTTTCTAATAATCTAACTGCTACGGTGTAGTATATGTATATGATAAGTTAGATATCATACAAATATCATGTATGTCCCATAATTCTTTAATTCAAGCATTATGGTAATTTCTGCGCTAAAAAAAAGAGAGACATTATTTGGTAAAATCCTAACATCTTAGGAATTTTGTGATATAAATCCCATCATAGTAGTAATTTGAATTTTGTATAATGGAATGGGCTGGAGTTAAAACCATATATAAAACTATTAACATATTATAATAATTAAACCATGTAATATGAAAGAATATGAAGAGAATTTTTAAACAAGTAAAAATGTATTTAGGCAATTTAAGAAGAAATTGTGTTACAACAATCTCTCTAGCTAAAGAAACCTTTTACAACCACTTGTTCTCTTTCTCACTATGTGTAAATTACTTAGGGCGTGTTTGGACAGTGGGATTAGAAGGGATTAGGTGGAATGGGATTCATCTAATCCTGTGCCAATTCCACTCCTTGTGTGGAAAGAATGAAAAAATTTGGAATTAAAATAGATGGAATTGCATTAGGTCTCATGCCAATTTCACTCAATTTTAGCAAGTTGTGTAGGTCCTAGCTTGATGTGTGGGCTATATCTACACTGTCCACCCATTTTTTGAGATTATTTTAGAGCATGGGCCAAACAATCAGATAAATCTAAAGCTCAAGTGGACCCCACCATAGAAGGCAACAGAGATTGAATACTTATTGTTGAAAACGTCTTTGGGGCCACATAAGTTTTGGGTTTACCTCGTTTTTAGGTCGATGCTATAAAATGAGGTTACAAAACAAATGAACAATTTAAATATAACACATGTTTGTTATTCTCAGTAATTTTAAATGATGGTGGATATATTCATTTAATGTACCACCATATTACTAACAAAGCATGAAATTAATCTTATCCCATGGCAACAGGGGACAATCCCTGCCATGGGTAATAATTATATTTTTTGAATCCCATCTCACTTAATCCCTTCTAATCCCACTGCCCAAACACGCCCTTATTGTTTCTCAGAACATGTCGCTTTATTGTTACTGATGATAGCAATGGCAATGAAGTTGTTAATATGCATTTAACCCACTGCTACATGTGAGCAGTTTACGAGAGAGTGGAGAGAAGAGTGGGGAAATGATTGTTAAAAAGGCAGTTGTTTAATGCTCTAATAGAGTATGACACTTCATACACATGGATTTAGAATTTGTGCACTTGGCATATTGTATTCAGTTTTAATTTTCCAAATTGAAAGATTTTATTATCCAACATTGTAATGTTTCAGTAATCCATTAGTGTGCACTCATGGACTATAAAGATAATCGACTTCTTGAATTTAATCAACCTATGCAACGCTATCTGAGCTTGGGACCGAGAATGAGAGCATAGAACTCCCATAGACGCTTCTATGGGAATTCTATGCTCTCATTCTCGGTCCCAAGCTGAGATAAAAGAGGAGGGTTGCATCTTTTTATACCTCACTTGTCATAGTCAACTCAAGTAAATAGGATGTCGCGATATATCGATACACTTGTATAACACAAAAAAAGTACTCATGAAGTATAAGAAAAATCGTGAGAATTCAAAACACACTTTTACAATAGACGTGTCATGGCAGAAATGCCACAGCACCAAAAAATGCGCAACTTGGCATATTGTACTCAGTTTACATGATGCATGTTCCATCCACAATTTGAACAGTTTGGATTGGTGAGTCATGGCAAACACGTATTTGACTCTAGCCCGAAGCTTTCTAGATTTGCTTAACCTTTGATGGCACCTATGAAAAATCAGAGATTGGAATCGTCGATTAGCGTCCAAAAGATGAGGAGAGAAGTGTAGTGAGCTTGAAAAATCGCTTTGGTCGTATAGTTCTCCAGACCGTAGGTATTCCTTAGATTTTCTTGTTATATCTCCCAATGGGGTTACTAATCCCCTTTTTATAGGCCTGTATCCACCATCCTAACGGTCGGATCTTCAATAGCCCAAAGAAAAACACCTCCCCATCATGCTTCGAAAATCCTAATCCACATTAACCCTTTGATTTGAACGGTTGAGAACCAATTTGAGAAAACTATTAAATTTTATTTTTATTTTTGTGATATTAATAATATTAAATGCGGGTTTAAAGATCTTAGCAAACCGATGAAGCGATTTCCTGGGTCTCCACCACAAATGGTCAGGATCAAGAGGGCTCTCATGGCCATTGATCCAATAGTCTCAAAAAAACAATCACTCTCATACAAGCACACACATGAAAAAAAATAAAAAAATAAAATGTAGTACATGCTCTAAACTGACATTTCCCAAATCAATGGCCTTTTTAAATTTACATATTCAATCCACACAAACACACTCACACCACTTAGAAATGCAAGGAGCAGACAATGTTATTCACTCATTTCCCTGGCACAAAGTTGGTGGCATAAGCCCATGCATTGTTGTTCACAGGATCTGCGAGGTGGTCCGCCAAGTTCTCCAACGGGCCCTTGCCAGTCACGATCGCCTGAACAAAGAAACCGAACATTGAAAACATGGCCAATCTCCCATTCTTTATCTCCTTCACCTTCAATTCTGAAAATGCCTCTGGATCATCAGCCAGTCCCAATGGATCAAAGCTTCCACCTGGGTAGAGTGGATCAGTCACTTCCCCAAGCGGCCCACCCGCAATACGGTAGCCCTCTACGGCGCCCATCAAAATGACTTGAGTAGCCCATATGGCTAAAATGCTTTGGGCATGCACCAAGCTGGGGTTACCCAAGTAGTCTAGACCACCCTCACTAAAAATCTGGGCACCGGCCTTGAACCATACAGCCTCGCCGAACTTAACACCATTGCGAGAGAGTAACTCAGGGAAGACACACCCAAGTGCGCCGAGCATGGCCCACCGGCAGTGGATGACTTCGAGCTCGCGGTTCTTGGCGAATGTCTCGGGGTCGGCAGAGAGACCGGCAGTGTCCCAACCGTAGTCACCAGGGAATTCACCGGTTAGATAGGATGGTGGCTCACCAGAGAAGGGACCCAAGTACTTGACTCGGTCTGGGCCGTACCATGGGCTACCAGAAGAGACAGGCTTGGGCTTGGCAGCGGTCTTTCGCATGGTGATGCGACCTTCACCGAGGAGTTCAGAGGCGGTAGGGGAGAGTCTTAGGGCCTTACCAGACAATGTGGGAGAGGAGAGGGCCATTGTAGCCATGGTTGCAGCTTGGAGAGGAGAGATACTGTGAGAGTGTAATAGAAAATTGAGTAGTGTTTTGTGGGGTAAAGAAGGGTGGCTTAAATAGAGGTGAGAGAAGAAAGGGGAAATGGGTACTTATCTATGGAGATTTCTATCTCTCTTTTTATTGGTTGATGTCTTTCGGAGGGTCTGATCTTGTTTGGCCACTTGGCACTCCCTAGGCCAGTCATTGCACCTGGTTTTTTGTCACGCGAGTCTTCCCTTCTTTCATGAGCAGCCTATAGTCCGGTATTTGATTCTGATAAGTGGTGCCCATGGCTCCATGATCTAGACCGTTCATCCCTTGTACCCCACGGCGGATGGACTATGACTAAAAAATTCTACGTGATAGGGCAACCATAATCTTTAAATATTGTCCTACGGAGAGACGGTTAAGAAGAGAAACACAACAACACCACATATTCATTAGAAAATGTCTCAAGATTGGTAGCTAGGAGCTTGAACTGGAATATTTTGTGGGCAAGATTCATCCGTGGCGTGGCTCAAGAGAAATATTGTCTGGATTTGCTGAACGGTGGGCCCCAGTTGTCAGAATTGAGAACAATGTATGTGTCCTGTAGCAGCCAGGGTTGTCTATCGTATAATTTCTTTCTCAGCCAATGTACTTTAACAATAAACATGGACGGTCAAGATCATTTAATCCATGGCTAAAGGATGACTTTTGTCAGGCAATTGTGACCATGCATTAATCAATCCATGACTTGCAAAAGGGATGGCTATAGAAAATAAGGCCAGATCAAGGATGGATTAGATCATGCCATTGGTATTATTTCTTTGTGATCAAATCACCAAATCAGTTGAACGTGTATTTTGATGTTTTTAAGTGGTGTATGTTATTTTTGGGACATGCCTCACTTTATATTTAGATTGGTTTCTATTCTTCTTAATGCCATGATGTATTGTATTTATTGGACAATTTGAATATCATACAAATATCACATGGGTTTTAAAGTTCTTCACTTTACTACTTTCTAAAGAAAAATATATACAGTCAAAACATGACAATTTTAGTGTTCAAACAACACTTCCCTTGCGTGTCTGCTTTTAGAGGCATTATTTGGTAAAATCTTAATTTCTAAAATTTTTTAAAATAAAAATCTGTTAATAATAATAAAATAAAAATAAAAAAATTTACATTTTGATATTGAAAATTAGGAGCAAAAAATTAAAATTATTAACAATAACAATTAAGCCTCATGATATTAAAGGAAATGAGAAGGGTTTGTAAACAAAAGGGTATGTAGGTAATTTAGGATAAAACTATGTAACAACCATTACCTGAACAGACCTTTTTATAAAAACAGCTTCTTCCCTTTCCCACCATTTGCAAGATACTTCTTGTCTCTCAAGACTTACTTGTAATAACAATGACAATTGGTCTTAGTATGTACGTAGTGAGAGAGCAGTTTGCAAGACACGCTGAGAAGGGCACGAAACTATTGTAAATGGGAAGTTGTTTGATACTCTATTAAAGTACGACACTTCATGCACGTGCATTTAATAGTGCCCTTGTCATATTCTTAATTGTCCAAATTGGAAGACCTTTGTCCAAAATTCATAATGTTTGAGTAATCCATTAAATGCGCACCAATTGATTTTAATTCACCTATGCAATAATCTATCATATAATGCCTATGAGAGTTTGTGCTCCCATTACTAATCCTAAGCCCATATAAAAGAGGAGAGTTGCGCCTGGTTGGCAATTAGAATGAAATGTTTGCCATAACTTCCATCATGAATCTGGCAATGATTAGTTGGGATGGCTTAGATGATGATGATGATGATGATAGCGCCTCAACTTGTACGGCAATTATAAAATTTCTCTATGATTGCTCATTAACTTTCATGCTATTTCAAAATATCCACTTAAAATGTTCATCTCACTTTTAATTAGCAGTAACTATGTATTAGATATTTTGTGATTTACATAACCCATACTTTATGTTAACAAGAGCTACATGAACTGCTTTTAAACTGGCTAACAAGAAGGGCCTTAACTGAAAAGGACAATATGCTTGCCTACCTCATGTAGGCATCAAGAGAGAGTGCATTTTCCCCACGGAGGGCCACACTTGGGGGAATGACTTTTTTGTGGAAGGTCTTAACTCTTGTATTAGGTTTGCACCATTGAAAAAATGGGGTGACTCGTCTTCTCACGTCCCACTACATCAAAATCATGAATTTGTGACGGCAAAGGAGCTTTAACGATGTCGGCACACTCAATTACACCATTCAAGTTATGGGACTTGAACTTCTTCTCATCAGTGTCCTTGGCCTAAAGGGTAGAACATCTCTTCTTGTTGTCATTGTTGTTTTCCATTTCCATTGAGAAAACAAACAATTGATAGAACGACTCTGGTTGAGCAAGATGATTTTGACGGGCAAGATGATTTTGACGGGCTGCTTGCTAACAGAACTGGAAAAAAGTTCTAAAAAAATCTCTCTATGGCTGGGCTTCCAATGTATATTTCGCATTGTGTTTAAGTTATTGGAAGAACTCTTTTTCCACTGCTTTCAGAGGAACAGATGCAAAACTTTTAGAGAAGTAATGCAAGCGAGTTGACCATTGACCAGTTGGCACATCTCTTGGCCCACAGTACATTTCGATTTCATGACAAATGGTGCCTATAAGCATGCAATCCAGACCATTGATCCGTTGTGTACAAGAATTGAGAGACTATTATATGAAAGATTTTATTGATTGGAAAATCTTTTGATTAGTGGCACATAAATAAACGTTTAAAAAAGAAATACAACTAGGATCTAGATTCATCTGAAAGAATTGATCACATGGATCTTTAAAACTATAAGAATTTTGAGCCAAGAAACATTCAAAGCTAGACTCAATATATCAGTGGCTTGGATTATAATCACGCCCAATTTCTGAGATTTGAGAATGCATATGCACTGTGCAAAGATGCGGGACTGGTATCATGTGATCGATATAGGAGTGGATATCACATCCAACGGGTTACACTATCAATTACCATCCGTGCAGTGGATATCTTACAACCTATAGTGTTTTTGAGCAATCCATTCCGTTCAATAGGTTGGTCCACTATCTTACGACATGTGGCAATTCAACGTTTATGACTGACAACTTCAAGAAATTTATGGCAAAAAGCCATGTAAATGCCTCAAATCCAGGGATTACATTTATCACTTTATCAAACGTATTTATATAAAACTAATGCAATGTCTCTCATGTTCAGGAGGGCTATTATGCTAGCATACACGATGCAACGTCAATGGAAACAACTTAAATGTCTATCATATTTACCATTTCTCTTTTGTTTCAAGTGTGTTATGTTTCATTTAGATATTCGTAAAAATGTTGATAATAAAATTGTCCTAGATTTATATTTTAATTGATGGGACTTAATTATGATGATCATTAATTTGTTTAGTTTTTAGGGTAGAAGATATTCTTTACATGACCTTATTTCATTAAATAGTTGACCCAATTTTGGTTATTTATTATATATTTAGTTTAGTTTGCTATTCAGGCCAACTTAGTATCCAAATACACCTAAAATAATATTTAGTCTAGTTTCATATTCAGGCCAATCTTTTAAATTATGTGAATGAGATTCTTATTAAACAATCATGTAATGTTATTATCATTATATTTTTTTATGAATATTAGGTGTAACAGAATTTTTTTTTAGAAAAAAAGAAAGGATCCTAATGCAGTTTTTTAATTTGCAGAAATTATAGCAAAGGACCAAATCAGTCGCTAATTTCTCAAGTTGATATTCAGCGACATTCAAGGTCCGTCGCTGATCATATCCATTGCAAACTTTTATTATGACGAATATTTCAGAAGAGTTCGTTCATAGTTCAGCAAAGGTTTTTAAAATTTTGCGATGGACTAAATCATTCTCAGATTAACGACAGATCCCATTCGTTGTTTAAATTTTGCAATGCATCAAACAGCGACGGTCCATGCGACGGATGAGATCCGTCGTTAGTTGCGGTAGTGATTTTCGCATGGTATTATATATCCCACTGATGTACAACTAGCAAGAGCAATCGAAATGTGGCTCCTACTGTGGATGAAGAATATATCTAGAATTTCTCTTATTGATCAATCCTATCCATCTATTGGTGGCTACCAATTCTAGGGTTATAAAGTAAAATAGCTCTTGGTCCCAGTTTAAAGGTCAAAATCTGGTGGTTAATATTGTCTTCTTGGGGCAAATATCATTTATACTTCATTCAAAGTCGGGCTACAAGTTGGTTGCAGATCGACCCTGAAAAAAACTTGCATGAGGAAACTACAATTTGGTTATTTCCACTTTATCAAACTAATAATTCCAATTGGATTTGTTGCTGCATGAGAGATGATCCTCGTGTTGACTGAAATACACTCAAGTAGGATTTTCCCACTCAATATATAAGGTCCGATTTTTAGATAGCATGTTTGAATGCCCAAAAGTAAACTTGGAAAATACTGGATTTTGTATTATCAATTGTTGGAATTGGTTAATATCATGTCTAATGTCTTAAATTTGTTTGTATATCGGTCTGTTGATGTCATCGATGGACCACTTGATCTCATCAAGAAGTTGTTGATGCCATCGACCAATGCTCGATCCCATCGAAAAAATTTAGAAAAATCCTATTTGATTGCTTGCCAATTTTAGAGGTTGCTACTCGATGGCATCGAAGAATCGTCGATGTCATCGATGGATGTCGATCCCATCGAAGTAGGGCTGAAAGTTGGGCGGGTTCAACCCGACCGACCCGACATTGGGTTAGGGTCCGGCAGGATATTTCAGGTCTGATCTTAAGCTTGGGCCATACAAACACTAACCCGATAAAACTTGGGTTGGGTTCAGGTTGAGGTCTTGGGTTGCCCGACCCAACCTGAACCCGATCAATATATAAGTTACTTATAAATTATAATTGAGTGTGGATCGCTTGTGTTGAAGGCACACTAGTGATGTCGAGTCTCATTTGTCCACATCATTTCCAGGGACTCAAGCTAAGATTTCTCTCTCCCAAATAGACTTCATACTATGCTACATGACTTTTAAAGGAGGAGTTGTCTTATATTTTAGATTGTTTTTTAAAGAAAAAATGAAGTTCTTTATAATGAATAATCACATATATAATTAATAAAATTATAGATACAAAAAATAAGTTCTATATTAAAATATAATAAACTAATGTAATAACGAAAATATTAGCATGTATATACCCGACCAACCCGATCAACCCGACCGAGCCCGCTTGGGTTGGGCTTGGGTTGAGAATTCCCAACCCGAGATTGGGTTGGGTTGGGTTAAGGTTGAGGTATAGGAGCCTTGGGTTGGGTTAGGGTTGAGCACCAACCCGACCCAACCCGCCCGACTTTCAGCCCTACATCGAAGGTCCCATTGAAGACATGCACAAATTTGTGTAAGTGCGTGATATGTTTTCCGTTCCAATTGATCATATTATATATACCATGTGTAATCGAAATTAGGAATTTTTTTTTTTTTTGTTAATTATGGCTTTCTAAGTTGTTCTAAAAGGTTCAAGGTCATAGATAGAGTTTTAAAGGAGAGTCGAGGATTGTTTGAATGGAAGATCTACTATCTCTTATATTATTGCTTTCATAATGCAATACTCATCGCTTCGTATCACATTTTTTTTTTTTCCACAAAAAATTTGGATTGCCTTGTTATTGGATTTGTTTGTGCGATTGTAATACTTTGCTTGATTTTACTTTGTATGCTTCTACGAATCCCAACATGATTATGGTACTTTTTGCCCCCCATCGCCAGCCTATGAAAGACCCCACCAGATGAATGGTATGGATCATGCAGATGTCACGTGACTCCAGCCCAACACTCGGTTAGACCAAAGTTTCCAACAAAACGCCTTTGACAGTGTCATTCTCCTCACAGGGAATCCATTAAGCTTCAATTAACCTTCTTGAAAGAAAGGAAATAAAATAATAATTAAAAAAAATCCTATTGAAACCATGTTTGAGTATTGTGACTTGGACTGACCTGTCAGATTTCAGGTCACAACTCGGCCGAGTCAAGGGTGACTCGTGGTGTCAGACCAGATTGGGTCTGACTGAACCCGAGGCTTCAATCCATGTTTGGATGGTATAACTCAAAAATTACAAATCAGATGTTTATAAATGTTGGGTCAATAGCCTTAAAAATAAATAGTTGGGAAGAAAACACAACAATGGCCCAAAATAACATCAATGTATGGGAAGGCTAATAAATGAAGCATGGCCTGAATTTTATAGCAACCATTCAACTGGTAGCAATCAAATGAACAATTGTAAAGAAGATGGTCCATGCATCTAATTCAACGGATGAAATCAGAAGGTTTGGATCATCTGGTCAGTGTTATTTTCTAGCTAGCTATTTTCCATCTACAATATATGGCCCACAATTTGGACAGTTTGGATTGGTGAGTCATGACCAACATGCATTTGGCTCTAGCCCAAAGATTTCTAGATTTTTTAACCTTTGATGATGTCTCTAAAAAATCAGAGATTGGAACCGTCCATCCGTATCCTAACCATCCGATCTTCAATAGCACAAAGAGAAACACCCCCTCCTGCTTTGAAAATCCTAATCCACATTAACCCTTTTAATTTCAATGCCTAAAAACTGATTTTAGAAAACAAATTTTGTGATATTAATAATATTAAAAACGGTTTTAAAAATATTGATTAGCAAGCCATTGTGGGATAACATGCGTCTCAACCACAAATGGTCATCATGGCCATTGATCCAACCATCTCAAAAAACAATCACTCTGATACAACTACACATAAAAACTAAAAAAATAAAATAGTAGTACATGCACTGAACTGGCGTTTCCCAAATCAATGACCTTTTCTAATATACATTTTCAATCCACACAAACACACTCACACCACTTAGAATTTCAAGGAGGAGGAGACACTGTTCTTCACTCATTTCCCTGGCACAAAGTTGGTGGCATAAGCCCATGCATTGTTGTTCACAGGATCGGCGAGGTGGTCCGCCAAGTTCTCCAGCGGGCCCTTTCCGGTTACGATTGCCTGAACAAAGAAACCAAACATTGAAAACATGGCCAATCTCCCATTCTTGATCTCCTTCACCTTCAATTCTGCGAATGCCTCTGGATCATCAGCCAGTCCCAATGGATCGAAGCTTCCACCTGGGTAAAGCGGATCAGTCACTTCCCCAAGTGGCCCACCTGCAATGCGGTAACCCTCTACAGCGCCCATCAAAATGACTTGAGTAGCCCATATGGCTAGAATGCTTTGGGCATGCACCAAGCTGGGGTTACCCAAGTAGTCTAGACCACCCTCACTAAAAATCTGGGCACCGGCCTTGAACCATACAGCCTCGCCGAACTTAACACCGTTGCGAGAGAGTAACTCGGGGAAGACACACCCAAGCGCACCGAGCATGGCCCACCGGCAGTGGATGACTTCGAGCTCACGGTTCTTGGCGAACGTCTCGGGGTCGGCAGAGAGACCGGCGGTGTCCCAACCATAGTCACCGGGGAATTCACCAGTTAGATAGGATGGTGACTCACCAGAGAAGGGGCCCAAGTACTTGACTCGGTCCGGGCCGTACCATGGGCTACCAGAAGAGATGGGCTTGGGCTTGCCGGCAGTCTTTCGCATGGTGACACGGCCTTCACCGAGGAGTTCAGAGGCAGCAGGGGAGAGTTTTAGGGCCTTCCCAGCCAATGTGGGAGATGAGAGGGTCATGGTAGCCATGGTTGCAGCTTGTGTGTGAGGAGTGAGGACTGTGAGAATGTAATAGAATATTGAGTAGTGTTGAATGTGGGAAAGAAGGTGGCTCAAATAGAGGCGAGAGTAGGAAGGCCAGATGGGTCCTTATCTTTGGAGATTTCTTCCTCTCTTTTTATTGGCTGATGGATTTTTGGAGGGTTGATCTTATTTGGCCACTTGGCACTTCCTAGGCCAGGCATTACACTAGATTCTTTGGCACGCGAGTCTTCCTTTCTTTCATGGGCAGCCTCTCATCGGATATTTGATTCTGACAAGTGGTGCCAATCATTCGATGATCTAGACCGTTGATCCGTTGTGCCCCACCATGGATGGGCCATGCATAAAAATACTACCTGAAAAGGCAACAATAATCTTTCATTTATATGGCATACAGATAGATGGTTAAGAAGAAAAACACAGCAACACCACACATTCATTAGAAAATGTCCCAAGATTGGTAGCTGGGACCTTGACCTGGGATATTTTTGGGGCAAGATTCATCCATGGTGGGCCTAGCAGAACTATGGCTTGGATTACTGAACCATGAGCCCCCCTGTTGTCAGAACTAGGAACGGCGTACGATCTGCAGTAGTGAGGGTCGTGTATCATATAATTTGTGTCAGCCATTTTATTTTTACCATAATCGTGGACGGTCAAGATTATTTACACAAATAAGTCTGATAAATAATTTCATCCATCTATTTGTTGGATTGCTCATGATTCTAAAGAAAGATTTTTGTTAGGCAATAGTAACCATCCCATCCATTGCTTAGAAACGGATGGCTATAGTAAATTAAGGCCAATGGACAGTTCAGATCGATTAATTGGATTGTCCAAATTCGCTGGTTCTAATAGGTAATAAACTTACACTAGGACAGGTTTGGATCTTAATTTATTATATATATATATATATATATATATATATATATATATATATATATATATATATATATATATATATATATTGGGTTAACTTGTTAGTACACACACATGTCAGTATACACACATCTTAAGTTATTTTATATGAGATACTTATTCAATAGGTAATTTATCTTGTTTTCTATTTGTTAAGCAGATAAATATGTTAAGTTAAAAATTAGAAAAGTATACTTATTTCCAACATCAGATAATTATATATCCCTCAATTTTGTTCGGCCCACTTTTAATATTCACTGTCCATCATGTAGGACCAACTTTTAATGTAGACCGTTCATTATGTTGGGTCCACCTTAGCCGTCTTCAATGTGAACTGTTCATTGTGTGAGGCCCACCTTCAATGTGGACCATCCACCTTCTGAGGCCCACCTTCAATATCGGCTATCTATCATGGGAGGTCCACCTTAGATGTGGGTCATCCATCATTTCAAACATTGGATATGGGCAATCCATCTTGTGGGGCCCACCTTTAATGTGGCCCATCCATCGTGCAGGGCTCAACTTCAAAGTGAGCCATCCATCATATGTGTCCTTCCTTGGATGTGGGTAATTTATAGTTAGGAGCATCATGAAGGAGCCACCTTCATGTGGAGCCCACCATCAAGGTTATTGTCCATCCTGTGGGACCCACCTTCAACGTTCACTGTCCATCATGTGGGCCCAACCTTCAATGTGGGCCATATATCATGTGGGGCCACCTTTGATATGGACTATCCATCATGCACAGAGAGAGTATATAAAAAGCTGAGAACAAGAAATTTTTCAAAGAGAGAGAGAGAGCATAAAAGTGAGAATAGGAATTTTTTATTGATGGTTGTACCTAGCTATTCGGTGTAAAGTTACTTTTAAAATGGTGTTTTATCAAACTTTTATAACTTAATAAATAAATAAATAAAATCCAGTAACATTTTTTACTAACATAAGTACCAAAAAAATAGTTACTTATGGACAATTATTATATCCAAAAAGGTTGTTATTGTTGAAGACGAGATGGGGTACATTTTCTACTTCTTATTAGTCCTGTCCTAGCCTGCTAAGCACACAAAAAGGACCGTTCCCCACTAATCACCCCATCCATTGCAGTGATGGATGCTTAACTTTAATTTCCTTGATGGAGTGGAATTATTGAGTAGGATTCGGTGTAGTTGACACCAATTAGTTGAGATAAAACTTAAATGACAATGATGATCTTATTAAACTTATAAAATCAGAAACATAAATTTCTTTTATTATCAGTAGGCCATCTTATCATAGCCAACATATGTTTGTAAGGCCTTCCATGAGAATGATGGGGGAAACAAGATTCATAAAACTAACTGAAATAGATGAGGACATTGTCACCCAAATCACGAAGCAATCCAAATTATAGGTCATTTGTGATCTGGATCACTAGCTAGTTTTAGGGCCCGTTTGGATACCACCAAGTAAGTTACTTTTTCTACTTACAACAGTGGATAAGTAACTTACTTAAGATACATAAGTTTGGTTTATGATCAATAATTAATTAATTAATTTATTTTTTAAAAACTTTATTTGAAGTTAGTTAATCAATTCAATTTAATAAGTAGTAATCAAGATAAAATACTTAAGGCATTGGTAGCTGATCTTAAGTAACTTATGATCCAAACGCTCCCTTAGGACCTGTTTGGATACCACAAAACAAGCTACTTTTTCTACTTATAACAGTAAATAAGTAACTTATTTGAGAAAAGTAAGTTCGGTTTATGATCATTTATGAGTAACTTTTTTATTTAAAGCTATTTAATTAATTCAATTTTAATAAGTAGAAATCAAGATAAGCTACTTAAGGCATAAGTAATTTATCTTAAGTAACTTAAGTTTCAAAGATAAGCTACTTGTTTCACAAGTAACTTAAGTAACTTAAGTTTCAAAGATAAGCTACTTGTTTCACAAGTAACTTATCTTAGTTTTTTAACTTATTATGAAGATAAGTATGTTTGGCAAACAATAAACTCATCAACTTCTCCTCTCTATTGTGTCTCATTATGCCTCTCTTCAGCAACTTATGAAAAATAGAAAAGTGTAAAAAAAAAAAAAAAAAAAAAAACCTGAAGTGATCAAGTATTTTTAGGTTAGAAAGTTACAACTAATCCTAAACCAAATGGGCCCTTACTGTCCTTAAATCATGGTTCTCTACTCTTACTATTTGATTAAATTGTAATAAATATTTTATATTTATAATGTATAGATTTATATTAATTTATTCAATACCTTGCATGCAAATAAAAATATAATACTATGCATGCAGTGATCTATAATAATAACTCTCATCATCTTCATCTACAACAATAACCCTTCATATCATATATAAATTGCAAATGAATTTAAACATAAAACTATATTGCATGCAGTATCTGTTTTGGAATGACCAACATATTCCTACCCCAAAGCTAACATACCATGTATAAGAGGAAGTAGACTAGTAATTCCTTGTGAAGCAATTTTTTTCTTTTTTCTAAATATAATTGATAAAATTAGCCTATTTACATCTCAAACCGCGCTGTGCACAACAGAAATTGTTTCAGGCTATCCATTTTGGGGCCATCTCCATGAAGGAAACAAATCATTCCATCTTCTCGCTGGAACGAAATTCCTGTTCTTAAGTGGATTTTCGGTTGTTTCTTGGATGTCTGGAAAATAGACCATATGAAAATGTAATCCCTAGCATTTGGGCCATTGAAAATTCCTTCAAATCTAATGAATTTCCTGCGAATGGTCTTTTTTTTTTTTTTTTTCAATTCCCACTTTTCGTTCGAACAGTATATATAATTCCAGGCAATTCTTTCCCGGTACCCCAATAAGGTTCTAGCTTCCACCTAATTACAATGCCCAAACATGAAGAACATAATTTCTTTTGTGAGGATTTTGTTTCCATAAAAGCAGCAGCTTTTCAGGCATTATATTCTATGATATCTATAGAATTAGGCTTTCATAAAAGTAGTTTAGATAGAAAGAATGATAGAGATAGACATTAAAATTCAGACAGTATTACACAAAACAAACTTCCCTTTCATTAATCACTAATTTACAACAATGATCTCGAATTCACACACTCAAGTGATAAAAATTTCCTTCACTTGCCGGGGACGAAGTTAGTGGCGTAAGCCCACGCGTTGTTATTGACGGGATCGGCGAGATGGTCTGCCAGATTCTCAAGAGGTCCCTTGCCAGTAACAATGGCCTGGACGAAGAACCCAAACATAGAAAACATAGCCAACCGTCCGTTCTTGATCTCCTTCACCTTCAGCTCAGCAAACGCCTCAGGATCATCAGCAAGCCCCAGAGGGTCGAAGCTTCCACCAGGGTAAAGTGGGTCAGTCACTTCACCAAGCGGCCCACCGGCAATACGGTAGCCCTCGACGGCGCCCATCAAGATAACTTGGGTGGCCCAGATTGCCAGAATGCTTTGAGCATGCACCAAACTAGGATTGCCCAAGTAGTCCAAACCGCCCTCACTGAAGATCTGAGCACCGGCCTTAAACCATACAGCCTCACCGAATTTCACACCGTTGCGGGACAGCAGCTCAGGGAAAACGCACCCAAGGGCGCCGAGCATGGCCCAACGGCAGTGAATCACCTCAAGCTCACGGTTCTTGGCAAAGGTCTCAGGATCGGCAGATAGACCAGCTGTGTCCCAACCATAGTCACCGGGGAATTCACCGGTTAGATAGGATGGGGGCTCACCAGAGAAGGGGCCTAAGTACTTAACTCGGTCGGGACCGTACCATGGGCTACCGGATGCAACGGGTTTGGGCCTGCCTCCGGTTTTGCGCATGGTGACCCGGCCTCCACCGAGGAGTTCGGACGTTGATGGGGCAAGCTTGAGGGCCTTTCCAGCTAATGTGGGAGAGGAGAGGGCCATTGTAGCCATGACTGCACTTGTTGTATGTGTTTTGTGTGTGTGAGAGTGTGAGATTGTCTGAATTGGAGTGAGGGAATTTGGGGTGTTTAAATAGGATTGAGAAGTAGAGAAGATTAGATGTGTCCTTATCTTTGGAAATCTATATAGCTCTTCTCATTGGTGGATGGATTTTGAGGTTTTGATTTGGAGCCAACCATTTGGCACTCTCTACACCATGCATTTCCAAGATTCTTTCTTTGTATGATGATTCTTCTATTGGTTATGTTCTTGTGAGAGCAAATACCAACATTCCACGTGGCATTTTGAGATTACTCTACCGGTTGGGTTATCTAAACCGGAGATGTTGAGAGGATTCGTGCAAGGAAAGATGGAAAGAGGGCATTCGTAGTGATACGAGCTAATTCGGTACACTTGTGTGGGATCAGAGCTGCTCATTAGGTGGGGGCCGGCTACATAAAATGCCCAGACCAAAAAACAAATCAAGATCTATAATGAGGTGGGCCACAGTTTTTAAGTCGAACATAGATGTTGGTTTTGGTTCCTCAACTCATCTATTTTCTCAGGGACCCACTTGATGAGTTGGAAGGCCTGATGTTTGGGCCAGGGCTTGTTGACGTTGGGCCCTACCTAAAGAATGGCTTGGATCTCGTTCTCACCTCCCAGGAATGGCTTTACCGGAGGCGGATTGCCTACTCAGAGCGTACTGAGTAAACTCTGTGGGGCCCACCGTGATTTATCTATCTTATCCATGCCGTCCATCTGTTTTACTAGCTCATTTTTAAACATGAAACCAAAATTAAATCATATCCAAATCTCAAGTGGACCACACCACAGGAAACAGAGCGAATTTAACACCTACCGTTGAAAATTTCTTGGGAATGATAGAAGTTTTGGATCAAGCTGATATTTGTGTTTTCCCTTAATCTATGTCTTTGTGACCTTATAAACATGTTGGATGACAGATAAACATCGCTGCGGGCCCTAGGAAGGTTTCAATGGTGGATGTCATTATCCCCACTGTTTCCTGTTGTGTGGTCCACTTGAGCTTTGGATATGCTTCAATTTTGGGCTCATGCCCTAAAATGAGATCAAAAAAATGGATGGACAGTGTTACATCCACGGTGGTGTCCTCAGAGTTTACTACGCACGCAATCCTCTTCGAGTTTTCTCCTTAATGCTGAGGTCTTGGTATGCATTCCCTGTTGGGGGTGGCTAACAGTGAAGTGTGAATTGCCAGTAGGTGTAGTCCCAAGCCTCCCCCCCCCCCCCCCCACCCCCCCCCCACCCCCCCCCCCCACCCCCCCCCCCACCCAAGATTGGCAAGTTTGTAGATCAATCTGGACCGACCAACTGATAGCCCACCTTATGGATGAGCCCATTTTAGTTTTTTAAGTTCCCAAACTTCCACAACGGATGAATTATTTTTGAATTTCAATTTTTAGGCCACGCCTCATCCAATAGTGGTCCACTAATTGAACGGCCCAAATCCAAGCAAAGCATGAGAATCAACGAGTTTTGAGGTTGATGCCAGTTGACAAATGGTAATCAACTGCACGGTGGATCCAAACATGACCTTAATTGTGAAACACATGACATGATTTATTTGATAAATTAAATATTCAACCATATTAAAATTTCTAGTATCCTTTGAATGTGGGGTGCCGAGTCGGTGGATCCGTGACTGTGGGGTCCACCTTGATGTATTTTCCTCACATCCAGGCCGTCCAGAGGTTTTGACAAATCATTTTAGTAGCTGATCCCAACAATGAAGCAGATCCAAGTCTCAGGTGGACCACACCAAAGGAAACAGTGGTGATTAACCATTAAAAACTTCTTTTGGGCGAGAAAAGTTTTGTATCAAGCTGATATTTGTGTGGATCCTTCATCCAGGTCTTTCTGACCTTATCAACAGGTTGGTTGACGAATAAAAAATCAGGCAGCCCCAAGAAATTTTTAATGGTGGATATTCAATCACCACTCTTTCCTGTGGTGGGATCCACCGAAGCCCCGTTGAATGTAGCAATTGGGTCACACTTGTATTCAACGAATCTATACCTTTACCTTGCACTATCTCTGGAGCGTGCATATATTTAGGCTAGGACCCAATACTAGGTGGGCCACTGCCTATCTGAAAAGCTTGTAGGGTTCTCTTCTCGTTGCTACCCTGTCCCACCTTTATAATATTATGGATCCTGCAGGTGGGCCACGGCTACCAAAATTTCTCCCAGTTTTTTATATTAATTGTTGCTTTCAATTGGATATAACTTCTCTCACTTAATTGATGCACTGGCTGTCTAGTAACCTCCAATCCTAGCCTTCCAAGCAATGATATTTATGGCCCCCACCTGTTCTTTAGATGATAGACAGCTACGAACCAATGGCTCCAAGCTATAATAACAAGCTCCACAACAACTCAGATAGCAAGCAAAACAGAGAAATGATGAAAAACCTGCCTCCACATACTCTTCTTTTATGACTTGTGAATTATCCACATTTCAAGTCTAACAAATACAATGGTCTTGTAACCAAATTTACAATTTCTGCAACGCCTCAGAGATTGCTGGTTCTCCTTTGCTAGCAAAGTCTGCCAGTTATGGGAAATCAAGCCATTGAATTTGTAAAACATGGAAGCCTGAATTTCACTTGACCATTCAGGCATTTGCTTTGGTTTAGCTATATTCCAACCAAAGGTCTTGTGAGAAATCTAGAGTGCTTCCAAGCTACTTGCATTCAGTTCATTCGGAGTGAACCGCTCCCATTTGAAACTCTTTGTACATTCATGAGGACGATGAAATAATGGACTGACTAGAACTCCCGTCAGGTCTTTCATCTACTTTTATTATTGTTTGGATTTACATATCTTCAACTGAAGGGACAGTTGGAACATAACCAGCATTTCTCAGTTGAATGGTAACCTTCTCCAATGTGTTGTATATGGCTTCACTGTCAGGGTGAGAGATGTCGCCTGCTGAAAATACATGGACCTGTCTATTCACCTCAATCCAACTGCACCCTGGAGATTTTTTCAGTCCCTTACCTTTGATAACAGCCTCGACCCCCTCTACTTCAGCCCACCTCCCTGCAGAATCATAGATGTCTGATAACAAGAGATAATTTCCAAAATTCTGAGGCTCCAGTTCGAAAAGGCGGGCGGCCACAATTTTACCAAGCTCTAAATTCGAATGCATCTTGCATGCTCCCAACAGAGCTCCCCAAATTCTACGATCAGGCTCAATCGGCATTTCTTTTATGAATTTATATGCCTCGTTTAGCAGCCCAGCACGGCCCATTAGATCGACCATGCAAGTGTAATGTTCTAACCTCGGGACAATCCCATAGACGGGATACATTTCATTGAAGTATCTCCACCCTTCCTTGACCATTCCCTGATGACTACAAGCAGAGAGTACGGACACAAAGGTCACATGATCGGGAGCCAAACCCGCTGTTTTCAATCTTTCAAAAAGAGTCAATACTTCTTCACCATAACCATGCATGCCATAACCACCCATCATGCTTGTCCATGTGACGATATTCCCGGGCTGCAAGCTTTCAAAAAGATATCGCGCACTTCCGATGTCTCCACACTTGCAATACATGTCAAGTAGAGAGGTCCCAGCAAAAACATCAGAATCTATTCCTCTCCTGAGCAAAAATCCATGAATCTCCTTACCTGGTCCTAAAGAAGCCATGTGAGCACAAGCTGCAAGCACGCTCGCCAATATGACTGGATTGGGTTTCAACTTTTGCCTCTGCAGCTCTCGCAGAAGGTCGAGTGCTACATCAGCATAACCGTTCTGAGCATAGGCAATGATAATGGCGCCCCAGGCTAGGATATCCCTATCGGCAACTGTGTCAAAGACAGATTGTGCTTCTTCAATACATTTGCACTTTGCATATAAATCAATCAGAGCAACACCTACAAATGGGTCCCGCCAGAACCCATTTCGGATCGAGAATGCATGAATTTCTTTTCCTTTACAAAGTTCTTCCAAATTCGCACAAGCCGCTAAACCACTTGTGACAGTAACACTATCGGGCTTTATCCCTTCTCTTTGCATTTGCATGAAGAGTAGCAAGGCATCAGAGGCATAACCATTCTGATTATAGCCACCAATCAAAGCATTCCATGAAACGACATTTCTTTGCACCATTTTATAAAAAATTCGGCGTGCCAACTCTAAGCAACCGCATTTTGAATACACATTGATAAGTGAATTCAAATTCATAACCTCAACATCTAGCTCATTACGAATCATGAGCCCATGAACCTCCTTCACCAGACAAAGTTCAGAAACCGAAGCGGCAGCTGAGAGGAAATGTAAAACCGTCACTGAATTTGGTTGAACCCTATTGACCTGCATTTGGCAAAACAAACCCAATGCTTTATCCAAATGACCGTTTTGTGTGTAACCCGCAAATAAGGCATTGTAAGATGCAATACCTCTCTCTGACATTGCATCAAAAGCTCTTTGAGCAAGTTCAATGTTCCCTGACTTGGCATACATGTCAACGAGTGACGTGCCCACAAAGATGTTGATCTCCAAACCACATTTGATCATGTACCCATGAACAATTAATCCAAGCCCAACGGCCAGAATCGAAGTGCATGCTTTCAAAATACCAGGAAAAACGAAGCTGTCAGGGTTAACACCTTCCACCAACATTCTGTGAAAGAGCTTGAGCGCTTCAAGGTATGACCCATTTGAAACATACCCTCTGATCATCGAGTTCCACACGACAACATCCCGTTGAGGAATTTCATCGAACAGTTGTTGAGCATATTCAAGACTCCCACAAATTGAATAAGCCCGCACCAGTTTGGATGTAAGAACTGTGGAGTGGGTGAATCCACACACAAATAAGAGGCCATGGATTTGTTTTATTTCTGAGATAAATCCCTTTCGAGTGCAATATTCCAACAAGTCAGAGAAATTGGAAGTTGACAACCTGGCCGAATCATGAGGAGTTAATTTGGGTTTGAAGGCGAGGGGTTGAGGAATTGCCTGGAGTGCAAAACCCATCTCAGTACAAGCGTTTCAGATGTATTTGGGATTGTTCATCCAAGAAGATCTGGAAAGAAATATGTTAGAAATCTCTCTCTCTCTCACTCTCTCTCTCTCTCTCTGACGCATTTAAAAA
Source organism: Magnolia kwangsiensis (assembly GCA_037074715.1). Classification (NCBI taxonomy): domain Eukaryota; kingdom Viridiplantae; phylum Streptophyta; class Magnoliopsida; order Magnoliales; family Magnoliaceae; genus Magnolia; species Magnolia kwangsiensis. Next base: position 22,188,845 of record CM073574.1, read on the forward strand.
TGATCACTTTAGCGTTTTCACCTTTTCACCATAGCCCCGCAGCACTCGTGTAATAGAAAATCCAGACCATACACCTAGTAGGCCCTGTCGTGAATGGAGCTGAACCACAAGAAATCAAACCGGTTGGATAATCCCACTTGTCCCGAGATTGGAGCAAAGACTATCTATGGAAAAAGGAGGCCCTGTTGCCGATTTCAAAACACTTGCTGAAAGTCCGAATTTGGTTCACACATCTGACCCTGCATCTGATGACTGGAGCAGCTTGATGGACAAGTAATCTGAACGGTAGGGCCTACCTAATGCACGGTTTTGATTTTTGGGCCATCACCATCCACAGTGGGGTCCGCCAGATGAACTGCTTGTAGCCAATCTAATATGCGTGCACTAATAGATAATGCTCTTTAATTGCTTACGGACAGATTTGAAGAGCCCTTCATTCCCGCAAGGAATGATAATTGCTACTGGTTTTTTTTTTAAAAAAAACAAAACTTCATCATCATTTGCAAAAAAAAAGAAGAACAAATTGGGGGTTATTTTCCTGCAAATCTGAATACTAGTTACTAGGAACTGCTGCCTAAATGTGTTTTTATTGATCAAAAGCTTGTATGACAGAAACAACATAGAGGTACATCAGCATTGCCTGTTCGAAGGAGGAAAGTATGAAAATCGCTTCGACATTTCTTGGAGGGAATACAACTAATGCTTAATTGTGTGGGGTATACACTGCCCAATGAACAAAAAATTACACCAAAATATACAAAAAGGATAGCAGGCTCAGGTACATGAATGCAATGCACCTTCACAACCAACTTGGAAATTCTTTTCATCCTCTGTCAGCAGGTATTTTATCCTGTCATCCCCGAATCATTGCGTGAGGAGGCGAACTCCCAGAGAAAACCCCAACAACTAAAATTAGGTTCTGAGAAAAATTGCACTCCAGTAGAATGTCTTCTGCTGTAGTGTGAGATGGAGAGCCCGGCAACATCAAAATGACTATACACGACTTGCTGCTCTTGCTCTAGCCACAGATTTCTCATAAAGCTCTTCATACTGTGCAGCAGAAGAATCCCAACTGAAATCTATCTTCATGTTCTTCTGGACAAGCTGCTGCCAGCTTTCATTATGTTTCATGTATTGGTTAAATGCCCGTTCCAAAGCTCCGTTTACTCCCTAATGAATTGTTATGGCAAGAAGCTTATTCAATTCAGTATGGTTGAAAATGTGGGATATCAATAAAAGAAAACAAACAAATATATGACGAACACCCAACAAGAGGGTAGAGAATGATTGTGCATAAACCACCTGCTCATCAGCATTCAAAAATGTAAAGCCATTGCGAAATTGAGGTGGAATCATATCATCGTCAACATCGAAAACACTGCAGAAAACAGTTGAAGAAAAATTAAACAATGACAACCAAACAGATGTCACAATGCAAATGACAAAGGCCTATGGTGAAAGTATTTAAAAAGAATACTCACCTGTCATTTAACCCTCCAGTTTTTCTCACAATAGGCACAGAACCGTATCTCATGGCTATCATCTGTGGAAATTAGAGACTTCAGGTTTAGAATTAACTTGATCATACTGAAAGATATTCTGCCGCAGCAAAATGGCAATCGAGTTTCTCAAGATGCAACCTGTTCCGGCCATGCTGTGTATAACATCTATAAATTTCTAGAAAGAGGATCCTTACTCATGCCTCAGTGATAGACTCACAAGAGTTTCAACATGAGGTCATGGGTTCGAGTACCCATTGCGGTGAAAAACCACTGTGGTGAGTGCGTGGGTGTGTGGGGTGTGAGTGCGTGTGTAAAAAAATAAATAAATTTCTAGAAAGAAGGCAATGATAATACCTGTGTGAGGCCACAAGGCTCGAATATTGATGGGATTATGAACATGTCAGATGCAGCATAGATATTGTGTGAAAGAGCCTCATCATATTTTAATATCAACCGAATGTGAGGGTTGCTCTTGAAATGGTTTGCGATACCTTCAAACTCCCTCTACAAATGAATGTACAATGGTCAGTCGAAAGTCATGGTGATTTTATTTTATTTTTTTACAACAATCAACATCAAAAACAGACTTTAACAGTTTGACCATGAAACTAGGATACAAACTCAAGCATATGAGAAGACATAAGATTTCATATCTGTGAATCGGATTTATTTTCCACATTTTGATGAATCCAATTTGTATGAATGCCAGGAGAAACTAATAGGCATTTTCCATATACTGTCCGCAGAATATTTAACTTGTTCAACCCTTTAATGGGAGTACCGCCTCCTAAACTACCGTGCAGCCCAATTAGCTCTTACAGTTTGCAGCGCATGTCTTGCACAAGTTAACCAAGTCTAGACTTTTTCTTATGAATGATTTTATCTAAAAGTCAAATAAAACAAAATTAAATATGGAAGCTCAAGCACTACAGGAGAGTAACAACATTGCTGATCACAATTCACCCTCTCGTCCCACTGTTCTTAGCTAAAAATTAGAAAGATCGCCTGCCTCTCTCCTCACATGACAAAAAGAAACACTCGAAACAGAAGAATTGCTGAATTTTTTTGAAATGACAGCACTTCTAGAACCCTCGGACACTTGAGCTTCATGTTAGATTAGGCCAGGACAGATGCATGGAAGGAATCAAAAAGATGGAGATGAAGCAACGGAAATCCGAGAAGCAATCTAATGATGGAAGGGATTTTGGAGTGAAATTGGGTTCTTGCATGTCATTTTTATGGAGAATACGGAATTCAAATGAAGAGTGAAGTTTGATGATGATGATGACGACTTCTTTTTTTCCTTTTTCTTTTCCTTTTGAAAAGTAACTAGTCAAGGACATCTCAACTCAATCACAGTAATTATGAAAAAGAAAAAAAATATATCATCAGAAAGACACAAAATGATACACCCTGAACCAACAGACCTACACCATTCACTAGTAGCAGACATATACAGCTCAAAGAAAAAGTTCTCTTATGAAAAGTTATCTATATTTGGAGCTTAGAGAGCCTCACCAGCTAAATCTATCCAATCCATTGAAAATAACATATGAGAAATATAATTTGGATCTACATTTCACAGCATTTACATAAATTTTTTTTTTTTGTTCCTTTGGTTCAATTGATATTCACAATGGAGTTTTGCCAATTCAGCTTTTGTTCAAAATAATAAAAATAAAGCATGAATGTTCCAATGATGCAGAGAACATAATGTTACTTGAATATGTGGCACTGGGCTTGAACCCAAAAGCACAAACTGCCCTCCTAACTCCAATGTTCGGTATATCGCATGCCTGATGAGATGGACACCCTTCTGCGGTACCAGACGCGTAATGCAACCAACCTATTTCACGAAACATTACAGAATTTTCAGAAAAAGCATGTCTACAAAATATCATGGTCTATCCATCAAGAAGCTGATAAGAATTCAACAACAGGTTCCAGTATGGTTATAACAGAAGCTATATAATCATTGAGAATCTAAAAATTGATTAAAACAAATGAAAGAACACAAATTAAACAAGCATAAATAGTTGAAGTACATAATGGATTAAAATGAGGAGCATGGGAGCTTGCTGTTGGGCAGGGTCCAGCTCACATGCTCAACACATGGGCTGGATAGGACACTACAGGTCTAGAAATTTCATTTAAAGTTTGTCATCGTACCTCCGCAGTCTGACCTCTTGGGCATAAATGCATAATGCATAATGCCTAAAAATTCTCCAGCCCAACAGCAAGCTCCCATGCTCCCACTCACACCCTACTCCCAGTTTGTGCCAAGTTTCAATAGAATGGACAAGGGTCTTAATTGGCATGAAGGAGATTAAAGTGACGTCATAACTTGATAGCTTAATAAACACCCCAAAACTGGACAACGGTCTATATTTTTCAAATTTATGATTTGGCTTCTAAGATAAACACTTCATTTACCCATGTTTTTAGAGAGGTGAATGATTTTGGGACTTACTTGCTGTCTAATAGATGTCTTATTTGATGCTTGAGCCACAAAGATAACAGGCCTTAAAAACGCAAGTAAAAGAAATTTTATTGTAATTCACATATATCATTCCACAAAGATAACAGGCCTTAAAAACGCAAGTAAAAGAAATTTTATTGTAATTCACATATATCATTCCTGGCAACAGCTGGTAACTTATCAGTTTTTAGGTGCCTATCAGATAATGATGCCGATTAGAACAGAAAAGATAATTTAGGTGACTACCAGCGGCTGTGTAGCATTGGCAGAGGAGAGCTTTAGTTGCTTTCTTAAAGCGTCCTTATTCTCCGCTTTCCCCTGGAGATCATCAGCATGGTACTGGACTCGGAGAAAAGTATCTGTAGAAGGATTCCACGAATCCATATCAATCCCATTAAGAATTCCAACAAACTTTTTGGAGTGAGAGTTTAATGTTCCATGCAGGCCCCGTCCTCCCTGCAAAGCAATAAAAGATTGATCACATACCAGAAGAATGGGAAGCATGCATTTAAATATATCATGATAAGATATAAGACATTGCTTGTGTTTGAGGATCACCCTCGCAATCTTATTATCTTCCTTTTTTTTTTCTATTGTGAATATTTCTGCATCACTTTCAGATCCAGATCTATAAGAGATCCCAAATCACATTAGCTTGGCATGTATTTATTGCGTCAAAATGGAAACCAAATCGAGCAAATGAAGTACAAAATGTTGTGGCCTGAAAAATGTGATCTATTGCGTTTGAAGTAAAAAGGATATCTGATATCCACATAAGAGAAAGAGGAGGAGGTTTTTTAAAAAAATGATCAAGACTAGGTTTTCATTCATATAAAATGACAAATAGCTGACCCCAAGCAGTGGGGGGATAAGGCTTAGATGAGATGATGATGATTTGTGACTGGGAAAAAGAACAATGACCAAATTGAAGTCAACATCTAGGCAGGTAGGAGCATCAGATTGCTGTGATTTTTGTAAGGTGTCCCTTGAAGAGAACATTGGATTGAAGGGATGGTCAAGATCAAGTGGTCGGAATGTGCAAGTGTTGCAAATGCAAGACTAGTGTAGGAAGCTTCCATATGCCACCAATATATAGAACTAGTCCTCATTCTCCTAATATTCAGAAACAATATATTAGTCATTGAAGCTTTCTAGATCCCCGATCCCTCCTTTGGTCGCATATCAACCACCTTATCTCTACTTCACATATTAAGGTTTGATTTATTGAATAACACCTTTCTTAACATTGATAGCATAGATCTGGTGGGGAATCTTCGGTTCAGCATTCCAATGTGCAGATTCTGGGGTTCTCTATTTACCTTGGAAGTTTAGGGGATAAACCATTAATGGAGGAAATTCCATGATGTTATTGGTTAGGCATCAATGAGAAATCCAAGTTCATAGAAGCTTGTGTGCATTGTCAAGGTTTGACTTATTGAATAACACCTTTCTCTACATTGATAGCGTGGATCAGGTTGAGAATCTTCACATCAACATTTTAATGTGCAGATACAAGTTTCTACATTTACCTTGAAAGTTTAGAGGGTTCCATGAAAGCTATTGATTGGGCATCAAAGGCAAATTCAGGTCCAGGGAGGATTGTGCGTGTTATCAACAAAATCTGGAACTTAACTTCATCCACCGATGTAGTTTTCTGACATGTAAAATGGGAGGCAAATGAGGGATTAGCTTCTAAGGCTGTAGATCCAGACATTTTTTTCTGGAAGCTGGTTATATCTGTAATTTGTTTGCAGTTCATTTTTGCTTCTCTGTATTTTTTAGGCTTCGGCCTCTTATCAATAAAATTATCACAGTTTCAGAAAAAATGGGAGGCAAATGAGTTCGTTGAGGCAAAAATAGACTGCCCTTATGTATTTGGTAATCTCTGCCCTTATCTTAGGCTGTACTCTCTTCTTCTTTCTGTGAAGTTGCTGCTTATCAGGGAAAAGAATAATGTTCATATTTTGTTTTTGTATCACAAATACTAGTACTTAAGATCTTTTATTTTCCAATGTTTTTCATGTAGTCCTCATCACAATAATCAGCAACTTCCCCTGATGAAGTATGCAACTATAATGTTATTCATTTCTAAAAGAAAATAGCACACGAACTTACTGAGATTTCATGTCAAAGTTTTCAGTATAGACAATCTGGATATCAATGGTTCAGCAGATGCAATTTGGTAACTGAGATCTAGCTGAAGAAAGCTGAGTCAGTGGTGCTTCCTAAGAATCGGGCACTAGATCATTCATGAACAATTACAAAGCCCAAGTATCAAAGATTCATCAAAGGAGCGGTGTTTTGAACCACTACATACATAAAGCAAGGGCACTAGAACTTTCATTTAAAGTTTGTAATCGTACCTCTGCAGTTCGCACTTCCTGGGCATAAGTTGGAGATACTGTTGTTACAATGTTGGAGAACACAATCGCACCCTAAAGAATGGGAACATGTAAAACACATCGCACCTTGATGCCTTTTTCTTAATTCAAATGAACCATTGAAATCAATTACCTTAAGTGGATTGACTCTATCATGTGATGCATTGTCCTGCATCCTATCAGGTCTACTGAGTTGGTGAACATCAAGGCCACAGGATGCCAACTCTGAAGCAGGTGCTGTCCCCTGATACTCAAAATTGTGGCATGTAAAGCAAATTCTAGCCGTATTCAAACCTCTAGGAGCATACAAATCCCAATAGAGTGGTGCCTGAGAAGTCAAGTTTACTCATTAGAGGGGGAAAAAAAACATCAGAAATTATTTATGAAAAGGAAGTAGTGAAATTCTAACTGTTGCCAGTGCATACAACAAACGCTGTCTGCCAGTCATGGCAATGGATTATATCTGGTTTCTTGCCAGCTTGAAGAAGCAATTCAAGTGCTGCACGGCTAAAGAATGAAAAACGCTTGAAATCATCATTCTCTCCATAAAATTGTCCTCTCCAGAAGAATTTAGCCGGATGATGAGGCTCAATGAAATAAACAGGAAGACCTGTTAACAATTCTAATCGACATGAATCATAACATCATTTGCAAATGGAAACTAAGAATTAATGAGGAACTATTGCTGACCTTCGACTGTTCCAACCCAAATTTTATTTTGGAATAGCTGGCCATCAAAATACGACTCCAGCACTACATCTAGGGCCTGCAAGAATAGTTAGGATATGAAATGAAACAGAGTTCTTCCTGAAAAGCCAAAAATAATGTGACCACCCACCTGGCTAAAAGCCAAAAACAATAAATATACCTTTAAGTCACCGATACGATCATATTGCATGCAGTCATATTTTGGAAGAACAATTTCCACAAGGTGTCCTCTCTTTTGGAGTGCTTTACCAAGGCCCGCCACAACATCCCCCAGACCACCAACCTTTGAAGAAATTGCATAATGGGTTAGGAACTAATTGCTAAACTGAAAGTGACATCTCCAAACTTAACCAACTAAACAACTTAAACCAAAAAGAAAAAAGAAAAAAGAAAAAAGAAAAAAATCTTAAAATGTAGCCATTTACATTTTCGTCCAGGAATTTACAATTATATGATAGAAGAGAAATGGGCCTGTTTCAATGTACCATCAACCCATGTATTTGCACATTCTACCTTTTTTACTTCAAGAATAGATGATTTTATTTTATAATGTGAAGTCAAAAGTACATGAGCTAATCTACCCCATACATTGGCAAGGGGGGAACCAGGCAGCCCTAAAATTGCTTGAAAATAAGCAGCAAAATCCAACCCTGAACTACAGATCGTCCCAATTTCTGAGCACAACTATCTTTGCACATGCTACCTGTCGACCTCTCCTTGAATTGAGGGACCAAGTGTATAACTCCAGCAGGACCATGAAATGCAGATGGAGACATCGGTCCTATCATTCTTCTGCCAAAGCCAACCCAAAATAGGTAATGGTACCCTATCTTGCTTATTTTCTTGCTTTTATGCTGCTTGTGTGGGCAATATGATGTAACACTGAATCTGTCAATTTTGACAATAACCGGAGGAGCTTTGTTTGCAAGAAGAAAAAGGGGAGAAGGAAGAAGGGAAATTGGGGATCTAAGGGGATTCGATTGTAATTTGGCAATTAAACCCCACCCAAGCGCACACACAAAGGAGAATTCTCGCTCAAAAGCCTCTCTATTCTCTTACAATCTCAGAATTCAACTATTTATATAAATCCCTGTAACTTCTCTGAATAATCCATCAACTAATCCCAACTTCCTAGGTAATCAAAGTGATTAAGCTCCTAAAACATACTTAGAAACACTAATGACATTGTTTTACAACTAAATACAACAAACCAAAAGAATCTCAACAGAATTACCCACTTAAGAAACCAAAATAGTTTAAACCATCAAACAGAAAATGGAAGTGAAGGTCGGTGGAATGCAGAGGAACCTTCTCTGCATTCCAGTCACCAGCTTGCTAGAACATAGAAAGTTTCTCTGCGCCCAGCTGATGGGGACATCAGAGGACCTACTCAGATGTACCAGAGACGGAGACGATCACCCACATTAGCATAGCTTTCTTTGTGGATGGGAGACGAGTTCCTGATGAGACCCGCCAGGCCATTTTGAAGACCCCACATGCATTGGACGTGCATTAGGAAGACCCCACCATGGGATGATATATGTGGGCTACTTAGGAGATTATTTTAGTCATATCATTTCTATTTCGTATCAATCCGACCGTTGGATCTTGTCGATCAAACCATCGGGCCACCGGATCTTTTAGATTTGGACCCCTTGGACTCTAATCTTGCTTTTTTTTATGGTTTTTGGTATTTTTAGGAGTTATTTAATGGTTGTGATTGATAATGTATGTTTTAGTTTTCTTATTTTGAACGATGGGCCACTTTACTTAAGTGAGTGGCATAGTTGTAATTATGTTGGATTTTAATTTCGAATTTTTTATTATAAAAGCACAGGGGGGGTGGAGTTCCAACCCTAGTGGTGTTATTGAGAAGAGAGAGAGAGAGAGAGAGAGAGAGAGAGTGGAGCTCTCATGTATGAAGGATTTTTCCTCATTATTTTCTAGGGTTTTTTTAATAAAAAAAACCCTCCCTTCCAATTAAATTGTGGAAGGGTAGAAACTTGTTTGGTGGTGGATTCCCCAAGGTACGTCCTTCATCTTGCTCTTCTTTGAAAGGTAGTCTTCTTCTTACATCTTTCTCATCTTCTTCGAAAGGTATTATTCTTCTTCTTCTTTTATCTTATTCTTTTCCCTTTCATTACAACCTTTTAAACCCTAGATCTTCAATTTCTTATTTTCTCCAATTTCTAAAAATCTTAATTCCAAAATCCTCAATTCTCAAAAACCCTAATTCTCCATATTTCAGATTTTTTCCTTCCTAACCCTAATCATAAAACCTACAAATTTGTCCATTGGGTGTAGAATGTGTCTATGCTAAATTGGAAGTTTCATCATTCCATCAGTCCTAGTTTTAATTGATTTATGTGATTTCTTAGCATGCGGGCATGTGATTTAGGTTAAATCAGATTTTATTTCCTATTGTTTACTCTTAATTAATTGGTAGGTTAGAATCTTTTGTTAATTGAATTACTTTATGGACTCTTTCATAATCTCCATGTTGCATGCGAGCATTAAATCATGTGTCCTGGCATCAAATTTGGTATCAGAGAACAAGTTTAGCATATGATTTTTGTGTTGCATCTAGGTTAGAGTCGCATTTAGGGTTAGTAGAGCATGCATTGCATATAGGATCATATTGCTGAATTTTTGTTGGAGTATCTTATTGTTGAATTTTCAGTTTGTAATTTTCAGATTACACCCATGCTAAATTTTCAGTTTGGTACCCGTGGATTACTATCTTGCTAAATTTTCAACATAAGATTTAAGGATATCGACTTGCTGAATTTTTCAGTTAGTGTGTCTAGCGTGATCTCTAGGTTAGTATTATCTTTTTGATCACATTGTCCTAGGACCTAGAGTTTCCTTTAGAGTGTCCTTGTGTTTGCCCACTTATTCAGGATGTGGCTTTGGTCTACATCCCACTATGAATCTAGAGCAGATTGACAAAGCCCTTAACACTATCAACAACCGTTTGACAGCTATTGAAGCGCACAATAGGATCACTACAACTCAATTAATTGTGATCAGTGAGCGTGTCAATCGGCTTGAAGCCTCCCTTCAGGCAAACTCCGACACTCGGGAAGATGTTCAATCACAAGTTGAGAATTAAGTTGAGACTGTGCCACTTGCAATTATTAGCTGCGCCTTGAGCCAAAATGTAGAAAGTGATGATTGGCACAAGGATTCAATTATCCACACTTATGCCAAGTGTGGTGGCAAAAACTGCAAGGTGATCATTGATAGTGGCAGTTGCATCAATGTGGTATCTACTCGCACCATGGACCACTTAGGTATGCTAGTCGTTCCTCACCCTTAGCCCTATCGAGTCTCATGTGTTGATGCATCTTCAATTTTGGTTTCTCAGCGTTGTCCTATTCCCATCCAGTTTTATTCCTATACGGACACGTTGTGGTGTGATGTTTGCCTATGGATATAGGCCAAATTATTTTGGGAAGGCCTTGGTTATATGACATGGACACAACACTATTCGATTGCTCGAATACGTCTTCGTTTCTGTATGGAGGTAAGAGGATTGTCTTAAAGTCTCTCCCACCCAAAAGCATCCCTAAAAAGGAGGACGTCAATACATGTGGTCTTGAAAATGTGACGAAACTCTAGCTTGAGTCTCTTCCTATAGTTAATGTCAAAGAGTCTGAAAGAGAGACTAAAACTAATTTGATGTTATATGCCCACGTGGCAAGTGAGGTCACACCAAAGGTTATTATGGAGATGCCACCTGAGGTTACACCTAAGGGTAGTGTAGAGTTACCATCTGAGGTGAGTCCGGTATTGGAGGAGTCCAGTGTTATTATTCCAGAGGGCATATCATATAAATTTACACCCGTACGGGACATTCACGCATTGACTCTACCAAACCTTCATCACGATCAAATGAGTCCTGGAGAGGAAGTGGATTTGGAAAGACGAGTAGATGAGCCTATGACCCCTATAGATTGCATACCCATGTTTGTGTCATATAGGCCTTTAGAGTTTGCATATGCATCTATACAACAAACACATGACTTGCATGTGGAGATTAGAAAAAGAATCAATACAAGTAATGAAACATACAAAATAATTGCCGACTCACACCATAGGTTTAAAGAGTTCGTTATGGGTGATGAAGTCATGATTAAAATGTCCAAAAAGGTTTCCACAGAGAACCATAAAAAAATTACAAGCCCGTAATGCTGGACATATAAAATCTTGAAAGACTGGGTTCGAATGCTTACTTAATAGATCTTTCACCTAACATGAGTATCAGTCCACATTTAATGTGGAAGATCTAGTACCGTTTCATGGACATTCCCCTAACCCTCACATGAACTTTGATGATGATGCCCCTGACCTATCCCAAAATCAATAGCCATTACCTGACCCCTCTTCTCAATCTTTACCATCCATACCAATGAGAAGAGAGGAGATGAAAGATATCTTAGATGAAAAAGTGGTTTCCACACGACATAGCAGTTATCAAGAGCACCTTGTCAAGTGGAAGGACAGACCAAAATCAGACAGTACGTGGATCACAAAGGCAAAGCTCTAGCGACGAGACTCGGATCTCCTCAAGCATCACTGTAGATTTATTTATCCAGAGGCGAAATCTCCTCAGCTGAGGGGAATTGATGGGAACATCAGATGACCTACTCAGATGTACCAAAGACGGAGACGATCACTCACATTAGCATAGCTTTCTTTGTGGATGGGAGACGAGTTCCAGATGGGCGGGTGGATGGGGGACACGAGTTCCAGATGGGCAGGTGGATGGGGGACACGAGTTCCAGATAGGACCCGCCAGGCCATTTTGAAGATCCCACGTGCATTGAACGTGAATCAAGAAGACTCCACCTTGGAATGATGCATGTGGCTGTTTAGGAGACTATTTTAGTCATAGGATTTCTATTTCCTATCGATCTGACTATTGGATCGTGTCGATCAGACCATCAGGCCACCAAATCTTTTAAATCTGGGCCCCTTGGACTCTAATCTTGCTTTCTTTATGGTTTTTGATATTTTTATGAGTTATTTGATGGTTGAGATTGATAATATATGTTTTAATTTTCTTATTTTGGACGATGGGCCACTTTACTTAAGTGAGTGACATAGTTATAATTATGCTGGATTTTAATTTCGAATTTTTTATTATAAAAACACAAGGAGGGTGGAGTTTCAACCTTAGTGGTGTTATTGAAAAAAAAAAAAACAGTAGAGCTCTCTTATGTAAAAGATTTTTCGTCCTTATAATAAAAAAGCTCTCCCTTCCAATTAAATTGTGGAAGGGTAGAAACTTGTTTAGCGGTGGATTCCCCAAGCTACGTTATTCATCTTCCTCTTCTTCGAAAGGTAGTCTTTTTCTTATATCCTTCTCCTCTCTTCTTCGAAAGGTATTCTTCTTTTTCTTATTCTTTTATCTTCTTATTTTCCCTTCCATTACAACCTTCTAAACCTTAGATCTTCAATTTCTAAAAACCTTAATTCCAAAATTCCCAATTCCTAGAAACCCTACTTCTCCTTTCAGATTTTTCCCTTCCTAACCCTAATCATCAAACCTACTAGTCATTCCCTTGAGTGTAAAATGTGCCTAAGCTAGATTGGAAGTCCCTACTTCCAACTGGGCCACTCTTGAACTATTTTATATTTTCATATACCGTGTATGTGAAAACCTAGGATCTTCATGTTATAAATCTGAATTTTTGAATCTATTATGAGGATATGCTTGATTTTACATGTTGATTGCTAAAATTAATGTGTAATTGATCTCTCATCATGCATCTTACGATAGTTTCCATCATCCTGCATCACCAGCCTTTCCTTGGCTTACAACAACATCCTTACTATGCAAATGGTAGGGCCCATCATGAAGATCAACTAGCAATTAAATCAGGCTAGTTAGCTCACCAAGTTGACCACATCGAAATGATCGACAACCGTCAGTCGGACTCAACATACAGGTATGGCATGTCAAATGAGTGCATCAACCTGATTTTCAAGATGAGAGATCTTCATGATAGGGCCCTACTGTCTGCATGGTATGGATGTTCTAAACTAGTGGCGTGTTGGTGGAATGATAGGAATGCAAGATAAGTTTGGGTGCTGTTGCTTGTAGTTAATCATTAGTTCTCAAAGTGGAAATGCAATGAAAAGAGGGAAATGGAATTTTCAACTAATATTTATTCTGGCTTGTGGAGGAGCAGTACCATCAGCCTTTGAGGTAATGCAAACAGGCCCTAATAAAAGCACAGCATGCTTGTGCATCTGGTATTATATCTTTTGCATATAGAAACAACGCTAGAATATATATATATATATATATATATATATATATATATATATATATATATATATATATATATATATATAAAATTTATGTGGAAAGCCAACAGAACACAATAAGCAACAAGTCATTAACATAGGTTATCAGTCATAATAAACTCCCACCCAGAAAGTAGACAAAAAACTGGATTGTTAAACTGGTATTCCATAGATTTGGAAAAAGTGAACCACAGCCTCTCAGAAAGCCCATTCGACCACATGTAATGGAAATGTTAAATTAAAGTCAAAGTGTGAATTCGTGTTGATCGCTGGCCTAGTTTCTCCATAGTTCCACACATAAAGTAACTTGGTCAATGACGGAAGCATTCAAATGCAAACAATTATCATGACTGTTACAAGGTATCATGAATTTTAGGTGGGTGATCAATTTACCTTTGCAACTGGTGCCATTTCCGCTGCAATATGGATGACATGCAATCCAGGTCTACAATGGTTGCAACAAGACCATGTCAAATGACACCATAAGGTTTACATCCATTGGCTGCAATTGTAGGGAAACCTACGCAATTGGCTGTCAAACAAAATAGCATGAGTAAAAAGATTATACCGTGTCCTTGATGATGTCAGTTTGAGGAATGTAGCCAAAGCTTCATGGTCATTTTCATCCTTGCAAGCCAAGTAGGCATCGCGCATTCGACCATCTCTCTTCCATGCCATTTCTCTCAACAGCTTTGCATCATTGGAGGATATTTTCTTCTCAAGCAACCAACCATCTATCATAAGCAATAAGTGACTCCAAAACTCCCAAGGCAAATCAACCACAGGTTCATCTTGTGCCCTTATCTTGCTTTCCTGTTTTAAACTATCAAGTGTATCTTGAAATTCCTTCACACTTTCTTGATATAATTGGACATGAGAATTTATCTCTTCATCTGAGCTTTGAAGGCGCTCCTCTAGAAGTTTTACTTTCTGCTGCAAAAGCCTGTTGTATTGTTGTGAATCTTCTGATGATAGTCTACATGAATTTGTTTCTTCCAGATATGCTTCTAACCTATCAACCTTCTTTTGGAGTTCGTGATTTTGTTGTAAAACTATAATAGCTTGATCCGCTTGTTTGGTTGCATTTTCAAGCAAGTCTTGCAAATTTTCAACCTTCTCCCAAAGAGCCTTGCACTCAGCCTGCAGAGTGGCTAGCTTTGAAACATCTTCCTGAGCAGCTGCAAGTCTAGACTCCAACTCTTGCACGGCAGCCTGCAATAAAGATCGTTCTTTCTCTAGAGAGAATACACGTTCTTCGGTTTCTATGACATTGGTAAGCTTTGACCTAAGTTCTTGTATATCACCCTTCAAGGCAATGTTCTCTTTCCTTAATACATCAAGCTCCTCGCTGGCAGGAGCAGAGACAGTAGCATACACATTTTCATTATGGCCCTTGTATATATCATGCTCACTTTCCTCGGTCATTTCATTCTTCAGCTTCTCAAGATGATTTCCAAGGAGCTCAACATGTATCTTTTCTTGTGCAGCAACTTTAAGCCGTGCATCAGTTTCTGCCAACCTCATCTCCAAGATGTTAATTTGTCCTTGCAGATCCTCCTTTTCAGTAAGAATCTTGTCAAGGTCTTCAAGCGCACGAACTCGAGCTTGATTGAGAAGTAAGATATCTACCGAAGAATAAGAAATAAGCATTCTTAGAAAAAGAAAGGAACAAGAAGTATACAACGAAAAAATAGAAATCAGCAGTATAGAATGACCAAGTAGCCTACTTTTTTCTGCATTCCTTATCATGGCTATCAGATCATCAAGTCGAACATTTGAAAGCTGCTCCCCACCATTGGCAATGTCAGCCTGTTAGATTTATTGTAAAGAAAAAAAATGAGGGAATTACTTTATAATTTATGAAGTTACCTTCAGTAAGCAATTAACAAGAGAAGACAGCATCTTCCACAAAAGAAAAGGAAGATAAAAATTCAGCAATCACTCAACAACCCAAAGTGTTAAATTATGCATACAAAAGAATAACTGGTGATAATATTCTTGAATAGATCTTCATAATTTCATCTCCATGTGATTAAAAATTATATTACAATCAGCATAAAACTGGATTTGTTTGAAGTTGCATGTGATAATTGCTTTCACTTTGAGGGATAGCACAAGTAATTCAGAAGAAATGTTAGTCAAGTTGCATGGAAATTAAGGGCAGGTTGGATATCACCAATTCCATGGAAATCATGCAAACGGAAAATATTTTCCATTAATGTGACAGTTTGAGGTGTTTGGATAGCAAAGAAAAGAGAGGATTCCATAAAGCAATCATTGCACTTCTAAATATTTTGGATTCTCTATATAAGAAACTACATGACCATTGTCTCACAAATATGAGATTTCTACTCGTTATCCAAACTAGTCCTTGAAAAATGAAATCCATGTTTCAATAGTGCTTATGTAAACAATTGGATAATTAATTCTCTTCTTTTTTTTACTTCTTTTCCCTTGGAATACATGCATCCAAACGTGGCCTTTCCCTTCAAATACATGCACCCAAATATGGCCTTGAATGATATGGATTATGTAAGGTGGATGGCCATGAACAGAGAAATTTCTTCTACTTTCAATGAGATCCATGATATAGTTTCTAGGCTAAACATTTAGTTTGCTGAACGAGATGGGAAGCTAATGAAATCCCTGATTCGTTAGCAAAAGAAAATGATATAATAAGGGATCTTTGTATGAGAAGCTTGTTCCAATTGTTTTATGTTTTCTCTTCTACATACATAAATATATATAGTTCATAGCCCTAGTTTAGTCGCAAGATAGTAAATTTCTAATACTGTTAAAAAATGGGGATTAAAAGAAGAAAGAAAGAAAGAACGAAAGAAAGAAAGGTATGCCAAACAAATACATTATAGAACTCTATGGGCTTGAATTTCCTCGTTTGGGCATGAGATACCATACAACATTCCATAATTCATATTTCCAATAACAGTTGTTCAAGTATTTGATACATGCATCCAAACATGGCCTTGAATGATATGGATTATGTAAGGTGGATGGCCATGAACAGAGAAATTTCTTCTACTTTCAATGAGATCCATGATATAGTTTCTAGGCTAAACATTTAGTTTGCTGAACGAGATGGGAAGCTAATGAAATCCCTGATTCGTTAGCAAAAGAAAATGATATAATAAGGGATCTTTGTATGAGAAGCTTGTTCCAATTGTTTTATGTTTTCTCTTCTACATACATAAATATATATAGTTCATAGTCCTAGTTTAGTCGCAAGATAGTAAATTTCTAATACTGTTAAAAAACGGGGATTAAAAGAAGAACGAAAGAAAGAACGAAAGAAAGAAAGGTATGCCAAACAAATACCTTATAGAACTCTATGGGCTTGAATTTCCTCGTTTGGGCATGAGATACCATACAACATTCCATAATTCATATTTCCAATAACAGTTGTTCAAGTATTTGATACATGCATCCAAACATGGCCTTGAATGATATGGATTATGTAAGGTGGATGGCCATGAACAGAGAAATTTCTTCTACTTTCAATGAGATCCATGATATAGTTTCTAGGCTAAACATTTAGTTTGCTAATCGAGATGGGAAGCTAATGAGATCCCTGATTCGTTAGCAAAAGAAAATGATATAATAACGGATCTTCGTATGAGAAGCTTGTTCCAATTGTTTTATGTTTTCTCTTCTACATACTTATATATATAGTTCACAGCCCTAGTTTAGTCGCAAGATAGTAAATTTCTAATACTGTTAAAAAACGGGGATTAAAAAAAAGAAACAAAGAATGAATGAGAGAAAGAAAGGTATGCCAAACAAATACGTTATAGAACTCTATGGGTTTGAATTTCCTCGTTTGGGCATGAGATACCATCCAACATTCCATATTTCATATTTCCAATAACAGTAGTTCAAGTATTTGATACCTTATTTTCATTGAAAAAGGCAACAAAAATGCTTTAACTTAATTATAAAAGGGGGGGAAAAAAAAAGTCATGTTGTATGTGAACAAATTTTTTTTTTCATTTTTTCTTGATGGTTAACAAAAACTTTTACTGATGAGAAAAATGAGTACAGAAGCCAGCAAAAAATAAAAAAAAACATCAAATAAGCATGCCCTGTACATAGCAATGGCCTCAAAAGAGCAGCTTCCATACCCTGCAGCATTGTATACCCTAAGGCAGGGCAGTCCAATATCCTTATTTATTCATTCTCGTCAAAACTCAAAAGATTAAGCTAAACAGTTTCCATTGCTCTTGCTTTCTCCTCGTTTGCCTTTTTGGCAGCTTAATATTAATAGATCACATTTGAAAAGGTAAAGCAAACCAAATTATTCCTGCAACATTGGATTGAAGAAAGATACCAAAGATTTTGTCTCCTCTAAAAGAGTCAAACCATCAAAATCTGCACCATTGGAATCATTATTAATTTCAGCATTAGATTCAGTTTCCTGATGAAAATTTGAGACAATGTCTGTGACAGGAATTTCAACAGCAGGGCTTCCAGCATTAGATTCAGTTTCCTGATGAAATTTTGAGACAATGTCTGTGACAGGAATTTCAACAGCAGGGCTTCCATCACCACTGGGCTGCACATCCACTGGTTGGCGTTCAGGAGGAATTTTCTTAATCTGTTGTCTCCTGCACAGATTCAGTCAACTGAATAAGAAAACAGGGGATAAGTACCTTTTTGAAGTACCATATTTTAAAATGAAATGCCCAAAAAATACTAGATATTTTACAAACCATCTAAATAAGGTTATTAAACACGTCCAACCATATAACAGATTAAAATTATTTTAGTTCAATAGTTACTGTAGTGCTACATTTGAAAGATTACACTGAATAGGCCCAAAAAAATGAAAAGGAATAATAGATGCATCTCACCCATCATTGTTATCAGGGGCTTCAGATGCGTAAAATGCATGCTAGTAATGGGCTATTTGCAAAGTTATCACTTGATGAGCCTATCTCATTCAAGTGTAACAAATTTCTCTTATGGAGATAGATATGAGCATTTCTTCCCTTGATCAAGACCTCTATCAAAGATGTCACAATCTACGTTAAGGGAACAAATCGGTACATGAAAACACCCAAGAGTTCCATCATTGACATCACGGGCAGGGTTTCATGAGTATGAAAAAAAAATAAAAAATCAAAATATCTTAATGGTCTTAACGCAAACATCATAAATGAATTGACTTTCAAAGATGTATTTAAAATGTTTGATGTTTACTCATTTGCATTAAAAGCCGGGGAGATAGTTAATTGGGGACTTGGGTAACGATTTGGTGCCCCACGAGGATCGTAAAAAAAGATGGGCAGCATGCTAACTTCCCCCGTAAGGCAACGACAGGGCCTTCCACAGGTCGAGGGATGATGGGTCAACATCCAACAATAAAGCCACACACCAACGCAGGGAAGGTGGTTATGGATGAGGGGCTAGTGCGCCCAAAATGGGTCAAAATAGCATTCCTTTCACATGCTTTAAGTGTGGACAACCGGGGCATTATTTTTTACTGTCTTGAACATCAGTCTACAATTATAGTAAATTTCGCCGAGAAAGAAGAATATGTTGAAGGCACTCTTGATTGCATGCAAACGAAAGCTAAATAACTCATAATATGAAGAATATACATATAAGGATGGGGCTCATGTTGGGGAATATGCAGCAGATGTGTATGGTGATAGGGGTGAGTTGTTTGTTATCCAATGGACCATGCTATCAACACCTCAAGTGATTGATGAGGGGCGATGGTTGCAACACAACATCTTCCGCACCATTTACACTTTTGGTGGGACGATATGCACAATTTTGGTTGATGGGAAGAGCAATTAGAACCTTGTCTCATAAGAAATAGCGATAAATTAAACCTCAAAAAACATAGGCATCAAAGTCCATACCATATTTGTTGGTTTGAAAATTGAGGTAAGGTTTATGTTAACTCCAAGTGCTTAGTTTCCTCCTTTATTAGATCTAACAGGTTGTTTGGCATCTTGGATTTGAGTGCATTCCAAATCTAAAACTCACCTTTTT
Organism: Magnolia kwangsiensis; assembly: GCA_037074715.1. Lineage (NCBI taxonomy): Eukaryota > Viridiplantae > Streptophyta > Magnoliopsida > Magnoliales > Magnoliaceae > Magnolia > Magnolia kwangsiensis. Next base: position 22,208,245 of record CM073574.1, read on the forward strand.
GTGTTTGGCAACAAAAAGGTAGCCGAGGATTTGGATTCAAATGCATTCCAAATCCCCCAAAAGTTACAATTTGAAATCACATCATTTCGCGGTGATTCCCAACTCATCGTCTACCCGACTGATGGAGGCCTACAAAACTTACTCAGAAAGAAATCAAACCTGAGAAAGAATTGGTAATGCTTGTTGGTATGGGTCAACAGTGCAAGTGAGCCCCCCTTTGATGCTCATATGAAATTCACTCTGACCACTAGGTGCTTCACCCTAGGTTAGGCTCAAGGCCCAAAAATCAACCCCATTCGTGATTAGGTGGACCACACGATTGAAAACAATGCACAGGCAAGGCGGAGCCTCTAAACTGTTTTTCTTGGTGTGGCCCACCTCATTCATGAATGGGCCTGGTTTTTCGGGACCCAAGCCTAAATTTGTGTGTGGCATCTAATGGTAGGAGTGGATTTCATATAATCATCGTGATGAGCCTCGTAAAAATCAAGGGTGAACTATTCTCTCCCACTATTACCTTTGGTGTGGCCCACCTCAATTACATATGGGCCTGATTTTTGGATCCATGCCTAAATTTTTGTGTGGCATCTAATGATTGTAGTGGAATTCTTATAATCATCATGGTGGGCCTTGAAAAAATTAAGGGTGGGCATTTCTCTCCCAGCTATTTCCTTTAATGTGGCCCACTTGAATCACAAGTCACCCTGAATTTTTTGCCTTGTGCTTAACATCCGATGACTCATCCAATGTTAGGAGTGGATTTTAGGTACACATCATTGTGGCCCAAATTCAACGGTGGGGCCATATCTTTCATACTTTTTTTTTGTCACTTTACCTTAACACTATGAGTTTGCTATACAACGATACGGTATACAAATTCTCTGTCGTGATAGGTGCTACCCGGTAACACGTTAATGGGTGTTTCCCTAATTAAGGGGTCCACCTTGATGTATGTGATGAATATCCACGCCGTCCATCGGTTTTTCCAGCTCATTTTAGGGTATGGTCCCAAAAATGAAGCAAATCCAAATCTCAAGTGGACCACACAATGGGGATTGAATGCACACCATTAAAACTTCTTGGGGCCACGAAAGTTTTGAATTAAGCTGATATTTGTGTTTTCATGTCATCCAGGTCTACGTGACCTTATCAACAGGTTCGATGGCAAATAAACATTATGGTGGGCATTAGGAAGTTTTTAATGGCTAGCATTCAATCACCATTGTTGCCTATGGCATGGTCCACTTGAGATTTGGATCTACTTAAGTTTTGGTACCATGATCTAAAATGAGCTTGAAAAACTTGTGGACAACATGGATTTACAACAAATACATTAAGGTGGGCCCCACTATCAGGGAAACACCCCTACCTTGTTACCCCATTAACACCTAATCCGCTCCCGTCACCAACTGGCCCCCTAGGCCGAATCCAGAAGGGGTTAGCAGTGCAGGTGGGCCCCATCATGATGTTATGTGAAATCCCACCAAATGCTTCACCCCATTTTAGCCTAAGGGCCCAAAAATCAGCCTCATTCATGATTTAGGTGGACTACATGATTAAAAATCCTGTATAGGGCGACGAGGACACTCCAAATTGTTTTCTTTGGTGTGGCCCACCTCAATCAGAAATGGGCCTGATTTTTGGGACCCATGCCTAAATTTTCGTGTGGCATCTAATGATTGGAGTGGTTTCTATATAATCATCATAGTGGGCCTTGTAAAAATCAAGTGTGGACATTTCTCTCATGATTGTTTCCTATGGGGTGGCCCACCTAAATCACATGTCAACCTGAATTTTTAGCCCTAGGCGTAACGTTGGACAACCCATCTAATTGTGGGAGTGGATTTCACATACACATCATTGTGGTCCCTAGATGGATTGACTTTGACCTAGAACTCATTGAACCTATTCAAAAGTAGTGTTTCCATGTTTGCAGGCCCATCTAAGGCTTGGAATTACCTCAATTTTAACCAAAGTGTATGTTTTAATGGGCTTATTACAGTTACTTTCTACAATGTTACACATGTACACCATTTTAGGATATTGTAGATGATTTAGTTAACCAAACTTAGGCTTCATTGAATATAATATATGATTCCAATGCTTTCATAATACTAGCTACTAATCAGGAACTTTGGATTCTAGTGCATTTCAATTACAGGATGCCAAACATAATTACGGATTCCAGATGCATTAGATTCCAATGTATTTGGGATTTGGAATCGAATGCATCCCAAATACAAGCAACCAAACAAGCCCTAAGTACAAGAACGAGGTGTGGTGTGACATGGTCCCCATGGTTGCATGGTACATTTTATTAGGGAGACTCTGGTTGTAGGACCGAGATATGGTGCATTTGACTTGGTATAACACATATTCCTTCGTCAAGGATGATAATATCATATTGCAAACAATGAAACATCTTCCAACCCAAGCTTGATAAAGACAAGGTCATAAATTGCTAAGTATAGAAAAGTTTGAAGAGGAAAGCAAAGAGACTAGTATCATTTATGTTTTGGTTACTAAAGAAGACACAAAACAATCAGATGTTCTGCCTTTTATACAAGAGCTCCTTCATGAATATGAAGACTTGGAACCCGAAGTAACTCCCAACTGAACTTCCTCCTATGAAGAACATTCGGCACCATATTAATTCAGTGTTGGGTTCAAGTCTACTGAACCTTGAGCACTACCAAATAAATCCAGCCAAACATGCCAAGCTCCACCATAGGTTACTAAGTTGCTACAAAAGGGTTTAATTTGAGAAAGCGTGTCACCATGTGTTATTACTAGATAATGAGGCCCTGAGAAAGATGGATCTTGGAAGATGTGTGTAGACAATCATGCGATAAAGCAGATTACAATCAAGTACCAATTTCTAAGTCCTCCTCTTGGACAATATGCTAAACATGTTGCATGGAACAAAGGTTTTTTAGAAGATCAACCTGCAAAGCAGATATCATCATATGCGTATCCGACCCAGAGACATGTGTAAGACCACATTTAAGACTCAAGACAGGTCATACAAGTGGCTTGTCATGCCATTCGACTTTCGAATGCATGAGAACTTTCATGAGGCTGATGACAAAGGTACTCCACTATTCCATGAAGAAATTTTAGTTGTTTATTTCAATGATGCTACTGTTTTTCATCCTGATTCATCTATTCACCTTGATCACTTACTACAAGGGGAATCACTATTTGTTAACTTGAAAAAGTGCTCTTTTCTTATCGACAACATTGTGGCTTGGGGGTATATTGTGTCTACAAAAGCAAGCAAGGTTGATCAGGAGAAAATCAAGGCCAGTGCAGAATGGCCCACCCCACAAACCCTTTTAAAGGTCCATTCTTTTCACTGCTTAGCCACATTTTACTCGAGATTTAACGAGTACAATTGTTGCATCTGTCACTGATTGCATGCGCGTGGAATGAACTAAAGCGGCGGACTAAAGTTTCAGTACCATTATTTTTAAAAAAAATTAATTAATTTTTTTAAAAAAATAACGGAGGCTCTAGTTCTCACACTTCGGAACTTCGATAAAGTCTATGATGTACAAGCGATGCTTCAAAGGATGGCATTGACGTAGTGCTAGGTCAGGAAGGAAAGTCGATCACTTTCTTTAGCAAGAAGCTTCATGATGCACAGAAGAACTACTTCACGTATGATCTGATTTTTATTAACGGTCCAAGGGCGATGACATTGGAGCCATTACCTAATTCATCGAAGATTCATTCTATACTCGAACCATGAGGCATTGAGATATATTTACTCCCAAAAGAAACCGAGTGCTCGTCATGCAAAGTGGATGGCTTTTATACAAGAATATAATTTCCCTTTGCGTCACAAAGTTGGAAGACAGAATAAAGTGGTGGATGTTTTGAGTAGGAGGATGACTCTATTAGGAACACTCGTCATGGAGAATATAGGATTCGAGGCATTACAAGAACAATACAAGGACTTCGTTTTTGACAAGTGCTCGACAAATGTGTTGATGGCCAAGATACAAAGTTTGTGTCACAAGATGGATATTTATTCAAGGGTTCTTGCTTATGCATTCCTGAAGGGTTGTTGGCTTGTTGCATGAGAAGATCCTATGTAAGCTACAAGGAGGAAGACTAGGTGGACACTTCGGAAAGATAACACATTAGCTATGGCATAATACTTGGTCTTCAAAGGTCATATGCAAAATACCGACCTTTATACACCACTTCTCGTTCCAGTCGCACCATGAGTGGACATTTCTATGGACTTCATTCTGGGTCTTTCCAAGACTCAAAGAGAGCAAAAGGATGTTGTGATTGTACACTACACATATTTCCAACATATTCTTCATAGAGAATGTACAACTTCATGAGGTACCGAAAATAATAACTTCAAATTATGATTCGAAGTTTGCGAGTCATTTCTGGCATACTTTGTGAAAATAGTTGGGGACTAAACCTCAATTCTCTAGTGCATATCACCCTCAACAGATGGCCAAACTCAGATATTTGATAGGAGCCTTAGTAACCCCTTGAGAAGTAATGATGCAGGACAATTAACCACTTTCTCTAAAAGCTCGAACTGTTAGAGTATGGCGAATTAATCTCTTTATCTCATAGCCAGGCCCCACATCTCATAGGTTAGGACCTCGGCCGAACCCCCTTCGTGGGCCCCAAATCACATGGGCCACCCACCTCGACTGTGTCCCCACATTCCACGGGCTACCTCACTCGAGCCCGGTGTGAAATGCGCATTAATCACCCCTAGTAAGGAGTCTCGAACATGAGACCTCCCGCTCTAATACCAATTTGATGCAGGACAATTAACCACTTGCTCTAAAAGCTCGAACTGTTAGAGTATGGCGAATTAATCCTTTTATCTCATAGTCCAAGCCCCACATCTCATGGGTTGGGACCTCGGCCGAACCCCCTTCGTGGGCCCCAAATCACATGGGCCGCCCACCCCGAGTGTGTCCCCACATCCCACGGGCTACCCCACTCGAGCCCGGTATGAAATGCACATTAATCACCCCTAGTAAGGAGTCTCGAACACGAGACCTCCCCCGTGGGCCCCAAATCGCATGGGTCACTCACCCCAAGTGTGTAACTACACCCCACGGGCAACCTCACTCGAGCCCAGTGTGAAAATGCCGTTGCATTAAGTATTGTAGGTGACAACGTATCTCAATGGGACTTGGCTCTACGCCGAGCTGAGTTTGCCTACAACAACTAGTAAATCGTATGGCCGGAAAAATCCATATTTAAGATTGTAAATGGGAGAAGTCTACTTTATATACTTGACTTAATACCATTACCGGTACATGATCAAGTGAGTGAAGATGCTAACGCTTTCACCAAGCACATCCAAGACTTGCAAGCTCAAATGAAAAAGAAGATTGAAGAGAGCAACGCCAAGTACCCAGAAGTTGCAAATGAACATCAGTGAGAGAAGATACATAAAGAAGGTGACTTGATTGTAGTTATCTCCGCAAAGAAAGGCATCCAAGGGAAACTTACCACAAGCTCAAGTCTAAGAAGAATGGTCCATGCTTAGTTGAGAAAAAGTTAAGTGACAATGCCTATGAGATTGAGTCCGTCAGGTGACTTAGATATCTCGTCAACTATCAATGTGGCTGATTTGTTCGAGTGCCATAGCAAGGTGTCTGCTGTGCAAGATGAAGTCATTATCAAATGTTGCACATGAGCCATGAAGACTACTGACACTCTATAGGGCCAATACAAGCAATACATGGTAAAATAGAAGAACAAGTCCTATTCTAGATGCATAGTGATCAAGGGTGACAAATTAAAAAGATTTGGTCTGGTACTATACTACTTGTATGATGAGTCCAACTCACAGGAATGGAGTTGTTACCAACACAAGATGAATGATGTAGGCCCATGGCCCACTGTAGGGCCCAACATATTTTGATTAGTTGTTAAATTTGAGGCTAAATGTCAGATATCACATTTCCAATTGTCGAAGATAGGGGCTAATGTGGACAATATGATTGATGATTTTAGAGATATTTAGAAGATTTATTTTTGTTATTTTAGGTGAAATCTTTATTGGTGAGACTTTTATTATCTAAAATAAATTATGGATTGATTTGAAATCAATTAAGATTAATTTGAAATCAACTTAATAGTTGGGAGATTTTTATTAAAGATTCATAGGGATTGTCTTTAGGGTCTATAAAAGAGGGAGTATTGTAGGAGGTAGGCATTTCACATATCCTGAGTATTGAGTTTTCTTAAGTATTATAAGAGAAGAAGTTTGATATTAATAAAGTTATTTCTCCCTCTCCACTCAAATATTCTCGTAATTGTACTATTGTCCATTTCTTAGCGGTTCGTGTCAAGATATCATTGATTTGATAACTGAGTTGTACCAAGTAGCCCCGAAATTGCAGATATTTTTCTTCCATTTCCAACTTGAAAGTTAGGTAGTTGCAATTTGGGAGCTTGTTCTCCCTGTATGAATGCTAAGACACGAATTCACAATTTGTTCATTTCAAGATAGACCATCCAAACAGACCCTTAGTTGGGCTGTCAATGGGCTAGGCTCGAGTCAGGAAAAATAAAATTAGGAATCGGCCCAGCGTAAACAGTTCAAAATCCGGGCCAAAGCCAACCCCAGGCCCGGCCTGTTGACAGCCCTAACCCTTAGGTTGAATTTTGAGATCGTCACCAGATTTTAGACAGGTTCTTGACAGAAATATTGCTATTTGATGTTTACCATTGTGTGTGTGTGTGTATGTGAGAGAGAGAGAGAGAGTGTGTCGAGAAATCAACAATGTGATCAATCTATTTGTTGGATCTCGCCATAGGTTGTCTATGATTCTAAAGAGTCACTATTGTCAAGAAATCCTAACCATCCCAACCATGGGTCGGAAAAAGGATGGCTACAAGAAATATCTGGAACCAACGGCATCCAAAGACCATTTAATTACCAACAAGAGACAGAAACAAAGAGACCCAATAAACTCGAATTGTAAACATAGAATAACAACCCATCACTCTTTCATTGAGAAGGAGCCAAAAGAATCTGAGAGAGATTGAAGAAAATCCCAAATACAAAATGAGTCAAGAAACCCATATACATAAAGAAAAATGACAGAGAACGACATCATCATTTCTTTCCATGAAAACCAAACCAAGGCATTGAAATTCAAGAAAACCCATGACACAAGAAAAACAAAGAAAACCATATATGAGGAATGGAAGGAAGCAATGCATCATTTCCTTCATTGAAGTGATAGCAGAAGCCCCAAACAAGACTGATCGGAGGGTGAAAGGAACAGCAGAAAGTTGCAAAAGATTTCCAAAGATTATCAAGAAACAGAGAGAGAGAGAGAGAGAGTTACTGGTAAAATGAGATGATTGAGAGAGAGAACCTGAAATTCCTCGGTCGCATCTTGCCAGAGACGGGAAGGAATCTGGAAAAGCGATAGGAGAGGCGGGGATTCGACTGGTGGCAGCCATGGCTGATACCGAAGAAGGTGGAGTAGACATTCGACGCCATGAAATTTCGAGAGAGAGAGAGAGAGAGAGAGCGCAACCGTTTCTTCACCACAACGCTCGCTGTCTGACCAACGACCCTCTTCTACGGAAGCGGCAAAGCGCTTTTTAAGTCGATCGCGAGCAACGGTACAGATGGTTGCTCGCTCATCCAAAACAGTCCAGGCTCGAGGCTGACCGAAAAAATGTGGATCTGGCGAGCCACCCCGCACGAGCGTGCCAGCAACATCTACAAAGTCAGGGCCATTCATCTATCTCATCTGCCTGATAGCTGGTGTTAGAATGGACGGTTTGAATAAGAGTTAATGGCCACATTCCCAATAGATGGCGCGATTCGGTGGACAGTTTTTCTCCACCCAAGCATTGCAGCTTTGGATCAGGAGATGAACGGTAGATCTCTCACACGTGCACTACGCTTGCCGGTGAGCTTCGCGTTCCTCTCTGGATAAGCCGAGAGTAACAGCTCTTGCGTTGCTCGCGAGCAACAGTAAAGCGACCCAAAATATCAGTCTCTCTGTATCTGCAGACCAGAATCCTCTACGACACCTGTATTCCGCAGCGCGTCCAGTGCCCAAGCAGTTAGGGCCCAACATGTTGTATATATAAAATCCAATCCGTCCATCAGGTCTGCTCCTCTATACTAGAGACTGGGACCAAAACTCATTGAGATCAACAGCTTGAGTGGGACACACAAGAGGAAAGGATGGAGATCATACGCCAACGATAAGATTTTGTGTAGGGCCGCCATGGCGTGTATTTTTCATCAAACCCGTTAATCAGGTGGAATTCACTGCGATGAAGAGAAGATACAAAGATCATTTTGCTCATTACCCCCACCTGGTGATGATCCATGCCGTTCGTCTAGAGTCCCTATATTAGATGGTTCACGTGGGAAAAATCTCATCCATTAAGTACATCATCATTCATAAAAACAACGGCCAAGCAAAGCATTCTCTAATTCACTGACCAATGGTTATATTCACGGCGAGATTCTTTCCATGTCGATCATATGAAATAGGGGTCTCTCAATGAACGGTCTGGATCATCCCGTGATGGGGCAAAAGGGGCGAGGCTCTTTAATGAAAGGTTATAACCGTCTCCATGTACGGTAAAGGTACAGTCTAGTGAGCGCATACAACCAGCGTGTCGTGTTTATAGAACATCCGAGCCGTTGAAGAGGTAGCCTATGCCATTAAAACCATGAAGCTGGATAGTAAGGCGGATCCATTAATGAATGAGACACACGTGTCCACCGAGTGAATATATTCTTCGTGCACAATGATCTTCAAGATAGGGCTCACCTTTTAAGCGGCTTGGATGTACTATACACGTGACAAGTAGGCCGAATCTCTTCAGCGAACGGTAACATTCTGGTGCATTGAGATGGATGTTAACATTCATCAAGAAAGCAAACCGTGGAATACGGATTGCTTGGTGTGCCACACACCACCGGTGTGTTGACGGCACCTGATATATGTGTTATATCCACGCCATCCATTCATTCTTCAAGCTCATCTTAGGGTATGGACCCAAAAATAAGGTAGATCCAGAGCTCAAGTGGACCACACCATATAAAGCGTTGGTGATAGTAACGCCCACCCTTAAAACCTTCTTTAGGGCCCTCCATGTTGTTTATTTGACATCCAACCGATTCATAAGGTCACACAGACCAGGATAAAGGGAAAATACAAATATCAGCTTGATCCAAAACTTCCGTGGTCCCCAAGAAGGGCATTCAATCCCCACTGCTTTTTGTGGTGTAGTCCACTTGAGATTTGAATATTTTGTTTCTTTTGGATATCAGGCAATAAAGTAATCTCTCAAAATGTATGGATGGTGTGGATGTAACATATACATCGTATTTAGGCCCACAGAAGTTGGTGACGTCAACACACAACCAATGTCGGTTGTGTGTCACACCATGCAATCCGCTTCCGTGGAATATCATCTCCGTACAAGCTTTCTAACCCCGCATGCGTGTATAAGTCAGCTAATGCATATGCCAACGTGACACACAGGAACGCTTCTGATGGATGGCTTGGATTTGCACCTGTGTACCACGTAGGCGTATGTGATGGAACTGGTGGAGGCTGCATTGGCTTCTTCAGCGTAGCAAAACTCCGGCGTACAATATTCAGAACTGTAATTCGGTACGCGGCCCCTCAATTGAGGGGGTGGAATACGTGTCCAAGATCCATGTGTACGGGATAGCTTCCAGAGATCGGGTCTATTCATCAGGTAGATTACATCGAGAACGTGCCGTGGACCAAAAATAATGTTGGTCTCTGATCAGGAAGCTCAAACTTGTAACAAAAATAATATATACGGTTAGGGAAAAAAATCCCAACGGTAAAAACTCAACGTATATGGATGGCTTTGTTAGACTGATACCACGATTTTCAGTATATGGCATACGTGTCTTAACAGATGAATGGCCCAGATCTCTCTGAAAATACACCATAACCACGGATAGATCTCTCTCACACGCGCACCGTACCCGCGGATCTCTGAAAGGTGTCCCGTACCTCACGTGAGGAACCGCTCATCGAATCACGGCTCGAATAGTATGACCTACTTGAGATGGTGGTGGTAGTCAATCGGCGATTCTTGGCGTGATTATGAATCTAAGAACTGTTTTACAGCTCCTTTGGATTGCACGGCTAGGATTCTTCGATCGATGTGATTTTATAGACATGCCGCCTGGATGAGGCCGCACGAGTATCTTTTAAGTGATAGGTCCAAGTCACGTGGGTTGTCCCCATGACCACAAAATGCAAGTCGTTTTCTGGGAGCCGATTCGGTACGAAGCCAATCCCACCCAACGCTACGGCCCTTACATGGGCCACCTTGATGTATGTATTGTACATCCACGCCGTCCATCTGTTTTTTCATCTCATTTCAGGAAATGGACCAAAAAATAAAGTAGATTAAAAATTCAGGGGAAGCACGCCACAGGAATCAGTAGAAATTATAGTTAAGAACTTGTGAGCTACAAAAGTTTTGGAACAAGCTGATATCATCCAGGTCTGTATGACCTTATCAACAGGTTAGATGGCAAATAAACATTACGATGAGCCCTAGGAAGTTTTTAATGGTGGGCGTTCAATTACCTCTGTTTCCTATGGTACGGTCCACTTAAGACTTGGGTCTGCTTCATTTTTGGTCTCATCCCCTAAAATAATCTGGGAAAATGATGGACGGCGTGGATTTAACATACATACATCAAGACAGGAAAATAAGCCAGTTCCACTCATCAGGTGATCTTTATGGTAGGGACTACCGTTTTTGCTAGCTAGATGTGTAAATTACATACTAGTAGGACATTGAATTAGTAGTATAATCAACAGGACATGAGGCATTATTTTCCTTGTCAAACCACATGAGCCATTATTTTCCTTTGAATAAAATAAAAACAAAAAAGCACCCCTCCCGAATTGCTATGCAGTGGACACCCAAATGCATCATTGATCGCAAGTTCTATTTTTCCTACTAATGATTTTCAACGGGAATTTATATTTTTTCTACGAAAATTAAACAATGATCGACCTTAATTGTTTATTTCTTTTTTGCGGTGCAGATTCCTTTATGGGACTTAAGTAGTCCCACCAATGGTTGTGACGGACCATTAGATAGTAGGGGACCATGGTGGAGTGTTGATGATCTTGAAATCACTATATTTGGATGATTAAATCCATCTTACTAATACTTACATAACCTTATTTGGATGATTAAATCCATCTTACTAATACTATATTTGATCATCTGATTATAATGATCCCACAACCATGTGTGAACATACAATGGGCCTCTTATCTAATCATTAGTAATCATAAACGGGCCCACTAAGGCCTAGGGATTTGTGAAAGGTGCCTACTTTTATTCCTTCTCTCTCTAATAAAAGGACAAGCCTTCTTTTGGGATTGAATATCATACAATGACATCTTATATATATATGGGCATGTGTTACTTTACACGTACACGTAAGGTTATTTCATTTCATGGCCATGAAACATCCCAATACAAGAAAAATCTAGTAAATGTTAGCCTCTTCTTGTTGGTGCCTCTACATCTGCAACCATCTAAACTAGCTCCATCTTATAGTTGAAATTTCACCCATGGAAGTGAATTCATGGTTGCATATGTGAAGCATGAAACAATCAAGCCTCTGGACGCTCTAAATCACTTCTCTTTTTCTTTATTGTTGGAAGAGTTGCCTTTGATTCCACAAAACACAAGAGTGAGAAAGTATAGCGGCTGAATACTGCCACCCATTGTTAGTTATTGATTCAAGCAAACCCCACAAATACCATTTGTGCACATATAATGGAGGAAAATAAATTGAAAATAAGATGCTCTAACATACAAGCACAATTTACAAAGAGACAAGATTCACATGGTTCATTACAATGGGCTACGTTCACAGGCAATTCAAGGAGGAAAATAATCCACTATAAAGAAAAGAATTTTGAAGCTGAGAAGTTATCGCTCACCAATCCGACAAAATATAAGTTAAATTGCCTCCGTCTTTGCCTCTGAATGTTACAAAGGAAAGAGAATGGAAACCCTTGCGCACAATTGTAAAAACTTATCCCAAGGAAAACCCATTTATTTCTCCACACCCTTTTGATCCCTATAGTCCCATATAACTTACCATATATGGCCATAGTTTATCAGTAGACTTTCCTGGACACTAAAATTTTCAACTTTGATAACAAAATCACATATTTTCCTTGTCAAACCACCATGATCAGGTTACCATGAAGCTTAGAGATGTTAGGCTTCCCTCCAACTTCTCCACTTAAATTATCTTCATAAGATACATATATCTATCACATTCTCCTCATTAGTTCATACCTTCATCAGTCAAAATTTTCCATCTTTGATAACTCGGCGGTAGTCCCGGACAACAATGTACTTAGTCCTCTTGTAATTGACCGAATTCTTCGCTAAATAAATGGCATTTGTCTTGTCACGAAAAAAAAAAAAAAACCCAAAGCTTTATATTTAAAACCTACTTCTCCCATAAGTCCTTAATGTCATGCCACTTTTTTACATACTTCTATTGCTGCCATATACTCGGCATTGGTAGTTAATAATGCATTGTTCATTGAAGCTCCGACATCTAATTTATTTGATCATTTGTAAAGTAAAACATGCATCCTATGGTCAATCTCTACTTGTCAAGATCACCAACAAAATTATGCATCATTTTTGCCATGTAAGCCCATTGTTACTTGTACCTCTCAACCATAGAAGTACTCATTTAGCTGCTTCCCAATGTGATTTGTCTGAATTTTCCATGAACTGACTAAAAACAACCATATGAACTATGTTTGGCCTAATATAGGCCTTAACAAACATCAAACTTCTAGTCACACCTTCATAAGATAGCCAAGCCATATATTCCTTTCTCTTTTTATCTCCAAATTAACTTTGTTCATAAGATGATACAAAATGAGCTACCAATGAAGTCTTTGCAAATTCCTCGGACTCTTCTCTAAGTACATACAACCATAACTTTTAATTGGGTATAGCATAGAAAAAGCGTGAAACAACTAAGTTTTGTAGCCCATGGTGATGTTTGTGTGAGATACATTCCAGCCATCAGTTGTGGCACCTCATGTTAAGATCTCAATCATTAATTAGGCTGATCCAAAATAGTGTAGGGTAAATGTAAATGTAATGTCCCAAATTTTCACCAGCTGGGATTTCAAAAATCTTGAGAATTTTTTTGCTAGAAATATTTTAATCTTATTACTTATTAGTCTTTAGTGGCCGATCCTAATAAATACATTGGCATTACCATCAAAAGAACCGTGCACATTCAATTAGATACATGTAGGAAGCTGAAAACTACTCCCGATCACCAAAATCTTGGGTCTAGCCCTGTGATCTATTAATCAAGGACCAAGATCTACGCGACCTACTGTTGATAAATCAAAGTAACTATACCTTAATGAAGATCAACCTAAAGCCAAGATGACTAATGGATTAAATCTTGATTGTCCCATGCACGTAAACTAAATTAGCTGCATTACCCCTTTAGCCTAAAAATAAATGATTCTAGGTAATTTGTACCGAATCACCATTTTGACTAATTATAGTCACATTACAAACTTAGCTAATCAAAACCCTAATCGTCATGCACAACGATTCATCTTTAAAGTGTGAAGTTCTAATTTATGATCAATCCAAAATAGTTTGGGAGAATTGAATTGTCAGGCCCGTATCCTAGTGACCATTCCATTTCGTAGGATCCCGCGGTCCTCCCTATCAAATTCTCACGACTCACGACGCGTATATAACATTTGCACCCGCTCTTGAGTCACATCCTATAAACCCGAGCCGACTCAACCCGAGACCTGTGTCATTTCGACCGCGTTGTCGTCGCGGTTCCGACGACACATCTCGTGCGTCAATGCGACGCTCAGATTATGAGATTCGACCCGTGTATCATCTAGGTCATTGATCGCTTGATCACAGGACCCACCTATCCCTGTTGTTGTATTTTCCTAGAAAATCATAATTATGATGATGTCACCCTAGGTGTGACATCACCCTACCCTACCCCTAACCATAACTCCTTACAAGTAACCACCCCTTCCCTTTTCTCCATAATTCAAACTCATTAATTGCCTAGAAACTGTCACCCCTCTCTCTCCTATCTCTCTCTCCCTCCCTCTTTCTTCTTCACTTTTCCTCCATTGTTACAAGCTTGGGATGTCCAAGCCACCCAAAATCCAGTCATCTCCCACCCATTCTCCCTACTAATCCAACCCTCCAAACCCCATATCGACCATTAAATTAACCTCCTTGGAGCTCTAAGACTTATTGGAGGAAGGAGGTGTTCAAGATCTTAAGGTGGGTCCTTCTCTCTCTCTCTCTTTCATTTTTTTGTGATGTGTGGCCCGCTCGGATGGACCCCACCTTGATGTATGCCTTATCCAAACCGTCTAAGTCATGTGGACCATACCCTTTGGTGATGGGAAAACACAAACATTAAATTGATCCAAGTCAAGTGGGCCACGTCCACGTGGGACCCCCAGCCGTGGTCCCCACACGTGGGACCCATCTTGATGAAATGTATAGTCCAGCATACCTGGACGTTGGACGTGGCCTAAAGCGTGAACAGGCAGTATGTAACACCCTGAAATATTCTGGCCTTAATCCTTGCCCTGACACAAACTTAACCATTGGTAGTTACCTCCATTCAATAGATTCAACCATCTGACAGTTGATTTCAAGACGAGACTATCCATCACGTGATTTGACGTAAGTATCTTCCCATGAATCACACGACGAATAGCTCCATATCCGTAATGATTTAGATATATATTCTTTTGTAAGAACTTCTTAGAAACGTGCCTATAACCATGTAGAGCAATTGGATTTTCCAAAACTCACACATCAGCAATAATTATGAAAATGTCATTGACCTAGGCCCCTGAATTTCAATTCACACAGTCCGTATGATCCATTTCATGTGAAATTTTATACCATGCCTAATTATCATAAATTAACCGTACACATCAAATTTCAGCCCTTAGATCATAGCAAATCAGCTACTTGACCTGTACATCCGTTCGTACACTTATCAGATCAAGATTCTGATCCATCCACCTTGTTTACCCCATAGGAATATACTTAACCCACCATTAGAATTACAATCCGAGGAACTTATACATGTGAATAAGTCACTCAATCTAACGGTATAAATGTCCTATCCTTAATCACTACAGAAACTCGTTTTATGTCCATCCAATCAAAAATTGACGTACATCCACCTATATACATGGTCAAAGTGCTAACAGTAAAGTTTCCTTACTTTTAACAAGTCATCTGACTATCCATCAGGTTTGGATCCACCAAAAGGGCCATCTGAATATTAGGATAAAGTATTCATTATGAAGATCTTCGGATTTAAGTTTATACTACCGAGTTGCTCGTCAATTAAATATGTACAAATGTTATTTTGAATTTGGGAAAGACTTAACCATCGAAAAAGCATCTTGGACATTTTAGAGAGATCGGAGCCCAAACTGCGATGAATGAAAGAGCACAAAAAATAACAAACAGCGGTGAAGTTTCATATTATTTAGACGGTGCAGTTGGGAGTTACATATGATAGATGGTATAACCATGAAAAAGGAAAAATATATAAATTATAAATGAAGACACATATATACAGCACCCTCTCTTACGTGTGAATTTCACTCACTCGTTCTTGCAAAGGTGTGGCCCACCTTAGATTACGATCTGCCTTATATTTTGGCCCTAGGCCAAACATGATCTTTTAAACACTGGTGCACAGAGTGGATTTTTCTAACAAACATCACTGTGGGCCCCACCTGATTTTTCCCCAACCGTGCATGCAAGTTTAGATTTTACGTGAATTAATGCACGTAAATGAATTCCTGGTTCAACGTGAGTACAGTCCCACATTGATTAAAGGGTGGCCCACCTGAGTTGCAGATTGGCCCCTATAACACGCCCGAACACACCTTAGGATCATTAGAAACCTTTTGACCATCGATGATTAATTTCGAGGTGATCCAACCATCAAACTAACTAGAATATACAATTATAGCTAAAAATAAGTGAAATTTTGGTGTATGGCCCACCTGGACCTTGGATCTAGTCCACCTTTGGTCTAGGGCCCTAACTGGACTTGTGAAACCAAATGAACGGGGTGGATTCATCACAAACATCATGGCGGACCCCCACATAGCGGCGCACCTGCGCATAGCTGGTGTACACTCAAGGTGCACCAGACTGCCTGCACTGTCAGACAAGCTCTAAGTCGTGTTCTTCCATTAAAAAAAAAGGGAGAGACATCTTCTCTCTCTCTCGCTACGCCAGCCGACGGACAATGTCCATTTGAGGCCTGCTATGAGCCACCATCTTAGATCATATGAACGATCTGATCCGTCCATCGTGTTCAGAGCTTGGGCCCCGCCAAAACTAACTTTCACAGCATATTTTCATGCACGTGTGAGCGCACAAATCATACTGCAATCAGGTCCTATAAACATACCATTTTTCCAAAAGAAGAACCTGTCATGCTGGCAATCCGCGTGAGCTTTATTTTCCTTCCATCTCGGCCATCCACGTGGCCTAATCCCGGCCACCCAATGGCTCTTCACGTGTGAGAGAGAGAGTTTCGCCCACATGAAGCTAAAACCGCGGCCGGTTTTCGGCTCTGACAGACGCGCGTGCTGGCTGTTGCAATCCGAACCATTTGCGCTTGATCTGACGGTCTAGGATCGTTGGAAGAACCCTACAAAAGAGAGAGAACGACTCTCTTCAGGCTCATCTCCACTTCCTTACGGTTGGGAAGAGAAAAAATGTCGTTTTCTCCTCCTTCCGAACCCACCACCCAAACCTTCTTAGAGCTTCAAATGAGCCCATCCATAAGCTCCCTAAGGTCCATACGAACCATCCCATGCGGTTGAATTGAAGGAAGAAACTGCGGGAGGAAGTCCGCCATTAATGGCATGTCATCTTCTCCACTGCCCAAAACTGGGTCAGCTCTGTTCATGATGTCGTTTTCGAGCTTTCACCATCTGGTGATGGTGTTGGGAGAGAATAGTGAAGAAAAGAGAAGGAAAGAAAGAAGAAAGAAAAGAGAAGAAAGAATGAGGGTGGTGCGGCTGTTGCACCACACCACTGTGACCCACTCATTCGTCCAAGCTTGGGCAGAGTCAGGCAGGATCCATTGTCGATGTCTGTCCTCCAGAGTAGTAGGAAAAAAAAGGGAGGGAGAGAATAGAGAGAAAGGGACTACCTTGATCGTCAGCTTGAACCGAGTCAAGTCTGACTCGCTGCCATTTTTGTGCAGATGCTGGGTCGACTCAACTCGACCAGGCTCAGTTAGGCCAGGTCTGTCGGCCATTTCTGGACCTTTTCAACAAGGAAGAGAGATGGAGGAAGAAAGAAAAGAAGCAAGGAAAGGAGAATTAGAGAGAAGGAGAGAGAGAGAGAGAGAGAGAGAGAGAGAGAGAGAGAGCCCTCTATTCACCTCTATCTGTGGTAGTTGGAAGTGAAAGTGCACCTACTAGTGCCCTAGTTTGTCAATTACGGTGTAAGTTTAGTAAGTCAGACAATCGCGCCTAACAAGAAGATCAAGTTAAGTGTCTGTCTCAACTGGATATGTGGAACCTCGTCATAGGTAAATCATAGCCTCACATCTCATATCCCAAAACACAAGGTGATTAAAACCCTTAAAAATAAGTAGAGCATCTTAAGATTTTTGTGAAAGAAAACTTTTTACCAAATAGAAAAATCTTTCAAGTTTTTCTTACCCTGTCGATTATATCGATTCCCCTTTTGATATGATCGACCTGCTCTGTCGATGTCCTCAGCATCTTAATCGATACAATCGAGTGAGGACAAAAAGTGTCCAGCAATTAAACATTCATCTAGACGATTTATCGATATATCAGCGGTTCAGTCGATATCATCGAGATCATATCGAAAGTGGATCGATAATATCAACAGGCAGTTTTCTGGCGCCCCTGTTTTTCTAAAGAAAACTAGTATAAGCTTCGATATATCGATGACTATCTAATTCAATCTAAATTCAAATATCGATCATATCGGAAGTCAGTCGATCATATCGATAGAGGGCGCATGTTTCCTCCAGCATGAATTTCAGGGTGTTTTAATCGTTGATCGGGGTGTCAATCTAGAAATCGATATTCATATGTCGATCATATCGAGACCTAGTCGATTAGATTGAGACCGAACACTAACCGTCCAGCAAGCTTATAGGTAAATCTATACGATTTATCGATCTCATCGACACAGACTCCAATATCATCGATATACAAATTTCGATGACATCGACTGTTCCCCGATCATATCTTTAGAACCTGAAATTCTTCAAGGCTTGTCTCTCTTGTTTTCACCTATCGATAGATCGATCCCTCTATCGATGGAATCGGAGTTCGAAATTCAATAACATCGATGAGTGTCTCGATCCCATCGACCAGCCGACAAAAGGTTTCAAAAGCAAATGACATGAAGTTTATGCTATCGAGCGGATCATCGATACAATCGAAAGTATACGCTCAATCATATCAACTCTTACTCGATGATAACGAACTTTGTCATAAATGTAAGCGTTTTATATCCGTTGGAACCTTTTGTTTATATATAGAGGGGCTAGTCTTTATTGCTGGTAAAGAAAGAAGAGAGTGCTTCTGAGTGTTTTAAACTTCATATCATTTATCTTAAGCCCTTTCTCTCAGGGTGTTCATCCTCCAATCCACCATCATCATTGATATTCAATAGAGTGGATTGGAGAATGAACTTTCACATTCAAGGATCCTCCAGCTACTATCTTAATGGTAAATAATTAAGCTGGGATGCCTTGAATGCATAGATGATTGGAAGCACTCTATCTTCCTAATAGAAAAATCTTTAGAGTGTGGAATTCCATCATAACCTTGACCCGACCTAAAGCCTAGTATAAGTACATCTTTTGTGTTGCGGATCAAGGGAGCTGAAGACCCTTCAACAACAAGGAGGAGATCTTCAACATTACGCTGAATGGAACTCATCAACTTATCTGTAAGTACTTAGAGTCCAGAGGACACTTGTGATCATTCTTTTCTAGGATTGGGTCTTAAGTGTTGCTCACCCTTTGAAGTCCTCAAAGGAGGCCTCCGACGGGAGTGTACGTGCGGGGTGCATTGTATGGACCCTTGCTCTGTGGAGAGTATAAACATTTGGGTGCGTTGTTTGGACCCTTACTCTGTGTGGGCATAAACATCTAGTTATGAGTGCGCTAGCAAAACTCCAGAGTTTGAGGTGAACCGAGTAGAAACCTCTGTAAAGGTTGAAGGTGAACCTGATTTAAAACCTTAGGTTTGAGGTGAACCATGGGAAACCTCCTTAGTGAAATCTGGTACACTCAAGGGTTGAGTGTGGCAGCCGGGAGTGGAGTAGACAAGTAATCGAACCACTATAAAAATAACTGTGTTTGCGACTGCTATTATTTTGTGCATGTGATTTACTCCCATACTGCTAGATCTATATATGTTTGTAATCACATCTCACACACATACACAGTCATATCCATCATAACTTGAGTTCATATTATTCATACTTCGAAAGTTTATGATTGGATCCTCTACCAGGCTTGGAAGCTAGTAGAGTTATATTTGAAGTAATCCTGATAAATGCATATCTAAAAGGATTAGAGTGATGGAATTTTTAATATAACTCATAAATCTTAAAAAGTCCTATTCACCCCCCTCTAAGACATATTGGCATATTCCTGCTCAACTCAAGCAGTCTTCACCACTATTTCAGGAAGATGGTTGGGAGTTCCTACTAAGTTAACTCAGTAATGACTTACTGAAATCCCAGAATGATCTATCCAGGTACCATTTACAGCAGCTCACCTTGAAGAGCAACCGTTCCTTAAATAGGTATAACATCTACAACATCCTTGTAAACCTCATTTCAAGCAACTCGTTAACTAGTTGACTTGGTATTTGTTCACAAAAATAAGATTTGCAACTCAGTCAGCTATTGGAGTTCGGACTTGGGTTTCCATCCTATTGACAATGGAGGGATAACTTTCACTCAGATATGAAGCTGAAAATAAACTCACTAGCTTCAATTTAAATTTAATTCTTCCAACCCAATCATGAGTTGACTCATTCGATTTCTCAGCCGAGTCAACTCAGTGGTAACTCACTGTTGATTTTAATCTTCTATTCAGAAACTACCTGAAATCATCTACCTTGAAAGACACGCCTTTCTTCAACAAGTCTTAACAAGTAGGTAGAAATTAAGGTCTATGTGAATATTAAGCATGAATAGCCATCAGAACACTATTTATATTAATATTAGCTATTAAAGATGAAATTACTAATAATAATGCTAGTATGACATCCATCACTTGGAAAATATTACCACTAATAATAGATTTTATTATTTAGTTACCATTTTAATACTTATTATTACCATGGTGGCAAATAGTAGTTATATCATTAACAATAAATGGTAACTAACTATATTATTACACTTTGTTTATACTACACCTACATTATAGTTTAATTCCTAGAACTAAACCCTAAATTCTACACTAAAACCCTAAAGGATAACCTTAGATGATGATCTTAAACCCTAGGTGGTATGTAGAACTTGGATCTAATTGTGCAAGTTCCTGATTTATGATAGAGATTGTAACTAAGGAAACACGCATTCTCTAGCAACACTGGTAGGCAGTTTAAAGTATAAGGTGATGATTCTTCCCCTTAAGCTTTTCATCTTTCCATTAGCTTAAGTTATAGTTTTTATTTAAATTTATAATTGATCTCTCTCTCTTATGATCACATGTGTTAGCTGGAAATTGAATTACTATATTGTCTGCTTAATGTTTATCCTGTATATTTATTTATGCTTGTGAATTATTTGTGGTTTGCTTATGGAACTTAAACTGGTACACTAGTGGGAAACCCTCACCTATATGTGTACACCCATACTTGGGATGTAACCCGACTGATTATGATAGTAATAGACTTTCGGCTTTGTGGTTATTGAATGATGATTTAAATTAACCATTGATGTGGGCCTACCATCCAGGGTTATTGTGTCCAACGGTTTTCAAGGATGGTCTTTTATCACATGATTTTCATACTCGCCCTATGTGGCTCATTTTGGTATTTGTCGTATGTGGCTTATTTTGGTATCACCCTATGAGGTTTTGTTATGGTATTTTTTCTATACGGGTTCGATGTTTTATATCGTGCAACCATATAATGGTAAGCCCCATGTACCGTAATATAATTGGCTACTAGTCGATGGGTTTCCATTAAACATCATAAGATGGTAGTCTCATGGGTCGGGGATGGTGGTAATGGGACACCATGCCCGAGTTGTCGGCCTACGCTGGGCCATGTGCTCCCCGTAGTAACCTTTGAGCTTATCTAAATTGGCTGGTTGTAAATGGACTAATAATGGGCTAACAATTCATGCATGCATAGCATACTACGACGGCTTAAATCATTATGCCCATACGATTACGCTGCGTGTTGCGTTAATGACCAGCCGATCGATTTATGATGATGACTTGGATCACTCTACCCTGCGATTACGCCGCGTGTTGCACTTATGACTAGTCACATCCTTGGGTGACGACCCTATTACCTGTCTGGATGTTTTTTCCGAGGCACAGCCCGTTTAGATGTTTTTCCCGGGGCACAGACCGTCTGGATATTTTTTCTAGGTCTATGATTGCATTCATGCATCCATGCATCTAATAAGACTGCATTTACTCTCTTTTGGTTGTTTGGTTGTTTTATAACTATACTTACCTAATGCGGCGGTGTGTAATCTTGAGGGAAATTCACACTAAGTTGGCCACTCATCCATTAAATATACAACCGTACAGGTAATACAGATGGCCCAGATGATGTATATGATCATACTTAACGAGGAGTTATGCAGGTATCATGGATGCACGGCTATATTGCTAAGAGGAGCTGCGTGGTCATGCGACTTACATTTATATTCTTTCTGTTAATTCTTATGTATGCAAATCTTGTAATCATTAATATTGAGACATTAGTTTGTATAAGTCATTATGGGCTACTTGTATATTTGAAAGGTAATGAAACTTCCCTTATGTTGATTTGTTCACTTTACGCTCATCTGCCTACTCTGATAAATATATATATATATATATATATATATATATATATATATATATATATATATATATATATATATATATATATATACACATTCGAATTTGACCATCCTTTAAGGTTAATACTCAGGTTTTTAGGAAACGAGTCATATACTTGGGTCCTAAAAACATGGGTTGTTACACAGTAGGTTGTGCTCACTGGAACAAAAAAAAATTGTCATTACTTTAACCTTTTTGGGTGGGCAACTCATGCAGGCCCCACCTTAATGTATTGATCAAATCCATGCCATCCATCCCATTCCCTAGATCATTTTAGAAGTTAAGCTGAAAAACGAAGCCAATCCGACTATTTAACGGGCCGTAGCGTAGAAAATAGTGTTTTTACCATTGAAATTCACCCTGGTATTTTTGTACCTCAAAATATGTTGAATATTGGGTTTGATGGGTCTGTCTTGGGCCATAAAAACCAATTGTTGGGTCAAATTCCCCTGATGCGGGTCCCACCTATGAAAAACTGCAAGAAAACATAATATGTATATATAATAGAGGCAGCAGTAGTAGCGCCTGCCGCTGCTGACCGTGAAAGGACGTAGCAGCGTCCTGTGCTGTGGCTACGTGAACGGGCAAGGACCATTGGGTCCCAACCGTGGGCCCCACCATGCTGTGTGTAGACCATACACTTCGTGCATTTGGTAGGTCCCCTTTAGGACAATGGGCCCCCCAAAAATCAGCCTTATGTGGAGCTCAGGTAGCCCATGTCACAGGCAACAGTGTAATTGGACGTCTGCCATTGAAACCCTCTTTGGGTTGAAAGAAGTTTTGGATCATTATGAAATTTATTTTTCCCCTTCAATCCGAGTCTGTGTGACCTTACCAACAGATTAGATGGTAGATAATGTTATGGTGGGCCCCACATGGGATCCACCTCTGTGGAACCGACTGGCTAGTGTACCTTACACTAGCTATATAGTTGTCATACCTGCACAGCAAGTTCTGCGAGTATGATCACGAGGTATGTGTTTCATCCCACCATCCATGTGGATGGTGGGTACCCCCTTGATGAAGAATACATCCAGACTATCCGTGGTCTAGACGTTGGACTCCAGCAGATAATAATAATAATAATAATAATAATAAATATGATATTATGTTAATATAATATTATAATATATGACGGTGAACCCTGATGTACGTGGGACCCACCACATATGGAAGCAGATTGGTTGCTGTACTCACACCACCAAATGTGTGGGTCTGATCCAGACCGTCCAACCTTTTGAACGGGTAAGATTCACATGTGTGGGCAGGTGGGACCCCCTTGATGCATTTAGTTTATATCCACAACGTCCATATAACATTATGTGGACTCCACTGCAGTGTATGTGTCTTATACACACAGTCCATGTGGAGACCCCCCCCCCCCCCCCCCCCCCCCCTCTAATGTATGTGTCTTGTATCCATGTTGTCCATCTGCACAGGGCGCGTGAAGCCCACTTGGATGTAGTGTTGTATCCACCCAATGCATCTATGTTGCTATGTGGGGCCTATTATGATATATGTGTCTTATTCCAAGCCATACATCCGTGCAGTGGACCCCACCATGGTATAAGTATTTTATCTGCACCGTCTGTGCAGTGGACCCCACCATGGTATGAGTATTTTACCTGCATCATCTATCATGTGGACCACACTGCAGATAAGTGAAGGATTAAACGTCCTCCATTGAAACCCATTTGGGTAACAGGAGTTCTGGATCATTATGAAATTTATTTTCTTTTTAATTCAGGTCCTTATGACCTTATGAAATAAATTGGGTGGAAAATAAACGTTATGGTGGGCCTTAGAAATTTTAAGAGGTGAAAATCATTATCTCCACTATTATCTGTAGTATGGTCCAGATGATCTTTGGATATGATTCATTTTTTTTTTGTTAATACTCTATAATGATCTTTAAAAATAGAAGAACGATGTAGATGGTGCAGCCCAAGTACTGCGGCCACTTATTGTATTTGAGAGGCCCAATAAGTTGTATTTGTGGCCCATTTGTTAAGGTCCACTGGTGCGGGCCATGTGATATGACTCTCTCTCTCTCTCTCTCTCTCTCTCTCTCTCTATATATATATATATATATATATATATATATATATATATGTAACGCCCCGTGTTTTCAGGACCCGAGTATATGACTCGTTTTTCAAAAACCCGAGTGTTAACCTTAAAGGATGGTCAAATTCGAGTATGTATTTTTTTTTTCCCTTTTTTCATTTATCAGAGTAAGTAAATGAGCGTAGTATGAACAAATTAACATAAAAAAAATTTTCATTTCATTAGAATATATAAGAGCTGCCCATAATGACTTATACAAACCAATGTCTCTATTCTTATAAATACAAAATGAATAACATTACATGTGAAACAAGGTAAACTGCAACAATCTTGAACTGCGAAATCTTGTGGTAACCCTTAGCAAAATAGAATCACGCACCGTTGTCAACCATAGCCTGCTCCTTGTCAATATGAAGGGCCACCTGTACTACCAGTACAGTTGTATATTTGATGGATGAGTGGCCAGCTCAGTGTGAATTTCTCCTCAAGATTACACACCGCCACATTAGGTAAGCATAGTTATAAAACAACAAGGCAAATCAAACAATACATGATGCAGTCTTTTTAAATGCATGGATGCGTGAATGCACATCGACCTGGGGATACACATCCAGTCGAACTTGGGCTCGTTTCCCATGCAAATCATCGACCTGAAAAAATCATCCAGTCGGATAGGGATCGATAGTCGGTGGTCTGGGAGCTAGCGAAACGATACCCCAACAACTCTATGGCACGTGCTATAGCATTTAGAATTAGCCACCCGTCATCGCTAATATGCCATGAATACATGATTAGCCAAACCATTATTAGTCTAGTTACAATCAGCCAATTTAAATAAGCTCAAAGGTCACTACGGGGAGCATATGATCCAGCGTAGGCCGACGGCTCGGGCATAGTGTCTCACTACCACCATCCCCGTCCCATGAGTCTACTATCTTAGGATGTTTAATGGAAATTTATCGACTAGTGGTCAATCATATTATAATATATGGGGCTTACCATCACATGGTTGCACATTATAAAACATCGAACCCATCTAGGGAAAATACCATAACAAAACTTCACAGGGCGATACCAAAACATGTTACATACGGCAAACACCAAAATGAGCCACATAGGGCGAGTATCAAAATCATGCGATAAAAGACCATCCTTGAAAACCGTTGGACACAACAACCCTGGATGGTAGGCCCACATTAATGGTTAATTTAAATCATCATTCAATAACCACTAAGCCAGAGGTCCATTACTATCACAATCAGTCGGGTTACATCCCAAGTATGAGTGTATACATATAGGTGGGGGTTTCCCACTGGTGTACCAGTTTAAGTTTCATCAGCAATCCACAGTTAATTTATGAACAAATATACAGGATGAACATTAAGCAGGCAATATAATAATTCAATTTTCACCAGCTAACACATGTGTTTACAAGAGAGATAAAAACTATAAATTTAAATAAAAACTATAACTTAAACTAATGGAAAAATGAAAAACTCAAGGGGAAGAATCATCACCTTATTTGTCGACTCGCCTTCTAATGTCATTAGGAAGTGCGCACGCCCTTAGACTGGGACCCTACCACATATTATAAATTTACATGGTTAAATCAGGGTTCTACAAGACCATCTATGGTCTAGAGTTATACAACCTAGGGTTTGGATTACCTTTAGGGTTTTAATATACGATTAGGGCTTCGTCTTAGAATTTAGTTCTGGGTTTAGATTATGGAATAACTCTATTTTGTGTGGCCATTAGTAGTATTATCCAAGGGAATAATAAGTGAATAAGGTTAATCAAATAAATTGATTATTAATTTAGGAATATTAATCATGGCTACTATTATATTAAATTACCTAACAATAACCCACTACGAATAATAATAATACTAGAAATTCCAAAACAATTATTAATATTAACCATATCCTTAATATTAGCTAACGTAACACTAATAATCATTTGATGAGAATTAAATAGTGTGCTCTACAATTAGTGATAATATGAGAAGTAAAGCGCTTGTATTTAATAATTGAGATTTTGTCTATAATAACTAATTTTAGTATATATGAAATTTACTAATGGTTAATTATATCTTACTCTAATAATCCACAATTTGGCAATAACACTAACAATGATAATTGAAATAATTTAATTTTAGGAAGTAAATGAGGGCTCACCTAGCTGACTCGGTTCGAGTCGAGTTGACTCAGCTAAATACCTCCATCTACACCACTCCTTCTCTCTTTCTTTTCCTCTTCTCCTTTCTCTCTAGTTTTCTTTCTTCTTTCCTTCATCTTTTCTTTCTCTTTTCTTACTTCCTCACCTACTGATGGAAGATTCCAGCAAGGTGACTGACCAGCTCAAGCTGTGACTCAACCCGAGTCGAGTCCAGTTGGCTCGCCAATGAGTGCCACGAAGAGGACAATGTTCCTCTCCTTCTTCTTCTTCTTCCCTTTCTTCTCCTCTACTCTTTCTTTTTATTTTCTTTTCCTTCCCTATTTCCCTAAAAGAAGAGAAAACCCAGCCATTATGCTGGCTTGAACTGGGGTGAGTTGCGTCAGCGAGTCCCGACTCGGCCGCAACCCATCTCTCTGTTTCTTTTCTTTCCTCCCTTCCTCTCTCTTTATTTCTTCTTCTATTTCTTTCCTTCTCCTCCTATTCCTCTACCTTTCCTGCTTCTCTGGAGGACCAGCAAAGCCCTTAGCTCGGACTAGACTTGGTGGAACTCACCGAGTCAGCACGGCCGCGATCGGTTAGTAAGTCCTTTGCACCGCTACCCAACGCCACTGCTCTCTCTCTCTTTCTTCCTTTTCCTTCTTTCTTTCTTTCCTTTCTTTTCTGTTGTTTTAGAGGCCTGACAGAGCTCATGACTCGACCTGATTTTGCCCTGAGTTGAGACAACTCGGCCAGCTCCAATTGGGAAGATGAGCTGCCGTTAATGGCAGATCATCATGCATTGCCTCTTTCTCTAATCCATCAGCTAGGGAAGGTCTGTACGCTTGCCAGGGAGTTTATGGAATGGAGGTTTTGAAGCTTGGGAGAGGTTTGGCTGGTGGGTTCAAACTTGGAAGCTCTAAGCCCAACTCTCTCAGGCAGCTGCACTAATAAGATGGGAGAACGTTGTAGCTGAATCCCCTCTCTTCTACACCTTTCCCTGCCCGTCCAAGCCGTCAGATGAAAAATAAACGTCTAGGATTGAGTTGGCTTACAGCGGTTTCCAAATACAGCTGGCGGAACCAAACCGTCTATGATTTTCTTTGTTACTGTGGGTAGAAAACTTCAAGGTGGTTTTAAAATGGACGGTTAGGGTAATCTTAAAAGAACGGCTGAGATATAGGGAAGGTAGAGCACGCGGATTGCAAGCGTGGCAGTTTTCGTTTTTGTAAAGTGGCGTGTTTATAGGGCCTGCTTGCAACAAGATACGTGTGCTTGTGTGGATGCTCCAGCAGGTGGGAGTCACAAGGTTTTGGTCAGGACTGAAGGTTTCACCTGATGGACAGATCAAATCACTCGTCTGATCATTGACGATGGGCCGTAGTGCGTCCCAACGGACGTTGTCGGTCGGCCGAGAAAATCAGTGAGAGAGAAAACTCTTTGTTTTGGGAAGGTGCGAGTCAGAGGAGTCTGACAGAGTAGCTCCGTACAGTGCACAGCGAGTGCACATTCCTCCTGTGCACTCGCGACTCGAGGTGGAGTCCATCATGATGCTTACATAAAATTTACTCCGTTCATTCCATTCTGGTAGTTCTAATAAGGTCTTCTAACAAAACTTTAGGCATATCTAAAGTTTAGGTGGGCCATACGAGTCAATTCCTAGCTCTAACGGTGGATGCTCATCGATTTAATGGTCAGATTGTTCTGAAATTGAATGTCAGCGGTTAAAATAGTCCCTGGAATTTACCAGACGATTGGGTCCACATGTTGTAGGGACATGGTGGTGGAAACCACAGTCACTTCCGGTTTCCGAAGGTTTCTTCACGTTCCTTTTGAAAATAGGTGGGGTCCACTATTATAGTTTATAGAAAATTCATTCCTTCCATCAGTTTTGTAAGATGATGTTAGGTTAGGGGCCAAAATATGGGACACATTCATAACCTAGGTGGGCCACACTTTAATCAACATGAACTGAATTCACGTTGAACCAGGAATTCATTTACGTGCATGATTTCATGTAAATTCTTCACTTGCATGCACAGCTGGAAAAAAAATCAAGTGGGGTCCGCTTGTGATGACTTCTAAGGATCCATTCCGTCTATCTAGTTTGTTACATCAATTTAGGACACTCTGTCGAAAATGGAGTAGTTTAGTTAATCAAGTGGACCGCACAGTCCCGCCGAGTAACGAGAATTCTCACCGTTAAAACTTAATTTGTAACTCTTGTAAATATGTCGTGCTTGTGGTGTTACCATATTTACCATTCTACCCCATTTCTTTTTCAAAACTTCTGTCATCCGTAACTCAATAGTCTTTCGTCCAAATGTGACGAAATTTGACAGGTAATCTTTATTTTTCGCGCTCTTTCCATCGCCCAAATTTGAGATCTAACCTCTCAAGGATGACTAAGATTCTCATTTAATGGCTAATATATTTTAAAATTATAAAATAATATTTATGCTCCTCTGATTGACAAGTTACCTGGCAATTTAGACCTAAACCCTAAGATCTTCATGATGATCAGTTTATTCTCATATTCGGATGGCCCATTTGACGGATCGAATCAGGATGGGTGATCAGATGACTTGTTAAAAATATGAAAACTTGATAGTATGCACTCCGGCCATGTATGTGGGTTGATGTATGGTTAGTTTCGTAAACGGATGGATATAAAATAGGTTTCTGGAGTGATGAGGGTAGGGCTTATATAACATTAGATTCAAATGACTTTCTTACACATGAAAGTTTCTTAGATTTTGACTCTAATGGTGGGTTAAGCATATTCATGTGGTGTGAACAAGATGGATGGATCAGAATCTTGATCTGATAAGTGTACGAACGAATGTAGAGGTCAATTAGCTGATTTACTATGATCTAAGGGCTAAAATTTGACGTGTATGGTTAATTTATGATAATTAGGCCTGGTATAAAATTTTACATGAAACGGATTACGAGAACTATGTGATCTAGAATTCAGGGGTCTAGGTTAATGACATTTTTATAATTATTATTGATTTAGGATTTTTATGAAATCTAATGGTTCTACATGGTTCTACGCCCATTTGTAAACAATCCTTACAAAAGAACTTACATTCAAATCATTATGCATAAAGAGTTATTCACCGATTTAGTTAAGGGAAGGTATGTATATTAGACCACATGATTAGCGATCAGATGACTTGATTTATGGATGAAGATCATTCTTAATCGATCAAATTCACATTGGAGGATGAATGTAAGCTTAGGTTAGCTAGATTGGTACTATACACGTGTACATAATAGGTTGAATTTATGGTAACACTCGAGAACTTTCAATACTCGGGTATTGAAAAGTTCAGGGTGTTACAATATATATGAGGCCCACTGGTGCGGCCCATGTGATATGACCGACTCGATATATATATATGAGGCCCATTGGTGCGGCCCGTGGATGCGGTCCACTTGATGTGTATATAGCCCACTTGTGCGGCCCATTGATGTAGCCCACTCGATGCATATTAGCACATTGGTGCAACCCATATGATGGAGCCCACCTGCTTGAATCTAAGGCCTATGGGCAAGGCCCGTTGTAATATGTATTAGGCCCATGATGTGTGGCCCTTCTGATGTATACTCGGCTCATGGGTCGTAGCCGAATGAGATGTATACTCGGCCCATATGTCATGGCCCATTATGATGTATTCGGAGCCCATGGGTAGAGGCCCATAATGTTGTGTATTAGGCCCATTTGAACAACCCATTTGTATCGGCCCATTTGTATCAGCCCATTTGACTTGGCCCATTTGATTCAACCCATTTAATACTGCCCAATGTGATATATATATATATATATATATATATATATATATATATATATATATATATATATATATATATATATATATATATATATATATATATATATATATATATATATATATATATATATATTGGCCCATGAGTGAGGCCCGATGTGATGTGTATATGCCCCATAAGTAAGACCCATGATGATGTATATTAGGGCCTTATATGAGGTCGTGGACCCATTATACGATTGGCTCTATAAGCGTCATTCCTTAGGAGCAATGTTGGTTAAGTGGCCACATTAATGAGCAATGATGGTTTAATGTCCACATTATGACATTCCCTTAGGCCCGATTCTCGTCATTCTCTAGTGGGTTACCCCAAACAATTGGGCCTCATTGATATTATTTAGTCCATCATCAACTGTTCATCCATGGATCCCGCCTTACATAGAGGCTGATTGTATAGGCCGATTTTAGATTGTCAGGGCCGAGTATCTTGGTCGAGTCAGATTGTCGAGCCCGATTCCAATCATTGAGGTCGATTCTGTTTACCGAGGTCAATTCTAATTGTCGAGGCCTAATGTAATGTATATAAGGCTATAGAGCCCTTTGTGATGTACATTAAGCCCATGTTAGAGGCCCATTGTGATGTATACATGACCCATATGATGCGACCCACTTGATGTATATGAGGCCCAATGTGACGTATTTATGGTCATTCATTGAGCCCACCTTGATGTGATGTATAATAGACCCGTGTGAGAGGCTCATTGCGATGTACTTGGGGCTCATGGGTTGTGGCCCATTGTGATGTATTCGGGGCCCATGGAATGCGGCCCATCTGATGTATATAAGCCCATGTGATGTGTATTAGGCCCATGTGACGTGACCCATTATGATTGTATGAGACCCATTGTATTGAGGGCCAGGCTATGGAGCCCATTGTGATGTATGTTATGCCCATACGAAAGGCCCATCGTGATGTGTATTAAGTTATTGAGTGAGGCCCATGGTGTTGTATTTTTGGCCCTCTTGTGAGGCCATGGGTCCACTATATGTTAGGTTCTATGTGAGTCATTCATTGGGGGCAATGTTAGTTAAATGTTCACGTTGTCGAGGTAGATTATTGATGGCGGTTACTGAAATCGATTATGAGTATGTGATAGCATAATATCATGATACATGCCCATATACATCATCTGCATATTTGTTATGAGATGTGATTGACCATTATGTAAGGTCCTTATCCTAGCTCGTACTGTTCCGTATGCCTTCACGGTCCTCCCGGTCGAATTCTGGCTACCCGCGATCTATTATCGACATTTATGCGTGATCTTGAGTCGTGTCTCGTATATTAGAATCGAATCAACCTGAGACTTGTATCATTGGGACCGCGCTGTCGCCGTGGTTCCAACGCCGCGTCTCGTGCGCCAAGGTGATTCCCGAGCCAGGAGATGTGGGCCCGCATTCAGTTCGAGAAAAACGTCGTGCGATACAATCTTGAGAGAATCCATCAAATCAATCCCATCAATCAAAGTACACATCACACTCCATCACTCACCCATCCCCAAGTACAACTACCCCTCCCCAAAAGTTAACTCTTTCTTACACAAGTACACATCACACCCATATCTCTCTCTCTTACACCTCTCTCTCATCCCTCTCATTCTCCAAGCAAGCATCTCACGTTCAAGAAAGCTTTCATGGGAGAGCTTGTGTGGCCCACCTTCCTACACCCAATCCAACCCTTAAATCATCATCTCAACCGTCGAAACTGTTCCCTTGGAGCTCTAGGTCGCATTGGCGAAAGAAAGAAGAGAAGATCAAAGGTAGGTATTCATTTCATTTGATTTTGATGTTAGGTCCACATGATTTGGGACCACTTGATTTATGCATCGTATTAGAAGGGCCTGTAGTGGCGGGGTCCCTCCATCTCTCCGCTCTCTCTCTCTCTATTTTCCTTCCCCTAGAATGAAGTGGGCCCCACCGAATTGTATTAAATCTACTCCATCCATTAGACAGTGTGACCCACCACATTCAAGGAGATCCGCCTTCCACTGATGGGACAGTGAGAAATCTCACCCGTTAGACCAAAATATATATAATATAATTATAAATATGTATTAATATATATATATATATATATATATATATATATATATATATATATACATACATGTATGTGCATGCTGGTGGGCCACATCCATGTGGGACCCACCATGACGTGTGTGTTATATCCATGTCGTCCAGCGTCCCTGGACGCTGGACGTGCAACAGGGAGCGGCTAACATGGAGGCGTGTACTGACATGGGTGTGTACTAATAAAGCTAACACAAAAAAAAAGAAATTACTTTTGGGTTGGGCTACTCATGTAGGCCCCGCCTTGATGTATGTAGATAATCCACACCGTCCATTCCGTTGCTTAGCCCATTTTAGGCGTTGAGCCGAAATTTGAGACAAATCTGATAATCAAGCAGGCCATACCATAGGAAACAACAATACTGCCATTAAAATCCACCTTGATCCTTCTATTCGCCAAAAACACGTTGCATATTGGTCTCATTTGGTCAATCAGGGGTCGTAGAATCCAATGGGCGGGTTAGATTTTTCAGTTGTAGGCCCTACCTATGAAAAACTACAGGAAATAAAAATAAAAATAATAAAAAATAAAGCAGCAGCAACAGTAGCGTCTACTGCTGCCGTCCTGAGGACGGCGTCCTCTGTGCACGGACGGGAAGGCAGGGACCCACGGTCCCAGCCGTGGGCCCCACCATGATGTGTGTTACCATCCACACAGTGCATTGTGTGGGCCTCCCTCCTGGCTATGGGCCACCCAAAAATCAGCCGTATTTGGATCTTAGGTGGCCCACGTCGCAGGAAACAGTGAGGATCGAACGTTTGCCATTGAGACCTTTTTTGGGATTAGAAGTTTTGGATCAATATGAAATTTGTTTTTCCTCCTCAATCTAGGTCGACGTGACCCTATGAACAGTTTGGATGGCAGATAAACATTACGGTGGGCCCCAGGTCCATGTGACCTTATCAACAGATTGGAGGAAAATAAACATGACAGTGGGCCCCAGGTCCATGTGACCATATCACCAGGTTGGGGTGCAAATAAACATTATGGTGGCCCCCAGGTACGTGTGACCGTATCAATAGATTGGGTGGAAAACAAACGTTATGGTGCGCCCCACATGGGACCCACTGATGTATATATTATGATCCACACCTTCTATTAGTGTAGGCCCCACCATAAGGTATGTACCTCATCTATGTCGTCCATCCTTCCCATCACTATGGGATCCACTATGTGCATGTGTTGCATCTAAGCCGTTCGACCATTTTGAAAGTACATCTTTTGGCTTGAGACTAAAAATAAGACAGATCTATATTTCAAGTAGACTCCACCTTGTGTTATGTGTTATACACACATGTGACACGTGTGATAGTGGGACCGATGTGAGCTTTTTTTCATCCACACTGTCAGCACATGCACCAGTGGGATGGCCCACCACGTGGAAATCCACCATTATGAAAGTGTTTTGTCTACGCCACCCATGTCATCCATCTGTTGAAAGACCCACCGTGATGTATGTTTTGTAATCCACATCGTCCACATATCTAGATGGTGCTAGACAATGTTTGGATGTGCTGATTTGCATGGACAACGTTTGGGTGGTGCCGATTTACATGAATAATGTTTGATGGTGCTGATTTACTTGAGTAAAGTTTGGATAGTGTTGATCATCGTTAGTGGGCCATGTGCCCCATGGAATGATAGTGTGCAATGATACACATGTTACACCTACAACTATTGAAATGATTGTGGTGTGACCCATGTGATGAGGCCCACCTTGATGTATTTTTTGTTGCGCAGCACGCCAACAACGCAGTGGGCCGAGATCCAATCTCAGGCCTTACCCACAAACGATAAACAGAAAGGAATATAAACTAGAAACAGATCAAAGCAATCTAAACAAACCACAAGACAAGATATACGTGGAAAAATCCCAAACTAGGGTAAAAAACCGCGGATGCAAACTTCCACTATGAAGAAGAACAAAGATTATAAGGCAAAATACTAAGCTCTCCCTTGGAAGAATATAGAAAACCCTTAGCCCACACCTTTGAAAATATTTTTCAATATTCCTCATACCCTAGAAAAGCCATAGGAACCCCTATTTATAGTTTAGGTAACTTTCCTTCCGCATCCTTGCGAAAGGCGACACCAAAATCTGCAGTCCGTATCAGATTCGAAAATGAATCTGCGTAACGTACGACCGGTCCTAGCTCCCCTACGACCGGTCCTAGACCCCTACGATCGGTCCTAGCCCTCCTACGATCGGTCCTAGGCCCCGAAAAAAAAAAACAGCACAACTCGCTAGACTTTGAGTCGAACCGGTCCACGACCGGTCGAACACGCCCCTACGACTGGTCGTAGCCGTCCTACGACTGGTCGAAGGCGGCCCAATGTGGTTCCACATTCTCAACAATCTTCCACTTGGAGACACATTACCATAAACTTTCATCTTCTTCATCCGGAGTGCACCACCTCCCGTCTTCAAGCTTAATGACCAATCAAAGCTGAACAGAGCTTCAGCTTCTCCCTTGTGACCGCCTTGGTCAACATATCTCCAGAATTCTCACTTGTATGAATCTTCTCCAAAACAATTGATCCATCTTCCAGTAACGAATGTATGAAGTGATATCTGATGGCAATATCTTGGTCCTTGAATGAAAGGCTGAATTCTTAGCCAAGTGTATTGCACTCTGACTGTCACTGTACAGCTTGTAATCTACTTGTTTCTTACCCAACTCTTCCATAAAACCTTGCATCCATACCATCTCCTTGCATGCTTCTATAGCCGCAACATATTCTGCTTCTGTTGTACTGATAGATACTATCTTCTGTAACTGAGAGACTCAACTGACTGCAGTACTACCCAAAGTAAAGACATAACCTGTAGTGCTTCTTCTGCTGTCGATATCTCCTGCCAAATCTAAATCCACATAGCCTTGCAGCTTGGTTTCTGATCCACCATAACACAACCCTACATCCTTAGTACCCACCAGGTATATGAGGATCCACTTCACAGCTTCCCAATGTTCCTTCCCGGGGTTATTCATGAACCTGCTAACAACTCCCACTGCTTGAGTAATGTCTGACCTCGTGCTCACCATAGCATACATGAGACTCCCAATAGCTGACGCGTATGGAACTTTAGCCATGTAGTCCCGTTCCTCCTGCGTCTTCGCACCTTTCTCCTTAGATAGCTTAAAGTGGTTAGCTAATGGAGTGCTAACCGGCTTACCGCTTCCCATATTGAATCGATCAAGTACCTTAGCTATGTACTCTACCTGTGACAAAACCAGTTTCTTATTTTTCCTGTCACGTTTTATCCTCATGCATAGGATTTATTTTGCAGCTCCTAAATCCTTCATGGTAAATTCTCTAGACAATTGTCTTTTGAGATCTGAGATGTCCTTCATGATTGAACCGGCCACAAGCATATCATCAATGTACAGAAGAAGGATGATGTATGACGTATCAAACTTCTTCAAGTAGCAACAGTGGTCTGCATGATATCTCGTAAAACCGTTTCCCGACATGAAACTATCAAACTTCTTATACTACTGCCTCGGGGCCTGTTTCAGGCCATATACACTCTTCTTCAGTCTGCACACCTTGTTCTCATTATCTGGTGTCATGTATCCTGTCGGCTGATGCATATATATTTCTTCTTCAAGGTCCCCATGAAGAAAGGCTGTCTTAACATCTAGCTGCTCTAGATGTAAGTTCTTTGTAGCCACTATACTCAAGACCATACGAATCGCAGACATTTTCACTACAGGTGAAAATATTTCAGTGAAATCAATATCTGCCTTCTGTTGAAACCCTTTTACAACCAGTCTCGCCTTGTACCGTTTCGAACCATCATGCTCCTCCTTCAGTCTATAAACCCACTTGTTATGAAGAGCTTTCTTACCCTTGGGTATACTGACTAGCTCCCATGTACGATTAGACTCAAGAGAGTCCATCTCCTCATCCATGGCATGCTCCCACTTAACCCGTGTATCAAATTGTAATACCTCTTCAAAAAACTCTGGCTCACCATTATCTGTCAGCAGTAGATAATGTAAGGAGGGTGAGTATCGGACCGTAGGTCTCCTCTCCCGAGTAGACCTCCTCACAACCGGTGTCTGTGGCTCTGCCTCATAATGCTCCTGTGTTCGATCATCCTGTGGCGATGTAACACCCATGTCCGGTAACTCTTCCAACTTTACGAATTTCTTTTTCTCGGCCTTATTTTCTTACACACTGTCCTTGTGCATCACTTTTTCATTGAAGACTACATCCTTACTTCTGATAATTTTTCTATTTTCTGCATCCCAAAACCTATAGCCAAAATCATCCTGCCTGTAGCCTATAAACGTGCACCTCCTGGACTTCACATCCAGCTTATTTGTGCTCTGCATCAATGTGAACATATGAAGTGCAACCGAACACTCTGAGATGTGTAAGGTTCACTTCTTTTTCAGTCCACGTTTCTTCTGGTAGCCCGCCATCCAATGGTACTGAGGGACTTCTATTGATAAGATATATGGCAGTATTTACAACATCTGCCCAAAAGGTCTTAGGCAACCCTGCATGTAACCTCATGCTCCTGGCGTGCTCAAGGATGGTCCTGTTAATGCGCTCAGCTACACTATTCTGTTGTAGTGTCCCTGAAATTATTTTCTAATGTTTGATTCCACTTGCTGCATAATACTCTTCAAACCTCTTATCACAATATTCTCCTCCATTATCAAATTTGAGACACTTTATTGTTTTACCTATCTCGTTTTCTGCCATAACTTTTCACTTCTTAAATGCATCAAATACATCAGATTTATGCTTTAAGAAATAAATTCACAGTTTTCTACTAGCATCATCAATAAAGAAAATAAAGTAACGTGAGCCACCAAGAGATGATACTTGTGCCGGTCCCCACACGTCAGTGTGTACAAGTTCAAATAGATGCGTCTTTGGAGCGCGTCCTGTCTTCTTGAAGCTTACCCTCTTCTGCTTTCCATATACGCAGTCCTCGTAAAATTCCAAGTCAAGAGACTTCAGCCCTGGTAGCTTCCCTTTTGACAACAACACTTTCATCCCTTTCTCACTCATATGTCCCAACCTCTGATGTCATAACTGCCCATTCACTTCAGTTGATGCAACTGAGAGTGAACCATACGATCCTAAAGTCACGTACAAAGTGCCTTCCTTTTTACCTCGAGATATCACCAAGACACCTTTTGTGGTCTTCCAGGAATCACTGGTGAATGTCGTCACATAACCGGTATCGGCCAACTGCCCCACTGAGATCAGATTCCTTCTCAAACTCGGTACATGTCTAACATCCTTCAGTTTCAAAACCGTTCCGTCTTTCTGATTGACCTGAACGTCACCCTTTTCAACAATACTTCACGGCTCATCATCACCCAGGTAGACTCTCCCAAAGTTACTTGACACATAATCACGCAAAACTTCCTTATATGAAGTGGCATGAAATGAAGCACCCGAGTCTATAACCCAAGACTCATTCCTCGCATCAAGAGACAAGATCAACACCTCTGTGTCGCTTTCCTCAGACAGATTCACTGAATCCTTCCCTCCTTGAGAGCTTTCATCTTGTTTCTTAAGCGCCCTGTAATCACATTTCATGTGCCCCTTCTTGCCGCAATGCCAATACCCGTCTTTGTCTTTCGGTCCCTTGGACTTCTTACTCGACTTAGAACGCCCGTGTTTATTGCCTCCTCTGTTCTGCGATCTTCCTCTTCCTTCAACGTTTAGAGCATTCCTTGAGTCCCCTGAAACTCCTGATGCCTTCCTTCTAGATTCTTCGCTGAGAATTTGACTGGCCACATCATCAAATTTCAGTTTTGTCGACCCTGAAGAATTGCTCACAGCAATCACCAAGCCATCCCAACTGTCAGGTAGATTGGATAAGATCAATAGCGCCCTAACCTCCTCGTCAAAAATGATGCCAACGGATTCCAACTGGCTTGTGACTGTATTGAACTCGTTTAGATTTTCAGCCATGCTCCCACCATCTAACATCTTCATGTTGAATAATTGTTTCATAAAATGAACCTTGTTGGATGCTGAAGGTTTTTCATACATGGTGGCTAGGGCTTCCATCAATTCTTTTGTTATTTTCACCTTAGATATGTTGAAGGCGACGCTCTTAGACAAAGAGAGTCGGATCGTTCCTAAAGTCTTCCTATCCAGTAAAAACCATTCATCATCTGTCATCTTTTCTAGTTTCTTCTCTTTTCCTTCTAGAGGAATGTAGAGGTCCTTCTGATACAGATAATCCTCCATCTGCATCTTCCAGAAGGCAAAGTTTGAACTATCAAACTTCTTAATTCTAGTTTTTCCATCTTCCGCCATCACTCCCAATAGAACTAAACTAATAGCTTTGATATCAGTTGTTGCGCAGCACGCCAACAACGCAGTGGGCCGAGATCCAATCTCAGGCCTCACCCACAAACGATAAACTGAAAAAAATATAAACTAAAAACAGATCAAAGCAATCTAAACAAACCACAAGACAAGATATACGTAAAAAAAACTCTAAACTAGGATAAAAAACCACGGATGCAAACTTCCACTATGAAGAAGAATAAAGATACAAGGCAAAATACTAACCCTCCCTTTGAAGAATATAGAAAACCCTTAGCCCAGACCTTTAAAAATATTTTTTAATATTCCTCATACCCTAGAAAATCCCTAGGAACCCCTATTTATAGTTTAGGTAACTTCCCTTCCGCACCCTTGCGAAAGGTGACACCAAAATTCTCAGTCCGCATCAGATTCAGAAACGAATCTGCGTAACTTACGACCAGTCCTAGCTCCCCTACGATCGGTCCTAGACCCCTACGACCGGTCCTAGCCCTCCTACGACCGGCCCTAGGCCCCAAAAAAAAATAGCACAACTCGCTGGAATTTGAGTCGAACCGGTCCACGACCGGTCGTAGCCGTCTTACGACCGGTCGTAGCCGGCCCAATGTGGCTCCACATTCTCAACATTTTGTAGCCCCTTTGTCGGGCCCATTTTGATGTATTTTATGGCCCATTTGTCGAGCCCACTTTGATGTACTTGGTGGCCCATCCGTCAAGCCCGCTT
This sequence comes from Magnolia kwangsiensis, assembly GCA_037074715.1. Lineage (NCBI taxonomy): Eukaryota > Viridiplantae > Streptophyta > Magnoliopsida > Magnoliales > Magnoliaceae > Magnolia > Magnolia kwangsiensis. The sequence continues at coordinate 22,247,625 of CM073574.1, forward strand.
TGATGTATTTTGTGGTCCATTTGAGGTGCCCACCTGATATACTTGTGACCCACCTGTGTGGCCTACCTTGATATGATGTGGCCCACTTGTTGTACATGAGGCCCATTGGTGCGGCCCATTAACACAGCCCAACTTGATATGATGAGGCTCAGGTGCAAAGCCCACCTGTTATGTATATTAGGCCTATGTGCAAGGCCCGCATGTTATGTATTTATGGCCCTTTTTTTTTGGCGTGACCCATTGAGTTGTATTCTAGGTCCATATAGTGCGTTCCACTTGATGTATACGAGGTCCATGTGTTGTGGCCCATTAAGATGTATTTTTCAGCCTAAATGTCATGGCCCATTGTGATGTATTTAAGGCCAATGAGCAGGGCCCACCTGTTGTGTATATGAGGCCCTAAGAAGTGGCCCAATGTGATGCACATGTAGCCCTTGTATGAGGCCCATTGTGATGTGTAATAGTCCTTTATGTGAAGCCACAGGCCCACTGTATGTTCGGCCCTATGTGGGTCACTCCTTGGGAGCAATGTTGGTTGAATGTCAACATTGATGGGCAATGACGGTTAGATTTCCTCATTGTAACCTTTCCTTAGGCCTTGTTAGGCCATTCTCATTGATGTCGATTACCGATTTCGATTATTGAGGCCGGTTATTGATCAATTCCAATTGTTGTGGTCGATTGCTGATTTCGATTATCGAGGCCAATTTTGATTATCGAGGCCCAATGTGATGTATATGCGGCTTGTATTTGAAGCCCGTTGTGATGTGTATTCAATTCGTATTTAAGGCCCAATGTGATGTATATGAGGCCTATGTGATGAGGCACATTGTGATGCAATTGAGGGCCATACGATGTAGCCCATTATGATGTATGTCAAGCCCATGTGAAAGGCCCATCGTGATGTATTAAGTTCTTGAGTGAGGCCCATGGTGTTGTATTTTGGCCCTTGTGTGGAACCATGAGTCCACTGTATGTTAGGCTCTATGAGGGTCATGCCATATGGGCAATGTTGGTTAAATATCCACATTATCGAGGTCGATTGTCGATGCTGGTTATTGACATTGATTATGAGTATATGACAACATAGCATCATGATACATGCCCATACGCATCATTTGTATGTTTGTTATGAGATTTGGTTGACCATTGCATATGACATTGGGTAGGTTATGAGACTCCCTGATAGGCGGAGGTTATCTCATATGAACGCACGGTATGTGCATGATTAATGTATGACTAAATTGTATAACTCATGCATCTTGCATTGTGTGTTGTGATTACTGTACGCCCTAGCGACATCAGGGTCATAGGCTCCACAGGCATATCGTGGATGACCAGATGAGATACTGAAAATGTTTGGTTCTAGCATACGGGTGTCATAAATGTCTCTGAGTGAAAATTTTTAAACCTCTGTGGCCAGGAGACGCCCCAACGTCTAGACCGAGTAGATATATATGAGTACATGAGGGCTGTATACCAGTAGATTGCGTCTCCCACTGTGTCGTGGTAGGTTGGGAGGGGGTGTGGCCCTATCCGCCCTAGAGTATGGGGCATTACTAGGCTGAGTTTGACCAGCTTGTGAATGGGTCCGCTATCGACGTGCCGGATAAATATTGGTAGACTATTAGTTAGGCGAATAGTGAGGTTTCTTACGATCACTTGGACTGTGCGGCTGGGAGAGTGGCAATACCATTTGGAGTGTACTAAACTCCGATGATGATCCCAGAGATGAACTATACTGATATGTGGACTTATTGAGTAAGAGTTGCATACTCATTCATTCATTCACTATCCACTTGGGCTGGTGGTGCGTAACTAATTGTTACATATACCTTCGCAATGGCTAGGATTTCAGTTAGGGCGTGCGACTAACCTGAGATCATGAGTTTACCACATCGAGTCTGACTATCCAAATTTAGGTATGGGACTGGTTTGGATAGAAGTCCCTTGTGATGGACCCCATATCCTGCGATACTAAGTACTATCATCCCAACTTCACACTCTAGCATAGTCATTCCATTCGCACCGCATGTTGCATTATATCCGCGACATATGACAATTTAGGTTATTTTGTTTCTGTACTTACATGGTCTAGGTACAGCTGACGCTATTTGTGTTACTCATCAGGAATGTATATTGCATTGCATCCTCTGCATCTAATATTTGGTTCTTTATGACTCCTCATTTGCATAGTTGACTCGTATTACGTATTCTAATATTGTACGATTTATGGACTTGTCAACATTTTTGCTTACTCTGTTATCTTATGATTTGTGATCTTGTTAGTATTTCTACTTACTCTGATAATCTATGATCTTGTTAATATTTCTCCTTACTCTGATAATTTATGATCTTGTCAGTATTTCTACTTACTCTAATAATCTATGATCTTGTTAATATTTCTGTTTACTCTGATAATTCCTGATCTTGTCAGTATTTCTACTTACTCTAATAATTTATGATCTTGTTAATATTTCTGTTTATTCTGATTATTCCTGATCTTGTCAGTATTTCTGCTTATTCCGATATTATACGGTTTATGGATTGCTAGTATCTCTGGTATTGTAAGATTATGACATTGTATTGAATACTCGACACTTATCTTGTGCACACACTTACACCACCCTCTAAGCTTTCTATAAGCTTATGCACGATAGATGCGTGCAAGTGATGTTAGGTTGCAGCAGCATGGAGCTTGGAGCATATATCTAACTTTTGGAGCTTTAATTTTTACATATGTATTTCCCTTTCAGCATTGTATTCAAATGTTTATATTAGTGGATATGTGATGATAATGTTGTCGTTGTGATTTGGGTATACTCGTGGTTATGCTTATTACGAGTTAAATGTGCATTGAAAAAAAATCCTCCTTATGGGATCTAAGGATCGAAATCTGGCGTATGGACGCTAGGAGCCATAATGGGATACTACAGAGGCTGTCGACACTGGATTCGGCGATGGAGATTCCTGTGAATCTGATTTTCAGGTTTGGGGCGTGATAATTACATATGACATTGGGCAGGTTGTTATGAGATTCTTAGATAAGCGGAGGTTATCTCACATGAGCGCACGGTATACGGAGGATTGATGCATGACCGGATTATATGACTCATGCATCTTGCATTGTGATTACTGTATACCCTAACGACATCAGGGCCGTAGCCTCCAGAGGTATATCGTGGATGGCCACATGGGACACCAGAAATCTGTTACTAGCATCGGGCTACTATAGATGGTTCTGGGTGAAAATCTCTAAATCCTCTTGGTATCAAAGGACGCCCCAACGTCTAGACTGAGTGGATACATGATCGCCCAAGTGCCGAATACCAGAAGGCCGTGTCTCCCACTGTGTCGTGGTCGGTTGGGAAGGGGTGTGGCCTTACCCGCTCGAGGGTAGGGGGTATAGTTAGGCTGAGTTTGACCAGCTTGTGAATGAGTCTGCTATCGACGTGTTGGATAGGTATTGGCAAACTATTGGCCAGAGGATAGTGAGGTTTCTTACACTCGGACTGTGATGCTGGGAGAGGGACAATGTCACTTGGAGTGTACTAAACATCAGTGATGATCCCAGAGATGAACTGTACTGATATGTGGACTTATTGAGCAGGAGTTACATACTCATTCATTCATTCATTCATTATCCACTCGGGCTAGTGGTGCGTAACTATTAATTATGTATACCTTCGCAATGGTCAGGATTTCGGTTGGGGCGCGCGACTAACTTGAGATCAGGGATTTATCACATCGATTCTGACTATCCAAATTTAGGTATGAGACTGGTTTGAATATAAGTCCCTTGTGATGGACGCCATAGCCTGCGATACTGCGTACTATCATCCCGACTTCACATTCTAGCATGGTCATTTCATTTACACCGCATATTGCATTACATCCGTGGCATATTACGCTTTGGGTTATTGTGTTTCTGCATTTAAATGCTCTAGATACGGTTGATGCTATTCGTGAACTCATCAGGAATTACATATTACATCGCATCCTCGACATTTGATATTTGTCTCTTTATGACTCCTCATTTGCATAATATCCTATATTGCGTATTTTGATATTGATTGACTTATGATCTTATCAGTATTTCTGTTTACTCTGATAATTCCTGCTCTTGTCAGTATTTCTACTTACTCTGATAATTCATGATCTTGTAAGTATTTATGCTTATTCCGATATTGTTCGATTTATGGATTACCAATAATTTCGGTATTGTATGATGATGATATTGTATTGAATACTTGACACTTACCTTGTACACACACTTACACCACCCTCTAAGCTTTCTATAAGTTTATACATGATAGATGCGTGCAAGTGATGTTAAGTTGTAGCAGTGTTGAGCTTAGAGCGTACAACGGTCTTCTGGAGCTTGATTTTCGATTTATGTATTTTCCTTTCAGTATTGTACTTAAATACTTATATTAGTAGATATGTGATGATGATTATGTTGCCTGTGTGAATTGGGTAATCTTGAGGTTATGCTTATTACGAGTTAAATATACATTAAAAAAAATCCTCCTTATAGGATCTCAGGATCGGAATTTTACGTATGGATGTTTGGAGCTGAGAATGGGGTACTACAGAGGCTGTTGGCACCGGATTCAGAGATCAGAATTCTTGTGAATCCAATTTTTGAGTTTGGGGCGTGACATGAATTGTATAGATTGAAGTTTATGGTATGAGATCTTAACAATGGGACATTGATATTTGTGAAAAAACTTGGCAAACATCAAACGATGCCTTTAATTGAGTGTAACATACACAAAATCACCATATGTTTTATCAAATGGTGATTTATTTTTATTACTAGATTTATCATTAACAAACCTAGTTTATAGGTAAAAAATTGTAGGTGGACCCATGATATTTTCAAGGATTCCATTCTTTATCAATGAGAATATGTTCATCAATGCGTGACAAAATCAAAGGAGACCATGATTAACTTAGTATAATAGGTAGGGGCGAGCAAAACTTAACCTTTTTGGGGCCCACTTGCAATCTACCCTTTCCATTAGTTGGGTCAACCTTGTTTTCTCTATGCATATATAATAAAAGTCAGGTTGATTCAAAACTTAGGTAGGCCACACAACCAAAACTACCAAATTCACTTATGAATATGGTAGCGCTCACTAACATGGTAGCCTTGAAAAAGTTTTATAATGGGCGATTCCATCACGAGTGTTCCCTTTATCGTGGCCAGCTTAAGTTTTGGATCCATTGGATTATTAAACTTGTGTCTCAAAATAAGGCACCTCAATTAATGGATGAGCCGGATGTCACACACACACCAGGGTAACCCACTCACTTGATTGATTAAAACCTACTGAAAGTAAAACACAAATACTAGCTTGATCCAAAACTTTTGTTGTCTCCAAAAAGTTTTCAATAATAAGTGTTTAATCCACATTGTGTAGTCTACTTGAGCCTTATATCTGCCTCATTTTTGGGCTTCTACCCTAAAATGATATGGAAAACATGATGGATAAAACCCATACATCAAGATGGCCCCTTAGAGCCTCTGTTTGTTCCTAGCCAGGGATGGACAGGCGGGCAGGTTGATTGAGTATTGCCCATAAGTCCTATAAGTCCTAGGTAGCTTTTGCCAATCAATGCGTGTATCTTAAATATCAAGTCCCATAATAATACATGTTATGATGGTCAAAGAAAGATGAGCTGCGATCACCAAATTAAAAGCTCAACCATACTTTGATAGTCGATCACGATTATTATTTGTCTTTCTTACCACAGTAGTAGGCATCGAAACAACTTTCTGATGGCATATAGATCCTGAGAAATGAGCCCGGGGATTGTAAGATTTGTTGCTCACAATGCTGAATTATAAAAAGAGTTGTAAGATTCATTCAGTCAATTTTAGAGAATTCCAAACTTAATACTGGGTTTCTCTTTTTCATGTTTAATTAGAAAATAAAACTCCCTTTTGAACCCCTTTGAATTAAAAAGATAAAAATAAATAAAGAATCGCTCCAAAGGTACCTGACCTAAGGAAATTCCAAAAATGTTTAATTAGGCAACTTCTAAAGAAATTCTTTTTCGACTACATATTCTTAATCAAAGGGCACAAACCATCTTCTTCTTGCAACAAATGGATGCAAATAAATCTCCCAATTTTGAACAATACCCTTTTAAACAACACTCATTTTCTCTCATCTTGCAAGTTTGCTTTCCCAAAGTTTATACATAGGATAACTTTCTATAAGAAAAATGACTTTGAATATTCAAACTCTCATATATTGAAAACTTATTTAAATGAGTTAAAAAGATAAAAAATAAACAGCACAGGGAAGTAGAAGAGATAGGGTTTGAGTGTAAGGGATGGAAGATTAAAAATGATAATTCTAACTTAATTTTATCTTTCGATGAGCCTAATGCAGGCAATTGAAGCAAAGTTGCTGATCAAAGAATGAGATCAAGACCAAGGAGACAAAAAAACCATCGTTCTTTTATACTTTCATTTCCATTTTCTTATTTGTATCAATGTTTATATTCATTTTTGTTAAATGCATTGAAAGTCTTTGAATTCTCTCACTATCTGTTCACATTCTATCATGCGGAGACTAAAAATAAGCAACGAATGTGCCTAATTCCTTCTCTTATATCAATAATCTTAAAATCATATTGATCCAATTTCTATGTAGTTCTAACTCTTCACTCACATTGACTCGCAAGAGCTAGTGGAGATTCCAATTGTGGTGATTTAAGCCAAATCTTACTTGACAACAAATTACTACCTGCCCGCCAACACAGTCAAGAAAAATTCCTAATAAAAAAGGTTAAAAAAAGTTTTTTTTTTCTTCCTCATCGATGGATGTGGATAAGGCACAATGTATTCTCATACTGATATGTTGGATGTGAATAGAGTCACCTAGTAGAGTTGTCTCCATTGCATGATGTTTGCAATGGCAATTTGAGAATGCAATGATAAAAACTAGGTTGAAATGGTGAACTAATCTGTCATTCAAAATCTATAACTCCAACGAAAAACAATTAACACACCAATTAGGCCACAAAGATGGTAACTTATAGGTAGGGGTGTACACAAACCTGTTATGGACGGATGTCTTAAATCTGTCTGGTGGTCTGTCGATGATATTGACAGGGTTTCAGATGAGATGGAGGTTGTTATCGAGAGAGGCTCGATGACATCGATAATTCACAGAATTTTCACCATTGGTCGCTGGACAGTTTTCCTGGTCATGTCAATATGATCGAGAGACCTTCAGATCATATCGACATTGTTATCGAGAGTCCTTCGATATCATCGAAGAGTTCCGCAGATGCGATTGCGGAAACGCAGATTTTACGGATTTTGAGTCCTTTCGCAACTGAGATGCGGAAGGAAAGTTGCTTAAACTATAAATAGGTGTTCCTAGGGCTTTTCTAGGGATGGGAGATGATATGCTAAGGCTTTCTAAAGGGGTTCCAAGGGTATGCTAGGGTTTCTAAAGGGTGTAGCAAGGGTGAGATTCGAGGTTGTTCGAATCGAAAAAGTCCTCTCTCTTTGTAATTCTATTTTCATAGTGAAGATCTGTTGCTTTGTGCCATGGTTTTTTTTCGTAAAGATTTTCCACGTTAAATCTGGGTGTTCTCTGTGTTCTCTTGTGTGCTTGGTGCCATTAAATTGCTATCCTAGATCTAGATCTGTGTGATTCTACAGGTCAAAATTCCCAACAAGTGGTATCAGAGCTATCATTAGGGCACAGATCTGAATCTGAGGGATTAATAATAATGGCGAGCGCTAAGTATGAGATTGAGAAGTACTCAGGAAAAAATAATTTTGAGTTATAGAAGGTTAAGATGATTAGCCTATTAACTAAGCAAGGCGAAGATGGTGCTCTTGAGGAGAGAAAGTCTACTATGACTGATGCTGATTGGAATACTTTTGATAAGAAAGCTTTATCATCGATCCGTTTATGTCTCACGGATGAGGTTCTCTACAATGTCATGAGGGAGAAAACTGTGACTAAGTTATGGATGAAGTTAGAAGATGTTTATGTGAAAAAATCCTCTGAAAATCGCCTGCACTTGAAGCGACAGTAGTATAACTTCAAGATGACAGAGGGTGGAGATCTAGAGGCTCACATCAGCAACTTTAATAAATTAGTTTACAAATTGCTGGATATGGAGGAAGTAATGAAAGATGAAGAACAAGCATGTATGTTGCTAAATTCTCTTCCGTCGTCCTATGAGTCATTCAAAGACACCTGTGCAGCATGACTAAAACCCTGAGTGTCGACACCGTTATCTTAGCCCTTCAAGGGAGACAACTGAATAGCGACATGGAGACATCTTCTGATGCACTGTTTACAGTTGGTAGGAATTTTGGACAAGGTATAGGTTCTTTTGGTTCTAGATCTAAATCCAGAGGCAAGGGCAAAAGAAAGGTAAAATGCTGAAATTATGAGAAGGAAGGACATTGGAAGAGGGATTGTGAAAATCCTAAATCGAAGAGGAAAGATTCTGAGACTTCATGCAGGGAGGCCAATGTTGCCACGTCAGATGGATCGAGTGAATGTGATGGTGATATTTTATCTGTCTTCGCTCAGACGGTCATACGATGATCGTAAGGACGAGTGGATGTTAGACACATGAGCATCTTTTCACATGACTCCTCATTGGAGTTGGTTCACCAGCTACAGGGAGTGCGATGGTGGACAGGTATTTATGGGCAATGACATTGCCTGTAATGTTGTGGCTACTGGTTCTGTGCGCATCAGGGTGTTTGATGGGGTGGAGCGTACCTTGGCAGATGTGAGGCTTATTCCTGACTTAAAGCAGAATCTGATTTCTCTTGGTGTGCTTGAGGTAAAAGGATGCAAGTACACAGGTATTGATGGTGCTCTTAAAGTATCCAAGGGGGCACGGGTAATCATGAAAGTGCAACGACTCGGTAACTTGTACAAGTTGATCGGGAGCACTTCAAAAGGTGGAACTACGGTGGATGTAGCGGATTCCACCTTTGCACGTGTGTGGTATGCTAGGCATGGCCACATGAGCGGGCAGGGCAGGAAGGTTGACACCCGCGGACAGGGATACAGAGCAGGTGGAGCAGTCACCTGTGAGAAAAATCACACAGCATGATCGCAGGATATCGACGAGGTACATGGATGACTCCAATATCGTAGGAGGATTCAACTTCTATTCAGATGGTTCTATGTGAGTCTGGTGCTGAGAAATGAAATGTGACTATGAGCGATATGATAGATTCATTGTACCAGACCGACATATGGGAGCGGGTGGAGCTTCTAGTGGATTAGAGAGCGGTTGGATGCAGGTGGATTTTCAGGAGGATACAACATAGATACAGGGCGAGGTTGGTAGCGAAGGATTATACTCAGAGAGAAGGGATCGGCTTCTCAGAGATATTCGCGCTGATGGTATAGTAGGTGGCTATTAGATCCATGATTGGTGCTGGTTCGCCAATGTGATCTTGAGCTGGAAGGATGGATGTAGAGTCTGCACTTCTGTAAGGGAATGTGAAGAGCATATCTACATGAAGCAACCAGAGCGGTTCGAAGTTAAAGGGGCTGAGAAAAGACTTTACAGGAGGTCGTGGTTCGACCTGTCACCTAGGCAGTGATTTGATTCCTTCATGGTGAGTCAGGAATTGATGACATAAAAATCGCTAATTATGACATGTCTGAAATCAATGTACTAAAGACTCGGTTAAGTAAGACATTCAGGATGAAGGATCAGGGGACTGCAAAGATGGTTCTCAACATTGAGACCGAGGAGTAGGCTTTGGTAATCACAAGAGGAATACCTTGTGTGTAGGTATTGATCAAAGATGTGATGGGCTAGGTAAAGCCAGAGAGTGTTCCCTACGCGTTTCTCATCAAGTTTTCCTCAGGACATGTCCCAAAATATATGAGAAAAAGAAAGATATCTCATGAGCCTTATTCGAATGCGGTTGACAGTGTATGTCATTGTCTGAATTAGACCGGTTATTTCACAAGCTATCAATGTTGTGAGCAAGTACCCCGGCAAGCAATATTGGGTAGTGGTGAGATGGTAAGAAGACTACGTCTTTTCTTTTGGGAAGACAGGAGCAAAGGTGGTTGGGCATGTGGATTTAATCCGGCAGACATGATCAACAAGAATGTTCCTGTAGAGAAGTTCAAGTTATGTGCAACTTCTCTGGGCTTGGTGATAGCGTAAAAGAAAGACGGAGTGTGCAAGAGAAGCTATGATGTGATGTAGAGATAAGAGAAAAGGACAAGAAGGTACATGGATGAAGATTGAAGACATGGTGGAGATTGTTATGGACGGATGTCTTAAATCTGTCTGGTGGTCTTTCGATGATATCGACAGGGTTTCAGATGGGATCGAGGTTGTTATCGAGAGAGGCTCGATGACATCGATAATTCACAGAATTTTCACCATTAGTCGCTGGACAGTTTTCTTGGTCCTGTCGATATGATTGAGAGACTTTCAGATCATGTCGACATTGTTATCGAGAGTCCTTCGATATCATCAAAGAGTTCCACAGATGCGATTGCGAAAACCCAGATTTTGTGAATTTTGAGTCCTTTCGCAATTGGGATGCGGAAGGGAAGTTGCCTAAACTATAAATAGGTGTTCCTAAGGCTTTTCTAGGGATGGGAGATGGTATGTTAAGGTATTCTAAAGGGGTTCCAAGCATATGCTAGGGTTTCTAAAGGGTGTAGCAAGGGTGAGATTCGAGGTTGTTCGAATCGGGTAAGTCTTCTCTCTTTGTAATTTCTATTTTTATAGTGAAGATCTGTCGCTTTTTGTAGTGGTTTTTTCCCGCAAGGATTTTCCACATTAAATCTGGGTGTTCTCTGTGTTCTCTTGTGTGCTTGGTGTCATTGAATTGCTATCTTAGATCTAGATCTGTGTGATTCCGCAGGTCAAAATCCCCAACAAAATTGGGCTAGCCCGGTTAGCTCGCTTGACCTGACCCGAAAAAGCCCGACTCGACCTGACCCGAAACTGAGTTCGGGTCAGGACGGGCCAATTTTCTTGGCCCGAAACTGAGTTCAGGCTGAGTTCGGATACCTCCCAGTTCAGCCCGACTCGCCCCGACCCGACCTGACCCGGCCTGACCCAGGTGTGTGTGTGTGTGTGTGTGTGTGTGTGTGTGTGTGTGTGTGTATTAACCTAACCCTACCCGTCCCTTTCCCCTTTCACTTTCTGAGATCGCCCGACCCCACGAAACCCTTCTCCTCTCTCCTTGCCCGACGGCCCGACCCCACCCAAATCTCTCTAATCTCTCTCTCTCTCTCTCTCTCTCTCTCTCTCTCTCTCTCTCTCGTCCGACCAGTGGGCAGACGCTGTCCGACCACAGTCCTGCGCCCCCCTTGACGCCCTCACTCTCTAATCTCTCTCTCTCTCTCTCTCATTTGACTAGCGGGCGGACGCTATCCGACCAGGCGACCACAGTCCAACGCCCTACTCGACACTCTCACGGTCTCACCTCTCTAATCTCACTCTCTCTCTCTCGTCCGACCAGCGGGTGGAAGCTGCCCGACTAAGGTATGATCCCTCTCTCTCTCTCTGTCTTAAATGGATACAAATTTTCCTTTTTTTTAAAATGGGTTTTGTGCAATGTTTCAATTTAAATTAGTTATGTGTCGAATATACAATGTCTCAGTGCCTGTGTATCATCCATCACACTATACTAGAGTATGAAACTTTCATCTTCTTGAATTTATTTAATACTCCAACTGCATAGCACTTGATAATCAGGCATTTTAATATGTAGATATAAGTTATATTAACTGGAATTAAACCAAATAAACTGTCGATATCACTGTACCCGAGTTACATTCCAAAAATAAGATTGGTTTCACGATCCTATTTTCTGATTTTTGGCCACTTGTTTGTGAAAATAAACCAGTAGATGTTTGTCATTTTTAACCGTCCAATAAATGTTAAAAAATCTAATAGTAACTTAATTAAATAAGAGTTATTTATTGGTTTATGATACATCTGAAACTGAATAAATAAATTGGATAGTTAATTTGAATTATTTGTATGCCATGTAATGTAATTTCTGGGTAACTTCTAAGTGCTGAATATCATTCATCACACGCTGCAATTAAAACAACTGTTGATTCCAACATTTTTAAAAAATCCTCTTTCTTTGGCAATACTACAAGGCCATTTTGGTTAAAATCTTGCTTATTAGTGTGCTTTGCAATATTATCCATATGTTGTCCATTGTATTATACGTTTGCCATCCAAACAACACACAAAATGAGTGAAGCATGGTACCCAAAACTTAAACCTATCTAATCAGTATGTAGGCTACACCACAGTGATAATCCTTACCTAAATTATTCAGGATCAGCCAAATGAATCTTATTCCATCATTCCACTCTACAAGGAGCTTATCGTCAGTTAAACCAGGGGTAGTCGGTTGCTTACAAGGAATGACTCTAACATGTAAATATATGGGCCAAAGCGTTAAAAAAAATGGCAACCACTTGAAAACTTTCAAATTCATGTGGTGGCCTATCTGAAGATTGGATTGGGCTCAGTTTTGGGGCATACAACTTTCACAGTGCTACCACCCTAGCTATAGGTTGGATGCTTATGTGCACACATCAAGGTGAGCCATGTTGAACCCTTGAAAAATGAGATATTCTACAAAGATTTGCAGAGGAATGATGGGCCCACCGCTGCAGGTGTTTGGCTAAATAGTAGCAGTTTTGCAATCTCTTTTTAAAAAATGACAACCACTTGAAAACTTTCAAATTCATGTGGTGGCCTATCTGAAGATTGGATTGGGCTCAGTTTTGGGGCATACAACTTTCACAGTGCTACCACCCTAGCTATAGGTTGGATGCTTATGTGCACACATCAAGGTGAGCCATGTTGAACCCTTGAAAAATGAGATATTCTACAAAGATTTGCAGAGGAATGATGGGCCCACCGCTGCAGGTGTTTGGCTAAATAATAGTAGTTTTGCAATCTCTTTAATGCCTTCCTTGGAGATGTGATTGGCTCTATTGAGATTTTGTGTGTAATGATAATGATTTTAGTCAGTGAGCCACTAAACATAAAATATGTGAAATGATCCAGCACTCACAATCGCTAGGATGGTCTTTTGAACACTGAGCTATCTATCATAATTACATGTTAGTGGGCCATCTAATTCTGTCCTAGTTTCCCATCTATGGTTTTTTTCTTTTTTCTTTTCTTATTTTCTTTCTTTCTTTTGGTTTTTATTTTTTTCTTTCAACTATAAAATTTTTAAATTGTTCTTAATTGTTCAGACTGCAAATGAGGTTTGGTATGCAGGCACTTGGTAATGGTAGACATAGCATATGTTAGTGGGCCATCCAATCCATGGATGATGCATGTTGATCCAGTCATCATGTGGGGCACATGATAGAGAATAATTGAGAACCACTGAAAGGCCTTGAAATTCACATGGTGGTTCACCTAATAGTTGGGTTGGCATGATTCTGTCCTAGTTTTGAACCAACTCATTTTGAGTTGAAGTCATGATGTGTTTGTGAAATTTGATCTGCTCATCAGCTCTCTAGCTTAAGTTAGGAAGTTATTTTAAAAATAAATCTAATCCAAAATTCAAGTGGGACATAGCAAAGAGAATAATAGAAATGAGATGCAGACCTTTAAGTTCGCTTATATTTTAAATTAAGCTGATATTTGAATTTATTTATTTATTTATCATTCACCTTATGAACTCGTTGGACATTATGTAACATGATGATTTCAACAGTTGGGTACTCCCATTCTCACTCTTTTATATTGTGTCGCTCATTAGAGTAGTGTCTCAACCTGATTTTTGGACTCATGTTTTAAAATGATCTGGCATAATTGATAGTTGGGTACTCCCATTCTCACTCTTTTAAACACATTTTGTTATTAGTTAGCTAGATGTTGATTGTCAATTACGATTGATTATGGAATTGTTAGGACTATTAGTTGCCAATTATAGAATTGATTTCTTTAGAACAACAACCCATTTACTTATATCAATTGTCTATTGGATATATTTTTATTTTTTTATTTTTGTTGTAGTATAGGATAATCAGTTGCTCATTTGAAAATTTTTATGTTGCCAGACATAGACTAAGTGTATTCATGGATGCATAAAAATTCTCAAATTGTCCATTTTTGGATAGTTCAATGTTGGATAGATAGTAATGTTTTCATTTATTCTAATTTAAATGCACATGCTTGTTTCGGTTCGTCTCTCCTAATTCTCTCTGGATATATTTCTTACATTTACTTCCTCATCAAATATTCACACTTTGTGTGGATAGTTGACGTGTGAATCAAATCCAAGATTAATATATTTAGGAGAGATAAGGGGAGATGCTGCCGAAATTTTGACGTGACATTTAAATTGAATAATAAAAATATTACTATCTATTCAACATTAAATAAGTAACTAATTTAATTATTTTTTATGTTGTTGTTGCAGTATAGGATAATCAGTTACCAATTTGAGGATTTCTATGTTACTAGACATAGATTGAGTGTGTTCTTGGATGTATAAAAATTCTCAAATTATCCATTTTTAGACAGTTTAATGTTGGATAGATATTAATGTTTTCCTTTATTCTAATTTAAATGTACATGCTTGTTTCGGTTCATCTCTCCTAATTCTCTCTAGATATATTTCTTGCATTTACTTCCTTATCAAATATCCACACTTTGTGTGGATAGTTAACATGTGAATCAAATCAAAGATTAATATATTCTAGAGAGATAAGGGGAGATGCTGCTGAAATTTCGGCGTGACATTTAAATTGAATAATGAAAGCATTACTATCTATCTAGCTTTTTCGCTTAGAAAATTCTTTACTAAGGTCTAAGGATAAATAAATTTGTTTCATATCTTTAGATATGGCTAATGAGGATGAAGTCTCACGTAATCCTAGTGCTGGTGCCGGTGCGTCAGCCACCTCACCACTTGTTGTTAAGGGAGAGAGGTCTTCAGCTGCAAACAAAGGAAAGAAATGGTCAGCTGTTTGGGATGATTTTGAAGAAGTAGTAGTTAATAATGTCTCCAAGATTAGATGTATGCACTGCAAAAGTCTATACACCAAAAGTGTCGGGGGGTCGACGTCTCATTTAAACAGACATAAAAAAAGTTGTGCAAGGAGACATAGACTTCCACGTTCAGGCCAACAATTGATATCGTTTACAAAGTCCGAAGGATCTACTTCTGAAGGTACACTTATCACTCATAAGTTTGAAAAAAGAAAGCTAAAGGAGTGGTTTGCAAAGCTTATTATCATTGATGAACAACCATTTAAGATGGTAGAGAGTGAAATAATTATGGGATACAGTAAATATCTTAATTCTCAGTTTGAGAAGGTCTCTCGTGTTACTGTGAAGAGGGAGTGCATGAAGATGTATGCCAGTGAGAAAATGAAGCTGAAAGTAGTTTTATATTTAGTTTCAAGGGTAAGTTTGACGTCTGATATGTGGACGACACAGAATCAAAGAAAGGATTATATTTCATTGACTGCACACTATGTTGATGAAAATTGAAAACTCTGCAAGAGAATATTGAACTTTCACTACTTTCTATCTCCCCATTCCGGTTTGATTATTTCAGATTGCATTTATAACTGTCTATGAGATTGGGGCATTGAAAAAAAAGTCAGTTCATTAACTTTAGATAATGCTTCGATAAATGACAGTGTCATATAATTCTTACGTAACTAGTTCAAGGCAACCGACGATTTATTTTTTGAGGGAAAAATATTTCATGTTCGGTGTTGTGCATACATTCTCAACTTAATTGTATAAGAAGGGTTGAAATCAATTGACCAAACTATAGAGAATGTGAGGGAGAGTGTGAAGTACATAAGAGGCTCGCCGTCAAGATTGATTATATGGAATGACATCGTCCAACGTTTGAATTTGACGTCTCCAAAAATATTGAAGTTAGATGTTTACACACGTTGAAATTTCACTTTTGAGATGTTGGATTCAGCCCTTGAATTGGAACATGCCTTTCCAGAATATAAAGTGCGTGATTGAATATATGCTTGGTTGCCTACTGATGATGATTGGAGCAAATCGAAAGAAATTCACAATTTTTTGAAGGTTTTTTATGACTGTACGAAAATATTTTCTGGCAATAAGTTTTCTACAATAAATATGTTTCTTCCATCCGTGTGGAAGATCAAGGATGCCCTGAAGAAAGCTACTGATGACGATCTATTTTTTCTCCAAATCATGACAGATGGTATGCAAATGAAGTTCGATAAGTACTGGAATGATTGTCATCTGATAATGTCCTTAACTGTTGTTCTTGATCCTCGGCGCAAGATGAGTTATGTTAAGTACATCTTCACGAGGATTTATCCTACTGAAAAGGCAATATCTGAAACCTCGAAGGTTCATGACGCAATTGAAGCATTGTACAACGCGTACACAACCACAGTGTCCACACCAAGTGCTTCTGAAGTTAGATCGCAAGTTGCTTCAGGTTACGACGATGCTGATTTCATGTCTTTCTTAGCAAAAGAAAATACAGACACAGGCACGGAAGTATCAGAGTTAGACATGTATCTCAAAGAGTTGATCGTACTACGACAGGATTTAGAGTTCGATGTTTTAGAATGGTAAAAATTGTGAGTTAGTGAAAGAAAATATCTTACACTATCGACGATGACACGAGATATTTTATCAATTCTTATTTCAACAGTGGCATTGGAATCTGTGTTTAGCACATGGAGCAGGGTCGTGAGCAAGACTAGAAGTTCCCTTGCACCAGATACAGTGAAAGCATTAATTTATACACAAGATTGGTTGCGTCTGAGTCTAGGAGGTGATCTTGATGAGGAAGAGGAGGAGAATGTGAATGAAGCCGCAACACATGAAACAACAACAATATGATAGATGTTATGATCTTGTTAGTTTATTTGAATTTACAAATGTTGTAATGAGTACTCTTTTGACTTTTATTTTTATTTATCTGTTATGTTGATGGATGTTAAGTAAGCTGCACAATGCATTTCTACATTTATTTGCTGACTTTTATTTTTATTTATCTGTTATGTTGATGGATGTTATGCAAGTTGCGCAATGCATTTATACATCTGTTTGCTGACTTTTATTTTTATTTATTAGTTATGTTAACTTTTATTATTTTTTAATCCATAAATTGCTTTTATCTTATGTCGGTATTTCATTATTGTTAAAAAGCTTAAAATATTTTTTCAACACAATATGTAGGTATGTCTTCAAGCGAATCATCGGTTAACGTTTAAAACTATGGTTCCTTAGTCCATTCTCCAAAGTCTGAAAAGTTTAAGATTTTGTGTAATTTGTGTAGAGCCAAGTTTATTAACAAAATTAATCGGCTAAGATTACACTTATCTTGTCAGGGTGGAGATGCAAGACCATATCCTAAAGCCTCAAAAGAAATCCAAGTTCTTTTCCAAACAGTTCTTGATTCAAACAAAAAAGCTTCCATTCCCCAATCCAAACTTTCTAAGGCAGAGAAGGAAGCTAAATTATTAGCATTGGAAGAAGAACAATTTCAACTCGCATTAAAACGTAGTATGGAAGAAGCTTTTATACATCAGCGATGTCCTCCAAGACCACATGATGTCGAAGAAGATTCAAGCTGCACGGGTAAAAAGAAAAATAGTAAAAATTCAGTTAAGTTTCTCTCAAGTCTGGGTGCATTTTACAGGACGTTGGGAACTACGTATAAATCTTCCCATAAAAATATTTTGAAAAATCTAATTCTAACTATACAAGAGGAAGGTGATAAAAAACTATCTCCACCTTCTGAAGAGGGAGAGGTGAATGAGTACGTATATGAAGATTTAAATAGCAGCTCGGGCTCAGATGAATCTCTTCGATAGTAGTCAGTAGTGTATGATTGTATTCTTTTTGTATAAAATGTTTTATTTTATGTTTTGTCAAATGTATGTAAATGTAGTAAAATTATAATATATCATCACTCTCTTATGAACTTGTAAATTGTAATGGAACGCGGATTACCTGCCAAAGCCCTTCCCATAAACTTGCCGTAAGGTTTGAAACTGGCCCGAACTTAGGTTCGAAATTTGCCCAAACTCGAAGGTTTGAAACTGGCCCGAACTCGCCCAAGTTCGACTCGGCCGAGTTTAAGCTGGAGATGTTGGCCCGATGACCAGGCCCGGTCGGGTTCGAGCCTGCTGCGGCTGTTAAACGGGCCTGGACGGGCTGAGGCAAGTTCGACTCGGCCCGACCCGTGTACACCCCTACTTATAGGAGAATGACTATGAATGACGAATAGGAGCATTTGGAAATAAGCCCACTAAGGATTTCACAAAGCGGGTAGGACATTAGTCACATTGAACAAATGAAAGATGAGTAATCTAGATGTAGATCTAGTACACCAGTGCTATCTCAAGTGAAAGGATCCCTCGAATTAGCATTAAAAGTAGTGCATTAACATACTGATACTTTACTAGTAAGCATTAGATTTTATATTGTTATGGATAAAATGGGGTTAGACAAATGTATGATACAAATGAACTGAACAACAAGACTCAATGACTATACATTATTTAAGGATAGGAAAACACTAATGCCTTTGGAAGTTAGCCTTGTTTGTCGGTGAAAAAAATTGACCTCAATCTCAAATACCTTAAATAAGTGTATTCTCTTACTCTAGCCGTTGAAAGGCGGACTAACAATGACGGTTAGATTTCTGCATCAACATTGATCTATGGTAAAAACCGTTTATCTAACAGGCATTAATGTATCAAGCGATCACATTTGAGAGAATGGTCAGGATTATCGGAAGATGGTACATTTTTCAAAAGCGAAAGTCATCGTCTGTTATTGTGGTACGTGGTTGTATTGTAGCAGCATGAATTTTGATTTCGTGGGGGCGAAGCAAAACTTTGATTTTTAAGGTTCGGCACATTTCCATCCGATCGTGTGTGCTGCACAAGCTTACCACGCGTCCATAGAGAAAAGGCAGCGACGTGGCCGCGTAGCAAATCACGAGAAGAGTTAGCGACTAACCTACGTCTTTGCTAACCAAAATACAGCTGACGAAAATCAAGCATAGCCGCTTTAACCAGGGAGTGGATTAGGTGCGGCCTCCGCCGCATCCAACATGGTGCGACGCTTAACGTGGGTCTCACCTTGATGTATGTATTTTATATCTACGCCATTCATCTGTTTTTTCAGATCATTGAGGGCAGGATGAAAATGAATAAGATTAAATTCTCATGTGGACCATACTGTAGGAAACGTTGGTGATTGAACGCCTTACCATTAAAAGATTCATAAGGCCCACCATAATTTTTATTTTCCATCTAATCTATTGATGAGTTTACGAAAGCATGGAGGAAGGGAAAAAAATGTTAGCTTGATCCAAAGCTTTTATAGCTCATTAATGGTCAATCATCACTGTTTCCAATGGTATGGTTCACCTGAGAATTAGATTTTCTTCGTTTTTGTTATCATGCCTTAAAATGATATGAAAAATGGAATGGACGAAGTTGATCCATAATTATTAAATCGATATGACCCCACGGTAAGGGATGCACCGTCGAAAGTGCAGCCGGGGTCGTACCTAATCCGCTCCCTTTGATTCATTCTCTCCAAATAATGCTGTATATTCGAGAAGAGAAATGATCCAGTGGACTAAAGTGCATGGAAACCTTTCCATACTCCTACTTACTGTTGGATCCGTTCCATCCCCATCATTCATCTGAACCGCCGATTAGGTCTAGTCTGCTCCTGGTAGGCTGAGTTGAAAAAACCATACTGCTTGGATGGTCCTAGTGATCCACGTAATACAGTCAAATGCCATGAAAAATGGACGGATAGGATTCTCCATGTAAGAAAGATCCAGCACTAGATGTAGTTTTTGCAAGGCATTGGAAATAATGGATGGTCCCGATAGATGATGCAGATGCCCGAGAGTACATATGCAATTAGGTGCATTGAAAGGTTTCGATAAGCTGACTGCACTAGATCATTTCTCGTTTGAGGGAAAAAAAAATGATGCTCCTGAGAGAGAGTTGATGGTTGATATGCTCAATCTGACCGTTCTAGTTGTGGCCCCAACTTTGATCGATCAATAAAGGAAAATAGCCGATGATCTGCGTTGAATAAAGAAATGTCCATCAATCAAAGGCCTAATTTTGCAGTGGTGACAACCTGGTGGTCGGTGCTCTGTGGGCCCCAAAATGACGTATGTTTTTCATCCATGCCATTCACCTATTTTTCTAGGTCATTTTATGGTACGAGACAAAAAAATGAAGTATGCCATGATCTCAAGTGAACCACGTTACAGGAAAAAGTGTTGATTGAACGTCACTATTAAAGACTTTCAGGGAAAGCTGATATTTGTTTTTTTTTATCTTTGATCTTCATAACCTAATCAGTATATTACTTGTCAAATAAACAGTACAGTGGGCCTTAGGAGGATTTTAATAGTGGACATCTAATCACTATTGCTTTCCTATGGTGTGGTCCATCTTAGATTTATAGTCCTCTATTTTTGGGCTAAAGTCCTAAAATGATTTTACAAAATGGATGAAACATATACATAATAGTGAGACCCACGGAGCACAGGCCATCAGCCACCGGGCTGGTGGCAGTGGAGCAGCCAATCCGTTTAGGTAGGCCCACTGTGAGTATGAGTAGGGGGAAATTGAGCACTGTAGGCGCAACTTAACTTTTTATGCTATTACTTATCCGGAGAGTCCGAAACTTCCCTCACCAACTTAGGCGCTGGACGTACGGACGAACATTTGAGTACCAAAATACCCCTACCTCCCTTTCAGAAGCGGATTGGCTGGTGCGCGCTCGGACGCGGTAGAAACGGCTGGTGGTTGGTGCTACGTGAGCTCCACCACGATGTATGTTTTTCATCCATGCCGCCCATCTATTTTTACAGATAATTTTGCCACATGAATCCAAAAATGAGATATATCCAAATCTTAAGTGAACCACATTACAGAAACAGTGTTGAATGAGGGTCGACTAGTTAAAACATTTTGGGGTTTATAAAACATTTAAATCAAGCTGATCTTTATTTTTTCTCTTTATCTGGGCCTGTATGACCTAATGAGCAGATTGGATGTCAAATAAACAGTACAGTGGGCCTTAGTAGGATTTTAATGGTGGATATCCAATCACTACTGTTTTCATGTAGTGTGGTCCACCTTAGATTTATAACCTTCTCATTTTTTGTGATCAAGTCATAAAATGATCTGTAAAAATAGATAAACGAAATGGATGAGACACAGACATCATGGTGGGGCCCACAGAGTACCTATCACCAGCCAGCATGGGAGAAGTCAATCCGTTTCAAACGCGGACGGGTTGAGTGACGTCACGAACTTCCGTGACCTCCTCTATGACGTATGTATTATATCCACACCGTCCATCAATTTTTAGATATCATTTTAAGGTATTAAACAAAGAACGAGGCAAATAAAAATCTATAGTGTGGTCCAGTTAATCTTTGGATATGAAATTTTATTTTATTTTTTAATAATGCTCTGAAATAGTCTTGAAACATAGTTGAACGTTGTGGATATAATAAATACATATATGTGGGGCCATGTTACTTTGATATCTTTTGAACCGTTCGTACAACTGGGAGTTCGAGCGTCAGCGGACGAGGATTTCCTGCGAAAGGCTATGGCAGGAAGTTCCTGCGCTGGGATGTTTGTAATAAATCCACGCCGTCCATTCTTCTTGGGAGGTCATTTTAGGGCGCACAGAAAAAAATGAGGTGTATCTAAAACTCAAGTGTTCCGTACGAGGGGAAAGAGTGTATATTAAGTGACCAGCGTTTGAAACATTCGTATGGCCACAGGGTTTCATGTCAGGAGAAGTTTGTGGTGTTTTCACTTCATCTGAGTGGGAATGACGTTATAAACGGTTTGGATCGCATATAAATATCAAGATAGATCTCAGGAAGGATTCAACGGTAGAAAACTCTTTCTCCGGTTTTCCCTCTCGTCCGGCCCACTTGACTCTTGGTTCCATCTCAATTTTGTTTGCATGTTCTGAAATAAGCTCCCACAACTGATGGACGGTGTGGATTTGTCACAAACATCACCTTTGACCCCACCTAGCATCGCCTTTCGCAGCAAATCCGCGTCCAGCGTCAGATCGCCTTTGCACAAAAGCAAGGCAGGGGTATTTTCGCCCTCTACTGCTCTGATTTGTATCCTTCGTAAAAATCGCTGGATAAAAGGTAGCGTCTACGGTGGTAATTTTTTCACGAGTAGGGCATGAAAACTGTCAATCCTTTGTAAACATATGATTATCTTCATGTGGTAGGATTATGCCATAAGTTGCTCTCGCGGACTACTAAATCTTTCTCCTTCTTATACATCATTTCTCGTCTTTCCAGGCAACCAGCCAGACAGCCATGGCAGCCCGTCTCGTCCGCCGATCCCTTCCATCAAGACTCATCCAAGCCCAGGCCCACTCCACCCAAGCCCAGGCGCAGTCCAAGCCGTCGAATCCCAAGACCTTCTCCATCTACCGTTGGAGCCCGGACGCCCCCACAAAGCCACAGCTGCAGGACTACCAGATCGACCTGAAGGAGTGCGGGCCGATGGTCCTCGACGCCCTCATCAAGATCAAGAACGAGATGGACCCATCTCTCACTTTCCGCCGCTCGTGCCGGGAGGGCATCTGCGGCTCTTGCGCCATGAACATCAACGGCTGTAACGGACTTGCCTGCCTCACTAAGATCGAATCCTCCTCCACGGCCTCCACCATGATCACCCCTCTCCCTCACATGTTCGTTATTAAGGATCTGGTTGTCGACATGACGAATTTCTACAACCAGTACAAGAGCATCGAGCCTTGGCTGAAGAGGAAGAGCCCGCCACCTGCGCCCGGCAAGGAGATTCCACAGAGCAAGGCGGACCGGGCGAAGCTCGATGGCATGTACGAGTGCATTCTCTGCGCCTGCTGCAGCACGTCTTGCCCTAGTTACTGGTGGAACCCCGAGTCCTACCTCGGGCCCGCTGCACTCCTACACGCTCACAGGTATGCCCTTTGGCTTCTTATCGTCGTTGTTGTTATTGTTGTTATCTTTATTTGGATTTTGTTATGGGTTTTCGTATTGTTTCTTGTTTTTGATAATTTGATGTCGCCTTTTTTATGTGTAGTTGGTAAGATTTTTTTGGAACAAAATCAGGTGTGAATTTGAAATTCTTGAATTCAGATTCTGTTTTCAGTGGTTGATTTGGGTTGTGGGGAATGTGCATGTAGTTTAATTATTGATTCACAGTTGATGCTTCATATCTGTAGTTGATCTGGTTGGCCGGCCATAACCAAAACGTATGAATATGATTAATGCAATCGGAAGTATGGGTTGGGATTAGACAGTAAAAGATCTAGCTAACAAGCTTAAGATCAATGACAGCACATGCAATAGAGTGGATATTTTCTCAAAAAGAGAAAAGAGTACCTTTTACTCTCCAAAACATAATGAGACTACATGGCTAAAGTAATGAAATCCTAATACCAATGAAAAGACTAAAACCCTCCTTGCTTATTTTACCATGGCTTTAAGTAGGGGGTATCTTGGTCGGTACAACTTAAAATAAACAAAAGCAAATAAAACTAATAATCTAGTTATCATGAATGTGATCATGGTCCCGCACGTGGGACAAATGGGCCAGCATGTGTGATCAAGTCAATCCACTTGTGGTTGCAGTACCAATTCCTGTCTTCAAAATAACTCATCCATGAGTTGCAGTAGGAGGAAACCCTTTATGCAGGACTCTTCACAGTCATTCTCCTTCCATGGTTCCTTCTTTGTTGGCAGGGTAACACTAAATCTCTAGCATGCCTGTCATAACGGCTGTCTTTGTTGGCAGGGTAACACTAAATCTCTGGCATCCTTCACGCCAGGGGTCCGGTCATCCAGAACTGTGCGTTTCAGCTAGGTAATGGCTCATTTATTCGTTTCTGGGAAGATCATTGGGTGGGGGAAGACATCCTCAAACGCCGGTTTCCTAACATCTATCGCTTGGCTCCTGACTAAAGCCTCGTCCTACTATAGGGCTTCGACTATATGGAAAGGAATTTTACGAGCCCAAAAGCCGGTTGTGCAAAATATTGGATTTCATCTCGGCAACGGATCAGCTATAAGATTTTGGGAAGATCATTGGACTGGTGAATTGGCTCTGAAAAATAGTTTCCCAAACATCTACCGTATCGCCTCTCTCAAAGATTGCCCGAACCAATGTTTCTATTCGCAGACTGCTTCTCGCTCCGTTTGGGAAATCAGATGCATTAGGAACCTTAATGATTGGGAGGTGGAGGAATACGTTAATCTGCTTAATTGCCTTTCGGTTCTGGCGCCGAGCCGGAACGATCCAGATAAAGTCTTTTGGAAAGGGGATAGGTCTAGCATCTTCTCAGTCAGATCTCTGTATTCTATTATCTCTCCTCTCTCTTCTTCTCATCCTTGGGCGTTTCATTTTGTTTGGAAAATTCAGAGCCCTCCCAAATACATCTGTTTCGCCTGGCTTGCAGCTAGGAATCGTATTCTTATGGTTGACAACTTGAGGAAAAGGGGCATGCAATTGCCCAACATCTGCCTCTGCTGTATGAGCGATGAAGAAACGACCGACCACTTGCTCGTCCACTGCGCTTTTATCTCTCCCATACTGCTGGATTTTTTTAACAGATTTGGTGTGTGTGGGTGCTCTCCTCAGACTGCTTCTTCCTTTCTCGCTTACTGGCATGAAGTTTATTTGGGAAAGCCGAAATTGAAAATTTGGAGATTGGCGATTCTCGCTATTTGGTGGGCTGTTTGGACAGAAAGAAATGATCGGGTTTTTAACAATTCGCAATCTTCCATTCAAGCCGTGGGATCTTGGGCTAAAGGTCTTATTATTGAATGGGCTTATAATGTTCCTAGTCTCAAGGGCTGTGATCTTTCGTTTCTTGGGTTGTAATCCTTGGGCTGCTATCTTAGCAGTCTTTTGTTGTTTTTTTCTCTTTCTTTTTTCTAATAATATCCGTTGCTTTTGAAAAAAAAAAAATACTTTCGTCAACAACTGTTTCCATGTCACGCCAGCCCAGGTTGTTTGGGACATTCGTTGCTCAAGGAATCTGACCGATAGTGAAGCTTCAGAGTATATGGCTCTTCAGGACTGCTTATCTAACATCAAGCCCCTCCCCAGCCAGCAGGATGCTATTATATGGAAATTACATAAGTCCGGAAAACTCTCGGTTAAGTCCCTTTATGCGCATATCTATCCTTCCTCGAACCCATCCCAGGATGTCTCCCCCTTCATCTGGAAATATTCTGCTCCCCCCAAATTCATCTGCTTCGCCTGGCTGGTGGGTCGTAACAGAATCCTCACCCTCGATAATCTTATTAAAAGGGGTATGCAGATTGTCAACATCTGTCTTTGCTGCATGAAGGAAGATGAAATAGTCAATCACTTGTTGGTTCACTGCCCCTCCGTGACTCAGATTTTGGTGGACTTTTTCCACATCTTCTCAGTCAGTTGGTGCATCCCTAACTTGGCCTCTAACCTTCTCTCCTCCTGGCATGGCCTAAGATTGGGAAAGAAGAAAACTATTGTGTGGCGCATGAATATTCTGGCGATATGGTGGTCAGTTTGGGAAGAGTGAAATGATAGATGCTTTAACGACTCTTCCTCTTCATCTTCTTTCGTGGGGTCCAGGGCTAAGAGAATGTTGATAGAATGGGTTTATATTGTCAAGGGGTTTCTTTTCTGTGAACTTTCTTTTCTTGGCCGTTAGTTTTGCTCCCTGCTATCTCAGCAGGTTGCTCCTCTTTAAGCTTTTTGTAGCTTTTTTCTCTCTTAATGAATCCGTTGCTTTAAAAAAAAATAATGGCTGTCTTATGGAATATATGGTGTGATTGGGATAGGTGCTGCTTCCTTAACAAGCAAAGATCTAGGGAGGAGTAAGTGTGGAAATTCAAAAGAGATGTGTTAGATTGGGTGTTTGGGGTAAAAAAATGTAAATGTTGAAGTAGTGGCACCCTTGCTTGAATTGTAATATTTCCTCTTAGGTTGTATTCATTTCTGCTTTCTATAGTGGCATTTCAATAAAAATTATTTGTTATCCAAAAAAAAAAAAAAACTCTGGCATTCCTTGGATTCTTCTTTTTGCGTCCTTGTATGTGAACCACTTCTTGAGAGTTCCTTGTCTTCTTCATTGTCAGTGGTGTCTTCCCTTTTGCTTGCATTTCTTAGGTCAAGCATCTGATAGCTGCCTTCTTGGTCATTCTATCTTTTGCCAAATTTGCGCACGTCACCTTTTCATTGCCTGAAATGCCATTGCCTATCATAGTAACAGTCCCCACCTTGTCATCCTTTCAGAGAATATCATTCTTCATTGACTCAAGAGTGATCTCTTGCTCGTCACTTCGAAGATTGTAAGTATTCGTAAGTCATTAGGCATTGACGTACATCCACAGTAAGTCAAGTAAGAGGCGACAAGCTCTTTTTGGGACAAAATCACATCACGCCAAGCTCGGTGTAATATTGTCGTAAAGAATAAGTCATTAGGCATTGTTTGATTAGTCGATACTCTCACTTGAGCAAGTGGGAGCATGATTCCAATGCTACTTCCAAACATTCCCTAAAAGAACAAAATCCTTTGGTCAAAGAAAAAAAACTCCATGAATATAAACAAGGAACTATGTTACTAGTAGCCAATAAGATAGCGATAAAAGAATCTCCTTGCGCCATGCAGTTTTCTTACAAGCAAGGAGCAAAATCTCTACGTTCTCAAGATTTATGGGATTTTGGAGCCTTCATCCTTATCGGTAATAATTTGGAGGAGCTTGGTGCCTTTTTGAAGTTTATTCTTATCCAAGTTGCTCTCCTGCCAACCGATCTGATTGTGAATTTACACTCTTTATATGCCCTTTGGTTATGGCTGTGCCTTTCATTTGTATCAGATCAGCCTGTGTGCATGTATTATTCATTTCAACAGGAAGCACTTCTATTGCTGATTTGAATATTCTCACAAGTTTGCAGTAGAAAGAAATTAATTTGCTTCTTGGCTCTCTGTTTGTCCTTCTAGCTCATCAAGAGAAGAGTTGGCTTATTAGACGAAATAAAAATTGAACTCTTCATCTTTCAAAAAAAAAAAAAAAACTCTCTAATTTAGGTGATTTTCTGGCTACGACATTTGGATTCTCAAATCCCTTGGATTCCCCATCTATATATGATACATCATGATATAGGAACTCTTTGGATATTAGCTCGGTTATACCTGAATGTTTTATATAATGAAAATGCAATAAAAAATTTTGAAAGGCAATTGGGTTAAGTTGGTTTTGGCTTTTTTTTTTTTAAAAAAAAAAAAATAATTTTTAATATTTATTGCCAAATAACCAAAACCAGCAAACCGGGGCCCAACAACCCCAGCAGCCACACCCAACGATTATACAGACCCACACCAAAGCCTGAGATGGCCTGGGACTATACAAACACAAGGTAATACAAACAGACTACAAAGCCCAACAGCTAGGACGCCCAATCCGACATATCCGCTTGCGCCTTCCTAAAGGCCTTTAGGGCAAAGCCGCTACGAGGGCTAGTGACTGGAGTGAAGTCGTAACATAATAATAATTATAAAAACATTTTAAGATTAGTAACATAAGTTAAAATGTATGTAGAGAAATGTTCAATAATCAATGTATGTGAACTTTCACATATAATGCTCTCTGCCACCAATGTGTCACTTTTTAGAACATCAGGGCTGCATCATAAATATCACCTGGGGCGAAAACCAGGATGCTCTGCTCATCTGGAGATTTGCCTGATCTGGCACCTGAAATGTAGCTGTGAAGCAAGTTAAACACTTAGACCCCACACCTGTAGTCGTACCAGAATGAGAACTTTTCCCCTTCTACTGTTAGCGTGGCTTGCTGGGGTTGAAGGATACACAGCCAACCGAGTTACTTCTCTCATTTTTTACATTCACATTATTTAGTTGAAATTTTGTTTTGTTTCTTGAAAGACAAAAGAATTAATTAAATGAAAAAGCCTTAAGGCTAAGAATAAGAAACACAGAGAAACAAAACCAAAGAGGAAAAACAAACCCAACCCCTAATGGGGAACCCAGTCGCTGACAAGGGAGAACACCTTATAAATAACTGTCGAGGGGAGACTGCAAATATTCTTCAAGCAGTGGTTATTACGTTCCCCCAAACTATCCAAAAAACAGCAAGCATCAAAAGTCTCCATTTCTTCCACTGGCATTCCATGCCAGCCAATGAAAAAAGCTTCTATAGAGTCAGGCATAGTCCAAGCAAGATGAAAGAAATGGAGAATACTTGACTACATTTCTGAACACTTCTTTGTTGAAGTTTTGTTGTTATTTTCACAAGAAAATACCAGTCAACCCAGTTTCTTCTCTCCTTTTTACTTTCACATTTCCTAGTTGAACTTTTGCTATTTTCACTTTTCAATTTCAGGTATTTTCACATTTGTAAGTCGAGCATTTCTCTAGAAGTGTTTAGAGAAATGTTCAAATACAGTGCTGTATGTGAACTTTCACATATATCTCTCCCACCAATGTCTCAATTGTAAAACATTAGGGCTGCACCATAAATATCACCTGGGGCCAAAACCAGGATGATCTGCTCATCAGGAGATGTGCCTGACCTATACTTGATTTTTTATTTTATTTTTATGGATAGGTAATTTTTTAACCCAAAAAAAAAAGAAAAATACAGAAGGGAGAGAATTCCGGATTACAATATTTACCAGATCAGCCCCTTCCATGACTAGATCATTGGCACTGACATTCATTTTCTTAGGGCATGACAGAATGAAAATGAGTTCCTTTCAGTTTTTGGATCTCTTACACCCAACAAGTGAAACTCCAAGGATACTCTCCAGGAGAGGAGGCCCACCGGATTGCATTTGTTGAATCCACTTTGAGTGTAGAACAGGGCATGTTCGGCTGGACCAATTCTTTCATTCCTTGCCGAAGAGCCCAAAACTCTGCTTCATTAAAATCTGCTGAAACTGAATTTTCTTCGGAGCTTTCATTGAAGCTCTCCCGAGAACAAACTCAGATCATTGCTCGATTCTTCTTTCTGTTGAGGACATTAATTGGGGTCCGAAACCATTCTGCTTCGAGGCCTCCTGGCTGAAAATTGTAGGTTTCCGAAAATTGATTGCAGATTGGTGGGGGGATTTCAGGGTCGAAGGCTTTGCTGGCTTCAGACCGTGTTCTAAGTTTAAGATGTTGAAAGCTAAAATAAACCAGT
This sequence comes from Magnolia kwangsiensis, assembly GCA_037074715.1. Taxonomy (NCBI): domain Eukaryota; kingdom Viridiplantae; phylum Streptophyta; class Magnoliopsida; order Magnoliales; family Magnoliaceae; genus Magnolia; species Magnolia kwangsiensis. The sequence goes on from CM073574.1 coordinate 22,276,873, forward strand.
GGAGGATTCAGGTTATCTCCTTGAGACAAAATGAAACTGCTAACCTCTTGTCCTCCTTGCAGCAGATTGATGCGGATATTGGAGATGGTAAGTCGTCTCTTGAAATTCTGGCAAGAAGAATTTCTCTCATTCAGGGCCTGTCACCTAGATCCCTTGAAGATGAAATATCATGGAAGCAAAAAACTAGGGCGAGGTGGATTAAAGAGGGAGATAGAAATTTGATACTTCCACAACTTGACTAGCATGCACACCAGATTTAACAAGATTGGTAGTATCATGATTGATGGCAGACGGGTGGAAGAAAAAGATGAGATCGTTAATGTCGCAATTTCCCATTTCAGTTCTCTCCTCATCTCGGCCCATCACAAACGCCCCGGGATTGATAATCTTCACCTCAACTCCATCTCGTCTAATGTTGCCTCCTCTCTTGAAGTTCCTTTCTCTTCGGAAGAAGTTAAGTTTGCCATCGACTCGCTCAAGGGAGATAAGGCCCCTAGTCCCGACGGATTTCCTATTTTATTTTTTTAATCTTTTTGGGAGATTATCCAATCTGATGTGATGGACTTCTTTAGCGAATTTCACGATAGGGCCAGATTATCTACTAATCTCGGAGCCACTTTCATCGCTCTCATCTTCAAGTTTCAAGGTGGGGCGTCTTTCAAGGACTTGCATCTGATTAGCCTGCTGGGTGGTCCATACAAGATTTTGGCTAAAGTCCTAACTAATCGGTTGTCAAAGTTAATCAGCAAATTTATCTTTGGTAATCAATGTGCATTCATTCCTAGGAGGCAAATCACAGATGGTGTGCTCATAACAAATGAATGTATTGATGCTACTCTCAGATTGGGTTGCAAATTCATTGGGTGCAAATTAGATATCGAAAAAGCTTATGATCACGTGGATTGGGATTTTCTGCATCTCTTGCTTGGTAAAATGGGCTTCGGGACTCTTTGGAGAAGATGGATTAGAAAATGTATTTCTTCCGCTCGCTTCTCTGTTATCCTAAACGGATCCCCTTTTGGTTTCTACAACAGTACTTGTGGTCTGCGCCAAGGGGACCCTCTCTCCCCTTTTCTCTTCCTGATCATTGGTGAGGCTTTCTCCAGAATGCTCCATCAAGGGCAGGAAGCTGGGATTCTAGCTGGCATTCCCATTTAGGGCTCCCTGCCCCCATTTCTCACATTCAAATTGCTGATGGCTCCTTGATTTTTAGCGAGGCTTCTCTGGATAAAATCAGCAATCTTCGCACTTCCATCCCCTGTTTTGAGGTTGTTTTGGGTTTATTAGTTAATCGCGCTAAATCCAAGATCTTTTGTATAAATTTGGAAGAATAGGAAATCTTCAGATGGGCGGATCTTTTCGGTTGTTCTACGATCTCTCTCCCTTCCACATTTGTTGGTCTCGTTATGTATCGGCGCCCCTCCTAAATCAGCTTGGGACAAGGTTATTGCTAGATTTGATTCTTTCCTGGCAAAATGAAAATGTCGGTTCCTCTCTTTTGGCGGGCACATTACTCTTATAAAGGTGGCTCTCTCCAATCTTCCCATCTACTTTATGTCTCTTTAAAATGCTCGCCTTCAGTTCTAAAGTGTATTGAGCACAAAAGAAGAGACTTTCTTTGGCACAACAAGGGAGAGGAATAAATTTCATTTGGTGGATTGGAAAGCCGTGTGCAAGCATTACAATCAAGGTGGGACAAGTATAAAAAGTTCGAAGCTCATGAATAGGGCCTTGCTAGGCAAATGGATTTGGTGGTTAGGAACTGAAGACTATATAGTCTGTGGAACAAAGTTATTAAAGGCAAATACAGTCAATCAGTTGGTGGCTGGTGGTCTAATGTCTCTCCTAGGTACAAGGCTTCAGCGATTTGGAGAGAAATCATCTCCACTAAAGATCAGGTCCTGCAAGGTGTGGAATTTCAGCTCGGAAAGGGTTCGACAATTCGGTTTTTGAAAGATTGTTGGGTGGAGAAAATTCCACTTAGAGACAAATTCCCCTTAATTTTCTCTCTTGCTCCAAATCCAAATATCATGGTTGCCGATTGCTATTCTGTTACTGCTGGGAAGTTGGTGTGGTCAGTGGACTGTAGAAGAAACCTTCAAGATTGGGAGGTCCAACAGTTTGTGGACCTCCTTGAATGCATCTATAGGGCTCAACCAAATCCCGAAATTGACGATGCGTTGCTCTGGACAATGGATAAGTCCAGCAGATTCACAGTCTGTTCTCTCTATGTGCACCTGGACCATTCTCCAACTTCGCTGACCATCTCTGCTCTCCGATTTGGCAATTCCTCCCCCCCCCCCCTACACACACACACACAAACAAGTTTATCGCGCTTGGCTAGCTGGTCATTTTGAAAAAAAAATCTGATGGTGGATAATCTTAGAAAGAGAGGCATGTGTTTGGTGAACGTTTGTTTATGTTGCATGAAGGCGGAGGAGTCAGTGGATCATTTTCTGCTTCATTGTCCTTTCATTTCTCCTATGGGCCCATTTTCGTCTTCGTTTTGAAGTCAATTGGTGCCCTCCTGTTTGTGTCTCCGCTCTTTTTTCGGATTGGAATGGGGAAAAGCTTGGTAAGAATTGATCCATTTTGTGGAGAATGGCCCTTCTTGCTACTTGGTGGAGCGTTTGGGAGGAAAGAAATGGTAGATGTTTTCGTGATACTTCAAATTCCACTGATTGGGTGCTTCTAGAGCTAAAGCATTAATTTTTGAATGGGCCACCCATGTTGAATCCATGAAGGAGTGCGATCTCCTGTTTCTTGGTTTTTAGCCTTTGGCTGCTATCACAACAGTCTCAGCTGCTGTTTTTCGTTTTTGTATCTTTTCCTTTCTTTTAATGAAATTTCGTTATCTTTCAAAAAAAAAAAAAAAGAAGAAAAGTTAAGCTTCCTTCCAATAACCTTCAGTAGGTGGTGCCAAATTTGCCAAATTCTTTGGGCAATCCTTGATAACACCTCTATCCCGCTTCTCACAAGCTCTGAGAAATGGACAGGCTTGAATTCCTTCCAAGAAGAAACCCATGAGGCAATTCCTTTTCGTGTAAGATCCATACCTAGTTGATGCTCCCAATTTTATCTTGAAATACTCTATGATGCATTCTCTCCAAATGCATTTTTCATCAGGGAGAGCGAGAACTTTTATTGTATTAAAGCTAAGATTCCAACTTACAGCATCCGTAAGGTTCTTGCAGTCCCTGGCATCACCCAAGCAACTCCAAATAGCCGTAGAATGAAATTCTAAAGTCCTTGAGAAAACAGGCAAATAAATAAGAAGATGACTTGTCTTCCTCTTGAAGGCACAAATAGCATCTGTTTACGATAACTTGCTTTCGAAATCATTCTAAAGTCCTTGAGAAAACAGGCAAATAAATAAGAAGATGACTTGTCTTCCTCTTGAAGGCACAAATAGCATCTGTTTACGATAACTTGCTGTCTATTTCGAAGGTGGTCTAGTGTAAGGACCTTGCTGAGTTCTGCTATCCAGATAAAAGCCAACCACCCTAGGAGGACAGTGGACCTCCCAAATGAGACAGGGAGCTTTTCACGACCCAGAATCAGTGAGACAATCGTAGAAAGAGCTGACTGAGAAAGACCCCAGCAGGTTCCACCTCCAGATTCTACAGTCCCTTCAGTTCAATGGAAGAAAAACCCACACCTGAAATTTAGCAGTCTGAGCAAGTCCAACACCTAAATCCTATACCTGTACTCATAACAGTATGGTTACCTGTACCCATATACTGGCAATGTAATTTGCTGTGGGTTGAAGAATACAAATCCAATCCAGTTTTTTTTTTTTTCCTTTTGCACCCTTGTTATTTGAACTTTTGTTATTTTCACTGTGTTTGTGTCTGGCTTTTTCTATATATATAAACCTTCTGTCTCTTCCATTCTTTTGACATTGTAAGTTAAATGAGAATTTAGTGTATAAATGCGTTACATCCTTCAGTTATACCTTCCCCAATCACTTCATAAATTTCAAGTAGTTTGGGTCTCTTATGTTGATCTTCATTTTATATAGTTACCTCTGTTTTTTAATACTAGCTACTCTTCCTTTTCAACTAATCATTAGCTGGGAATTAGTCAATGTGGCATTGACAGGACTTTTAGCTTCAAATATTGATGGAAGATCAATACTAATGTTTGACCTATTTTATAGTATTTGGGGATTATTGTTCTATTAAACTTCTCCACATCACTTTCATTTATTTTATTTTTTATTTTTTGGAAGCCAGAGAAAACCCTAATCCATTAATAAAACCATATATGTATATAAGGGGGGGGGGGGGGGGGGGGAGGAGGAGTATGCCCGAAACAGGGCGATATGGGACCGTACCAGTGCAGAGCAATATGATACCAGATACACCAATTTTAAACCTTGATCTGAATAGCTTTCAAACATACCATACATATTGGGCAAGAGGTGCACAAATTGTACATCTATAATGGGCTCAGTACAGCTGCACATGTCAAAATGGTACAAATTATAGAAAGGGGGATAACCATAATTATAACCAGGAATGGAATGAGAGTGCATAAGCAGGTGAATGCTAAGTGTTTCGGTAAAAGAAAAACAGGTATAGGAAGCCCCAGGACAACAATGAATCATTTTCATGCACTTTATAAATGTGCCTAAATCTGTGAATACATTGGTAAAACTAATTGCATTAATTTGGTCTCAAATGCCGTGAGTAATGCATTATGGCACCGTTTTTTAATATGGAAATCATTTGTCTATTTGAAAACAGTACAAGAACCTGCAAACCGCTGCAAAGAAACATGAAGTATCACAAGTTTTCAGCCTCATTCTCATAATATACCATAACAGATGCATCAGCAGATCAAACTATCCTCTTTGTACTTTAAAATCATATGAAAAGAAAAATGAATGCCCATTGTAAATGGTAAAAAAGAATGCAAACACAAATATGTAGTATAGATAAGTGCTTCGCATGGTAAAGGAGCTTATTCACCTTTATTTCTTCTATGCGTTCAGGGCTTGCATCATCATGTTTGAATGTGACTGGATGCCAACTTTGTCTTTCCGTTTCAGATGCAGACTGGTTCCACACAGCGAATGTCAATGACCATCGTTCGAGTCCATCTTCAAGCTCACCCATCTGATATAGAATTTGGGAAAATAGAAAAGAGAAAGTGAGATAAAACAAAAATTAGTTTCATTATCCCCCCCCACCCCCCCCCCCCCCCCCCCCCCCCCCACCAAAAAAAAAAAAAAAAAAAAAAAAAAGTACCTTGGACTTTCAAATATCAATACTTAGTCATGTTATGTATTACCATATAAAGGTAATATCAAGTTCCAACATGAGATGAAACTATCTCAGATATGGTAAATAATTCAAATGATAGATGGGTTTAATTACTTGGAGAAAATAAAGTATAATATGCAAGTTAGTGAAATTTTTATCTGAGAAAAAAAAATTGAAAATCATGATTATTGACTCCTTACAGCAAGTAATGTCTGCATATAGTGTTCATCTGGGATACAGTCTTGCTCCATCTGAATAACCTCTCGCTGCATTAAAAATTTGGGCAGTGCTCAAAACCAAGCAGTTCAGCAAGGAGAAGAAATTTCGTTGAGGAAAAGAAAACCCTCTTAAGAAATTATTCTTCATCATGTCAGACTAGTTTAATTGCTCTCAAGGTGAATTTACTCAATTAACTCATAGAACATAATTAAGCCATAAAGCTTCAGTGAAGAAGAAGATTGACATAAAACCAGCGAACCAAGATGGTTCATTAGGTCAAACATTTGTTTGCTTTATTAGTTGAGGGCCTTATCTAGGCAACAATACTTGGAATCCTTTCCATTGCAAAAAATAAATGATTCCCTAAATTCACTTGGAAGAACATGTTATATTGGACTTCCCATGAGGGGATTCTCATCTTCTTGCCACTATTCCCTATTTTTTGTAATTCATTTTTATTAGGAATATTCGGTCCATGCAACATTATGTAGCCACTCCAAAATGGGTTTCACATCAATGGCTACCTATTCACCTTCTCTTTTTAACTTATGTCCATCCATTCATCAATTAGGTATGAATGCTGTACTCTTACTGTACCTGGTATGATAGGTTGTGTAATGTGTATAGACAGTATAATGCCCCACCCTTATTAATGAGAATATTTCTCTTGCAGTTCTGATTGACATGGTACTAGATCTAATTCACTTCTAGCTATTCTCTTATGGGGATGTTCTCACAAAAGGGCCAAAGCACTCTTTCACTGTTATTCTTGGAGATTGGACGTTCATCAAGTATGATGAATTTGTATCCTTGGCTCCTGACAAGTTCCATGAATTATTGATAATGCTTAAATGGTTCTGATGAGACAAACAAAAGCCCCTAAAAGGGGTATGAAGCTAATGAGATCACAGATGCCCTCATCAAATTGTGTGGGGAAACCATCACTCTGTACTGAGAATTCATGTCCCTTAATTTCATGATGTTTCACTTGTGAATTTATGCTCTCCATTAAAAATAAGAAGAAGAAAGATTACCCATATGCTTGACAGATTTGTATCTTAAGACTTGTTGTTGGCTTAATCTTTCTTGAGACTCCCCTTGTCGATTTGGAGAGGGCCGTTTCCTAGACCTAGGTGTGGGGAGTATTTGTATTACCTAGAGCTGTGGCATTTTGTTGGATGATGGTGACGGATAGTTTTAAGACACGGCATCTAAAGAACTAGAAGATAATATGCTTAATAAGCAGGAAACAGGAAGAGATGGTGAATCACTTTCCCATTTTTCAATGGCTAAAAGACAATTCTCTACTTCCTCAGTCCTGTTGAGTCTTATCTTTGATATCTCTTTACCTGGAGGAGGAAATCTTTAGGGTGATGGATGGCAGGCCATTCAGCATAGATGGGAGAATTCTTTTGTGAATTCTTTCTTATGACATAAGGATATTTCAATTAAAAGAAATTATAGAATCATTGGTAAAACTTCATTGCTATAAAAATGTAACAGAAAAAAGTGAACTGTTTCCTTCATGTAACAGCCTCAGTCCTGTTGAGTCTATCTTTGATATCTCTTTACCCAGAGGAGGAAATCTTTAGGGTGATTGATGTGAGGCCATTCAGCATAGATGGGAGAACTCTTTTGTGAATTCTTTCTTATGACACAAGGATATTTCAAATGAAAGAAATTATAGAATCATCGGTGAAACTTCATCACTATAAAAATGTAGCAGAAAAAAGTGAACTGTTTCCTTCATATAACAGCCTTTACAACCATAACGTAACTGTGTTTTAATACCACGTTCCTCTCAGTTTAGAATGCAAAGAGTTTCTATTGGACTTGCTGCATCACTGTGTCTTGGACTTTTCTTCATTCTTTTAATGGCATCTTCATTTTGTTCACAGATGCTGCATATTTTGAATCGTATACTGGTCATTTCTATACTAACAATGTGAACTAAATGTTCAAAATCTTGAAAGTACTATTAACTTGTTATCCACAGATGTTGGACTTGCTGCATTACTGTGTTGCGGACTTCTCTTCATTCTTTTAATGACATCTTCATTTTTGTCCACAGATGTAGCATATTTTGAATTGTATACTGGTCATTTCTATACTAAAAATGTGAACTAAATGTTCAAAATCTTGAAAGTACTACTAAATTGTTATCCATCACCGGTGACTCCAAAAAACAAAATGTTATCCATCAACAACTTGAGGTGTTCTGAAACATGATTTTGGTAACAAAGTTTACAGTGGATGGGTTTTTCTATCAAACACCCCTCTCGTACAACTTTTGCTGTCATCGGTTTCAAGTGTGAACTGTTTCTATCATGTGTTGAGCCCTGCTTGTGCTAGAGCTACTTGCGAGATATGATTTCAAATTGACTTGCATGTGAGATCTGGGTTATTCCCCAAGTGGTACCCCTGTGTGTCACATGGCCCCAAAATGAGGCTGGTTCTGTCATCAGGTGGCACATGCATGTACATAAATGTTGACCATTTGTCTGTTCTTTATAACGTCTTTCTACGGTTGGCCCTTTATGACTAGACAACATGATATTCAGGCCATGGAAAATACATGGTGCCCCAGCTGATGAAGGGCATGTCATAGATGTCCCACAATGGCACATGAGGGGACATTAGGGTTCTAGCTTTCTGCATTTCTCTGTTTAGCTCAGTCTGTTTGTTGAAAAACTGATTGACAGCATCCTTTCAGTTCATAGATGTTGGAATGCTACATATTTGTGTGCTTTCTTTATGACTCACAGAATGCTAAAGATAGACCAGGGACCTTTTTCTTTTCTTTTCTTTTCTTTTTTTTTTCCTTTTTTTTTTCTTCGTTTGCTGCTGATGCAGATTTCTATTGTTTGTACTGTTTCTTCAGAAATTGGTGGCCCTTGTTTCAGGCATGAAACTTAAAAGAAATCCACAATCTTATTCATGTAAAGAGCTCAATGTCTTCCTTTAAAGATGTTAAAATGCCTAATAACTGTCCTTGTTGATTCCCAACTCTCTTGTATGGAAATTGGATTTCATAGTGTTTGTGGTTGTTATGAGATTTTCAGATCCACCATTTTGATGATATATGCAGGTGGATAGAGGACAGCCGTGATGAATACACAAAAGAGCGCTTGGATGCAATATGTGATGAATTCAAGCTGTATCGCTGCCATACCATATTGAATTGTGCCCGTGCCTGTCCCAAGGGATTGAACCCAGGAAAGCAAATCCAAATGATCAAATCGAAACAGATCGTGAAGGGCCTTTAATCCCAGGCTTAGCTGGAAGACATTTTCTGCATTCATCTACTGAAAGCTCCAAGGATTAAATAATAATCTGCTTTGAATGCATGTTTTCATGTTCCTTTTCTTTTTCCTTGTTTCCCTTTTCTTTTTCCTTGTTTGTGCATGGGCCGAGCTTCAAGGTTTTAACCTGGTGGATTCAATTTATTGCTTCAAGCCTGTTTTAATAAGTGTTTCAATAACTGCAGAATGACTTGAATGCTCTGAATCTCCATCTTCCCATCTTTAGTTTTCTTTTGTTCTTGTTCCTCTTTCTTTCCTTCTATGTAGATGTAGAGTCTATGTCTCTTGATCTGGTGATTGAAGAACATTCTGAGCAGTGCTAGAATTGAGTTCAATCAACAGATGATGGGGATGTGCACCCTTTTACCTGGAAGAAGGCTTCAGAAGATATTGGTCCGTCCCAACTACTAATGCTAAGACTTTTTTTTTTTGGGGGGGGGGGGGGGGGGGGGGGGGTGTTATAAATCCATAAGGTGAATGGAGGGATTCTCCTTGTGGGACATGCGATATTATTGATAATGAGGAAAATTTTGGACCGTAAACGGAATCTAAAATAAACTCGGAAGTGGATCTTAAGACCAACATACAAATATGGACAGGATTTTGGTGGAATGGAAATCCTATGCATCCAACAATTTCATAAGCCTGCCAAATATTTGCTATCTTTTATATAACATGATGAATTTGCGGCAAGCGGATGACACCTAGGGACACTTGGAGATGGGCCAAAATAATCTGGTCCATAATCCATGTGAAACAGAACCCGACTTTTCTGTTGGGTGAGAGCTGAGCCTGCTGAAGATGCAATTGAACCTTCAATCTCTCTCTCTCTCTCTGTTTTTTTTTCTTTTTTTTTAATCTTTTTTTTGGGCGCTCCACATATTGGGCCAGGCCTGTTATAGAGGCCCATTGAGCGGGTGAGACGGCGATGAATGAGTTGGGGATTGGCATTTTCTATTGAGGATTAACCTGAGCCTGAAAATATGCCCGTACCCAGGCATGGACTTTCCGGCCTGCTTAATAATCGAGTGGGTTGGGCAGACCTTTGCCCGGCCCAGAGGAGTTTGGGTCCACATACCCAATTGGCTCGGGACATGAAGCGGTCGATTTGCACGAGATTCTTGCGATACTGGGTTGATTCTGTCTAAAAAGGCAGGCCATCTTTTAGCCGTCCTTTTTTTTTTTTTTTTTAATCTCTTTTTCTTTGATGTTCTTGTGCTGCCCAGCTGATGATTTTACTAGCCTGATTGTGAGAATTACATCTACTCGGTGAGAGATCCCCTGATGATCAGATACTGATTTTTGTGCACTTGAAGCATTTCAAATAGGAAACGGATTGGCTACTCCCCCTGCTCTGTGGGCCCCACCATGATGTATGTGTTTCATCAATGCCGTCCATCTATTTCTCTAGATCATTTTAGTATATGAGACAAAAAATGAGTTATGTCCCAATCTCAAGTGAACCACATTACAGGAAACGGTGTTGAATGAGCGTTGACCATTAGAAACTTTTTGGGGGCCATAAAAGTTTTGGATCAAGCTGATCTTTGGTTTTTCCCTTCATCTAGGTCTGTATGACCTAATCAACAGATTGGATGTCAAATAAACCGTACATTGGGCCTTAGGAGGATTTTAATGGTAGATATCCAATCACTATTGTTTTCCTGTGTTGTGGTGCATTTGAGATTTATATACCTCTCGATTTTGGAATGAAGCCATAAAATGATTTGTAAAAATGGATGAATGGCATGGATGAAACAATTACATCATGGTGGGGCCCACAGAGCACCGACCACCAGCCACCGGGCCGATGGCAGGGGAGTTGCCAATCCCTTTCCATTTCAAGTGTATCTCACTTCTTATCGGTCAATCACCGTCCAGTCTTTGATTTGGGCCTCATACTGCTGGTTGGAATATTGTATTTTCGTACAATAGCTTCGGGGTTCAGGGATTGTCATCAGGCCATCAGCTCGGCGGCACATACGAACAAATCTACATCTCTTATATGCATGTGGACCTCGCATCAAGACTGTCCCACGAACTCGTATGGACGTGCGAATTCGATCGGGATTCCATATCCACAAAGCGCGTACGGCCATTTTGAAATACAACGCTTTTATATCTTCTTATGTATCGCTTCTGCGGAATACCTGAGCCATAAAAGTAGTGGGCCATGTAATGAAGATCATGTGGAGCAAAAAATTGAACAATAAACTCATGAGGTGGGCCACACTCCTACATTGAGTCGGACCACCGGCTGTCCATTGATTTTGAAGGCGTAGCTCTCCTGACAAATTAGTCATCCTTATTTTTACCACATTTGATATCCTTGACGCATTGCACCCTTTGCACGGATCGGATGCTAAAAAAAAGAGAAACATTGGCAGGAAACAAACCGTTGAATGTTAAAGTTCCCATCCAGATGAACAGCCCTACTAGAACTGTGTACGCAGTGCAGTCCACAGGTCCGCATTCCACCTCCGAAAAAAGCAAAAAGAAGAATTGGTTGTGATGATGGTAGCTCTGTTTTGCAGCTGCTCACTCAAACTGGGAGTAGCAACTGCAAGACAACTCCCTTCCTATCCTCCAATCATCTCCTCCTACAAACACAACTCCCCACAAAGGAGTCCTGAATGGCACCAAACACTAACACTTCATGCTCTTGCTGGGACCCTTTCCTTTGGTCTCCTCCTCGCTTCTCCTCCTCCCTCTCTTTCCCTTCAATCCCCATCCCTTCAATCACCTACTACCCAGTTCTGCCTAGAAGATGAAGGAGTCGTCGAAGAAGTCGCTCCTGAGTCGGTTACTAATGAAGGAATAGTTGAGGAAGCTTGGGAAATTGTCAACGACAGCTTCCTTGATGCTGGTCGCCATCGCTGGTCTCCTGATATGTGGCTGGTAAAATACCCATCTGCTCCAAAACGTTTTTAAGGTGCATTTTTCTGATGGGTGCTTCTAGTGTAGTGTTTACTGATTGAATTCTGTATAAATAGAATTCATTTCTCTGTTTCTCAGTTTGAATTGAAACAACCCACTTGATATTTTCTATGTAACTTTTTTCTTTGTTGCGTCCTTTCTTTTCTTGGGTAATTAGAGTATTTGCACATTTTGACGTACCCCAAATTTTGGGTGATTTGGATTTGCCACCGAATGACGACCAGATAACAACCTCAGAATGGAAGTGAGATTAAAAAAGGAAGGGGTGATAGTTGCCCCTATAGTGCTGTTATGGATTTGTATTCACCGTCGGCGCATTTGGATGCACTATCAGATTGAATTGTAATAACTAATCTAATAATGTGAAAATCAGCAAATTATAATTACCTTCCGAAGGATTCATTTTCGGGGTCCCAATCCCAAATCACAACCGCTTTACATTCTATTCGGGTTTGAAAGTAATGGAACTGCCATCTGAGAGCTACTTCCTCATAATTAATACTAGGAAACATCATTAGTTTTTGTTTTCTTCTTGATTAAACTGAATGTTTGTGATCTGATCCACTTGTGCTTCCATACACAGACTGCATTTTATCTGTCCGTGTGACATTGTCAACGAGAATGCTTAATGCTTAGTTAGTTGTATATGCAATATGCTTAGGGTACAACTCTCAGGACGATACGATAGTGATGCCAGTGCTGGACTGCATCAGTACTTGTAGGATGTAGTTTGACAATATTTTTTCATTTTACATTCATTATTATCCAAACTTACAGCAGTTTTCTAACGGAATTCAGTTGTCTGTTGGATTCATGTAGTTGGTTGTGGAAAATGGTGAGTCATATACCTGCTCCCCATATCCATGCCCATGTTTGTACCCATAATTATTGATAATTAATCTTAGTTTTGTTCTTATGTTATTCTCGCTGCTCCACAAATGGATCTTGATTAAGAGGGAAATGATACAATAGAGCCGGCTGAACCATAGTAAGGTAGAGCACTGATTAGTGTATGCCATGTGGCATTCTAAAAGTACTTTTTGAAAAATTTCAGATTTTTTTGGAAAGTACATTTAGATGCCACTTGCCCTATCTGATTAGTGCTCTTACCTTATTACGGTTTAACTGGCTCCACTCTATCATTTCCCCTTAACTGAATATGCTAATGTAATTTTCAAACTCTTTAGCTTATACCAGAAGTTTTTCCCCCATTCTTAGCAAAAGAGAGAAGATATTCTTAGTAGCTCCATTCCAACAAGATCTAAAGCTCATGATGTCATCCGAAGGATGCTAGCTAGTTTGGGCGACCCATACACACGGTTCTTATCGCCCTCGGAGGTACTTGCTCTCTTGATGTGGATTTGGAGTTTCATATATTCACGTAGTCATTGCTTTTGTAATGGATGGCAGAGAGGAGTCTATCACTGATTATTCAAAGATGTGCATTGAAATTACTACCTAGTTGAACAGAGTGCACTTTCATCTTTGAAGAAAATGACATTGTTCTTGTATTCACTTCTCAAACTGTACAAGAATTGGTCTTCATATATTCTTTAAAAAATTATGGCTTTGTTCTTTACTGGGTCCAAAATTCTAGTTATCGTGAATCTTTAACCCTTGAAGTGAATGAGGAGAATTTCCATATCAAGAATCTTGCATGGCTTCTTTCTAATGCTGGTACTTTTTCATAAGCGAAATATTACTGATAGGCAATGGAAGTGATTGGCATATGCCTGAAAATTGCAACACTTTTAATGTATATACCCCTACATTTATACTTCATACAAAAAATTGCAACACTTTTAATGTATATACCCCTACATTTATACTTCATACAAGTAGCATGTTTGATATTGCGGCATTTTGGGTGTGTTTGAATTGCACATCAGTTGAGGCTCTAAAAAAAGGCATGCTGCTGAAAATGGTTATTTGGTGAGAATACCACTTACCAGCCGTAGATTAGCTATTGTGATGGATCTTCAAACATAAAATTCAGGAACTATTCCTGTCACCATTTTCAGAGACAGGAAACAGAAATGACTTTAGCATGTAATTTTCACTAAGTGACTGGAAGTTCCGATTCTGAAATGTAGTGCACCCACCCACTCCGTTATTGGCATGCCACATGCATCTGACACTTCATTTGTTAAATGTACGAGTATATGCACAAACTTTTCCAATTCCATTCATGGGTAGCGTAGAGTGTGTTTTTGGATGGTGCTATATATATGCTTTTATGCCTTTGTTTTGACCCGTCTCCTCTTCCAGATAAATTCCTCTTTCATATTTCAACTTTGTCAGTCCTACTTTGTTTCCAGTTACCCTTTCTTGACTGTAGACTGTTACTGATAACATTAACCATTCGTGTTTGCCAAATGTTGCAAATCTTCCTTTAACATCTGACTATTCTTCCACTGATATCAATGTTACTTTCAAGAGTTGCATTTTTCTTATTTCTTGTCATGTGTTACTTCCATCATCGATGAAAGTTCTCGAAGATGGCTAGGTATGATGTGACAGGGATTGGGATAAATCTTAGGGAAATTCCTGATGACAATGGTGCTATCAAAGTGAAAGTATTAGGGATCATATTGGATGGTCCTGCACATTCTGCTGGTGTAAGACAGGTATAGTGAGTATGCTGCGTTCACTTCTTATCCAATTGTTTTCTTTTTGTTTCATATTCTACTCTTCTTCTTCTTTTTTCGGTTTATACCTCTTCGTATTTCCATGCCTTTATCCTTTGATTGTTGTTTGGGTCATCACGATTGACTAATGGTAATAATGAATTTTCCAATTTGGAGTATGTACTCCTTTGTATTAGTAGTTCTGCACATTTTCAGTATCATGTGCTTCCATTCATTTTAAGTTTCAAATAGCTTGCTTTTCCCTAAATGTTCTCTTACCTTTCTTCTAACAATGCTAGTTAGGGTTGCAACTTTCAAATCAGCTGGGCTGGGCTGGGCTGGGCTGGGCTGGTCCTGGGCAAGTCCAGCTTGCTTTGGGCAGAATTTGGACTGAGCCTCGAGCCTCTTGGGTTGCACGCAGGCGGGAGTCGAAGACCTGATAACTAAATAGGTTGTACCTTGTCTTGCATCTGCTTAAATGTCCAACCCAACCTGATCTATCGGACATTGTTCAGTTGAGTGTTTGGATGGTGTATCCAGCATGACCTGGCCTGAGCCTGATTCGTTGGCTCATCAGCTGGGCAGGCAGGGTTGGACTCATGTCCTTAGCTCATGGGCTGGAACTATGCATTCTCCGGCCTTGCTCAGTTTGCCAGCAATGCTAATGATAGTTTTCTCTGGGGCATTATTGAATTGCTATCCAGGTACATGTGATCCATATATTCTTTTTATGGGCATCTTCTTATATTCCTTTCACTTAAATTTGGGACAAAAAGATGAAAATTTTTTTCATGTTATATTTACCATTTGCTTGTTTGGTTATTCACCTTAACTTAAACGTGATAAAATCTTTCAAAGTGGATTTGTAACTGCCAACATGGATATGTTGTTTGTAATTAAGCCAGCAAGACAATCCCAAGGCAAACTTTGTAATGACATCCCAAACCTTCTGTTCTTTTGGATAAGTAATAACTTCATTTAAAAGAAAAAGGAAAAAAGAAGAAGAAGCAAGATGCATCAAAGAAGGGGAGGAGATTACCTCACCTGAAAATTGCTCAACATCCTAGAAATTTATGGTGAGATCTTTTGTTAAGTTGTTATTATATCATCATTATCATAGCCTTTTCCCATCTATTTGGGTCAGCAAAGACTTCACGGAATTGAACTAATTTGAACTAAATTAGTATGGAAGTATCCATGAGGTAAGCTCAAGCCTTATGCAGTTTTATTATGTTTATTTGGATTATAAATCTATGTGACACTTATCAGTAATTTAGAATCATGTACGTGATACTTAGTTTTCATTATCATATAAAGGCATTACCGTACTTGCAATTGTAGTAAATTGTAAGGGTGTTACTTTGGGCATCATTACTTTAGGTGTTTTGCATTGAATGTATTGATACTTCATTTTGATCAATGAAAGCTTAATGGGTTCTATTTTTCCAGCACAGTATCATAACACGTATTGTGTCCTGGGAAATATATTTTATTGCGTAATTTTTTTCAACACTAAAATCAATAAACATGTTCACCACATGGTATAAAGATGTTCAAAATTAAGTTAGGATGGAAAGTTCCAAATGGGTAAAACGTGTTGTTTTTGGCTTTGTTGTCTTTCCCTTATTTCTCCCTGTGGTGGGTGATTTTTGAGGGAAGGGGCATCCATTGTGATACTTGCATTAAGTTGGACATTTGGATTAAGGGTTGAGATCTGTCCATGGTTTGATTGAACTCTCTGGAGAGAGAATATGGGGTTGAGATGTTACCATGTTGTAATCTTCCAATGTGGAATGAGTTGTGAATGACATACATATTTTAGTACAACTGTTACTATGAGTAGGTCCTGCTTGCATCATGAATGAGATGAAAATTCTGGCTAATGGGAGAATAATATCTTTAGTCGTTGACCTAGATTAGGTTTTGTTGTGCAGGAAACAGTGACTAGGTTAATCACTTTCTAGATTACCAGTACATTTCTGACCAAGGTAGTGATAGGATGGTTTATTTCCCAGTCTGCTTTCTTTTCTGGTTTTATTGGCATTGCTTCAGTCGGCTATTTGTGCCTCAAGTTGAATTTCTTTACCGTTGTTGCCTAGACTGTTTGTGACTAGTAGTGGCCTGTATTTATCTTACTGTTTTGCCTATGGTTCCTACATTAAGTTGTTCACCCATCGTTAATTACGTCTGTCTTTGGGTAGGGATGAGATCTTGGAATAGTTTTGACAAATTCTCAGTTACTGTTCTCTGAGAAATCTGTCTTCAATCTAAATAGTTTTGATATGGAAATCAATATCCATTCTAGTACTGTGTCAGAATCAGATTCCATTGCATGAGAGCATAGAGGTGTACACGAGTCGAACCGAGTCGAGCTTGGCACAGCTCGACTCGGCTCAGCCACTAGCTGACCCCAGCTCAAACTTGGCTCAGCTCGGCCCTCGAGCCTGACTAGCCAGTTCGGCTTGGTTCGGTCAGCAGCTCGGGCCAGTTCGAGCCAAGATTGAGCCGAGTTCGCTTGTGCAGCGTTTTCACAAACATGCACCTTCAATTTCTCACTGTATGTAAAACAGCAGCAGTGGTTTTACAGGTATTTCATCAAACACTCAGTAGTCAAGATCAAAATCAAGACACAAGGGTATTTGTTTCATATCCATACCTTTCTCGCCACCAGCTGACACTTCGTTGAGTCATTTCATCAAACACTTGGTGAGCAACGTCAATATCAAAATAACTGAGTCACCAAACTAGTTCGATTCAAGTTGGGGTTCAATCCGAGTCGAGTCGAGCTTGGGCAAGCTCGAACTCAGTTCAAAATTTTTTCAAGCTCAAAAAATCAGCTCAACTCAGCTCGAACTCAGTTTCGAACCGAGTTGAATCGATCTTTTTCGAGTCGAGTCGAGTCGAGCCAGCCAACTGAGCTAACTCGGTTCGTGTACAGCCCTATGAGAGCATCTCAAAAATAAAATAAAAATAAAAAAAGCAGTAAAATACATTTTCTTAATTTTGCTATACAGGGAAGGTGGCACACGTGCTCTAGATTTTCATTATCTTCTAAATGATACACTTGTAGGGTTTTGGTTGTTTTTCTGCTGATATTACCACTGCTACTGTTTTGAACAGTTTCGGTTGGTGACATTATTGCGACGATACATTTGCAAATAAACATTTTTAATTTATTTCTGTGCATTCTCTGCTCACTTGGTAGGGGGATGAGGTCTTATCCGTTAATGGAGTGGAAGTCAAGGGGAAATCAGCCTTTGAAGTATCATCTTTGCTGCAAGGTCCTAAGGAAACATTTGTGACTATTGAGGTTATACCATTAAATCATGTTGCAAATATGGTGTATTAACATGGTACTTTCAGATCGAGTTTTATTGTTTCCCCAACTAAATATTGATGCTTGTAGGTTAAACATGGAAATTGCGGACCAGTTCAATCTTTTAAAGTCCAGAGGCAACTTACTGCACGAACCCCAGTATTCTACCGCTTAGAACCGGTGGAAAATGGAGCTGCTTCGGTTGGATACATACGTTTGAAAGAGTTCAATGCATTGGCGAGAAAAGATTTGGTTATCGGTACATTTCAACATGAGACTCACTAGTTTCTTTCTTACCATTCAAGACGTTTCTTTTGATTCTACCAGTAATTTTCTTTGACTGAAAAGAGTGATATCCAAGCATATAGGTCTAAGTTAAGTTCTGGTATTAATTCATAGATGAGTTCATTGGCAGTAACACTTGTGAGATGCATGTAATTGCATAAGACCTACATTTGCATATGAAAACTATTAAAAGCTTTTGTTAAGAGGCCACACGAATTTTGTTGCATCCTTTGGATGTGGCAACTGGCAACTTGAAGGAAAATTTTCTTTATTAAATCTAATGATTGGATGGGCAGGTTTCAGTGACAGGATGACAACTGCTAGGATAATCTCAACTTAGTGTGTATTTGACCTGCAATGACCAAATGGTCCCATATTATTATTATCTATAATTGGATTTGCTAGTTTGAGCGAGAAGAGTAGAAGAGTTTGGATGACCTCCTGCAAGTGATGGCTCTTTCTTTTGACTTGGGAGTATGAGGAGAAGAAGTCTGAGGGTTGATGCCATTCTAAAGAGCAGATATATATATATATATATACCACGATGGGGATTCGGATGAGGGTCTGGCCTGGGCTATGAGATAAAGGGATTGATTCGCTATGCTCTATCAGTTCGAACTTTTAGAAGTGTTTAGTTGTCCTGTGTCATAGGTATTCTAGTCCAATTTGTAGTAAGGGGAAAGAGAATATATATATATATATATATATATATAGCGAATCAATCCCTTTATCTCATAGCCCAGGCCAGACCCTCATCCGAATCCCCATCGTGGGCCCCACTTTACATGGGTCTCGCCTCACATGAGCCACCCACTTCACATGGGCCACCCACCCCAAGTGTACCCCCTCTTCACACAGGCTACCCCACTCGAGCTTGGTGTGAAAATGCCCCGCACTAACCAACTAACGTACATTGGAAAATGGCCAATCACCAAAACTCTAGTATTTTTGTGGGATGCCATGGTTTGCGTATGCGAACTCCTTATTTTCAGAATTCAAAAGGATCGCATTGCATATGTTCTTTGTATAGTTATCCTTGGTGAAGAAAATTTTAACTTTGGGGTGTAGAACTTCTGATTCAACTGAGTAGCAAGAGGATTCACCAGTTTAGAGAACAGGTTTGTCTCATATTCCCCTTCAAACTACGGCGTCTAAGTTCAGTTTTGGTAAAAGATTTTTTTTTTTTTCCCCTCATATCTTATTTTCACTATTTATAACGTTCTTGTTTCTCTGATATTTGATGTGTTTGGGGTTTTCAGCGATGAAGCATCTTCAAGGTTCTGGTGCCTCCTATTTTGTTTTGGATCTTAGAGATAATCTTGGTGGACTAGTGCAGGTTTGTCTAGTATCCAAACCTCTTGCATGTCTCTTTCTACAAGAATGCCTTTGCCGACTTAAAACTCATTTTACATTACCTCATTTCCTGGTATCAGTATCAGCTTGTCACTTGAACATTGAAATCAGTCAGTTTCTACAAAGTAAGCAATGTAGCTCATAGGCATGAGCCATAAGTGAGGGTTTACAATAAAATTGGATGTTGGCATTCACCAAAAAAGTAAAATAAAACTCCAGGTGCTTCTACTTTATAGGGCTTCCATAGCACCAGTACGGGTGCTTTTATTTGTAGTTACTGACTGCAGCAGCAGTCAAAAGCAGGTTGCACTTTTCGAATTGGCATGATGATATGTTATCATGCTTACACAGAGAGGAAGATGTAATCCTGTACTCTCTAGAAAATATATAGTAGATCATATAACACTTGAAAAGTCATTGATTGTAATCTACCTAATGTAATAGTCTATTAGAGTTTTTGTGCTCTCGTTGCCGGTCCCCAGTCCGGATAGAGGAGGGTGGCATCAGGTGTCAAACTCATGCCATAACTTCCATCATGAATCCAAGGGGGTGTTTGATTTTTCAAACCCTCTTGTAGATGCCCATAAATAGGTAATGATTATTTACCTTTGTAATCCCAGCAGTGTTCCCGACGTGACATTGACAGGCACGACTATTTGAACATCTTCCGTTTGTAAACCCGAGGTGGAAAATATAAAACAATGGGGCCCACCATGATGTATATGACTTATCCACACCGTCCATCCCTTCCCCAAGCTCATTTTGGGGCATGAGCTGAAAAATGAGGCAAATCCAAATCTCTAGTGGACTACACCACAGAAAAAGGTGGGATTTGAACACCTACCTTTGAAAACTTCTTGGGGCCCCCAGAAGTTTTAGATGAAGCTGATATTTGTGTTTTCCCTTTATCTATGACTTTGTATCCTTTTGAACAGGTTAGATGAAAAACAAACATCAATGTGGGCCCTAGGAAGGAAATAGTTTTCAACGATGGACGTCTTTAGGACAGCTATTTCCTGTGACTTATCCACGCCATCCATCCCTTCCACAAGCTCATTTTGGGCCATGAACCTAAAGATGAGGCAAATCCAAAGCTCTAGTGGACTACACAGCAGCAAACAGTGGGATTTGAACGCCTACTGTTGAAAACTTCTCGGCGGCCCCAGAAGTTTTAGATGAAGCTGATATTTGTGTTTTTCCTTTATCTACATCTTTGTATCCTTATAAAAAGGTTAGATCAAAAACAAACATCAATGTGGGCCCTAGGAAGGAAATAGCTTTCAACGGTGGATGTCTTTAGTCTCACTATTTCCTGTGTTGTGGTCCACTTGAGCTTCGGATCTGCCTCATTTTTTTGGTTCCCGCCCTAAAATGTTACGGTAAAACGGATGGACGGCGTGGATAGGTCACATACATCATGGTGGGGCCACAAATTCAAGTCAGCCATTTCTGGACCGATTTCCAAGGAGGAAATACTCGCTGATCTCCATATCTTGGCAAACACCTGTAAAATAACCAATGTTTATAGTATCAATACTATTGGCCGATATTGTTGATATCACACTCCGGGGATACGAAACATCTCTGGAATATAGTTGAAAATGAAAAATCATGCCTATCGCTCGAAATATTGCACGGTATCACGATGTTCGCAACTTTTCCTTTTACAAAATTTCTTGGTATCAATGATACTTGTCGATACCGACAGATATAGTTGATACATTCTAAGAACTGCAAGGGAAACCCCCCTGAAATCTTATTTTGTTCACATTTTTCGGTCCATCCTTTGCTTGGATTTGGGAGAAAATCCTACATTTGAAATCATAATCAAGATTTTCTTACATTTGGGGCTGTTTCCCAACAAGTGAGTTCTTTTATGTTTTGATCCTTTTTCTTTTTCTTTTTTTGTTTAAATCATTTAAAATCAATGTGAAATCATAAGAAGTCCTTAATTCTTCATATTTTACATGAAAAATAAACGATTTCAACCTTCAATTTCGAGGTTTGAGGTTCGAGGGTAGGTGACCCGATTTGGGAAATTTTAGGGAAAATTCAAAAATTTCCCAATTTCTCCTAAATTGCTTGCAATCGTATACTTCAAACACTAAATGAAACAAGTATGAGGCATGATCTACTGATTTATGATGTTTTTATGAAATTTTGGAAAAAAAAATATTTTTAATTAAAAATGAATAAACAATTGTAAAAATATAAATAAATAAATAATCAAAATTTCACTCCCAGTAGCAGTCAATTGAGTCGAATTTCAAAGTATTTAGGATTGTTTGATGAAATGATCATCACATACACTCTAATTTTGAGATTTAAGTGTAGGTCCGATTTTGGGAAATTTTCTAAATTTCTCCCAAATTCGTTGTAATCTTACACTTCAAACATGACATCAAATATGTATGAGGCATGATCTACTAGTTTGTGTATTTTTTGACCTAAATAATATTTTTAATAAAAAATTTAAAAATATTTTTTTCCAAATACTATTTTCTACTAGCAGTCAATTTTCTGCATTTTCTGAGCATTTAAAGGTGTCTGATGATTTTTTCCAAAAATATAATTATATATTTATTTAAAAAATAATTAATAAATGTGAAATTTTAAAGGTGTATGGTGATTTCTTCTTTTGTGTTTGAATGAATTGGTTATGTTCTCATAAATGTCTTCGTACATTTATAAATGTTATGAATTCACTTTGAATATAGTTGCACTAGTTTAGTTAAATATTGCATAGCTTAGGACCCTATACAAAGGAAACCTATTATTTGCACATTTTTTTTGAGTATTATGGTTTAAAAGTGTGTATTAAGGTCTTTTTTTAAAACAATTCCTGAAGTTTCATTGAAAAATTCAACCAATTTCTCAATGTTTCCCCATGTGTCCTAAAAAGTGCGATACATTACCCAGTACAAATGATATATCCCGCGCAATTACCAATATGTATATGTATCCTATGGGTGCGATATGTAATGTGATACCGATACTATGAACATTGGTAATAAAGACTTATTTCCTTGCATTTACAGAGGGATTTGAAACATCAAACACCCCCCAAACGGAATAGGTTTCATGTACCCGACCCCAATTAAGGATAAGGCTTAGATGGTGGTGATGATGATCATATAAAAATTAACTATTTTCTACTAATATAGACTAGGCACTTCACTTAATATTAGTTGGACTGGTCTTATTTTAAATACTAAATATCATAGATGGTGAGATTTTACTTTTCCTAAATGCATGGTGTGCCAAATCGGTTATGTATTGACCATAACAGCTAACACGTAATGGTAACGGCGATTACCGTTACGCGATATGGGGCTGAAATGACAGGGTCCAGAAAAAGAATTGCAATAGCTGTTACGATTCCTGTAATAGTTGTTACGCACAGTAACCCTGAAAGAAAATAGAAAAAAGAAGAAGAATAAGGAAAAAAAAAAAAAAAGAATCGCAAAGGCCACTACGAGGCTGTAACGGCCGTTACGGTCCTCGTAATAGTTGTAATGCACAGTAACCGTAAAAGAAAAAAAAAAAGTCCTCTTTTTCTTCCTCTTCTTCTTCTTCATATACTGTTGCGGCGCTGCCACGGTAGATGCGGTAGTTACCACGGTCCACAGCTTCTGCTTCCTTCTTCTTTCCCCTCTGGCGCAACCCCCCTCTATCTCTCTCTCTCTCTCTCTCTCTCTCTCTCTCTCAAAATGAATAGATGACGTGGCTTAGTGCACATGCACTATTTCGGTGCATGGGGCCCACCTTGATTTATGCATTGTATATCTATGCCATCCATCAATTTTTTTCAGTTCATTTTAAGGCATGGTCCCTAAAATGAAGTAGATCCAAATCTCAAGTGGACCACACAATAGGGATTGAATGCCCACCGCAAAAAAACTTCTTGACGCCCATAGTAATGTTTATTTGCCATCGAACTTGTTGATAAGGTCACATAGACCTGGATGAAGGGAAAACACAAATAGCAGCTTGATCTAAAGCATCTTTTGCTCTTAAGAAGTTTTTAATGGTCGGAATTCAATCCCCACTGTGGTCCTCCTAAGATTTGGATTTTCTTCATTTTTTGGGCCATGCCTAAAATGAGTTGGCAAAAAGGATGGGTAGCATGGATATACAACAAATGCGTCGAGATGGGGTGGGCTTCACATTCAAGGCATCACTCATTATGGTCCACCTGAGATTTAGATCAGCCTGATTTTTGGGACCATGCTTAAAATGAGTTGGCAAAACAAATTAACAGCATGCATATAAAAATACATTGAAGTGGGCCCCACATTCATGGCCTCATCCACTAGTGGTCTATCTAAGATCTGGATTCGCCTCATTTTTTAACCATGCCATAAAATGGGTTGGTAAAATAGATGGACGGCATGGATATACAATACATACATCGAGGTGGGGCCCATGTACATGAAACTAACATATTGTGCATGAGCCATATATTAAGCCAAAATTAATTAATTACATTATGGGACTGTTGTTACTAAGTCACAGTCCAAAAATTAAATTATTTGAAAGATTTTCACCATTAATTTGCAGACACTTGTTTTTTGAAATGGGACCATTCAATATTTTTTCATTCACTGTCCAATAAATGTCCACCAATCCATTAGTGGGATAAGTAACAATAGATTGCATGAATTTGAGGCTAATTTGGGACATTGAATGGTCCGCTAAATCAACCCAAAATCGACAATATTATTTGCCCGATTTTAATTTCAAATTTTTTTTTTTACTAAAATCTACAAATTGTTAGGAATGTGAATCAATAATAGGTCACAAAAGTCCCTAGTCTCTGTATGTTGAATTGAAATGTGAGTGAGTCCAGTGGTATGTAATGCACTAATACTATAAACAATAGTTAAACATGCAAATATGAGATGTTTTAGTATTACATTCATTCTAATAAATTTATATTGATATTATATAGTTAAATAATTAAATATAAAAGATTTGCAATTAATTCTCAATTATCATGCTCATAAATTCATCAGACAGCCCGATACAACATTCTCACCAAAGACCGGACCGTTACACTACCATAAACATGTTCACAATTATAAATGAACTGCTTATTTGGAATATTTATAAATTTTCGAATTTTCTAGATATTTTCCAAAAAATTTTTTATCAATTATTTTTTCTTCTTTCAATTGATACAGGGGCATATTGGCCGTTACGCCTCCCGTTTCGGTCGTTACACCAATTCACACCCACTGTTACTGCTATAGGACACCTTGCTTGAATGGTACTCATTATATTAGCAGTTACAACAATGGACTAAACCAGGAGTGACACAAATCTAAACTGTCTTAGCCCAGAAAATGTCAATGGCTGTAGGGAGGGAAAATCAAGGATATGACTGACATGAAGGAAATTGAAGTTTAAAAAAAAAAAAACGAGGTGGAGTTTGGATCTTATTCACGGGGTTAGGCAATCTAATGAAAGATTAGTGTTACCTTTATGACTACCCTCATAAAGAAGTTCCTTCTCACGTCTAAGTACATTATAGGCTTACAGGCTTATCTTTTCATTCTGATATTATTACATTTGTAACATAGCCTCTGTCACTAGCAAGGCAATGGAAGTAGAGGTGAAATGAAGATCTGTCCAATTGAAGTAGCTAAAGACTTTGAACCTGATGCCCTTGTTGTCTAAGAACCCTTATCCTCGCACTCATTACTTCTCCTTTCCCTCTCCCTTGCATCCAAATATTTGTTACTTAATGTTTCTTTTACTGCAATTTAAGTTCAGTTGTCTGATCAACAAGGTCTAGTTCGATCCAACTAATGAAATCGAATCGCGCAAAGAATGATGCATTAGTTTGGAAAAGAATGATTGTAAAATAAATAGATTTTGCTCAGGATCTTCCCTCTCAAATCTTGTGTGTTTTAGATCCTGAGGTTCTCCCTTAGTCTGTGCTTATGCTCTAGAAGAATAGAGAATTCATGCATGAAGTCTGTTTGTCTATTTTGAACTCAAATCTGCAAATGCCATGTATCTCAAGGGGGAAGAAGAAAGAAAAACACCAAAGACAAAAGGGCATTACTGTTCCCAAGGGTTTTACAGAATTAAGTTTTAATATGCTTGGAAGATATTTTATATCCCGCATTATCGTTAAGGATTTTTCTTTCTTACGTCTTATGATGCATTTCTTCTGTTTAATTTGATATGATATACCATTTTAGATTTGTGAGTTTGATGGTACTGTTTTGCTTATCTCAGGCTGGCATTGAGGTTGCTAAGCTCTTTTTAAATGAAGGGGACACGGTATGAAGTTATTACAAGATATTAACTTCTTAGATGCATATTTGCACCCCACAACTTTTGCGATGTTTTGGACTGTTCTGTATGTTATATTCTCAAGGAAATTGCCCTATCCATGTCAGAAGCTGTGTTGAATATGAAAAAACCTTTTAAAAACCATGCTTATTTTTTGTATCTGAAAGCCATCTTACCCACCAGAATAATGCAGTACAAATTATTCATATCATCGTAGCCTCTCTCAACAATTTAGTGGTTGCTTCTAAATGACAGATAAGCAAAATTTTTATGGTCAGCTGATCACAGGACATTGACCTTCCTCTTTTACCCCGCTCTAGAACCAACCATGGCATTTATAATAATTCAATATAATGTGTACACTGCAGATATTTCTTCCAAAAGAAAAAAGCACGTGAATTTATGTAATATGCTTAACGATATCATGTTCTTATATTACTATAATGTATTTCCAGCTGTATGAATTGGAATATATGTGTGGTAAATTGCTTAAATGGATCCATATTGACCATTAGGATAAGTTAATGTGAAAATCAACAGTAAGAAGAATTCAAGTATGGCCATTTGAAAATGGTTTGCATGCCATACAAGTTTGTGAAGTATACAGTATCTTGTTTCCTTGTCGTTTCTCAGTATTTATTGCAAATCTATCACTTAAATACACTGTGACAATTACAGTTATTGAAACATATGATTGTTTCACTACATATGCCATTGAAATTGTCTCATTTTCTTCTGGTAATACAGGTCACTTATACTGTTGGAAGGGATCCCCAGTTCCAAAGAACTATTGTTGCGGACAATGCACCTTTGGTCACAGCTCCTGCTATTGTATGCTTACATTTATTTTGACCATCATCTAATAATTTTCCATCAAAAAGTAATATGTGGGTTTTTGTTTTTTATTAAATTGTCATAGCCTTACAGTAATAATTGTTTTTTCCCCTTTTCAACCAACCTTCACCCTGTTTTCCTTGTTAAATCTAATCAGTCTCCTTCACATCCAGGTTCTAGTGAACAATAGAACAGCAAGCGCTAGCGAAATTGTGAGCAGCTCAGCTCTTCCTCTTCCTCTTCTTGTAACTATATTATGATTTTCACCATGTTACTATTGTAAGAAGACTTGTTTTTCAGGTCGCAACAGCACTTCATGATAATTGTAGAGCTGTTCTTGTGGGAGACAGGACTTTTGGCAAGGTTTGAATGAGGATAAGTTATGAATTCCCTCTGAATTCAGAACTCCAAATCTCCCTCCCACCTTCCCTCTGTTTTTTTTTTTGTTGGCATGCTTTGTGCATATTCCCAAACCTCTCAACTTCTGTTTGATGCTTGGAGCCAAGGATGGGAATCACCATGCACATTCACTCACTTCCATCTTGAGAAATGGGTTGCAGTCCTGTTTTGAGTGCTGACATGGATCCCATCCACTGCCAATGGACAGTAAAAGATTTGGGAACACAAACTCCATTCTTCCATTGGGAATATATAAGTCGAGCTCATTTTTATATTCAATACTCTTGTCAGGGCTTGATACAATCTGTTTTTGAACTTCATGATGGATCTGGCGTGGTTGTAACTGTTGGTAAGTACGTCACACCAAATCACATGGACATCAATGGAAATGGTGTAGAGCCAGACTTCCCACGCATACCAGGTAACATCCTCATTTTCTTTGAAAACCAAATGAAATGGGCACCTTAGAATTTTACACAAGGCATGTATTTTCAGCTTGGAGTGCAGTTACAAAACATCTATTGGACTGCAATATGCAAAGGAAAGGATAATGAGAACGGGTACTTCATTTGCTGCTCTCCTTCTCCTTCTTTTTTGTTTTTTTTTTTCCTTGTGTGTGTGTGTTGGTGGTGGGGGGGGGGGGGGGGGGGGGGGGGGGGGCAGGAACTAGTCCATCTTCATATTTGCATTCCAGCTAACCCTCTTCTTAGAAAACCCATCCTTACCATCCCTTGCAATCAAAGTAATAAATAAATAAATAATCTGCATCCATTCATTCTCTATTATTCCCATATACCCTTCTATTCTCTTGTTGTCTCTGTCTCCCTCTCTACTTGAGAGATTCCAAAGGCATGCACCGGCTTGAGTGCACCTGCTCATGCACCAATACCTCCCCATGCCGACATGCAAGATCCAAGTTGCTCATCAGGTGGTAAAAAAATGTAGGTTCATGGGCCAGGGAAAAGCTGATCCAAACAAGTTGTGGCCAACATATGCAAAAAAAAAAAAAGAAGGAAGGTGGCTGTTAAAAGGATTGTTAAACGCGCCAATGTATGTGTGTGGCCTAGGAGATGAGTGACCAACTTGATTTGTGCTCCCGTGTGTGGTCATGATGAACCCTACCAAGTCAGTGCCTTGGATGTTATAGTTTGACACATAGGCTATTGAGTGCAATCGCGATGCACTTTACAAGCACACTTGCTTACACAAAAAAGGGACGGGCTTCTTTGTTAGTTTTGCACCATTTTAAAAATAATTGTGACTCTTCAAACATACACATAACACAGTTGTAAGATAATATCCAAACCATCTAATGGCTGAACTATGTAAAGAGTGTATTTAACCATCTAAATCTTCCCCTCTAATTTGGGCCACTGAATATTTAACTTTTAACCATCCATTTGATAGCCATTAATTTGGGTGGTTAGGATTTCTTGCTCAATATAATTTTAGAGATTTGCTCTATTCACAATTGAACCCACAGTTTTGATGGTTTGTATACTTGCACATCAATGCCCCATTTGATGATTAGTCATCGTCGTTTTTCAAAAGTGGAGAACTAACATATTGAAAGACAGCCCAGATGGGTGGGCTAGCAACATCCAACAGTATACACGATCTTGGGACTTTCGTAAAAAGTCGAAGATGGACAGTACACATCTGGTGGTCTGCCTAAGCACTACGAGAGCAGAGAGGTCTGATCACCAATATGATTCTACGGTTAAGATGGCCCCATATTATGATCAATGGCTTGGATTGTATAAGGAATGGGCCAGATGGACAAAATCTCTCTCTCTCTCTCTCTCTAGGAATGGGCCAGATGGACAAAATGGGCTAGATGGACAAAATCTACCTCTCTCTCTCTCTCTCTCTCTCTCTCTCTCACACACACACACACACACACACACACATAACAGATGACTTTGAATGAGATTAACGAAGAACCCACTCATCTATAATTGACTTTGAATAAGATTAACGAAGAACCCGCTCAACTATAATTGAATTCAATTTTGAATTTATATCTAAATTTAAAATTTTGAATTCAACTTAAACATCCAAGAGAAACTAGAAAGAGGGTATACGGAGGGAAACTTGCATGGGACACCCTGCCTGCAAGTCCAACACATATGACTCTGGGCCCATAAGAGGAGTGTAATCCTCTATGGCTCCTGTTTTATGCTAGTGTGGCCCCACCACGTTATGTGTTACATGCACTTCATCCATCAGGTGCCCTCCTCAATGCAGGGCCTTGGGGCCAAACATCAGTTAGAGAGACAATTCAAATGGGCCACACCACATGGGAACAATAGGGATTGGACGCCAAACATAGGTTTGTATGTGGGGCCACCACGGTGTTTATCGTTCATCAAACTTGTTCATCAAGTTTCAGAGCATGATTAAACACGATTTGGTCAGCTTTATCCACGAATTTTTCGAATCAGGTCACTTACCTACAAAATTTTTGGAGACTTTTATTGTTCTAATTCCTAAGAAAGAAGGGGCAGAATCGTTAAAGGACTATAGGTCCATCAATCTTCTTGGGGGTCCGTATAAGATTTTGGCAAAGATCTTGGCTTCTAGATTTAGCTTGGTTCTAAGTGAGATGTTCTCCAATGCTCAAGGGACATTTATGAAGGTTAGACAAATATCGGATAGTGCTCTCATTGCCCACGAATGTATTAACTCCTATAAAAGGAAAGGAAATGAGGGAATTATTTGCAAGTTAGACATGGAGAAGGAATATGATCATGTGGAGTGGGAATTTCTTGACTATATGCTAATGTGGTTGGGGTGCGGTTTCAAATGGAGGAATTGGATGCAAGTATGTATTCGATCAGCAAAATTCTCAATTATGGTTAACGGTTCTCCGAAGGGATATTTTTCATCTTCTAGAGGGTTGCGACAAGGTGATCCTTTATCTCCCTACTTGTTTGTGGTGGTGATGGAGGCTTTTGGGAGGATGTTAGAAGGGGAGCTAGTGGGTCTAATAGATGGTTTCCAGATGGACAATTCACAGTTACACATTTGCAATTCACGGATGACACACTACTCTTATGCAAAGCAGACAAAGGGAAAGTAGATTACATTTGGACAATAAATCATTGTTTCAAGGTTATCTCAAGATTAAAAGTCAATATGGCCAAAAGTGAAATGTTGGGGGTGGGTTTATCAGCAGAAGAGAATAATGGTTTAGCAGTGTCGTTTGGATGTAGGCCTAGTTCCTTCCCATCTTCATATATGGGGCTTCCCTATTGTTCCTGAGAAAACTTTCACCATGGAGGGGTAGACATCTTTCTTTGGATGGCAGGCTCTTACCGATTAAGTCGGCAATGACCAATCTTCCAGTTTACTTTATGTCCATATTCAAATGTCCAAAATCAGTGTTGGCTAAACAAGACAAGATCAAACAGGATTTTTTTATGGAAAGACTCCGAAGATAACCATAAATTTCACCTTCTTAATTGGGAAGAAGTGTGCAAACCGATGTCTCAAGGAGGTGCAGGACTGCGCAATCTTGAGGTAATGAACAAAGCATTGTTGGGAAAGTGGGTTTGGTGGTTCAGCATTGAGGAAGGTGTTGGTCAGATGTGTGGGTTGGGAATCAAAGTTTAAATGTTTTATTTCCTCGCCTAGCAAGTATTGCCATACATGCGAATGTGTTGGTAGAAAAGTGTTTTTCCATTCAAGGTGAAGAAGCAATTTAGGCTCCCCCATGCAAAAGAAACCTAAATGATGAAGAGATGGAGGAGTTTCGGGGGGGGGGGGGGGGGGGGGGGGGGTGGAAGCAGGGGAACTAACGAAGGTGTGGAATGATAATTTCAAATGTATGCTGGCTATGCTACAAAAATGTGGAGTTTGTGGACCATTTATTCATTCATTGTCCTTTCACTTTTTCGATTTGGAGTGGCTTCCTTTCCCTGTTCTGTATCCTATGGGTTCCAACTCCTGGCGTGGCAAAGAGGGGTCAAAAGTAAAGTTGCGAAACATGTATGGTTCTTATGTTTATTAGCTGGGCTGTGGAGCATTTGGCTGAAAAGATATAGCCGATGTTTTAAAAATCATAGGCGTAGTCCTCCAGTAGTTCTCAAAAGGACTACACAAAATGTTATAGAATGGGTGCATTCAGCTAATATTTTAGTTGCTGACCAGTTTCCAGCATGCTGGTTCGAGTTGTAATTTCTATTCTCTGTTTTTTCTTCTCTCTTTGTTTTTTTTAGCCCTTAGCTTTTTTCTAATAAAATTTGCTATCATCGTTTCAAAAAAAAAGAGTATGGCTCATAAGCTGAAGCATATATACAAAAATCCTCCCAATCCAAAACTCAGGCTGGCCACATCATGTGAAGTTAAAGAATTTTAGGCATAATTTTACATTGTTGCCACTAGCTTGGCTGATATGAGTTTTATATTGGGCCGATATTTTTGTATGAAGGGTGAAATTAAGGGTTCTCGCCTGATGGATGGAGTGTATTCCACATACTGTAGTGGGTCCCACAGAGTTCCAGCGCATTACGCCTTGTGTGGAACTGGTGTACTATTGTACCTTTAGTCAATGAGTTTGCAATGAGGCAACCAACTTGTGGTTAACCCGTGATCATCCTTCTCACATGTCGCACGCATGAAGCTCTATCTAGACCATCTAAAATTGTGGGGTGCCTTTTGGACAGAACATCATAACATCATCATCTAAACCTTATCCCAATTAATTGGGGTCGGGTGCATGAATCCTTGTGTCATTCCACTCTATCAAGGGCCATATATCTGAAAATAAAGTAGCCGTAACCATTCATTTTATGGCTATCAAAGTAGATTGTTAAAAGTAAAACAGTGAGTGGTCTATATTACAATGGAAAATAAACAGTTACAATCATATTCTTGGTGTGATTTCTATCACTAGTTATATTAACGATTTGAATGGTCTAGATTAATGCACAGCAATACCATGTGTATTGATGAGGTACTGTCAAAATCAGATGAATTATAACAGAAATCGGCTTGTGAAGAGGGGTAGAAGTAGAATTAGAAAAATATTAATGTGTTCACTACATTTCCCCTGATATGAGGAGCAGCCACCAAAACGTGAGGGGTGGTTTGGAAGGGGACAATCAGTCAGAGAAGTCCAAGCTAGGGGGTTTTTGGTCTTAATCCTTTTCTTTTGGTCTTACATATATAGGTTACTAAATACCTTGGCAGTCCCTGTAATGCTTCAGAAGCTGCAAAAAAGAGCAGATCAAATGCTGAAGGATTTCATGGAATTTGAGGAGGGCAAATATCCACCGCGCAGTTGTATCAAATGAGACGAAAGTATCTACACTAATATAAATGACAGAGGAATGTATATAAGAATTCTCTTGGAAATAGGAGGCCCCATTTGGTTCAACTATCATAATCTAATCAATGGTTGAGAATCATCTGTATGTATTATTGCTGTAACCCTGCCGTGGAACCAAAGGGAGGAAAGGAAGAATTCTGTGAAAGAAAATCTGGTAACTTGTTTTGGATTCTTCGAATTTGAAGAGGATTCACTTCACTAATTCTTTTGGATTTTGACCTGGATAATTTTGCACCATGCCACATTGACAGTGGGGTCTACTGGGTCTAGACTCGATTATCTTCACCAGCTGCAGTTGGGCGCTTGTGTGGGCTTCCTTTTCCCCATAAATTAATTGGTCTCGGTTAAATTACAGGTACCAATCTTTAGCAATTTCATTTTCCAAAAGTAGTAGCAGTATTTGGTGAATATGAAGATGAATGATTAAGGTTTGACGGTGACGATTTATGGGACCCACCATATCAAATCACTTGCAAGAGAAATCGGAGCACTGCATCTCATCAGCATCCAGTCTAATGTTTAGATGGTGATTCGGTTCAAGCATGATACCCTTATTGTCTTCAGGTGGTCACTATGTGTTTGGTTGCACCAAATATCATGATATTTCATGATTAAGTCTGAAGTTTAAGGAAAGATATTGCAACAGACCGTATTCAACTGATAGAACAGCAGACTGAATGGATGGGATCTTCCAAGTTGTGAGAATTTAGGGCACGGTGATGG
This sequence comes from Magnolia kwangsiensis, assembly GCA_037074715.1. Lineage (NCBI taxonomy): Eukaryota > Viridiplantae > Streptophyta > Magnoliopsida > Magnoliales > Magnoliaceae > Magnolia > Magnolia kwangsiensis. The sequence continues at coordinate 22,309,770 of CM073574.1, forward strand.
GATCCAAATCAGCAGTTTTCTCACTGTACCCTGGCACACTCCCACAAACTCAAGGCTGGCGTGCAATTCAATCATGTACCTGTGCAAACGCAGTAGGAAAAAAGAAAGAAAAAGAAATAATGAATACATAGTGCCAAAAGCTGGGAGTTATTTGATGCTCTCTCAGAGTGTGATGCTTGATTTGCAGGCATGGAATACATTAAGTTGTGGAAACCACTGTTGCTAGGTCACTGCCTGAAATCATATTAATTGAACAATGTTGACTCTGCTTGGTGGATGCTTTTTGAATTAGAACCACTGTATCTTTCATTTTTAACCATCCATTTAATGTCCTCTGATCTGATAGTCAGGTTCATGATACATCTAAACGAGGACCCTTAATTTGGGAGGACCATATGCTACAACCCCCTAATAGGATAATTGTATCCTTCCAATCTGTGTCCTGCAAATAGATGAATAAGAAGAGGATACAGCAATGGGGAGCATTAAAAAATAAAAATAAAAATAAATAAATAAATAAAAGAAGAAGAAGAAGAAGATTGATTGCATGATCGATCCAGGGTGGGGATCATTGAAACGTGGGTCCCACTTGGATGGTCATACAATTCCTCTTTTAATATGGTTAGGAATGCTGATAGTTTTCATTAGATTATCAGTATAGTGCAATGAGCAAATGAGTACACCTATATAACCTCAATTGAAATCATTCATCGAGTACGATAATATATCAGCAAAAGAAAGTAAGATTACAGCATCCAACAACACTTAAGTAATGATAAAAACAAACAGCGAAGAGAGCTCCTTAATCTAACTCCTAGTAAATTGGTTCCCTGGTGACCAAGGGTAAAGCTCTTGAGGCAAGCTAACGTTGGAGATCAAGTTCGGTGGTGGGCCATACAAGTTGGGCACCTCAAGTTTCTGATGGTGATTTGGGTGGTGTTGATTATTTGCAGCAGCTACATCTTCATCTATTGGAAGACGATGGAATGTGGCATTCATGAAAGATGCAGCCATGATCACCACTGGACCCGATGCAATAAGCGATCCAACAACGCCCCCACCAACGATTTGCCCCTGGGCACCTGCCAAGTAGATGGTTAGGCCAGTGATTCCAGGCGGCGCTGGTGGAGGTAAGAAAGAACCCAACAAGGAAAGTATTTCGAATCGGCCATGGAGGGTGATGATAGCACCCGAAGAAGTGGGCTGCCGCAGGGTGACATTCATCACACACCCACTTCCACTAAGTATGCACAGGCCACGTTGTTTCTTCCTTGCAAAGTTAGCGATGCTCTCGCGAATATCGCACCCAGACCTCACCTCCATTGCATGGGCCCAAAGTGCATTTGCACTTTCTCGAGTGATAATTATAGGTGGCTTAGGCTTGTTCTTTGAACCAACAGGCCGGCCACGTGGCCGCCTGGACTCTCCCTCAGCTGTTGAAGCCATCATCTTCGGTACCATCAACGCTCTTGATTCACTACATGGCCCATGATTATTATTATTGGCATCGCCTGGGCAATCAGTGGTCTTGTATTTAATAGAGGGGTTTCCTAGATCTGGACCAGCCATTCATGCATTCCTTGCACCTCCCAACCTTTACCCACTAGAAAAGAGGCTTTTCTTACAACAAATGTGATAGGCTCAGAGTTTAAGTAGGATACTTATGCCCATAAATGTATGGAAAAAAATCAAAAGAATGATTGGAGATTAGGAGCTGGTTAAGTAAAACCAACCTTTTGATTTTTACAGTAAAATAATTCCCACATTGCCTAACCTCCAACAGACACTCCTCTCACATTATTTGTCTTTACCAACAGACACCTAATTCACCATTAGAAAATCAAAGCAAGATGTCACCCAGCTACCAGCTTTGAAAATCCATGTGGGAGGGCCCACAAGTGCTTATAAACACCAGTCTATAGCACCTCTACTTTGGGTCCCTTAAAATAGATCAATGATCTCATGCAATGTAGTATAGAAACATCTCCTGAAACAGATCAATGATCTCATATAATGGAGGATAGAAAATATGTTGCTTTTGCAAGCATAGAAAATTCGTTAGGAATTATCATGCCAATCATCATGACCCAGACACCATAAACCAACCAACGATATGCCGCCACAAATTCATCCAAACCAACATTTGTTTGGATGCTCTATCCAATTGAATTCCAATTACTATATCAATTAAAGTAGGAATTGGTTATCTGTAGTTTCTTTAGCATTCATATTGAGCAATTGAGTTCCAAATTGCAAGTATGTATCAAGTTGGACTTGAAAGGAGTGTAACAGCTATTTGAGAGCTAATTCCACAATATGAATGCAAGTACTGACATTTTCCATTCGTCTCTTGATTAATTTGAATGTCCACATTTTAGTTCACTTTTGCAACCAAATGCCAACAAGGAGTTGCATTAACATCCGTTTGAATAGGGTAATCCCACATAATTGGGATTGAGTTAATCCCAATTTTGGTGGGTCCCATGCCCTCCACACCGGAATCATTCCATTTTCTTTGCATAATTGCAATTAGCATCATTTGTAGTTTTTTTTTATATTTTTTTATTTCAAATACTTCCATAGTTTCATTTATGCAAATAAAAGTGGTGCTTTAGCATAGGGAATCAGGCATGGAAGCATGGGACCTACCTTTGTGGGATCCCCTACCCAGACTGGACCCATTTTCTTGTATAACTGCTATAGAATATAAGTGTGGAAATCCAATTGCGTACTGAGTAAACTCTGTTGGGCCCACCGTGAATGTGCGGTTTATCCTCGCCGTCCATCCATTTTTCCAGCCCATTTTATGGGTTGAGCCCAAAATTGACGCATATCCAAAACTCACCACAGGAAACAGTAGGAATAATGATTTCCACTGTTGAAACCTTGCTGGGGCCTGCAGTGATGTTTATTTGTCATCCAACCTGTTCATAAGACCACACACAGATATGGATGAAGGGAAAACACAAATATCAGCTTGATCCAAAACTTATGTGGCCCCCAAGATTTTTTCAACTTACTGTTTCCTGTGGTGTGGTTCACTTGAGCTTTGCATATGCTTCATTTTTAGGCTCCAGCCCTAAAATTATCTGGTAAAATGGATGAATGGAATGGATGAAATACGAAAACCACGAACTCAGTACGCTTCCATAAGTGTGAGTTGTTTTGCTATTTCAAGCAATTGCCGAGAACAACAATAGCCCAAAAACATGACAAAAAAATGAGGAACAATCCAAATAATCTGTCTGTGGATATTGGAATAGTAGCATAGTTAGATAATTTAGATTTAAGTGTTACAGAGACAACCAAAAAAAAAAAACTTGGAACAATCCAAATAATCAGTCTCTGGATATTGGAATACTACCATAGATAATTTAGATTCCAGTGTTACAGAGAACCAAAAAAAAAAACCTTGAAACAATCCAAATAATGAGTCTGTGGATATTGGAATACTACCATGGTTAGATAATTTAGATTAACTGTTACAGAGGCAAGTCCAAGGAGAGACTTCTCTCACTATGGAAAACCATTAAGCCTGAATGAGTCACGTGAGCACCTACGTAGAATACAACCTGAAGACGTGGGCAGCAGCTAGCCAAGTTCTCTTTTAGTATGTACAGTTGCTCAGGATCCGGACTCTCTCCATTGTAAACACTTCAATCAAACCGTAACAGCACCTTGAAGCAGCTACTCTTCTACTCCCCACAAAGCCACAAAAAAAAAAAAAAAGAGGAGGCACAAGCATCAGTAACTGTGTTGCCAGATCTGGTGTGATTGTTGAGATGGGAGACCCTGTTGGGCACTTAAGGCCCCAACGCTAGGTGTTTGCTGATGTTCCTGGGAGACTCCGGTCTGAGAATGGTAGAAATTTGCAAACCCCACGGCTCCATAATGCGATGTCTGCTGGCTTTGTCGGAACCCACTATGCTGATTCTGCCCCTGCAAGCTGTAATATGTGCTGGCTGGAACAGCTGACATGGTTCTGGAACCAGGCCCCTCGACCCACATGGCTGAACCTTCATTCTGGCAAAAAAAGAGGGGAAAAAAAGTTCAGGCATAATCATGAAAAAAGAATATAATTAAAGATTAAATCATGGGTGGATTTGCCATTACTACCTGCCGAGGGATGTGATGGTTGCTTTCTTTGTAGTGGGAGCCTATAAGATCTTCATAGCTGACTGAAGTGCTTGGAGGGGTATTTGAAGGATTCAGTGTAGAGTTTCCAGGAATGTTAGTCGAACCTCCAAACCCTCCATAACCAGAAGCTACAGCGGCTGATTGAGGTAAACTGCTGATAGAAACACTGTTTTTATATTGTGACAGTGCTGCTGGAGACTGATGGTAACTGCTGTTGCCAGCAGCATATGCCTGTTGGAAAGCAGAAGGTAGATATGCATAGTTCTGAGGCAGGAACGGGTAGCCAAATGTATCGGCAAAATGTCCTAAAGGAAGAGCTGGTTGGGTGTAAGGGTGCAAGGGTAGGTCTTGAGGTAGTGCAGGAACTGTTGGAATGCTGGTGCCTGGCATTGTCCGTTGTGTTGCCTGAGGCATGGAGAAGACAGTTGGGTTCACAGCCTGCATATACCAGAGGATTATGAGAACTGTAGCTCAATATAGTTCGTAACATTGTGTGGTCTACTTCTTCCACATTGTAGGAATAATAATAATAATAATAACAATAATAATAAAACCTTCAACTTCAAACCCAATTACCTGGTGCCAGAGCCAAGCATTACTAAGAAATGATTAAAAAAAATTGCCAAGGCCATTCACCCACAGAGATTGAACAGAAGATTTGTGGCACAAGCTTGAGGTCTGGATCATTCATCAAGCGTCCTACGACCACATATATCTGACTGAAACAAATAGTGAAATATGAGGTCATTCACGCAAAGATCTGGGCCATTCATCAGGTGGGCCCTCGAATATGCTTGGGCTCAAAAATCAGGACAGACCACTCATTAGGTAGACAATAGTGTATGAAAAAATGGGCAGTTACAGAAAGGGGGAAGGGGTCCATTCAAAGCACTTGTGGTGCACCTGATGAGTGGAAAGGCCTGTTTAATAGCTAGGGAACACTCACAGTGCGCCCTACATGACGAACGTTCCAGATCTCACAAATGTATGCCATGAAGACGCTCACTGTCTTCACGTGAACCTCCTTATCATTTCTCCAAACTGATTACCGAAATCCCTCAGGTGAATAGCCCAAGCCAGCTGAGTTTTGTTAACTTTCACTGAACTTGTCAAGATTAAAGTTTCAGCAAGGACACCCATGGCTAGAACTAAATCAACTCACATATTTAACGATACAGAACCAAACCAACCCATTGCAAGCATAGTTACTGAATTCCAAAGATGTTGTATTGGAGCTACATACTTCTGGCATGGAAAGGGTCGGACTGCCGATGGAAGATACTCTGCTGATATGTTTTGTAGGCATTGATTGTGTCCCAGAGAATGGTGAGTGGGGAAGATCAGATTCTTGCACTGCTTGAACTGCTGACGCCAACCGATGACTTGGCAGGGGATTTGTGTATGCTTGCTGCACACCAAGATGTGATGTCAGGCTCATCATATCATTCCAATTTATGTAAAAGAGAATCTCTGGAATGCCAGTTTTACAAAGAGTTGTTTTATAGACCTCTAGCTTTAGTCACTGTGCTAAGACATGTAACAAGAAATGTCCAGCATCACACTTAAATGCAATAATCAGAAGAACATAAATCTCAGAAGCACACTCGATAAAGCTGAATCTAGAGGCTTCTTATCACAGAATTCAAATAAAATTTCCTCACCAAATTATCCCCAGATAATTCAAAATTTCCACCAATAATCCCCACAATATTTGGTTTGTGCATGTCAAGCACACAACAGTGCTTGAGCATAAAAAAGGACGAGTGTTCAGAGAGAGATTAGCAAGTGCCTATTAATATTCAATTCTGGTAAAAAAAAGAAGTGCAACTCAAACCACAGAATAGTACATTACCATTTCACTGGAAAACGGAATAAGGTTCTGCAACTGGGAGCTTGTTTGTACATAGGAGTATGTTGCAGCATTCATTTCTGTAGCGTTTTCGAATGCATAGCCAGGTAAGGAAGATGGAAAAGGGTACTGATGCCCATGTGCTGCTTCTGCAGCTGTATCATGTTTTATGACCTCAGGCTGTGAAGACAAAGGGTAATCATTGCTCTCATTTGATGCAGATGTCACTTGCTGACTGTCATAATATTCAGGATTTCTGCCAGGAATGAGGCATACAAACACAATCAATATATAAAACATCATATTGACAAGGGCATTTACAGTTGAAGTGACTGAAGATATGCCTTGTATCTGGGTGTTCGACAGATGAATCATCAGCTAAGACGTGCCTTTTATCTGGGCATTTGACAGATGAAGCATCAGCTACTAAAGAGGTTTCTTCCACATTACTCTTCAAGGTCTTTGATGCAAATGATCCAGAAAATGTACCACTAATACCAGACCTGAAGCTACCAAAGCTCAAATGTGAGCAGTCCGCAGTTGGGACCTGCAGATGATCTGGAATTATGACTGCTGGGTTATTCTCCATAGGTGGAGAACCAAGCTCTTCCTTATGGAAGCTCAGCTTCTGCAAGCTTGCAGCAACTGAGCTTACTGCAACACTGACATCCTCAAGTGAAGAAGGTGCAGAATATTTCAGAACACCTACATTTGAGCAGCCCGCAATTCCTGGAAAGAAATCGACAAACATCCAGAAGTCAATATGGCAGAAAATATTCATCTTTTTCCCATCTAGTAATAAAGAAGTTTTAACCACCAGCAAGTTGGAATGGAAGTCGGTATGATTTCAAATGTATAATCTAATCACAGTTTCAAGAATACTTGCTCCATTGCTGCCCTCTAAAGTTTCAAGAATATTCAGAACAGGAACAAATGCATAGCTCAAATAAATCAAGTACAAATATTCAAACTGCAACATGTATGTGGACAAAACCAACCACCACCTCAGTCAACTCAATGACTTCAACACAGGCAATTGGATGGTTAGAACCCCATGCTCATCTCTGATTTTTACAGAATCATAAGATATCTGCTCAACAAGAGGTACATTTTGGTAATGTTAGTTTATGTAATGATGTATCAACATTATTTTAAGGGTGCAAGTTTAGTTGCAGCCCACGGGATTAGAAGTACGGTTTCCACTTTGTGTTTTATGGGTTTAGTAGGATAAGAATTTAGTTTTAATTGTTTAATGTAGCTTCCTACTTCAATTTATTTTTAATTGTTTGAGGAAGTATCCTACTTCGTGTCTTCTTCTTCTTTTTCAGTGAGATTGAGAGAGAGATGCAACTAGTAGCTTTGATGGATGAATTTATTATGTGAATTGAAGCTATCTTAAATACACAATCACATTCTAACTGCATCTATGTTTTCATTAGGAAATTACATCAACAACAAGGTCAGAAAGTTTCATAACATTCAGAACAATAAACCACCTCAAGTCATCATTTTGTCCATTCCAGTTTGAATGCAATGCTCACACGATTATCACCCGTGGCCTAGGATAGGAAAAATCACAATTCAATTACGATATCAAAGATTACCTTCTTGATGCTCAGATGCAAGTCTCTGAGTCTGGTAGGAACTCTTATCTTTTAATGAAATGTCATCAAGATGAGATTCCCCTCCAGAATTATCCACAGGTATTTGTCTGTCAGATGCAGAAGCAAATCCAGTGCAGTTTGCTGTTAGATTCTCAATAGTAACATTTTCCTCCAGAGGATTTTGATGCAAAGATGAATCAGGATAAACAGAAGTAGCAGATGGTTCTGCGACAGATGACCCACTTGCAGCTGGTGACAGCTCAACCAAGGGCCAGTCGTCATGGGAGATACGCTGACTTATAGCCATGCTTGGTTCTTGAATTATTTCTGAACCCGTGAAAGTAGGATCTTCTGGTGGCAGGGGCGTGGAATATCGGGGGTGTTTGACACTGCGCTGTGATGTGCTCAACAAAACTGAATTATGAGGTGAGTAGCGAGTCTCAGTGGCAGCAATGGGAAGGCTGGACGCTTTGCTGTGAGGCCTACCCATCTTCACAATGTCGGCCATTGAAAGCTGACCTGGGACCCCCGACCAAGCAGGTTGCAATCCTGATGAAGGTTGTGAGGACACAAAGATGTGCTCAGCTGTGCCGATCATCTGTGCTGCATTTTCTGTGGAAGTAGAGTTGCTGCAAACGTTATTAAAAAGCATGTCAGCAATCAAGTAGCAGCCAAACATACGAGTCAACTTGAAAAAAAAAAAAATGTAGTTGAAGGCACTTGGAACATGCCAGGCACAAGTGCGTCTGCAATACCCAGGCACACGCCAGAAGAATCCGGGCAATTTTTTATTATTATTTATTTTTTTATCACACTATGAGGAAACAGTAAGCCAATAACAAATGTGAGGAACAACAATGGAGAGTTCCCAATTACTGTAGCCTTGCAGCAGGGGTCTGCATTAAGCCCATAGGCATTGGTTATGTATGAGTTAATGAGGCAATTGCAGGAGGAGATCCCATGGTGTGTTGTTTGTAGATGACATAGATTTGATTGACAAGACGAGGGAGGGGGTGTAAACACAAAGCTAGATTTGTTGAGGGTAGAGGTGAGCATGGGACGACTCAATCCGGCTAACTCGACTCATCCGACTCGTTCAGATCCGACTCGACCTGAACCGAGTAGGCTTCGCCCAATCCAAACTCAAACCGAGTCGAGTTCGAGTTACCACTCGATCTGGTTAGACTCTACTCAATCCGAAACCCAGCTTGACTCGGGTTTGGGTAAAACTTGATTTCTATCATCTCTAACCCTACCCTAACCCGTTCCAAACTCTCTCTCTCCCTCTCTCATCCTCCTCATCTTCCAAGCCCGACAACCACCCACCACCATCACCCTCCTCCTCCTCTCTCTCCTCTCCACTCTCTCGGCCTCTCCCTCCCTCATCTCTCAATCCGACTCAGTACTTCTGACCGGATTGGACTCGGTCCGGATCAGTCCAGGCCAGACCGGACTCGGAACGAGTCAGGCATGCTGGATTCGATATCGAGTCGGATCGAGTTCGGGTCAGGCCTATTTCAAAACCGGATTGAGTCGAGTCAGCCCTAACTCGGTCCAACTCGACTCAATGCCCAGCTCTAGTTGAGGGGTGCTTTAGAATCTAAAGGATTTAAATTTAGTTGGACTAAATCGGAATATAGGTAGCACAATTTTAGTAACAATAGGAATAGGAATGAGAAAAGAATTAGATTGCTGACCAATAAGTTTCCCAAAATGTACTTCCGATATATTGTGTGGATGATGATTCATGAGTAGAGAGATTGAGAAGGATGTTGCCCATAGAATTCAAGCAGGAAGAAATGGAGACGTGCCACTGGAGTTTTATGTGACTGTTGTGAACCACTCAAACTGAAAGGGAAATTTTATAGGATGATTATACAACCAGCCATGCTCTATAGGACAGAATGGTGCGCCAGTTAAGGAACAACCTGTTCAAGTTATAGCTGAAATGAGGATTTTGAGATGGATGAGTGGCAAGACAAGGAGAGAAAAAGAAATGAGTACATTCGAGGGAATTTAATAGTAGCACCAACAGGTAATAAGATGTGGGAAAACAGACCTAGATGGTTTGGTCATGTGCAATAGAGACCAAGAACTGCACTAGTTAGGAGTGAGCACATGTTGAAGGTTCTAAAAGGGGAAGGCCTAAAAGGTTGTGGTAGATGTAGTAAGAAATGATTTGATGACCTATAGTTAAACTCAATTACTCAAGTTATGGCCCTAGATAGAGTGGAAAGATGGAAAATGATTAATGTAGCCAACCCCATTTAGTTGAGATAAGGTTTAGATGATGAGAAATTATTTCATATCATAAACATAACATCTAGATACATATTGATTTTTTAATAGTATTAACTCTAAAACTAATTTTAACATGATGAAATGGAACTAATTGTAAAGTTATTACATATTTTGGAAGATTAGAAAGTTCGAAACTTCCAAAACTTGGTAACTTCCATCTATCCATTCACACATTCCTATCAATCCACAAACCATTCCAATTTTAAGGCAATCATATTCAATACACAAAATACCCTTATTCTGAAACACACACACACACACAAAAAGAACCCTAATTTATTTTGAACCCCATATCATTTCTTGGTGTGATAAGTAGGCGTGCCTACACCAGGTGCTAGGCACTTGCCTAGAGATAGTGCCTCACTCGGGGCATAGGCATGGCAGAAGGTGGCCCAAACACCTTAGGCATGTGCCTAGGCATGCACCCGGCTTACTTTTAACTCCTAGGGTTACAACAGAGGCTTGTGAAGCAACTCATACCTGAGATAGATACAGGTAAGAAATTAACATAATGAGGATACACATCAAGCAAAGACGCATATAGTTTTGCAACAAAAGGTACATAAAATTAGAGGTAATAGTTCAATACAAAATCAAGCACTAAAATGATGGGGGGTGCATATTCAAAACAGCATGCATACATATACACGTCAAGCGGAGACATGTATAGTTTTGCACCAAAAGGTACAAAAGATAGAGGTAACATATACAAAATCAAGGACTAAAACGGGAAAAGAAAGAAGGAACAACTTCCACAAGTATATGAAGAACAGCATGCATATATGCTGACTGTATGCACTGCACCAATTAAGCACAAGAGGCATGAGTTAAAATCTAACAAGATTCAGAATGAAAGAAAACCGGAATCAATTGAAAGACAGGTAGTGCTAAATATAACAATTGAAGACAAAACTCATTCATTAGAGTTGAGCTCAAAATCCTCCTCTTTTTTCTTTGTTTTTTTTCTTTTTTCCTTTTTTTTTGGGAGAAATAAAATGCCTAATGTCATTCAGACTCGGGACTATTAAGAAACATTACACTGGAAGTTGCAACTGTACTGACCTCAGAGATGTAGCCCAACGATTATTATTATTTCCACCAGATGCAGAAGATGAACTCGGAATGCTATTCACTCCATTTTCCTTCTTGTATACAGGTTTTCCATGCATAACTCCAGAGTCTGACAGAGTGCACAATGGTTTGCTAAATAGAATGCCTACTTTAGAAAACAAATTCAAATTTAACTCAAATGCACATATAGGACAAGATTTCATTATCACATTTGCATACCACTAGAGCTGAATTGGGTGTAGCCACCATGCCCAACATTACGGTCAGCACCACCCCTACCTCCACGATTTGGAGTACTACCAACACCTCGAGGCCGAGATTCTGTGCTCCCCTTCATCTGGCACAATGAGAGGATAGAGAATAGTAGACTCATTATTGAAAGCAATGTAAACTGACAAAAGATTCAAATGTGCTGAAAGCTCAGAGGTATTTTGTAGAAGTTAGAATTATGTTCCTAGTTAAAGCAACTGTAAGCTGGTAAAGGAACCAAGTAATAGCTATTCAAATCATCTAACAAAAGATATGAAACATACTCTATTTTACAGTTGCAGACAAAACAAATAGAGAAAACAAACAGTGATAGCCTAATGTTAAAATCTATTGAATCTTAGGATTCGTTTTTATTTTTAATGGCAATTAAAGCTCAGGAAATGAACTTGAACAAGCTAGTGCAAACAGTAAACATTTAACAAAAGCACTCACCTCCTTTTTCTTTTCTCGTTTGCTCTTCACCTCATGAAAAGTATCTGCACAATGAACAATCATTAGGTAATCTACTCATGGCAGTACTGGGAATTCTAAACTAATGCATGATGCCTCCATAAATTGTAGCCTGAGGAAACATTATAGAATAAGTGCCTGTTTGCTTTTCCAATTACAACCGTAAATGGTTGTAAATGGGTCGTGATTATTTACAAGGTGGTCACATCACATGCATTTGACTGTAATGATGATTTTGTTACTTTTTTTTTTTTGTTACATTGTTTGTTTCACCATGAAATCACCCTAAAAATGATGGTTTTGTAACAGGAAAACGTAATGATTACATTTTTCTTTACCTCCTTTCACAAGTATATTTGAATCTTGATCTACGAGCCGTAATTCCTTAGTAAAAAAACACCTAGAAATGGTAATGATGGCTCATTTACCTTGCACTTCACAAGAAATTGGAAAATAAAACAGGCCCTAAGTGTAAAATAGCCCAAGCTCCCATTTAAAACAGTACAAAGCAAAATCCTAATGAAGGCACCGACCAAGATAGGGAAAAAAGAAGCATTTCATGAGAAAGAAGAGGTTGTAGACTGGAGAAAAAGAAGAGCTGTTAGAAATATATCTGCCGTCAGTCATTAAAATATCTGGAACAAGTGAAACCGCATTTACCAGGAAAAAAAGGGACTGCCAAAGTATGCAGAAACATGAATCCCAATTGAAACATCTCCCAAGATATCCTTCCACAGAGGCTGTTATTCAGTTTTGAAATCTGCTTAGATTCGTGTTTTATTTCAGGAATCAAAGTAACTGTATCTTAGAAGCCCATTTTTCCTGAGCTTGCAGAGAGGCCAATGAGAAGACCTCCACGCTCGCTAGAGAGGGAGTGACGAAAGGGATACTGGTTTTGTCCCAATCTTTGTATTTGGCATAATCATCTTCCTTTTTATGGTTTTAATAAATGTTATCGCCATTAAAATATGCACCATTCAGATTTTATTCATGCATTTACAACCAGTGGTTAGACTATTATACAAAAACAGTACATATCCACCACCATGGGACTGGTTTTGTCCATGAAAAATGCAGTTGTATCAGGCCATCTGTAACGGCCCAATATGACCCAGTTTCTGCAGGGATCGATACAGAGGACTGAAATGGATTCGTAATCCTTCCTTGCGATGCTAGCTGCGGAGTAGCATTTATAATAAGAGAAGGTTTGAACATCTATACAAGTTCAGTTACCAGAAGCACCATGAAGCAGGAACAGGGGACTAAAAGTAAAACAATTCATTGCAGGACACAAAGGGCACATGCATTGATAAATTCCAATCGTCCATCCTTTAATAGACAATAATCAAAAGGTACTGAACATTTTTTTATGGAAAAAGGGTACTGAGCATGTTTTCTCACATTCTATTTCACTCCCCGATGTGGGGTTCTTTTCACCTTTCCCTCATGGTACTATACTGTCAGTCACCCAAGAGTATTTAGCCTTGCAAGGTGGTCCTTGCTGATTCACACGGGATTCTACATGCCCATTACAGATACATGAATGATGGAAAATCATTCTGATTAGACCAAATACTGGTCCACCAATAGAGATGAAAGAAGATGGGAATGATTTATTTTTTTAGCCCCGAAAGGTAATGGGAATTTTTAGAAAAGCACCAAGCTGGGTAAGAAACAGGAATCCTCAAAGCCTAATACATGATTTTTGTGACGCCAATAGCCAACTTCATACTCTCCTTATGTTACACTAAATGTCCTCTGTACTTGCCTAATAGGACCATCAGTGATGTTGTCTCTGAAACATGATAGAAGGTCTTATACTGATTTATGCCGTTTAAAACTTCAAAACAAACACCTGCACACTTCCTGGGCTAAAAAGGAATGACAAACTCAGTATGGATATCATCTAAAAATCGCCACACATTCTCAACACTTTGATAGCTTGCAGAATAACTCATTTTGTTTATCGAACAGCAAAGGTTCCTTCCTTCATAAGGAAAAGAGTGCAGAACTTCAAAGAGGCTATGTGACAGGCATCTAAGAACCAAGTAGAAGAGACCCTGCCATTGCTCCACATCTATCACGAAACAAAGCTACAGGCATGTTTGGATCGTGTTTACATACATGGATTCTGCTTGGATTCCATGGACAACTAAATGATTACCTGATGATAATTTCAATGGTCACCGTAGGAAATAGGATTCCCAAATTGGGTGCCCGTTTGGATAGAAAGTGGCATCCTCAAATTCATTAGACAAAATCACCTTATTTCTTGTGCCAAAGAATTCTTATCATGGATAGGAGCAATGTTCTCGGTATTAGCATCGTTACATGTATTGATGACCGGGGAACATGTATCAGTATCACTACTATTATTGCCAATACTCGGAAAAATATCGTTGTCTAAGGGAAATATTGGGAAAATGGTGAAATTTTTCAGTGAAACTTCAGGAAATGTTAAAAGACACGTGTTTACTTACAAATGCAGGAATCAAATATTGCAAAAAACAACAATACATAATAAGGTTTCATTTTAAAGGGGCCTAACCATGTGTTGTCAAAAAAATCAGCATAAATAAATATAAAAATTGTAGTCAATCAATAAATAACACTCATTAATATTAATATATATATATATTATTTACACATTAATTAACAGCAAAGAACACATTTTCCAATATACAAATGAAAGAAGTAGGATTTCCTCAAAATTTTCATTTTTCACTAAAATGTTATTTTATTTTATTTTTTGCCACAAATCCGTGTCAATACATGAGGATCATGCATAGACATAGATTTCCATTGCAATCCATGCTAACAATTGCCAAAAAGAAAAAAGAAAAAATGAAGTCTCTATAGTTCCAGCTTGTCTTCATTTCGAGACAAGATTTCTCCCCAAATACAAACTTTGATTCAGTAAAAACCAAGAGTGATCAAAATCACCTAAAGAGCAAATTTCAAAAATAAAATAAAATAAAATAAAAAATGGAGATTCTTTGGTTTTTGGAAAATTTTCCAAATTATTATCAATGTTCGCCAAGTTACAGATGTTTCCCTGGTCTCAAGGATATTATCGCTATTATTGGGGATATTATCAATAGTATTGCCAATACAAGGAAACTTTCATAAGGAATTCTTCTCAAAGTATCATTGGTATTGATAATATTTCCAAGTAACGTCAATATTATAAAAAAATTCAGTGATGTTTGGATATTTTTACACTTCCAGTAGTTTCAATTAACCAAGTGATACAGATAATATCACGGATATTTGGAACACTAGATAAGAGTAATGAATACTATGTGGAACCCACATATCCAAATAGCCAAACTATCTCATTAGGTAAAAACAAATTTCATTTCCGCATGGATTCCGTGTGTCCAAGCACATCCTAAAGGCATTTACACCCAAAACTGATTTCTGCAATGTTTCATGTAGGAGCCCAGGCACATGGAACATTTATTTGGGGCGGAAGAGGCAGTAAATGCATACCACATAAGGCAGTTCCGATACTCCATGCTACCCCAAATTCTTGGTAGGATGAACGGCGCCCAAACTACCAGTTAGTTGCAATACACACAAACACACCCTAATGCTGAGAAAAATAAAAGTTGAAATGGTTACCGAAAAGTCATTGGGATTGCTTTCAGTATAACAGAAAGGACACGAGATATCTTCAAGAGAAAAATATCTTTGTCGGACTTACATACAACATCATCCGCAACAATGGTATGTATCAGTGAGATTTTCTAGACCCGACAGGCGCTAATTCAAGTGCAAAATTAGATTTTTATTTTTATTTTTTCTTCTTCCGTCGATAATAATCGTAATAAGGTATAGCGACACAACAACATCAAATTGAAAGATTCCATCTTGCAAAGACATGATAAAGGGAATTTCTCGACTACGGGAAAGAAAATATGCGAAAGCAATGAGAACCCAAAACATGAGTGATTAGAGAAAAAGAAAGAGGCGATAAGATAACGATGGAAATAGATGGTTGGATGGACCTTGGGAGAGGAGGCAATGGACAGTTTCGTTGGGGTCCATGTTGCATTCTCTGAGCATGGCGTAGATCTCATGATCAGGGCAGTTTACAATCTCCTTCAAGCTCTCGACCATCTTCCTTGAAATCGCTGGGATTGACGGATTCCCACTCGCCTTCCCATTGCTACTGCTGATTCCGTTACTCATTCTCTCTCTCTATCTCTCTCTATCTCTATCTCTCAGTGTTCTTCTGCTCTTGCTCAGTTCTGAGAGGAGGATTTCTCATCCAAAGCCACTTCGCTGCAAAAACCCTCTCTTTCTTTCTTATTTATCGTTTTTACGAGAGGAAGGAATTACCATGAAAAACTGCTCCAGTGGTCTTCAGAGCATTGTAAGTTATAGTGATCTTAGTAGAATCGATTCATTTCCATAGTTCATTAGATCAATCTGAACCGTCTATTAAATAAAAAAAATTAAATGATAATTTTAAAAATTTTCACTGATTAAATTATCTAATCCGTCCTTTATTTGGCCTTATTTTTTATAACCATCCTTTTTCCAGGCAGGGAATGGAATGACTATGATCACCTAAAAAAAGTGATTGTTCAAAATTATAAATATGTCGTAATGGACCCTAACAAATAAATGGATCTGATTGTTGATTGGACCTATTCTTGTGTAAACAATCTTGACCATTCATAATAAAGGCCGTTAATCTACAGTTAATATTTATTGAATTGGTACTGCATCATTTGCCTGGTAGCCGATGAATCATGGTTTGAACCTAATGAACGGTCTGGATCGATGAATTTGATTGAATTAGACCTCCTAAGTAGACCATTAGCGATATGTAGTGCCCTAAGAGCAATGGAGTAGTTAGATGCGTTGTATAGTACTCAAAGGTCCGACGAATTGCAAAAATATACGCGAGGACTCTAGCCGTTGGATTTGGATTTTCTTCGATGGCCCGTATTTGATAAGGCTTATGGAGGATTTGGGGTTCCCAGAAAAACTCTCGGAT
Organism: Magnolia kwangsiensis; assembly: GCA_037074715.1. Taxonomy (NCBI): domain Eukaryota; kingdom Viridiplantae; phylum Streptophyta; class Magnoliopsida; order Magnoliales; family Magnoliaceae; genus Magnolia; species Magnolia kwangsiensis. The sequence continues at coordinate 22,326,460 of CM073574.1, forward strand.
CGAGTATTATAGTCCTTTGACTGTACAAAGGTTCTGATGCCCGTTGATTTTCAAACAAAAGAGCCAACTGAAGTTTTTATTTGTTGAATTTCTATAATAAAAACCGAGATTCGCCGCATAAACGATTTGGATTATTGGAAGACGACCTAGAGTAAAAGTCCAAAAGCGCGACGTGTCGTATTGAATACGTGTCGATGCTTCCAGCAGACTTCTAGCGTCGAAGGAGTGAATTAAACGAAACCCTAAAAAAAAAGAGGAATTGCATAATATACGTGGCCCGCATCTTTGAACGGTATACATCCTTTCTATTTTAACGAGCGGTGCCCGTAATTCGGTAATCCCTAATCCCTCATCTGTTGTTTTCCAGGGACTGACCACAGGGCAACAATCTTGTTGGGTCTCCTTTCCAGTTAAACGGGACTATCTTTATTTATTTTATTAAACTATATATTTAGGAGACAGACATAAAAGGAACGGGCAAGATATTTGTAAGGGCGTGTGTATATGGATAGTGTGGCACAAAAGACAAAATTAGTCTTGATTACTTAAACATGGGACTCATTATAGAATAAAAAACTATGTATGCGCAAAAATTCCCTACCCATTTATACTATATTAATATTGGGCTTCTTATTATTAGGCACGCGTCAATCTCACTTTCCTTAGAGAGGAAATATTTGCATCTCGCTACATGGAAGGTCCGTATATTTCTGACCTCACGATCCAGATAGTTGGAAGGTATAGTGATCCAGACTGTTTTTATCATTATCCATCAGATTTTCCATCAAGTGGATAATACACATCATGTAAACAATGTGGATTAGCATGTCATGGGCATTAGATAAATGACTGGCAAAAGGTGTCATTAAAGCAACCGTCCGCTTTTATATGGTAAAATTCATAAGCATATTAATGGTCAAAGCTCTTCTTTTCAATATCAAATTTTTATTATACCCATTCATGCGTTGGCCGACTAGATCAACGGTTTCGATTGGTAGAAATGCTTTCACAGGCACGAAGGCAAATTATAAATTATTGTATGTCAATACTGCATATTGACATATCTTATATATGTCTTCCACCAATTAGCCGCATAACCTTATCCGTATGCTTATTGGACCCCACTCACCTGGTTGATAACGATGTATCAGTGGCAAAGGCTAATATTAAAGCGTTTTTTCTTGTATTGTTTAAAATTTTCAATCAAATAAGGGTCCACACATGTTAGCCATGGCTCATATTTGATTAACCTGTGCAATTAGGATAGTACAAGCATGCCAAAGCCATACTTATGGTTGTCAATGGGCTGGGTTAGGGCCAGCCATGCTCTTTTCAAGCCTAGCCCACATTATTTAACCTAATCCCAAATCTAAGTCGGGCATGTAACAAGCTAAAATAGTCGAGCCCAATCACAAGCTCGAAAAAGTTATAGAAAAATAATATTTTGGCAGCCCCACACCTGCTGATGATTTAATGAGCCCCACAGTCAAGAGTGAGAGAATGAGAACGAGAGGTAACTTGTTTCAATGGTGTGGCATGTCGGTGCATGAATGGCGGCGAGAGCTTGTTTGAGACAAGTGCTTGGCTAGAGTGAAGGGAGATGAAGAAGTGGGTTAAGGAGGGATGGAACCGGTAGGTTAGAGAAGGTGGGAGAGTGGGAGACAGATAATTGGAGGAAGTTACTTTCTTTTAATTAGATCTGAATCCTATAATATGAATGAATCCTTGATTGTTGGCCATACCTCGATGTATTTGTCTTATATTTATGTTGTCCATCCGTTTCAACAACTCATTTTAGGGTGAGAAATTGACCACCGTAGATGCCACCTTTTACTGAATTTCTTTTCAAAATGCTCCCAAGCCTTACTCTTTTAAAGTAAATTGCTCTATATAGACACACTATTTGTGAGTGAAAATAGCTTTGCATTCACAAACTATAGCTACGGATTATAACCGTAGCCATATGTATTTAGCCACCATCCACATGCAAATAGTGTGTCCTCACATAAAGGTTTACTTTGGAAAAGTAAAGTTTGGAAGCGTTTTCAAAAGACACGGGGTAAAAGATGACGTCTATAGTAGTCAATTTCTCTTTTAGGGCATCAACGGAGGGCAGTTGATACAAATCTTAGGTGGACCACACCACCGGAAACAATGTTGATTCAACTCTTACCATTAAGAAATTCTTGTGAACCACCGAAATATTTATTTTTCATCGAACCTATTGTTAAGGCCAAACAAACCTAGATGAACGAACCACACAAATTTTAATTGGATTCAGAACTTATGACCTATAGAACATATTTTAATGGTTGATCATCATTATTACCTATGGTGTGGTTTACCTAAGATATATATCTGCTGAATTTTGGGCTAATGTCTTAAAATGCACTGACTAAAGGTATGGATGGTGTGGATATAACACACACACACATCAAGATGGGCCACATAGTCAAGGATCTACCCACCTCAATGGACCATGGATCCACAGAAGCCAAGTCCAAAAAAAACCATCTTGTGGGAGAGTGGATTAGGTTCAGCCTGGCCTTACCCAAGATGGTGCGGCTCTTGCTTGATGTGTGTATACTATGTCCATGCCATTTATCCGTGTTTTCAAATAAATGAAGCAGTTCAAAGAGAAATTTCCAACCGTACGACCAGTACATGGCCCAAAACCTTTTGAAACCCACTCGCTTTTTACCTTTCAAGAATACTCCCCAGCTGTACGGCCTCATTTCTCAGGTCGAAAATGCCCTTGCTTTCCTTCCTGTTCCTGAGCTGGATCGCCTGGTGCTCGAAGACGAGCGCTTACGCTCCTCGAACTCCGAGTTGTACGAACGGTTCAAAAGATATCAACGTTGCATGGGCCCCACAGTTATGTATTTATCATATCAACAACGTCCATCCATATTTCGAGATCATTTCGGAGCATTATCAAAAAAAAAAAATCATATCCAAAGATCAACTGGACCACACCACAACGAGCAGCAGGAAAATTGATTTTCACCGTTAAAAATTTTGTAGGGCCCACCATAACATATATTTTCCATCCAATCTATTCATAAGGTCACAAAGACCTGGATGAAGAGGAAAAACAAATTTAAAAACAAATTTCATAATGATCCAAAACTTCTGCGACCATGAAAAGATTTCAATGGTAGACGTTCAATCCTCCGCTGCCTTTTACGGTGTGGTCCACTTGATAGCTAGATCTGACTTATTTTTCATCTCAAGACTTAATATGAGTTCGTCAAATAGATGGACGGTTTGGATATAACACATACATCATAATGAGACTCATAAACAGCGATAAGATTACAACAGGAGAAAAAAAAAAAACTAACCTAACCCGGTCGACTGGGTCGTCGACCCCGACTCGCTGTACCACTCACCCGGTCGATCGGGTCCAAACCCGGTCGACACCAACTCGCTGTTCTACCTTTGTAATTTAATTTAATTTTATTTTATTTTTTTCAACGGGGAGAACTTTTTCTCCCTTATATTTTTCTCAAATACATAATTAAGTAAATATGTATATATAAGTATATAAAAATAATTTTCTATCTCTTACTTCATTTCTTTGTCTATTTATTTAACAAGCATATCTCCTAAACTAGAATAAGTTACTTAACGTACCATATATCATTTTGGAGTAAGAGAAGCTAATTTAGCCAACCAACATAGTAATTTTTCAAGATTCGATCGGGTCGATGGTTAAAAATTCACTTAACGGTCAATTCACTTCACTTCATGGCCATTTCCACGCATTTCGCGATTATTTCACTTCACTTCACTGTCATTTCTATGCATTTCATGGTCATTCCCGGTGATTCTATGTTGATTCACGGTCAATTCGACGCACTTCACGGTCAATTCACTTCACTTCACGGCCATTTCCATGCACTTCACAGTTAATTCACTTAACTTCACCGTCATTTCCATGCATTTCACGGTCATTCCTGGCGATTCCGTGTTGATTCACGGTCAATTCGACGCACTTCACGGTCAATTCACTTCATTTCACGGCCATTTCCACACACTTTGCGGTCATTTTACTTCACTTCACCGTCATTTCCGGTGATTTCGTGTTGATTCATGGTCAATTCAATGCACTTCACGGTCAATTCACTTCACTTCACGGCCATTTCCACGCACTTTGCGGTCAATTCACTTAACTTCACCGTCATTTCCATGCATTTCACGGTCATTCACGGCGATTCCATGTTGATTGACGGTCAATTCGACGCACTTCACGGTCAATTGACTTCACTTCATGGCCATTTCCACGCACTTCACAGTCATTTCACTTCACTTCACCATCATTTTCATGCATTTCACGGTCATTCCCGGCGATTTTGTGTTGATTCACAGTCAATTCGATGCACTTCACGGTCAATTCACTTTACTTCACAGCTATTTCCACGCACTTCGCGGTCAATTCACTTAACTTCACCGTCATTTCCATGCATTTCATGGTCATTCCCGACGATTTCGTGTTGATTCACGGTCAATTCGACGCACTTCACGATCAATTCACTTCACTTCACGGCCATTTCCACGCACTTCGCGGTCATTTCACTTCACTTCACCGTCATTTCCAAGCATTTCACGGTCATTCCTGGCGATTCTGTGTTGATTCACGGTCAATTCGACGCACTTCATGGTCAATTCACTTCACTTCACGGCCATTTCCACGCACTTCGCAATCAATTCACTTCACTTCACCCTCATTTCCATGCATTTCACAGTAATTCCCGGTGATTTCGTGTTAATTCACGGTCAATTCGACACACTTCACGGTCAATTCAATTCACTTCACGGCCATTTCCACGCACTTCACGGTCAATTCACTTAACTTCACCATCATTTCCATGCATTTCACGTCATTCCCGGTGATTCGGTATTGATTCATGGTCAATTCGACGCACTTCACGGTCAATTCACTTCACTTCACGGTCATTTCCACGCACTTCGCGGTCAATCACTTCACTTCACCGTCATTTCCGGGCATTTCACGGTGATTCCCGGCGATTCCGTGTTGATTCACGATCAATTCAACGCACTTCACAGTCAATTCACTTCACTTCACGGCCATTTCCACGTACTTCGCGATCATTTCACTTCACTTCACCGTCATTTCCATGCATTTCACGGTCATTCCTGGCGATTCCGTGTTGATTCACGGTCAATTCGACGCACTTCATGATCAATTCACTTCACTTCACGGCCATTTCCACGCACTTCGCGGTCAATCACTTCACTTCACCGTCATTTCCAGGCATTTCACGGTCATTTCTGGCGATTTCGTGTTGATTCACGGTCAATTCGACGCACTTCACGGTCAATTCACTTCACTTCATGGCCATTTCCACGCACTTCGCTGTCATTTCACTTCACTTCACCGTCATTTCCATGCAATTCACGGTCATTCTGGCGATTCCGTGTTGATTCGCGGTCAATTCGACGCACTTCACGGTCAATTCACTTCACTTCATGGCCATTTCCACGCACTTCGCGATCAATTCACTTCACTTCACCGGCATTTCCATGCATTTCACAGTCATTCTCGGCGATTCCATGTTAATTCACGGTCAATTCGACGTACTTCACGGTCAATTCAATTCACTTCACGGCCATTTTCACGCACTTCGCGGTCAATTCACTTAACTTCACCGTCATTTCCATGCATTTCACGGTCATTCCCGGTGATTCCGTGTTGATTCACGGTCAATTCGACACACTTCACGCTCAATTCACTTCACTTTACGGCCATTTCCACGCACTTCGCGGTCATTTCACTTCACTTCATTGTCAGTTCCATGCATTTCACGGTCATTCTCGAGGATTTCGTGTTGATTCACGGTCAATTCGACGCACTTCACAATCAATTCACTTCACTTCACGGCCATTTCCATGCACTTCGCGGTCAATTCACTTAACTTCACCGTCATTTCCATGCATTTCATGGTCATTCCCGGTGATTCCATGTTGATTCATGATCAATTCGACGTACTTCACAGTCAATTCACTTCACTTCACGGCCATTTTCACGCACTTCGTGGTCATTTCACTTCACTTCACCGTCATTACCATGTATTTCACAGTCATTCCAGGCGATTCCATGTGGATTCACGGTCAATTCGACGCACTTTACGGTCAATTCACTTGCATGGAAATGGGCGTGAAGTGAAGTGAATTGGTCGTGAAGTGCGTCGAATTGACCGTGAATCAACACGGAATTGCCGAGAATGACTGTGAAATGCATGGGAATAGGTGGGAAGATAAGTGAATTGACTGCGAAGTGCGTGGAAATGGCCGTGAAGTGAAGTAAATTAACCGTGAAGTGCGTCAGATTGACCGTGAATGAACACGGAATCGTGGGAAATGATCGTGAAATGCATGGAAATGACAGTGAAGTTAAGGAGTTGTTTGATTTTTAATTTCCCCTAGTAAATACATGGAATCCAGGCTGTGAACGTGAAGTGAATTGACCGTGAAGTGCATCGAAATGACCGTGAACTTGAACAGAATTGCCAGATATCGCCGTGAAATGCATGAAAATGGCCGTGAAGTGAAGAGAATTGATCGTGAGATGCATGGAAATAGGCGTGAAGTGAAGTGAATTGACCATGAAGTGCATTGAAATGACCATGAACGTGAACGAAATTACCAGATATCGCCGTGAAATGCATGGAAATGGGTGTGAAGTGAAGAGAATTGATAGAAAAATGCTTCGAAATAGCCGTGAAGTGAATTGACCGTGAAGTGCATCGAAATGACCGTGAACGTGAATGGAATTACCGGATATCGCCGTAAAATGCATGAAAATGGGCATGAAGTGAAGAGAATTGATCGTGAAATGCATGGAAATGGCCGTGAAGTGAAGTGAATTGACCGTGAAGTGCATCGAAATGACCGTGAACGTGAACGGAATTGCCGAATATTGCCGTGAAATGCATAGAAATGGTCGTTAAGTGAAGAGAATTGATCGAGAAATGCTTCGTAATGGGCGTGAAGTAAAGTGAATTGACCGTGAAGTGCATAGAAATGATCGTGAACGTGAACGGAATTGCCGGATATCATCATGAAATGTATGGAAATGGGCGTGAAGTGAAGAGAATTGATCGAGAAATGCTTCGAAATGGCCGTGAAGTGAATTGACTGTGAAGTGCATCGAAATGACCGTGAACGTGAACGAAATTACCGGATATCACCGTAAAAGGCATGGAAATGGGCATGAAGTGAAGAGAATTGATTGTGAAATGCATGGAAATGGCCGTGAAGTGAAGTGAATTGACCGTGAAGTGCATCGAAATGACCGTGAACGTGAACGGAATTGCCGGATATTGCCGTGAAATGCATGAAAATGGTCGTGAAGTAAAGAGAATTGATCGAGAAATGCTTCGTAATAGGCGTGAAGAAAAGTGAATTGACCGTGAAGTGCATCAAAATGACCATGAACATGAACGGAATTGCCGGATATCGCCGTGAAATGCATAGAAATGGGCGTGAAGTGAAGAAAATTGATCGTGAAATGCTTCGAAATGGCCGTGAAGTGAATTGAATTAACCGTGAAGTGCATCGAAGTGACCGTGAACGTGAATGGAATTGCTGGATATCACCGTGAAATGCATGGAAATGGTCGTGAAGTGAAGAGAATTGATCGTGAAATGCTTCGAAATGGTTGTGAAGTGAAGCGAATTAACCGTGAAGTGCATCGAAATGACCGTGAACATGAACAGAATTGTCGGATATCGCCGTGAAATCCATGAAAATGGGCGTGAAGTGAAGAGAATTGATCGTGAAATGCATGAAAATGGCCGTGAAGTAAAATGAATTGACCGTGAAGTGCATCGTAATGACCATGAATGTGAATGGAATTGCTAGATATCGCCGTGAAATGCATGAAAATGGTCGTGAAGTGAAGAGAATTGATCGATAAATGCTTCGAAATGGCCATGAAGTGGAGTGAATTGACCGTGAAGTGCATCGAAATGACCGTGAACGTGAACGGAATTGCCGAATATCGCTGTGAAATGCATAGAAATGGTCGTGAAGTGAAGAGAATTGATCGAGAAATGCTTCAAAATAGCCATGAAGTAAAGTGAATTGACTGTGAAGTGCATCGAAATGGCCGTGAACATGAACGAAATTGTCGGATATCGCCATGAAATGTATGAAAATGGGTGTGAAGTAAAGAGAATTGATTGAGAAATGCTTCGTAATGGGCGTGAAGTAAAGTGAATTGACCGTGAAGTGCATCGAAATGACCGTAAACGTGAACGGAATTACCGGATATCGACGTGAAATGCATGGAAATGGGCGTGATGTGAAGAGAATTGATCGATAAATGCTTCAAAATGGCCGTGAAGTGAATTGAATTGACCGTGAAGTGCATCGTAGTGACCATGAACATGAACGGAATTGCCGGATATCACCGTGAAATGCATGAAAATGGTCGTGAAGTGAAGAGAATTGATCGTGAAATGCTTCGCAATGGCCGTGAAGTGGAGTAAATTGACCGTGAAGTGCATCAAAATGACCGTGAACGTGAACGAAATTGTTGGATATCGCCGTGAAATGCATGGAAATGGGCGTGAAGTGAAGAGAATTGATCGTGAAATGCATGGAAATGGCCGTGAAGTAAAATGAATTGACCGTGAAGTGCATCGTAATGACTTTGAATGTGAACAAAATTGCCATATATCGCCGTGAAATGCATGGAAATGGTCGTGAAGTGAAGAGAATTGATCGAGAAATGCTTCGAAATGGCCGTGAAGTGGAGTGAGTTGACCGTGAAGTGCATCGAAATGACCATGAACTTGAACGGAATTACCGGATATCGACGTATAATGCATGGAAATGGGCGTGAAGTGAAGATAATTGATCGAGAAATGCTTCAAAATGGCCGTGAAGTGAATTGAATTGACCGTGAAGTGCATCGAAATGACTATGAACGTGAACGGAATTGCCGGATATCGCAGTGAAATGCATGGAAATGACCGTGAAGTGAAGTGAATTGATCGTGAAATGCTTTGAAATGGTCGTGAAGTGAAGTGAATTGACCGTAAAGTGCATCAAAATGACTATGAACGTGAATGAAATTGGCGGATATCACCGTGAAATGCATGAAAATGGGCGTGAATTGAAGAGAATTGATCGAGAAATGCTTCGAAATGGTCGTGAAGTGAAGTGAATTGACCGTGAAGTGCATCGAAATTACCGTGAACGTGAACGGAATTGCCGGATATCGCCGTGAAATGCATGGAAATAGTCATGAAGTGAAGAGAATTGATCGTGAAATGCATGAAAATGGCCGTGAAGTGAAGTGAATTGACCATGAAGTGCATCGAAATAACCGTGAATGTGAATGAAATTGACCGCGAGGTGAATGAAATGAATTTTTGACCATCGAGCCGATGAAATCTTGGAAAATAACTATGTTCGTTGGCTAAATTAGCTTCTCCTATCCCAAAATCATATGTGGTATGTTAAGTAAGTCATCCTAGTTTAAGAGATATGCTTGTTAAATAAATAGACAAAGAAATAAATTAAAAGATAGAAAAATATTTTTATATACTTATATATATATATTTACATAACTATGTATTAGAGAAAAATGAAAAGGAGAAAACGTTTTCCTTGTAAATAAATAAATAAATGAATTTAAAAAAAAAAAAAAAAGTTTAGACTGCTGCGGCACTGCCGTTTTTTTTTTTTTTTACTGTTGAATTTTAGTTGCTTTCGTGGGTCCCATCATAAAGTCTGTGTTATATCCAAACCGTCCATCTATTTGGTGAGCTCATATTAACGCTTGAGACGAAAAATAAGATAGATATAACTATCAAGTGGACCACACTATAAAAGGCAGTGGGGAATTGAACGGCAACCATTGAAACCCTTTTAGGGGTTACAGAAGTTTTGGATAATTATGAAATTTGTTTTTCCTCTTCATCCAGGTCTTTGTGACCTTATGAATAGATTGGATGGGAAATAAATGTTATAGTGGGCCCTAAAAAATTTTTAATAGTGAAAATTAAGTTTCGTGCTGCTATTTGTGGTGTGGTCCAGTTGATCTTTGGACATGATTCTTTTTTTACGATAATGCTCTGAAATGATCTCGAAATATGGATGAACGGTGTGGATATAATAAATACATCATTATGGGGGCCATGTCGAGGAGCGTCAGCGCTCGTCTTCGCACACCAGCCAATCGGCTTCCGGAAGGAAGGAATGAATGACCGGGGAATTTTGGTCCTTTGAAAAGTCGGCCGTATACAGGTGAGTGAGTATCCTTGGAAGCTTAAAAAGAGGTGGGCTTCAAATGGCTGGTGGGCCATAAATGGGTCGTTCAGTAGGAAATTTCTCCGGCTCAAATTCTCAAATGAACCATATCATAGGAAACAGTGGTGATTGGACATTAACGGGCAACAAAATTCTTAGATGAAGCTGATATTTATTTTCTCCCTTCGTCCAGGTTTGTTTGAACTTACCAAAGGGTTGGATGACAAATAAACATTATTCAAACACTATGGTGGGCCCTAGGAAGTTTTTAATGGCAGAGTTTTCCATCACCATTGTTTCTTAATTTTTGGTCTGCTTGAGAATTGGATCTGCTTAATTTTACAGATCATGCACTAAAATAATCTGAGAAAACATATGGACCAAACAAAGGGAAACAATTTAGAGGGTGAGCACATGTTTTTAAATTGTGTGGTCCAATTGAAATTATATGAGGTTGTTATTCTCCTTATAAAAAAATACAATGGCTCTAATCCAATAAAAAGAAATTTTCATGTTAATAAAAATGTCGAGTTCTTTGAAAATGTTTTGTACTACTCTATATTCAAAGATCTACTACCAGTATCCCTTAAAAGGAGCAAAGCAATTGATCGTCAAGTCCTGCTATAATTATGCAATATGTTTTTAAGGCAATACCAAGCATGACATAAAGATCAAATAGAGAATCACTAGATTAAGGTAACTTTTCCCATCAAGTATGGGAGACAAATATATGATGATAGCACTGAATTGACAAAGTATAGACTTGTTACCTCAAGCTTCTCTCGTCCATCCCTATCATCCTCTCCATCAGGTGCTCACATGTCATATGTATCTTCCTTTCATATTCTTATTGCTTTATATATATATATATATATATATATATATATATATATATATATATATATATATATATAAAATTTATTTTCATTTGTTCTTATAAACATTTATCTGACTTTTCGCATTAAGTTATTTATTCAATCTAATCGTGTGTATTAACTTAAAAAGTACTCTAAGCCACATGTAGCATTCTTAAACTCCGTCTCCACCCATGCCTAACATGATAGTTTTACAAATGCACAATCACAAGATAATAAATAAAGGCTATGGATGAGAAATTAGCAGTTTTTTTATAAAAATAAAAAAATAAAATGATACCTATAAAATAGTGTGCTTATCCCTAAGAAAAAAAGTCAATTGGTTACAAATGAATTTACAAAATCAAATACAACAGTGATGTTATTGTAAAAAGATATAAGACTAAATTAGTTTTAAAAGGATTTACTCAAACTTCTAATCTTAATTATTAATAAACTTTTGCTCATGTAACAAAGATAAACTCTAAATAAGTGTTGTTTTCTATTATAACTAATTAAGAGTGGACTTCATATTGATTAGATATATAAAAATAAAATAAAATAAAAATTTATCATTTAACATCTAAATCTTCACGAGGAAGTATATATGAAACTACCTCCTAGATATCCCCAAGAGGGGGGCATGTGTTGATATGTGGAGCCACATTTGGGGCCGTCTTCGACCGGTAGTGGGCTGTGCACGATCAGTCGTAGGGGCCCACTCGACCGGTCGTGAACCGGTTCGACTCAAAGTCCAACGAGCATCATTTTTTGGTCCCGAGGTGCTCGACCAGTCGTGGGCTCCTCTCGACCGGTCGTAGTTAAGCAAATTCGTTTCCGAATCTGATGCAGACTGCGGATTTTGGTGTTGCTTTTCGCAAGGGAGCGGAAGGGAAGTTGCCTAAACTATAAATATGGATTCGTAGGGCTTTTCTAGGTATAATGAAAGTAATTCTAAGGTATGGGCTATGGATTTTTTATGTTCTTCGAAGGGAGAGGTTAGTATTTTACCTTGTAATATTCGTTCTTCTTCATAGTGAAAGTTTGCATCCGTAGTTTTTATCATAATTTAAGATTTTTTCACGTATATCTTGTCTTGTGGTTTGTTTTGATTGCTTGATCTGTTTCTAGTTTATATTTCTTCCTATTTATCGTTTGTGGGTGAGGCCTGAGATTGGATATAGGCTCACTGCGTTGTTGCCGTGCTGCGCAACAACTGGTATCAAAGCTATTGGTTTAGTTCTATCGGAAGTGATGATGGAAGAAGGGAAAACTAGAATTGAGAAGTTTGATGGTTCAAACTTTACCTTCTGGAAGATGCAGGCGGAGGACTATCTGTATCAGAAGGACCTCTATATTCCTCTAAGAGAAAAAGAGAATAAACCAGAAAAGATGACAGATGATGAATGATTTTTACTGGATAGGAAGGCTTTAGAAATAATCCGACTCTCTTTGTCTAAGAGCGTCGCCTTTAACATATCCAAGATGAAAACGATAAAATAATTAATGGAAGCCCTAACCACCATGTATGAGAAACCCTCAGCGTCCAACAAGGTTCATCTTATGAAACAACTATTCAACATGAAGATGTCATATGATAGGAGCGTGGCTGAACAGCTAAACGAATTCAATACAGTCACGAGCCAGTTAAAATATGTTAGCATCATTTTTTAGGATGAGGTTAGGGCACTATTGATCTTATCTAGTCTGTTAAACAGTTGGGATGGTTTGGTGATTGTTGTGAGCAATTCTTCAGGGTCGACAAAGCTGAAATTTGATGATGTGGCCGATCTAATTCTCAGCGAAGAATCTAGAAGGAAGGCATCATGAGTTTCAGGAGATTCAAGGAATGCTCTAAACGTCGAAGGAAAATGAAGATTGTTGAATAAAAGAAGCAATAAACACGGGCGTTCTAAGTCAAGAAAGAAGTCAAAGGAACCGAAAGACAAATATGAGTGTTGGCATTGCGGCAAAAAGGGGTACATGAAACGTGATTACTGAGCGCTTAAGAAACAAGATGGAAGCTCTCAAGGCAGGAAGGATTCAATGAATCTGTATAAGGAGAGCAACATAGAGGCATTAATATTGTCTCTTGATGCGAGGAATGAGTCTTGAGTTATAGACTCGGGTACTTCGTTTCATGTCACTTCATGTAAGGAAGTTCTGTGTCATTATGTGTCAGGTGACTTTAAGAGAGTCTACTTGGGTGATGATGAGTCATGCAGTGTCGTTAGAAAGGGAGACGTTCAGGTCAATTAGAAAGATGGAACGGTTTTGAAATTGAAGGATGTCAGACATGTACCGAATTTGAGAAGGAATCTGATTTCGATGGGACAGTTGGCCGATACCGATTATGTGACGACATTCACCAATGATTCTTAAAAGATCACAAAAGGTGTCTTGGTAATATCTCGAGACAAAAAGGAAGGTACTTTGTACGTGACTACAGGATCGTATAGTTCACTCACAGTCGCATCGACTGGAGTGAATGAACAGTTATGGCATCAGAGGTTGGGACATATGAGTGGAAGGGGATGGAAGTACTATTGTCAAAGGGGAAGCTACCAGAGCTAAAGTTTATTGATTTAGAATTCTGTGAGGATTGCGTGTATGGCAAGCAGAAGAGGGTAAGCTTCAAGGAGACAGAAAGCGCTCCAAAGACACATCTGTTGGAGCTTGTACACACTGATGTGGGGACCGACACAGGTATCATCTCTTGGTGGCTCACGTTATTTTGTTTATTTTATTGATGATGCTAGTAGAAAACTGTAGGTTTATTTTTTAAAGCATAAATCTAATGTATTTAATGCGTTTAAGAAGTGAAAAATTATGGTAGAAAATGAGATAGGTAAAACAGTAAAGTGTCTCAGATCTGATAATAGAGGAGAATATTGTGATAAGAGGTTTGAAGAGTATTGTGCAGCAAGTGGAATCAAACATTAAAAAATGATTTTAGGGATACTGCAGCAGAATAGTGTGGCTGAGCGCATTAACAAGACTATTCTTGGGTGTGCTAGGAGCATGAGGTTACATGCAAGGTTGTCCAAGACTTTTTGGGCAGATGCTGTGAATACTGTCGTATATCTTATCAATAGAAGTCCCTCAGCACCATTAGATGGTGGGCTACCAGAAAAAATATGGACTGATAAAGAAGTGAACCTTACACATTTTAGAGTGTTTGGTTGCACTTTATATGTTCACATTGATGCAAAGCATAGAAACAAGCTGGATGCGAAATTCAAGATATGCACGTTTATAGGCTATGGGTAACATGATTTTGGCTAGAGGTTTTGGGATGCAGAAAATAGAAAAATCATCAGAAGCAATGACGTAATCTTCAATAAAAAAGTTATGCATAAGGACAGTATGCAAGAAAATAAGGTCGAAGAAAAGGAATTCGTAGAGTTGAAAAAGTTACCGGACACGGGTGTTATAGCGCCACAGGATGGTCATGCATAGGAGCATTATGAGACAGAGCCGCATACACCGGTTGTGAGGAGGTCTACTCAGGAGAGGAGACCCACGGTCCGATGCTCACCCTCCTTACATTATCTATTGCTGACAGATACTGGTAAGCCAGAATGTTTTGAGGAGTCATTACCGTCAGATATACGGGTTAAGTGGGAGCAGACCATGGATGAGGAGATGGACTCTCTTGAGTCTAATTGTATATGGGAGCTAGTCACTCTACCTAAGGGTAAGAGACTTCTTCACAACAAGTGAGTTTACAAACTGAAGGAGGAGCATGATGGTTCGAAACAGTACAAGGCGAGACTGGTTGTGAAAGAGTTTCCATAAAAGGCAAGTATCAATTTCACTGAAATATTTTCACTTGTGGTGAAAAAATCTACAATTCGCATGGTCTTGAGTATAGTGGCTAAAAAGGACTTACATTTAGAGCAACTAAATGTTAAGACTGCTTTTCTTCATGGGGACCTTGAAGAAGAGATATATATACATCAACCGACAGGATACGTGACACTAGGAAAGGAAAATAAAGTATGCAGACTGAAGAAGAGTCTATATGACCTGAAGCAGGTCCCGAAGTAGTGGTATAAGAAGTTCGACAGTTTCATATCGAGAAACAGTTTTAGGAGATGTCATGCAGATCATTGCTGTTATTTGAAGAAATTTGATACTTCGTATATATCTTTCTTCTGTACGTTGATGATATGCTTGTATCCAGTTCAAGCATGAAGAATATCTCAGATCTCAAAAGATAACTGTCTAGAGAATTTACCATGAAGGATTTAGGAGCTGCAAAACAAATCCTATGCATGAGGATAAAACGTGACATGAAAAATAAGAAACTAGTTTTGTCACAGGCAGATTACATAGCCAAGGTACTTGATCGATTCAATATGGGAGGTGTTAAGCCGATTAGCACTCCATTGGCCAACCACTTCAAGCTATTTAAGGAGCAAGGGATAAAGGTGCAGGAGGAACGAGACTACATGACTAAAGTCTCATACGCATTAGCTATTGAGAGTCTCATGTATGCTATGGTGAGCACGAGGCCAGACATTGCTCAAGCAGTGAAAATTGTTAGCAAGTTCATGAACAACTCCGGAAGGAACATTGGGAAGCTGTGAAGTGGATCCTCAGATACCTGGTAGATACTACGGATGTAGGGTTGTGCTATGGTGGATCGAAAATCAAGCTACAAGGCTACGTGGATTCAGATTTAACAGGAGATATCAACAGTAGAAGGAGCACTATAGGTTATGTGTTTACTCTGTGTAGTGCTGCAGTCAGTTGGTTCTCTCAGTTATAAAAAATAATATCTATCAGTACGATAGAAGCAGAATATGTTGCGGCTATAGAAGCGTACAAGGAGGTGGTGTGGATGCAAGGTTTCATGAAAGAGTTAGGTAAGAAGTAAGCCGATTGCAAGCTGTACAGTCACAGTCAGAGTATAATACACTTGGCTAAGAATTTATTCTTTCATTCAAGAACCAAGCATATTACCATCGAATATCACTTCATACGTTCATTACTGGAAGATGGATCGATTACTCTGGAGAAGATTCATACAAGTGAGAATTCTGCGGATATGCTGACCAAGGCGGTCACACGGGAGAAGCTGAAGCTCTGTTCAGCTTTGATTGGTCTTCAGGCTTGAAGACAGGGAGTTGGTGCACTCTGGATGAAGAAGATAAATGTTTATGGCGATGTGTCTCCAAGTGAGAGATTGTTGAGATGTAGAGCCACATCTGGAGCAGTCTTCGACCGGTCGTGGGCTATGCACGACCGGTCGTAAGGGCCCGCTCGACCGGTCGTGGACCGGTTCGACTCAAAGTCCAGCGAGCATCGTTTTTTGGTTCCAAGATACTTCGATCAGTCGTGACCCATTCACGACCGGTCGTGGGGTCCTCTCGACCGGTCGCGCAGTCTACTCGACCGGTCGTAATTACGCAGATTCGTTTCCAAATCCGATGCGAACAGTGGATTTTGGTGTCGTCTTTCGTAAGGGTGCGGAAGGGGAGTTGCCTAAACTATAAATAGGGGTTCCTAGGGCTTTTCTAAGTATAATAAAAGTAATTCTAAGGTGTGGGCTAAGAGTTTTTTATGTTCTTTCAAGGAAAAAGTTAGTATTTTGCCTTGTAATCTTTGTTCTTTTCATAGTGAAAGTTTGCATCTATGTTTTTTTACCCTAGTTTGAGATTTTTTCACGTATATCTTATCTTGTGGTTTGTTTTAATTATTTGATCTGTTTCTAGTTTATATTTTTTCCTGTTTATCATTTGTGGGTGAGGCCTGAGATTGGATCTAGGCTCACTGCGTTGTTGGTGTGCTGCACAACAACATGGTATGGTATGTAAGTTAAGAAAATTAATATGTGGACTTAACAGTCACCAAGAGCTTAGTTCAAAAAACTTAAGATTAGTCATAATTGCTTTTGGATATGCACAAAGAGGAGTTGAGTATATATACAATGTTTGTCAAGCAAAGAGATTCAAAAGGAATAGTTGTTTTAGTGTATGCTGATAATATTGTAATCATTGGCAACGATGTTCAAGTTATGTGAAACTTAAAGTACGATCTTAAGACACAATTCAACATAAAAGATTTTAGTAAATTGAAATACTTTTTGAATAAAGAAGTACCCTCAAGGAGAAATTAAAATTTAATATCACAAAAAAATATGTTGTATATTTACTCAAGCCGATAGGAAAGTTACGTATAAAACTTGTCGGTACTCTAGTCAACTGCAATGTTCTGGCTTTGTTGAGAAAATGTGAAAGCCTGTAAAAGACATTGGACAATAGTAGCGATTGGTTGGATGACTCATATATGTCAGTATTACCTGTCAAGACATCACCCAACTTATTTCTTTAGTTAGTCCATTCATGCACAACCCGTTATTTAATCATGTGGAAGCCCGTACATAGAATCCTTCAGTACCTAAAAGGTTTTCCTAGAAAATAAGTATTAATGAAGTCTAATGAGAATTTAAAGAGAGGACTACTCCACTGTTAATTAAACAGGTTGTCACTTTGAAAAAAAATCTACAACTGATATATATACTTTGGTTGGTAGTAACGTGGTCATATAAAAAAATAAGAAATAAAGTATTGCTGTACGGTCCAATAAAGAAGCAAAATATAGAGCAATTGCCTCAAATAGGTGCGAACTTATATGGATAAAAGCTCTACTCAAGGACCTGGGTTTTTATAATGAAAATCTTATTGATTTGTCTTACGACTACTAAGTGACTCTTCACATTGCGTTTAATCTTCTTTTTTATGAAAGAACAAAGCATGTTAAAACATACTGTCCCTTCATAAGAGAGAATGTTCTGGAGATAAATACTTTGTTTGCACTACAAACCAATTAATTAATCGATTGTCTCACAAAAGTTGTCGAAAAATTAAGATTTCAAGAGTTCATTGTGAAAACTAGGTGTCGTTGATATCTTAACCCTAGCTTAAGAGAGTGTTGGAGTTTATGATTAGAAATTTTTATAATCATGTTACGAGGAGCTACTCTCAAGTGAGTAGTTATGCTACACGTAAGCTCTGTCTCCTCTCTCTTGAGTCGTTGTGTTATACACAAGTATCTTCTCTCTTCTAAACATGTATAAATATCTTTTCGTATAATTAGAAAGAAATAATACTATGTCCTACTATGCCCGAAGTGTTGTATTTGTTTTAAAATAATATTAAAAATTTGAATTTTCAAATTTCGGTGTTTTCCCTCCACATTTAAATTTTAGTGTTTTTGAGGTGTTGGTTTTGTCCCACATCGAATTTGACAAGAGAAATTCTCTTGTTTATATAATAGACTTTTTGCCTAGGGCTTGAGCCCCTTTCAGGGGGCATGTGAATTTGGTCCTGTGGGGGGCTATGCCAATAGCTCTAATCTATGCCATTAACCACACGCGCGCGCGCGCGCCGAGCCGAGCCGTGCCGTGCCGAGCCGTGTCCGCGTCCGCGACGGGACGGGACGGGACGGGACGGGCTGGGCGCGGGTGCGGGTGCGGGTGCAGTGTAAGTGTACTCGCGTGGGTGTGTGTGTATGGGTACTCGCAGGACTGTATGTGCGAGAGTGTACTCGCACTAAACCCAACGGACCTAACCTTTTGTAAAGGGTGCTTATGCACCATTTCGAAGTCTATATAAAGACTTCCGATTCCAGTTTCAATATACGAAAAATTCTCTGCCTTATAAAACTCTCTCTGATACGGTTTTGTTACTGAGTTCATTGCTGAGTCAACTCAGCACTTTCGGATTAAACTGCAAGTGGTTCGAGCCCGTGTACAGTGAGTGCACCGCTGGGACCGGGTCATAGTCGTTGTATCCTGGAGGTCGATTGCTCTGGAAACCTGTTGTACTTGGGACGCTGTCCAAGGGGAGCAAATTCGATTTCAAGCCGAGTGACTCAGTCACGCCTCGACTCAATTCAATAAGTTTTTCTTTCTCTAAATTTATTTTCCTTTTTTGGTTCTCGATTTTTATAGTCTATTTAATTCAACATTTTATCCAACAATCTTGAAATCGAATTTTGTGTTGAATTACATAGATTATGGCTACAGTAACAGTAAATGCTTCTACTGAGTTAGCCAAAATCGAACCGTTCGCTGGACAATCCTTTAAACGGTGGAAACAGAAATTGATGTTCGCTCTTACCACCCTGAAAGTTTCATACATTTTATCTGAATCATTTACTATAGATCCAGCAAATCAAAATGAAGTAACAGATGAAAATAATTGCAAAAATTATATTCTAAACTCTTTATCCAACGAATTATATGATGTGTATGCTTCTTACGCCTCTGCTAAAGATATATGGATTGCTTTAGAAAAGAAATACATATTAGAAGATGCAGGCGCTAAGAAACATGCAATTGCTAATTTCCTTCACTATGAAATGACAGACGATAAATCTGTCACAAATCAGATTCACGACTTTCAAAGTCTAATTCACGAACTATCGACAGAAGGAATTAAGTTGGATGAGGTGTTTCTGTCAGGAGCGTTAATAGAAAAGTTACCGCCCTCCTAGAAAGAATATAAAAATAGAATGAAACATAAGAAGAACGGTGTTTCTTTGGAAACCACTATTGTACACATACGAATAAAGGAGGCCAATAGAATCAGGGACCAAAAAGGAAATAAAAATGAGATAGATTCAAAAGCGAATCTTGTGGAATCAAGTCGGACAAATAATAAGAAAAAGGGCAACTGTCATAACTGTGGCAAACCTGGACATTATGCAAATGAATGCAGGCTCAAAAAGAAGAATGCAAACAATCAATTCAAGAAAAAGGGAAACTGCTACAACTGTGGAAAGCCTGGGCATCATGTTAAAACCTACAGGCTTAAGAAAAATAAAGATAAGCCGCAAGCTAATCTTACAGAAACAGGTAATGAGTCTGACATAGTAGTGGCTGTAGTGTCAGAAGTCTTCCTTGTAAACAACTTGGAGTGGGTGCTAGATACTGGTGCAACTAGACACGTGTGCAAGGATCGTAGCATGTTTACCTCCTACCAAGTATCAGGAGATGATGAACAGGTGTTCATGGGAAATGCTAGAACGTCTCCAGTTGTAGGGAAAGGGAAAGTACTTCTGAAACTCACTTCTGGAAAGACTCTAATGTTAAATGATGTCCTCCATGTGCCTGACATTAGAAGAAACTTGATCTCTGGTTCGCTCCTCAATAAGGCTGGTGTCAAATTAGTATTTGATTCAGATAAGCTTGTAATGACTAAAAATGGAACCTTTGTTGGTAAGGGGTACTGTAGCGATGGTTTATTCATTGTAAATGTATCCAATGATAATAAGAAAACATCTAGTTCTGTTTATATCGTTGAACCTTTTTATCTATGGCATAATAGATTAGGTCATGTGAATGTGGCATCTTTAAAGAAAATGAAAAGATTAGGTTTATTACCTAATATATCTAATGAAGAGTTTGAAAAATGTGAAACATGTGTAGAATCAAAATTTTTTAGAAAACCCTTTAAACAAATAGAAAGATCATCTGTTCTATTAGAGTTGATACATAGTGATTTAGGTGATTTTAGAAATCACATGTCTAGATGAGGAAAAAGATATTATATAACTTTTGTAGATGACTACTCTAGGTTTACTAGAGTATATCTATTAAGGAACAAAGATGAAGCTTTAGATGCTTTTTCTAAATACAAAATTGAAGTTGAAGATCAATTAAATATAAAAATTAAAAGACTTAGAACAGATAGAGGAGGTGAATATGAATCTTCTCAATTTAGAGAATTATGTGAAAAGAATGGAATAATTCACGAAACTACAGCTCCTTATACACCAGAACAAAATGGAATAGCAGAACGTAAGAACAGAACTCTAAAAGAAATGATGAATGCCATGTTAAATAGTTCAGGCTTACCCTCAAATATGTGGGGAGAAGCAATTCTGTCTGCTTGTTATATCCTAAACAGGATTCCATCTAAATCTTCTGAACAAACACCATATGAACTTTGGAAGAATCATATTCCTAGTTATAAATATATTAAAGTGTGGGGGTGTCTTGCTAAAGTAGGATTACCTGAAACTAAGAAAAGAAAATTAGGTCCTAAAACGACCGATTGTGTATTTATAGGGTATGCACAAAACAGTGCGGCCTATAGGTTTCTAGTTTTAAAAACTAAGGATAATATTCTAGATCCCAATACAATTATAGAAGCTAGGGATGCAGAGTTCTTTGAGAACGTATTCCCTATGAAATCTAAATCTATAGGAATAGAAAAAGTTAATGAATCAGATATTGCGTCTACTAGTAAAAATGCTTACGAGAAAGTAGTAGAAGAGATACAACCAAGAAAAAGTATTAGAGTTAGAAAAGAAACTAACCTAGGAGATGATTTTTTCACATTCTTAGTAGAAGATGATCCTACAACTTATATAGAAGCTATTAACTCTCCAGATGCAACCTTTTGGAAGGAAGCAATAAATGATGAGTTAGAATCTATTATATCAAATAATACTTGGAAACTCGTAGACCTACCACCTGGTAACAAACCAATAGGCTGCAAATGGGTATTTAGAAAGAAACTAAAACCAGATGGAACTATCGATAAGTTTAAGGCTAGGTTGGTAGCGAAAGGCTTTAAACAAAAGGAAGGAATAGATTATTTTGATACATATTCCCCTGTAACTAGGATTACAACTATTAGAGTCTTAATAGCGATAGCCTCCATATATAAACTAGTGGTACACCAGATGGATGTTAAGACTGCTTTCCTAAATGGAGACTTAGAAGAAGAAATATATATGGAGCAACCTGAGGGTTATAAGATATTAGGTAAAGAAAATAAAGTATGTAGACTAATTAAATCACTATATGGTTTAAAACAGGCTCCTAAACAATGGCATGAAAAATTTGATGGTGTTTTAAAATCAAATGGTTATCATATAAATGATGTAGATAGATGTGTATATAGTAAAATTTCTGGAAATGATTATGTTATCATATGTCTTTATGTTTATGACATGCTTATTTTTGGAACTAATATTAAATTAGTTAATGCAACTAAGAAATTCTTGTCATCTAAGTTTGACATGAAAGACTTAGGAGAGGCAAGTATAATATTGGGTATTGAAGTAACCAGGAAAAATGGTGTTATTATATTATCACAATCTCATTACATTGAGAAGATATTGAGAAAGTTTAACCATTTTGACTGTTTACCTGTCAGTACTCCTTATGATTATAGTGTGACTCTCATGAAGAATATAGAAAATAGTGTGTCTCAATTAGAATATTCCAGAATAATTGGTAGTCTCATGTATCTAACAAACTGCACTAGACCTGACATAGCTTTTGCAGTAGGAAGGCTAAGTAGATATACACATAACCCTGGAAAAGAACATTGAAATGCATTGTCTAGAATTTTGCGATACCTAAAAGGTAATATGACATATGGTTTACATTATAATGGTTATCCTACTGTATTAGAAGGATATAGTGATGCTAACTGGATCAGTGATTCAGATGAGACAAAATCCACTAGTGGATATGTCTTCACTTTGGGTGGAGGAGCAGTCTCTTGGAAGTCCACCAAGCAGACATGTATTGCTCGGTCGACTATGGAATCTGAGTTTATTGCCTTAGAAAATGCTGGATCAGAAGCTGAATGGCTTAGAAATCTCTTAGCTGATATACCATTGTGGCCAAAGCCTGTATCGGCCGTATCTATTCATTGTGACTGTCAAGCAGCTATAGCGAAAGCAAAAAGTAAAATATATAATGGAAAAAGCAGGCATATTAGACTCAGACACAACATAGTGAAACATATGTTGCGTGATGGAGTCATATCTATTGACTTTGTGAGGTCAGAAAAGAATCTAGCAGATCCTCTGACTAAAGGACTATCCAAAAAGTTAGTCAATGATACATCGAAGGGAATGGGGCTGAGCCTAATATATGAGCTGCCAGTGTCGGTAACCCAACCTATACAAGTGGAGATCCCATGAGATAGGTTCAATGGGTAAACAACAAGACACGAGGTAGACGATTGCACTGAGTTATATGAGCCCCTTCTATGGTGTACAGTGCGAGCAGCAACGCAGAAGGATGAGTTTTTAGAACTCTTAATGGATCCATAGCCATATATTTGGTGGTGTATACAGTTGCTGCATACACTTGATGGAATTCACCTATATGGGTGTGGAGGTGGAGGCCGCTTCCTATGAGAATCTAGGCGAATTCTCTAGAGCACTCATGAAATCCAGGTAATGGTGTATGGCCGAAACGCACCGAACCACAGAATCACTTGCAGAGGAAGAGTTGTGTGAGTGGCATGTACTTGCGATCTACATTAAAAGGATTCAGGTTCAAGACTATGGTGTCACCTGATTCCTGTAGACCTGTCTTGCTTACTCTAATGTCGGTTCAAGTCTATGGTAACACTGGCACCATTGCACAACTATTTCGCTTTAATCCGAAAGCATTTTATTTTAAAACATGTGGGGGATTGTTGTATTTGTTTTAAAATAATATTAAAAATTTGAATTTTCAAATTTCGGTGTTTTCCCTCCACATTTAAATTTTGGTGTTTTTGAGGTGTTGGTTTTGTCCCACATCGGATTTGACAAGAGAAATTCTCTTGTTTATATAATAGACTTTTTGCCTAGGGCTTGAGCCCCTTTCAGGGGGCATGTGAATTTGGTCCTGTGGGGGGGCTATGCCAATAGCTCTAATCTATGCCATTAACCACACACGCGCGCGCGCGCCGAGCCGAGCCGAGTCCGAGTCCGTGTCCGCGTCCGCGTCCGCGACGGGACGGGACGGGCTGGGCTGGGCGCGGGTGCGGGTGCGGGTGCAGTGTAAGTGTACTCGCGTGGGTGTGTGTGTATGGGTACTCGCAGGACTGTATGTGCGAGAGTGTACTCGCACTTGCGCCTTTTCGTTTTTAAACCAGAGAGATGCTTCCCTTCCGGTTGGTCGCCCCTGTTGGATTTAAACCCAACGGACCTAACCTTTTGTAAAGGGTGCTTATGCACCATTTCGAAGTCTATATAAAGACTTCCGATTCCAGTTTCAATATACGAAAAATTCTCTGCCTTATAAAACTCTCTCTGATACGGTTTTGTTACTGAGTTCATTGCTGAGTCAACTCAGCACTTTCGGATTAAACTGCAAGTGGTTCGAGCCCGTGTACAGTGAGTGCACCGCTGGGATCGGGTCATAGTCGTTGTATCCTGGAGGTCGATTGCTCTGGAAACCTGTTGTACTTGGGACGCTGTCCAAGGGGAGCAAATTCGATTTCAAGCCGAGTGACTCAGTCACACCTCGACTCAATTCAATAAGTTTTTCTTTCTCTAAATTTATTTTCCTTTTTTGGTTCTCGATTTTTATAGTCTATTTAATTCAACATTTTATCCAACACGAAGATGAAGGGACATTCACCCAATTGACTCGGATTGCATGCGGACCCTACCAACCATGTCAGTACTATGTGGTCCGCACCATGATGTATGTGTTTTATCCGCACCATTCATCTGTTTTCCTAGCTCATTTTAAGGCATGAGTCCGAAAATAATCCAGATTGAAGTCTCAAGTGGACCACACCATAGGAAATCAATGGTGATTGAACACCTATCATTAAAATCTTCATACATTCCAATGTAATGTTTATTTTCCATCCAACCTCCTGATTAGGTCACAAAACCTGAACGAAGGCAAGACACGGATATCACGTGATCGAAATTTATTGTGGCTGCCAAGAAGTTTTAAATGGTGGTCGTTCAATCACCACCGTTTCTTGGATGGTCAATGTGGGTAAAACACATCCATCATGGTAGGTCCGTAATGCTTTTCAAGCACCGACCAATGGGGAAGTCACTATTGGCCAGGTCACATGCAGTCTGTGCCATCCCCCAATACCGCCCAATACCTCGCACGAGGCATGTTGTGTTATGGATCTGATCCGTCCATCTTGCAGGTCCAGCCCAAGTCTAACGAATGATCTACATATACCTCACATGAGGAATGTTGGGATATAGATCTGATCCGTCCATCTTGTAGGTCCAGCCCCCGTCTAATGAATGATCTACATATACCTCACATGAGGCATGTCTGGATGTGGATCTGATCCGTCCATCTTGAAGGTCCAGCCCACATCTAACGAATTATCGACATCGCATCGATGTCTCTTGCTGAATCCATTTTCATCCTGACCATCCATGTGAAAGCCACCATCCATGTGGACAGGATTGTTAAGTCAATTTGATTTTCAACCGAGGGCTACTAACGGTGATCAGGGATCATCAGATGGACGGTCTAATCAATTATTCAGCATCTCTTGCTAATAATCAGAGTAAGCCTCTTTCTTTTTCTCCACCAGGTTGAAAATCTCTAGCTTGAGGCTTTTGGATCGCCCAACCAGACTGATTTCGGTTCCATCGCCCATCCAAAGTGGGACCCACGATTGGCATTTTATTTTGGGAAACGGATGGGCCACTCCCCCTGCCACCAGCCCCATGTCTGGTGTTTGGTGCTCTGTGGCCCCACCATGATGTATGTATTTCATCCATTCCGTTCATCAATTTTTAAAGATCATTTTAGATATCATTATAAAATAAGAAAGATATAAACCTCAGGTGGACCACACCACAGGAAAACAATAGTGATTGGACATCCACCATTTAAATGCTCCTAAGGCCCACTGTACTGTTTATTTGACATCCAATATGTTGATTAGGTCATACAGACCCAGATGAAGGGAAAAAACAAATATCAGCTTGATCCAAAACTTTTATTGCCCTTGAAAAGTTTTTAATGGTCGACGTTCATTCAATACTGTTTTCTGTAATGTGGTCCACTTGAGATTGGGATATACCTCATTTTTTGTATCATATTATAAAATGATCTATAAAAATAGATGGACGGCATGGATGAAACACATACATCATGTTTGGGCCCACAGATCACCGATCACCAGCCAATGGCTGGTGGCAGGGGGAGTAGCCAATCCGTTTCCCTTTATTTTGAGGTGCATGTGTGCTCCGTGCATAGTCGTTGCAGGCGCGTGCATTGACAATCCCACAATCTGCTGTAGTTGTTTTTCTGTTGACTGATACAAGTGTTTGCTTGACAGGAACAAGGAACATGATGCATGTGCATGGATGTCGTTGGACAAAATACACCTGCGACTAGTGCTGCATAAAGCATCCGTACAGTGGCCTTCTCATGGTGCATATGGCAATCATGTGGTGATCCGAACTGTTATCCCGGTGGACCATCCTTGGGTTGTCTATATCCCAAAAATCAAGGTGACTGAACTGTTTCAGTCATCCATAAAAGACCTACAAAAGGAAGAATGAGGGAAGAGCCGTATTAAAATTCAAAACAAATGGATGGTCAGAGTTGTCCAGCAACTGTAATTTTTGGACTGCAGCCCATCCACGTGGCAGAGCACCAGATCAACAGTCTTGATCACGACATGCTTGCCTTGTTGGGCTCAAGGAAGTCATGCATGGAACTTTTGGCAGAGGGCGCTCCATACCAGCTTTCTCAGCAAGTTCATTTCACCTCTGTGTCACTTAGGCAGCGCATGTTAGCTGTTGCTATATTTTGGATGGTGAGCCATCATTCATAAGCATGCCCAGGAGATAATCCTATCCATCCTAGGGCTGGCCTTCTTTTTTATAGTTTCCTCAGGCAGACCTTTGAACATGTTAATTGTTCATTTTATAGGATACTGATCTGATTGTGGTCAAACAGATAAACGTAGATTTAGCAGTGGCCTGTGAAGAATGGGTTGGACCTATGGAGAATCTGAATTGACTAGTTTGACCGTCCACATGAGCCCTGAGAAGCTGTTTAGATACATAAATAACTAGTTAAGTATTAATTAATCATATTTGGCTAATAGATGAAAAAGGTTTTTTTTTTTTTTTTTTCCCTCTAATCTTGGCTGTAAGAGTTCTATAAGTTGGGCTAAATTGATCAATGGTTTAGAACTAGTTAAGGGTTGGATATTATGATCGGGCATACCAAGGGGCCTGCTAAGGTTGCAATTAGTCTTAAATTTATATAGGGTGGTACACTTTAGCTGCAATACATGCAAAATCTCCTTAGTGGACTTTGGAATGCTAAAATTGTGTGGAGTTTGAAGAGAGGGGTTGTGATGGGTTTCAAACTTCACTCCTCTACAACTACTTTGAACAGTCCGTGAAGCTATTCTCCGGATTCAAGAGTTTTTCCAAAAGGTGCAAGGTGCAGAATTCTCCCAACAATCAGATTTCAGCAATAGTCTCTCAAATAGGTAGAATGGTTCATTTAAAAACACCATTGGAGCAAGCTTTGGTACAAGAATCATGCCGATTGTATGATCTAACCCTATGAAAAAGGATAATTTGTTACAATCGTTCATTTTTTAACAGGCATGGATCAATCACATGGTTATAGTCATCAAACAAAAGTGCTATACTTCAAAATAAAAAAACAATACAAAATAGGATACACTGGATAGACAAACAATTTAAGGTGATGATTGGATCTATTTTATTTATCAACTCAATCTTGACTGACCATTTTTCATAGAGTGATTTTTGTACCATTTGTCATCCAAAATATTTAAGCCATTGTTAATATCCTCATGAAGATGTGAAAATTCTCAAAACCACACAAGAAGCCTAAAATTTTAGTTTTTAATCCTCAATTGGTTTTCTAACCACTTTCACATCTCTCCCTTTCCCTAACCCCTGAACCCCGACTACTACCATTGAAGCAAAAGCCGTGTCCAGTTGTACTATGAACTCCACTGTGTATGGCTCCCTCTCACTCTATCATCTGGTTGTACAGGGGCTGTTCCCTCTGTAGAATCAAGAAGTGGGTCTGCCACTGTAATTTCGGGTTCCAAGCAGATGTTAGCTTGGTCAGACAAAAGAAGTATTATGGAAGAAGCGCACATATATGTGATATTAGATATTCATTAGTTATATATAGACTATCCATATATTACATCCCACTGCATTTAGATGGAGCTATGATTGTGTGGTTAGTTGCCACTGGTTGTGTCTTCGACCCACAAACAATCTAAACTGATTGGTCGACTGTCTGGCCCACACTCCATGACCCACCGTACAAAAATTACATATGTCGGGTGATCATAATCCAATCAACAGCCTACAAAATGGCCAAACAACATCGCTAAAGGTTTGTCCAATCAGGGTCGTCCAAACACCATCAAGCCTCTTCTCAGAGTTATCACGTGGCATGAAGAGCGTTTATTGGAAACGTGATGTGAAGCAAGCTGATACTAGTATTCATGGAGGATTCCGTCAGTTCCATTTGTTTCTAGAGACCAAATTGTGGAAAATCTGGACCATCCATGCAATAGAGTAGCAAAACAAGCATGCGCAACACGCAGCAGCTAGAGCAAGTGTAACTACTTAAATTCAGAAAGCCTTTTAACTGCCTTGAGTGATTGATTTCTCGCGCTTGACAATACTAGAATATCTCTCAGACGGAAAGATCCCAACCTTTCAGTAGGAGTATTGGTGCATCACTGAACCATCGGACCCACATGAAACATTGAATGTCGGAACTTAATGTACAAGCACTCAGCACTGAGAAGATAGGTATTGTTTCCACCGTCCATCTTCAGGTCAATGAACGGGTGGCTATAATCTTCCGACGAAGATATCTTTATAGAAAATCCCATCTACGATGGGACCCAGCAGATGAACGACCTGGATCGTTGAAACCCACCTCCCATCTGAAAGGAATGCTAGCACGAACACTAACACCGGCCTAGCACTGTACATTTCCTCATCGGATAACGCCCGAACCCGAGTTCGTAGGAGGAAAGCAAGTCCATGGCCACGAGCGCTCTCCTCCCGCCACCTCGCCCAACTGGCAAAGGCAACGGCCGAGTCGGACCGATCCCAACTCACCCGAATCTGTTACTTCTGGAACTCAGCAGAAACGCCAGTGAACTCGCCCAAATTCACTCCAGCCTCATCAAACTCGGCCTCATTCACCAGCCCCTTGCTTTCACCCGACTCATGGCTGCTTTGTCCCTCTCCCCTCACGGCGACATGAACTACGCCCAGTCGATCTTCGATCGTGACAAGAACCCGAATCTGTTCGCTTACAACGTCATGATCAGAGGCTATTCGCAGAGTAATCGGCCCGAGAATGCACTCTCGATGTTTTACAGGATGATCGGTGATGAGGACTCCGCACCCAACGAACTAACTTTCCCGTTTGTTCTCAAGGCGTGTTCCCGGTTGGGTTCTGTCGAGGAAGGCAGGCAGGTTCATGGGCAGGTTTTCAAATATGGGTCGGATTCGGATGTGTTCATACAGAATGCTTTGATACTAATGTATGCAAGTGCTGGGTGCGTTTCATATGCGAGCCAGGTATTTGAGAAAATGGATAGAGCTGATGTTGTTTCTTGGAATTCGATGATTGCTGGTTTGGTTGATTCGGGCTTTGTTGTAGAGGCGCGCGAGTTGTTTGATAGAATGCCGGAGAGAAATACAATTTCGTGGAATTGTCTGATTGATGGGCATGTGAAATTGGGGTTGCTGGGGATTGCCAGGGGTTTGTTTGATCAGATGTCCATCAAGGATTCTGTCACTTGGAACACTATGATTGGTGGCTTTGTTAGTTCAGGTCTGATGGAAGATGCTTGTTGGTTGTTCAATCAAATGCCATCTGAGATGAAGGATTTAATCACCTTCAATATGATGATTGATGGGTATATGAAGGATTGTAGATTTAAAGAGGTGTTGGAACTCTTTAGGGAGATGCAAGTGGGGAAATTAAAACCTAATAATTTCACAATGGTGAGCTCACTCTCAGCTTGTTCTAATCTAGGGGCTTTAGAACAAGGCGAGTGGATCCGTGCTTATATAGAGAGTAATAGGATTGGATTGGATGCTATTCTAGGGACGGCACTTATGGATATGTATGCAAAGTGTGGAAAGATAGAGAGAGCTCTTTTTGTGTTTAAGAGCATGGAGGAGAGGGATGTTGGTGCATGGAACTCTATAATTTCTAGCCTTGGTATCCATGGTTTTGGTAAAAAGGCTATGGTCCTCTTCTCAGAAATGATGGAATCAGAGATTGTGCCTGATGAATTAACTTTTGTCAGTATTTTGAGCGCCTGTCGCCATTCAGGATTGGTGGAGGAGGGGCGCAGATGCTTTCACCTCATGATAGAAGTTTATGACATAGTGCCCAAAGTTGAACACTATGGATGCATGGTCGATCTTCTTGGCCGGGCGGGGCTATTGGATGAAGCGAAGGAGCTTATAGAAGCTATGGATGCAGACTCCAGTGTTCCTATGTGGGGGGCCCTGCTTGGGGCTTGCAGTCGACTTGGTAATTTAGAAATGGGTGAATATGCAGTAAAGCATCTCCTGGAGTTGGACCATAGTGATCCCAGTTGTTATGTGGTTTTGTCCAATATGTATGCATCTGTGGGAAGGTGGGATGATGCCA
Source organism: Magnolia kwangsiensis (assembly GCA_037074715.1). Lineage (NCBI taxonomy): Eukaryota > Viridiplantae > Streptophyta > Magnoliopsida > Magnoliales > Magnoliaceae > Magnolia > Magnolia kwangsiensis. The sequence goes on from CM073574.1 coordinate 22,357,036, forward strand.
TTGATGTAAGAAGGCGGATGAGAGATGATGGGATTGATAAGCTTCCAGGTTGCAGTTCAATTGAAGTGAACGGTGTAGTTCATGAATTTCATGTGGGAGATGACTTGAATCCTTTCGAAGAAATGGCTTAGCTTTTAGAAATGGCCCATTTGAACAAAAGATTTGATCACCAATGGAGCAGTTGCCAGGTGGTTTGATCTCTAGACTGGGGATCCGTTTGTCACGAAATTAAAATGAATGAAAGCTCCTTGGATCTCCTTGTTCAACTAGCGTTCGATTGAAGTGAAAGTTCATGAATTTTGTGTGGGAGATGGCTTGAATCCTTTTGAAGAAATGGCTCATTTGAACAAAAGATTTGATCACCAATGGGCAGTTGCCAGGAGGTTTGTTCTCTAGATTGGGGATCCATTTGTCTCGAAATTAAGAAGAAAGAAAGCTTGTCGGTATGGCGTGCGAATGCTTGAATATGATGCATCAAAACTCTTTGTGCACTTCAAACATTTCCATGGTTAAGTAATAGATTGGAATCTCATTGCCTCTTTTCAAAAATTGATGGATAACCCACTAATGGGTATTGTACAAATCAATAATTACAAGTTACCAATAGTCATTACATGAACAGTATCCATTCTTGAAATGGTGGAATCGGTTTTTATCCCTCACAACAATCTCTCTTCCGTAAGCTCTAGAAATAAGTTTTATTGCCGAGTGACAATCTCCACACATCTTCAGATTCTTAATTATCCTAATGGTCATGTCCTCACCAGAGTTTAAGAGCCCAAAAGCAATGGCCAACTTCTCACTGTGCCAAAGCAATGCACTCTCCTTTTCATCCTCCCCTATCTCAAACAGCACTTGACTAGTATCAGGGACATATCCAATGGACCTGATCCTGGTTTTCATTTCATCCACCTTCCTATAGATCTCATCCGCTTGAGGATGAGATCGATCACCCGCTGAAAACTCATGAACAATTCCATCCACATTGATCATGCTACAACCCGGTTCCTTTCTCACTCCCTCTTTCCTCATCTTCTCCCTCACCTCCCTAACATCATCCCATCTGCCTGCGGATGCATAGATATTTGACAGTTGAACATAACAAGCATTATCTTGAGGATTTAACTCTAGAAGCTGCCCTGCAACATGCTCTGCCAATTCAATGTTTCCATGGCTTCTGCAAGCAGCCAAAAGAGACTCCCAAACCACTGGCGAATCCTTACATGGAAATGCACTCACAAGCCCCTGAGCCTCATTTAAGAGCCCGGCTCGACCGAGTAAATCAACCATGCAGCCATAGTGCTCCACCATGGGTTGAATTCCATGAACCTCGGTCATGAGTTCAAAAACCCGAAGCCCCTCGTGCAATAGACCTGCATGGCTGCAAGCAGAGAGAATACTTATGAAAGTGATCTCATTGGGTGCAAATTCATCCATCAACATCTCCGAGAAGAGCCTTAATGTGCATTCACCATAGCCATGAGTGCTTAAACCTGCAATCATCGAATTCCATGTACTAATATCCTTCTTCGACGTGTTCCTAAACACTCGCAGAGCCTTCTCTATGCTCCCACACTTAGAATACATATCCACAAGAGCAGTTGCTAGAAACCCGTCAATCTGAATCTCATTCTTATTGATGTATGTATGAATCCACTCTCCTTGACTCAAAGCCCCAATCCGTGCACAAGCCGACAACAAGTTTACAAACGTGCAATTATCTGGCCTCACCTCTGCATTCTGCATAATGCCGAAGAGCTCCAAAGCTTCCCTAAAGCGCCCTGCATGTACATATCCCGTGATCATGGCATTCCAAGAAACAACATCTCTGGTCGGCATCCCATCAAAAAGACTCTGGGCATCATCAATCAAGCCAAGATCAACGTACCCAGATATTATGAAATTCCAAGACTCCACGTTTCTATCAGGCATTTGGTCAAACAAACGACGTGCCTGCTCCATCAACCCCCGAGCTACAAAAGCACTGAGAATTGCATTCCACGAGATCACATCCCTTTCGGGCATTCGATCAAAGAGACAATACGCATGCCTGGTGTGCCCGAGACTAGCATACATATGAATCAAGGTATTTTGTACGAAAATGTCAGAATCGACTCCGGTTTTGACAGTGGTAGCATGGATTTGCCGGCCTTCTTCAAAGCCATGGAGCCGCGAGCAGGCCTTGAGTAAGAAAGGGTGGGTGAATTTGTCAGGGAGGACGTCGCTGTGCAGCATTTGGTGAAAGAGTAGGATGGCGTTTTCGGGGTCAGCGCTATTCGCGTAGGCTCGAATTATGGTATTCCAACTGTAAGAGTTTGGGGTGGCGATTCGGTCGAATACCGAGCGGGCATGGGCGATAGTTTGAGCATCTGAGACAGTGGCGGCAAAGGCCACAATGCGACTCGCAGCGAATGTAGTATGGATGAGGCCGGTCTTGAGCATGTGGGCGTGGGCTTGCTGCACTTCTGAGAGGGTGGTGGACATTTCTATGATCGAGAGAATGGGTGGTGGTGATGAGCTTGCAGCCATTTGAAGAGCAAGCATAGCATTTGCCAGGCAGCTCTCTACTTTGAAATCTGGTTGCTTTCCAAGATAGGTATGAGGAAACCCAACTGCTTGATGAAGTTCAAAATTAGGAAACATCACGGGGCGTTTGGATTTAAGTTACTTGAGCTACTTATGCCTCAAGTAGTTTTTGGTTTCTACCCATTGAGCAAATAAGAACCTCAGCTTATGGTCTTTCGTATTTCCTATGCCTCTCCTCAGCAACTTAACAAAAGTAGTATAATAAAAAAGAATTAACTGATTCAAGAATTTTAAGTAAACAAGTTACTTATAATTTATCATGAGCCAAACTTATCTGATGTAAATTACTTATCTAATGTTGTAAGTAGAAAAATTAACTTATTTAATGGTATCCAAGGGGACCCTCATAGGTTCTTGGTCGTTTCGTCTTCCTTAGGTGCCATTTGATCAAACTAATTTCATCATTTATCATTTTAAAAATAAAGTCATCATTTTTGTAATTTTAAAAATTCAGACTTTTAAAATCTGATGGATACAAAATTTAAGTACGTATCATTGCGATTTTTTTCCCCAGCTAGCGGCCCTCTGCTTAACACTTATCACGACTTCCTTTCCTAGGAAACTACATGGAGCCCACTTTAGAGTTTGTGAGAAATCTATCGTGTTCATCGTTTTTCCCATCAAGCCACAACATCCACCCAAAAAATGAGGCAATCCAAAAGTCAAGTGAGCTGCACAACAGGAAGCAATGAGGATTGAACACCCACCTTTAAAACATTTGTGAAGTCACTGAAGTTTTGGATAGGATGATATTTTTGTGTTTTCGGTTTATCCCGGAGGAATGACCTTATGAGCGGTATGGATGGCATACAAACATCTAGGTGGATCCTAGTGAGGTTTCAATGGTTGGTAGGCCCACTTGAGTTTTGGATCTGCCTACACTCGCTCAGCTGCACCCATTCACAACCATGTTTGGTTAGGTTTGGTTATCCATTGGGTGCACCTAATCCATTGTGTTGGACAAGATTTAATATAACACATAATAGAGGATAAAAGAAAAAGATAATGAGACAATTAGATCTATCAAGTTCAAGACTTAACTTGAATAGTCAATTTCTAAAAGTAGATTTATTGCCCCTTTTTTGCTAGTTCCAACAAGTGTAAATGAAAGAAATTTGAAAATTGCCTTTGGGATAGAATGAACTTTCAATCTAAATTTGAATACGAAAATTTACACATTTAAGCATTAAACAGATCTTTAGTTTTGACAACTGATGTACCTTTAAAATGTTTAGAAAACACAATAAGATGTCAGATTCGAGAGTACTACACAATGAGAATGATTTTATTCGAAAATTATAAAATATCTTCTAGATTATAGTATTTAAGATTTATAACAATTGAAGGGTTATGAAGTTCTTTTTAAAGAGATACTCATGTGCCTCTTCAAAACATCCATACCCATTCACAATAAATTATATTTTTTCATGAAAGGACATGATCATTTGTCTTATAACATTTATTTTTGTATCATTTTAGACAAAAATAATTATTCAACAATATAATAACAATATAAAATTGCAGTCACATGACATCGTAATCATCCTAACTATTGTCACATGAGCGACACATGATATAAGTGTTACATGTACAACCATATCACAATCATTCTCAATCAACACTAAGGTTAAAATACTTTAGAGTGGATTCTAGTTCAATTAAAGTTGCACCATGGCTCAAAAATATTTGAACCATGTGTCAAAAAGACTAAGGCTCCATGCGATGATGCGCACGTGCTAAGTGTGCCTGAACCACACAGGTGGGATGGTGCTTCACACCATTCTTGAGGAGATTTAAACCCTAGTTAGGGAAATAAAAATCATTCTCTTACTAATTAGCTATATACTCTTTTTATAAAAAGTTTTCATAATCAATATATTTATTTACTTATTAAAAATGAACTTTTATTTTTAAAATTTATTTTTATTATAAAAACACAACACATCGACACTCCTATTTTAGTATCAATTGACTGCCTCAAATAGGTATTTTTTTACTGAGGTATGACAAATGTGTGTGACAAATGCATCCAAAGGGTTTGGGTAACTTTCCCTTAAATTCTAATGCTGGTTATGCACAATTTAAATAATAATGGTGACTCTCCAAACATACGTGTGTCACAATTGCCTGGATGTTAACCGAAAAGCTGCACTAAGAAGCCATATCAACCATATGATTTTTCCCAATGTGGATTCGATGGTAACGGGTGTGTATAGCTAAAGGTTTTTACATTTGACAACCTATAAGATAATGGCAAAAGGGTTCCATTTATCACCAGTTCACGCATCTTGAAATCACTAGGTGGAAGCGTGACACCGACATCGATCAGTATATATTTCATGCGGTGACACCAACATCGATTAGTATATATTTCATGCGGTGACGTTTGTTAGATTCTGCATAGTGATTTCACTTTATGAGTTAGTGGACCCCACTATGACGTTTAAGTGAATTCCATCTCGATCACTAATTGTGTCACCCCATTTTAATAATCCGACGAAAAAATCAGCTAACTCGTAATTCAAATGGACCCCACAAAAATAAATAGTTAGGAAAGAGATGCCCACCCTTAATTTTTTTCAAAACCCCCCGTGATGATTATATGAAATCCATTCTAACTTTTAGATGTTAGATTATAATTTAGGCCTCAAGATAAGAAGTTGAGCCTGATCGTGATTTAGGTGGGCCACACGAAGGGAAATAGTTTGGAAGGTGAGGATTGCCATGCTGCCTCATATACTATTTCCAATTGTGTGGTCCACCCAAATCACGAATTGAGCTGATTTTTTAGCCCTATGACTGAAATAGGGTGGCGCACTTAGTGATAAGGATGGATCGCATGTAAACATCATGGTGGGCTATGTGTGAAAATATTTTAGCTCCACATATGGTACCGTAAGAAAATGGCTAGAAATCCCCTTTAAGAATTAGTGGGCCTACCATGATGTTTAAAAGAAATCCATCTAGATAACTAGGTTTGTTACCCCATTTTAGCCTTAAGGTCTTAAAATCAGCTCGATCTATGATTCAAGTAAGCCATACCATAGACACCCCACCTCAAGGTGATAAGTTGATTAAAGAGTGAACAAACCTTGACCTATACCCTCAAACCCGATTCGAACCCTAACTTATACCCTAAAACCCCGATACAAACCATGACATACACCCTCAAACCCAATTCAAACCTTTATATATCCATACCCTTAACCCTAATTTAAACCTTTATCCATACCCTTAACCTTAATCCAAACCCAAAACTTTAAACCAAACCTCAAACCTTAAACCCAAACCCTATATTCCTAGAAATTAACCCTAAACCCACTCAACACAGTTACATGAGCCCCTAAAAAACCTAACCACAAGCTTGAACCTTAGGAAAACCATACCCATTGAGTCAACCCACTGAGTAAACCCATCGAGTCAACTCACCTGGTCAACCCACATTGCCTACCTAGTTAGCTCACCTTGTCAAGCCAAGTCCATAGACCTATTTTAATCCAAGCCCATTCCAAAACCCAAATCGATGTAAGGGGATAACAAAGCAGCTTCGGATAAACAAAGCAGTCCACGTGGGGGGAGGGGAGCCTCCCTCTAAAGCTGAAGCGGGATGAGCTATGCCTAAAGCGTAGCTCGCCACATGCTTGCATAGAATTTCGAAGTTACTTTGGTGCCCCTCTCTTGAATTAAAATTACACCTTAGGCCTATAAGTCCAACACATGAGATCTTTCTGCATGGTAATATCAAATTCTAGCCATCCAAGCACTTTATAGCCTCAAGTTTTGCAAGATTTAATAGAAAACCAGGCTGGGGGCTATAAATACACCACCCCCCCCCTTAAGCCCTTTGTTTAGCTACTCCATCCCTCCACCAAGGAGAGAAAAAATTCATAGGAAGAATCCAAACTAAGTCAAGCTAAGTCTAGTTAAATCTAAAACCACCTGAGCCATCTAAATCTCAATCCAGGCCTCTATGTCCAACCCTTGCAACACTACCGTCCGTCCAAACAATTCAATCTTCAATTAGGCTTCATTTAGTCCAAGCATTTGCATTGTGCAACACTTATCTCATTCATACTATGTACATTTTCATCAAATCGGCTCAAAAGTATGCTCTGCAGCTTACCGATATAATCGAACCATGCCCATAAAAAACCTTATCAGTTTAAGCACAAGCATTGCATTCCATACATCAATGGTATATACAAGAAATGATCCTTACACATGAGAATGGTCAAATCCTGTGAAGTAGAAACTGTACATTAATACGGGCAAACTAAGTACTTAACACCTTCACACTATATAACCGCGATTCCTTACTCAGAATCTTTGATCACATACCGCATAATCATTTAGGGTTGAAAATTTTTGAGTTCTCTATCCTAATATTTCTATAGGATCCAGCTGACTATAGAAACAAACAATTGGCTAGTAGCGACTTTGGTCAAACTCAAACTATCATAATCAGCCCTGAAAGCCCTCTCGAGAGGCACTCATGGAAAAAGTGAGTGGATTCCATCATCCTGGGATCCAGCTTCCACACATACAAAGGTAAACAAATTAGGAGAGGGATGCCCACCCTTGACTTTTTTAGGGCCCGTGGTGATGATTATATGAAATCCTTATTAATCATAAGATGCTAAGTTAAATTTTAGGCATTGGGACAAAACATAAGGCATATTCGTGATTCAAGTGGGCCCCACAAAGAGAAACAATTTAAAGAGTGAGCATTGCTTGTATATTGTTTTTAATCATATACTCAATTTGAATCGTAGACCAAGCTAATTTTTGACCCCTATAGCTAAAATGGGATGGTACACATGGTGATCAGGGGTGAATTTGACATAAAGCATCATGACAGGCCATGTGTGAGAATTTATATAATGCATCTAATCCATGCTTCAAAAGTGAAGTCCATTCATTCCATTTGCCAATTCACCTAGGAAGTGACCAGGGTCACTTTCTCCCGTGGGGGAAAACGGTTTAGCATGCATAAAATCCACCTCGTCTATGAGTGAAAACACCCTGTTTTAGGGGTGATTCAACACCCAAGTGGGCCACCCATAGGGAACAACTTAATCTTATATCTAAAACCTTTAAATTAAAGTGATATGGCCTACCTTTGTTTTGAAACAGTGTGACTTTTGGCTGCTCATTTAATCAGGACAAGGCACATTAGATGAATGGATTCGATGATGCATAAATGCAATGGTGGGCCTTACCCAAAACTAATGGTTTTCTATGTTATAACCTACCTAAGTTTTGATCATCATAAATTACTGGTTCAGGATAAAAATGAGGCAGCTTATATAATGGCCACGACAGGTCTCATGATATTCAAAGGGGTGTTTGATTTTTCAATTACTCGGTAAATATCAATGAATAGAAATTCAAAGGGGTGTTTGATTTTTCGATTACTCCATGAATATTGATAAATAATTGTAATAAGCTTAGTATTGTTATTTATGCTCGTTTGATTTTTAAGAAGTATTTTTCCCTTAAACTTAATCTAGAAAAAAAAATTGATTTAAATCTATAGAATCCATCGTGATGTATGTGACATATCTACGCCGTCCATCCGTTTTACCCAAGTATCTTAGGACATGAGCCCAAAAATGAAGTAGATCTAAAGCTCATGTGATACACACCATATGAAATCATAGTCATAAAAGGTTTTTAATGATAAGTGTTCAACCCACTATTTCGTTTGGGGTGGTCCACTTGAGCCTTGGATCTGCCTTAATTTTTTATCTCTGTGCTAAAATCATCATGCCGATAGATCACATATATCACATTAAGCCTCACATGAAATTTACACTATTATTGGTTTTTAGTGTAAAAAAGACAAGAAACCAGTATTGTTTGCGTACAAAAAAATGTGTAAGAATTAAATTGATAATCAATCCTCATCCATTTATATGTAAATTTGAAAAACAAATACCTCATAAAAAGTGACCTACTCCCGTCACATGCTAGAACGTCCTTTTCTGACAGCACACACATTACATCATTGTTGAAAAAAGTGTAAGAATTATTGCTAGAAAAAGATACTATCTGCCTAGGAAGAGTGTAAGAATTAAATTGATAATTAATCATCACCCATTTACAAATGTTTAGATATAAAAATTGAAAAACAAATACCTCATAAAAAGTGACCTACTCCCGTCACATGTTGCCCCATCCTTTTCTAACAGCATACACATTACATCATTGCAGAAACTTCCGTGATGGAGAGCTGATGCTCATGAGAAATCCACCTCATATATCTATTTTGCTAGATTTTATTATGACATGGGCTAAAAAATAAAACAGATCCAAAATGCAAAAAATGCCTCTCGTTGCCACATCCTGCTAGAGTTGTACACTATCCTAGTTAGCACGGTTAATCCACTTGACTCAACTCGAAAAATCTTGATTTGGCTCGATTTGAAACTGAGTTCAAGTTGAGTTAGGTTGAACTTTGGAGCTCTAAAAACTTTTGAGCTGAGTTTGAGCTTGGCCGAGCTCAAATCGACTCGGATCGAACCTCAACTCGAATTGAACTACTTCAGTGACTCGGTTATTTTGATGTTGATGTTGCTTAGAAAATGTTTGATGAAATGATTCAACAAAGTGTTGTTTCGGGTGGATACGTTCTTCGTGGGATCGGCTAGTGGCGATGAAGGTATGGATATGAAAAATTTATTACTCTAAAAAAAAAAAAAACAAACATTACATGATAAAACTACCCTTAGATTTTGATTTTAATGTTGCCTAACGAGTGTTTGATGAAATACTATAAATTACTGCCGTTGTTTTACAAACTGTGAGAAATTAAAGGTGTACTTTATGTGTTCACATAAGCTCGAACTCGGCTCGAACTAACCCCGAGTTGCTGATCGAACCAAGCCGAGTTGGCCATTCAGGCTCGAGGACTGAGCTAAGCCGAGTTTGAGCTAGGGTCAGCTAGAGGCTCAATCAAGTTAAGCTATGCCAAATTCAACTTGGTTCAACTCGTTTATAGCTCTACATCTAGTGAAAGAGTGGGCCGCACATAGGCAATCCGCATCTTGAAAAGCCTTTGGCATGAAATTCAGTGGCTAAAACATGGTGGATCCTACCATGATATTTGTGAGAAATCTTTTCTGTCCATCCACTCTTACCCATCATGTTAGCCCATGGTCCAATAAATAAGGTAAATACAAAACTCAAGTAAGGCGCATGAGATGAAACAATGAAGATTTAACATCCCCGTGATGACACGATAGCTTTTTATTAGGATAATATTTTTTAATATTCTTGTGTTTTGAGTTCATTTAAGTACGATTGACATTACGAACGGTATGGTGGCATGTAAACATCACGGTGGATGCTAAGGAGGTTTCAACATAAATCATTTTCCTACTCACTTTTGCATGTCATGCGTTCCACTTGAGTTTAGGATTTATCTCATTTTTTCGTCTATAATTTAAAATAATCAAAGAAAATGGATGGACGGGATTGATTTTTAACAGATATCACGGTGGCCTACCGAGCTACCCTGGCAGAAAGTTCCTGCCAAACGGTTTGGCATGCAATACGCAAAGGCTTTTGGCATGCAATACGCGTTTGAAATGCTCTGCGACACCGGTTTTCGGCGGTGCGTAGAGCGGACGTGAATTAGCTACTCTCAGGTTGAGTAGCGAGAGTCGCAATGAGGTCACCAAAGTTCCGTGGCCCCACCTATATTTTGTATCCATACCGTCCATCCAATTGGAATGATTGTTTTAAGGGTAAGTCATATCTAAATCTGTAGTGAACCCCAAAAACAATAGAGAGAGTGATGCCCACCATTAAGAACTTCTAATGGCTATAAATGTTTTAGATCAAGCTGATATTCGTGTTTTCACTTCTTTCATGTCTGCGTTGGCTTATGAACAGGTTTGATCTCAATTTGACATCATGAAGGACCTTAAAGAAGGTTTCAACGGTGGCCGTTACTCTCCACACTATTTTCTGTGGTAGGGTTCACTCCAGCTTTAGATCTTCTCACTATTTGGCTAATGTTCTAAAATAATCTCTCCAAATGATTGGACGGTTTGGATACAACATATACATCGTGATGGGGCCACATAACTCGGTGACGTCACGTCAGTAGAGAGTCTCGCTACTCACCTGTAAGTAGCTTTTTTTTTTTTTTTTTTTTCATCACTCTCGCCCCGCACACACATTCGCGCTCATACTTCAGTTGGATTTCACCATAATGAGCCCACCCTATTCTATATGTAAATTCGACTCCGTTCATCAGGAATTTTTCTCCCGTGTTAGATTGTAAGGCCAAAAACCAACTATTTTAATAACTAAAATGGTCCTCTCTACATGGAATAATGAAGAAGGTATATCAGCTTTGAGTTTGTGCGCAGGCCACCATGGTGTGTATCTTTTCATCAAACCCTCTAATCAGCGTACTCACCAGGGTGAAGAGAAGATACAAAACTCATTCCGGACACACCATGCAAACTTAGCAGTTTTGGAAACAATGTTACATTGTTGCAATTGGAGTGGCCCATTTGAGAATTCAATTGGGCTTGTATATGTATATACCGTCCAAATAATTTTTCTCACCAGATGAAGGGAGTGGATTTTACATTTGCAACTCAGTGGACCTAACAGGGATTGGGTGTTTTACTCGCCGAGTCAAAAAAGGTATTTCAGATAATTCCGGATTAGATGAGACCCGCCTCACCCAAGACGGTACGGCCCTTACTGTGGGCCCACCTTGATTATGTGTTATGAATTTACACCATCCATCCGTTTTTTCAGATCATTTTAGGAGATTACTCTAAAAATGAAGTAGATCCAATTATAAAGTGTACCATGACATAATAAACATTGCTGATTGAACCATTAATGGACCAAAAAAGTTTTCGATTAAGCTGATATTTGTTTTTTATCCTTATCGTTGATGACGTGACCTTATAAACGTATTGGATGGTAAATAAATACTGTAAACATTAGATAACGGCCCAAGAAGCTTTTAGTGGTAGGACGGTCAATCACCACTGTTTCTTATGTCATGGTCCACATGATAATTAGATATGCTTAATTTTTGGTATAATGACATAAAATGATCTATAACAACAGATGGATAGTGTGGATACATAATATATAAATCAAAATGGGCCACACGGTAACCCCACTGTAAGGGTCGCACCGGTGTGGGTGAGGCCGGCGTCTCACCTAATCTGCTCTCCTATTTCAAAAGAGGACATGATCTCCTGCGAAAGATGTTGTAAAAATATTAATTTTATAAAAAATATTTTAAATAAAAATATATATATAATATAATATATATAAAAAAAAAAAGTGTTTTGAAAAACACCTTTTTGTGGATTTTTGGGAATAGTCCCACTTTGAAAAAAGAGAAGAAGAAAAAGTGGTTTAAATGATAATGGTGGAGTCGTATAATATTTGCTTACCTAGTCCGTGGACTATGGGACTTGCGTGTTCCGTACACGCGCTTGCGCTCGGGTTTGGGCTTGGTGCGAGGGCGTGAGCTTGTGAGACAGTGTGGCTGTAGAGGCGCTAGTGGCACATTTTGCACTTCGCACGTGCGCATCGTGTCCATCGTGTCGCAGAAATCTCTCAGTATATATAGATGGACTAAATAGACATGTTGCAACTGAAACTGTAACAACTGAGCCATTAAGTGCAAGGTCCAGCTGTAACTGCTGCATGACTAGCCCAACATCTAGAAAATGGTTAGCTGCTGTCTCACAACAGTCAGCATGCAGCAGATTAATGGCCCATGCACAACAGTCTAAAACGACTAGTTTTTCAACAGCTAGAAATGGCTTAATGAAAAATAAGTCTCTGGACCGTAACCCCTTAGCCACCTTAGCCTATAAAAAGAGAGCTTGAATGAGTTTTCAAACCATCTCAACTCACTCCAACAAAACATACGAACTAAGATAGTGTAACGCCCGTGAAAAATTCGTACTTGGGCTCGAGTACCAACTCGACCCGAAATCGCGTAGAATTAAATTCCATGGAAATTAAGCGTAAGTTAGCTAGCGCAACGCTAGAGTAGCTAGGAAATAGTCCCTGATCACTTTAAATACGTTCTACAAGACCCAAATCGAGTAGAACAAACAACTCTACAATACTCTATAACCTCGGATCAAACTCTAAGCGGGTTTGTCCTCTGGACCACATTGAATTTTTGTATTGGATTTAGACCGCGCGTCGAAGGTCCGATACCTCCTATCTTAGACCGTTAGAACCGCCCAGCTGGACTTGACAATCATCTCGAAAATCAAGTCAAACCGATAATCACAGACTATTTCGTTGAACCCGGACTGAAGTGACCGCGAATAGGGACAAATTTGGAATTTCAAATTCAAATCTGGCACACGACTTGACGCGTCAGTATTAAGTGTTCTGACCGTCAGAATTCATCCAGATTACACCCTAGGATCAGGAAAAATTTCTATTTATTATCATGAGACTTTCAGCCCTGATCTACGTGCGGTGACCGCTGAACTGAAACTGGTCCGCCACGTGCGATCTGCGAACCCTGCCAGACTAAAAACTTAATACGAGCTACATCTGGTACACATGAGCTTAAGTCCGATCGCAATCGACCAGGGGACCACCAGAAAGCAGCTTTTGAACCGAAACAGCCCCGAAATGGATAGGCACCAAGTAAACTTCGTTCCGGAGCCTATTTTCGGCGTTTTTAAGCTTATAAAAGGGGTTGAAACCCTCATTTCCCTCTCCCATCCGAAAATTCCAAACCCTAGAGAAAAGGAGAGAGAGTTTGAGAGAAAGAGAAGAAGGGATTTTTCCCGCTTCCGAGCCGCCGATTGCTGCTGCTTCAGCACCTCTTCCCAATCACCTGGCTAGTGATTTCTCCGTTCTTTCAGGTACAAAACAACCCCAGAACTTGCTGATTTAGGGTTTACCTAGATTCATAGCATGTTAGCTAACGTACTTCATAAATCAGGTCCTCCTGCCGTAGACGAAGCGTACACGCTCCGTTCAAAATCCCGCATCCGTAGGAGACTAGGTGAGGATTTTAGACGCTTTGATTGACGGTTTACAACGCTTTCAATGTCGTTTAATAGTAGATTATCGACGGCACCGCCGTTTGACATGTACAACATACTCTCCGTTTCCTGTTTCGTAAATTAACGAAGAATATGAGATTTAGGGCATTTTAGTCATTTGTAGGAAGTACGGTCTACATGCATATTTTGCTGACGTGATTGACATGGTTTGTTGCCGCATTAGGGAGTTAGGAATGCTTGCATAATCAGTTTGGCGAAGAGATTCGCCTAGTTGCGCACTTTGGGTCGACATACTATATGTAGACTTAAGTGTGTAGTGTATGTGTTTGTATAAATACTTGTATTAGTATGTATTGAATTAAATGATGTTATGTATTAGTTTGATATTGATTTCTTGATTAATATGCTGACCTAAATGATTTCCTACATGTTGACCATATGCATGATTCCATTACATGCATGGAATGTATGTGTTTGAAGATTTGCTTAAGTTGAATATTATAACATGTGTTAACATGCTCACATGATCATATTTCAATTCCAATACCTTTGCATATATTGCTAATGTGATTCCATAGATGTGTGGGACTTGACTTAGTCCAGGCAGTTGGTAACCGAGCGAATTCGTGGCTGACTGGTCATAGCCACGAACGACGCGTCGATGAACGTGATTCGTGTTTAGAGTTGGCGGCAGTGGTTAGGCCACGCGAAGTGTTTTACGCACTTCATGTCATTCGACTTGAGATGCGATCGCGCTAGTCGAGCCCGTCAAGTAACCCGACTGGCCGATGTATGTTTACCTTGTATGTGTCATAACTGCTTGAACCTAGGGTACTGAACTTACCATTGTAAACCCTGTTAACCATAGTACCTTGATCCACTAAGACTCATGAGTCGGGCATGGTGGTATGGGACACCGTGGTCGAGCTGTCGGCCTACGCTGGGGCCACAAACCTCCCCGTAGTGACCAGTGAGCACCTAGACTCGTGAGCAGATTATGGTGGTATGAGACACTATATTCTAGCTGTCGGCCTACACTGATCAGGCGACGAGCCCTTTGTAGTGACCGCGAGCGTATTCTGAGTCTACGGGAGGCGACGACCCTTCCGTTGCAGTAGAGTACGGTAGGCCTGTATTGATAAGGTGATGGGGGAGCGGTGCAACGAGTGCGAGCAACAGCCCTGGCAGCCCTTGCAGTGACCTACGAAATATACATCGTATGAGATTACTAGGAGTGACGACCCTAGACAGGATCTGTGTTGGGATTGATACAAGGAAAGTACCTTAGTTTCTCAATCCTGCTGTTTGAATGGACTAATAACAACTTGGAAATCATATTACCATAGCATTGCATGTGCCTGGAAGATGTGGAGCACTCTAGGGAGTGTGGCATGCCGCGGTCGTAAGATGTTGCCGCATGAGGGTGATCGTCGGTGAGGGCATACATCACGTCATATCATCTTGCATTAACAACAGTATTAGGATTGTCTGATTTACTGCTTTACTATTATCGCGTGATTGAATTGTGAACATGCTAATCTTTGCTCTATGATTCCACTGAGTTGATCACTCATTCCCACGTTACGGGATGGTGTTTGCAACACCCACCAGACCCTGTTGTAGATGCAGGTGAGGCCGAGATCCAGGAGGTGGAGCCAGAGATCGACGAGGACCAGGATGAGTTCTCGTATATGCAGTATCACGACGGCTTCCCGTAGGCGACCTGGATCGAGGGGACATCAGTGGGACTTTTTTTTTGAACATTATTCTTTTGTTTATGTATATGTATATGAGACTCAGAGATGTAGTCATACTTTGGAGACAGATGAGATTTACTTTATTTTTCCATACAGTGATATATATATTGTTTAGTCTTCCGCTTGCTTTTATCACTGGATCTGAAGTATGAATTGCAGTTTTGGTATACTTTTACTCATGTGAATGCTTTAAATCAGACAACATTGAATCATAACCACTTTTGTTGCATAAGTGACGGTCTGGAACTCGAGAATTGAGTTTATACACGACCCCCGATTTTCAGGGTGTTACAGATAGTCAACCCTTCTCCACTCATATATTATAGTGTTTCCAGCAACATAGCAAGGCTTGAACTTTAGCTTGAAGAACAGATCAGCGGTGTGGTCTAGAACGGTTCAACTGAACCAGTGGTTGAAGATTTGAACTGACCAGTGCAGTGGTAAAAACCACTATTTCTCTTTCTTTTCTTTCTTCTGGAATTTTTTCTCTTACATTGTAATACTGCCATAAAAGTGTATAATAGAGTTTCATTTGGTGAGCTTTCGTGTTTACTAAACACAGACCCACACCAAGCTCGTCGTATCCTAAAAGCTGTTTGCCTGTAACCTATCAGCATACTCAATTCACTTGAGTAAGGGCAAATAACGTTTTAAGGGCAGCGTTTTTTTAGAAGTGCTTCAGCATGTCTTTAAGTTCTAATCATAGTGATTTTTGATTTCCACATTATGCAGATATTATCTAAATTTATATAAATTTTCCTAACAAAAGATTCTGTGTGGGCCCACTACGATGTTTGTGAGAAAGCAACTCCGTCCATCCGGTGGATCCTGGGAAGGTTTCAACGGTAGGAATTCCTTTCCCCACTGTTTCATGGCCCACTCGAGTATTGTATCCTAATCATTTCGGTCTCATGTCCTAAAGTGAGCTCAAAAAACGGATGGACGGGTTGGATTTCTAACAAACATCACTGTGGGCCCCAACCAGAATCCTTGCGCAGGAACTTCCTGCGAAGGGCTTTCGCAGGAAATCCGTGTCCTCCCAAAGACGAACACTTGCCTTTCCTCTTCTCCAAGTAGTTGTGGAAGGAGAGTGGAAGAGTCCCAAGATAGTTTGTTACTGACACCGTCCATTCTTCGGGCCGATTGGTAAGCTCCGTTAAATATTTTAGTTCGTTCTTTTTCCACCGTTGGATTCCTTTTTATTTTCACTGCAGAGCTTCTTTCTTTGTCGATGGATTCTAATGCTACCATCTTAATCTCAAGACCCCGTTCTATTGCATTTTAAGGTGTTTTTACTCTCTTTTTCTTTTCCTTTTCCTTTTGTAAACCTACTCCAATTCTTTGGAAGTTTTGATTCCTCATTTGCTATTGAATTTTCTTCTGTTTTCCTTCAACGTAACTTTTCTTCTTTATTCCTTTATGGTTTTCTTGTTTTCTTTATTTTCTTCTTGAGGATTTCTACCCTTTTTTTAAAATTTTTTTAAATCTTCCTGTTTCGATTTTTATGTAATTTATGTCGAACAATGCGCCCTATATGTATTTATTTCATTAGAAAATATGTGTTGAACACCAAAATCGGACCCAAGAATCCAAATTTTAAAGGCGGCAAGTGTCGTTTAGGTCATCGAGCCATATGGGGGGAGAGGCGTAAGCCTTAACAAATAATTCCGAAAAATTTAGAAAATAAGAAGAATAGTAAGTAGAAGAGGCGTAAGCCTTAACAAATAATTCCGAAAAATTTAGAAAATAAGAAGAATAGTAAGTAGAAGAGGCGTAAGCCTTAACAAATAATTCCGAAAAATTTAGAAAATAAGAAGAATAGTAAGTAGAAAGCATTGAAAGAACTGTAAATAATTGAAATATAACCATAAAAACTTAAAATAATTGAAATATAACCATAAAAACTTAAGTGTAATATGAACATGGCATGTTGGATGTGTTAGTCGATTACTATGAAACTGTGATTGATTGATTTGTGTTATAAGTAAAATCTAAATGATCATTACTAATTAGTAAATGATAATATGATATGATTAGTAAAAATACAACCCCCACCATGTTCCAAATTAATAAAATGCTAGTAAACCATCCATGCCTTAGCCATGTGTAGTGTTAGAGAAAGAGAAGAAAGGAATAAGAGAAGAAGAAAGGAAGAGAAGAGAACTAGGGTTATAGAAACACCATAGCTGAGGTTTTTATTTCAAATCAACTGGTATTTCAAGTATGAGGTTTTGAGTTTGCATATGAAAGTTTTTATTTCAAATCAACTGTTGTTGCCTTAAGGATGATATATTATTTATATGTCAATGCTTGTATGTTGTTGACTTGAAGCTTTATTTTGTTCTTATTCTGAACATTTGCAGTGCACCTTGAAACCGCCAAACTTTATCTGTCATTCCAAATGATCAATACGTGCTTGGCAAATGACTTTGAAGTTCAAATATGATTAATAATCTCTTTGCAACTGTTTTGGAAATGAGTGTTTGTTATAATATTTTCTTTAATTATTTAAAAAAGTGTTAGAATCTTTTCTCCAAGTCTCTTGTGATATATATCCACCCCTGACCCCTGGCACAAATGGCATTGCTTAATATATGTTGTCATTCTTTTCAGTAGGAGGTGTTCAAGACAATCGGTTGATGACAGATTGATGCCCGTTACTATTTCAATCTTTTCATTTGGAGGTATTCAAGACAGTCAGTTGATGATGACATATTGATGCCTGTTCCTGATTCTCACAGATGAAAGTAAAATGAGTGGTATGGGAGATGAACATCCAACTTCTGCAGGTAGTAAGATGAGTAAGCAAGACCATAGAAACCATTTCAATAAAGATGCTATTTTTGGGAATGATCTCTGGACAGATGGACTTATTTGTGCTTTTGAGTTTGTTCGACATCGTGGGAGAACAAGTGAGCCTAAATATGGTTCAAAGAGCAACACCATGAACAAACGAGAAGCTTCATTTTCAAAGAATTCAGTACGAAGATCTGAACTAAATGACGTTCCAAATATGAATGAGAATAGCTTGTTGGATTCTACATCACTCATAGAACCACAAAATACTTCACCCATTATAAGGACTAATGAAATGACTCATTTGGATGATAGTAAAGATAGTTATAGCTATTGTCATGAAGATTTTCAAGCGGATGGTAACTTTCCCGAAAGTCATTGGATTCCAATTGGATGGTCGAGGATTTCAGAACTCGTACAAAAAGTGCAAGTTGATGTTGACTGGGCTTCACGGCCTACGGAGTTCGCTGATGATGAGGGTGATCTAACTGTTGCAGATGTAGCAGCTCCATACTGGGAAAGGCCAGCAGGGCCTACATGGTGGTGCCATGTCGCTGCAGGTCATCCATCGATTAGTACATGGCTAAGTAATGCTCACTGGTTACATCCCGCAATCAGTGTTGCTTTGAGAGATGAAGGTCGACTGATTAGCGAGCGCATGAAGCACCTTTTATATGAGGTGATTTTATTTATGTATTTATTTTTTGTGGTTAGTTTCTGTTTAATGAAAGGATTGGATTCTACCGCACCAAAGTAAGACTTGATCTTTGTTTACATTTAACTTTTTATTTCATTAGTATAGTTATTTGAAGTAAGCATTTTTCTTTTTTATCCTATTACATCGTCAAGACAGTAGTTTTCAAGAACATGTTCAAACAATAGATGCTTATTCATATTTTAGATTGATAGCAAATCTTATACTGGACTATAAGTATGAGTAATTATAATAATATCTACCAATTCATCCTATCTAACTTAACAAGATTGAAAATGTGTTGATGCACGCGTTTCCTTTTTTTTTTTTTTTTCTTTTGGTGGAGTGGTGGTTAACTTTATGTCAATACACTGTTGATTGCCTACTTAGGAGTAATGTTTTAATTTGTTTCTTGTTTTGTTAATGTTGTTTCTTAAGAAGAGCATTTATTCACATTTGTTTGCTAGGATTGTTGCTACTTTTTTTTTTCTATTAGTCAGTCATAAAGACTATCCTTAACAAATGGGGTCCGTACCTTCTTTCATCCATTATTACATGTTTGTTTGATATGCATAGTTTGATCCTTTTGTTTATAGTAGTCCTATGTTAATTTCTTTTAGCTTCTCTTTATGTGGCATTCGTTTGGCTTCGCTTCACCTAAGATTCAGTAAGGGTAGTTCCTGATGGATTGGTTGACCGTCTTTTTGTACTTTGTATAGGTCCCAGTTAGGGTTGCAGGGGGCCTATTATTTGAGCTCTTAGGGCAGTCAGCAGGCGATCCTTTTTCTGAGGAGGATGACACCCCCATTGTGCTTCGATCCTGGCAGGCACAAAACTTTCTAATAACTGCATTGCACATAAAAGGATCCCCATCAAATGTAAATATTTTGGGTATTACTGAAGTTCAGGTGTGTTCTTGCTACTCAACAATTTTTAATGGAATATATTAGCATTGTACAGTTTAATTGCAATGGATAATTTCTAACCTCTTATTTTCAATTCTTAATTTGATGTTTTGCCTCTTATTTAGGAACTTCTTTTTGTGGGTGGTTTTAGAGCGCCAAAATCTGTTCATGAAGTCATAGCACATCTGGCTTGTCGCCTTTCTCGCTGGGATGATAGGTGATACGATATACCTGATTTTATTAGACCACTTTAATATTTTGAGACGATTATTTATTTATTTTGTTGTGGACATCATGGCATGTGTGCATGATAATATGAAACTGAAACCTTATGAAATCAGTACAATTTACACTAGAGTATTCCTGAATTTCAGGGCAGTTTCTTCTTTTGGTCATTTCTACCTAGACAGTAACATAGATGGTACTGGAACATAATTCTTTCTAATCCAGCAGCCACTCAAAATTCAGAAAGTGAGCATATCTCTCCTTGATTTTGTCTTGGATGAGATAATGATTTTTGTTGTTTGGGTGATGTCTGAGTGTTAGTTTCAAGGTCAAAGTTAAGTTCGTCTGCCATGATTTGATGGGGCTTGATTTTTGCTGAATAAAGTTAAAGTTATATAATTAAGAAATTGGAGGTGTCACTTTTGGAAAATTCTGGTCTAGGTACGAGACATGGGCATAAAAAGGGTTTCTGATGAGGACATCCGGCCATTTAGAGTATACTAGAGGAGGAGGTTGACCCAGCCTTCACTTTGGCTTGACGACTTGTACATGGGCCCGGGTGGGCCGCACTGAGGACTTGAAGACCCCACATGCATTATCGTGCATCTTACACTAGGATGATGCATGTGTGCTGCTTCTTTGAGGAGTTTTGTCTGTTGGATCGTGAGGACATGATGATCGGATCGTTGGATTGTGTGGATCCTTTGATCGGATGGTTGGATCATTGTGATCCTTGATCACTTTGGTCATTAGTATTAGGAATAGCTGATTTTATGTTTCTGATGGTTATTTATATTTTAGGATGAGTTATTTTCAGTTTATTGTATCATGGGACATATGAGGTACGCTTTTTTTTTAAATTTTTTTTTTAAATAAAATAAGTGAGGGGCATTTTTGTTAAAGCATATGGGTTGAGACTATAAAGGGGACATCCAACCCTAACCCATAATAGTGGAATGAAAAACAACTCTTTTGCTTGAAAAAGCTCTCTCATGTGATTTGAAATTCTCTTATGAAAAGAGACTATTTGATATGAATCCAAACGTGCGAAGCCAAGTTATCATTTTAATCTCTATCTTATTCTCTTCTAAAGGTATTTTTTTCCTCATCTATTCTCAAGTCTTTCTTTTTTACCAATTTTCTTCTATAAATCCCAAGTCCCTTTACCCTTTCCGTCTAAACCTAAAGCCGTTACCTAAATTCATCTTTTTATAGCCATCTCTCCGTTTTCTTCCCTTTCTTCAATCCCTCTTCCTATCCTATAAACCAGCCTAAAACCCCAATTCCCAATTTCCTACGAAACCCTACTAATCCCCAATTCCCTACGAAATCCTAAATGCTTAATTCCCAAATCCTAAATCTCCAATTTTTCCCAAAATTCCCCGAACCTCTTGAAACCCTAACCCTATAATTGCACAAATCTGCCCATTGAATTAGAACCATACCTATGCTAACGTGAGAGTTTCAATCTCTCATTGGGCCTTAGATTTTCATGCTTATGTGGGATTGTGATTTAATGTAAATCTGAATTTTATTATCTATTCGGTACTCTTTTAATCATGTAGAATTGCATGTTATTATATTTGACTTACTTTGATTAATCCATTAATAATCTCCTACTTCCAAATGGTTAGATCACATGTCTTACATCAAAATTTTGTATTAGAGCAATGATTTTAGTGTAGGTATACAAAGGGTTAGCACATTCATCACATCTAGAGTCTTGTTAGTGCATGCATTGCATATAGAGTCTAGGTTTACATTTTTGTGGTATTGAAGTTACTCAATTTTTCTTTGTCATAACATAATACTTAAGAGTCTTACGTTTTAGGCCCCTTACTTTGTCCCTTGTTTATACCTACCCATTTTGGGCGAGGTGTTGGTATTCACCCTACCACTATGAGCCAAGATTAGATTCTAAAAACTCTTAATGCCATAGATAGACGACTGGAGGTCCTTGAGGCTCAAAGCAGAACCACCAACAACCGACCCGACTAACAATCGTATAGCTCAGTTGGAGACTTTCCTTCAGGGCTTGTTTGATTTTTTTTTAAAATTCCTGGTAAATACCCTGTAAATGGGTAATAATTATTTCCTCGGGTGTTTACAACAAATTTCCCAATGCTTGATTTGACTGTCTACTTTTACACACAAAAATCGAGAAAGTTGCAAAATATTTGTGGGTCCCACCATGATACATGTCGCTTATCCAAACTGTTCATCCATTATGTTAGCTGAATTCATGGCATTAGCCAAAAAATAGGCATATCCAAAGCTCAAGTGGACCACGCCATAGTAAAAAGAGATTCGAACACTTACCGTTAAAAACTTCTTAGGGCGACTGTTTCTTTTAGTGTGGGCCACTTGAGTGTTGGATTTGCCTCATTTTTCGGCTCATGCCTCAAAATGTTGTGGAAAAATGGATGGACGGAACGGATGTATCATATACATCACCTTGGAGTCCAATATTTTAAACTAACTCTTTCGAACCGGTTTCCAAAGCAGAAATTCAAATGAATTTTCAAACGGGGGGAAAGGGTAATAATTACCCATTTATAGGGTATTTACACCTGCTTTGAAAAATCAAACACACCCTCAGCCAAACCCTGACAATGGGGAAGATGGACAATCTTAAGTGGGAAGTGCAGGGGAAGCTCACGTGGGAGGTCACGTTGGAGGACATGGAAGAGGCCGTGGCCGAGGTGTAGGCCATAATTGGGTGTGTACCCAACCAACTCTTGGAGAGTATCATGATCATTACGATCTAGATGAGCACATTTTGAAAATTGTCAAAATTGAGGCTCCTAGCTTTGATGGTCGTCTGGACCCAAAAGCTTTTCTCGTCTGGCTTGCGGACATGGACCCACTACTTTTGAATGGTATGAGATGTCTGATCACCGTCGTGTGAGGTTTGCCAAGATAAAGTTGGTGGACTAGGCTAAATTACTTTGGACCAATCTTGAGCGCAAGTTAGAAAGGTCTGGACATGACTTGATCGTAAATTGGGTCTAGACGGAGGAAGCGCTAAAGGAAAAATATCTTCCTCACATTGCTAAGAATTATCGGATCAATAACAATTCCTTCGCCAGGGAACAATGCTTGTGATGGATTACATCACCAAATTTGAAGAATACATGATGCGATATAACGTCAATGATGACCTACTATTGACTCTTTCTCATTTTAGGATGGGTCTCCGATCCAATATTCAACACGAGTTGCTCTCTCATGATGTTGGTACCCTTGAGCATGCCTATTAGCTGGTATGAGAACTTGAGCAGTACTTAAAACTGCAATTTGGGAGACGGTTTCACTCTCGTGAGTACAATGTTAAGACTACTCCCCAAGGAGCTAAGTTTAACTTTAGGAACCCAAACCCTTTTTTGGCACTCAAAAGTAACCAAAATGACTTCAAGGGTAAAGGAGTCGCCGGTACCAGTTCACGAGGAGGCAAACCTAGGTGGTGCTATAATTGTCAAGGATATGACCATTTTGCTTATGAGTGTCCCACAAAAGATTGACCTAAGACCCTTGTGATTGGAGAGCGTGAGGAAGATGAAGATGATTAGGGTGACTGTGAAGAGGAAGAATATCACCCTGTAATTAGTGCAATTGATGAAGAAGAAGTAGAGGCCGTCCCATTTGCAATTGTTAGATGCGTCTTAGCTTATGCTAAGAGCATTGATGATTGGCACAGGAATACCATTTTCTATACTTACTCAAGTGTGCTGAGAAAAACTGCAAAGTGATTGTCGATAGTGGCAGTTGTACGAATGTTGTATTCGTTAGCACTATCTCTCGTTTGGGCCTGAAGCCCACTCCTCACCCCTAGTCTTATAGAGTTTCATGGGTTGCCATGCTCTCTATGCCAATCTCCCAGTGTTGTCATGTTCCCATCAAATTCGCATCTTATAAAGACTCGCTGTGGTGTGATGTTTTGTCTATGGATGTAGGCCACATCATCTTGGGTAGGCCTTGGCTCTTTGATCGTGATGTAACAATATTCGGTCGCTCGAATGTTTGTTCCTTTATGCGTGATGGTAAGAAGATAAAGTTAAATCCTCTTCCACCCAAGAGCACCCCATAATTTAAGAAAGAAGACGTTAAAAATGGTGGACAAAAGGATGTGAAGAAATTGCAACCCAAGTCTCTTCACGTATTAAACGCAAAAGAGTTTGAGCGGGAGACTAAGACAGATTCGATGATGTATGTCCCCATGAGTAGAGAGGCTATATCCGAGGTTACTGTAAAGTTGTCACCTAAGGTGAGTCCAGTGCTGGAGGAGTTTAGTGATGTTTTTCTTGAGGATTTATCGGATGAGCTTTCACCCATGAAGGACATTCAATATGCCATTTATCTTGTTCCCTGGTCGACTCTATCAAACCTTTATTATTATTAAACGAACCCTGCGGAGCATGCGGAGTCGAAGAAGCATGATTCCATTTTTGTGGTAGTGGATTGCTTTTTCTAAAATGGCCCATTTCCTACCATGCTCAAAGACGTTCGATGCCTCCAACATCGTGAATCTATTCTTCGCGGAGGTAGTTGGTTTACATGGTTTGCCGACAACCATTGTGTTTGCCAGGGATGTTAGGTTTTTGAGTTGTTTTTGGAAGATATTTTGGCACATGATGGGCACGAGATTACAATTTTCATCGGCACACCATCCTTAGACTGACAATCAGACAGAAGTGGTCAATAGGAGTTTAAGGAACCTATTATGGTGTCTTGTGGGTGACCATATTAGGATTTGAGATGCAATTGCAGTCTTATCTGTATCCGAGTTTGCATATAATAGTTCAGTCAATAGGTCAATAGGCATAAGTCCCTTTGAAGTTGTGTTTGGTCATAAGACTAGAAAACCTATTGACCTTATTCCCATCTCAATCTCCCATAGGCTTTCAAAGTCTGCAAATGCATTTGCACACCACATTCATAACTTGCATACGAAGATTAGAAAACAGATTAATGTACGTAATGAAAAATATAAGAAACTTGTGATTCTCACCGTAGGTTCAAAGAATATTAGATAGGTGATAGAGTGATGATAAGGATAAGGCTTGAACGGTTTCTACAGGGTATTTTTAAAAAAATTACAAGCTCGCAGTGCTGGACCATACAAGATTTTGAAACAATTATGTCAAAATGCATACTTGGTAGATCTTCCACCTAGTATGGGTATTAGTGCTACATTCAATGTGGAAGATCTTGTGCCTTTCTAGGACCCCTCTCCTGACCCGGATGATGACACACCTGACTTATCCCATCGCTCATGGACCTTACCTGACTCATTTTCTTTGCCTCCACCACCTTTTCCATCCTAGATACAAGCAAAGAAGAGATGATATTTTGGACAAGCAGGTGGTTTTCACTCGTCATGGGGGCTTTAAAAAATATTTAGTCAAGTGAAAATATTGACCAGTTGATTACATGTGGCTCACAGAGGCGGATTTGTAGCAACTTGACCCGGATCTCTTGGTGTGGTATCACAACTTTATTTCGCCAGAGGTGAAATCTTTTTAGCCGGGGGAGTTGATGAGGACATTTGACCATTTAGAGTATACTAGAGGAGGAGGTCGGCCCAACCTTTACTTTGGCTCGATGACTTGTACATGGGCCCGGGTGGGCCGCACTGAGGACTTGAAAACCCCACATGCATGATCGTGCATCTTACACTAAGAAGATGAATGTGGGCTACTTCTTTGAGGAGTTTTGACCATTGGATCACGAGGACATGATGATCGGACCGTTGGATCGTGTGGATCCTTCGATCAGGTAGTTTGATCATTGTGATCCTTGATCACTTTGGTCATTAATATTAAGAATAGCTGATTTTATGTTTTTGATTGTTATTTATAATTTAGGATGATTTATTTTCAGTTTATTGCATCATGGGGCATGAGGTATGTTTTTATTTATTTATTTTTAAGTGGGGTATTTTTTTTAAAACACATGTGTTGAGACTATAAGGGGGAACGTCCAGCCCTAGCTCATAATGGTGGAATTAAAAACAACTCTTTTGCTTGAAAAAGCTTTTTTTCTCATGGGATTTGAGATTCTCTTTTGAAAATAGACTATTTGGTATGAATCGAAAGGTGTGAAGCTAGTTATCCTTTTCATCTCTATGTTAGTCTCTTCTAAAATGTATTTTTCTTTTCTCATCTATTCTCAAATCTTTCTTCCTTGCCACTTTTCTTCTATAAACCCTAAGTCATTTTACCCTTTCCGTGTAAACCTAAAGTCGTTTCCTAAATCCATCTTTTCCTGGCCATCACTCCAAATCCAACCCATCACCACCATCCCCACACGTACGAATAGGGCCGTATGCCTTTACGGTCCCTCCATTTTCTTCCATTTATTCAGTCCCACTTCTTATCCTATAAACCCTAGCCTAAAACCCTAGTCCCTAATTTCCTACGAAACCCTAGTCCTTACTCTCTTATTCCACAAAATTTTCAAAATCCCTTGAAACCTTAACCCTAGAATTGCGCAAATCTGCCCATTGAATTAGAACCATACCTATGCTAATGTGAGAGTTCCAATTTCTCATTGAGCCTTACATTTTCATGCTTATGTGGGATTGTGATTTAATGCAAATTTAAATTTTATTATCTATTTGGTACAAGGTATTCTGTATTGGTAATGATGGCCATAACGGTCACCACCGTTATCGATATGAGTATTGGTTGTAACTTGTAACGGCCGATACATGGGCATAACGGTTGTTACAACTCCTATAACGGTTTATTTTTATTTTAATTTTTTGCCCAAAATTTTTTAGAAAAATATCTAGAAAATATAGAATAATGGAAATATTCCAAATCTATATTCATTTTTATTTTTTTTTGGTTTTGAACATGTTTTTAGTAGCTTAAAGGTCCACTTTTGGTGAGAGTGTTGTATTGGGTTGTTTGGTGAATTTATGAACATGGCATCACAATCCAGCTTTAGAAACAGAAATTAAAAAAAATACATGTATACCACGTTTTTCGAATTTTTTGAAAAAATGGCCCTCGGAACTTCTAGTTACCAAGATCGCTTCAATCTTCTATTTTAATATTAAAAATTATAGTACAAGTAGTCGAAATCTGTTGTAGGATGATGTAGGAAATTTTTTGGAATAAGAAAAATGAAAAAATGAGAGAAAAATGAATTTAAATAGAAAAAAAGAAGTGATTGTTATGCCCCATAATGGCCCCTGTAACGGCCGATACAGTCCAGAAAAATTAACTGCTACTTTTCACCCCTGTATCTCGTAACGGTCACGACCATTATCTATACATATCGACCTTTACGAACGTATCATAATGGATATAGAACATCTTGATTTGGTACTCTTTTAAACATGGTTGAATGACATGCTATTATATTTGATTTACTTTGATTAATCCATTGATAATATCTTGCTTCTAAATGGTTAGATCACGTCCTACATCAGTTTCTTATCATGCCATTCTTTGTCATGTTTTTTTTTTTTTTTTTTCCTATTTGGCTTGAATCTAGAACAGTGAGTCTCTAACATGGCTTGCTGGAGAGTCTGGGTAAAAGAGGAAGTGTGACCCTCTGGCATGGCTTGTTGGAGAGTCCGGGTAAAAGAGGAAGGTTGATGTCAAGTGTCATCTGATCAAAACACCTTTGCTAATCTGCCATTTAAAAGTCAAGTTCCAAGTTGCTAGGGCCTAGGAGTAAGGCTAAGATGATGATGATGCTGATGATGAAGGTTTCAATTTGGAAGGTTACTTAAACCGTCCCTCTCCATCAGCCCTTAGCTGTTATAGCATAAGAATAGGCTGTTGACATTGAGACATTGTCATATTAGCTATGGTAGGATTACCTACTGGTTCGTTGCTGTTATAGCATAAGAATAGGCTATTGACATTGAGACATTGTCATTGTCATATTAGCTATGGTACCTATTGGCAATCCACCCTAAATGGGGTGGAGCAAAATTACCTAGAGTTCGGTGTGAAAATGCCATTGCATTAATCACTTAAGGGTGGATTAAAATTACCTAGAGTGCATTAATCACCCCTGGTGAGGAGTCTGGAATACAAGACCTCCTGCTTTGATAACACTTTGATGCAGGACAATTAACCACTTGCTCTAAAAACTCGAATTGATAGAGCGTGATGAATTAATTCCTTTATCTCCTAGCCCAGGCCCCGCATCCCATGGGTTACGTCCTCAGCCAAATCACCCTCGTGGGCCCCACATCACCCGAACTACTCACCTCATACGGGCCGCTTACTTCCAGTGTGCCCCCGCATCCCATAGGCCACCACACTTGAGCCCGGTGTGAAAATGCTCCTGCATTATTGTTCCTTAAAGTGAGAAATTGAAATAATTTATTGTGTGCATCAGTTGGTAAAGAGGTGAAGAATAAACACTAGCATAAAGTTGACATTCATTTGATTCATTTCGAAGAAGTCTGGTTTAGCTGATTAAATGATTTTTTATTTATAAGCCTTGTTGGGAATATTTCTAAAATTATCACAAAATGCATTTGTTCAACAACTTAAAGAAGTTATGTTGAGCATTATTTCCTCCTTTTAAGGTGCCTTTGTTGAAGGTAAACAAGTCCTTGATGAAGTCCCCATTGCTAATGATTGTATCCATTTCAGAAAGGAGGTAGAGACAGTTGGCAGGTAAGATTGATATGGAGAATGCTTAAGATCATGTATAGCGAGATTTTCTCTTTTCATGTTACAATAGGTTTGGTAATGAATGGCACAAGTGGTGACAGAATGCATGGCCACATCTTTTGCTCTGATTCTAAATGGGTCGCTAGTTGCTTATTTCCTCAATTAGAGGGGTTAGTGTCAGGTTGGCCCCTTTTCCCCATTCCTATTTCCAACTATAGGTGAAGGCCCAAGTAAAATGTTTCAAAGGGCAGAGGTCACAAGCTTCTAAAGGGTTTCCATGTTGCAGGTTCCTCGGTGATAGTATCTCATCTGCAATTTGCCAATGACACTTTAGTGTCGTACCATGTGTCCATGGGTAATGATATCAAAGGCCTCTTTAGGTTTAACTTGGTAAAAGATGTGATGGCTGCTATTGCGATGGATGAGAAGGTGATGAGATGATTATGGAAAGGCTTGGGTTGTAAGATTGAGAAGTTTTCTTTTGTTTTGTTTTGTTTTTGTTTTTTTTTTTTTTTTTTGAATCACCGATCTTGGTCTACTGTTGAGGAGGGCTAGGCCTTCTATGTGTCTTTGCAGGACCCAGTTGTAGAAAAAAAACAAGGCTCGTGCTATGGAGTATGCATTATCTAAGGTTGTCAGGATTAAGTTCATGAAAGCAATCTTATTGAATCTTCTAGTGCATTATTTATCCTTAATCAAAATCCTTGTAGTGGTCGCCAAGAAGTTGGAGAAGATGCAAGGAGACTTTCCATCGCAGAATAAATTCCACCTAGTTGACTTAAGGGCTTGTTTGATATTTCAATTCATTGGGAAATACCATGAAAATATGTAATAATTATTTCCCCTGTATTTACCTCACTTTTTTCAATGTTTGATTTGATGACATGCATTTTTGACACAAAAACCAAGAACGCCACAACATATTTGTGGGTCCTACCGTGATGCGATCGCTTATCCACACCGTTAATGTATTATGCCTGATGAATTTATGGCATGAGCCAAAAAACGTGGCATATTGAAAGCTCAAGTGGACCACGCCACAAGAAAAAGGGTATGAAACACTTACCATTAAAAACCTCTCATGCCCACTGTTTCTTTTGGTGTGGGCCATTTGAGTATTCAATCTGCCTCATTTTTCAGCTCATGCCTTAAAATATTGTGTTAAAACGACTAGACGGAATGAATTTATCATATACATCACCTTGGGGTCCACAAATTTAAAATAACTCTTTAAAACCGGTTTATGAGGTAAAAGTGCGGTGGATTTTCAAAGGATTTTCAAACAAGTGAAATGGTAATAATTACCCATTTCACGGGTATTTACACAGCCACTGAAAATCAAACCCGCCCTAAAGGAAGCCCTAAAGTCTAAAAAGGAGGGTCGCATCCATTTACGGCGGTTGACGGGAGAGAAATTGTAGTCTCCTAAGCAAATTGTGGTGGAAATTTAGTAAAGAGAAGATGACTATTTGGATGAAGGTCGTGTGCAAAAGTACGGCTGATCTAATAGGAGGTGGATCCAGTTAAAATGAAATGTGGCAAAGGTTTGGGCATATGTGAGGATATTTATAATAGGGCAGATGATGAGAAGAAAAGATTCATGATGGTAAAGGGTGATAAAGTGCATTTTTGGGAGGAGAAATGGCTTGTGATAAACCATTGGAAATGGATTTCCCAACTCTTTTTAGGGCAAGTTCAATTTGAGAAGGAATCTAAAAGATGATGAAGCTGATGCTTTTTGAAATTTGCTTGAAATGCTCCGGTCTGTTTTCTTTCTTGAAGAGGTGGAAAACTCTTATGCATGAATGGAGTTGTCAGTGGCACGGGTGCAGTTTAGGTCCTATAGTACCCACATTCTAGAGCTAATTGGGTTTGGGTCTTGTTGGGTCTAGGTTTAGGTTTAGTGGGTTTGAGTCCCTACCTCAATGGTAGACTTTGAGGAGTTTCAACATGAATTCTTGGGTTCGATACCCATAGGTGGTGAAATCCCACTACTGCGTGTGTGGGTGTGTGTCGGGTGCGTGTGTAAAAAAAATAAAAATTAAAAAAGTCTAGGTTTAGATCTTAATGGCTTGGAGCAGGATCTGATTGGTTTTGGGTACCCGTTAGGTACCATCAAGTCTTTGTATTGAGGTTTTGAGTTGGGTTTGGGACAAATAAAACCATTTAAAGCCCCCAGTGGATGGATTAGATCTCATACACATGCCACTTTAAGACACATTGTGTGCAAACGGGTTCTCTTACATTTGTGAGGCTTAAGAAACCTCATTTCTTTTGCTAGGATAATCAACATGCATGCATACAGATCCCCCATGCCAAGAGAGAAACAGATCCCCTATAGAGGACGACATAACCCAATTGGATCCAAAAACCAAGAGAATGCTACACGCAAATCCCCCATGCCAAGAGAGGAACAGATCCTCTATAGAGGACGACATGACCCAATTTTATCCAAAAGCCAAGAGAGTGCTATCCCATTCCCCTAACGCAAATGGACAGTGGATAAAGACATAATCCACTGATTCTTTGCTCTTTCATAGGATACAAACATTAGGTAAGATCATCCCATGCTCGTGGAGGTTATCCATGGTAAGAATTATGTTTCTTCCAGCCAACCATGCGAAGGCCACCACTTTTAGTGGCGCGTGGGAACGCCATATAGGGCTTGTGATTGAGCAGTACACTTCTAAGTTCGACCCACGAACAACCTTAAGAAAAGATTTAACTATTAGGGCACCTGATTTGTCTTTCATCCAATAAGGGTTATCTAGCACATTAGGGGCTGGGTGAACTCCTTCAAGGAGGGCTAGTGGGTTGGTGAGCTCATCTATATCAGAGTCCAAAAGGTTCCACTTGCAAGGGAAGGCCCATGAACCACTATTTCCATGAGAAGAGAAGCATTCCACTACTGATATGGCTTGATTCAAGCATAGACCCAAAATGGTGGGGAACCGAGATCTAAGGGTGAAGTTCCCTGGCTAGGCATCAGCCCAAAACTTTACTTTGACTCTGCTACTTACCGAGTAGCCAATCTTGGGAAGCACCTTTAAAGCTATGTTGGAGATGGACTTCCACACAAACAAAGCCTTATACACTAGCGATTCCTAGGTCCACCTACCCATACTAGAGAGACCATCTATGTTGTCAAATCACATAAAATTGCACAAGCCATCAGCCCGGGCTGATTGCTTATGCCATCAATTAATTGCATAAGCGATCGTTCAAGCTGATGGCCTTTTTTTTTTTTGAAAAATTTAAAAGGAAAAAGATAGATTTTTTTTTTTTTTTAAAAAAAGAAAAACTATGTATAATTACTACACGTGATTGGATTGGGTTTATTTACCTATTTCATTGTAGTTTGACTATTAGGCCATCTATATGATGAGTTACATTATATTATATACAACAAAAGAAATTTAAATAATTAACAAGTTACACTAAGAAAGAATTAATTATTAAAAGCTAAAAATATAGAAATCGTATTGATAACTTGAATCTTGATGAGTTGATGCATACAATACAAGTTACAAGTTACAACTTATTACAATCTACAAGAAACTTGACTGTTGGCCATTATGCCATGGCATACTTTCTGCATGGCATAAGCGATCTGAGCCATGGTATGCGATTATGGGATCGCATATGACAACGCTAGAGACCATATTTGTCCAAATGACCTTTCTCCAAAGGCTATTCTCCTCCACCATGAACCTTCAGGCCCATTACCCAAGAGCATGAAGTTGACCTCCAAATTCGTCAAAGGGTCTACACACCTGGTAACGACCTTGATTTCTGTGACCCACTTGATACCCTGGCTAAACAAATTAATATTTGAATTTTCTTTTATTAATAAAACCAAACACGTAGCCCAGTTACTAGAAGCACTCTCGGAAAAGGGTTAGATCAGTGGATCGGTTCCCCGCACCGTAGGAATTATATTTTTGTGAAAATCCACAAAACCCTAGTGAAATCTTCTAGAATCAGGACTCTCACTCTATTTAAGGGGAGGTTTGCATGAAATTCCTGGAGAAAACCCTAAACCTAAAAGAACAGCCGTAGCGGAGAGAGAAGCCTGCAAAAGAAGAGCCTCTGCTGGTAAGTTTTCCTCTTCCTATCCTTATTTTTCTGTAAATCCCCACCTAAAACCCCTAGATCTAACCAATGGATGTGGCGAATTAATTCTACGTCCATTGTTTTGATCTATGGAGAAGCTTTTGAATAAATGAAACGGTTTTCCGCGTTATTTCTGCGCATTGGGAAGATCGGCTTTGAGAAATCTAGCCGTGTCAGTCTAGGAAATTCAAATCAAAGGATCCTAAAGCCGAATTATGTTAGGACCTCGAATTCTGGAGTGATCCGGCTAAGGAATTCCCACAATGATTTGCGAATGGTGTAGTGTCGATAGTTATGTTGTAAAACAATTTTTAATCACCAGTTATAGATTCTGAATATTCGGATCTAAGCAATCCTTTGGTTTCTCCGAATTCAACTATGAGAAAAAACCTAGAAGTTTCAGAAAAATC
This sequence comes from Magnolia kwangsiensis, assembly GCA_037074715.1. Lineage (NCBI taxonomy): Eukaryota > Viridiplantae > Streptophyta > Magnoliopsida > Magnoliales > Magnoliaceae > Magnolia > Magnolia kwangsiensis. The sequence goes on from CM073574.1 coordinate 22,390,188, forward strand.
GTACTATGTAACTGAACCTATCTAACTTCAGTCACTCAATCGATTGAAGAGATTTTTGTCAAGCAACTAAAATTTAAAATTCGTAACTTGGTTCGACTGATCGAACTCGAGGGTCTATCGATCGAGGGGGTCCTTGAGCGATCCCGATTCATCGAACTCATTTGATCGATCGAACCCAAACCTGATCTGATTTCTTAACAGGTTCAATAAATGGGACCCGGACCCATTAAAATGGGGTTGGGTCCATTGGGTACTTGTGGGTCCAGGTACCCATTGACAACCCTACATATGAAAAAGAAATGCCTTGGGTAATTTCTCCACAAAATATTTCTTTGAAGCTCTTTCAATGGTGGAATTTTCTGTCTCTTGCATTGTTTGGGATTCTGCTTAAAAGTCACTGCATTCATGAGGGTGGCGGTGACAGATGAAGTTCCTTCCTTGGATCATTTAGAGAGTATGGGTTGATACCATCCTAACTTTATATGATCCATGAAGAGGACGAAATCGTGCATAAACTTTTCCTTCATTGCGCCATGGTTAATTCAATCTAGCAACCCTTTCCAAACATGTTTGGAATCTCTCAGGCGTTTAGGAAAAAAAATTGATGCGGTTTTCAGCTGCTGGTGTAATTGGCCAGGTTCCTACTTTTGGGTTCTTTCTGACCTTTGCTCATTCAAAGAAAGAGAAAAAGTTCTATGGAGGTTGCAACCTTATGTGCTATGTTGGGAATTTTGGAAGGAAAGAGAACCAAATTTTCAATGAAGAGTGGGTCTTTGAATCAAGAATAAGAGACAACTAAAGGAAGCATCAGCGTTTAGGCAGCTTTCCACGCCAACTTTTCCTAGGCATTTCCTTATTGGACTTAAGCAGGAATTGGCTATTTATTGTGACCGCTGATGTTCTGACTGCCATCCAGGTGACGTAATGTTTCCTACCTCTAGTGGGTGTTTGGAAGACTCAATTTCGATGGACGCCTGTAGGTAACCTAGGCCCTTCTAGAATTGTTGGAATCCCTACAAATGAAAATGGTTGCACTTAAGTGTTGTCACATCCAATAGCATAGGCGATTATGCGCTCACATATACCATTTGGAGACCATGGACTGCATATGCCATGGTGGCATACACAATTTTTGTACTGTTAGGCATTATGCGGTATCACAAAGAAGTATGCAACTGCATAAGCCACAATTATGTGATTCTGCTATCTCATACTTGGCATATTCATTTTTTTTAAAGTTTTTTCCATTTCCGTCGATTTTTTTTGGGGGTTGTGCGGTCGCATATGTGCACAACCCTCTTGGGTCGCATGCGATTGCTTATGCCATTTGAAAATAGTGGTTGCACCCGTATGTGTTTTTAGGTCCAATTCCTTTGGTAGGTGCACTTGTGACTGGGTCTCTCTTTTGAGAGAAGCCCTCCCTATTTTTAGTAGCAAGTTTTGTGGGGATGTCCTTATGGAGATTGACTCAATTGAGGGTCCTTAATTAGGTGATGAATGTGGGAGTCAAGCCATGGGAGCTGTGGTTTGTGTTTATGAAGTTAGGTATTTTGGTTCCACAGGCAAAACATTTTGTTTACCCACATCGGAAGTGATTTCTGATGCCAATGTGTTGGCGAAGGAGGGTGTGAGCCACCGGGCTCTTTGTATTGGCAATTCTCTTCCCCTTTTGTAATGCTTTGCTCATTTCCTAATAAAATTTCCATTACCTTCTCAATAAAATTTGTAAGCCTAAAACTTGAGGAGTTGGTTTGTTAATCTTTTTTCTTTATATTTCAAAATCCTCAAACCCTAGCACTTCAATTCCTCGGTTCTTCACTTTTATCTCACTATTTGCCATATTGAGGGATGCACTACTTTTACTTTGTTTCTTATGTTCACATCTTTACTTCTGCTGTTGCTGGTGCATAAACTGGTTTACTTAATCTATTTATTGGCACTTTTCTTTTTCTTTTTTTTCTATTGTTTTAGATTATACCGCAAATACATATTTGGGGCATCGGACGAAGTTGAGTTGAAGTTTGTGCAGAGGTACCCTTTCCCTTTTAAAATTTTTTTTCTGGCAGCGCCTCACGTAGTTAGGTTTGGTAGTGTTTCCTGTTTCTTTTATGGCTAATGCATAAAGAATTCCAAACATTGAACAGGAGGAATCAAGAGGACTTGAATCTATTGAGTATAATTTTGAATCAAGAAATCAGAAGGTTATCGACACAGGTATACATTTTTCGTGCACCTTTGCTTTGACGAAACTCCCACTCCCACTAAAGGAAATTAAGATGGTGTCATAAAAAGTGGCACCATTGGATGGCTGATAATGAAATAATTCTAGTAATTATGGATGAATGGTGGTTATTTACAGATGCTAACAATAGGAAAAATCATGATTTGGAAAAGAAAGATCTTTTTTTTTTTTTTTCCTCTTTACAATTTTTTTGGAAGGCAATTATTTTGAAGGTATAATTTTTTGTTTGTATTGTACATGGCAAATTGCATCATAAATCTTAAGATTTTCTAATTTTATAAAGAATGAAAAAACTCTGAAAAGTAATAATCATCATCATCTAAGACTTATCCCAAGTCCCAACTTGTTGGGGTCGGCTACACGAATCCTGTTATGCTTTTCCACTCCATCAAGGGCCATAACCTCTGTTAGACTATAGATCATCAAGTCATCTGAAAAAAAATAAAATCAGAAAAATTAAGTAGGAATAAGGACAAAAAAGACACCCTCTATGGGTCAAACTTCTCCCTTACTTTATTTTCCTTCCACCCGTGTTTCTTGGTGGACTCATATGACTCAATATATTAATTGAAGAAACCTAGATTAATCTTTTTGACAGGTGATTAGAGTCAAATGGTCGCTGCATGCCAGAGAGGAGATTGTCTTCGAGCTTCTTCAGCATTTGAGGGGGGTTGCTGCAAGGAGTTTATTGGAGGGAATAAGAAAGAGTACAAGGCAAATGATAGAGGAGCAAGAAGCAGTCCGTGGTCGCCTGTTTACCATTCAGGATGTCATGCAGAGCACCGTTCGTGCATGGTTGCAGGTTTGTTGGTAATATCTTTGAAAGGCATGTCTAGATCACATATGTTGTGTTCCATGTTTGTGTGTGGACGTGAAGTGCATAACAGAGATTAATGCATATCCATGCATGGTACATCAATGTTGCATACTTGCATATGAATGTTGTTTTTTTGCTTGTATCTGATTTATTTGTAGGCAGCCGGTTCACCTTTCACGTTCTTGACCATGATACATACAATACATTCTGTATGTATGCAGGTATATATTCACATGGATAACAAGTTTTCTATAAGGGCCCGTTTGGATTCAAAATTTGTTGAAGTAGAGATTATCAATAAGGGCCTGTTTGGTTTGGTGTAAATGCATGTAGATGGTGGTAAATTCATAATTGTGACAACTGCTTGCTGTTTGCAATAGAGTCGGAATTTCACCTTGAAAATTGGGGAAAACTCAACCTAGTAACAGGTGGTCCTTAGATGTATGTGTTATATCCATGCCATCCATTCATTTTTTAAGATCATTTTAGGGCATGAGCCCTAAGGTGAGGAAAATCCAAAGCTCAAGTGGACCACACCACAGAAAACAGTGGGGATTGAACGCCTACCATTGAAAACCACTTGGGGGCTACTGAAGTTTTGGATATGCCTCATTTTTAATGAATGGACGGTGTGGATAAAACACATACATCATGGTGAGGCCCACATAGATTACGTGATGCAATCGGAGTCTCTTTTCAAATTCCGTACCTATCAACATCTTTACTGGATGGAAATACCAAAGTAGGTAATCATTACTTATTTACAACCATTTACATGCATAAGCAACTAGCCAAGCATGCTCTAAAATTACATGCGGTGGTGGGTCTACTGGGACACATCATCGAGGTGGATGTCATTCACATCTTGCCGATTTGTCAATGTGGGGCCAACTGACCAGGTTCCAAGCAGTACCTAATGTATTACATGTTCCTGCTGTTGATGTTGCAAACAGGACAGAAGCCTCCGTGTTACACACAACTTGGCTGTTTTTGGTGGTGGTGGCCTTCTTCTTTCCATTATCACTGGTCTCTTTGGGATCAATGTGGACGGGATACCTGGAGCTGATGGAACTCCATATGCGTTTGGTCTGTTTGCTGGAATCCTATTCTTCATAGGAGCAGTACTGATCGGGCTTGGGTTGATCTACCTTGGGTTGAAACGGCCTGTCACAGAAGAGCAGGTTCAAGTGAGGAAGTTGGAGCTCCAACAGATGGTGTCAATGTTCCAGCACGATGCAGAGCAACATGCAAAGGTCCGACAAGCGGTTTATAGAAATAATCTGCCTCCAACTGCTGCAGATGTGATGCCCGATGAAGCAGAGTATATACTCATCAGCTAAAGATTGCTCCCAGTAAACGTTCTTAATAGATTTCTTGTTAAATCCTATTTCACCTTGTTGCTTGGAATTTGGGAATTACCTACTGGACTACTAGTTCATTTTCCACCATTTCTTAGATGGTGCTGACTCATCCACCATACACATAGCATACATGCATGTTACTCTAGAATGCTCGAATCATAGGCCCAATTGGCAACCACACTGATTGGAGGTTCTTAGCTGATATCAGCTGTTGAGTTGGGACCCTGGGCAGTCTCTTTTAAAGCTTGTTTGGATAACACTGAATTCGTGCAAAAATGAAAATTGTTTTCCTCTGACAAAGCAGTTAGGCTTTTTGGACACATGAGTTCCCCACAGTACCATTCCTCTGATCCATGGTCAAAATTCTCTAGCACAAGAAATAAGATAACAGTTGCTTAATGAATTTGAGGATTCCACTTGCCATTTGAACAACCCACTTTTGGAATCCTATTTTCTATAGTGACCATGGAAATTACCATTGGGTAATCATCAAGTTATCCACGGAATCCAATTATCAAAACATGCCTTATACTAGTAATGTACTCGTTCCTTTAGCTGTTCTATACTTTGAAAGGGCTTATATGCGCAAATCACTTCTTTCCCTCTTTAAGTTTTCTTCTTTGTGAATGTCTTGATCCATGTTCTCGATCTATTATTGGCAATAGCATCTTTCTCCTAGGGATCATTTGGCTCCTGAGATTCCAGCCATTATGAGATGGATTCCATTAGTGAGGGGCTGAATTTATGCTTGGTCCCAAGAAAGGGTGGGACATGAATTCGAATGGGAATCTGATTCTAAAAAAGTTGCACCTTTCAATTTTCTCATCTTTAAGATCGGTTACAACAGATTGAGAAATGGATTCCAATACAACTGTCATGTTTTTGAAGGATAAAAAGTCCTTTGTCTCTTATGTCAGAACACAGAAACTAGATGCCTGAAAATAGCTTTCCAAATACCTAAACTGAAAGAATCTCTTTCACGGGAATTTGTTTCCTGGAATTCATCACCAGTGTTGTCAAAATCCTACAATTTATGATTTACGATTTACTATTCGAGTTGAATCTTAAGCAAAACGATTTGAATCCTACTTTGAATCCCTTTTTATATGATCCTATGATTTTATGATTTGAATCCTATGATTTATGATTCAAATTATATATGGTTTCTTCTATTTTAAGCCCCATGTGTCTTTCATTGTAGAGTGTTTTTTTTTTTTTTTTTTTTTTAAATTATTATTTTAATAATTATATCTTACTTCTTAACTAGTTGCAACACGAAATTGATGTATCACTTATCTGGAATGTTTTTATGGGTGTTTATGATCATGTTGGCTTATATGTATTGTGGAATGATGATTGGAAATCAAAATATCTTTTTTAATCGGTCTACGGAATTAAATGCTGCTTTTCAACATGATTCTACATTCAAGTAAGTTAACAAGAGCATAAATTATTAAAGGATCCTTGCATGTTTTTGAAGAAAATTTCTTGAAAGACCTGAAGATAAGAATCCTTTAACACAATCATGACATGACATTTGGTGCATGTTGATGGCAAAATGATGATTGCTGAGTTTTTATATTTTATATTCAGCCCGGAGCATGGATTCCTCCTAACCAAGAGTCCCGCCCTCTCTCAATTGTCTATCCTGTGCTCAAGAAGGTCCCCCAGTTATTTTTAAGAAGATCATAAAAAATCTTATAATTCATGATAAGATTCAACTTCTATTACGATTTTTCACAACATTGATCATCACCCATTTTAAGATTCTAGGATGCCGAATGATCCCTTGCTATAAATATGCCTAATGCCCTACCACATCACTTGCGATTTCATATGCATCATGCTCACATGCTAATAAGTGACAGGTTTGGTGCAGAGGAGCCATACTAATCCATCTGAGCCCTTCCATGAGGTGGGCCCTACCATGAAGATTTCACCAGGTAAATAAATCAGGCCAGCACACATTTGAGGAGTAGGATCCTAGAAAAACAATGGACAGTTGAAATCAGACCTGTCAGTTGTCTGTTGAATGGTTCAAATCTTCGATGCTCTCTTTGATTGATCCAGACCGTTAGTTAGGTGCTGCTTTGGATTGGCAAGGACCCGAGATCCAAAATTTATACTGAATGGACAATCAATCGTCTAGGCGAAAATTTCCCATATTGGAATACCCAGCCATTTTTTTTTTCTTCACATATTCAGTTGATTGTTGACTGTTGCTCAAATTTCTCCTAAACATCCATTTGAAAGCACGCTAGAATGGTCCACGAATGTGACCCAACAAATTTTTAATTTTTTGAAGAATAATGCACTTTATTAAAGGCTAAGTGTAAAAAAGAAAACAACAGAACAAAAGAAAGGAAAATAAAAGAGAAACCCCTCCAATGCACCCAATCCATGATGAACAAAACAACCCGACTGATAACTCCCTTAACGAGCCACTCGTTTTACGAAAATATTGAAGGGTCCTTTTACCCCAGATGGACAGTAGAAATAGCAAGGAAGGCAACCTTCCTTCCGATCCCACCAGCATGCCAAGAAAGGAAAAGGCCTCGGATTGAATTTGGCATCACCCATTACAAGCTGAAGGAAGACAATGGTGGACTAGACTATCCAAAGGGCAGTGAATGAAGAGGTGATCTACTGACTTGGCATCTCTAAGATGGAGAAGATAGATGTTAGGCAATGCCATTAGCCTATTGCCTTGCGGAAATTGTCGATAGTAAGGATTCTATTTCTGATAGCAAGCCATGCAAAAGCTGCCACTTTAAGAGGAATAAGTTTGGAACAAATAGGGCCATTATGATAAGAAGAGGTAGAATTTCCATTTTGCCTAGTGAACAAGGAGAAAGACGTTAAAAAATTTTCTGATTTAATAAGCCACAGCAATGAGCCTCTTACTCCTGGATAAGGATTGATCCCTTGCAAGCAAAAAAGAAGCAACAAGAAATCATTGAATTCAGAAATAGATCAATTTTGACAACAAGGAGTCCAAACACTCCCAATTTTGAACATTTAGAAGCAGCGGTCCACCGAAACATTAGCAAAAGAGCATCTGAGGGATGAAGAAGAAAAATATCTCGCAGTGAGGAATCTCCACACCAGATAATCCCAAAATCTAACTCTTGATCCATCCTCCCTAGCAAAATGAGTGACAACATTCCAAAGGAAAGTCGCTAGATATATAAAACCGTTCTTTATCCACTAACCCATAGCTGATGAACCATATTTTACAGCAACAATGTACTTCTACCAGCTTCCCTCCTTGATTCGAATCTCTAGACCCATTTCCCTAAGAGGCTAGAATTCACATCATTAAGCTAACAAATTTCGGCACTGCCTTTGGTACAGGATATACAAACCTCATTTCAACTGAGTAGAGATGGAACTTACTTTTAGATGATCCTCTTTGGCCCCTGTCAAAAAATAAAAAAAAATAATATATATATATATATAAATAGATATTGAGATTGGAGAGGATTGACTTCGGGCACTTGAATGAATCCTTCAAAGTTTATCAATATTGTCAAGGATTGACTTCGGGCACTTGAATAGCGACATAAAATAGATATGGAGATTGGAGAGAGCCACCTTAATCAGCACGATTTGGCCTCCAAAGGACAAAATTATGCTTTTACAAGGCGAGAGGTTCTCTCCATTCTCTCTATCACCACATCTTAAACATGTTTGACAGGCTTACCTATGTACAAAGGCAAGTCGAGATAGAAAGAGGAAAGAGACCTGACCTGACAACCAAAAGTGCCAACCAGCCGTGTCACCTTTTTCTTAGACGAGTGCATCCTGAACAACTTATTTTTGGCTAGATAAACATTGAGAGTCAAAACAACAAAATATCTGATGATCTTCTTGAGATTGTCCACCATGGATGCATTAACCTCATAAAAACAAGAGAGTACCATCAGCAATTTGAAGGTGGATGACGGTCTGAGGGACATTCTCAACCTCAAATTAAACTTCAGATGAGGCCAACCGATTGATTCTTAACCAACATCCTGCTCGGAGCTTCAGAATCCACAAAAAAAGGAGAAAGAAATCTTTCTGGCGAAGACCCCCTCAAGACACAGAAGAAACCAAATGGAGAGCCGTTAATAAAGATAGAGAACCTTGGCGAGTAAACACAAGCTTTAATTAAGAGTCAGCACTTAAGGCTGTGTTTGTTAACGCTTGGGGAAAATTTTCCTTGTTTAGTAGTGTTTATTAATGCATTGTTAACGCAGAAGATAAAAAGTGTTAAGGTGGTTTTTCACTGAATTCTTTTCGTGGAAGAAGTCTAACTTAATAGTGAACGTGGAACGCATTTTATGATTTTTCATTAAATAATATTTTTTCTTCCAAAAATACCCCTTTTGTTTGCGAAAAAACAAAATCAACCTTTAACATGTGGAACTTCTTTATACCCCATCATGATTTATGTGTTTGATTCACATCGTCCATTAACTTTTTCAGATAATTTAAGGGATTGAGTTCAAAATTGAAGCATATCCAAAGATCAAGTGGATCATACCACAGGAAAAGTGGGGATAATGATTTCCACCGTTGAAACCTTTCTAGGCCCCACATTGATGTTTATTTGTTATGCGACCTGTTCAGTATATCCATACGGGCATGGATGAAGGAAATACACAAATATAAGTTTGCTCCGAAACTTCCATGGCCCCCCAGAAATTTTCAACTGTAGGCCTTCAATTCAACTGTTTCTTGTGGGTGTGGTCCATTCGAACATTCTATATACTTCATTTTTGTGCTCAGGTGCTAAAATTATATGGTAAAATTAATAGAAGGAGCGGATCAGATACATAAATCATGGTGAACCTCACAAATTTTAATTACTACGTAATCTGCTTCCGTCAATCACCAGCCAATCTACTTCCTGGATGGACGTGGATCTACTTGAAGGCATTTCGCACGAGCTTTCTGTGAAATGTAGCTGGGGCTCAACGTGATGTTTGTGAGAAATCCATCCCGTCCATACTTTTTATCAGCCCATTTTAGAATTTTATATCAAAAGTGAGTAGGATACAGGACTCAAGTGGGCCCCACTAAAGGAAAAGGTGGGTATGGAAATACCTACCGTTGAAACCCCCAGGGGTTAACAGTGATGTTCACATGCCATCCATACCGTTAATAACGCCATTCTTGTTGGGATGAACTGCAAACACAAATATTAAAATATTAATTTGATTCAAAACTTCTGTAGTCACACTAATATTTCAACTGTAGATGTTCAATCATCACCTTTTAGGCCAACTTGAATATTGGATATAGTTCATTTTTAGTCTAATATCCTAACATGAGTTCACAGAGGGGATGGACGGGGTGGATTTCTCACAAAAGTCTGGGTGAGCCCTAGATAGGCTTCCAGCGCAAGAAGCCTTTAGTAGGAAATCCACGTCCAGATCCGGACGGAATTGGGAAGCGGATTGGCTGTTGAAACCGCACACCTGCGCTGGTGTATTGACGCCAACAATTATGTGGGTCTCATCATGAGGAGGTATTTGTTATATCCAAACTGTCCATGAATATTTTGAGCCAGTTATTAGTCTTGAGCCAAAAAATAAGACAGATCCAGAGATAAAGTGGACCACACTACAAAAAGCAGTGGGGGATTGAATGTCTACCACTGAAACCCTTTTGGGGTCAGAGAAGTTTCGGATCAAGTGGATATGATTCATTTTTCAACTAATATTTTAAAATAATCTTAAAATTTTGATGAACAGTATAGATATAATAAATACATCATCATAAGGTCATGTACGCTTGGAGCAGCATCCGTACTGTGTCTTCACATGACATGTATCGGCACTACCTATATAGTTGTACGCGGATTGCATCCTACCCCTGATCCATCCGGTCAGGGTTCAGTGGGGCCAACCGTGATGTAAGTGTGTTATCTGTCATTACTTTTTTGATATTATTTTAATTTTTTATCTTAAAAATCATGTAGGTCCACAACTCCAGTGGACCAGTGGACCACACCAAAGGAAGCTGCAGTGATAATAACACCCACCGTAAAAACCTTTCTTAGGGCCACTGTGAACTTTTTTACCATACAACTTATTCATAAGGCCACGTAGAATGTGGATGAAATTAAAATACAAATATCAGCTTGATCCGAGATTTCTTTAGCTAATAAGAAGTTTTTAACAGTGGACATTCAATTTCCACTTGGACCTGGTTAATTTTATTTTCATTTAATAAAAAATAATTTCTTTATAATGTAAAGCATTTCCTAACAAAAGATAGATAAGAGCAAATGTGTCAAATTATCATATTTCAGACATTTAAGGTATTTGTTGACAAACAAATCATTTCAAATTCAATACTTAATTTTCAGATTTCAACCAAAATTATCAAATAAGTTTTTTCATTTTAGATTTCAGATTCAAGCTTCAGATTACATATTCAGCTTCAGATTTCAGATTCAAGATTTAGACTTCAGATTTAACAAACGGGGCCTTAGTCCCACATGCAATGTGAGCTAACATATACTTGAGGAAAGACCGATCAATGTGGTCATACATCCTTTCCACATCCAATGTACACAAAATGCTTTGCATATCAACCTTGTGACAGGAGTCCAAATGCTAATGTGTAGTAGGTGCACTATCAATAATCTGCCTGCTACCAATGAAGGCACTTAGAACCAAAAAATGACCTTAGGAAACAACGCTCTTAGTTTTTGCCCAAGAATATTCACAATAATATTAAAGAACGTACTGATCAAACTAATAGGCCCAAAGTTTTTTAGACACTGCATTTTAGAGCTTTAGAATTAGAGTGACAAAAGAACAATGCAACTTGGGCGGCATGCAAATAGAATAAAATAATTCCTTGATGAAACCCAAAATATTCGGTTTGATTGTCTTCGAGAAGACCTCAAAGAAAGCTAAAGGAAACCCATCTGGCCTCGGGGCTATCCCTTTCTAGTAACAATAACCTTGACTTCCTTCTCGCGAACAAGATAAATTGTCAAGATTCGGCCACATCCAGGACTTGCTTGAGAGTTAATTCAAATAGAAATCGATAATTGTATTATCAAATAATCTTATCTCTTCAACTAATAAGGAAGAGATGCATTATCAAATAACAACAACCTTGAATGCGGACCCTTGATACTTTCAATTTTGGTCGTTGATTGATCGGATGTTCACTAACCAACCGTTAAGTTACGGCCCATCTCCTTGATTTAGCTTAAGTTGTCTGGCAGCTGTACAATTTCCGAGTGTGTGTAGAACTAAACAAGGGTTCCCACCTCGCGGCCGGATAATTGAGATAAGGGAACATATCGGGTTCAAATAAATAAATAACGTCACCATTGCTCTTTTTCTTTTCATGAATAAAATGATATCAGCGTATCCTAGCTGTACCCTTTTTCGGAAGTGGATTGCGTCCGACCCCACCCCAACAATAATCCAACCGATCAGTGGCTCTTGCAGAGTACAACGTGATGTATCTATTTATCCACGCCATATATCGCTCAAGTGGACCGTACAGCTTAGGTTGTATTAAATGCAAATGTCAGCTCTGGTGCCATCCACTTGAACGTTGGATCTGCCTCATTTTTAAGCTCATTCCTTAAAATAATCTAATAAAATGTATGAATGGTGTAGGTAAACAGATACATCAAGGTGTGTCCCACAGTAGCCCCTGGTCGGACGGATTATTGTCTGCGTGGGTCAGCAATCCACTTCCCACCGCATCGAAAATAACAGCGGGACGATGATTTTCACTGTTAAAAAATTTACAGTGCCCATAATACAATTTATTTTCCATCTAATCTGTTTATAAGGTAATAGATACTTTTCTTTTTTTTTTTTTTAGGTTATCTTATTAGCATACATCCATAAGGTAACAAATACCTAAATGAAGAAAAAATAAAAAAATTCATATTAATCGAAAACTTTCGTGACCCCATGAGGGTTTCAATGGCAGACGTTCAATCTCCCACGGATTTCATAGTGTGGTTGGCTTTATCTTTAGATGTGTCTTATTTCTCGGATCAAGCCTTACTACGAGCCGTCAAAATGTATGGACAGTTTCAATATAATACATATCTTGCTCACGTCAACACACCAGCTGTACTGTACAGCTGGTGTGTGGTACAGCCAATCCGCATCCACTCTTCGCGGTGTACGCTGCCGTTTTCATTCTACGGATGCCGCAGAGAAACGAAATCGGATTGCGTACCGAGTTGCTCAGCACGCTGTTATCGTACTGAGTAAACTTGGTTGGGCCCACCGTGAATGTATTTGGCCTATCCATGCCATCCATCCATTTTCGCATCTTATTTCAGTGGTTGAGACCAAAATTTAAGCATACCCAGAGATCAAGTTGGCCATACCATAAGAAACAGTTGTAATAATGATTTCCATCGTTGAAACCTTTATAGGGCTCATAGTGGTGTTAGATCTCACAAAAATGGATGAAGGGAACACACAAATACAAGCTTGATCCAAAACTTCCTTAGGCCCCAAGAAATTTTTGAATGGTAGGTGTACAATTCACACGGTATCCTGTGGTGTGGTCCAATTGAGGTCTGCATATGCTTAAGTTATAGGGTCAGCCTAAAATTACCTGGTAAAATGAATGGACGGAATGGATAAAACACATCAATCACTGTATACCATAGAGTATTTACTGTGTACGCTTAGCGCACTGAATTACTCGGTACGCAATCGGACGCGGATTTCCTGCTAAAGCCTTTCGAATAAGGCTCCTGGGCAAGAATGCTGTGCAGGGCCGCCACCATATTTTTGAGAAATGTACTCCGTTCATCCGTTTGGTGAGCTCAATTAACTAAAAACTAAGTGGACCCAAAATTAAAGTAAGCCATACGAGAGAAAAAATTGGAGAAAGAAATACCTACCGCTGAAACCTTCTTGGGCTCCACCTTAATATTTATATGTCATCCAAACTGTTTATAAGGTTATTAACACAAGGATAAGTGAAAATATAAAAAATTTAGCATGAAACGACATAAGAATGTTTCAACGGTTCTAGCTGAATCTATACTATTTCCTCTCGTGTGGCTCACTTGAGTTTTGGATCTGCCTTGTTTTTTATAACTTGTTATAAAATTATCTTCCAAATGGAAGAACAGAGTATATTTCTCAAAAACAATGGTGGTGGACCCACCCAACATCCTTGTGCCTTTCGCAGGATTTACGCGTCCTATGCAATCCGGTTCCGAGAGAAACGGACTGGCTACTCCCTGACACCAGCCAATGGGTGAAGGTTGGTGATCCGTGGAACCCACTACGATGTATGTGTTCCATTCGTGCTGCCCATCTATTTTTTCAGATAATTTTACGTTATGATACAAAGAATAAGGTATATCCCAATCTCAAGTGAACCACGTTATAGGAAATAGTGTTGAATGAACGTAGACCATCAAAAACTTTTTGAGCCATGAAAGTTTTGGATAAGTTGATCTTTGTTTTTTCAAGTCATCTGATCTTGTATGGCCTGAGCAACAGATTGGATGTCAAACAAACAGCGGTGGATATCCAATCACTATTGTTTTAATGTGGTGTGGTCTACCCAATAATTATATACCTCTTCCTTTTGGGATCAAGCACTAACATTATCTGAAAAAATAACGGAATGCACGAAATACATACATACATCATGTTGGGGCCACAGCGCACCGACCATCAGTCGCCGGGCTGGTGGCAGGGGAAGTAGCCAATCCGTTTCCCACGTAGGGTAGCTCCATCACGTGCACGCGACGTGCCCGTGACCTGACCTGTTCAGAACGGTGTCCGACTAGCTTAGCTAGTGCATGGCACGTTGCCCTCCCTGGCAGCAACGTAGACCACGTGTCACGTGCGAATCGATACCTTGAAATGCATGGCATGCGTCATCTTGTATATGACAATTATATATAAGAATATAAAAATAAAAAAATAAAAAAATCATGAAAATGCATGCATGAGAAGGTTATCAAAAAAGCTAAAAAGATGTGTGAGACGCAACCTCTCATACCCATCTTGAAATGCTAATGTATTTGTATCTGAATCATCATATTTATAGCTTGAGAATGAGTTGGTGAGAATTGTGTGCATGCAGAGAGTTTACAAGGATAATATAGTTTGAATGAAAACTGGATCTTTTTTGCTTTTGAAACAATTTTTGCTGAATTGATGGAGATATGAATTCCTTTTGGGTTTCTTAGATGGAGTTCCTGGAGTCTGGAAAATCCAACTTTTAAGGTATATGTTCCTTTCTTCTTTTCTTTCCTCTTCATTCGTGCTTTGTTTGAACGAATCTTTGATTTTTCTTTCATTTTGTTATAAGATTTGGTCTGTAATCTGTTTTATTTGGTTATCTACATCTGGTTTGAATTTTTATTTTATTTATTTATTTATTTATTTTTAACTACAAACATTGCTACGTTATTTTATTTATTTATTCACTTTTGTTTAGTACCTCTTTTTTTTTTTTTTTTTGGTTGGGAGTTCTGTTTACATTTCCTTTTCTTAATTTTGTATTGATATGATTACTTGTTGGGTTCTTAAGTTTGATTGAAAGAGCTCCAAGGGATTTTAAGAAGACGATGGGTTGTGGGGTTCACTCGGATTGGAGTCGCGAGGAAGATAAGATTTTCGAGAGGGCCCTTGCTGTCTACGACAAGGAAACTCCCGACCGATGGCAGAATGTGGCAACCATGGTTGGAGGGAGAAGCATTGACGAAATCAAGAGACACTATGATATTCTTGTGGAGGATCTCATCTGCATTGAATCTGATAAAGTCCCGCTCCCCAACTATGTAATGTCGGCAGATCGGAGACGTGAACAAGTTCAGGATAGTGACCGGTGGACTGAGAAGGAACAAAGGTAATTTTTCAATTTTATTTCCAATAAGGAACAATTAGTTCTCTGTTTATACAAGGGGTTCTGCTCTATTACATATGTGTTTAACTTGGTGTTGGTTTCTTTGGTACTTTGGTTGAATTAGGCATATGATAGATGGGGAGCCATTATACTATCCTCTGATTTTTAGGTTGAATGAGTAGCCCCCATGGTTTGCAAATAAACTTCACATCTTTTGAAGATAATCCCAAGTAGAGGCCAATCGGCTAGATCAATGCTGCAAAGGGTTCTAGCAAGTCCCATCTTCCCCAACATGGGTTAAATCGACACTAAGGCTTCTGGCAAGTTCAGTTATGATGGTAAATGACCCCAGACATGGGTTAAACCAACACTGCGAAGGGTTCCAACAAGTTCACTTATTGATGGTAAATGACACCAACCAGTACTAAATTGACAATTCAAAGCAAGTGACACCTCCAGGATGATTTAGCCCTAATTTAGAGTGTTCCTGAGCATTTGTTGCAACATCCATAAACAACACCCGAACACCTTTATAAGCATCCCAAGAAATAGAATGAATAGAGAATATTTGATAGTGAAATTGAGAAAGAAAAATACAGGCTTAGAGAGTTTATGGATTGTTACAAAATGGCTCTCATCTTATCTAGGGGCAACATTCAATCATGGTTAGACCTATGGTTCTCAACTTGGGTCACCATTTCGGAGGGGTCTTCACCATGGATGAAAAGTGCAAAGTGTGTCAAAGGCTCACACCATGGGTCACCATTTCTGAGGGGTTCTCACCATGTGCAGTGTGTGTCAAAAGGCACCCGAACTATCAAAGCCTAGCTACTAATCTTTAGCTAAAGGCAAAAGATTTGTATTCTAAGATTTTGAAAATTAGGTCAATTAAAAAACCCCCAAATCTTTATAAATTGGTACACATGGGGTCATTTGACACTATGGATTTGGCAAGATTTGAGGGTATTCTGAATCCATTAGTCATTTAGCAAGGTGGATCAGAGGGTATTCTGAATTCAGGGGATTTCAAATCCTCAGCTTTCATATTAGAGGGTATTCTGAATTCTGAATTAAGGGGATTTCAAATCCTCGCTTTCAGTGAGTTTTGCAAGCAACCCATCCCTTTTGCTTGGATTACTAATCCCTTCTCTCTTTCTTTTCTTTTTTCTTTTTTCTTTTTTTTTAATTCTTTTTAAAAGGCAGGAGGGTAGCAGGTGAGTTTTGCAAGCAACCCCTCCCTTTTGCTTGGATTACCAATCCCTTCTCTTTTTTCCTTCTTTTTTTTTTTTTTTTTTCCATCCTTTTTAAAGGCAGAGGGTAGCATGTGTCAATATGTGTCACTACATGTAAACATGAGTCACTAGGCTACTAGCCTATTGTACACATGGCCATTGATGATATTCCAAAACAATAGATTATAAATTGCATCACTAAAATTATATCAATAGAATGATCCGAGCAGTTAAAGCATTGGCCATGTAAATCAACAGTTAAAGCTTGGTTGTGATCCTATGCCTGGGCCTGTCCAAGGTTTGGAATTTCATCATTTTTTGTCAAAGTATATATTTCAATGGGCTTATTATTGTGTCAAACATAACATATTTATCCTCATTGGAAATATTAAAGTTGATTTAGTAATTAAATTCAAACTCTTGTAGTGAAGATACCTAGTTTCAACAGTGAGGTCTTGGTATCGATTCCCTGGTGGGAGTGGTTGACAGTGAAATGTGTACTGATAGTGGGTTGTGTACTAACTAGCTAACCTAAAAAAAATAAAAAATAAAAAATCTACTACATAATTTAAGTGCATAACTATTTTTATTCATAAGGGATTTAAAATCCAGGTGCTCAACACAACCATAACTACAGGATTCCGAATCAGTGTATTTCAAATCCAGGGGATTTCCAATCATATAATAATCCAATGGATTTTCAATCCTAGTATTTTGAATCCATGGTGCCAAACAAGACCCACTTCATGCTCATATGAAACGGTTTTTGTTTGTATTTTGAAATGCCCAGAAATAGCATTGTAGCTTTAACTTTTTAATCTTCTGATTGATTTAGTGATGTGTGATTGCAGGCTCTTCTTGCGCTTGAGCATGAATTGATGGAATCCAGCTCTTTTACTTGCTACCTACACAAATTTTTTGTTTTCCTGCGTTGTGATTGGTCTATGTCATCATTGACGTTATCAGCATAGTTGCATTAAGAATCCAGATCCTCTTCTTACCACAAACAAAAACTTCTTGCATTTGTTTGTAGCAATCTGATCGGACCAAATCATCACACATTGCATTTAATGCAGCAATGCAATGTTAATGATGATACATTGACTAAATTAATGTATCAGTGCTGACAATGTCAATAATGATGTGGACCAATCACGATGTAGGAAAACAGAAATTTTTTGTTTGTGGCAAACAAAGGGTTCAGATTTGTTCATTAAATGCAGTAGGTGATAATGTGACCTAATCACATTGCAATAAACAAGAAATTCTGTTTGTGGCAAGCATAAGTGAATAGAGGTGAATCGATGATACTTGGAGAGGTGAATTGATGATAAGATGACTTGGAACTGATGATATGAGACTAGCAATGATGATTCGACGACTGATAGGAGATGGAACTCCTCTTGCCATATTATATATATATATATATATATATATATATATATATATATATATATATATATATATATATATATATATATATATATAAAATATGATACTAGTGTGAATGAACATGATATCTAGAGAGAGTGGTATTGCACCCATGTACATCTTAGTTAGAGAAGGTTGTTCCATATTTCAGTAGTCAGTGGCTCTGGTCTCTGCCACTTTGGATTCCCTTGGCCATGTCGTAACCCAAGTGGGTTAAGCTCCAAATTCAACACTTTAGATTTGATGGTTAAGCTCTGACTGATTGATAAGCAATGGCCTCCTTGATTTTTGGCTATGGTCCATTCACAATAGCCTCCTTGATTTGGTTGGTCTGGATTGACTCACTGCACATGAGTGGATGCTAAATATATGGTTTGTTGATGTGCAGCCTATGGGCCTATGTTCTGATGATCCAAACTGTCAGCCCAATCGGGTATTAGATGGGGAATGCTCAGGAACTCTTCGGGATTGGAAGATCCCAACCTTCAATATGGCTGCAGTCTATAAAGTAAAGTAGAAGGTATCAAGCACATTTTCACATGGAACGTTTGTTTCATGTAGAAGCTACATGTTGAAGGGCAACGAGTAATTCCATATGCTATTCACCTCTACGGCTGACCACTGGTCAGTTTTGGATTAGCCTTGATGATCGGGTTCGTGGTCTTTTTTTCAAGGACCCAAGCCTAGTCCACCTTGAGTTTTTTACTTTGGGTCCGTCTCGGGTCCACATCATCTAAGGCAGTTTATATGGTGGGCCCTGCCGAGATAGATGGACTACATCACACCTACCCATGAGACTTTGATACAAGCGTGGTGTAAATGGGCTTTCTTACATGTATTTGGCTTGGCAAAACCTGTTACCATAGCAGAGATGGCTAATATATACACATTGCTAATAAAATTAATTGGACCCAACCTGTAGCTAAACCAACTCAAGATGGTACGATTTTGGGATTTTAAAATATTAACGGGTCCAACTGATTTTCCCAAGCCCATCTGTACAGTTTTTTAACTGGTCATTGATGGTGGACCCGACTAGATTTCATAAGGGCTCCAGGAAGTTGGGCCCTGGATCCATCAGGCACTGGTGGACAGCTCTACTTACTAGGAATCCCACTTGTTGCGGACACCGTCCTGTCCCTATGATGCCAGATTCAATTTAGGTCGACTCAAAACTGGACCTTGTTTTGAAAAAGGGGTCCGGGGTAGGTTGGGTCGGGACAGATCCCCAACTGGACCCGGATTCACAAGGAGAAACCGATCCAAACCGAATTTATCATAGGTTGGCTCCAACGATACATCTGGTCAATCTATTCATATGACTAATCGTCTATGTATTTGTTCTGAAATTTGAACCGTCCAAAAAGTTTGACCGACTGTACAAATAGGACGGATTTAACGATCCTGACCTCTTTATACACTTGTTTTTGGAATTTGGATGGTGATCTATGATAAAATGAAGATGCCCACCAATCAGCTAGTTATGGTCATATGATTTCCTGTGGATACATCTGCGGTCCGGGAAACCATTTGGAGAGTACGATTTGAGGTAGACGTGTGCAAATGCACCACGGTTGTCCGCATGAGTACCAAAATTACTTCTTCTTGAGTATTTCCTAAGGACCAAAAAACACTACGAAATTGAGAGAGAGAGAGAGAGAGAGAGAGAGAGAGGGAGAGTGAGAGATTGGGAAATGGCTGGGGCTATTGCTACTTCAATTTCTCTATTCTCGCCAATCGCCGCTAAAATAAAGGGCAAAGACTACTCTTCTTCTCCTTCTTTTGGGATTTACCAAATTAACCCCACATCCACATTACCTATTTTGACTTCCAATCACAGATTTCGGGCCCCAATTCCCAAAGCTTCAGGTAATGTATGCCCTTTCTTTTCTTCTTCTTCAATTTTATTTCATTTCCCTCTTCTCACTTGTTTTGGGTATCGAATGCATTTTCATGGATTCGAGCAAAGCAGCTGGAGTCTATAAACAAACCAGTTTTACTAATGAGGAAAACTTTGATACTCTTGCTTCGGTGTGGGGATGATACGCAGGCATAAAACTAAATTAAACCGTCCAATTTATTAGTTTGGATGTATCATGAATCCAAAATGATAATTATCTGACTATGAATAAGTGGACATTATTAGACGGTTAAAATTGAAAATTATCCATTTGTTTTATTTCAACAAACAAATGTCCACAAATCACAGGTTAGAACTGTTCAGCCATTCTGATTTTGCGATTGTTACTTTAGTGGGTTTCACAATTTAGTCGATTTGGTTGGAGACGGAGTCAATAGATGACATCTAGTAAAATTTAGAGGGCCCGAGTATCAAGCGTCATTCTCTGCCAGAGTATCAAATAAACTAAGCCATACACTTTCCTCCAACCTTTCCTTACACGCAAACATTGCGGCGTGCGTGTGAGATAGGAGCTTCTGTTCATGTATCCACACTGCTTTTTAGATGATCTCTATCGAAATTCACCTGCTTTATTCCTCAACTGGGTGGCCCACCTGAGTCAACGGCCTGATTATTAGACGCCTACCTGATGTGAAGCTGAGATCTTTCACACGTTTTCATGTAGATGAACAATGCACTACATCCGTGTGGGCATGGTAAACTACGATTCCTACACATACGCTGCATCATGCCAAAGTGAGCCGTCCATCAGTTGGGCCCAACTGGAGATGTTCATGTAAAACTAGCTATGTCAAAAACTCACATTGCACTGCAACTGTCACACACTCCACACGCACCTGAGATCGAGGCCGCTCATTAGATGGGCCCCTCCAAGTAGGATCGGGCCCCTAAAGCAAGCCCACCAACAGATGCTGAAGCTGAATGGGAGCAGCTTGTGATTTCTTAAACCGTTCATTGTTTTGGAACGCGTGTGATCCACCTGATGGGTGAACAAGGCTGATTTCGAATGCTAATTGCATTTGGCAAACGTGTGGAAGCAAGGGACACTTGTGCGAGATCATGTGACCCCAACTGCCTAAATGCCATATCTATTATGGCCTATATTCTAACTAGGTGGTCCACACCTAGACGAAATGAAATTGACCAATGGTAGAGTATGTACATGTGTGGCCCACCTGCTTTCTGATCTTACACTCGTGAGGTAATTGAACTCGAGCTAGTTCAGTTCAATTATTGGGCCATTGCAAGTAACCAAAGCCGTTTTTCCCTCGGGTTAGATGTGTCTGATTATATCATTCCCTTCAAGAAACAATTGCAGAAACAATTAGAAAAGAGAATTGAGGTCCTTATGCATCTATTTTATACTTGGAGATCATTTCTAAGTATTCCAGACCGTTGATACAATGGGACTCGTTATGGATGGATACAGTCAAAACTTTTCCAGTTTGGACAATCCTATCTGTCCTAGTTGTAGATGTTATTTCAGATGGCTGTTGTGTTTTCTTTCTAACCACTTGTTTTTAGGTTCCTAATCAAAGTTTTAGAACTGTCTGATCTTGTGTAGGTGAAAATTAAGTTCTATTGAGATACACTATTACCTACTATACTCTTCAAAATGTTATAAAGGCTCCGATTAAGTACCTTGGTTTCATTATCTACTTCAGGATGATAGGTATTAGAGAGTTGAAGCATAGTCCTCAATCACTTCTATAAAAGTGTCATATTACGATCCAAAGCTTCTTCTTTCTTCTTTTTTTTTTCCCTTGAAGTCACACAATCTTCATAAAGAATGTTTTGGCGATGTGTAGTATCTGTCATCCTTTTACATCATATTAAATAGGCTATCTTTAAAAACCGGTCCACCATAACGAAAATCATATATGCTCTACTTTGAGTCTTAGGAAGACCTAGAATGGTGTTGATAGAAATGTTCACCCATATGCGATTGGAAGAGGAAGCAGCTTATGCAAGAACCCTGAAATAAATATTTATTGTGTGAGATGAATTCATACTTTAGATCTCGGCCATCCACACATGTGTTGAGCACTTAATGAGAAATAGGGTCCTCATATTGTTCTTTTAATGCCTTGAATCCCACAATCTCCACGGCAAGCATTCCTAATAGAACCACGCTCCTACGTAAAAGCATTCACTGCTTTTTCCAACTTCCACCTTTGTAACGGAAAAGGAAAGTATATTCTTGTATAGAAGTCATCCAAGGAAAGTATATTCTTGTATAGAAGTCATCCACTTTACATGATAAGCACTTGGCTTCTTCTGGGAGTTGAAATATCTCAATGCCTCATGGCCTAAGTATAAAATGAAATCCTGACGAATCATGTAATGCCTCTAATGTCATATTGCATGGACCACTGCGATTAACTCGAGATCATACGTGGAGTAGTTCTTCTGAACATCATTAAGCTTCTCGCTAAAGAAAGTGATTGGCTTTTGTTCCTGACTCAGCACTACGCCAATACCAACTTTTGAAGACTTTATTGAAGTCCATAAATACAAAAACTACAGTCTCTATCATCTCCTCTTTTATGGTACTGAAGCTTTGATTCGCCATTTTAGTCCATTTAAACTGGCCTTTGTGCATGCAATCAGAGACAAATACAATAGTTGTATTGAAAATTTGGATAACTCTCTGGTAAGATGTCGCTAAGTTGTGGAAAAGAATACACCTCTAAAAGGGTTCATGGGATGGGTCACTCCACAATGGTCTCGATTTTCTCTTGGTCAACCTTGATCCCATTTAGAAAGATAATACATCTCTAAAACACAACACTATAAACAACGAGCACTTTTTCAAGTTAACAAATAATAATTTTTTTCATAATATATCAAATATTTGTTGCAAGTGATTAGGGTGAATAGATGAATCATACGATTAAAAACAAGAATATAATTAAAATGAATAACTAAGAACTTTCCCATGAAGAGACGAAGTACTTTTGTCATCAGCCTTACAAAAGTTCTCGATGCAACTAAAATGCCAAATGGCATGATAAGCCACTCGTGCAACCCATCTCCAGTATTAAGTGTGGTCTTCCAATTGTCCCTTAACCGGACACGTACCTAATTGTATCCACTCCTTAGATTGATCTTTACAAGGACATTTGCTTCATGCAACATTTTTATTATATTGTCTAAATGAGGAATAGAAAACTGGTAATCGATGGAAATTCAGTTGATTGCATGACTGTCCACACACCTCCTCTAAGATCCTTCTTTTTAGGAGTTAGTAATGCGAGAACAACACATGGTGGCATGCTTTCTGAATTAAACCTTTCTGTAGCTACTCGGTTACATGTCAATGGAGCTCCACATGTTTGGTTGACTCATTTGAAAGTGCTCAAGATTTGATAGACTTGAACTTTGCATTAAATCAATGTGGTATTGAATGTTCATTGTATGAGGAAGTCCAATTGTGAGTTCTTCGGGCACCAAGTCATTATATTTATGGAACTCTCGTAGCTCTTGTATAGGAAGCAGAACATTTGATTGCTTTATATCTTCTCTAGTAACAAAGACATAAATGATGCCAGTCTCCTTGCTTTTCCCTTTAAAATTTTCTACAATACGCGACTTCTAAGTCTTGTCTTTATCAAATTTAGTGTTGCTGACAGATGTCTTAAATCTGACAGTGTGGGTTCGATGACATCGAACCAGCTTCGATGTCATCGAAGCCAATCGATGCCATCGAATTTATTTCGGATTTTTACCCTTGCTCGCTGGACATATTTTGTCATTTTTCGATGACATCGAAGCTAGGTCGATGTCATCAAAGATTTTACGTAGATTTTCTGCGGAAATGCGGATTTTGCGTTTTTTGTTTCCTATTCCGTTTTGGCTTCTTTCTAAAACTATATAAAGGGTTATATACGGACTGGGAGGGTATTCTAAGATATTCTAAGTATTTCTAAAAGGGTTCTAGGGTTTCAATGGGTGGAAAGAAGGTGAGGTTTAAGGATTACTCAAGCCGGGTAAGTCCTCCATCTTTGTAATCTGTGCTTTCATAGTGAAATTTTTATTGCTTTGTGCCATGATTTTTTCCCGTAAGGGTTTTTCACATTAAATCTCTGTGTTTCTTGTGATTGCTTGATGCTCTTGGATTGCTATCATAGATTCATATCTGTGTGATTCTGCAGCCAAATCTCAACAAGTGGTATCAGAGCAATCGTTAGGGCACAGATCTGAATCTGAAGGATTAGTAATAATGGAAAACGCCAAGTTTGATATTGAGAAGTACTCAGGCAAAAATAATTTTGAGTTATGGAAGGTTAAGATGATTAGCCTATCAACTAAGCAAGGAAAGATTAAGACTCTTGAGGAGCGGAAATCTACTATGAAAGACGAAGAATAAGAAACCCTTGATAGTAATATTTTAGCCTCCATTCGTTTGTGTCTCACGGATGAGGTTCTCTATAATGTTTTGAGGGAGAAAATTGCATCTAGTTTGTGGGTGAAGTTGGAGAACATCTATACGAAAAAGTTCTTTGAAAATCGCGTACACTTGAGGCTACAGTGCTATACCTTCAAGATGGCAAAGGGTGGAGATCCGGAAGTCCACATCAGCAACTTTAATAAATTGATGTGTAAATTGTTGGATATGGAGGAAGCGGTCAAAG
This sequence comes from Magnolia kwangsiensis, assembly GCA_037074715.1. Lineage (NCBI taxonomy): Eukaryota > Viridiplantae > Streptophyta > Magnoliopsida > Magnoliales > Magnoliaceae > Magnolia > Magnolia kwangsiensis. The sequence continues at coordinate 22,414,683 of CM073574.1, forward strand.
ATGAGAAACAGGCATGTATATTGTTGAATTCTCTTCCTGCATCTTATGAGTCATTCAAGGACATGATGTGCACCGCAAATAAAACCTTGAGTGTTGACACCGTTATCTCAGTCCTTCAAGGGAAGGCCATGAGAAGGCTAAACGGCGATATGGGGACATTTTCCGTTACATTGATTACGAGGGGCAGAGATTCTGAGCGAGGTATAGGATCTTCTAGACCTATATCCAAATCCAAGGGCAAGGGCAAAGGAAAATTAAAGTGCTAGAACTGTGGGATATCTGGACACATGAAGAAGGATTGTAAAAATCATAAAGCAAAGAAAGAAAATTAAGCGGCTTCTTCCAAGAAGGCCAATGTTGTCACATCTAACGAATAGACAAGTGGTGGTGATGTTCTGTCTGTTTCTATGATTGGTCACTTACATGACAATTATAAAGACGAGTGGATACTTGACTCAGGAGCATCATATCACATGACTCCTCATCGGAGTTTGTTCACCAGTTACAAGGAATCTGATGGTGGACAAGTTTTTATGGGCAATGACAATGCCTGTAATGTTGTAGCTATTGGTATGGTGAGCATCAAGATGTTTGATGGGATGAAGCGTACCTTGACTGATGTCAGGCACGTTTCTGATATGAAGAAAAGTCTGATTTCTCTCAGTACACTCGAGGCTATAAGGTGTAAGTTCACTGGTATTGTTGGTGTCCTTAAAGTTTCAAAAGGGATACTCGTGGTTATGAGAGCGCAAAGGTACGAAAACCTTTACAGGTTAATCGAAAGCACTTCAAAGGATGGAGCGATAATGAATGTTGCAGATTTCACGTCTGCACGTACGTGACATGCTCGTTTGGGCCACATGAGCGAGCGAGGCATGAATGTACTTTCTGATTGATATTTGATTCTAGCTTTTAAAAATTCTGATTTAGATATATGCAAGCATTGTATATATGGTAAACAATCTAGATTATCTTTTAAAATTGGAAACCATGTATGTAAGGGAGTGCTTGATTATGTGCACTTTGATGTATGAAGGCCATCGCCAGAAGTTTCCATTGGGGGGTCGTCATGGTTTGTTTCATTCATTGACGACTACTCTAGGAAAGTTTGGGTTTACTTCATGAAACATAAATCCGAAAATTTCACCATAAAATAATGGAAGGCAATGATGGAAAAATAGTCAGAGCGAAAAATAAAGGTTTTAAGGACTGACAATGGTGAAGAATTCACTTCCACTGAGTTTAATGAATATTGTAAGGATGAAGGGATCATTAGGCACAACACAGTACACCACATGCCCAAACAAAACGGTGTGGCTGAGTGAATGAATCGGACTCTCTTAGAAAGGGTCCGATGCATGTTAAGTAATGTTGCGTTGGGTAAGGACTTATGGACATAAACCGTTAACACGACTTGCTATTTCGTGAACTGGTCCCCGTCTACGACAATTGAATGTAAAATTCCAGAGGAAGTATGGAGTGGTCATAAGCTGGATTATTCAGATTTGTGCATATTTGGTTGTCAAGCTTACTCTCATGTATCGTCAGTTGAGAGAGATAAGCTAGACTATAGAGTTAAAAAGTATATTTTTGTTGGATATGGTGTTGGTGTGAAAGGTTACAGGTTATTCAACGAAGTCACACGCAAGGTCACTAGTAGCCGTGACGTCATATTCGATGAAAGCTCTCTATTTCGCAAGAATAATCAAGAGGAGCAAGGGGAACTAGAAAGGTTGATCGTAGACGTCTAGATTGACACGGATAATACTCAGGCAGAGACAGATGCGCAGATAGAGGTACGAGATTAGGTATAGTAGCTATCTGTGAGAAGAAACTCACCATGTGATCGTAGGTTACCGGCAAGATATAGAGACGACTCTAATATTGCATATGCCCTCATTACAGATGAGAGAGACCTGTCTACTATTCAGGAGGCTCTTAGTGAGCCTGATGCAGAATAGTGAAAGGTGGTTATGGACGATGAGATGGACTCATTGTACAAAAATCATACATGGGAGCTGGTAGAGCTTCCAGTGGGCTAAAAAGCGATCGGATGCAAGTGGTTATTGAAAAGAAAATAGGATAGATACAAAGCAAAGTTGTTAGCTAAGGGTTATGTTCAGATAGAAGGAATCGACTTAACAGAAATATTCGTGCCAGTGGTTAAGCAGGTGACTATAAGATTCGTGTTGGCACTGGTTACCCAATACAATCTTGAGCCAGAACAGATGGATGTCAAGATTGCATTCCTGTACGAGGAGTTGGAAGAGCAGATTTACATGAAGCAACCAGAAGGCTACGAAGTTAAAGGGGCAGAGGAAAAAAAGTTTGCAGGTTAATGAGGTCGTTGTACAGCCTGAAACAATCGTCTAGGCCGTGGTATAAAAAAATTAATTCTTTCATGTTGAGTTAGAAATTTATTTGGAGTGAATACAATCATTGTGTCTATCATAAGACACCGAGTGATGGAAAATTCATCATCCCAGTATTGTATGTTGATGATATGTTGATCGCCAGTTATATGTCTGAAATCAACATACTGAAGACTCAGTTATCAAAGACATTCGAGATGAAAGATCTGGGGGCTGCAAAGAGGGTTCTCGGCATAGATATTCATAGGGACAGGAAGAAGAGTAGGCTTTGGTTATCACAGTCAGAATACCTTGAAAAGGTGTTGATTAAGTATGGGATGGACTAAGAAAAGCCAGTGAGCGTTCCCCACGCGACTTACTTCAAGCTTTTCTCAGAACAATGTCCTAAATCAAATAAGGAAAAATAGATTATGTCTCATGTGCCTTATTCGAATACGGTTGACAGTTTAATGTATGACATGGTTTGTACGAGACCAGATATTTCACAGGCAGTCGATGTTGTGAGCAGATAAATGTCAAACCCCGACAAGCAACATTGAGAAGCGGGGAAATGACTACTTTGATACATTCGAGGTACGAAAGACTAGTCTTAACTTTTGAGAAAATAGAGACAAAGTTAGTAGGATATGTGGATTCAGACTACGCAGGCAGTTTGGATTCCAGAAAGTTGACTTCAGGTTACTTGTTTGTACTAGCAGGTGGAGCAATCAGTTAGATGTCGAAACTTTAGTCTATGGTGGCTCTTTCCACGACCGAAGCAGAATATATGATAGTGAAAGAAGTGTTTAAAGGATTTTGGCTCAGAGGCATGATAAATCAGTTGGGACTTCAACAGGAGGCTGTGCCGGTTAACTGTGATAGCGAGAGCACTATCAATTTGGCTATAAATTCTGTTTATCACTCATGTACTAAACACATTGATGTTCATTACTACTTTATCCGATAGGTGCTTGAAGAAGAAGGCGTAACTTTGGAGAAGATTCACACCAACGTGAATTCGGCGGATATGCTCACCAAGGTCGTTCTTACAGAGAAGTTCAAGTTATGTGCAACTTCTCTGGGCTTGGTGATGGCATAAAAGAAAGACGAAGTGTGCACAAGAAGCGTTGATGAAGCTATGATACTAGACAGAGATAAGAGAAGAGGACAAGAAGCTGCAGGTTTAAAGATTGAAGACATGGTGGAGATTGTTGCTGACAGATGTCTTAAATATGACAGTGTAAGTTCGATGACATCGAACCAGCTTTGATGTCATCGAAGCCAGTCGATGCCATCGAATTTATTTCGGATTTTCACCCTTGCTCACTGGACATATTTTGTCATTTTTCGATGACATTGAAGCTAGTTTGATGTCATCAAAGGTTTTACGCAGATTTTTTGCGGAAACGCTGATTTTGCGTTTTTGGTTTCCTATTCCATTTTGGCTTCTTTCTAAAACTATATAAAGGGTTATATACGGATTGAGAGGGTATTCTAAGAGGTCCTAAGTATTTCTAAAAGGATTTTAGGGTTTCAAGGGATGGAAAGAATGTGAGGTTTAAGGATTGCTCAAGCCGGGTAAGTCCTCCATTTTTGTAATCTATGCTTTTATAGTGGAATTTTTGTCGCTTTGTGCCGTGGTTTTTTCCCGTAATGGTTTTTCACGTTAAATCTTTGTATTTCTTGTGATTCTTTGATGCTCTTGGATTACTATCCTAGATCTATATCTGTGTGATTCTGCAGCCCAAATTCCAATATTTAGGTGTTGGAAGATGTTTCATTGGTACAATGTGATATTAACATCATCCTGGACGAAAGAATATATGCTAGCTAGAGTAAAATGCACTATATCTTGGTTTCACAACCACGTTCTCCATAACAAAATATGGCATGTATACATGGGACCATGTCACACCACACCTTATCCTTGTACTTAAATCCAATAGAGAATGAAACTAAACACCTATAATTAACAGAAACTTCTCTTCTTTTATTGAATCAACGGTATGAGCATGGATGCTTATGTATTTTTAAGTTCTAATTTATTCACCATTTATTGTGAGATGATATATTCACTGCTTTCCCCATTTACTAAAATCGTGTATATCTTTGCACTAGAAGTGCAAGCAGTGAGGAAGATAATATGTCACAACCATCGTCCCCATAAATTGTGTGAGGCGTTAATTACAGTCCTTTAGATAAATAATGACTTACCTTTATTACCATATACATTTACTATATCTTCCCCAACATGTCCCACATTCTCATTTGCATGTTCTTCATATTCCATATCATTTTCGACTATCATTGAATGCGGCCGAGAGTGTCTTCAACATATTGTTCTTTCCTGATCAAATTTACTCCATTGTTCAAGATAGTAAAAAGAACAATATCCCAACTGCTCACACCTAAAGCATATGAAAATAGTACTATTTTGCCCATCTTTGGTGCACTAACTACCTCCCACTTTGTTAGGGTTTTGCTTCATTGTTGGGCGTTGGCCCATTTTCCCTTAACCTATGGAAGCCTTGTGGTTACCTTACGCGGGAAGTTAACGTATTGCCCCATTGTTGATGACAAATCTCGTGGGGCATCGAATCATTTCCTAAGTCTTCGGTTACTTATCTCCTCAAATTTTATGCAAGTGTGTATATATCGGACATCTCAAGTACATCTTTAAAAGCCACATCATTTTTTATGTATGGGTCAAGGCCATTAACCTATCTTGAAACTTTGTCTTCATACTCACAAAAACCGTGCTTGTAATGTTAATGTATGGAATTCTTTGATGTATTCATTTACCAATTTGTTCCCTTGATGTAGATTGTGGCATCTTCGATAGAGGTTACGGGCATTGGTTGCGGATATAATTTTTATTTTTTTTTGGACTTTAAAAAAAAATAATAATAATCTTTTATGAAGAATCTATTCTCCTTATCTTGATAGAGTTATTCGACTTGGAGATAATCCCACCTTTCTAATGTGTGACCAGAAAATTTTATAGTTACTAACTTTATCTTTAGCTTGTCCGCGATTTCGTTGAACAATATTTCCATCTCACTTAGCCAATCGATGAAGTCTTCAACATGCAAATGATCAAGAATTCTAAAATTTTCACCTTAATTCCAGGTTCTTTGTCATGCTTCAACAATTGTAGGATTCAATTACTAGTGTCTTCACTAGCCAGGGTAGCTTGTCATTGGTTGGGACCTTGGTGAGGACATTTCCCTTGTGTCCACATGCTCTAACTTTAGTCTCCAGATTCCTTAAATGAGTTACTCGCATAAACTTTACCCATGTCACTTTTTTTTGAAGCTATTAGGAGGTGATATAGAGTTAAAAATCCCCAATGATTACCCTATCTAATACTAAAATGGTGCACCAATTAACAAGTTAGCGAGATCTTAATTCTCGAATCGCAAATAAATTGACAAGAGTACACTCATAAGAATATTTGAAAAGAGAGGGATGTGTAACTTTATTGATATTAAGCTTCTTCTCTTGCAATGTTTGAGAAGACTCGCAACTTAGAAAATGTGGAATGCCTACTTCCTGTACCACTCCCTTTGAAGCCATTAGGAGGTGATGTAGAATAAAAAGTCCGCCAACAATCGCCCTCTCTGATACCAACCCCAACAATCGCCCTCTCTGATACCAAATGGTCCACCAGTTATTGAGTCAACGGGATCTGGACGCTCAAATCGCAAACAAGCAAAGAGGGATGCATAACTTTATTGATATGAAACTTCTTCTCTTACAATACACGAGAAAACTCACAACTTAGAAAATGTGGGGAAAAAATGTGGAATGCCTACTTACCCTAAAGACAATTTATGAATATTTCATGAAAATCCCCCAACTATTAGATTAATTTCAAATCAATTAATAATTTATAGACCCTAAAGACAATTTATGAACATTTAATGAAGATCCCCAACTATTAGATTAATTTCAAATAAATCTTAATTGATTTCAAATCAACTAATAATTTATTTAAGATAATAAAAATCCCTCAACAAAGATTTAGCTTAAAATAGCAAAAAACAAAAAAAACAAAACAAAACAAAAAACTAAATACTCCCAAAATCTTCAATCATATCTTCCACATCAGTCCCTCATCATCCACAAATGGCAAATGAGGTATATGACATTTAGGTCCAAATTTTGCAACAAAATGCTCAAAATCAGCACATGATGGGCCCCATGGTGGGCCATAGACCTACATCAATGTGACACATAGTGCTCAACTGGATCAAACTCAACCAAGTCTGAGTTGACTAGAATGAATAATCAATCCATGCATTGGCCTGCCTCCAGCCCCTTATCCTAGACTGAAAACAGTACTGTGGCAGATAGTAGAAATGGTAATATATCTTGCTCTTTGAATCCTTCGGTGCAGTTGGAAGTGCAAACTCTTGTCTTGGAGCCCTCGACCAATGTGAAATTTCAGACACTGTTGAATGTGCCCGGATGCTTGGATCCATTAGTTCTGCTTGGCACAGGTTTGTTTATTTAAATGCACTCTGTGGAACCCATCTGACGATGCTCAAGAGTGATCATCTGTGAACATGGTCAGTGATAGTTCATTCACCATGTGTGAATCTCATCAAAATATCCTGTCTCACGTCCAAGCATGATGTGTGAATAACACCTATTACACATTGCCATCTCCTAAGAAAGGGATGGAGTTATGGTGGTGGAACTTTGGCAATGCTCGTGTGCATGCCTTATTCCCATATCTGATGGTGGATGCAATGAGCCACATGCTTTAGCTGTTCTTGTCTTGCTATTGATTTGGGAACAGAAGAAGTGGGAAATTGTTAATTGACTTAATGCGGTTTTGGGTTAATCACTTCCACACTGCCCCCAAAGGTGAAATGTTCAGGTCCCGCTAAAGGTGTGGATCCAATGATGATATGACTATGCCTCCAAATGGGCCCTTTGTATAGTGTAGCACCGGTATCCCACCGTCATCTGATCATCATCATGACCTCATCCCAGCTCTTTGGGGTCGGTTTGTCCACCTTTATCCAATCTATGGAATAAAAATGATTTTGAATTGATTAGGAATTAACCACATATAGAATCCACCAACGGAGATTGCTTAATGTGGACAATCCTGATTCCTGATAGGAGCAATTATATTGCCTTTAGTTTCAATTGTCTCGAATGACAGGTTACAGGGAGAAGGTTTTTGCTATCATTGGTATAAAAGTCTATGCTGCTGGGTTGTATGTAAATAATTCTATAATAGAAAATTTGAATGCATGGAAGAGAAAATCAGCTGCTGAAATTGAAAAGGATTCGGCTCTGTTTAATGCTGTTTATGAAGGTATCAGTGATCTAAACTTCTGCATGATTGCTTTTTCACAAAAGAACTTGCAGATGTGAGTGATGATATGACATATCTTGTATGCAGCATCTTCAGAGAAATCGTTGCAGATTGTTCTGGTCAGGGATGTCGATGGTAAGACTTTCTGGGATGCATTAGATGATGCCATCTCACCAAGGATCAAAGCGCCCACCCCTGTTGATGAATCTGCACTCTCCACATTTCGTAGCACCTTTCAAGGACGCCCTCTTAAGCAAGGGACTCTCATATTCTTGACTTGGGTGGAGCCATCCAAGATGCTAGTAAGCACACAATACATATTTACATGCATTTATCTATCCATACAAACACTTCTCCCATTCATACAAAAACTTATATGTTCATGTAGAGTTCAAATGTTACTTTGAGCATGCCGGCATCTAAAATGGGATGTGTCTGTTTCATATATGCAGATTTCAGTCTCATCAGATGGGATGCCATCAACTGTGGATGCCACAATCGATTCCACAAACATTTCTTCAGCTCTTTTCAATGTTTTTTTTGGAGATGCTCCTGTTTCTCCTCTCTTGAAAACCTCAGTTGCTAATGGGCTGGCAATGTTGATCAAGTAGATGTAAATGGTAATTATATATTTTGTTCAGAAAACAACTATATATTTGATCAATAGAGGTGTCTATTGTTGCCCTTCATAAGGGCCTGTTTGGATTCGCGTATAGTATTGTATTGTATTGTTTTTGGGCACTATTCATGTATACATTGGATGGTTTTCAGAATACATCCAAATCAATCAGATACTAATGAATGTTTGGATTGGAGGTATTGTTTGGCATAGTATACAATACGTTATACAGATCAATGTTTGGATATGATGTATTTTGTCTACGTATTGTACAATCTTAATTGGGTTGGATGGCCTATTTGATGTATGGAACTTTCTAATTTCTAGCCCAGATGATTTTCACGTTGAAATGTACCAAATGAACGGTCCCGATCTTACATTGCATAGGTACTAGATATCTTGTAATTGTACAAATTTCAAACTTTCATCCGCTGCCGAATATAGCGCAATGAATACAAAGTATTGACTGCAAGCTTGCATTCTGACAACACTATATCACGCTTTCGATTTTTGAAAACAGTATGAAATCACGTGCATAGGATACGACGCTTGTACGCTCCTATCCAAACGCTAAATAATGAGAATATTTGGGAATATTCAGTTATACTACAATACAACACACTCTTATACGCGAATCCAAACAGGCCTTAATTGTAATATGTTTGTAAGTTTGGGACTCTGGAAGACATTGTTCTGGCAATTGTTGTAGTTAATCGTATGTGAATTTCGGCTTTTAGCTTGTTGAGATTAATGTATAAAAGCTCTTTTTCATGAAAATTAATGCAGGGGCATTTTCACACTAGGCTCGAGTGAGATAGCTTGTGAGATGCAGAGGCACGCTTGGGTGAGCAGCCTATGTGAGACAAGTGGCTCGTGTGAGGCGAGACCCATGTGAGATGAGCCCATGAGGGGATTCAGACAAGAACCACACTCATGGAATGTGGCACCCGGTTATGGGATAATAGGATTAATTTGTCATGCTTTTTATTAGTTTGAGCTTTTAGAACAAATGGTTAGTTGTCCTGCATCAAAGTGGTATCATAGCGAAAGGTCTTGAGTTTAAGATTCCTCACCGACCTTGATTAATGCTCTGGACTCATCATATTCCCACTTACCTTGGATGTCAATTTGAATTGGAATTATTATTCTTAGATAGGAAATTTCCAAACTATGATTTCCTTGGTATTCATATTCAGTGTCTGGGCTCCCGAAATGCAATCATGTTAATTTCAAGCTGGACTTGAAAGTAAAGTGACCCAATTTGAGGGCTATTTTCTTCATTATCAATGCTTAGAAATTTCATTCACTCTTCTAATTTCATCTTAATTAAACTAAACATTCACAACTCAATTCAATGGTACATCCAAACACTGCCAAAATGAGAGCCTCATTCCTTTTCCTCCTTTCTGAACACCACATACTGCCACCCGTTGAGGAATCCAAGCTGCTATTGCATGACACCAACTTGCCAGGACTTCATGCTTTTATTGGTATGATTGATCAACAGAACCATATCTAGCTGGATGATTGTATCGTTCATACACATTTTAGTATACAATAGGCTTCCTTCGATGACAAGATCATTTCACATCCCAAAAGAAACCATGGCACATTTCAGGAATCTGATATGGGTTTATCTGATTTTATCTGCTCGAGCATCTTCAAAACCTCAGCCATAGTTGGTCTCTTGTTGGGCTCGGATTCAAGGCATTTCACTGCGACACTGAATACATCCTTAACTTCCTTAGCAGGAAAATCTACTAGCCCGTTATCTATTGCAAACTCTTCCCGCTCGTCATACACAACAGCTTTCACCTGTTACACCATGCATACCGCCGCAAATATCAGTCTTGAATCACAAAAAGCATATTAACCGAAAAGGTTGGCCAAACACATCATAAAACAAGTTAGATGTGAATAATCTAAAAAATCCATGTTGTTTTCACTTGAAAAAACAAAAAAAAAAAGAAAAAAAGAGTCAAGTAGAAGACATTAACTGGACAAGCAATCAGTTAAATGAAAAAAAAAAAGAAAAAAAAAAGCCCTCTATTAGACCCCCTATTTTTAAAGCATAAACCATCATTTCCTTCTTTTGATGCTAGATTAATACTAAAAGGTACTTCTCTAGTACGACAAGGTAGAAAAATAGGGGTGCATGATACCATTCTGATCTGTTGAAATTTGTACAAACTCCACAAGTGCCATGAAACTTGTATTCTGAGGATGTGAGATTTACCCATGTCACTAGCTTGGTGCCGGTCTCAACAAACGTTTCATCTGTCGGTCTTTTCCCGGTTAGAAGCTCAAGTAAGACAACACCAAAGCTGTAAACATCACCTTTTGCTGTTGCTCGTCCAGTATCAAAATATTCTGCAAGAGGAAAGATAAACCATGACGATGTTTAGCAGGCACTGGGACAACAGAGTCAAAAGGAAACTGACCATGATCAGTGATCTTATGTACTGTACCTGGAGCTAAATAACCAAAAGTTCCAGCGACGAACGTAGACACGTGAGTTTGATCCGGTTCCATTAATGTGGCCAGTCCAAAATCAGACACCCGACCTTCCATGTTTTGATCCAGCAATATGTTGCTTGATTTTATATCTCTATGAATTATATGAGGAATGCAGTCATGATGAAGGTATGAAATGCCCCGAGCAGCACCTACTGCTATTTTATACCTTAGAGGCCAATCCAAAACGTTTTTCTCTCTTAACTTCCCTGCATCAAAACATTCTTTTTAAGAAGAGAATTTGAGAAGTGATAGTGACACATCTATTTAGGTAGCTTTGTTATCAAGCCCAAATTATAGTTGGTGGAACTTTCCTTGCCAAACAGTTGCCATTTGCATTTAGATTGCATGGAATATAGAACTGACATTATATGGGTTCTTGCTGCCCTGTTTTTTTATTTTCCACTCCAAATCACAAGTGAGATGTGCTAGAAGGATTTGAACATATCTGACTTGCATGTATGCCTGAACTTGGGAACCAAGAACTTCCAAAAGTTACCTATAGAGTGTAGTTTTAAAGCAGGAGAAGGTAGTCACACACACACACACAAAGAAAAGAAAAGGAGTACCATGAAGATATGCATCAAGACTACCGTTGGGCATGAGCTCATATATGAGCAGATTGAAGTGAGTGGCAGTATAATAACCATGGAGAGTGACTATGTTTCTGTGCTTTATGTCACCCATTGCATCCAGCTCTCTTTCAAATCCCCGGTCCCTATCTGCACCACCCTTATTTAATCTCTTCACAGCGAAAGAGATGGAATCATTGATGGTCAGTCTATACACTGTTCCATATCCTCCAGAGCCAATAATATCCTTGTTGGTTAGCTTCATCGTCTTCTTCAAAAAGGCTTCTGATGTGAGGGACTGCATGGTCGGCGACCTGAACAATACCATCTTCCCACCTGTTACCGAACATAGGTCATCAGTATTTCATTTCCTTTTCATCTCCCGATGACCGACATAAAAGCCACACTTGGATGCACAACAAGAGAATAGAATTCAATTGCAAACATTCAGCTTAATTAAGAGGAAATAACAAAAAGTGATGGTGTTTCCTAGTATTCATGTGAGGAAGTAAACCTCCCACAGGACGATCTGATTACTCTCCCAAACACTCAATTATGTATGCTAAGGAAGGAAATCACAAAATGGTTATTCTACTTCATTAGATCAGTCATTGCAATTCAAGTCAACAGTGCTTCCAAAGCACCCACAATTTGCAAATATTACAATCATGTAGTAATATATATCTTCTAAACAAAGCATTACCTGACAAGCTCTCCTGGAAGACCTTGCGCTTTCTGCTCCATCTGTGATAGAGGAGCACTGCAATAACAATCTTCGATACGATAAATGCAACGAAACAAATGGTTATATAGAATGCTAGGATGTGAGCATTTCCCATGTTTCTCAGAGTTAGGAGTGTATGGCTCCACCAGATGCTTTTTGACTGCAAATTATAAATTGCTACTCAGAGCCTCCATTCTAAACTAAGCCATTTGATAAGTCTACGTATCATTTCCCCATGCGAAGGTGGACCATCCACACTGCAAACATGAACATACGTTCTTGGAGTCAAAGGATCATCCAAATCTACCAAATCCGGGAATTAGTCTTTAATGAACTACTCATACAAGACATTGAAATTCTAAAAGCATTTTCATATTCGTTTCAGTGAACAACTCAAGACAAGCCTTACTGTAAAAGAATTTGCATTATGGAAACACTCCGAACTATAGCAATTCATCTTCTCTCAGACTTCCAAATATTTATATGAAAAATGAATACAACTATTTACTTTGGTTCATAAAAACCATCAAAGGGAATTCCAGCGACACAGTTCTTGATGCCCACAACTAGGGCTGTCAAGGGGCTGGGCCTGGATTTTGAACTGTTCGCCTGGCCTATTCAAAATTTCAATTTTGCCTGTTCCGAGCAGAGCCCATTGACAGATGGGAGACCCTAACCACAACACCATCATCATAGATGGGAGACCCTTTAAACAAGAAAATCAATCACCTTGATAAAAATATTACACTTTCTACAAATGGTTCTCCATTCAATTTTGATGTTAGAAATATCTGACAATTGAAAACAAAACCAACATAAAGGGACCGACAAAGACATCCCTTTATCATTTCATTTTCGGATGAAATACTAACCCGATTGTAAAATGCATAAAATGAGTTAAAATGAGATTGGAATTTTAGAATGCAACACATAATCATGACATGAAAGATCTCCAATATCTACCATTAAGGCCGTGTTTTGGATGCACAAATGAATTCAATTCCAAACATTCAGTTTAATCAAAGCCTAAGTAAACAGAATGTAATAATATTTCTTAGAATTCATATGGATCGCATAGCACTCAAAACGCAGTTACGCTTCTTTCAAGCCCAACCCAAAAAGTGATGTAACAATAATTGAAGTCCATGCCCTCAATAAGAACCCTCAAGAAAGAAATCACAATTTGGTAATGTCCACTATATTCAGACTAGCATTCGCAATTAAATTCAATAGCGCATCCAAAACCCACCTTAAATCAGCCTTTCTCTTCTTTTCAAACTCAACCTACTCATATCCAAATGGTTTTTTTTTTTTACATATAATTATTATAATAATAATTATTATTATTACAAAGAAAAATCATCTAAAACACCAAAAGCATATTTCATGGCCTCATCCTAACATCTTGATGAGTACCCATAAACATGCGCTGACTGGCCTAAGTCCGGATAAAAGTCATTCAACTAAGATATTTCTAAATCCCATTAAACTTAATGCATTTGTTTCTTGTTCGAAACAAAAAGGCGACTCTGCTGGGGAATAAAATCTCAAGAAAAGCACCTTTTGTTAGACTTTTACAGGCAACTCTCATTATCACACACCATAACCGAGTAAATCACAACATCATAAGTTAAAAATATCATAAACTCATAAAACTCAACTAACCCAAACCCAAGTTACCAAATAGGAAAAAAAAAAAAAAAAAATCAACTCAGCTTTCATTTGTTCAACTTCCAAAATCCGAAACATCATAAACTCACAAAATTCAACTAACCCAAGTTTTTTTTTTTTTTTTTTTTAAAAAAAAGAACCAACTAAAAATCCTGTGTGTTCATCTTCTTCCAAAATCCTAAGAAATTTCATATGAGTTGAGAAGGGTCTTTTCCATATCAACAAGTACAAACCTTGGGAAGCATAAATCAGTAATGTCTGTGAGATTCTTCAATTGCAGTAGAGATGTTGAAAGGGGTGCATAAAAGGAAGCCGGAAAAGAGGAGTCCGATACTAAGAAGTGGGGTGCGATATTACGTTCGTCTCTGCTCTGGCTAACTTTAGACAGCAGTCTGTCGCTTTTGACGCTGGAGTGCTCCAAATGCACGTGAAGAAGCGAGCAAAAGGGGGACGCGGCTTCTGTGAATCCCCGGATCCACCGACTGTGGGGCACACCGTTATGCATATGCCTTACATCCACGCCGTCCATCCGATTTTGACGGCTTATTTTACTGAATGATCCAAAAGAATAAAGCAGATCCAGATCTCAGGTAGACCACATCACAGGAAAGTGGTGATTGAATACCCACCATTAAAAAGTTCTTGTGGGGCCGCTGAAATGTTTATTTTCCATCCAACCCTTGATAAGGTTACAAAGACTAGGATAAAAGGACGACACAAATATCAGCTTGATCCAAAACTTTTGTTGCCTCTACAAAGTTTTTAACGATCATTCACCACCGTTTCCTGTGGAATGGTCCACTGCTATTTGGATCTGTTTCATTTTTTGGGGTTCTATAAAATGAGGCGTAAAAACGGATGGACGGCGTAGATTCAAGTTAAATATATCTTGTGGACCCCACATTCAGCGATCAACCGACCTCAGTGTATCTGGGGATCGACTAAAGCCGCGTCCAAACAAAAGTACTGGTGCCACGTCTCCAAACTCCCCAGCCGTATCTACTGATAGCTATACGTCAGTGGGGACTGAGAAGCGACTTCTCGCGTGGAATGCACGTGAGCCTTGCAGCACACATACAGACTCGTTATACGTGTTCGTGATCCGAGCCATTCTTTAGCTAGTTGGAAGTGTAAATTAATTATATACCGTTGGTTGTTTTTCTTCTGGATTCACACGGAGAGTAGTCTGCATCTCGTGCGTTTCCTGTAATTCATCTTTAAGCACTTTCTCGTACGGAAGAGAGACGCGTGTTATGAATAGGTAAGGTAGGTATACGTACTTCCCACCAGCTAAGCCAGTCGATTCATGTGAACTCTCGAATTTTGAGTGCTGGAAAGGAGAGTTGGGTGTGGTGAGGTGGTCCTGCCGAACGCTTTTCAATTCAAAGTTGTGTGACCAGATTTGTCAAGCTTATTTATGTAATTTTAAAATAGAAAATAAAAATAAATTAATTAAAATTTAACTGTAAATTAAAAATTAAAATATCATCAAAATTAAATACAAAGGAGAGCCAATTGGGTCCACTTGGTCCACTGGATGGTAATTCCCTAATAAGTAATAATTACTTGGAATCGTTTCCTGTGCATACGTTGACTGCTTAGGTCCACTGGATGCACCCATCCAAGGTGCCGAGGCCCGTTTGATTTTTCAAGTAAATGGTAATTCCCTTGTAAGTAAGTAATAATTACTTAGAATCGTTTCCTGTACATACGTTGACTGCTTAGCTTTTGGTGGAAAATTTTGAATGGCTGTCGGATGAATATAAGGCTCATTGTAATGTACATGATATATCAATACCGTTCATCCTATATGTTAGCCGAATTTAAGCTATAAACTTAAAAATAAGGTAGGTCCAAAGCTCGAGTAGACCACACCACAAGAAATGGTGAAAATTAAATGCTTGTCGTATAAAAATTTATATAGCCTTTAGAAGTTTTAGCTGAAGTTAATATTTGTGTTTACCCTTTTTATCAATATTTTTAGAACTCATAAATAAGTTAAATGACAAATAAATATTAACATGAGTCCAATAAATAAAATAACTTTTGATGGCAAACGTTTAAGGCCAGTTTTTCCTGTGACATGGGTCAATTGAGTATTGAATTTGTCTCAATTTTATATTTTAGCCCTAAAATCTCCTGATAAAAAAGATAGACGGTGTAAATATGTCATGTACATCACAGTGAGAGACACAAAGGTAAGTCAGCTTTTAGGAACCGAATTTTCAAGGAGAAGATGTATTTAAAATTTTACAGGGAAAAAAAAAAAAACTAATAATAACCTTTTTCAAAGGTATTTTCCTACTCCTCAGTGTCAAACTGGGCCAAAACTGAAACTTGGGCGGCTGCAGAGAAACGCGTAATGGATGTGTAAAATAGGTGTACGTACTTCTCAGCAGCAAAGCCAATCAACACATGTGAACTCTCGAATATCGAGGGCTGAAAAGGATAGTTGGGTGAGTGGAGACGTCCCCGTCTTATGGCGTTCATACAGCGTCGGTACATGATCTTGGATGGCTTATTTATTATTTGTCTAATCCACGTGTATATATATATATATATATATATATATATATATATATATATATATATATATATATATAAAACAAGGATAAAATGTCTTTATTAGTGAAGAAGGCACCCTTAGGTCTATCACATCCACTGGATGCACCCTTCAACTATAAACTATGTGGCTAAAAGCCTAAAAGGAAACTTAGGTGACTGTAACGTAAGAGCAATTGAGAGGGATGCACAATCTATAAAAACAGCCCGTCTTCTTGTGGGGTCCACCGTGTTGTGTATATGTCAGTCAATTTGCTGATTAGATACGTACCACCAAGATGAAGGGATTAGAAATCAGACTATTTCAAAGCCTATGTGGACTACACCTTATGATTTTGTTGGTTTTTGGTATGATTTCATATTTGTGTGTTGTGGCCCACGTAAGTTTTGGATCAAGACTTAATTATTTGTTTATACGGTAGACAGAAGGTCATATTTGATTTTCCAATTTTCTATGAAACATAAGGTAAATTACTTATCATTATCATTTCCATGCATCTATTTAACCAAAAATTATGGCCCATAGTTAAAAATTAAATATACTTGAAAAAAAAAAAAAGGAGGTAAAGTAAAATATAATTATTACATTTTCATATTATATAAACATCATATTTAGAGTGATTTTAGGGTGAAACAAACAATATAACAAAATCATTATTATAACTTGTTGGCACTTAGTTTGTTTTCTGTCACGTGCACTGTGTGCAAGTGTGCCAGAATCGATATAACAACTCAATTCAAATAAATCAACTTTGACCCTAAGTGTCAAAATAGGCAAATACATCAAACTTGACAATATATAATTGAATTTGAAGATATTGGCTGCCTACTCAACCACTTGCAAAATATTTGTAATGATTGGACAATAATAAAAGGGTAAGGTTCTTCCTTTGAAGAGGGGTTATAATTTGTCTTTCACTATAAAAGACATTTTCAGTGCAATCAAACAAAAGAAAAAACTTAAAGTCTATTACTAAGAACTACTGCAAGAATGCGTCTCTTGAAAGAACTGCTGATATTGGATAACGAACAAGTTCAATATATGAAAATAAACTTTGATTACAACTACAAAATTATTACTACTAAATTATCACTACTCATAAGATAGATTGATTTAAGATAAATTAATACATTTGTTAGTTTGTTTTCTTTACCAATCCATCTACTATTTATAGATTTCTTTTGTAATTATTCTTCAAACGTTTCTTTTCTTTATTGGACAGTTATGATAACTAAGGCATCATCATCTAAATATTTCTCTTGTTATGCTTCTCATTTTAACTGTTCATCTTCCTCGGCCAAGTTCTATTCTTGTCGGTCATGGTTTGTTCTTCAACCGCATTTTGCTTTTGGATGTATTGGTTGGGCTACTTTGTTGGTTATCCACTAATGTGCAACATTAAATATATGCTAGTTATAATTCCATAAAAAGCGCTCCAAATATATCAGAATTTTTTTTTCATATACCTAATATCTTTCATGTAACGCCACATGTCGATCGCCTCCTTATTAGCCTTTTCCAAAACGATCATAAATAGGAAACAACACAATTAAACACAAATGATGTGACTACCGAATTACAAGAATAAATAATCATGGCCCATTTACAACTATTTACAATTATAATTAGAAAATCAACATGCCCTAAGGAAAAAAAAAATATAATGAACAGGGCACATGATGCACACATCATTTGGCTTTGCAACAACCCAATATCGTGTGAACATGCCATTTAGTTTATATATATATATATATATATATATATAAACTAAATGGCATGTTCACACGATATTGGGTTGTTGCAAAGCCAAATGATGTGTGCATCATGTGCCCTGTTCATTATATATATATATATATATATATATATATGTGTGTGTGTGTGTGTGTGTGTGTGTGTGTGTGTGTGTGTGTGTGAAAAATACCACGACAATCCATGTACGTGTTTGATAGCGCAATTTGGATTAAACTATTTCTAAAATTGATAATCCAGTAAATAATTTAGGATAAAACCAGTAATTAGAAAATACTAAGGATCCAAGAATCCATTTCTAACAATCAAAATGTATAATTCATTAATTTATTTTTTTATAAGTCAACTAGAACCGAATTTCAATTATTCTAATCAGGAGATAATTTTGCTAAACCAATTACGACATCTAATGAGGTATGATTTCAATTGAATGATTTTCTCATGAAGCACTCAGACATCAATCGCATGGAATTCAATCATCTATTATGCCTAAAATTTATAATAGATCAACGAACTTTATAAATTGATTCATTTTTTAATCACGTTAAGCAATTGTTAAATCAAAGCATCCATTATAACATAAGTTCACAACAGATTTAGAAATACACAACTCTAAAACTTTAAAATAAATTCAAACCAATTTCACTTAAATAATCATTATTCAAATATAACGTATGAATCAAACAAACCAAAAGTTTCACCCCCTAGCCTCAACTAAAAGATTAGCTAGATATAATTATTTTTAGAACAAAAGAAACATAAAAACTATTATAATCTGAAAGGAAATTGAGGTAGGACATCATTGTCGTCACTCTATCTAAGCCTTCTCTTTCTCTACAAACCCTAAAAGATGATTAGAGACATTCAAAACACTTTAATTTATAAGTTTAAAAATTCAACTTTGGCACCACCTTAGAATCTTCTCTATGCAGTTGCTGACATTGTCAATCGATCGATGATCACTTATAACGTCCAATAATTGATTTTCAAAAATGAATATCAGATTGATCGATCAAACCTAGCCTGTTGATTGATTGAAGTAGCAAAATATGTCCAACAAGCTTTCTATTAAATTTAAAATTTCCTCGATCAATGAGACTTCAGTTATTGATCGATCGATGAGTCTAAAAAGTATCCAGCAAGTTTTGAAGGTAATTCAATTATTTTGATGCATTTCCTCGATCAATCGAGATCGATTGTTGATCGATTAAAGGATCCAATCGATCAATCGATGACTTCTAAAAATCTTCAATTCTTCACCTTTTGGTCTTTAGTTGCTTTCTCCACCTCGATACTTAATTTTCTTGAGTTTTTCGATCTTCATAGCTTCATATTCAAATTCCAATTCTTCAAATCTTCAATTGAATTCCTTTTTTTTTTTTGTCTTATTCAGATATTTTAAGCAAAGATTCAGCCTTGGGTTCAAAATACCCTTACATGTATAAAGCATTTCTAATTAGATCAATTAATAACTTAAATGCACGAAAAATAATGCTTATGAGAGGATAAATACATACTATTTAAGTCTCAACAAAAAACCATGAGGATATGACACATATTAGCTACCAAGGGCTTCAATCGCTATCTCGCTACTGAAGTGATTTCACCAAGTTCTGTTGAGCCCACCATGATGTATGTGTTGTATCCACACCATCCATCCATTTAGTGAGATTATTCAGGGCATGAGCCCAAAAGTGAAGCAAATCCAAAGCTCAAGTTGACCCCATTACAGAAAACAATGGGGACAATGACGCTCACCATTGAAACCTTCCTAGGATCCACCATGATATGTTTATTTGATATCCAACTTATTCATAAGTTCACACACACATGGATGAAGGGAAAACACAAATATCAGCTTGCTCAAAGACTTTCATAGCTCCTAAAAAGCTTTTAATGGCAGGCATTCAATCCTCAATATTTTCTATGGGGTCCACTTAAGCTTTGGATCTACCTCATTCTTGGGCTCATGCCCTAAAACAATCTCTTCAAATGGATGGACAGTGTGGAAGCTTGATGACATCACTTCCGAAAAAAATATAATAATCCACACACATGCATCACGTGTATCAAATTCGCCACATGTAGAATCTTCGGGTTTAAGTACTTCACACGCAGACATATGTCACCGTTAATCTTCAAGCCTAATGGTAATGTGCACATGTACTATAAACATTACATATGCTATTATCTATATTAAATTCTTTGCCTATACCTTATGCTAATTTTATTGTCTAACAGATAGTAAATAAAATAGTTACTTCCTAAATAGCTTATCCAAAGCATCTTGCGCCGACACAACTTTGCTTTTAATTAAAGAATTTTTATTATGGTTGAACGCTATACACGTGGCCATAGTTATTTAATTTGAACTGTCGGTCACGTGGGTTCTATAATGTGTGGGAAACGCTGTGTGGATATGACTATCTATTTGACTTTAATTGTCTGATTGGTGGCTAAGGAATTTGGTAAAAAAACCAAAATTCGTTAATAGTTAAGATTCCTTGTGAAAATTTGCAAAAAAGTCATGTAAAAGGATGGTATGATTTAAGAAAAATGGATGGCCAGGCAAGGAAAGATACACACAGTGAACTTTCTTGATGGGCCTTCTTTAGCTGTTGAAGTATCCTGCTCATTTCTATCAAATCAGCTGTCGTCGGAAGGTCAGACAAGGTTCTACATGACTTTTCAAAGTGTAAATAGTGCATATGCATGCATTGAAATTATATTAGGTTTCTTTAATAATACTCAAACCACTCAATTTGTGGGTCCCAATTTAGATTGGTCATGACAAAAAATGTGACCTGACATTGCTCTAATTAGTAGATTAATGGATATATAATGAACTGTTAATATAAAGAGAACTAATTAGTTTAACAAGCAAATTTTCATTAATTAAGGTTAGTATCATACAATCAATTGTATTCTTGACTTATCTATTGTGTATTATATTAGATGTCTTAAATCGAGTCAGATACAGGATTTGTCGATGCAATCAATAGTTCGTTCAATGTCATTCAACAGTGCTCGATCCTATCAATGATTTCTAAATTTTCTTCAGTTGGTCGCTAGACTACCTAACCACTATTTTAATGCCATCGATGTGTGTTCGATGACATCGACAAGATTAGTCCGATGTCATTAAGAATTTTTGAAAAAATCATGTTATCTCTAAACAATTGATGTGTTAGTTCGATGTCATCTATGAGTGTTCGATGGCATTGACAGATTTTTCACAAAGTTGTGAATTTGTAGGATTTGTTTCTGATTTCATTTTGGATTCTTTTCAAGGTTATATATATGGGTGTAAATTGGATTGGGAGGTAATCTAAGGTTTTTAAATTGTCTTAGGGTTTTAAAGGGTATAGAAATGTAAGATTTAAAGTTGTTCAAATTGAGTAAACTCTTTCTCTTTGTAACTTCTGCTTTTATAATGATCATCTGTCGTTTTGTGCCATGATTTTTTTTTAAAATGTTTTTTCTACATTAAATCGTTGTGTTCTCTTTGTGTTTGCTTAGTGCTATTGAATTGTTATCCCATATTCATCTTTGTGTGCTTTCGCGGTTCCCTAACATTATGGTCATAGGATTTGAATTGCCTAATTTGAGTTGCAAACATACCACGTGTATAATTTTAGGGCCTATTTATTTTATCTATTATCATAATAATATTAATAATAATCTTAAAAATGTGCAATAATTATAAATTTAGGATAAATTTGTTTTACCTCTTATCATAATAATGTAAAGAAATGTGTAATGATTATAAAAAATTTTATACGGTACTTGACAATCTTGTAGTAAAATAAGAAAGGAAGACATTTTTTTATTATTTTAATATCAAATCATTACATTCATGTACCCATGTTGTTGCTTGAATTTGAAATATTAGTTATGAAAAGGTACAGTGGATATAAATTTATTTACATTAATTTTTGAAAATATTTATATTTGATCCATGATTCTAATGTTACCTAGAGGTGGCAGCACTTTTCCTCTACGCAGTTGGGGAAATAAACATGCTCCTGAAGGGTGCATGATTGTAAATCATCAGGGGTGCTCCTGTAGCAGAGGCAGGAAAGCGAAATAGGTGAGACGGACAAAACTCCTTGTCGTGTATCACATTCGTGTAATTCAAGAATAACCATGTGATATGCATGTCCATTATCACATATTCATGTCCGGCTTATCTTTACCGTACGTGTGCTCGCATTTATGATCATCTGGGTCTGCTGGCGTGAGACGGACGGTGGGACTGCCAAAACCGGCATGGCGTACATGCCCATTGAATGGCCTAAAAATCATTCCCTGTGCATTGAATATGGACGGTTTACAGCATTCTTTCAACCGTTTAAGAAAAAAAAAAAAAACATTTGTGGCCTGAATAATGAGGAGACCCACTTAATTTGTGCTCCGAGGAATCTGCCAAGTGAGATATTCGTGATGAGTGGCTTGGATCTTGCTCACATGTGCCACCTTGCCAGGTGTGTGGCACGGTTAAAAAGGGAAATTGGCTTAGCGTTCTTCTATTCGAATGGTTCTTCTGGTGGGCCCGTCATTGGTATATATATCTGATGTCTAAAACATTGCAGACAACCCGGTCGTTCAGGGGAATGTATTTTCCCTATTTTAACATGGACAATGACTTGATTTTTTTAATGGTAATGGTTAGTTTCTATTTTTTAGTCCACGAAACCAACAACAAGGATCCTTCAATCAATGTAATTTTTTGGGTTTGACAAGTACGTCGATCGTTGGGCCAACCAGATTGATGGTCTGGAATTGTCACGTACTCTCTCAATGGTAGGCACGAGGTTTAGCTTAGCTATTGATGAAGAGGCGTACGGCATAGCAACCGAGGCGATGATTCGATTATTCGTGACTGGCTACTTCGCAAGGGCCCACAACGAACATGCCCTGGACTAAAATAAGGCTGGTCCACACGTAATAAGATAAAATGGGATGGTTAGGAAAGAAACATCTCCAAAAATCTTATACTTAATAGGCATGTCTTGACCACTTGTTTATGAGTAGCTCGGATCCCAGAAATACGTGCCATATTAGCACATGCGCTCCTCCTTGCCTTTTCAATAGATCCTTGAGTGGTTGATGCGAAGGGATGTGGGCCATGTGGCCACTCGTGCAACCGTCCCAACTGGGCTTTGGATGGGCTTGGACCTGTTAGCTTGAGTCCTTGACCCATGGTCAGGATTAGACCTAGCATGCATGATCTGGTCAAATTTCAGCTGGCTTAGGCTAAATCATTTTAATCCTACTAGACTTCTCATGTTAATGCAATGTATCCTACAAATATACCATTCCAATAATTGCTTAGACAATCCATCCAGTTTTACCATAGACCATTAGTTTTGTTCCTCAAGGTGTCTATTTTTTGAACATGTGTGACCCACTGGATCAATTGGATAGATTAGGAGCAATCAAGTAGGAAATTGGAGCCTTAATTTCAGGTGGGGAAGGTAGAACTAATCTAGCCCAGCCCAAACTCATTGCTGCCCCTAGTTGAGCAAGATGATAGCGTTAGCATTTCTGAGTCAGATGTTAAAACAATATATATCAAGTTGATGAGTTCAAGTTTTATTTTGAATAATCAATCTTTCAAGATGGATTTATTCGCATTTTCTGCATATTTCAACAAGTATAAAAATAGAAAAATGATATTTACCTTCAGGATACAATAAACTTACAAATCCAAATTTTAATACAAAAATTTGCACTACTAAATGTTAAATGCATCTTTAAAAGTAGATGCTAATACATCTTACAATTGATCTCAAGAAGATAAAGATGAAAGTATATGGATTACTTGATCTGAAAATGTTCATAGATTATATATAAGAGTTGTAGGAATATGGTATCCTCGTAGAAACACTTATATATCTTTTTAGGACATCCACACACCCATTCACATTTGATAGATACATTTGTCATGACTAAATATGTTTTTCTTGTAATTGTTATTTATGTTTCTTTTAAAAATAGTTTATATATATATATATATATATATATATATATATATATATATATATATATATATATATATATACAGTAAATCAATCTAATTGTTGCCACGTGTCCAACTTATGACACCAATGTCCCGTGTACAACAATATGTCAGCACACTTAACCAATACCATCTCTAGATCCTTAGAGACCAACAAGTTAAAACTTCCAAGTAGACCTTAATTTACTAAAAATATCAAGCGGTTATGAGCATCCGATAGCAACAAATAGATGTGTAATACAGGTGATTGTACTCTTTTGACCGTCCATTTTTCTTACACTTGGTCTCCATCAGCAGATGGGCCTGATCCTAAGGCTGGCATGTTCGATAGAGATGCCTGGATCTCACAGGTTAGCTGTTGTCATGTGTGTAGCAAGCCATCTCTTCAATCTCTTTTCCAATATTTTGTTAAGTACCATTTCTCGTCATTTAGTCATTCAAAGCTTATCCTGACCGTTCACATGGTGATCCTGATCGTTCAGTTGGTATGCCCATAGTGGAAGAGTGAAGGACTGAAACGTTGGCCCAGATCTTATGCCACATTTGCATGTGTGCTGTGAATAGTATTCTACCTTCATTCTGACGCCAATGGAGTTGAACCCTAAGAGAGATCGAAGATGTCAATCGTAACATAGAGTGCTGAACTTAGTTGTGCAATCACACGTGTTAATGGGTCTTATATTTGATTAACGTGTGCAATTAAGATCGTGCGACAACCTAGAGCCGTACTCGACTCGAGTTTGATTGAAGGCTAGTGCGCCATGCACTAACATGGACCATTTAAGATCGAATTCTAATACTCAACCACCGATTATAACGGTAATGAGGCAATTTGCAGAAAGATAAGGTTTAGTCCTTCTCGACAGATTCATTCTACATTGGGTCCTAAGGACTTATTCTTTCATCAATAATGGTAGTCAATGTATTTCTCAATGAAATGAAGATGAACAAACTCATATAGAAAAAAGGATTAAAATAATGCCGATTTTTATTTATTTATTTTTTTTTTTTTATAGATGATGCTTAGTATAATTGACATAACAATAAATAAACTAGAGAATAAAAAAAATAAAACAAGAGATAAATAGTTGAATTACCCATGTGAACAAATGATCTAGGCAAATGTAGGTAAATGGTCACCAAAATTTGATTAAGATGTTTGATCTTCCAAGTACTCGGTTGATTGGGATCAGACATCAAAAGGTTGTAAATATTTATGTTACTCTTAAGCATACTGCAAAGATGATGCTAGACAATAGCGATCTATACTAAATCTAAATCTCAAATAGTTTGCAACACAGCTAAATACAAGTAGAGAGATTAAGACTAAGCTAAGATAAAAGATAAACACAATGTTGTGCAGTGATGATAGATTGTGTTTGGTGTGGGCTCAAAGTTCTTCGTCGCATTCTCATTTTATAGCTCTGGGAGGTGGCAAAACCCTTGTTGGGTTTCTTTTCCGATCCAAAATCCTTCCCAGGGACAACGTTCAATTATTTTTTGCTCATTCTTGTATGCCTAAGATATCTTCGTAAATCAGAAATTATTTTCAGATATCCTGTCAACGTGACTAAAGAGATCCGTGAATCTTTAGGGCTCCGTCTTATCCGGTTGGGTTGTGATCAAAATATTTTCAGATCTCCCCCCATCATGACCATAAAGATTTGTAGATCCAATGGGACCAATCCTGCTAGATCCAGATTGAGAACTAATCCATTAGTTTATATCCACTGTGATGTTGGTCCAACTCCTGAATATGAAGAGATTTGTGAATCTCTAGGGATTCGTCTCATTTGGTTGGGTCATAATCCAAACCATTTTCATATCTCTTCCTGTTGTGACCATGAAGATCTATAGATTTGATGGGACTAGCCTCGTTGGATCCATATCAAGACTCAATCTATTAGTTTCCATTCGCTTCGATGTTGGTCCAATTTTTGAATCTTTGTAATCACCACGAGCTTTAAACGTCTCTAAAAAAGGCCTTATCAAGCATATCTGGATCTATAATAAGATACTTCATTGATAGGTATTTTATATACGTATGGAGCACGCAGTCTTGACCGCATGACATATAAATTAAGGTTACATGTCATTTATTATTTCCTTTTGGTAGATAATGTATTATTAAAGGATACGAGGCAAAAGATATCTTATAGAATGAGTATAATTCTATTATTATTAAGTACATATTTTATTGGTCCACTAAGTGTGCCAAAATTAGATGTAAAGAAATCCTATCCCATTGTTACGTAGACCAATCCGTACAAGTCCAGCTAATCCCCACTTTATGAGAAGAACCACACTCAGATGAGGAAAATCGACCAGAAAAGAAAATTAGGGATAATCAACATTTTCAAAACAGCGTAGCTATGGTGTGGCCCAGATGATGAGTAGACCAGCCTTACTTTTGAGACATAGCATATTAACCATAACACCATCTGTTCCACAGACGGAATCTCTCACACGCATAGGGGTGTACATGAACCGAGCTAGCTCAGTTAGCTCGCTCAACTGGACTCGAAAAAGCTTGATTCAACTCGGTTTGAAGTTGAGTTTGAGTCGAGCCAAGTTGAGCTAATTTTTTGAGCTCGAAAATGATTTCAAGCCAAGTTCGAGCTAGCCCTAGCTAGACTCGACTCGGTTCGATACATAGCTTGAACTCGGCTCAAGTCGGTGAAGAGATATATAACCCTTTAAAAAATCATAACCTAAACCCTTACCCCCTTCTCAACTCGAATAAACCCACGCTGCCCGGCTGCCCGAGCTCTCTCTCTCTCTCTCTCTCTCTCTCTCTCTCTCTCTCTCTCTCAGCCTATTAGCAACATGCACTAGCACCGCTCACCCGAGCTCTCCCTCTCTAGTCTCTCCCTCTCCCTCTCTCAGCCCGTTAGCCACCTGCGCCGCTCGCCTAAGGTCCCAAGGCCCGAACTCTCCCTCTCTTTGTTGCATACTTATCCCTGCTCGACTGTCCTGCAGCCCCTGCCCTGTCCGGTCGCTCCTGCTTGACTGTCCTGCAGCCCCTGCCCTGTCTGGTCGCCCCTTCTTGACTGTCTGGCGACCCGTGCCCTATTCGGTCGCTCCCACTCGATTGTCCGACGGTCCTACCCTGCCCCGATCGCTCTTGCTCGATTGGTCGATGGTCCTTGCCCTGCCTGGTCACCCCTACTCGACGGTCCCTACGCTGCCTTGTCGCTCCTGATCGACTGTCCGGTGGTCCTTTCCCTACCCAGTCGCCCCTGCTTAACTGTCTAGCAGTCTTTGCCCTGTCCGGTTGCCCCTGCCCTTGCCATAACTGGCAGTAAGCAGTCGAACTCGAATTTAAATAAGTATAGTCCATTGTTTATATGCTTAATCTAATCGTATATATGTCTAACATATAAAGTGATTAGGACCATCCACCTTATAAATTTTATTTGAGAATTTGAAAATTAAACTAAAAAATTAAACTCAAATTTAAATTCAAAAGTTTGAAAACTAAATTAAAAAATTAAACTTGAACGCAAACTCGCCTCAAAGGCTCGAGCTCAAACTTAGGGCTTGAAAGCTTGAAAGCTTGAACCTGGCTCCAACTTGGCTTGAAGAACTCGAACGGGTTCAATTGCCCATTGCTGCCGGAGCCAAATTGAGCGGAGATATTTGGTCACCTAGCCGAGCTGAGTTTGAGCTAGGTGTGCCAACTGACTGAGCCAAGCTGGGGCCAGCTCGACTCAATGTACACCCCTCGCATAGCAATTCAACACGTGCCTCGTGGTATGACCGGCGATCATAACTTCGATCTCACCTCTCGCAGCATCGAGCATAATTTCTACTCGGCGGGAATCGTTAGCTTTTATAAAGTCCATTTGGGAATGCCTGCCAAGATTCCCATCCGCCATTTTCGGTCGGTGGGAAATATGGGCGCACCGACTCCCAGTACACACCCTTTTCCCTTCATACTCCGATCGTTCCTTCTCCACATTTCCTCCTCCAACAAGCAACTCTCGGATTCTAAGAAGGTATCTTTCCTCAATCTCCTTTCGCTCTCAGATTCCCCAAATGGCAGATGAACTGATAATCAATGGCATGGAATCCACAGTCCATACGACGCCCTTCGAACTCTCAAGGAAAGATCAATATCTCGGAGAGCAAGATGCCGAGGCTTTGGATCCGAAACGAAAGATCGAAGCGTTGGAAGAGGAGAAATCCGAACTCGTCTATAAAAATGAAGAACAGAGCAAGAAAATCATGCTACTGATGGAACGAATCGAAGAATTCAAGAAAAACCAGGCCGAGATGGAAGAACGGTTGCAATCGCTGCAGCAAGAGAAAGTTTGCTTCGAAGAAGACAAAAAGATGCTGAAAATGGTCACTGCTCGTGTGAAGGATCTCGAAAACGAAATCAACTGTTTGCAGCGCGAACTCGGCGCGTCAAGGGCGGAGTGCGAGGTAGCTGCAGAAACGCTTCAGCGGATGAAAACCTCCTTTGAAGAGGTGGAAAAGAGCAATCGGGAGAGGGGTCTGAAGATCCGGAGTCTCGAGGAGGAGAATGCTTTTCTGAATGGACAGATAGAGAGATTGACGGCAGAGACCGAATTGGAAATCCGCAGACTGCAACAAGAAGCGAATACTGAGGTATTGGAGGCTGAGATATTGGGGAAGGAAATGGAAATCCGTAGGTTGAAGAAGTATTTGGAATCAAAGGGGAAGAGCTCGGAGATGGAAGGGAAGATGGAGAAATTGGAGCAAGAGAAGGTATTAAAAGGAGAAGGAAGAGAGTACGGCTGTAACAAATGGCGTGGATTGAAGCTCCCATGGCCCTTGGCGGCATCAGCTGGGACAGTTGCTGCAGCGGCCATGATCTATCTAAAGTGTGCCCAGCAGAGGAGTTCTTAAAGAGAATCCCTTTTTCTTTTCTTTTTTTTCCCAGGGTTAGGGTTTTCTTCCTCTCTTTGTTATATTCTTCCTAGACGTTCCATTTTCTGACGGTTCATATTTTCAAAGAGTTTCAACTCACATACACTAACACAGAGGTAGAAGAATCCAGATTTTGTTAGTTTTGCTTGCCTTCGCTTGGTTCTTTGCAGGACTTGAAATTTTACTTGTGATGGTGAAGGTAAATTTTCTAATTTTATTTTTGGTGTTACATGAAAAGTCTTAGGCCCTGTGCTTGGGATCTGTAAAATGACATTTTGGATAAATCCATGGACCCATCAAATTGATGGATTTGCTGGGATTTGGATTTGACAAATCCCAAAGTGGGAGTTTTATACTGGATTTGAGAGCGTTTGTGATGACATGGGAGTTTTACACCTTTAAACATGTCTCTTATCATGTAGAATTCTAAAGTGTTCAGATTTTTTATTTTTTATTTTTACTAGGATTTGGCTTGCCTTGGATTTTGGGGTGCTTGGATTTGAAAAATCAACAAATTGGACAAATCCTCAGCCAAAGATAAATAAGGGATCCATAGATTTCACAAATCCTTGCCCCTAACTCCTCATCATCCCAATCAGCTCGTTTTCATTGTTTCTTTGTCTGCTTGTGGATTTCACAAATCCATGGATTTCATTGTTGGTCGCTAGGTCTACCAGCAGTGATGGTCAAATAATCAGAACTGTTCCAGTTTTGTTTGCTCATGCAAAAGGGATATGGTAAGAAATTCACACTCAATGCATGATTTTTACTATTAATATGTCGTTGCTGAATGTAGACTATTATTGTAAACATTCGAGGGTTTTGCTAATGTGTGGGGACATTAGCAATATCACAAGGCTTTTAAATGTTATAGAGGTTGAGCTATTGTTGATTTAAACCGTTCATTCGTTCAGACATCTAGGTGTAAGCCACGGTATGAAAAATCATGTCAACTGGGTGATAGTCAAGATTGATTGCAGAAATAAAATAGACCCAACAAATCATCTTGAACCACCTAATAGATAGATCCTACTTTGTATTTTTTATGATTCTAAGTAACACTTAGATTTGAATATTTTAATATGTGATTTATGAACGCCAATTGCATGGTGACCCTGTCACCACTGACCTATGTGTTGGAAGGACTCTGTCAGCCCATTACATACATGTGTTTTATCTATGCGTTTATTCATTTTTCCCTCTCATTCTCGCTATAAACCTAAAATTGAAGGGTATCTAAAGCTCGAGTGTACCGCGCCATTGTAAATAGTGGGGAGAACGATTTCCACTGACAAAACCTTCTTAGGGCCCACAGTGATGTTAATATGTCATCCAACCTGCTCATAAGGTCACACAAGCTTGGATGAACACAAAACACAAATTGATCCAAAACTTCTGGAATTTTCAATGGCAGTTATTCCATCCCCATTGTTTCCTAGCTGTGGTTCACTTGAGCCATGGATATGCTTCAATTTGGGGCTCATGGCCTTAAAATGACCTGGCAAAACAGATGAATGGTGTGGATAAACACATACATCATGACGGCCCCACAGTCTTGCTATCATGCAATCTGTGCCCTTGATTTATGGCTCATAAACAAGGGGCGGTTGTAACAAATTGGCCCTCTTCATAGGATTGGGATCATGCGATCAATTTGATTTTTGCATCATGGCTTACTCCTAATTGTATAAATGATTAAAAGGGATGATAGGTCACCTTATATGTCAAAAGTTTTGACAAAATCCAATTTTTAACATGTCTAATTCAAATCACCGAATGGATGAATGGTCGTAATAAAAATTTTAGTGTCATTATTGAATAATGGGTAATTCAAAGTAGCACCCATAGAATAATGGGATCACTCAGCCATCTCAGCATGTGGATCCCATGTGGCGTCATGATTGTAATTTGGAGCTCACATCCTCAGTATGAGCAAGTTATTTGATACTCTAGCCATAAGTAATTACATCAACTAATGTTTAAACCCACTGTTACTAAGAGTGTTTGGATGGTAAGTTACTTTTAGATCAGCCACTTATGTCACAAGTAGTTGATCTTAGTTTATACTCATTAGGGATGTTTAGTAAACCACATACTTATCAGCTAAAAAATAGAACAACATATTTGATTTCCAATATGATAAGCTCAAGTTTGTTCAGTCCCCCACTTATCTATCGTTGATCATGTAGAGCCTACCTTTGATTTGACCTTTCATTATGTAGCCATCCATCATGCGGGGCCACCTTGGATGTGGGTCATTCATCATTAAGGACCGACTTATAATATGCATTGTCCATCATGTAGGGCTCACCTCTGATGTTGGTCATCCTTCATGTGGGGCTCACTTTTAATATCCACCGCCCAGCATGTGGAGCCCACCTTTGACATGGATTGTCCATCATGTGGGTCGTACCTCTGATGTGGGTCATCCATCATGTGAGACATGCTTTAGATATGGGCCAATCATCATTAGGGCCAACCTTTGATGTGAACAGTCTATCATGTTAGGGCAAACCTTGATGTGAATCATTCATCATGCGGGCCCACCATTACTAATTACCCATCATGTAGAGCCCGCTTTTGATGTAGATTGTCCATTATGTGAGCCCCACCTTCAACTTGGGTCGCCAATCATGTGGGGCTCACCTTGGATGTGCATCATTCATCATTATGGACTGACCTTTAATGTGGATTGTCCATCATGTGGGGCCACCTTGATGTGAGTCATCCATATTGTGGGGCTTCAATGTCCGTTGCCTATCATGTGGAGCTCACCTTTGATGTGGACTATTCATCATGTGGGCCCCACCTTTGAAGTGGGTTATCCATCATGCTAGTCCATTTTTGGATGTGGGATATTTATCATTAGGAGCTAACCTTTGATGTGGTCCATCCATTATGTGGGCCCATATTAATATGGGCAATGCATCATGTGGGGCCCACCTTTGATGTGGACCGTCAATCGTGTGGGCCTAACCTTCGATGTGGACAATCCATCACATGAGACCACCTTTGACTTGGACCATGAGTAAGAGAGAGAAACCTTATCAATAGGTTGGATGACCAATAAACATTGCAGGGCTAAGGAAGTTTTTAATGGTGGATGTTTAATCCCTACCATTTTCCTGTGGTGTGGTCCACTTGAAATTTAGGTATGCCTGATTTTTGGGCTCATGCTCTAAATTAAGCTCTTAAAATGGAAGGCCTATGTAAGTAAAACACATACATCATGGTATGGCCACAGAGCTTTAAAACCAACTAGCTGGTTGGTCTTCGGATCACTAGCCAAACTACATTCTCTCCCCGCTTGAGGCTTTGTAACATTGGTTCCATGTATTATGCCATGCCCCCTCATGTTAGGGCATCAGACAAGAAATAAACAAAAAGAAATGAGTGTAACCTCTTTCTACGTGCGTGGTGCATGTGCGTGCCATCCATCATAGTATCACTTATTTACTTAACCCCTTTTTGCTTTGTGGAATTTAAGCAAATGACTAAAATTTGTATTTACAAAGTAAAATACTTTCGAATTTGAGAAAACACAGCTTCTTGATAGGATAGTTTTCTGCCACTACTTAATCTTTTAAATATTTTTTTTTTTTAAAGTAAAAAACAAACACAAAAGAAAAAGAAGAAGGATAAGAAGAAGAAAGCCCCTTTCAAAAGTGAGAGGCCTGCTCCTATGGTTTCAGGTTTACATGACAACTTCCATGGAATACTACTTTCCATCATTTAAGAAAAATTGCTATATTGTGGCAGACTGTATGTATGATACACAAGCACTCAAAATTATACAACCAGGCGTATTTGTAGCTCGAATTAAACCATTATAGTGGGCCCTGCTTTGGATGACGTTAAAACAACCATTATATTGAAATGATGCCTTAACTGGTCCACATGTTGACATCCTGAATAATTAACAATTGAACTCAACAAACATATTTTCATGAATTATTGATTACAATTATTCAACCAATATTATTTTGGGTTTATAGAGCTTTACTTAGTGGACCAGTGTGTGCAATAAAACTCATGGACACACCACATGTGCCATCATGGCACATAGGTGCAAGATCCAATACATCCATCAAGTTGGTCTGACCTTTTACATGTTTCCACAAGAATATAACTGATCCGCTCAGCATGTGGGACCCAGTATTGGAAATAGGTGAATGGGTGTTTTTTAGAGCCGTACATTTGTTTTTGCTAACTTTGGCCCAGCTGATAAGTGGATCAAACATGATTCTTGGGCTAGGGCGTCACTATAGTGGTGCTGTTCTGATGGACGGATTGGATGACGAATTTATAGTGCCATGCTGCAATATCGGTGGCATGTGAACGAGTTTTATTACACGCGCGCCTGTGGGCCTAGGATTTATAATATATCTACAGTCGCTTCCATGATTTAGGCCACCGATTTTGAAATTAATGTACACCCGGTGTATCATCCACTAATCTACCGGAGTATCAAATAGCTTGTTCCAAAAGATCTTTTTCGAAAGAGAAACGTGATGCTTGGCAGGAAGAATAATAGTCTTGGCGGATAGCGATGGAAGCCTAAGTACCACCGCGAAAGGCTGTTGAATGGAATAAAAATGATAGCAGGCATATATTCAAAGGGTAGCTTTGCTAGCCACGCATGTGCGATGCAGCTCGCCTACATGCCACACATGCGGTTGGGATGTGCGTACAATATCCAATCCATCCATCACATAGGCATCACTATATTGATGACCTAGCTCAAGAATCAAGTTGATCCACTGGTCAGGTGGACTACAGTTTGCAAAAAAAATAAAATAAAATGCACAGCTGTTAAAAACTTAGCTCAAGTTTTCTAACCTGTTTCCAATATTGGGGCCCACCTGTTAAGTGGACTAGATTTTTCTTGGGAAAACATCTATAAAGTCAGACCAACTTGATGGATGGATTGGATCTTCGACCTATTTGCCATGACGTGTACATGAGCTATGTTGGACATACGCCTGGCTTAGCAAGCTCCCTTTGGGTGGGGTGGTTACAAGCCAAAGGATAAGGATTATGGACCATTCATCGTATGGCCCGACTATGGATGTGTACTTGCACTGATCGGATGATCCTCATCGTTTATTTGTGAACGTTTTTCCCTTCAATGTTGTGTTGGCTTTTTCTTCTGCTTTTCCTTCCTTTTTGTTTCCCTCTCAAACATCTATATCAGAGCCCATCAAAAGAATGGCTGGGTCTCACACAGCATTTACACTACACACGTAGAAGGATAGAGTGTGGCTTATGCAAGTAGGACGTGGCCAATGGTCCAGGTCTGCCTCGTTTTTGTACAATGGCCCAAAGTTGGAACGGAGACCTAGCCCGCTTATTAGCTAGGCCTAGGCCCGTCAGTACAACAACAGTAGAGCTTGTTGACATAAGCTCATGTTAGCCTGAATGGAAAATAAATTGGAACTTGTCCAGGCCTATTTATATGATAGGCCCAGGAGACAGGCCAATCACCATGTTAAAACCCATGACTTAGGCCGATTATGGTGTTAAAAATTCACCCCAAGACCCCAGAAGACAGGCCCGTGTCTGTCGAGATTACCTCATTGATTCGAATAGATTGGATGGCTAGTAGGGCTGAAAGTCGGGTGGGCTCAACCTGAACAACCTGTGACCAACCCAACATTGGGTTAGGATCGGGTAGGATGTATTAGGTTCGATCTTGGGCTTAAGTTATACAATCACCAACCCGATAAAACTTGGGTTAGGCCCAAGCTGAGGTCTTGAGTAGACTGACCCAATCCAAACCCAATCAATATTTAAGTAACTTATAAATTATAATTAACTATGGATTGTTTGTATTAAAGGCACGAAAAATTTCAATGTTGTCCAGTCTCATTAGTCTATGTCATTTCCGATGACTCAAGCTAACAAGATGTGTTGGATTTCTCTCACAAATAAATTATGTACCATGCAACACGGCTTTTAGAAGAGTAGTTCTCTTATATTTTAGCTTGTTGATTCAGAAAAAATATGTTCTTTGCAATAAATAATTAATAAAATTATAGGTAAAAAAAAAGACATGTATTAAAATATAATAAACAAATGTAATAACAAAAATATTAGCATGTATTCACCTTAACCAATCTTACTGAGCCTGCTTGGGTTGGGCTTCGGCTAAGAATTCCCAACTCGAGATTGAATTGGGTTGGGTAGGGCTTCGGCTAAGAATTCTCAACTCGAGATTGAACCCCAACCCAACCCACTTTCAGCCCTACTAGCCAGTCAGGCTAACCTCTTTCATAGGGAAGCCTTATATTAACTTATTTTCTTCGAGCTTATTTGGGCAGCACCAAGGAAAGAAAATTTGCAGTGAAGTCCACACAGCTATTAGTACACTTTTTTAACGCAAATTACGTTGGTAGGATAGGATATGAGCATTGCCTCACAGAAATTAGATATTCAAACAAAACCCTTAAAAATAGACTTAAGGAATTCATAGCAATCCTTTTTGAGTAATGCTGAGATGAGAAAATCTCATCATATTTCAACAAACAAGTGTCCACAAATCAAGTGTTAGAGTTGTTCAACCAGTCCGGTTTTGGTACTGTGTCTTTTACCATCTAGTCCGTTTAATTTTAGTGAATTTATACCGTACATATAATTTCTGAGCGACTGCGTATCAACCATCATAATCTGCCAAATTATTT
This sequence comes from Magnolia kwangsiensis, assembly GCA_037074715.1. Classification (NCBI taxonomy): domain Eukaryota; kingdom Viridiplantae; phylum Streptophyta; class Magnoliopsida; order Magnoliales; family Magnoliaceae; genus Magnolia; species Magnolia kwangsiensis. Next base: position 22,450,376 of record CM073574.1, read on the forward strand.
TTTTCCACCCATAGCTTCTTCCCATGCTGATTGCCGGCCACACCTGTAGCAGAGCCCACCGTGATGTTTGTGAGAAATCCACCCTGCCTATCAATTCTGCCAAATCATGTTAAGCACATGAGTACAAAAATAAGGCAAATCGTGCACTGTTGAAATATTCGTTGGGCCACAAGTTTTGGATCAGGCTAATATTTTTGTGTTTTCAACTCATTCCGGTAAGAATGACCTTATGAACGGTTTGGATGGCATATAAGCATCACAGTGGACTCAGGGAAGTTTTAATGGTAGGCATTTCCCTGCCCACTTTTTCCTGTCGTATGGGCCACTTGATTTTGAATCTACCTCATATTTGTTCTCTTGTTCTAACATGATCTGTAGAAACGGATGGACGGGGTGGATTTCTGACAAACATCACGGTAGGCCCATCTTGCGTCTGACCGCAGTAATTTCCAGGGTATCGCAGGCGATGGAAGCGGATTGCATACTTACGCGGGCAGTAGCCAGGTGGCTATTGGTTAGTGCTCCGTGGGACCCAAAATTAAGTATTTGTTTTATCCATTCCGTTCATATATTTTTAAAGATGATTTTATGTCATAATATAAAAAATCAGTTAGATAAAAATCTCAAATGGACCACACCACAAGAAAACAGTGGTAATTGAACGCCCACCATTAAAATATTCCCAAGGGTCCATTGTAATGTTTATTTATATCCAATGTATTGATTAGTTCATGGAAAACACAAATATCAGTTTCTTCCAAAACCTTTGTGACTTCCAAGAAAATTTTAATGGTGGACGTTAAATCAACACTGTTTCCTGTGGTGTAATCCACATGAGATTTGGATATACTATTTTTTGGGTTCATGGCCTAAAATGATCTTTAAAAAAAATGGATGGACGGCGTAGATAAAACAAATACATCATTGTGGGGCCCACAGCACAGCCCAGTAGCTACTGTCTACTGATAGCGTGAGTAGGTAATCCGCATCCGCCTGCTCCAAACATGCGCCAGTAGTACAAGTAGCCAACGTAAGCTTTCGCAGGAATTCACAAAGATAAATTTTTTAGGGCTTTCCGAACGGGAGCTCGGGTTTCTGTAATCGGAGGCGATCGTAGTTGGATTCGCTTCTCTTTCGAAAATGGTACGGAAATTCCTCTCTCTCTCTCTCAGCCTTCAGTTCCAGATTTTTCTTCGAAAGGAATAGATACTTCTACCCACCGATGTCGATTTGCATACACCAGTTTTCTGTTTTGGGAATAGAAACAGTACTACTCTCAATTGCTTGTCTTCAATAATTTGGGTTTCGTGCAACTGAGCATTTCTTCGTCCTTTGATTTTTGGGCATTCCAATGTTCACCGCTTTTCAGTTGCACGAATTCGAGCCCGCCGGCGATTGTTCTCGGTTTAGTTTGAATTCATTTTGCTTTTCTTCTAAAACAATATTTCATTAGCTTTGGGATATGACTGAAAATACGGCTCGAAACAAGTAAAATATTATTTAGCTTCCACCTATTTGGGTTTTGTTTTTACTCCTGAAACACCGGTCTGGTTTAAAATTGAAGCAACCTGAACAAACGATTCGGCTGAAATTCGATTTGGGGGTCGCTTCGATGCGGGAAAGGATAATATGTCATTGAAACAAGTGAAAGAAAATTAATCATTTGGGGTATGGTTGGATGTGGGGATATGTCCACTTTGGAATTCTAATTCATTGGAATCTCGAGGGTTATAGTGATTGGATGCCAAAGGCTTCCATTTTCCAATGGAACCATTCACTGAAGAATTCAATTTTCATAGAAAGGCCTAATTTTAGGGGCTATTTATATGTAGTGGAATTTGAACATGGATGAGAGTTCTATGGAAGAGAGGTAAGTGGAATAGACATCTTCGTTTCTTTGATGAATTCATTTAGGCATTCTTCATGGAAGTGAGTTCCATGGTAACTGCAATTCTCATATGAGCTACGGCGTCTAGAGTTCCAAACATGGGAACTCTAGAGTTCTGTGAAGCAATGTTTGAGCGCCAAGCGTCCAAACGACACCTTAAGAAGATGACTTCTTTCAGAAAATTAAAGATTTCTCATTTCTTGGGATTCCCTCTGAGACACATGACTAGTACTGTGTTATTGTTTTCAAAGTGGAAATTGATTCCACTTCTTTTCTTCTTTCTTCCTTTCTTTTTATTTTTTGATATTCTTTTTATTTTTTACTAATGAAAAAAGAATATTGAACCTAAATAAAAGAATTTATAACATCAAATAGGTAACATCTTGAAAGAGGTAAAGAAGATTCAATACAAAGAAAGGGCTCTGGCTAGAGAGTCAGTTACCTCATTTGCCTCTCTCAGTAGAGGACGAGGAAAACTCAATGGGTGATTAGAGCTTCATAATCCTGTTGATGGATGACAATGTCCATCTGTGTGCATCTTGAATAATGACCATTTGATAGCACTGGATGAGCAATCAGAGGGAAAATGAGTGTTCTGTTCTTTGTTTGTGTTGTTCTCCCTTTTGTAACCTGTCTTCTTAGAAATCAACACTATAGCTCAGTGTTAGACAGGGTGTGTTTCAACATCGAGGTCTCTAGTTTGAGCCAAGATTACCTGTAAAAAGAATGATACTTGCTTTTATCATTTATGAGCTCAGTCCTGGAGCGATTGTATGCATTGTGATGCACTATAGGGAGAGTGTACTTGAGCATAATATTGTTAAGGGGAATGTTTTAATTTGACATTCCCCTCTGGTGGGACTTGGAGTGAATGTAGTGCACTAAAGAGGAGAATGTTAGGGATGGCATTCTTATGTGATGCCCTCCGATGGGCCTTGGGATTCGTGTTAGGTTTGACATTTGTAAGCACCAAGGTGCTGTAGAAGGGTAAGTTTCAGGACTGACACTATGCAATAACATGGCACTGTTCAATGTAAGTTAGGCGGACTTAGTATGTAGGGGGTCCTAGGGTGGACTCAATAGGGAAGCCCTAGGTGGGACTAAAAGTACAGGAGTTCATGCAAATGAATATTGGGGATGACATTCTGTTAGAGGTTTTCTCTGTTGGAGACAACTGAAAGAAGATAGTCAGCGAGCATAGGCACACCCCTTGCTATTCTAGGGGCAAGCATAGGCACATCCTTTGATAACCTAGGGCCAGGGAAATGAGTGCGATAAGATTCACTCTATGAGTTGAGACGCTTCAGACTAAAAGAGTGTTATATGCACTCTTATAGACTCAAGGTTTGGCCCAAAGACTTAATTTTTGTGGATGGTCAAGTAGACAATCCCTGATTGGTAAATTGAATACAAAGGTGTTTGGGTTAACAAGAGTTTCGGTCCTAACAAACTCTCAGGAATGCGTTGGCATATTCTAGGAAATCTGGGGTAAGTCCAATGCTCTACCAAGTATTGCACCTGATACTCAGGTGGCCAATCCCCATGGTGAGACTTGAGCACAAAGGTGGTGGTGGTGTTATGTTGTTAGAGAAACCCTCTATTGATGTGAGCTGAAAGAATAGAGCGTGAAAGCTCTTTTCTTAACTTTACTAAGGGGTGTGGCGAGAAATGGAGAAGTTGGATTAAAAAAAGCATTGGATCTGCAGTTTTCTCGGTGCTTGTCAATGGCTCCCGGAAGGTTTTTTCAAGCCTTCTAGGGGCGCCTTCATCAAGGAGACCCGCTCTCTCCCTTCTTGTTCTTGGTCATAGTAGAAGCTCTCAGTCGTATGTTATCTAGAGGTTAAGAGGCCAATCTCATTAATGGATTTCGAGTGTCCAAGTTGGGGAAGCCTGTCTATCATCTCCATTTTGCTGATGACACCATTATATTTTGTAATGTTGACCATTAAATTCTTGTATGCTTTGAGGTGGTCTCTGGGTTGAAGATAAATTTGGAAAAGTCTGAGATTTTGGGTATTCACCTTCCCAATGATGAGGTTTCCTATTAAGCATTGATTTTTGGGATGCAACGTTGGTTCCCTCCCATCAACATATTTGAATATCTCTCTTAGGGAGGATGTTTAACTCTCATTAAGACGACATTCTCCAACATGCCGCTTTATTATGTCCCTTTTCAAGTGCCCATCCTTGGTCTGGATGAGATTGGAAAAGTTTAGAAGAGAATTCCTGTGGAGGGGGTCGGAAGTAGGCAACAAATTTCATCTTTTGAAGTGGCAAGAAGTTTGCAAGCCATTCAAAGAGGGACCGGCTGGTATAAGGGATCTCTTTAGCATGAACCAAGCTCTTCTCGGGAAATGGTTATGGTGCTTTGGGATGGAGGAAGGCTCCTATTGGAAGGAAATCATCGCCATTATTGTCAAATGCAATCGCATATGTGCATACTATGGATCAGATTTCAAGCTCTTCTCGGGAAATGGTTATGGTGCTTTGGGATGGAGGAAGACTCCTATTGGAAGGAAATCATCACCATTGTTGTCAAATGCGCATATGCGATCGCATATGCGCATACTATGGATCAGATCGCATATGCACGTTCTATGGATCATTTTCTCTCCAATTTATCCAAGATTCTCAATTTCTCATGGGATATTCATTTTCTCCCAAAATCTCATGGTGATTCTCTTTCTTTCTTCCTTTTTTTTTTTTTCCTTCATTGTCCACTGGTCCAAAGCTTTTTTCCTTCATTGTCCACTGGTCCACGTGCTCTTGGCAAGGGGTGGTAGTCCGATTACCGCGGGTGGTAATTGGATTACCGCCCCACACTTGTTTGTCCATTGGTTTGAGGTGGGCGCTGGTCCGAGGCTGAGACTTCTCCTCCTATATCTCTTCTCGGTTTTTCTTCCAGAGGCACCATTGTTGCCTCTTGGGTGCTCTCTCTTCCTCTTGTTCTCTTTCCCCTTCAATTCCTTTTTCCTTGCTTCCTTTCTTTCTTGATCCTCTCTTCCCTTGACCCTCTTTTCAGGTAGTTATCTTACATAACTATTTGCATCATTCGGTGGGTCTTGATACCCATGTCCATGGATTTTTATTTTTATTTTGGGACTTAGTTTCTTTGTAGCCATGATCCCTCTTTGCAACAAGGGAAACAAAAAACATGGGACTTTGGAAGAATTCCAGCACCTTGACCTTGCTAGAAAAAATTCCTCCTTGCCAAGGGTTGAGTTCTCTCCCTCTCTCAAGTTCTAGTCCCATTTGGCCTTTTAATATGTAATTTTTCATGATGATTATTATTATTTTTTGGTTATTGGAGTGGGGTATGATAAGAAAAGTGCCCCATCTTTGTTTGTGCATGTGTATTATATTTTTTTTGCTTTTTTTTTTTTTTGTTGTTTTTGGAAGAAAGCCCAAATCCTACACATCATCCCACATTTGTGTTGGCCCACTTGAGAGATGTATCTCATCATAAAAACTGGTGGGCCATCATGTAGCCTTAGAATGTGGTCCCTTGGATGGATCACTTCTTTGTAGGAAAGAAAGGGACTGACTTAATCTGATGGGCCAGATTGATCATTGTGGTCCATTTGGAACCTTAAGTGTTGTGGGTTCTTGATGGTGGGCCACCATTTTAGAGTGGAACCCAATTTCTTTCCCGCCATGATTTAGCTTTTGTTGACTAGACCTTTGATATGGATTTGAACTAATGGGTTTTCCTAAATGGGTCTTGAAATGATTTGGGCCTAATGGATTTGGTCCTTTTTAGAGATGGGTTTGGACAATGGGCCTTAAGATGGGGTTTTACTTGAATGGGCCTTAATAAATCTACTCATTTAGGAAAATCCATTAGGCCCAACTCTACTCACATCTCCTCCATTTTCACTACTCTTGAATCCAAAGCTCTAAATCTCTCACTCGTTTTCTCTTACACCTCTTTCTCTCTTACTCTAATCCAACTATTTAAAGTATGTTTATTTTTTATATTTTGTAAGTTGTGCTTGTTTTTTATAAATTAAGTTGTAAGTTGCAAGTTGTAACTTATGAGTAGTTTCAAGTTATCCATTTATTAATAAAATTTCTATGTTCCAAGTTTTTAATAATTAATTCTCTCTTAATGTAGTTTGTTGATTGTTTTGTTAAAATTTTTGTAAATATAATATAAATATATATATAACTTATTGAAACACTCAAATTACAATAAAATAAGTAAAATAACCCAATCCAATCCAAGTTTTCTTTTTTTAGATTTTTTTTTTCAAAATTTTCCTTTTAAAAATTATTTTTCAATATATATATATATATACACGCGATGGCATATGTGATGATGTGATCGCATATGCGAACAACATATGTTGTTCGCATGCGATCGCATATGCAATTTGACAACATTGATCATCACTAGCAAGTATGGTTTACAAATGTGGGGTTGGGAGACTATAAGGATTCCTCTCTTTACAGGGCTTCTAACACTTGGAAATCGATTATGTCCTCGATCTTTGGGAGTGTGTTTCCCTCTGTATTCTTTTCCTGCCGGTTGTTGCCGATGGGCCTTTAATAAAATTCCATTTAACCTTTAAAAAAAAAAAAAAACTTTACCAAGTGGTGTTTGAGATCTGGGGTGCACCCTCGGTAATGTAGGATTAAGCCTAGAAGGTGGGATGCAGTGGCATGCACTCGTTCACAGGGTTCAAGTTAAGCCCGTGCATGGAGTGTCATGGGTGGCACTTTGTTGGGGATTATAAAAGGCACCTAGGAAGAATTTTTGTTTATATATATATATATATATATATAGAAGGAAGAGCCTAAGATGGCTTTCCTACTATACTAAGTGCATGGTTGCACTCTGTGAAGATGCTAAGCCAACATTATGAGCATGTAAGATCATCCTTGTTCGGGATTTCTTGCTATGTTGGGTGCAATGATACACGTGTTAGACTTGGGTCTCATTCTTGGCGGGACACCAAGTACACATCTTTACTGATTAACCAATTTTTAGATGCTAGAGTGTATCTAAAAGATATGAGCAGAAACATAGATGTACTCCAATGAATGTGGAATATACCTAATTAGTGATTCGAAACGGAATTATCAATTCATCCATAACTGCTAGAGCTGGGCATCGAGTCTCGTCGGATCGGATTGGCTCCAACTTGACTCGGTTCGAAATTTCCATCGCCTGACCCGAACTCGATCCGATCCGGGATCGAGTCTGGGTCATCTGACTCAATTTGATCTGGTGTAGTGTTGGCCTGATCCGATCCGAGTTTGACTTGGTTAGGGAAACTGAGTTGGATCGGATTGGGTACGGTTCGGATTGGTCATAATGTTTTTTTTTGAAAAATTTTAAAAAAATAAAAAAATTCCAAAATGCAGACCTGTGCATTTCTTCTGCTAATGAAACATTCCCCAGGAGTTGCAGACCAAACCAAGCCACATCGAGATCTAGAGGCTGAGATTTGAAAGTGGCTGCAACAACATCGATGCCATCCGATTCAATGAACGAGGTCTGGTTCAAGATATCTCCAGCACAGAGGTTCCGTAGGATTTTAAGAGGGAGATATATTGGATACAGGGAGTGAGAAAGGAGAGAGAGGAGGGATGGAAGGAGAGATTTTATAGAGGCAAGTTGGGAGTGCCCTTCAGAGGTTCTAGCAGCTTTTAAAAGGGATTGGAGAGCTTCATATAGGGTTTTCAAATTAGTGGAGGTGAGAAGTGTTTGGAGGAGATTTGAAGGGATTGGCAGAATCTGATTGGCTGGTAGCTTAGGTGATGGTGTTGCTTCCATGCTTTAGAAATTTGGCTGGGTGAGGGTACCTGCTGCGGGATAGGTAAAAAGTAAAAATAAAAATAAAAATCTAAAAAACTATTTATATAGACTTGACCGGATCGAATCGGTTCGGATTGACCACTGATCCGAACTCAATCCGATGTACGGTCGGATCTGACTGAGCCAACTCGATCCGACCCGATCCTGGCCTTCGGTTCAGATCGGATCCGTTGGATCAGTCCGGATTCTGCCCAACTCTAATAACTGCTTAGTTGAAACAACCATTTTGATCGAACCCCATATAGAGTCCGAAAATGGATCTTGTGAGGAGATGCATGTTGGATCTTTGCAAGCCATGAGCCGACAGTGCATGGAGCAAAAGAGGAACCATTTAAGGGTTCTTTAAGTCAGTGGGAGGCCCCTCGGCAAGGCATGCAATGACATTCTAGGACAGTCATGCTAAGAGGCCTCCATTCACTTGCATGTTTGGAACGTAGGATTAAATGGTATTGAATTGCATTAGGTGGAATTCAATCCCACGTTTGGGATCAAATTCTTCCTTTGGGAAAAACACTGAATTAAGTGAAACTTGTGTTTGTGGAATTGTAATCAACGGGCTAGATTTCACAATTGATGTCGGTTACTAGTATGCATATGCAACTCGATGGTCACATATGGATGGACCACATGGATAAAACACATGCATCAACATGGGGACCACAAATGTAGTGAATTTTGAAATCCACCAGAAATTCTGCCGTCTCTTGCTAGGATTGGATGATATAAGACCTGGATTAATCCAATTCTTCCCATCTTTTCCAAACGTTGGATGAATTTACATTGGACCAAATGCAATCCCATATCACCTAATCCTACATCCCAAACAGGCAGTTAGGGCATGTTTGGTCCATGGGATTAAATGGTATGGAATTGCATTAGATGGGATTAAGACCATTATTGCACAATGATTGCATGTATGGAAATACCATGGTATTTTGGCCATCCAATCCCCATGTTTGGGATCAAATTCTTCCTCTAGAAAGACACTACATTAAGTGAAACCTGTGTTTGCTGGATCGTGGAATTGTAATTAATGGACCAAATTCACAAATGTGAAATTACGTGGATTATCTAACACGATAACACGGCATGCGGACGCTTACGGAGCTTAGAATTATGGTTAAGTCCTAGGGGGGGTTGAATAAGACCTTTTTAAATTATTTACCAATTTACACAAATTAAACCACAAGGTGAAGTTGGTCTAAAGATCATAGACTATAAAAATACGACTAATTGAGCAACTAGTCTATGATGAGAGATAGCTATATCAAGTGTGTGCAATGCATTAAACGCCTAACATACAATCTAATCATGTGAATTAAACAACTCACAACATAAGCATAATAGTGTTGCATCCAAAGACCATTCGCAAACATAAGGATATATAGTGGTTCGGTTAAATGCCTACTCTACTCTCGGCAGACATACTCAAAGTTGAGTGTACCGGATTTCACTAGCTTAATTGGTTTTTCGTAGGTTCACCAAAAACCTTTACAATGGTTTTCAATAGGTTTAACACAAACTTACATGTATGCACTCGTGCCGGTGACGGTCCTACACAGGCTTACATGTACTCACGTGTATTGGTGGAACACGTATCCACCCATGTCGGTGGCTCCCTCGGAGACTTGAAAGCATTTCTATAGGCTAACCAATAACCTCCACGATCCTAATCCAATGGCCTACGTACACTCTTGTCGGAGGTTCCCACGAAGACTAACACGTACACACCTGTGTCTGGTGAATTTGAGTTTGAGTTACAAACTCTATACTCAATTCCACACAGGAAAAGAGTATACAATGGACTTTAAACAAAAATCCTTACGTGGTTGGATGATCCCCTTTGTAGCACCTTGTGATGCCTATTCAATCTTGAATCCACTTCTCTTGTGCTCTCCCGATCTTTGAAGTTGATTTTCTTCCACTTCCTTGAATCGACTACCGACAACGATTTTCTTATTGAGATGTCAAGGTAATGGTGGTTTGGTTGAATCTCCTACAACTAATGGTGTTAGTTGGTTCCAAGTGGGGATTCACCTAGATGGATATTCTAGAGGATATAGATAAGGATTTACCTATATGTTTAATGTCTAATATCTAAAAAAGAAGAGTTCAAGCAAACATTCATAATGGAGCTTGGAATGCTCATTAGAGTGATTAATCAGAAGAAGGGGGACATGACTCTTTAGTTTGGAGTTTAAGAGGGATAAAGAGTGGGGAATCACCTAGGCTCCAACTCTACTAAAAACCCATAATTTGCACAAATGGCTGAGTGCTATTTTTATAGAGAAAAATCTCCAATGGTCATATAATGGTTAGTATCGATCGATTGAGCGATCCTTTGATCGAATGAACTTAATTCGATTTAGGTGCAAAATGTTGCTAGACATTTTTTGCGGAGAGTAATCGAACTTGTGCAATGTAGGTTTTTTTTTTTTTTTTCTCCTTTCCAAGCACTTTGCGCATGATCTAGCCAACACTAACCTAACGACTTAAGGTTTTCCTATTTAGATCAAGTCATTTAATTGTAGGTTATTTTGGAACTAAAAGAGTCTAGGGCTAGGATTAACAAAGCATCTCAAGTTTCCTGTTGTCTTCAATTCTTGATTCTTCAGCTCTTCGAGTTTTTGGCCTTCAATGTCTTCCAATGGGGACTCAACTGACTTAAGACTTACTAGCACACTTTATTAACAAACTAAGGCACTAACAATCTCCCCCTTTGTCAAGTACGTGACAAAACTAAACTAAACCTTGGCATGATCCATACCAATGACAAACCAAGACAACTAAAAAATTATATGTCAAATATTACAATAATTTACCACATAAATATAGACATGACATGTAGACACTTGCAATGCTCCCCTTAAGTCCATCCAATCCCTGCAACAAAGAGAATTTGTAAAACAAAATTCAACTTGTTTTGGTGGGATCTTGATTTCTCCCCCATTTTTTCAGTAAATGACAAAGAGTAAATTCCATAGATATTCCAATAAGCACATAAATGGAAAGCTCTATAAATCATTAATATAATATACCTATAGGCACATACTAACAAGGGAATGTAACAAGGGTGCTTATACAGATTAGAAACTCATGGAGCATGCATATTATGGTTATTCAAGAAATATATCTATAAGAGGCATGACCTGGATAGTTTAGCAAAGATAAAAATAAGAATGAAACAACTTGTGCTAAACTAATCAAAATGAAAATGAGGCTATTATCATCAAATTTACCTATAAGCACACACAGACCATGTTAGGTCACCTATCCCACTTCACAACCTACTGGGGTGTGAATTTCCTAGGACCCGGATTGTTATCGAGAGAGAATTTCTTTCTTGAATTCATCTCTCTTAGGTGAGATCCTATTTGGAGATCTATGTTTAGTAGGAGATTTTCATACCCTCATTTTCATTGCACCAACTAAACATTTTCCTCGTTTTCTCATTAAGTAGGGCAATTGTTTTATCGACTCCCTCATATGATTATTCATTTTTGGGGGGGTTAGAAACTTCTTCTTTTTTGGTGATTGTTTAGGACTCCTCCATTGATGTCCCGATTTCTTAGTCATGATATATTTAACTATTCGGTTCGAGACTGAGGTAGATTGTGGCCTTTTAGAGATAAGGCATCCGAACTTCAAATGACCCACATTTCCACAATTGTGGCACACAAGAGATGCTCTCAATCTACTTCCAGAAGCAGACAACCGGATGGGTAGAAGTTGTCATATGAATTTTCCTATTTCGTTCAAAACCTGTCTTATCCCTTGAAGGCTTACCCATACCTAAAGATTTTCCTATTTGGTCTTCTTTTTGGGCAACCTTGGTATTAGCAAGAGAAGATTCAAGTTGGTTGACGTTTAGTCTCAGGTCTTGATTTTCAAATTTAATTGTCTCAAGTTCAAATTCAAGACTTGCATAACTCCTTAAAGTCTCATCAAGATTAGACTTTAGATTTTCCTTTGATTGCATTAAGGACTAATTTTTATCTTTTACTTGTTCTAGTTGGTTAGCCAATTAATTATTTTTCGCCTTAACCAAACCTAGCTTTTTAATTATTTTAAACTTGAAAAGCAAGTTGGAGGCCTCTTGCAAGTGGACATCTCCGTCATCATCATCTTCTTATTCGGAGGAGGATGTCTCTTCTACTTCTTTTGAGCTATTATGGTCGAAATCTCCTTTCAAGTTTTTAAGGAGAGTAGTGGTGGAGGCCCTTAGAACTCTAAGAGATCCTAGGTCTTCATCACTATGGGAATCCTCACAATCTGAATTGGACTCTTCAGAATCATCCCATGTTGCTGCCATAGCCCTTTCTTTTGATCTTAACTTGCTAGTACACTCAGAGGCAACATGACCATAACCCTCACAGTTGTAACATTGTGGTTTTCTCAAGTTCTTGAAGGATTTACCTATATGCTTAGGCTTAAGAGATTTTTCCCTCTATTCTTCATCACTATCCTCTTCGGATTCAAATTTTCTTATGTTTATGTGAAGTTTTTAGGACAATGAGTTTTTTCCTAGATGGTGTTTCTCTCAAGTGTAGTTTAAATGTACATAGGGAACCTAAAAGGTTTTTCTACTTTCATTCTATTTATGTCTTTACACTCTTCGATTGAGGTTATTTTGAATCTAAACCTATGGATTTCCCTACATATGCAGGCCTTGGGAACTTGTTCCCTTAAACCCCATATGGAGTTGCAAATATCGTTCAATCTCGAATAGAACTCCATAAAAGATTCATGCACTTTCATTTTAATATTCTCGAATTGTGTGGTCAAGAGCTGAAGTTTAGAGCACTTTACCATGCTAGTTTCTTTGTGGGGTGGTTTTTAAAATGTCTCACGCTTCCTTTCCTGTTTCACATGTACAAATACCTTTAAATTCATTGGGAAAAACGACACAGTAAATCGCATTGAGAACTTTGGCATCATAGCCATATCTAGATCTCTCATAAACACTCCATTCACTTTTATCTTTGGGAGTGGATATGGTTACACTGTCTATCATGACTTGTTCTATGGGCATATGCCATCATTGTTCTACAATAGCTCAAACCATAGGGTCAGGGGATATTAAAAAAAATACTACTCTCATTATAGCCTTCCAATAGGCACAATTAGCTCTATCAAAATAAGGTGGTTGTGAGACAGCACTCCCCTCAATGTTAGACATGATTCTAAAGCTCCTACAGATCTTACTTTAGACGGTTAAGTTCTTAAAAAACAACCTGCTCTGATACCAATTAAAATTGCATGTATTGTCTAACACGAGACTCGAAAACTTACGGAGTTTAAAATTATGGTTAAGTCCCGGGGGGGGGGGGGGGGTGAATATGATACTTTTAAAAGGTGAATTACTCCAAGATCATATACTATAAAAATACAACTAATTAAGCAAGTAGTCTATGATGAGAGATGACTATATCAAGTGTGTGCAATGCGTTAAATGCCTAACATGCAATCTAATCAAGTATTCACATGAATTAAACAACTCACAACATATGCTTAATAACCTACTCTGATACCAATTAAAATTGTGTGGATTATCTAACACGACACGCGAAATCTTACAGAGCTTAGAATTATGGTTTAGTCCCCGCGGGGGGGGGGAGGTGAATATGATACTTCTAAAAATATTTACCAATTTACACAAATTAATCCACAAGGTGAATTAGTCCAAGATCATATACTATAAAAATACAACTAATCGAGCAAGTAGTCTATGATGAGAGATGACTTTATCAATTGTGTGCAATGCATTAAATGCCTAGCATACAATCTAATCAAGTATTCACATGAATTAAACAAATCACAACATAAGCTTAATAAAATTGCATCCACAACGCAAACACAATGATATATAGTGGTTCGGTTAAATGCTACTACACTTCCGACAGACGCACTCAAACTCGAGTGTATCAGATTTCACTATCTCAATTGGCTTTCTATAGATTCACCAAAAACATCTACGATGGTTTTTAATAGGTTCACCACAAACCTACACATATGTACCCGTTTTGGTGGACCATATACGCACCCGTGTTTGTGATGATCCTACACAAAGACCTACATGTACTCACTCGTGTTAGTGCAACACACATCCACCTATGTCGGTGGCTCCCTCAGAGACTTAAATGATTTTCTATAGTCTAACCAATAACCTATACATAGAGGTGTACACGAGTCAAACTGAGTCGAGCTTGGCACAACTCGACTTGACTCGGCCACTTGTTGACCCCAGCTCGAACTCGGCTCAATTCGGTCCTCGAGCCTGACTGGCCAACTCGGCTTAGTTCGGTCAGCAGTTCGGGCCGAGTTTGCCTGTACAGCATTTTCATAAACACATGGACTACATTTTCAAAATCTCATTATACATAAAACAACAACAATGGTTTTACAGGTATCCCATCAAACACCTTGTAATCAACATAAAAATCAAGAAAAAAAAAAGGTATTTGTTTCATATACATACCTTCCTTGCCACCAGCCACACTTCGTCAAGTCATTTCATCAAACACTTGGTGAGAAACATCAATATCAAAGTAACCGAGTCACCAAACTAGTTCGATCTGAGTCGAGCTCGGGCAAGCTCAAACTCGGTTTGAAGTTTTTTCAAACTCAAAAAATCAGCTTGACTTGGCTCGAACTCGGTTTCGAATTGAGTCGAATCGAGTTGAGTGAGTTAACCGAGATAACTCGGTTTGCGTATAGCCCTGCCTATACGGTCCTACTCCAATGACATATATACACTTCCGCTGGAGACTCCCACGAAGACTAACATGCACACACCTGTGTCCGATGAATTCGAGTTTGGGTCACAAACTCTATACTCAATTCCATACAGGAAAATAGTATACAATGGACTCTAAACAATAACCCTTACGTTGTTGGATGAGCCCCTTTGTAGCGCCTCTGAGATGTGTCTTCAATCTTGAATCCGCTTATCTTGTGGTCACTTAATTTTTGAAGTCAATCTTCTTTCACTTGAATTGGCTACCGGCACCGATCTTCCTATTAAGATGCCAATGTATTGGGGGTTTAGTTGAATCTCCTATAACTAATGGTGTTAGTTGGTTCCAAGTGGGGATCCACAAGAGTTTCAACAAGAGGTCATGGGTTCGAGTACCCATGTGTTGAAATCCCACTACGGTGTGAGTGCGTGTGTTAAAAAAAAAAAAAAAAAGAGTAGGGATTCAATAGATGAGTATTCTAAAGGAATATAGACAAGGATTTACTTATAAGTTTAGTGTCTAATCTCTAGAAAAATGAAGAGTTCAAGCACACCTTCATAATGGAGCTTGAAATGCTCATTAGAGTGATTAATCACAAGAAGGGGGACATTAAACTCTTTAGTTTGGAGTCTAGAAGAGTGATAAAGAGTTGAGAATCACCTAGGTTTTAATTCTACCAAAAAATGCATCATTTGCACAAATGACTGAGTGTTATTTTTTATAGATAAAAATCTTCAACGGTCATATAACGGGTAGTATCGATCAATCGAGCGATTCTTCGATTGATCGAACTTAATTCAATATAGGTGCAAAATGTTCCTGGGCATTTTTGCACTCCTTAGAGTGATCGAGCAAATGGGCCCTCGATCGATTGAGACCGATCAAAGGTTGCTTGATTGGATCGAAGATCAATCGAACTTGTGCAATGCAATTTTCTTTCTTTCCAAGCACGTTGCACATGATCTAGCTGGCACTAACCTGGTGACTTAAGGTTTTCCTATTTAGATCAAGTCATCTAATGATAGTTTGTTTTGGATCTAAAGGGGTCTAGGGCTAGGATCACCACGACACCTCAATTTACATGTTGTCAAGCCTTGATGCTTCAAGTCTTTGAGCCTTCGGTATCTAATGTCTTCCAATGAGGGCTCAACCAACTCAAGACTTACTAGCACATGTCATTGACATACAAAGGCACTAACAAATTGATGTGGGTCACTTGTACACATATATGACTTGACTGTCACGTGCAATGGGCGCATATGGATGTGCGGTGTAGATAAAACACGTGTCAATGTGGGGCCCACAGATGTAGTGGATTTCAAAATCCACCAAAATCACACAAGACGAAATGTAATTCCATCCCACATAATCCTAATCCTTCCCGTTGTCTCCAAATCCGGGATGGAATTTGCACAGAGCCAAATGCAATTCTATCCCACCTAAGCTCACATACCAATCAGGCCTGTGGCGATGATTAAGATTGTTGATCCAAAATGATCCCTTGTACCCCATGTATGTGGTTCTTGTTGCCAACATGTGCACACTTGCACACCTCAACAAAAGAGGGGGGAAAATAAGAAAGAAACAAAATAATTCCAGAGGCCTATAGTACCATTCGTTTAGAGCATGCACAGGATGATGGTTGGGGTAGATGCCAACAGCATTTCCTCAAACACCTACTAACCAACAGCATTTCCTCAAACAACTACTATCCATTCACATTGTGGTGACAAAGGAGTCAGAAGAAATTTGGGTTCGCTTTGACATTTTCTGGACTTCAACAACTTTTCCATCATCATGTTTCAGTTTTTCTTTCCTTGTTTTTCTACTATTCATAATTTGTTTTACAAGATGGTAGCAAATACCTATGCAGCTGTATCAGCATTGAGTGCTCCAAACTTGTTGCGTTTGGTGTCTCAGCCCTCAAAGTTTGTCCTATACCAACATATGCTTGCGTCTAACACTAGTATGTTTTTGTCTCGTCCATTTCATTTCAAACATCCAATTAATGTGAACGGCTAACATTCTGGAAACATTTTTCCTGTAACATACATCATGCATTTATTTTTATCGGATTGATGCTAAATGATCTGCCATGTTCTATTGCATTGTTATGTGAGGTTGGAGTCCAACCCATGAAATTTTGATAATGATCTAGAGACCTTGTCTGCATTTTTGGAGTGCCTAGTGATTCCTGAAAATGGTTTTTTTTTTTTTTCTTGATAGGATGATCCAGAGCTGGAAGCCATCAGGCAAAGAAGAATGCAGGAATTAATGGCACAACGTGGCATTGTATGTGATGTCTTCATGCATAAAGATTAAAGATGTTCTTTTACATAATTTTGATACCCTCAATTTCCTACGAAGGTAATGCTAATGAATTCTATCAACTGATTTAGGGGAATCAACAAAACACAGAGCAGCAGAATGCACAGGATGATGCCAAAAGGTTGGTTCATATGCTACAAAATCATACATGCTCTTCTTTTCCACAAATTTGGTTTAGAATTATCCTAAAGGTGAAATGACCAGGTGCTTGCAAAGAACTGTAAGCTGCAGTGCTTCTAGTTGCATAGGGACACTTATGTCCAGCCGCCTGCACTTCATAAGCCACCATACATTCATCCATCCATATAATGGTCATCCTTTTATAGCTGTCCATTTTTCATGTCATGGATGGGATGCTTAGAAGTTGGAACCATCTAATCAAAGTAATCCATGATTGGTCCCACCTGAGGGTTGGTTTAATTTTTGATTGGACCTATTTTCCTTAAACAATCTTGACCGCCCATTTACAAGCTGTTGGTTGGATGGTTAGAACCATCCAATAACCGTGGTGACAATCCAGAACGATTGGATAGATTTGGTACTATCCATTTGCACTTGCACATCTTGGAGAACTGGATCATTTGTCATCCTAAAATAACTTAACCTGTTATCTTTTGGGAACTAATTTATTCAACTAATAAATCAGGGAAGCAGAGGAACGGAGGCAATTGATGCTTAGTCAGATTTTGTCATCTGAAGCAAGAGAAAGAAGTAAGTTGAGCTTTGTATTTTGATTTTAAAACAATTTTGCATGAACGGGTATAGTCACGTCATTTTTTTTATACATAAAACATATCCATTTCAGTGCACATAGATATTGACTCATGACATAGTCATTAACATGAGTCCAGCTTACTTGACTCTCATGTTCTACTTTTACTCTTACTGGCGCCTTAGTTGCAAGCAAGAGCAGGATTAGATTCAGACATGGTAGTGGGAAATATTGGCATCAAGAATTCAAGAATTAGGAGCGCCTAGCAAGCTCCTATGGAAATTTCTGTGTGTGCATGTGCATGTGATCACTCCTTAAATGAGAGTGAGCTCAATGCACATTGCACACAGGGAGCTAGTGCGTGGCGTGTCGCTCACCATTTAAAGATGGTTGATAGGAGTCTTGCTGCGTTGCAAAATTTGATTTTTTTAAGTCCATTTTGAGGCGCGCGTTAAGATTCCCTCCACCATTTCTGGATGGTGTGAGACATGTATGCACCAACTGTTGGTGCACAGTGTGTGCATAGAAACTCTTCGTACTAAAATATAGAATAAAAAAGTCTATTATTTAGAATTTTCTTTTGTCCTTTTTTTTTCAAAAAAAATGACGACAGGGTGTCTCTGCCCCCTTTTTGAGGCGAGACTTGTTATGCAGTAACCCCAAAAACTATAGCAAACAATTGGTTGAGATAGTTTTTATTGTATAATAATTTTTAATTAGCAAATGCATTTAATTTACATCTGCCTGTGTTTCATGGTTTGCACATGAGTTTGATATCCAAATTGTTTCAAGTGGACTAAAGGGTGGTATGGGCATCCATAGGAAGAAGTCGACTTGGAGGTGATCAGAGATTGATAGACACCGAAAATGAAGTGTTAATAGAAATAAATTATGGGCTCTTTTAAGTGTTTTGGTACTGCTCTGGGCTTGGAGTTGTAGAAGAAGGTCAAAGGTCATGCTGGAAATGGTGAAAGGGTTTTGATTACTTGGGAGTTATTCTCTATGGGCTGCTGTGGGCTCTCCTATCATGGAAGTGAGGGTATAAAAATAGATTTTTGGTATAGGAAAGGGCAAAGCAAAAGGTCTAGTGATCCTACTGCATAGAGAAAATGTCTCCAAAATGAAAATGAAGGCGGCCTAAAAACTGAAGTACTACCTTGTCTTGAGCACAAATGGTCAATGGCTCTATCCAAATGAGCTGGCAATGTTTCACAAAATGCGATTTATTCCTATAAAGATATTAAAGCTACTGCATTTTGAATCCAACTCATAAATGTTGTTGTCTGGACATTGTAATGAGCATGGAGATGGAGCTCAACTTTGTGCTTTACTACTGCATATGCAAATCATTCAAATAAGCATCATTGCGTGGAGGTCTGATTTTGCATTTTTTGAATGATCCTGTTCTATTCACCATTAGTTTCTTATTTTTTTATTGTCATTGAAGTCCGATGACTTTGATATCAACAGTTGCTCGGATTGCATTGGTGAAACCTGAGAAGGCAAGAGGAGTTGAGGATGTTCTGCTTAGAGCTGCTCAAATGGGACAGATAGCTGAGAAGGTTAGACCAAAACAAATATTTAGGCTGTATCTGGATCATGGTGTGCTGTAACGGCCATTCTGTAATGGTGACGGTGGCAACCATTACGTGTTACGAGGTCGCGACAGCTCTTATGGAAAAAAGGACCTGTAATGGTCTGTTACAGGCCAATATAAGTTTTTTTTTATTGGTTTTTTTCTTTCGAAAAGAAGAAGAAGAAGACTAATGGCCGTTAAGGCCCATACCGTAATGTAACGGTAATGGCCACATACCTTTACGGAATACCTTGATCCGGATTGACAAGTGACTAAGTGAGTCAAATTGCGATCATTTGCTCAAGGGTGTGTTTAGTTGCACCAAATATCATGAAATTTCATGGTATGTCATGATTGATCAGTATAATCTGTTGAATTTCATGATATTTCATGAAATTTGGTGCAATCACACACCTTAAATGAAAGAGGAAATGACAAAAAAAATAAAAAATAAATAAAAAATAGTGATTTCATTGTATTCATAATCAAATAGCCCTTAGATTGCAGGTGTTCCGTATCGGCAACGGCAGCCGTAACGGTCACCACCATTACCGATACGGAGTATCAGCGTAACAGCCAATGCAGGGGGTGTAACGGCCGATACGCCCCCGCGTCGGTTGATTTTTATTTTTTTTCTTTTGCTTGAAAAATTCTTGAATAATATCCAGAAAATCTAGAAAATGGTAAATATTCCAAATATGCATTCCTTTTTTTAAAAATTTTGAATATGCCTATGGTAGTGTAACGGTGCACTCTTTGGTGAGAATGTTGCATCTGATTGTCTGATTAATTTATGAACCTGACAACTTACGATTGACTGCAAACTTTCTATATTTAATTTTCTAAGTATATAATAGTAATGATAAATTTATAAGAATGAATGTAATACCAAAGCATCTCATATTTACAGGTTTTACTATTATTTAGAGTATTGGAGTTGCATATATCGCGACTTGCATACATTTCATTTCAACATACAGAGTCCAAAGACTTTTGTGGCCTGTTATGTAATTTATATACCTAACAATTTGGTATCATTTCTCCCAATAGTTCTTTAAAAAATTGAAATTAAATTCAGGTAGTTAGTGTTGCCAATTTGGGGGCGATTGGTGAACCACTCAATACCCCAAATCAGCCTCAAATTCATGCAATTTATTGGCACTTATCCCATTAATGAATTGGTGGACATTTATTGAATAGTGAATAATGAAAAATAAAAATAAAAAATCAAATGGCCCTACTTCAAAAAATAAGTGTCCTCAAATTAACAATTAAAACTATTCAAACAATTTGATTTTGGAATTGTGACTTAGCAACAACGGTCCCATAATTTAATTGGTAATTTTTAAGTTAATACATGTCTTGTGTAAAAAATTTTAAGTGCCCAAATTAGGTGGGACTCGGATTGTGAAGTGTGGCACACAAGTGTCAAAGTTTTGTCGGCCCCACCGTGATGTATGTGTTATATCCACACCGTCCATCCATTTTGCCGAATAATTTTATGGCATGAGCCCAAAAATGAGGTAGATCCAAAGCTCAAGTGGACCACACCACAAAAAGTAGTGGGGATGAGGATGCCCACCGTTGCAACCTTCCTAGGGCCCACCATGACCTTTATTTGCCATCGAACCTATTCTTAAGGCCACACCGACCTAGATGCAAGGAAAACACAAATTTCTTGCTTGATCCAAAACTTCTTGGGGCCCCTAAAAGATTTCAATGGTAGGTGTACATTCCCCATTGTTTTTTTTTTTGGGTGGTCCACTTGAGCTTTGGATCTGCCTCATTTTTGGGCTCATGCCCTAAAATGATATGGAAAAATGGATGGCCTGTTTGGATATAACACATGCATCACAGTGGGGGCCATGGAACTTTGGCACGCCATCACACCACTTAGGTTGGTGCGTGTTGCACCACGCAATCCGAGTCCAATTAGGTGAGGCCTTTAATGTGGGCCCCACCATGATGTATGTAAGTTTTGGATCAAGCTGACATGTGTGTTTTCCCTACATCCACGTCAGTGTGACCCAATTAACAGGTTAGATGGCAAATAAACATAACAGTGGGCCCTAAAAAAATTTTAATGGTGAGCATTCAATAACCACTGTTTCCTATGGTATGGTCCACCTGATATTTGGATCTTACTAATTTTTGGGATCATGGCCTAAAATGATGTGGCAAAATGGATGGACGACATGGATACAATACATACATCATGGTGGGGCCCACAGAGCCGGGTAGCACGCAGCATGTGGACCTTTTATTTATAATTTTTTTTAAAAAAAAAACTTGGGCCGTAATGAACCACGTAGTCTCTTTGGTCTCTTTGGAATGAAGAGAGAGAGAGAGAGAGAGAGAGAGAGAGAGAGAGAGAGGGCTCTCTCAGGCTTTGTTGTGATTTCAAATGGAGAGAGACGCACACAGGCTTTGTTGTGATTTCAAATGGAGGGAGATTTCAAATGAAGAGAGAAGCACAGGCTCTGTGCTCGAAACCGTAGTAGGGAGAGATGTGCATGGCTATCTGCTTGAAACCCTAGCAAAGAGAGATGGTTCTCCGATTTCGAAACCCTCCTAACAGAGATAGAGAGAGACGTTGGTCGGCTGATGGAGATAAGAAGAAGAAGAAGAGGAAGAGGAAAAGAAAGCAAAAGAATTAGGTACACCTTCAACCTTTCTCTTCTCTTTTCTTTTTCTTTTTCTTTTTTCCTTGAAGAACCCTTCTTTTTTTTTTTGGAACGTTACAGGGTAACGGACATAACACCCTGTAACGGCCGTATGGGGCCCGTAACGGCCGTTACACCTCTTTTTCTGATCCACACTGATTCATACCCATATCACGTAACGGCATGGGCCGTTACCGTTACGTATCGGCCATTACGACTGATATGTAACCAATTTGGAACAATTATTTGCAGGTACATTTCTAAGGTCATTGAAAGTAATGTAGTGGCAATTTAATTCTCGACGTTAATGCACACTAAATAAAATAAAATAAAAACCACTTGGTTATTTCTACTTTATTGGATGTCATTGCAATTCAATTTGATAGTCCATCCAAACTTGCCCTTAATAACTTGTATACGTGTATATTTGGCACCTCTAACCTGCAATGGTGGTTTAGCTTAGGGTCTTTCAAAAGCCAACTATTTTCTTGCTGTTTGTTGGATATTGTTTGCTTGTAGATTTTCATATTGCTAAGAGCTTTGGTCCCCCCTTTTCCCATCTGCAGGTTTCTGAAGAGAGGTTGATATCTTTGCTTGAGCAGATTAACAATCAAACAAGCAAACAAACTAAAGTTACAGTGAGTGTGCCACTCCCACACCTTTGAATTCAATGTTTAGGATAGACTAAGAATGGCAATCAATCCATGAGGCTGACAGTAATTTCAACTACGTATTCCATTCATGCATTCTTTCGCGAGAAAAAAAAAAACATTGATACTCTGGCAGAGTCTGACGGATGATATGCTGGCACTTTTTCAATGTAAACCATCCAAATTGTGGGTCCGAATTTAGATATATAATGAATAAAAAATATGCTTATTTCATTATCTGACTAACAGATTGGTGGACTTCCATAGGATGGTTTAAAATGAAAAATATCCTACCATCCTATTTCAATGAACAAGTATCCATGAATCGGAGGCCACAATTATTCAAAAAATGTGATTTTGACAGTGTCTCAGCAACAATGGGTTCCACAATTTTGTTGGTTTAATTTGAGTTAATGTATACCACATTTATAATTTCTCAGTACCAGTATCAGTGTATCAAGTGTGATACACAGCCAGAGTATCAAATAACTCTCCCGTTTCACTTATGTAACTAAGATCAGGGGAGCCCTAATTTTTTGGTTTACTTCAGATCCAGAGGCGTCGGAGTGTTCTTGAAGATGATGATTAGCCACATTTGAGATAAGATGACTAAGCAAAACATATGGTAGTAAGAACTCTTCGTAAATTTATTTGCTCTGTTATGCGACCTTGCTACTTTCAAATGATTGGGGCCATAAAGCATATCCAACACTGAATTTGAGTGAGTGTACAACCCTGTCTATCCATATTGGTTCCAATGTGCATCTATTATTCCAATGGCGCCCAGGTGCAGTGCTTGAAGATTTTTGGGCTACATGCTGTTATTTTATATGTTCAATTACAAGGACAACAGTTGCATATATTTTCTTAATGGCAAGTGCATTTAGTCATTTAGTCTTCTAAGTACAGAATATATGAGTATCTTGACTTTTGAGATGGTCATATAATAATACCTTTCTAATTCGAGCATCGTCATGAGTAGAGAATATACGAGTATCTTGACTTTTGAGATGGTCATATGATAATTCCTTTCTAATTGGAGCAACCTTATGTGTTTTGTTTGTTTTTTTTTTTTTTTTTTTGGCATGTTGTTTATGTCATGTTACGAGAAAATGCTTTGAGGTTGGATATTTACCAAAAAATTCTGGGATGTGAGGGGAAATGTCTGGCATACCCTTGTGAGAGAATCCATGTACAATGGAAGAGTGCAGATTGTCCTTGTTAATACGGTGGCTTTGAATTGTATAGATTTTGTATGACCCAACTTTTAACGTGTGGAACTTCTATGAGCCCACCATGATTTGTGTCACTTTTTTCGGATCATTCTAGAGCATGAATCTAAAAATGAGGCGCATCCAATTCTCAAATGGACCACCCCACAGAAAGTATTGGGGATTAAACAAACTACTGTTGAAACCTTCATTGGGCCAACCATGAGGTTAATCTGCCATCTAACCTGTTCACAAGGTCACAGAAATATCAGCTTGGACAGAGCCTTATGTGGCCGAGGAAGTTTTCAGTCGGTGGGTGTCAATTCCTACTGTTTCTGTGGTGTGGTCTACTTGAGCTTTGAATCTGCCTTGTTTTTTTGGCTCATGTCTTAGAATGATCGGTGAAAATGGATGAACGGTGTGGATGTAATAAATATATCATTGTGGGGCCCACATAAAATTTACACCTCAAGAAATTCAGTTGCTTGCTGTGTGGTGCAGCACACTTCGGTGAGAAGAGTGTTGGCATGTGGAACTTATGTGGCCCCATCATGATGTATGTCTTAGATCCAGACTATCCATCCATTTTTTCCATATCATTCGGCATGAGACAAAAAAAAGGCAGATACAAGGCTCAAGTGGACCACACTATAGGAAAGTGGGAATTGCAAGTGTACGTTGAAAACCTGTTACGGCTGATCAAGCTGATATTTGTGTTTTCCCTTCATCCAGGCCAGTGTGAAATTATAATGAGGTTCATTGGAAAACAAACCTCGCAGTGGACCCTAGGAAGGTTTCAAGGGTAGTAATTCAATCCCTACTGCTTTATGTGGTGCGGTCTACTTGAGCTTTCGACGTGCCTCATTTTTTAATTCAAGCTCTAGAACGATATGTAAAAAACGATGGACTGTGTGACTTTGACACATAAATCATGGTAGGGCTCAAAGAAGTTCCAAATCTCGTTTTTCCCAAGGCATGAGGTGAGTTATATCCAAATCTAAGGTCGACCACACCGCATTAAAGTGGTGATTGAAAGCCCACCAATAAAAACTTCCTATGCCCACTATAATATTTCTTTTCCATCCAGCTTGTTTATTAGGTCACACAGACCTAGATGAAGGGAAATCATAAATATTGGCTTGATCCAAATCTTTTGTAGGGCTCAAGAAATTTTTAATGGTGGGCGTTCAATAACCACTGTTTCTGTGGGCTAAAGATGAGATTTGGATCCACCTCATCTTCGGGTTCATGCCCTAAAATGATTTGAAATTTTGAATGGATAGTGCGGATAAAACACATACATCTTGATGGTGCCCACAGAGGCACCGTTGTTGCTACACCATTCTCAGTGCTCTCCAAGTGTTTGAAATCGGTAGTCATTTCCATATTAAAAGAAAATTTTATGAGACACCATGTGCGTGTGAAATTCACTTTGACTATTAGATGTTTAATCTCATGCTAGATCCAAGCTTAAAAAATTTAGCTGACCTGTGATTCAAATATACCACATTAAAGGAAACAACTATTAGTGGCATCCACCATTAATTTTACATATATATATATATATATATATATATATATAGAGAGAGAGAGAGAGAGAGAGAGAGGCCACTGATGATTATGAGACATCCACTCAAAATATTAGATGTCACACCAAAATTTAGGCATGGTGCCCAAAAATCAGGACAATGCGTTGTTCAGATGAGCCACATTGAGGGAAATAATTTGGAGAGTGGGTGTCACTTTGTACACCCTTTCCAATCATTTGGTTCTCTGAATCAAGGATGGAGAATTCTTTAGACCTATACATAAAATTGGGTGACGCAATAAGCCGTGGCGTGGATTTTGTAAACACATCACGATGGGCCCAAATAGCTTTATTGTGTGTGACAAATGCAATTTGTTTTTTACGAGGCATGGATGAGGTTTAGGTTGTACATGATTCTCATAAAATTTAGATTAGACTTTTCACCACTACAAAAGAATTGTTTTGGTAAATGTGCAATCTCAAAAAATGTTTTGCCTAATATCTATTATTAGGAAGAATTTTTTGGTAAAAATCACTTCGGTTTTGTAAGCAGAGAATATACGAGTATCTTGACTTTTGAGATGGTCATATAATAATACCTTTCTCGTTCCAGCAACGTCATGTGTTTTATTTTTTTGGCACGTCGGGTTTGTTTGGGTGGCAATGGTTTTGCACCTTGGTTTTGATTTAGGCTAACTTTTGAATTGCCAGTCTGACATATCCTGATGATGACCGGATCTCTCACATGTACGGGGTTGACCTCTAGGCGCCATTCGGTTTACAGGTGTGGTCCATCTGATGAGTGGACCGGCCTGGATTTTGGATCAGGTGTAAGTACATGGTGGGGCCCGGGATCCATGGTGGCACGTGTGATTTGGATGTGGTTGCTACTCTCACTCGACTAGTCTTCCCTTGATTTGAGGAATCTCAACTGCCAACGAAAGTAGGTGGAGGAGACAAGAAAAGAATCTTCTGAAGAAATCTTACTAGTTTTGAGTAAACAATGGAAATGGTGGTGTGGTTGTTTGAAACTATCTATACTGTATTAAATCCTTTAAGACGTTGGAATTGAAGTGGTACGTTCGGTTGTCACAGATGAATTGATTGGATAGGGAATAAAAGCCGTGTGGGCCTCACACTACTAAAGGTGGCATCCCTATCCCAATGGTTCCTTATGATGGGGCCTACCTAAGTTTTGAATCTTACTGATCTTCCTTCTCCAGGATGAACATGAGGCAGAATACCTGATGGACGGTGGATGTCATGATAATTCGGCCCCTCGTGGAGTTGATTTAACGGTGGGCATGCACCCAGCCAATGCGAGTTACGGATGCGGATTCTTCTTATCCCTTCCAGGGCTTTGTGAGGGCCAGCGTGATGTATGTGTTTTATCCACACCGTTCATTCTTTTTAACAGATCATTCTAATGCATGAGTCCCGAAAGGAGGCAGATGCAAGGCTAATGTAGGCCACACTACCGTCGAAAACTTGCCGGGCTCCACAGAAGTTTTTGATCAACCTGATATTTCTGTTTTCCCTTCACGTTTCATCTCAGGAAGTTTTCAACCGTGGCATCATTATCACTACTGCTTCCTGCTGTGTGGTTCACTTGAGCGTTGGATCTGATTTCTTTTTGAGCTCATACCGTTAAAATGAATGGACGGCGTAGATAAAACATATACATCACGGGGCCCACAGCCCCTACCAGGACCGTGTCCGTTGTGGTAGGGGTAAGACTGCAATCCGCATCCGCGTCCCTGTCGCCGCGAGTTACGGGAGCTAGGCTGGCACGATTCTTAATTTATGTGGTTAATAATTTATAGATTTTAAAATTAAAATTTCAACATTGACGGTGACTCTTGAACTTACAGATGGCATATTTGATTTCTAAGGCAGTGTAGACCGTCTAAATTGCTCGCCTAAATTCACCAACATGGTAATATCGACCATCTGATCTGTCCTTCGAATTTGGTACGCTCACTATTTTACTTCCGACCATCCATTTGATAGCCTTTAAATGTATTGTTAGGATTTCTCAATCAATGTGCCCTTCATCCACAATTTCGTAGGTAGTTGTACATCACTGCCACTTTCCCGGAGGTTGAGTCACCACCATTCTCCATTGAGAAATGTTTAGGTGCCACCGCATCTTAGAACACATTCGGACGCATGTAAGTTTTTTTTACTTCAAGTGAAAGAAAGAATTACGTGTAATTTTTTTTGGATGTAAGCTATAACTTTTTTTTAAAACTGTAATTACCGGTGTTAATCTAGTGTCCAGTTTTACACATTTTAGATTCAATTGAATGTGTGTGAGTTGGTTCAATTCCATCCAACTGAAGGTCGAGGTCACATGGTTCAACTGACCGAGTACGTAAGCTACTGATCGACTCTATGGACAAGGTCATGATACCCTCTAGCTATTATGAAATAACTGACAC
The DNA here is from genome assembly GCA_037074715.1 of Magnolia kwangsiensis. Taxonomy (NCBI): domain Eukaryota; kingdom Viridiplantae; phylum Streptophyta; class Magnoliopsida; order Magnoliales; family Magnoliaceae; genus Magnolia; species Magnolia kwangsiensis. The sequence continues at coordinate 22,477,931 of CM073574.1, forward strand.
TAAAAAGCTGTATGAGACACTATGGCACCCAAGGACTGTGAAATACGAAATGCCCAGCTGCCAAGTCCTCAACACTGTAAGGCTAATGACTTTTTCTATTGTAATAGAAACTCTAAAACGAGTATTACCATCTTTCTATGGTAACACAGACTTTAAAACGAGTATTACGATCGTTGTTATAGATGCATACAACACTATTCATCACAAGCATACTTGATTTTTTTCCTTTTAATCAAGAGTTTATTTTTTCAAGAAATATAATTAAAGGCATGTGCCAAATTAGAGCTAGGCATGGGACAACTAAGCAAACTTGACTCGTCTAACTCGTTCAGATCTGACTTGATCCAAATCAAGTGGGTGAGTCGATCCGAATCGAGTTGACTTCGTACAATTCGAACTCAAGTTCAAGTCATCTAGTAATTTGACTCAACTTGACTCGAAATCCAACTCGATACTAACTTGACTCGATTTGAAACTCTACTTGTGTGTGTGTGTGTGTGTGTGTGTAACTTAGATATGATGTTTTAGATATGAGATGTCGTGTAGAGGCTGCAATTCTGGCAAGTGAATCTTGGTTTTGAGTTGTGATTTTAGCCCGTGGATACCCGCTATACACGACTCGACTCAATACTTGTAATTGGGTTAGACTCGCTCTGCATTAGTCCAGGCCGAACCTGGACTTGGATCGGGTTAGGCATGCTGGACTTGGTACCAAGTTAGGTCAAGTTAGGTCAAGTTTAGGTCAAGCCTATTTCAAAACCGGATCAAGTCGAGTTGGCCCTAACTCGATCCGACTTGCCTTGATGCCCGGCTCTCTGCTGGATCACAACTTGAAATATATTTTATCTACAATCAATGAAACTCTCAAAAGAGGTCTTTTGAGTGCGGACCTTATTTTATAATGATGTTGATGATCATAATAATATTATATCACAAGTTATACCATTAAATTGGTGGACACTTGTTTCTCGAAAAAAGACCATCAGATGTTTTTCATCATTAACTATCCAATAGACATCTACCAATTTGGTAATTAAATAAGTGTAGTTTTTGCATCATGATTCATATAAGCTGACATCATAATATGGATAGCTTAATTTACATTACCTGTACAACATGCCTACAATTTTTAAATGCCAGCGTCTTATCCATCACAATCTTAGTATCAAAAGTTTTTTCTAATTAGCTTTTCCAAAAAGTATGCAACGACTAGAAGGTTGAAAGGTACTTACATGATAGTATGATACTCTGGCTGCGCGTGACGCTGATAAGCAGGCGCTGTACACATGTTATATATGAACTCAAATTAACCGATTAAATTATAAAACCATGGTCGCTGATTTTCAGACTAAAATTAAGTTGGTTGAACAATCCTAACCTCTCATTCGTGGACATTTGTTTTCTAAATATGACTGTTCGATATTTTCATTTTTAACCGTCTAAAAAATGTCTAGTATATGATAGTTAGATAACTAGTTCATGATACATCTAAACTGATACCCATGATTTAGATGGTTTTGCTTGAATTACTTGTATGCCATGTATGCATTTTCTCAGTAATTCCTAGCTGTCTGAGTATCATCTATCATACTTTGCCATAAAATCAAAGTTTCTCAATGGGAATATGTCCATGTCATATTCCTCATCAAATGATTCCTTTTATAATGTATACCTAAATGTCCATATCATGGCACTACTCTGGCTTTAGTTTGGACCCTACTCTGCCTGCAAGACTCGATTAGTTGGGGAATGACGCAAAGAGGGTTGCGGATAATTTCATGGCCAAGATGGATCAGAAAAAATTCAATTGGAGATAGAGATGATTCGGACCGTTAGAACTTAAAATGAACGTATCTCGTAATTCAGAATGAGTCATCGAACGTAAAATATATGATTTTGGATTAGGACGAGTCAACCAATCCCACTATGCTGGGTTGCACAAGCCAGATTTGTAAAATATGACAATTGTTTTCCTATTTTAATTCTATATTTACTATCAATAGTAAGTGTTAGTTTGATTATAACTCTTCATATGTTGGGCTTTAGGAGTTGTGCCCAACATAAAAGGTGCTTAGAATAATTAGATAATAGGGTGGTGTAGCCAAATAGGACACTTACTATTTTTGATCGAAAACCTTGTGCACTAGTAGACATTACAACCATCTATAAATAATAAATTTATTATTTATAGAAAGTTGCAATTTCTAAGAGTTTTAGTCATAGTCTAATTCAAAAATTTCTTCTATGGCTTAGTATTCAGAAATTTCTTCTATGGCTTAGTATCCTTATTTAAAGGGATGTAGACTTGTTTATTTTATTCATCCATCAATTTTGAATTTTATAGAATTTATTTTCTATTTTCTTGTTCTTTTTCTCTTGGATATAATATGTCTATGTGAGGCGTCCAGAGAAATTCCGTAGATTTGGGTTCCCCTTGAGGAAGACGGTGCTCGACCTCACGTCCTTTCCTACATCAGGAATCACATGATTAATCAGCATGCATGGATTTCTAACAAGCACCCACAGTCCTAATATGGGTCAATGGCACCTTCATGCCAAATCTGGGAAACTTTTTGGATGATTCTCCATCAACGGATAAATAGTCTACGGTCTAGGTGGCCTACCTTGGGACACAAATTGTCAGAATTGAAAACCCATGCATACTAGGGCTGGCTAGATGTTGCTGTAGCACTGATTACACTCATTGTCACGGTCACACAATAGAGGTTTGCTCAAATATATCTTGATGTATTATAATAAGATATGTTGGGACTGTAGCAGTTGGATCTGGGCTCCTTTTCAATAACCTAAACTGTCGATTTGATAGAACTCTCTTAGGAGATGTTGAAAAAAAAAAAAATGTCGGATTAAATATTTGAACTAATTTATTATACAAAGGTTGAGTCGGAGTTCATGTTTAATGTAAAAGAGCCAAATTATCAAAGGGTGGAAGTAATATAACTATGAGCTTTTATTTGTCATCTTTCCACTATATAAAGAGAGACATGTCACAAAAACAACTTGGATGGTTGAAAATGATTAGATTCATGACCCAAGGTACAAAGGCTAAAGTCATGACCCATCACAAGTAGGATGGGATAAAGGCTAAAGTAATGTCCTATCATATATAAGTTTGGACATACACTTGCGAAACTCCTCTCAATCATTGAAAGTGAAAGACTCATTACCAAAATGGCAAGGAGTGGGTTTGTTTGAATAGATCCTAATATATTGTACTAAAATACATCCGGAACCACTGTTGGAATTGTTGGGAAGTGTGGAAGGTGAACCCTCAAGATCTGACGGTGTACACGAGTTTTGAGACCCTCACAAAATAGAAGATTGACGCTCCATCGGCTTGCCTATCTACTACTGGAGCAGATGGATCTATTCACACCTCTGATCTTACGGTATAAGTGGCCCCGGATTGCGATCTATGGATCAGATCGTCACAAGGATAAACTAAAATGGACAGACTATAGTCCACACTATCTCTCTCTGTATACTCTCAATATTACTTATCATATATTACGAGAGAGAGAGAGACTCATCCTTTATATAGGAAAGGAATAAGAGATCGGATGAGATAGGATGAGACCATATTATCCGGTCAAATCCCTATCTTCTATCATATTTCAATTTCAAAGTTGAATTTGAAATCTCAATCGAATGAAAAAGGCCGGAAGAAGCCTAAACATGTGGGACCTACCCACTAGTGATTGCTCACCAGTGGGCCCCACTGGCATACGTCCAACATCTCCCACTCAATTACATTGTGGGATAGGCACATAAATTTGTCCATCTACTTTGCCTTATAACAATCAAATACCAAACATCACGATCAAAAGAATCAGAGGCATGAGACTAACTAGATCACCGAAATCTTCTCACAAGTGTTTAAGTACTAAGTGACCACCTAACTAGTACTCAATAACCCAAGTTTTGCAATGCTTGTCCTAGTCTGCATGACCACATCGGATGGAGTTAACTCCCGATCTAGAGTACTCGGCCAACATACGCACTTATCCAACTTATCGAGTTATTTTAAAAACTTGATTTTTCACAAACTTCGACTAAAACCAATTCAAAGCTATACTAAGATATATATGCTTTTTAAGAAAATATTGTTTGCAAAAGTCTAATAAAAACAACTCGATACTGCCGGCGAATAAGTCTTCAAGTGCGTATTAATAGTTTTAGAAACTTGGTGTAGCTGTCACGGGATCTTCCCCACGCAGATGTGTAATTTGGAATTAATCAAGTTGCTTTCCTAGCGTAACTGAGTCTGAAAAATCAAGAACCTTTCGTCATTATACAGTAAAGTAGCGACACTCAATCTCATCCTCATATACACAAGAGGAGGGTAGCTAAGGACACAAAGAGTCACCTACAGGACTGGCTACTTGCACGTTGTTATGATTAGATCGAATCAAAGCAATATGTAAGTAAAAGATCCCAGCACGTGGCTATAATCCACGTCGTAAAGTAGACAATACTAGGAAAAAGTCGGGTCTACAATACGCGGGTTATTCGACATAAGGTACGACTCATCTCATAACCTCATAACTTGGAAAAAAATCAAGCCATAACATTGATCGCATATAACGGAATGGTGCGATTATGTTATTCAACTTTATCAGTCTTATTTTCAATCTTAAAAGATTGTAGGCAGATACGACTCACTCATATCCTCATCATTTATTATTCACAATAAAGGGAAGTTCATACCTCAATGTATAAACATGACTCCAAACGTACCTCTCTTGTACATTCAAGGTTGGTCTACCCGTGTGAGTGGGTGACCGGCCTACCAACAAAATCGAAATCCTGCATGATCTTAAGGTAAATGCTGATGATCTTCATACCTATTTATATTAGTGTTCAATACTGAATAAATGAAATATATTATTCATTAATGAAAGATCAAAGGTATTCCAAAATAAGTACGTCAGTCAAGCTTTCCTCAATCCCATCTGCCTGACGTGAACCTGAAATAGATCTCTAGCTATAAGTTTTGTCATGAGATCAGTCATCAAAACTTGATAGGAATGTAGCTTAGGGCGACCTTCTTATCTCTCACTTGATCACGGACGTAATAATACTTGATCTCAATGTGCTTAAATTTCTGGTGGTGTTTAGGGTCTTTTGTCAAGTCAATAGCAGAAGTATTATCTATCTTCAGCGATATAGGCTGATGATCACTCTGTACAACACCCAGACTTAATAGAAATCTGTGAACCCATACACACTCCTGAACAGTAGCACAATATGCAATGTACTCGGCCTCCATAGATGAAAGAGCTGTAGATGTCTGTTTCTTACTCGACCATGAGATAGCTCCTCTTCCGAGTAAGAATACATATCCTGAAGTAGACTTTCCTTCGTCGGCGTGATTACTCCAAGCAGTATCAGAATATCCTTTAAGTTCGAGGCTTGTGCCTTCATAACACAACATTAGGTCTTTTGTTCTTCTGAGATAGCAGAATATATGTTTGACAACTTGTCAATGAGACTGTCTCAAGTTACTCTGATAACGGCTGACTATGAGAATTGCATAACTAATATCCGGTCCGGTGCAAAGCATAACATACATTAAGCTCCCTACTACGCTTACATAAGGTACTGAAGACATATCCAATTTCTCGACTTCAGTTTGAGGACACGATTTCCTGTCTAGCTTGGTAGCTTTATCCATACGGGTTTCAACAGCTTTTGAATTTTTCATTCTGAACCGCTCTAATATCTTTTGTATATAGGTTGCTTGAGACAAGCCTAAAAATTTCTTAGGGCAATCCCTGATGATTTTTACCCCAAGAATAAAGTTGGCTTCACCGAGGTCTTTCATCTCAAAGTTCGAGAATAGTTAATCTTTAGTCAATATCAACAATTGCATGTCATTACGAACTAACAGGATATCGTCTACATATAGAGATAGCATCAGAAAAGATCTTCCAGACCGTTTCATATATACACAATGATCTTCTTCACTCATCGTGAATCCAAAAGTGATGATGGCCAAGTGAAACCTCATGTACCACTGTCTTGAAGATTGCTTCAGCCCATAGATAGATTTCAACAATTTGCAGACTTTCTTTGGATGCTTTTTGTCCACATAACCCATGAGTTGTTGTATATATATTTCTTCATCCAAGTCACCATTTAAGAATTCGGTCTTTACATCATAACTCTAGGTTTAAACTTGCGACAATGGATAAGATCATGCGGATTGAGGAGAACTTTGCAACAGGTGAAAAGGTCTCCTCGTAATTAATGCTTTCTTATTATGTAAAATCTTTAGCAACTAATTGTGCTTTATACTTGTCCACTGTACCATCTGTCTTTCTTTCGATCTTTAGTACCCATTTATTACCTATCGCTTTGCAATTGGAAAGCAGATCAACAAGTTCTCAGACTTTATTCTTCTCCATGGAAGCGATCTCTTCGTCCATAACATTCACCCAATCGGCCTAATTAGAAGATAATAATGCATCCTGATACGAATTAGGTTCATCATCATCAACTGCAACACAAGAGAATGTTTGCCCTTCAATATCGAAGTATCTGCTGAGAATCAATCCTCTTTCGCTTCGACGTAACTCAGGAGCCTGCTGAGATGTCTTTCCACTATCCTGACGAACTATAGGAGCATCATCATCGTGAGAAGCAGAACTCCCACTCTCCTGAGATACATCAGGTATTTCAAAAATTTTTACAGGAACCTTTTGTTTCATTCGGCTTGGGTATCTATCTTCAACGAAGGTCACATCCCGGGATTCTGTCTCAATCCATCGTCCATGGTCCTCTTAAACTAGAATATATCCCTTTGAATGCATAGGGTACCTTATGAACACGCATTCAATGGTTTTACTATCAAGTTTACTTCTATATGGAGTAGGCAGCAAAACATATTCCAAAAATCCCCAAGGGCATAAGTTGGCTAGAGAAGGAATCCTTCCAGACCACATTTCATATGGGGTCTTAGGAATGAATTTGGACGGGACTCTATTAAGGACGTAGACGGCTGTTAACAGTGCGTCTCCCCAGAATGTGGTAGATAGATTGGCTTGTGCCATCATCGATCTAACCATGTCCAATAATGTCCTATTCATTATCTCTGCAATACTATTTTGTTGTGGAGTGTTAGCCACTGTGTTCTGCCGAACAATTCCAACATTTTCACAATATGATTTAAACGTTTCAGATGTATACTCGCTACCTCTATCAGATCGAAGGATTTTAATCTTTTTCTCAAGCTGATTTTCCATCTCAGCTTTATATTTAAAAAAATAATCAAAAGTCTCAGATTTGTATGAGATGAGATACATATATCCATAGCGCGAGTAATCGTCAATGAATGTAGCAAAGTATTGACATCCATTTCTAACATGTACATTAAAGGGTTCACAAATATCTGAATGGATTATCTCTAGTGTGCCTTTGGACCTAGTCGCTTTGGGAAATGGTTTCTTCGAAGTCTTCCTGGACACACAATGATCAAAAAATGACAAATCAACTTTGGATAAGGAGTCTAACAGACCAGAACTTATTAGTCTTGTCATACGATCTTTTCCTATGTGACTTAACATCGCGTGCCATTTTTGAGATTCAGATACTACAGTTTCATTCGACATAGCAGATAAAGCAAGATGGACATTATCACAATCTACGTCCAGAATGAATAAATCTGAAATTAAATTATCCCATGTAAAGATGAGGTTATTTAGTCTCAAAGAAACTCTTGTCCTGAAAAATCGAATATCAAAACCATCAAATAATAATCTAGAAACGGAAATTAAATTCCGACGCATCCCCGGTGCATAAAGAGTATCACAGAGGATTATTGTTCGCCCTATGCGCGTACGGAGATGGAGAACGTCAATCCCTGGTACTTCTTCAATAACGTTATTGTCCATGTATAGGTTATAACTTCCCTTGGTTAAAGACCGGAATTCATCGAGTCCTCGACGACTTTTTGTCACGTGCTTTGTTGCGCCTGAATCCAAAATCCACTCGTTAGATATGGTATCAACGGAAAGGATTTCAGAACAAATGCCTACATACAAAGTATCTAGTGACTGAGAAATTACTATCTTTTTATGGCACATTGCCGAGTATAATGGCCAAAATTTTCACAGACAAAGCAGACTATATTTGTCTTTTTCTGTTTCTTCTTTCCATTCCCCTTCTTGAGATTTGAAGGAGGTGTTGTGGTATTTTATTTTTGATTATTCTTCTTCGCCTTCTTGCGAGCTTTGGACCGTTTATTATTAGCTTTCTACTTATGGGTCTCTGCTAGAAAAGCCTTGGCCGAATCTGGTTGAATTGCATTCATTTCAACCTCACGTACCAAGTGGCCACAAAAGTCTCTGAACGTAGTGATAGAATCAGTATGGTTCAGAATTCTTTTGATTTGGGCCCAAGATTCAGGCAAGGAATGGTGCATGGTTATAATCTTTTGATTTTCAGTCAATTTACACCCAATATTTCTAAGGGCACCTATCATTTGCTCCATCTTACGAATATGATCTTTGATGGGGCAGCCGACAGATATCCTATACTCCTGAAATTCTAATTTCATTGCCCAAACTCTGCATCTGATTTCTGTGCATAGGCATCTGTCAGTGCTTCCCAAATTCCCTTAGCAGTTTCATGCACTTCATACGTAGGTATGAGTTCTTTGTGCATAATGCTAAGAAGGACATTACGGGCTGAACGATTTTATTTTCGCCACTTATTATAGCGAGTCATTGCAACCCTATGTTCTTGTAAATTCTCATTTTCAGCCAAGATGAGTTCCTCTTGAACTACATCGAGTATGTGAGATATGTCTTCCTCGTCCAAAAGGTATCGCACCGCGCGCGACTAATCTTCATAGTTGTTGCCGTTGAAATGTTGTCCTTTCAACTGTTCAACGATTAACGCTTTGGTGGTCATCTCTACATTGTATGAGTATCACGCCCCAAACTTGAAAACTGGGCTCACAAAATTCTCGATTGCCGAATCTGGCGTCGACAGCCTCCGTATAACCTCATTCTCGGCTCCCAACTCCCATTCGTCAGGTTCCGATCCTGGAATGCTACGAGGAGGATTTTCAATGTCAGTTTGATTCGTAATAAGCATAATCAAAGGCATAACCCACAAACAACAATCAAAAACTCCATTACATTTCCACTATGATCAAAAACTTTACAAGTATAATGAGCATAAAGGAAAATATAATGATGAATAATAAAAACTCCAAAATGATCTGCAAAGCGCTCCTGCCTCAGCGCTGCTGCGCCCCAACGTCACCTGCACGCAACGGTCGTGCATAAGCTTATAGAAAACTTAGAGGGTGGTGAAAGTGTGTGCACAAAGTAGTAATATGATCATGTAATATCAGAGTAATGCGAAATATGCAGATGGATCTATAAATATCATAAGTCGTACCAAGGCTATGCGATGCAAGATGCAAGTCAAGCATACAATCCTCATCTAAGTTCACATGTCAATACAGCTCAACTCTGGGATATCACCAGGGTCTAGTACACTCTAAACCAGATCGCCGCCACATCGCGCTCAATAAGGTAATTGGAAGAGACCTCACTATCCGTCTGCCAATATCGGGCTTGACTCGTCGATAGCGGACCCATTCCTCGAGCTGGTCAGACTCAGCCTAGCATTGTCCCCTACTCTCGGGCGGGTAAGGCCGCACCCCCTTCCAACCTACCACAACACAGTGGAGAGCGCAGCCATCTGGTAATCGACACTCAGTGCTCATCTACCCACTCGATCTAGACGTTGGAGCAACCTCTTGGTACCATAAGGGTTTAGAAACTTTTACTCAGGGATATCTATAGCATCGCATGTAAAACAAGATTTCGATATTCAATCCTACCAACCATGATGCGTCTGTGGAGGCTACGGCCCCGATGTCGCTAGGGCGTATAATAATCATATCATACCATGCGAAATGCATGAATCATACTATCTAATCATGCGGTAAATCCTGCGCGTATCGTGCGCTCATGTGGGGCAACTCCGTCTAACCGGGAGCCCCTAAATAATCTGCCCGAAGGCATATGTCATGATCAGTCACTTCTCATATCAAGCATACATATGATGCGTATGATCGTGAGTCATGAAACTATAATAAACATGTTATAAAGTAATGCACTATCCTTACAATGCAGGTGGCTTGGACGACCTATACACAATAAGTATGGGCCTAATAATGGGCCCTAAGGAGAGTCGTAATGTGGACATCCAACCAACATTACACTCGCAATGTGGACGTCAAACCAACATTGCCCCCAAGGCACGATCGTCGTAAACATCGTTACATAATCTGTGTTGGGATCATACATTGCAATGGACCTTAGGTACATCCCATTGGGCCTTAAATACATCAAATGGGCTATATCATATGGGCCTTTTATTTATCAAATGGGCCACATCAATGGGCCGCACCAATGGGCCTTATGTGCATTGCAATGGGTTATAACCCGTGGGCCTTAGACTACATCAAATGGTTCTCGACCCATGGGCCTTATACATATCAAATGGGCCTACTCCCATGGGCTTTAAAATGCATCAAATGGGTCCAATCCAATGGACCTTGGAATACGTCAAATGGGTCCACTCCCATGGGCCTTAAATTACATTAAATGGGCTTAATATAATGTTTATTTTCCATCCAAACTGGGGCCCAACATGATGTTTATTTTTCCATCCAAAATGGGCCCAACATGATGTTTATTTTCCATCCAAACTGTTCATAAGGCCCACTACAATGTTTATTTGCAATCCAAACCATTCATACGGTCATGTGGACCTTGGGTAGGTCCCACAGTCTAGTATGAATGGTGCGGATATAACACATAAAACATGGTGGGGCCCACCGTCCAGGGGTGGACGGTGCTGACAGAACACATACATGACAGTGGGTCCCACCGTCCACGGCTCTGGACGGTGGATAAAATACATTCATCACTGTGGGTCACACGTATGTGGCCCACCATAATGTTTAAATGTCATCCACAGCGTTCATAAGGTCACTCAGACCTGGATGAAGAGAAAACACAAATTTCAGTTTGATTCAAAACTTAAGTGGGCCCAAAAAATGGGTTTTCAATGGTAGAGGTTCAATCCCACTGTTTCCTGTAGTGTGGGCCACTCAAGTCTTGGATGGGGCTGGAATTTGGAGGGCAGCCTGCTGCCATCAAGGCCCACAAAATGGACGGTTCAAATATCCAAAAGTACATCAGGGTCTAGCCGTGGGACGGCTCGTCTGTCCGTGCGTCAACCGCAGCTGCTGCTGCAAAGTTTTTTTTTTTTTGAAAAAACACTGATTTCGAGATTTTTCGCAGGTGGGGTCCGCATCAGAGAAATCCATACCATCCATTGGATTCCACGACTCGAATCAGGCTAAATGAGACCAATGTTCGAAATATTTTGAGTGTATAAACACATGATGAGAGTTTTCAAGGGTAAAACATACTATTTGCTAGACTATGGCCCGCTTGAGAGTTAGATTGACCTCATTTTCCGGCTCAACGCCTAATATGGTCCGCTGAATGGGATGGATGGCATGGATTGAATATATATCCATATATATATATATATATATATATCAAGGTGGGGCCTACACAAGGGCCCACCCCCAAAGCTTTGAACCAAGCTTGTATTTGTGCTTTCCTTTATACAGGGACGTCCAGCGTCCCAGACACTGGACGGTTTGGACTTTGAATAAAAATGCATTGAGGTGGGCCCTGATTAGGTGGGCCACCTCATGGAGGATGGTACGGGTACAACACATACGAAGTGGGCCCTACTTGCAAATGGTTAGAACAAATTACATGCCTCATAATGGGGTCCATTCAAGTGGGCCACACAACCATATCATGATGAAAAAAATATGAAAAATGAAGGAGAGAGAGATAGAGAGTGGGACACGCTTGTGATGGAGGGTTCCGCCACTATGAGCCCTCCCTTGTAAAACAAATCATACATCAAACGAATCCCTTAACACATGGACCATCAAAATTGAAAATCAACGGTGGGGATCCTTTCCCCACCAATATGGACGGTCTAGATGACCTTCATAATGCCATGAAATAAACATCATGATGGGATCCATGGAGAATGGCCCCATCATGAAATGATCATGATGATCAAAGTGGGCCATCGACCATACCTTAGGGTCCCAAGTGAGATCCAAACCATTGATCGGTTGGCCTCACTTGGCCCATCTCAAAAACATGAAAAACTAGTATTAACTAGCATCCACCGTCCGATCTTCTTACTCCTATGGGTTCCTTAGCACCTTAGCTTCGACTTCAATGGAGGAGATGAGAAATGGATGGCTAGGATGAGAGATCTTAGGATAGAGAGGTGGGCCACACTTAGAGTTTTTGGAAGAGAGGGAGAGGCTCATACGTGGGATTTTTTTGCTTGGAGATAGCTTTGAAAATGAGAAAGAGAGAAAGAATTGTAAAGGGAGAGAGAGAGTGATGGGTGATGGAGTGATGGATGGGAGAGAGATGGGTGTGTAAGAACTTTGTTGACTTTGGTGCCCTTTTGTGTAAGAAAAGCATGGGCTTTGTAAGAGATTCTTGACTTTTGTGGTTGCTTGGGTATGGGTGAAAGGTGATGTGTACTTGACAGGTACTTGACATGTGATGTGATAAGATTTGATTGATTGATGGGATTGATGTGACACCTCGTAGAGATTCTCTTGGGTTTCGCAACGCGCGGCATTTTTCTCGCACCGAACGTTGGCCCACATCTCTTGACCAGGGTATCGCCTCGGCAAGCAAGTCGCGGCATCGGAACCGCAGTGATGGCGCGGTCACTATGGTAATGGTCTTGGGTTGAGTCGATACGGGTTGACGGCATATGAATCAGGGTCTCGCGTCAATATCGGTTAATGGTCGAAGGTTGCCGGAATTCAACCAGTAAGACCGCGAAAGTCTACGGAACGGTACGGACTAAGATACGGGTCTTACAATGAGTATCATTACTTAGATAAGATATAAGGTATTGACACTAATCATCAGCATTTGTACGTGTTATATAGATTTTCAAAGTATAAAAGCAGTTAACACATCTTAATGAGATCTGAAAGTCCACATACTCGAATAGGCGGTGTAGAATAATCAAGTTCTCTATTTAAGATGAGATTAATGCTTTTATAAGAATAAATGTGTATAACGTACAACCTTCCATTATTGATTGCATACATCATTTGGTGAAGGAGAATAAACTTTCACTTAGGTTATGCACAACCTATATTTTTAGAGAAGATTCTAACACTAAGTTTTTCTATATGTTTCAATGAAGAATAAGGAGGGCTTAGATCTAAACACATCAAGCCTAATTATTTTGCACATAAATATCATCATTAGAAAGAAAAATGAAGTGCTAAACCTTAAAGAGAATTCTATCACCACTAGTAATCATGACTATTAGAGATAGATTCAATTATTACCGTTAATGTTCATTATTGATGATGGATCCTATCATCAACATTGATCATCATGGATATTGATTGTTTCGATCGCTAATGATCTCTAGATCACTAATTTTCTAAGCAGATTTAGTCTACACCATCCGTATTTTTGCTAAATATGGTTAACAGTTTGCCAAAAAATATATGTCATATAAAAATTACAAAAGCTAAATTGTAGGGGAATTAAAATAAATAAATAATAATAATCATAAATTAGGTGACTATTTATCATATCCGTATTTAACCGTCCATTTAAAGTCCACTGTTTAAGACAAGTAATACAATTACTTTGGACGGTGGGTAAACCATGCAAGGGCTCACCCCATGAACAGCCCTGATTCGATTCATAAATCTGACTATTAAAGGATATGTATCTATAGCTGTACATTATAGCTATACATGCTATAGATGGTCACATAGAGGGCCGAATCTACTGCAACACGTTTCACGCACAACATAAAACATCTAATCTCTTGGGCCCCACCATAACTTATATGTAAAATGGTTTGTGTGTGGGGGCAACCATGCTGTACATCCTTCATCAATGGGATATATTTGTTTTACATCCATTTCGTACATCCTTATACTAAGCTTGCCATATGGATGGACGGTTTGGATACAACACATCTTGTGATCAGACCCACATGTAAAACATCTATATGGCTGGTTTGATGTATATTAGCCAATCAGCTTCCCACGTGCACAACAACTATGATGCACACCACCCAATCAGCTTCTTTAATACAGTAATACAGCAGCAATATATTTGTGGTGTACTACAATACGACATCTATATTGCTGGTAGTTTGTATGTTGCACATCAGCCAACGTGGGTATAGAATGTGGACATCAACATGTGTACAGAATGTGGATACATGTACAAAATGTGGACATTAGCCAACGTGTACATGTTATATACATATAGCAGCTATATAGCATCAGAATGTGGACATGTGTTTAGAATGTGGACATCAGCCAACATGTGTACACACTTGTACATCTGCACAACAGCTATAGAGTGTGTGACATCTTAATACAAGTATGGAGAGAGATGTCACTTTCAGCTATATTTAAGTGGCGGAACGCTCACCTGCGATCCATGTCGTACATACTACATATGAACCTTTCATCACATCTGATGAGTCTTATAAATCTGAACGGTCCACTTGAAGCAGAACCTCATGAAATCCCCTGGTACCAATTTTTACTTCGAACCAAAACTTTGGTGGGCATGTAAAAATTCAAACAGTTTCTTCTCTTGATTTGAATTTCTCTTTGCTTTGGCCCACTAGAATATTAGATCAGGATGAAAATTCACCCCTTGAGGTTTCATGGGATTCCACATCTTATGGACCGTTTGGATTCGACACCCATGTCACGTGTGCAAAAGTGCACAAGTGCATTAGGTGTGTAGGTGAGCATGCCTTTATTTAAGTGGTGTAGTTCAATAGCTGTTTTTATATCAGATTATGTTAACGTGAAATACATCACCAGTAGTAGATTTACGGTGAAACACGTCAACAGCAGATCATGCATGTACATCATACATGGATCTGATGGTATACATGAGTGCCATAACATGTGGTATATATGCACATCATATTACATGTATAACAATATGAAAACGTGTTGCACCATATCACATGTACAGCTTCTAGGCAACGTATTGCACCATATCACATGTACACCATATCAGACGTTATACTTAAACACATGTGATACATGTAATGTTGCGTACATGCAATACATGCCCTATATCAGATATATATACATGTAACGTTGTCTACATGCAATACATGCACTATATCAAACATTGTCTATCCATTGAGGGGCTGATCACACGATGATTTAAATGGTGGGCCATAATTTCAATCCTAAAGGAAAAGATGGGCCACTTACCTTTTTAGATGATAATAATCGGATATCCGCCGTTGATATGCTCTGATACCACTGTTGGGAAGCGAGGAAGGTGAGCCCTCAAGATCTGACGGTATACATGAGTTTTGAGATCCTCACAAAGTAGAAGATTGATGCTCCAATGGCCCGCATATCTACTAGTGGAGCAGATGGATCTATTCATACCTCTGATCATACGGTATAAGTGACCCCGGATTGCGATCTATGGATCAGATCGTCACAAGGACAAACTAAAATGGACAGACTATAATGCACACTATCTCTCTCTGTATACTCTCGGTATTACTTATCATATATTACGAGAGAGAGACTCATCCTTTATATAGGAAAGGAGGAATGAGAGATCGGATGAGATAGGATGAAATCATATTATCCGGTCAAATCCCTATCTTCTATCATATTTCAAATTCAAAATTGAATTTGAAATCTCAACTAAATGAAAAAGTCCGGAAGAAGCCTAAACATGTGAGACCCACCCACTAGTGATTGCTCACTAGTGGGCCCCACTGGCATACGTCCAACAGGTATTGGGTTTTTTTCAATGACTCAAACCATTTTTCATCTTCAAAGAAAAAGAGTGAAAACTGTTAAAAGGTTGAAATAATTTAATTTAGATTTTTTTTTTTTTAATTTGTTAACAGTCTATTATACAAAGTGAGAATTATCAATTATCATTTAAATGATTTGGATAATTGGGAGATGACCAAAATTCTATGGACGTGGGAATCATATGCATCTGCGCATGGGCGCATGTTTCACAAACACTGCAAGATCGATCTTTTCATCAAATGAGCAGTACTTTGTAGATCTTCAAGCCTAAAAGCTAATCCACATCACAACTCAGGTGGGCCACAACGTATTAAAAAAATGTATGGCTAGAAAAAAAAAAAAACAAAAAAAAACTATCAATTTACTTTTTAAGTTCCGGCTGAAATTGTCTGATTTTAATTTCCAGGTAGAAAATGTAAGCATTACCTCATGGAAAGCTCAAATCTCCCATGCATGTTTAACATTTGCATATTCAGCTCAATCTAAGACCTCAATGTTACAGGCCCTGTCCATCATTGGGCCATGGGTTTGAACCCATGGCTCATATGCTTCCATGTTTGTAGCGTATTATAAATGTAATTGCTACCTCAATATTCTCACAATAATCCGTTTGTGCTGAGCTCGGTATTGGAGGGGTCTCACTACTGAAGCCGAGTCCGCCGGGGACGATGCTGTCTACTGATTGGGGTATTTTGGCTGTTGAATGCTGCCTGTTGGACGGACTTTTTACTGTCATTTGTATGAGGTCTAGATCGTAAATTTTATGGGCCCTACATGGATTTATGTACCTCATATATCTCATAGCACAGATGACTATAGCCATTGATTGGAGTAATTCTGCAAATTGGAAATCTGACCGTTGATTGGCCTTTCTCTTACTTCTCTGGCTATCCATTTGTAATTTTCAAAAGTCTACCGGTTGTCGTATGTGTGCTTTCTAGCAAACTTAGAATGTGTTCTACCTTCCAAGGTTCTTCTTCCATTGAAAAAAAAAAAAGTGTTTTGAAACTACAGTATTCGTACTACACGTGTACACTTTTTTCAATTTTGATGAGTGGGGCCCATAACTAAGCAATCCAGACCATTGGTATGGTAAGTACCAGCATGGATGGATGATGATGCTAAGATCTCTCAGATTGGCATAGAACCATTTTAATTGGAGGTGGATACTTGTTAAGGAGAATTCCGAGGCATTGTAAAAATCCTAGGTGGGTGGCTACGCTGACTCGCGTAAGTGCACTCTCGGATGGAAAGATGAACTTCTGTTACAGAATCCCCATGAACCCTAAAGTCTGTGGGGTCCACCGTGATGTCTTATATTCACTCTATCCATCCATTTTGGGACTGCGTGGGATAGAACATCCACCATTGAAACCATTTTGGGGCTGCGTGGAATAGAACATCCACCATTGAAGGAAAATCACATATATCAGGCTAATAAAAAAACTCCGGGGCCCTGAGAAAATCTCCAAGGTGGAACCCATTATTTCCAAGGGACTGAGTACCTATCATGGCCTGGCCGAACCACCGGGTGGATATAACACCGGCATCACGGTGGCCACACAGAACCTAGGTTCACGGGGATTCCGTAACCTGCGTTACAATGTCGTGTCGTTTGACAAAGTACCAATGTGGCATATTCCATGGACACGGATTGCCTGCTCGGTGTCTTAGCAAGTTCTAGCAGTCGAAAGCTAGGTGGGCCCACTATGATATATTCTCATGTCCTAAAATGATTTGGCAAAATAGTTTGACGGGTTAAATTTCTCACAAAGCCCTACCTAGCTTTCCATCACAAGAACATGCTGTGCTAGGGGTATTCTTCTCCGGCTTGGTAGATACAATTTAATGGAGTTTTTTGATACTCTATGAGGTGGCGCTACGTACGATCGACTTGGTATAAGAAAATTCTCATATAGCACAACTTAAATTACACAGTTCAGGTCATGGATTCCAATAATAGTAAGTCACAATTCATAACTCTGAAACTGTATAGTCTATTCCATCATAGTCTCTTATTAATTCACACCCGCTTTCTTGAATTCAGACCTTCCAACTATTTTTCATTTAAACTGTACATTAGATGTCCACGTATCAAGTGTTTAAGGTATTATTTCAGTATTGTTAGAAGTCAAGTAAACTTAAGTTTTAAATTTTAATATAACAAATTAATTGTTATTTTACTTACTTTATATATATAAAAAAACTATAAATAAATAGAGAGCGTAAGACTGAAGGTAGAAATACTGGAGAGATAACATTGAAAAAAATAATAAAATATGTTTTAAATTTTAGTGTGCCACACAACACCATCATGGCTGGTGTGTTGATGCCACCAAGTTCTATAAGTTCCATCATGATGTATATAATATATCCAAACTATTTGTTCATTTGATGAGTTTGTCATGAACCTTGAACCTAGGAATAAGATAGATCCAAAGTTCAAGTGTACCATTGAAAGCAATGGGGTATTGAATGCTTATCATTGAAATCCTTTTTATGAGTCAAAGAAGTTTTGGATTAGTATAATATTTGTTTTTCCTATTCATCAAGTCTGCGCGACCTTGTGAATAAATTGGATGGAAAATAAACATTATATGGCCTTATGAATGTTTTAATGGTGACGATCATTATCCCATTGCTATCTGTGGTGTGGTCCACCTGAGCTTTGGATATGACTCATCTTTTGTATCTTACTCTAAAATAATCTCACCAAATGGATGAATGGTGTGGATGTAATAAATTCATCATTGTGAGCCATGTAACTTTGATCTCCTTTGAACCATCCCTACAACTTGAAGCCCAAGGAGCACCAATGCTCGTCTTCGCACAACATGTTCCTGCACCATCTATGTCAGTGGTGTGTGGTACACCAGCCAACCTACTCGATGGAAATAATTAACTAAATGATAGTTCTGTAGCAGCCATAAAAGCTAAGTTTTTAATGACCTATAGATAGTATGATTTTGATGGCTTGACGTGTCTTCTATGTAATCATGTATAAGCTTCACGACAAATGTTTTAACATGCACTGAGAAATTATAACATGCTGACATACAACACACACCATACACCGTATAAAAAAGTAAAGAAACATACACCAGAAATACACAGTCAATTTTGTCACCCCTATATGCTCGGTGGACATTTGCTTGAAATGAAAAATATCTGAAATGTCTTATTTCACAAACGAGTGTCCACTCCCATCTAGCTCAGGTATGAATTGTGTCGTGACTCAGTGAGGGATGGCTCATGGTGTTTAATTGGATTAATTCTAGTTAAGTTTGAGTAGACTACGCCGGCTTCCACATTTTGCAGTGGGTGTTTGAGCTGACTGATCCCGATTGTTCGGTCTAAGTCAAGACCGATCATGTTTGAGTAGACATGGATGTCCATTTGACAATGGTTAGGATTCAGTGGCTGGAGCCGATTAGGTGTGGCCCTTGCCTCACCCAAGACTATGCGATCCTGGCTCACCTTGGTGCATATATTATATATTGATGTATTATAGATGCTATCATTGTTGGATTATTTTACAACATAAGTTCAAAAATGAGACAGATTCAATTCTCAGGTGAACCAAACTACAGGAAATTATGGTGATTGAATACGCTACCATTGCAAACTTTATAGGCCTATTGTAATGTTTTAGTAGTGTTTATTTGTTATACAACCTTTTAATAGGGTTGCATAGACTTGGGTGAAGGGTAAAAACATATCAATTTGATCAAAAACTTTTTTAGCTCATTAATGGACAATCACCACAGTTTCTTATGTCATGTCCTCCTAAGAATTGGGTCTGCTTTATTTTTATTTTTTTGGACTCATGCCTTGGAATGATATAGCAAAATGGAGGGATGAAGTGGATATGGAATGCAAATGTCAAGGCGAGCCCATGGTAAGGGTTAAACTGTCTTGGGCAGCTCCCTTTAATGAGTGGCCCATCATCAAAGGGTTGCAACACGAGTTGTGCATATGGCACAAACTTCATAGATCAGGCCATTCATCAGGAAAGTTGAAGGGTTAACATGCCATTTACCAAAAATGAGTTTGAATTTGGACTGTTGGACCATTATTTTTCTAGCCATTCCTTGCTCACGAACAAGTTTGATACGCCTCATAAGCCCACAACAAGATATTTTTGGTACAGTAATTGCTGACAATATAGCCTACCTGATGAATGGCCCATATATCTGACAATTGGGCCGTATCCAGCTCTGAAACGTAATACCCTCCTCACATGAGAGGCCTTGCCTGATGAATGGCCCGGATCTCTGACGAGCATGATACTCATGAAAGAGCTCTTCCTGCCTATGAATTATACACACCTAATGCAACACAATCTCAACAGTGTCTTCGTACAAGGAGGACCTTTTTTCGGTCCATACCGTTATCCCGTTGATATCATGAGAATGCATGCGGTTAACCTAGTAAGTCAAGAAAATAAGACTCTGTCCATCGAGCAATCTGTCTCTTTTTCTTGACCATAGCTGAATTCTTCCAATCCTATGGGTTCTCGTCAACCGTCGCGCTCAGCAACGCGCGGGCCCACATCTGCAAAATTATGACGCGGTTTAGTTTGTGACCCTAACATCAGCTATCCAACTCATGTCAAAGCTATGTGGGCTGTTATGATGTATGTATTTTATCCCCACCAACTGTTTATTTTGCCAGCTAATTTTAAGGCAAGATGTCAAAAATGAGGCAGATCCAAGCTAAAGCCGACTACACCGCATGAGACAGCTGGGGATTGATCGCTTTCCGTTGAAAGCTCTTAGGGGACACAAAGGTTTTGGATCAAGCTGTTGCTTGTGTTTTTTGCTTCATCCATGTATGTGTTACCTTATATTGGATGATAAATAAAAATCACGGTAGACTTTGGGAAGCTTTCAACGGTAGGAATCATTCTTCCCACTATTTCCTTTAGTGTAGTCCAATTGAAATTTTTGTTTACCTCATTTTTATCATAATATCCTAAAATGAGCTGGAACAATGGATGGACAGAAGGGATAAAACACACACACATCATGTTGGGGCCCACACAGCTTGGATATGAGGTAGCTGGCTGATGTTTGGGTCACCAGCCAAACCGCGTCCGTGAATGACGCTATCGCTTTCGACTCTTAACTCCTCCCGTGGAAACCTCCAGGACAGGTCTCCGCTTTCGTTTTCCATTGCCACCGCCACTGTCACCCCCACCACCTCTACCCCCATTACTAAAGACCGGAAAAAAAAAAAAAGAAAAAAAGAAAAAAACAAAGAAAAACGGAAGAGGCTGAATGCTCATCTATCTAACAAATAACCCCCCGAAAAAATGGAAAAAGAGCCCCTCCTCCCTTGCTATCTCAGCCCCAGAAAGAAACTCACAGCCACCGCTCCTTGTCTCCTCTCCCTCCCTGAAGGCTCTGAAATCACCCCCCCTCCTCTCACTCCTTCCGTCCTCAAAGACCGTCTGATCTTCGGGCCTACCTCCGACCCCACAACCCCCATCACCGTCCCCTCCTCCCCAACCCTCGCCTTCCTCTCATCATCACCCTTCTCCCGCACCAAGACCAATCTCCACCGTTCAAAGACCGCCCCCGCCATGTCCACCCTCAACGACGTCATGGACCCCGACCACCCTTCCGTCCCCAAACCCCAGCTGGCTTCCGCATCCATCGTCTGCTATGCCACCGTTCTACTCACCATCTACCTCTCCCTTGGCGTCCTCATCTTCTTCCTGAACCGTGACGGCTTCTCCGCTTCTGAGACCCATCCCGTCGTTGACGCCCTCTACTTCTGCATCGTCACCATGTGCACCATCGGCTACGGTGACATCACCCCCTCCACACCCACCACTAAGATCTTCTCCATCATGTTTGTCCTCATCGGGTTCGGGTTCGTCGACATCCTCCTCTCCGGCATGGTCAGCTACGTCCTTGACCTCCAGGAGAACATCCTGCTCAGTGCTGTCCAGGCCCGTGGGGACCAGGACACTGCCCGATCCTACTTTGTCGATGTCAAGAAGGGGCGGATGCGGATCCGGATGAAGGTTTTCCTTGCACTGATTGTCGTCATCATCTGCATTGGGATCGGCACCGGTGTCCTGCACTTTGTCGAGCATATGGGGTTGCTGGACTCGTTCTATCTATCGGTCATGTCAGTCACAACGGTTGGGTACGGCGACCGGGCGTTCAGAACGCTCCCTGGGCGCATGTTCGCATCGGTGTGGCTTCTGGTGTCCACGCTGGCGGTGGCCCGTGCGTTCCTTTACTTGGCCGAGGCGAGGATCGATAAGCGGCACCGGATGATGGCCAAGTGGGTGCTGTCCAGGGATATGACAGTTTCAGAGTTTCTCGCGGCAGATATCGACAATAATGGCTTTGTGAGGTTTGGATTCTTTTTGCCATTTTGATGTATTGTTGTTTTGTTATTTGGTTTTGATTGTTTCAGTGCAACGATTTCGCAAAAAAGCTTCGGATCAACTGATTGAGTCGAATAGGAGATTTTGTGGCTCTGAATTTTAGGCCGTTGAGTCTGTTCTTTTCTCAGCATTTAATTCAATCTCCTTTTTGGTCAGGTTGGTATGGCTTTACTAAGTTTCGAGTGAGTTTCAATGGTTGGTTTGACTTAATTGCAGCAGTACAATTAAACATTGCATGTAGAGGAAGTGGCCAAATGGGAAGTGAGACCATTTTAATTTCATTAGTCACAATGATAACCAACCCCTAATCCCGACTTACACATTTCAAGTTGGGTTTGAAGCTACTAAATGAAATTTTGAATTCATGTTTGGGGCTGTACCTCATTATAAATGGAGCAGGCTTGCCCTAGTTAGGTCATTTCCGCTTTAAGAAATCAGATAATTCAATTCACTTTGAGCATAAAAAGCATGGCCTTACAGGATAAAATGAAGAAAAAAAAAACCCAACAGTTATTTGTTGTATACGAGTGATAGTGGCACATGGTTTCATGTATTTTGCTTCTCACAATGCAATGCACATACATTTGTGGTGATGTGGGTTTTAATTAGAATTAGATTTCATAAATTATATATTTTTTACTGACTTTCTATGTGTTGGCTGCGATTTCATGATTTCGTCTAGTCTATTGAATTATTTTCTGAGCATTTCCCTATCGTTTCACAACCACATTGTTAGGAAATTGACTCGAGTATTGGCGAAATTGTATTGGTTTATTGAGCTTTTATGATGTGGTTTGTGAGCAAGCCAATGGCTTTGTTATGAAGGACATGCTCAAATTAGTCTTATACTTTCTTCTTATGATGGAGATGCCACAACCTCAAAATCTTTGCTCAACAAATGGTAACTAAGGATGTAAAATGGAATGTCGCATAAAGAATATACTGCTGTAATGTAGAGAGGAGTTGATTCTTGGAATGAGACATGGGCTTGAAATGACGGCAACATATAATGGCAAGAAAAAAATAATCTTTAAATGAGAAATTTTATAAAATAGAAGTGGAGCAAAGGTGGTGGAAGAAAATTTGTTGCATCACAAAGAAATAAAATGGAGCTAAATTGGCGTAAAATATTTTCTTATGTGGATGTGTTATAGTGCAAGTTTATTTCACTAGATAGATTGGGCTAATTTGGGTTACTTCAATGGACCTTCTATTGGATTTGTCAAAGGAGATGGGCAGCCTCTGCTCCATTGAAAGGTCTCCACTTTGGGGATAGTTTTGTCAATGTCTCTTGGGCTGGATTGACCATACTAGTAAGGAGGTCTTCCCATGGTTGGGTGCTCGGGTTTAGAGTGATACTAGGGTTGCTTCCTTACTAGAAATTTATTGGTGAAAAGAGCCATTTATCTGGAGGGATTTCAAGATTTAGTTAGACAAGAAGAGGTGTTGGTGTGTTGGAGGAAGAGATCTAGGGCAACATGGCCTAAGGAGGGTTAAAAAACAATTTTTGTAAATTAGCCAATATAGGGCGGAAAAATTGTGTTTTGAAAATTTTTGTGGATAGCCTATTGATGGAGGAACTTTGTCTGGAAGCATTGTGCCAACCAGTCCCAAGCCTGTGTAAAGGAGGAGAGTTGATGTCAGGTGGAAATCTAGTCGTTAAACTTTTTCCAAGCAATCATGAGAATTTTTATTTCAAATTGATTGGCTTTATAAAGCCAACCCTAATAGCTAGGACAAGGTTATGGTGTCGATGAAGCCAACCCCTTCAGAAGAAGAAAAAAAAGGGAAAAAGAAAAGAAAAGAAAATAAGAAAAGAAAGAAAGATGCTAGGACAAGGTTATGGTGGTGGTGTGGGGGTGATGATGATGATGATAACTGTCTATGGATGGAGGAATCCCTTGAGATGTGCTTATGGATAAAATTTTGTGCTTTTGCCATCTTTATTTAAATGAGTAGATATTTAGGCTGTGGTCAATGGCCTAAATTTTAATTGTCTTCCTCAAAATTTAAGCATTGGGGTTGGGAAGGGCCATTCAAGGCAAAGGATGTACAGGAGCTCTTTGCTATGGAGTAGGACAATTGCCTATGGCTCAATCGTTTTATTGTGCCATTTTTCCAAGAGTGTTTGGGAGCAGTGGTCAAAATTTTAATTCTATTTTCTAGAAGTTGTTTTAGGAAGGGTTTTGGTGCAACCTTAGGCAATTGTAGATTTTTGTCCCATTAGCTTTGAGGGAAGCTTTTACAAGTTCATTTTGAAGATTTTAGCATATAGACTCAAAGGAGATGGGTTTTCTAATATCTCCATTCCAAGTAGTAGCTTTTATTGAAGATAGACAAATATTGGATGGAGTTTTAATAACCACCTAGTTTGTTGACTCTTGGGAGAGAAGGATATTTCAGCTCCAAGGTGCTTTAGTTGAAGATTTACCAATTTTGGATGGAGTTTCACTGACTAAGTAATGTGCTGGGCCTGAAAAGATAATGTACCTAGCATTATGTGCGCATGGAAGGTTGATTTGATTTTCCTTGATCATCCTCTTGACAGAATGGGTTTTGGTCTCAAATGAAGTGTTACAAGTTGGTGGTTTCTCCATTTTGACCAGTGATCATCTGAAATGTTTTATTTTTTTTATTTTTTTTCTCGGTATCTCTAGAGGGGTAATCAAGGCAATCCTATTTCCCCTTTCTTATTCCTATGGTGGCTACGGCGGCCAAGTTGTAAACAGGCTTATCTGTAGGTTAATGGATTTTTGGATCGTTAAGAGTTAAGGTGGGCATCCTAGAAATATGCCAATCACGCATTAATTTTTTGTGATGCTTCTTTCAGTCAAGTTGGCAATCTAAGAGGTCTTCTTTGATACCATGAGACAGTTTCAGGCATACGGGTAAATTTGCGTAGAAGTGATGTTCATGGGGAAGCTTGTGAATGATTTAGTTGTGTATAGGACAATGGCCACAGTTGTGTTCAGGGGGCATGAAAAGAAAAGAAAAGAAAAAAAGATTTCTATCGACATTGTTGCAAAACCTTCTCCCTGCGGTTTCTATGGACCAACAAAATGCATTGAAGTAAATTGTCCTGTTGTTAGAGAGATTATTATCTATGGGCTTTGTTTGCATGGGGGTTGATCCCTACTCTTTTTGGATTTCTTTTTTCCAAAAGTATGAGGATATGAATGCCAAAAAGGGACGTTTGGTTTCTACAAACTGTCCAGTGCAGAAGTAGAAATGCATTAAAAGGGTGCCTTCTTCTAATTCATTTTCTTCGATCTCCCAATCAAAATGCAAAACTGGATAGGGCTATCCACTCGGATTCGATTGGCACAACCCTACAAGAAAATGTCCTTAGGTAGTGGTTTTTATTGTTGATAATCAGTGGGAATCTATTAAAGATACGAAAAATTCTTGGATCAGAAAGGTGACATCTTCCTGAAAGCCCTTGCTTATGACAAGCGTGGCTAAGCTGGGATCAGTGACACCATTGTCCAACTTGAGTGGAGTGCCAGCAACAATGAAGTGCACAAACACTCTTTTGTTGCTCCAATTACTTAGTGTTTCTTATTGTCTTTTGTTATGTTGTTTCCATATGCCTAAGGTAGTAGAAGGCATCTGGTTGTTTCACTTTGTTTCTACCATCGTCATCATCATAGCCTTTTACTAGATTTCTTGCTAGTTGAGTTGGCTTTATAAAAAAGGAATTTTGTTTCACTAATGATTTGGAACATAAATTCTCATGATTGCTTGGCTGAAGTTCTGCGATTGGTCAGTCACCTGAGTTAACCCTCGTCCTTTATCCGGGCTTGGGCCCGGTTGGCACATCGCTTCTATGTAGAGTTCCTTTGTTTCTATGAGATGATTGATAACACCCGCAATTAGTTGTAGTTTACTTAACCAACAACGCTTCTTACAGCCATTTTTCTCTAAAAAAACAGGTTGTTTTTAAGGGTGAAGCAAAAACGTATTTTCTAAAAGTAAATATTAAGGGTTGCAGCATAAAACCTAGGTAATTTGATGCAAACAATGAAGAAGAACAGGAGCTTAATGCAAGCACAAACGAGTTGTTTAGAGCTTTGAAGAAAACCGGGGACAGACGGGTGTGATGAGGGTGCTGAATGACGACTTTTGAAGGCCTCAGCTTTCTATTGGTCAGAAGATGGACCTCTTCTGTGTTTAGTGATATATACATGAAATTTTATTTTATTTTTATATAAGAGTCCTAGAAGAATTATAATGACTGAGATAAAAAGATCTACAGCATTCTTCCAAGTTTTTTGGGAGGTGGTCAAATGGGATTTGATAGCATTTTTTTTCCCCTCCTTGAAAGGTGGGGATTTGACAGTGTTTATCTTGGAATTTTACAACAGGGGCAGAATGTCAAATGATGTGGTCGCATCGTTCATAGTTTTGATCATGAAGAAAGAAGGGGCAAAAAATCTTCAAGATTTCAGCCTGATTAGTTTGTTGGCCGGTCGATATAAAAATTCGGCAAGGATTCTGGCAAGTAGACCAAGGAAAGTGTGGGGGATGATCATTTCTAGCTATCAAGGGGCATTTGTATTGGGGATGCAAATAACTGATGAAGTGCTAATTGCTCATGATAGTATAGATGGAAAATACAGGTCAGGAAGACTGTGAAGGTTATGTAAGCTTGATATAGAAAAGGCGTATGATCACATCAATTGGGAGTTTCTACTCTTCTCTAAAAAATGGATGGGGTGAAATGGCGGCAATGGATCAACAATTGTATATCATTACTATGCCATGATAAATGGGATTCCTTTTTTATTTTTATTTTTATTATTTATTTATTTTTTTAACAGACCAAGGGCCATATGAGGAAAGAATCCACTTCGCCCTTACCTATTGTGGTGGTGGTGGTAGAGGCTTCAAGTATAATGATGGATCAGGCACTGATGGTGGGAACGAAGAATGGTTTTGCAATTGGGGGAAGTGAGATGCAGATTCACCTCTTCAATATGCTGATAATACACTCTTTAAAAAAGAAAAAAAGCACTGCTGATGTCATAATACCATCTTGCGATTCAAGGATCATGCAAACAATTTGTGTTAGGTGATTACATGGTTTTAAATAATCTCTGGTCAGAAGGTGAATATGCATAAAAGCAAGATAATTGGTGTCTGGTCAAGTCAAGAGGGGGTGTAGGATCTGGCAAACACCTTTGGTTGTAAAAATGGAGGTTGTCCTGCAACTTACCTTGGCCTACCATTATGCATTGGTAAACCAACAAAAAGGTTACAGCACTTGGTAATAGAGTTTATTGACAGGAAGCTATCGGCATGGAAGCATAAACGTTTGTTGATTCAGGGGCTTGTTACATTAATTGAGGCAGCTTTGTTGAACATGTCAGTGTATTTCATGTCGCTATTCAGTGCCCAGCTAGCGTTAGACACAAGATTGAGAAGCTACAAAGGTATGTCCTATGGAAAGGGAGCATTGGTAAACCAACAAAAAGGTTATGGGACTTGGTGATAGGAAAGAAGCTATCGGTATGGGAACACAAAAATTTTGTTGATGGGGGGTGTCACATGAATTAAGGCAGCTTTGTCGAACATGCTAGTGCAGTTCATCTCTCTATTCAAGTGCCCAGCTAGTGTTAGACACATGATAGAGAAGCTGTAAAGGGATTTCCAATGGAAAGGAGAGGAGGAGAGAGAAATTTCATTTGGTGAATGGAGAGGCGATGTACAATGTCGAGAAGAGGGGGACTGGGTGCGGGGGGAGTGCAAAAATGATTACGTAATGGTAACGGTGGACACTGTTAAGCATTACGCGGCTGTAACGACTGTTAAGAAAAAAACAGCCCGTTACAGCCTGTTACGGGTCGATTTTGTTTTTGTTTTCTGTTTTTCAAAAAAAAAGAAAGAGAGCCATAACGGCAACGGAAGTGGCCATTACGGCCATGTTGAATACCTTGACTGGGTGTCAAAGATTTGAACACAATGAATTGCCCATTGATTGGAAAATGGTTATGGAGGTTTGGTAGAGAAGAAGACTCGCTTTGGAATTATGTAATTTGTAGCCAAAATTATGCAAGTGGGTGGATGGACTATTAACGAATCCTGGCTATACAAAGCACCCAGGGTATGGAAAGTGGTGATGGAGAGCAGCAGGAATTCAAAAGGGAGTGAACTTTGAAGTCAGTGAAGATCATGTATTAAATTTTGGGTAGATCCTTGGTATGGAAGGGGATCTTCTTTTGCGAAGTTTATAAAAGAATTTATAGCATATTACCTGATCAAGATAAAAGCAGCTGCATTGTTTAATAGAGAAGAAGGGGGGTGGACATGGTAGCCAAGATTCCATCGGAACTTGTCTGAACAGGAGATCGAAGAGTTCACTGATCCTTTACTGAAAAAGAGAAGGGAGTAATCTCTGTAGACTGGAAGCCTAAATTTGGCGTTTCTCAAGTCCCCTGAAGTTGGTGATTTTAGGATGGTTTGTGCCAGAAGGGAAAATGCTTAATATTGATCTGCTACGAAAAAGTAATATGTTTATGACAAATATAAGTATAATGTGCAAAAGGAACAAGGAATCCTTTAAACCTTTGCTTATGCATTGTGTTGTGGCCAGTGTTTTAAATAGTGGTAGCGTTGTGCGTAGCGCTCAGCTCTCTATGGCGTGTAGCGTAAGCTGCACGATACTTCTATTTTTTTAATTTAAAAATAGGACAAATATAATAAATAGTGTAAAAAAGGGAAAAAATATAAAAATGCCTAAAAGATTATTCATTTTATCAATTATAAGCATGTTCAAATGATTTATTAGTTATCATTTATCAAAAGCCAATCCACATATATAAGCCAAATCAAATAATTATCACATCAACAATTTTCTAAGCAAACCACTTTAATTAATAATGTCTAATTGAAACCATAAGTTACAATTATGAAAAGAAATAAAAATCCCATAGGTTAAAAGTATTAAGTACAATACAAGTGTCACATTTCTCAACATTAGATACAAAGAAAACATGAAAAAAGTAATAAAATAAAATAAAATAAAATGGTAAAAAAAATACATTGTAGCTTACGTTATGTACGCTATGCGCTACATAGTTGTAGCGTACGCTATGACCCTTGTAGCATACGCTATAGGGGATTTACTCTATTTAGGATGCTACGTAGCACTACAGCTACGCTACGCTACATGGCGTATGCTACTGCTACGCTATGGGCGCTATTTGAAACACTGGTTGTGGCGAAAAGAAAAAAAGAAAAAAAGAAAAAAAAGAAACTGTTCAGAATAGCATTGGTCATGCTTCAATCATTTATTTCATTTTTGTGGAAATGGGAAGGGTCAGTGTTTGACAGGAAAACGACATCACCATGGAGTATAGCATTCATGGCGACTATTTGGTCTTTATGGAGGGAAAGAAATAACAGAACTTCAAATCACAAGTCGGAGTCGGTTTGCCAGATCTTCCATAGAGTAAAGGGACACATTCTTGCATGGGCTTCAGGACATCCTTTGAGGGCTGTAATATAGTAGAGATAGAGAGTTGTTTACATGTAAATTAAAATGGTTAAAAATCAAGGGATCTCTATAGCAGGCATATACATATCTGTAATTTTTTTTCCTTTTTAAATACAATAAGATTTACCGTTAAGAAACAACTGAGACTAAATGGTTGAGATAAGTTTAGAATTTAGTTGCTTCTTAGGGGTGTTATGAGATTGACTTTAAATCTTATTAGGAGCCTGAGGTTAATACAGGTTTTGGGTTCATTCAGTACAAATATAAAGAGCTGCTTGCAGCCACGTCGTTGGAGATTTCTTTTAAGTATGGTTGCTGTATTTGTTCTTATGGAAAACATGTGACGTTTGGCAGATTTTGGGTCTGTTTTGAACCCATCTGCTACAAGTCTGAGGACTTCTCTCCTTCATTCTCCTGTTGAATCTGGTAATTATTGGAGTGATTCTTCTTTTTTTTTTTTTTTTTTTGAAGACTCAGGGTGTCCCCGCCCCTTTTGAGGTGAGGCTATTCCCTGCGGATACACGCAAGCACCCACAACCATGTGTATCGGGTAATGTCGAGGAGGGGAGTCGAACCCACACTTGTAGGGAACCCACGGTGATGGCTGCCCGCCCAGACCTTGTTGGGCAGAGTGATTCTTTTGATTGCTGGAAATCAGATTTATTACTGACATTTGATTGTCTCAGCCGGAAGTTGTCTACTATCAGTTTTGGTTGCTGGGAAACTGTCCCCCCCCCTTCCCCCCTCTCTTCTTTTATTGAGAAGTACTAGGAAATGGTCTTTAGTTGCTGGAAATTGTATCTAGGTGGAAATGGTACGCCCTTTCAATTACCTGTGTTTCCTGTAGGGTATTTGCAAAATAATATGTGCAATCTTTTGCTTATAAGATCCTGCCTTTCTGGTAGGGTGTCTACCACAAAGTCGTCTTTGTCTTGCCAATCCTAACATCGTGCCAAGAGTGGAATAGGCACTTAACAGAACTAGGCATCACCCAGAGCATACCGAAACTTGAAAGGACTTCATTTCACATTGTAACGGCAAACGGACCGTGGATGAATAGATGGTTCACCTCTTCGATGTCCCTAAAACACAATATGCAAACATTAGGGAGAACCAAGCCCCTCTTGCAAAGTTTGTCAATTGTAATGCATGATTCCTACCGGTGAGCCAGGCAAACTAGCTAAGTAGGCATGTGAAGGGGACTGTGTCAAGAATCGGTAAAAGGACCTCACCAAAAAAAAAAAACCCACTATTTGTCTGAAAGTCAAACCAAAGAATCCACTAATCCTGAAGAAGGAGAAAGGCCCCTCGGATGAGAGAGAAGCAAACGAAGCTCATCATACTCAGAGTCAGACAAGCCACGCCTGCAAGGAGGAGCCCAACTCCCCCCCATTGTCTTCCTCGGAAAAGTAGTCAGCAACAAAGATCTCTGGATTGGGGCAAACATGATTGTCTTCCTCGGAAAAGTAGTCTGCGACAAAGATTGCTGGATTGGGGCAAACATGATCCATGGCTGGAAAACTCAATCGAATTGGAGAGTTACTACACCGGCAATCCTTCCAAAATCTAATTCTAGAACCATTCTCGCGAGCGAAACTCGTACTTGAGAAGACGAGATTAGACATCTGAGCAATTGCATTCCAGATGAAGGGAGCATAATAAAGGGAGGGTCCTTTACTCCACCAACCTCTACTGGAAAGGTCATATTTTCCAGCTACAACAGACCTCCATGAGCCTCCCTCTTCCTTACCGAATCTCTAGAACCATTTCTCTAATAACGCCGAATTGACCTCCTCCAAGCTGCAGATTCCTGCACTGCCCTCGATGCCTGGCTTGTAAATCTCCTTCCAATTGAGGAGGCGAAAGCAAGGTGTTCCGTTGTGGTAACGGTGGGTGTAATGGTGCCCATCGTTGGGTCATGGGTGTAACAACCGATATGCCCCTGTTTCGGTTAAATTTTTTTTTTTTTTTTTGCTCCAAAAAATTCAGAAAATCCAAAAAATTGTAAATATTCCAATTATGCATTTATTTATGATTTTGAACATATTTATGGTAGTGTAACAGTCCAGTCTTTGGTGAGAATATCTAATTGGGCTGTTTGATGAATTTATGATATGACAACTTAGAATTGACTGCAAACTTTTTATATTTAAATTTTCTAACTATATAATATGAGTATAAATTTATTAGAATGAATTTAATACCAAAACATCCCATATTTATGGCTTTTACTATTATTTAAAGCATTTGCCTATTACATACCTTGCGACTTGCATATATTTCAATTCAACATGCAGAATCTAGAGACTTTGTCGTATTATGTAATTTATACATCTAACAATTTGGATTTTCAACACTTTTCTTTGTTTTTTGTGAATCAAATCTTAGATTTGGGGAAAAAATTAGCACTCGAAAGTACCGGTGCACTGGAGCACAAAAGTGAGAAAAGTTTGAAAAGAGCCTTTTATTCTTAGATATTGGCATGGATTTCACTACAAATCCATGTCTATACATGATTGTCATGCATTGATGTGGATTTAAGTTGAAAATTTCAACATTGAGAGGTGGAAATTAGGGCAAATTAGGAAAATTCTAATTTTCTCCATTTTCTAAAACTGGTGATTAAAGAGTGCAGTTTTTATATGTTGAGAAGGGGTGGCCAATCTATCAATTCACCAAAAGCTTTCCATATTTCAGAATTTTTTAATTATATAAAATTAATTTAAATTACGAAAATGCAAAAGAAAAATTTGTTTTATTTTTTAAAAATAATGATATTGTTACATTCGTAAAATAGTTATTAATTTTTTTTCTTTTCATGGATGGATTGGCATGGATTTCACCACAAATCCATGTCTATACATGATTGTCATGCATTGATGTGGATTTAAGTTGAAAATTTCAACATTGAGATGTGGAAATTAGGGAAAATTAGGAAAATTCTAATTTTCTCCATTTTCTAAAACTGGTGATTAAAGAATGAAGTTTTTATATGTTGAGAAGGGGTGGCCAATCTATCAATTCACCAAAAGCTTTCCATATTTCGGAATTTTTTTAATTATATAAAATTAATTTAAATTATGAAAATGCGAAAGAAAAATTTGTTTTATTTTATAAAAATAATGATATTGTTTCATTCGTAAAATACTTATTAATTTTTTTCTTTTTATGGATGGATGTTGACGAGTGATGTGTTGCATTTTTAATAAAAAAAATATTTTTTGGAGATTTAACAATTATGGAAAAATAAACAAATTTATTTACTTTTAATAAATAATTATGTATCCATGTATGATATATGTATGTGTGGATGTCTGCATTGATGGATGGATGAATGGATGTGTTGTGGATGGATGGATGTGTTAAGCATGTAAATGGATGGATGGATGTGTTATGAATGTATAAAAGTATCGTACATGAATGGATTGATGGATGTGTATGAATGCATTAATGCATGCATGTAAGTGTGTATGCATGTGTGGGTGGATTGATGATGCATTTGTGTATATGTGGGTGGATGGATGGATCATGGATGGTGGATGGATGGATGATGTATGAATGTATGTATAGATGAGTGGATTGGGGCACGGGAGAAGGTACTATGAGGTCAACCCCACCTGAGGTTTAGATATTGCTGATTTTTGGCACATCCCACAACCTAGAAGAGACCTACCAAATGCACACCGTGGATGTCCATAATCAATCACGGTGGGGCCCACAGAGCTTGACCTCATGGGAAGTTTCCATGAAGTCAACCTCATAGTACCATATTTTATATATATATATATATATAGTGAAATGCTCACTTGGGAACCGGTTCTCATGAGAATTCATGAGCACTTTTTGATGCGTGATGTAGCACCCAATGAAACCCCTAGGGTCCAACTTTCAGCCTGATCCAAAATTCTGGTGGGCCATGGCAAAAGGAAACAATTATCTCCCTTGATTTGCCTCTCTCTTTGCGATGACCCACCAGAGTTTTGGATCAGGCTGAAAGTTGGGCCGTGGGGGTTTCATGGGGTTCTGTATCACATGGACTATTCGGATTTCAGGCCCATGACACGTGTGCAAAGGTGCGCATGGGTGCTCACCTAAGAAGGTGCGTAGGTGAGCATGACTCCTAGAGAGAGAGAGAGAGAGAGAGAGAGAGAGAGAGAGAGAGAGAGTTATTTCACAGAGGAAAGGAGTTGCCGTCTTGGATGGTCCCCACCATCGTGTTAATGTGAAATCCACCCCAACCATTAGCTGAGTCAATCAGGTGGACTCCATGATTGGAAAAAGTGTGCAGGGAAAGCTCACCCTCCAAATTGTTTCCCTTGGTGTGGCCCACTTAGCTCATATATGGGCTTGATTTTTGGGTTGTAGGCCTAGATTTTGGTGTGTGTCAAATAGTTGGAGTGGACTTCACATTCTCATCACAATTGGCCCTGTAAAAAATCAAGGGTGGACGATCTCTCCCAACTATTTCCATTTTTATGGCCCACTTGAATCATAGGTCGGCTTGATTTTTTTAAGCTCTGGGCCCAACATGGGATTACACATCTAATGTTTGGAGAGGATCTCATATACACAGCATGGTGGGCCTCATAAAAAATGAAGGGAGGACGTGTCTGGGACCTGTTCATTCCCAAGAAAAGTACCACCAGCAGGCAACAATAGATTAGGTGTTACTCGAGTAAAAACGTAGTGGGTGTTTCCCTAACTGTGGGGCCTACATTAATGTATGTGTTGTATATCCACGCCATCCATCAGTTTTTCCAGCTCAATTTAGAGCATGGTCTCAAAAAATGAAGTATATCCAAATCTCAACTGGACCACACTGCAGTAAACAATCATGATTGACCATTAAAAGCTTCTTAGGGGTTGCAAAAGGTTTTGATCAATCTGATATTTGTGTTTTTCCTTCATCCAGGTCTGTGTGACCTTATCAATAGGTTGAATGGCAACTAGATGTTGCAGTGGGCCCTAGGGAGTTTTTAATGGTGGGCGTTGAATGAAGGAGGAAGATGATAATGATGATGACGAAGATGATGATGTGGGTCAGATATATCCCTACTCCCGAGGGTTGTGTTACTGGGCAGGAGAGAATGGAGTACAAACAGGCCATGCTCGAGTTGTTAACATTAGGTTAGGATAGGGAGTAGAGGTGACGATTTGAGGAAACTAAGCTCGCTTTTGGGGT
Source organism: Magnolia kwangsiensis (assembly GCA_037074715.1). NCBI lineage: Eukaryota > Viridiplantae > Streptophyta > Magnoliopsida > Magnoliales > Magnoliaceae > Magnolia > Magnolia kwangsiensis. The sequence continues at coordinate 22,512,966 of CM073574.1, forward strand.
TCTAAACGTGAGGTTGGTGGCAGCAGTAGGGGGATGAGGGCAACATTAGGGAGTGAGGGTCGCATTAGGGGTAGTGGTATTAATAGTTCAAGTGGGCTTCACCTATAGCACACTAGAGCACTTGTGTTCCAGATGCACCCATTGCAGGTGAAAGCAGAGGCGATTGAAGGACTTATAGAGCAACAACAGATTTAAGGAGATTATGGGGAGTCCCATCATCAGGTGGTTTATTTTGAGTCACATCCAACACATACGATGGTCAACCCTACACTTTCATAATATGATCGACATTGTGTAGCGCATTGGCCAAGTTCTGAAGCCTCCAATACCAGAGGAGAATTTGGGGTATATAGTGACCAAGAGTACGAGGAGATGTAAGCTTGGTTAGAGGACCTGAAGCCGAACTGAGAGATCCACAAGGTGATAGTGCTGTGTGATGAGTGGACAAGGCCCACGAAGTTGTCGATTATCAACTATACGGTTTACTGCAAATAGTAGCTGGTATTTCTCAAGTCTATTGATGCTTTTGCTCACAAATAGGCTGACTCCTATATATATGACCTTCTAAAGGGAGTGATTAAAAAGGAGGGCTTGTAGAATGTGGTACAGGTTGTGAGTCTTGTGACGAATAATGACAGTGCGTTCATTAAAGTGGGGAAGAAGTTGATGAAGAACTATAGTTTTTACTGGACCCCGTGTATGTCTTACTGCATTAACCTTATGCTTAAGTCGGTAAGGCAGAGAGAGTTGGTTAGCTCCACCATTGAGGGGGCAAGGAGAGTGACCAATTTTATATATAGTCAATCTTGGTTGTTGGCTAAGATGTGCGAGTATTAGGGAGAGATAATTCGACAAGAGGTGGCACAGTTTGCCACAAACTTTGTCATACTAGATAGCTTGTATAGTTGTATTGGCACAGGGTAAGACAAGAAATCTCTTTAGATATGAGAAGTACATGGAGTGGAATCAGAGACATACCAAGACTGCGTACAGGGTTGTGAAGACAGTGCTGAGTGACAGATTCTAGGATAGAGTTCATGATGTTGTTGGCATCTTGCATTTGATTGAAAGGGTCATGAAGGCCATAGACAATGAGACAGCCATGGATGGGGTCCATGTATGAGCTGATGCGATTGACAAGAGAAGGGATAATGGCTACATTCCTTAATTCTCATAAATGGGTATTCGACATTATAGATGATAGATGGCATGTGACCCTTGAGCATTCGCTTCACTAGACTGGTAAGTTTATCACATTTAATGTCATTTATTTCCCGGTTGCTGATTAAGTAGTACTTTCGTTTCAGCATATCACCTCAACCCGAAGTTCTACTATAAACACCAACTTTGGAAGGATAGTTTTTTAAAGATGGTCATCCAGTAGGTCTACGAGAAGTTATTCTTTAAAATAACAGGAAAAACACATTTTGGGAATGAAGTAATGATAAATTGAGTGTTATTTTTTTTTAAAAAAAATTTATCCTACTACTTATTGTTTACTATTGGATGGGTGATTAATAATGGTAAATTGTGATCGATAGCTGCTGCATTTTCGAGATATTTATGTTCTTGATTGCAGTTGTAAGAGCATCAAGGGATACGATGATGCCATATATGTATTGGTTCAAGTTTTCAAAAACTATGGTTTGTGATGAAGATACTGTATCAAATATTTGAACTAAGACATGATTCTGGTGAATTGGTAGGCGAGTGGTGGTCGATATACGAAAACAACATTCCCACACTGCAGTTATTGGTGATCCACGTGCTTGCCCAAATTGTTTCCTCTTCGCCTTGTGAGAGGAATTGGAGCTTGTGGTCACTCATCCACACAAACAAGAGGAACATACTAGGCAATGAGAAGTTGTAGAAGCTTGTAGTGTTCGAAATATTGGCGCTATTATCGATAATATCACTGGTATTATCAGTAATATCACTGATAATATTGGTATCGCTAGGTCAATGCTATTAAAAGTTTTGGCAGTTTAAAAATTTTCAAATATCACCAATGTATTTTTTATAATATCAGTGAATATTTGATGATATTATCAATATCAACGAAATCTTGAGAAGAATCCTTTATAAAAGTTCCCTGGTATTGGCGAACGATCGATAACCACAATTTTAACGATAATATCCCCGATATCATGGAAACATCCGTAAATAGGCGAAAATGACAAAAATTGGGGAAAATTCCAAAAACTTAAAGAATCTCCATTTTTTGGGCTTTTAAAAAACTGTTCCTTAGGTGATTTCCATCACTCTTGGTTTTTATTAAATCAAAGTGTGGATTTGGAGATCAATCTTGACTAAAAAAGAGGATAGATTGGAGCTTAAAGGTGGCAAAAAATCTATAAAAACTTTTTTTTTTTTCAAAATTTATCATGGATTGCAATGAAAATCCATATCTATGCATGATTCTCATGCTTTGACAAAGATTTGTGGTGAAAGAAAAAAACACTAAAGTGAAAAATGGGGAAAATTGGTGAAATCCTTTTTTTTTTCATTTTATATTGAAATGTGTTTTTCTTCTTTTATTTAGTTATTTATTTAAAGGTGGTATTATATGTTTTTCTCTGTTAATTAGTTTGGAAAATTTATATATTAATGAGTGTTAACCAATCTATTGATTGCCTATATATATTTTATGCCGATTTTTTTTTTTTTTTGATACTAGATGGTTATACCCTTGTAAAATGGAAACTTATTATGTATAGTTGTTTTTTTTTTTTAACAATATTTCGATTCCTACATGTGTGAACATGTGTCTTTTAAAATCTCTTCAAGTTTTACTGAAGATATTCACCTTTTCCCCTAATGTTACCCAATGTTTCCCGTTGACAACAATATCATTGTTACATGTAACAGAATTGATACTTGAACACTGATTACTATAGTATGAAGTTGAAAGAGAGATAATTATGGGCAGAGCATAAGATGGAGTTACATTGTGATCTGTTTGACCTGATATCAACAAGTGCACAAGCACATCTTAGTAATGATGTTGTGGACACACTTTATGAGTGGGTGAAGTCAGTTGACTTGGATGATGTTGAGGGAGGCCTTATTCAAGTGCTATGCGAAGGGGCAACGTCTCTGGGTATTAACGTCATCCAAGTCATGGGGTAAACGACTCAGGCCGACTCTTTCCACATGTTGATGAGGAGCCTAGTACATCTTGACGAGGATTGCGAGGTATTCTCACAACATACTCCATAATGTCATCTGGAGGATGTCAGTCCTTGCAGTCTGGTGGTCGGTTTGGGGGGAAAGGAATGGCAGATGCTTCAGGAATGCTTCTAATATGGCTGGGGCAATAGCTACAAGGGTTAAGCGTTATATGATAGAGTGGGCCTCTGATGTCAAGGATCTTTATGGCCATGATTTTTTCTTTTTAGGTGTGTAACTGCGGTCTGCTTTCTTAGCAGCTCTTCTCTGTCTTTGTTTCTACTTTTTTCTTTAAATGATATCCTTTATCTTTCAAAAAAAAAAAAAACATACTTCACAATGTCAGGTTGTATTGAGAAATAATGACAATAGGAATTTATCCCTATCTGACGGTGGTTCCAGGGGTGATGACGATGGTGATGACGGTGATGTGATGCAGGACAATTAACCACTTGCTCTAAAAGCTCGAACTGTTAGAGTATGACAAATTAATCCCTTTATCTCATAGCTAGAGCTGGGCAAAAATGGGACCGATCCGATCCCATCCGAACTGAAGGCCAGCATTGGGTCGGATCGAGTTGGCCCAGTTAGATCCGACCGTAAATCGGATTGAGTTCGGATGAATGGTCAATCCGGACCAGTCCGATCCGATTTGATCTGATCCGATTCGCACAATGTTTATTCAACACTGTTTCCTGTGATGTTGTCCACTTGAGATTGGGATATACCTAATTTTTATTTTAATGCCATAAAATGATCTAGAAAAATAGATGGACGGCATGGATGAAATAAATACATCATGGTGGGGTCCACGGAGCATCGACTTACCATCCATTGACTGGTGGCATGGGGAGTAGCCAATCTGTCTTCTCACCCGCGACTCAAGGTGCCTCGAGCACTGAGCTCCCTGACGACAGAAGCGAATTTCAAACCAAAGCCTTTTACTTGAAGTTCCTGCGTGGGATGCTAGGTGGGTCCCATCGTGATGTTTGTGATAAATCCACACCGTCCATCCGTTTTGGGAGCTTAGTTTAGGACATGCGGCCAAAAATGAAGTGTATCCAAAACTCAAGTGGCCCTTACGAGAGGAAACAATGTAGATTCAATGACCACTTTTCTCGGTTTTCCCTCTCGTTCGGCACCCTTGAGCTTTAGATCCCCTTATTTTCTGGTATCATGTCCTAAAATGAGCTCTCACAACTGATGGACGGTGTGAATTTCTTACAAATATCATTGTGGGCCCACATAACATCCCAATGCGTGGCTATAGAAAATCCTTATCCCAAGAAAAAACTCTAGATGCGAATTAGCGGGTGTACCACACACTAGCCCAGCAGGTTTGGCGTGTTGCCGTCAGCAAGTTCTGTGGGTCCCATCATGAGGTATGTGTTATATCTAAACCGTCCATCCACTCGGCGGCCTTGTCTTAAGGCTTGAGCTAAAAAATAAGATAGATTTAAAGATCAAGTGGACCACACTACAAAAAGCAGGGGGGATTGAACGTCTACCATTGAAACTCTTTTAGGGTCAAGAAGATTCGATCCGAACCGTACCAAACCCAATCCGACTTGATTTCCCTGACCGAGTCGGACTTGGTTTGGGTCAGGCCAACAGTACAACGGATTGGATCGAGTCAGAGGACCCGGACTCGGTCCTGGATCGGATCGAGTTCGGGTCAGGCATTGAAAACTTAGGACCAAGTCGAGTTGGGCCCATTCCGGTCCGACTCGACTTGATGCCCACCTCTACTCATAGCCTAGGCCCCACATCTCATGGGTTAGGACCTCGGTTGAACCCCCCTCGTGGGCCCCAAATCACATGGGTACCGCCTCACACGGGTTGCCCACCCTGAGTGTCCCCGCATCCCACAGGCTACCCCACTCGAGCCCGGTGTGATATGCGCATTAATCACCCCTGGTGAGGAATCTCGAACACGTGAGCTGTCCCGTGGGCACCGCCCACCCCAAGTGTGCCCTTGCATCCCACAGGCGACCCCACTTGAGCTCGATGTGAAAATGCCTTTTACATTAATCACCTCTGGTGAGAAGTATCGAAAACGAGACCTCCCGCTCTGATACCAATTTGTTGCAGGACAATTAACTATTTGCTCTAAAAGCTTGAATGGTTAGAGTATGACGAATTAATCCCTTTATCTCATAGCCCAGGCCTTATATCTCATGGGTTAGGACCTCAATCAAACCCCTCTCGTGGGCTCCAAATCACATGGGCACTGCCTCACATGGGCCACTCACCCTGAGTGTGTCCCCACCAAGGTGTTCGGTATCAGTATCGGTGGGCGTAACGATGCCCACCGTTACCGATACGGATATGCCCCGTATCGGCCATTACGCCCCTGTAACGGTCGATTTGGGGTGTGTAACGGTGCAATTTTTATTTTTATTTTTTTGTCAAAAAATTATGAAAAAATATCCATTAAATCCGGAATATTCAAAATATTCAAAATATGCATTCATTTATAATTTGGAACATGTTTATGGTGGTAACGGTGCACTCTTTGGTGAGAAGTTGTATCGGATTATCTAATGAATTTATGAACCAGATAATCTGAATTTGACTGCAAAATTTATATATTTAATTTTCTAAATATCTAATTTATATACTTAATAATTTGATATCATTTCTCTCAATAGTTCTTTAAAAAAATGAAATTAAATTTAGGTAGATGGCGTTGCCAATTTGGGGCTGACTTGGAGGACCAATCCATGCCTCAAATCAACCTCAGATTCATGCAATTTATTGGCATTATCCCACTTATGAATTGGTGGACATTTATTAGATAGGGAATCATGAAAAAAAATTAAAAGGCCCTATTTAAAAAAATAAGTGTTCACAAATTAACAATTAGAACTATTCAAACAATTTGATTTTGGCATTGTGAGTTAGCAACTACGGTCCATAATTTAATTGGTAGATTTTAAGTTAATACATGTCTTGTGTACAATTTTTAAGGGCCCGAATTAGGTGGGACTCGGATTGTGAAGTGCAGCACACAAGTGTTAAAGTTTTTGGGCCCCACCGTGATGAATGTGTTATATCCACACCGTCCATCCATTTTGCTAAATAATTTTAGGGCATGAGCCCAAAAATGAGGCAGATCCAAAGCTCAGGTGGACTGCACTATAAGAAACAACAATGGTTAAACATCCACCATTAAAAATTTATTGGGAGCTACAAAAGTTTTAGATCAAGCTGACATGTGTGTTTTCCCTTCATCCACGTCAGTGTGACCCAATTAACAGGTTAGATGGAAAATAAACATTACAGTGGACCCCAAGAAAATTTTAATGGTGAGCATTTTATAACCACTATTTCCTATGGTGTGGTCCACCTAAGATTTGGAGCTTACTAATTTTTTGGATCATGACCTAAAATGATGTGGTAAAATGGATGGATGACATGGATAAAATGCATACATCATGTGGACCTCTTATTTAAAAGAAAAGTCAGTGGAAATGAGCCACGTAGCCTCTTTGGAATAGAAGCTGATTGCGTATCGAGTAAACTTTGTAGGGTCCACGTGATTTAGATATTTTATCCACTCCTACCATCTATTTTACCAGATAATTTTAGTGCTTGAGCCCAAAAATGAAGCATATCCAAATCTCAAATGGGCCACACCATGGGAAATAGTGTGAATTGAATTTCTACCGTTGAAAATTTATTAAGGGCCACTGAAGTTTTGGATAAAGATTATATCTGTTTTTGCCCTTTATCCGTGTTTTTGTGATCTTATGAACGGGTTGGATGACAAATAAATATCATTGTGGGGCCTAGCAAGGTTTCAACGGTGGAAATCATTATTCCCACGGTTTCCTGTGGTATCGTCCACTTGAGCTTTGTATATGTTTTAATTTTGGTATCAACCCCTTAAATGAGCTGGAAAAACAGATGGACGGTGTGGATAAGCCACATACATTCACGATGGGCCCAACAGAGTTTACTCAGTACGATAAAAGCGTGTTGAGTAACTCGTACGCAGTCCGATTTCCTTTGGAATGAAAAGAGAGCGAGAAAGGGCTCTTTGACTTCGCTGTGATTTCAAATAGAGAGATGCGAGTGCTCTTTGACTTCGCTGCGATTTTAAATAGGGAGAGATGCGAGGGCTCTGTGCACGAAACCCTAGCAGGGAGAGATGCGCATGGCTCTGTGCTCGAAACGCTTGTAGAGAGAGAGAGATGGTTCTTCGATTTTGAAACCCTAGCAGAGACAGTCACAGAGATGCTGGTCGGCTGATTGAGATGAGAAGAAGAAGAGGAAAAGAAAGAAGAAGAATCAGGTACGCCTTTGACCTTTATCTTCTCTTCTCTTCTCTTTTACTTTTTCTTTTACTTTTTTTCTTGGAAGAAGACCCCCCGGTTTTTTTTTTTTTTTGGAACGTTACGGGGTAACGTACGTTACACCATGTAACGGCTGTTACGGGGCCCGTACCGGTCGTTACACGTCTCTTTTTCTGACCCAACCGATTCATACCTGTATCGCGTAACGGCCTGGGCCGTTACCGTTACGTATCGGCCGTTACGACCAATACGTAACCGATTTGGAACACCTTGGTCCTCGCATCCCACAGGCTACCCCACTTGAGCCCGGTGTGAAATGTGCATTAATCACCCCTGGTGAGGAGTCTCGAACACGAGACCTCCTCCATGAGCCCCGCCCTCCCTGAGTGTGCCTCTGCCTCCCACAGGTAATCCCACTCGAGCCCGGTATGAAAATGCCCCTGCATCATGATGGGGGCAATGTTAGTGGTGACTATGGAGATGGAGGCCAATTCGACGTGGGTGGGAATGCCAAGGGCGATGGTGGTAGCAGTGGTAGGGCTTATGTGCAGGTTAGAGTCAGTAATTTATTAGCCGATTCACAAAAGAGATCCACTTTGACCATGCCACTCAGGATTGAGACCATGGATCTTGTTTATTATCCTTGTGGAGAGTAGGAAGCCCAACTAGCATTTCAAGCGTAGCGAGGGTGGGAAGGTCCCACATGGCCAAGAGGAGTCTCTTACACAGATATTGTCATCAATGGATATTAGTTAAGAGCATGGGAGTTTGTAAGTGCTTGTATTTGAAGTACACATGTAGTTGTCAAATTTCTTAGACAAAATGATGGTTAGATCTTCAGTACACTTCAGTCCTCTACTGCACTTCACGAAGAGTGGCTCAACATCACAAGACTAGAAGACTCGGTATGGTTTCAAGTAAATGATGTAAATGATCAATGTGTATGTCAACCATCAGGTAAATTGACCATAGAAAGGACCTTAGGTTAGAGGTTTTTTAAACATGGCCTCATGTACTTAAAATGTAAAAATTACAGTGTAATTTCACTGATGTTCGGTTAGCCCAACTTTTGGTTCAACCGACCAAATTTGGATAGGCCAACCTAACCTTAGCCTCGACCAAATTTACAGCAACAACAAACAGAAAAATCTGTTGCAAGTTTGGCCAGCCCAACCTTGGGTTCGGCCAATCGAACTTGGCTTGGGCCAGTCCTAAGGTGTCTTGGGTCAAGTTTCCAACAATACGAACTTTCGGATTTCAAAGGGATTTAGCCAGTTGAATGGCAGATTCGGCTAGCCGAAGTTTTGCTCGGGTCAGTCGAATTTTTGATAAATCTTATCTCACGTAATCCGATAACCATTGGAACAATATCGTTGAAATTCACAAGCCGAAGCCTTTTTTAGACTGACCAAAGTTCTATATCCTTTGGCTATAAATAGGGACCTCTCATTGGTTTCATAACGAAAATTGGTGAAAAATCTTCCTCAAGCAAAGAGAGAAACTCAGGTCATCCCAACGCTATCTGTGTGGTAATTCTTACTTTATTTTAGCTTATTCAATTCCTTTTCTTAAGTTAGTTTTAAATGCAATTGGAGAGTAATCTATACTCTATTTGAGAAATAGAGAATTGAATTTATAGCAGTTAGGGTTTATATTCCTTGAGATATTAGATTTCTAGATTCTTTTTGGTTGAGCATACACTGCTTCATCGACGTTCAAGAAAGAATATCGTCGCATTGATCAAAGCCTTAACTTTATCTAGTATTTTCAAATCGATGCTCTATCTTCTGAAGATAAGTATTGTTACTGTTTTATTATTTCATTCGAGTTTATTGAGATAGCTCGGAAATCTCATTGGGTTGATTGGTGGTTAGCTTGTGAAAATTACTAAGGAGTTTTATTGTGGTAAGCCCATGAAAATCACAAGAACTATAAGAGGTTGTTAGGGTGAACCTGTGAAAACCTTGAAATAGTGGAAAACCAAAATTACAAGGGTAATAATTTTGGGAGTGGAGTAGGCGTGTGTTAAACACCAAACCACTATAACTCCTTGAGTATTTGTGGTGATTGATTTATTTGATTCTTTTCCTTTTACTGTTTTGAAAGATCGATTCCAAGGACATCGTGAAATAAGGTTGTCCTGCCTAAAATAATAGGTGGAAGTTGTCATACGAATTAATTGGAATCAAGGTTTTAATACTTTGTGCGATTAAGAATATTATTTCCGCAAGTTTTTATAGGGAATTGGTATTGTCCTATTCACCTCCTCCCCTCCCTCCAGGATATCTGTAGCTCATATTTCAGAGTTTTGACTTTTGTCCCACATTACGCACATGAAGGGTACTAGGATATAGGTACGACTATGATACTTAGTCACAGTCATCCGACTATGGGGCAACTGTGGGAGAGTGCTTACTGTTATGGTTACGACGGGGGATATTTGGTCTCTTGTATGATTGGAGTCAATTCTATTTGAGTGTTGGGTTTAGAGCATGGTGTGCCATAAAGGCTGTTGCGTAAAAGTAATAGTGGCAACCGTTACACGTTACGGGGTTGTAATGGTCGTAATAGCTGTTGTGGAAAAATGATTTGAAATCGCTGTTAATGGCCAGTTACACCCCCTATAAAGGTCGTAACAAACTTGTAATGGTCTATTATGGGGCAAATATAGTTTTTTCAAAAAAATAAAAATAAAATTCAACGTTACGGTGGGTTTTTTCTTTCACTAAAAAAAGAGACCCTAATGGTAGTTACGGGGGCTGTAACAGCCGTTATGACCCGTATCATAAAGGAAATGGTGGTGGCCATTATAGCCACCGTGACCGTTACGAAATAGCTTGGGTTAGAGTCAGTCTGGTTTCTACATACACTACTCAGCCATGGTTACCATTACACAATACTCATGTCTGGGTGTACTTCTATAATTTGGAGAGGATGAGTACTAGAGATATTTGAGAGAGTACCTCCATTGGTACAACTAGTCCATTATTGGAGCACAATATTGTTGACATGTGGAGTAATAGTTACTATGGTTGATCCTTCAAAAAAAAAGTTATTATGGTCGATCGAGTGAGGACAGAGATGATGACTTCTAGTAATGCAGGGGCATTTTCATACCGGGCTTGAGTAGGGTTGCCTGTGGGATGCAGTGGCACACTCAAGGTAGGCGGCCCGTGTGAGGTGGTACCCATGTGATTTGGGGCCCACGAGGGGGGTTCGATCGAGGTCTTAACCCATGCGATGTGGGGCCTGGGCTGTGAGATAAATGGATTAATTTTTCATGCTGTATTAGTTTTAGCTTTTGGAACAAGTGGTTAATTGTCTTGCATCAAAGTGGTATCAGAGCGGGAGGTCTCGTGTTCGAGATTCCTCATCGAGGGTGATTAATGCAGGAACATTTTCACATCGGGCTCGAGTGGGGTTGCCTGTGGGATGCAAGGGCACACTTGGGGTGGGCGGCCTGTGTGAGGCGGTACCCATGTGATTTGGGGCTCATGAGGGGGGTTCAATTGAGGTCTTAACCCATGTCATGTGGGGCCTGGGCTATGAGATAAATGGATTAATTTTTCATGCTTTATCAGTTTGAGCTTTTAGAGCAAGTAGTTAATTGTTTTGCATCAAAGTGGTATCAGAGCAGGTCTTGTGTTTGAGATTCCTCACTGGGGGCGATTAATGCAGGGATATTTTCACACCGGGCTTGAGTGGGGTTGCCTGTGGGATACATGGGCACACTCGGGGTGGACGACTCGTGTGAGGTGGGCCCCACTTGTGTGAGGTGGGTGGCTCGTGTGAGGTGGTAACTATGTGATTTGGGGCCCACGAGGGGGGTTCGACCGAGGTCCTAACCCATGCGATGTGGGGCCTGGGCTATGAGATGAAGGGATTAATTTTCCATGGTCTATCAGTTCGAGCTTTTAGAGCAAGTGGTTAGTTGTCCTGCATCATCAAGCCACCTCATAACTCTTGTGAGTTTGAGGGATAGTTGCATAGGTATGTTTTTAATTTTCTTTTGTCTTATAATTTATTACCTGCATTTGTATGATTTGAACTCATTTCTTCCCTCAGTCAAGAATATTTTTCCGAGTATCAGCGATAACAATATTGATATTGCGAACATTGGGTGTGATCTAGAGGGGCATCCTGAGATGTGCTGGGGAGTGGGTTTAGGATCCAGCACTACTGGGAACTTTTGTAGCATTTTTTTGCTACTAAGTTGGAGAATTGGATTCTAAGAAGTGTGGTGTATATCCATTCAAAAAAAGGGAGTGCGGTGTATTCTTCTATGAGGCTGCTCCCTCTGCAAGTGGTTTTGGAATAAGCATATTCTACAAGATATTCACCAGCATGTAAAAAATTTTCAAATGCTTATTCACCTGCTTATGCACTATTGCATGTGTAGGGCCCACCGATTGAGTGTATGCCATCCAACCCATGCATTAGGTGAGCCCGACCATGATGATGGGTTAGGTGGGCCACATCATAGAAAACGCTGGACAACCACCCAAAAACCCTCTAAATTCACATGGTAGCTCACATGATGGTTCGATTGGCCTAAGTTTTGGGGTGTCCAACTTTCTTGGTGTGTCGACCCTGCTGGACAGGTTGGATGCCATACACACCACTGTGGGCCCCATGCACAACCCTTCTAGAATAAGTTTTTATTCTACTAAAGGCCTGTAAAAGAACCGGCTTCTTCTTCCATGGATAGGCCAAAATGTTCCATGTAGTGATGAATATGTTATCATCACAGGATGGTTGGCCAGTCCCAAGATTCCAGACATGCAAATTTGGTTATATATATATGCCTGAAAGCTGTGATTGTCCTTCTCTCTTACAAGTGGGCAAAACATGCATGTGTATTTATTCAATGGAACCCTCAAAAGATGAATTGAGTTCCAAAGTTTTGGGATTCTTTGAACTATGGTTGCATGATCATATTCTACATCTACAGAAAAAAAAATATTTACATGCAAATATCCAAAATCTGGTTGCATGAAGTGGAGGTTTTTGATGATGACAAGGCATCCCTGTCCCTTTTAAAGGCAAGACTAATCCCTGCAGATGCACACAATCACCCACAAACCACTTTTCAAAAAATAAAAAATAAAATCACCCACAAACCACGTGCATTGGGTAAAGCGTGGGCAGAGGAATCGAACTCGTATCCGTGGGGAGCAAACCCATGTCTAGTGCCCAGGCTCCGGGCGGGTAAAGGACTTGGTTGCATGAAATGGGGGTTGATGTGAGCGAGGCAGGAAAGTGCCGTTCTCAGAATGTTAGGAAGCAGGAGTGCTTAGGAGGAATTTATATGAAATAATGTTGACGAATTTAAACTGTAGCTCTACTAGCCAAATACAAAACTTCTGATCTTTTTAACATAGAAATGGCAGGAACAAAAAATAGTAGATAGAAACTTAAGGATCCTTTTTTACTAAGAAATGGTAGAAACAAAAGAACTTGGTTGTGTTAGTAATGGTCTTAGTGGAATCATGCCAGTGGCAGATGGTGGCCGGATCACTGCGAAGCTTGGAAATGGGAGCGAGGATCTGGGGGAAACTTAAAGTGGGAATGACACCTTAGATTATTCTTGCAACTACAGCCCATAATGTGACACCACTAGAGGGTTCCTCCAAGTGTCAAATTGAAGTATCCTTGCACTGTATACCTGATTTATTATTATTTTTTTATTTTTTTTTGTTTTTTGTTTTTTGTTTTTTGTTTTTTGTTTTTTTTTTAAATTTTTTTTAAAGAACGTTAAAGAGAAGTATCCTTGCAATGTAGATCAATGTATAGGTCTTCCCACTCTGTAGTCCTCATGCATAACAATTCAATTAGATAAAGGACACCTGCTAAATTCATCTGGTAAAGAATTAAACTGCAGAAAGTGCTACAGTTTGACAGTACAACAATGGGAGATGATCTTATGCACTTGCTGACTTTATTCTTAGTTGACTCCCTGTTTTCCTTTCCAGTTCACATAAACTGGAGATGAACTCAGTTTTATGGTTCATTTTTAGCGAGATTGTTGTAATAACTAAAATAGTTCTAGTAGAGACACCTTGGGTTTGAATCATTGTTATGTACTTTGGCCTGATGGATCTGTTTCTGTTTCTGTTATTGGAAGAGGCAGATGATGAAGCTTGTAACTTTTTTTTTCCCTCGAGCCGACACCAAATTGTTGCTCTTGTGCCCATTGTCTATCATCTTTACTGGCTTTTACTGCTGTTGGCACTTGGCTGTTTTAGGTTAGCAAGTTTTGAGTGTTTGGTCAGTCCAGTGCTGCTGCAACTCCTAATTCATTAGTGTGGTTTATCAGAAACATTAAGGTGTTAAGTAAAGAAAGGCAATCACACCCAGCTCCATTGTTGAGTTGTTAGGGTACCTGCTCTCCCAAGGCATGACCTGGGATCTTGGGATCTAGTCTTTCTTACCAAGGCATGCAGGGAGGTAGTAGCCCAGAAGTAAAGAACGGCCATTTAACCATTAAAATGTTCTCACTAGGTCATTGTTCCAACTTCTAATCTAATAGTCTCTCATCTATATGACATTTGATTGAAATATTTGTGGGCCCACAACAAAATTATTATCATTCAAATTATGCTCTTCCTGTCTTTAAAAGAAGAAGGAAAAAACTTCCCTATTTCTGATTAGATCCATGGTATAGTTCTGATAATCTATTTTCATGCATTACTGTTGTACTTGTTCTTGCAATTGTTCCAGTTTTTCTTCTCTTTTCAGGATTGTCGTGTTGGTTATTTTAGTTGCTCATATTTTGCTTTCAGAAGACTTGTACAATGTTTGACGTCATTTTCCCCACCTCTTTAATGCATTGCAGTAAATCTGAATTTGTTATATGCAAGCTCAAGGAGATGGAAAAGGTATCAGAGAAAGACATCCTTCAGATCTGCAACCAATTTGATAGACTAGACACCGGAAACTGCGGGAAGATTAGTCTTTTGGATCTCATGGAGGGTCATAACTGATTTTTGTTGGGCTGCAGTTCTGATCAAGTCGAAGCAAAGGAGACTGTAGCACCATAAGAATCTTGCCTTGGAAGAGCCTCTTGCTTTGCTATTTTTCTTGTACAGCCAAAGGCAAGAGGCCCTATTACATAAAGCAGTATGTGTCTGCAATATCTTCGTTGAAATGGCCGTTGATAGTCTTTCTCAGCGCCGTTAACCATCATCCTGACCTTCTACTGGTTCATGGATGGAAGTGCTTCTGCACTCGGCATTGGTGATCTGTATTTATTTCTTTCAAATCCGTTGATGTCTATAAATGTGGATTTGTCTTTGCATATAGCAAATGTTATTTTAGGTATTGGGAATTTTGTAATATATAGTTTTTCTTTATGGTGCGTTGAAATCCGAAGGGTTTTGGCAGAGTAAGAGCTGAGAGATTGTGTAGTTGAAGGACAGAAATGTCAATGACTCTTTGAACTTTCAATGTCATTTAGGTAAATATTGGGGAATGGCACCATACGGCACCCACCCATCAGATGCTATATTGGCCCCACCCACTTTATATCAATATTAAATATGGACTGGAAACTGCACGCTTCGGATGATCCTGACCATAGACTCACCGACCAACATCATATCAGATGGTGAGAACCACATGTGGTTGCTATTTATAAGCTAAGGCATCGTACACACGTGTGGTTCACCAGATCATGCTGATGTCATGTGGGTGGGCCCAAAATACTTAAGACCCATGTCTCAATGTATCAGTGTACAATTGCAGAATGATCTCTCAACCATACGTGTGGCAGGATGATTTATCAATCAAGCGTGTCCATCGAGAGTGACCATCTATTGCCCCTAATGTTGTGGACGGGAAATGGTCCAAACTAAACTTATGATCACATAATCATAGCCATCTGAGCAGTCCCTCATAGAGAAGTGGATAACAAAGGTGATTGATGGTCATCATTGATTGCCAGGATTGTCTTAAATGTGATTTTTGAGGAATATCATCCACGATGGATGACACTGGATGGATGGCACGGATTGATACGGGATACTGCCACGTAATGTGGATGATGGGCCTTACCAGGGGGAAAACACACGCACACATTAAAATGTTCTAACCCTTTTAACCATTTGATCCTGCCTTTGCATTAGATGGCTTTGAATAATCCAAGTGTTGAAATAATTCCATCTGAGTTTTTTTCTTTTTGGTTAGTTTCCCTTTCAAAGTGTGGCCCATCACGTAAACGGTTTAGATCATTAAAAGGGACCCTAATTAAAATGCTAATGCTGAAGTATCATTGTATCCTTGTTACATTCGTAAAAAGGTTATATCAGTAGCTAAGACATTTAAATTCACGTGGTATGGCCAACCTTGGTTTTAGAATGGCCTAACTTTGGAACACACCTTCACCCTATTGGGCACGTCAGATGAATGGATTGGATGGAGTATTACACACGACGGTGGGCCCCACACCCAATGTGGAAGATTTTAATGGTGGGTGTCCCATCCCAACTGTTTGGGTGGCGTAACTGATAGATAATACTGTGCATCTCATGCACACACGACCCACCTTAAATGCAACTCACTACCTATCCATGCCTAGGCCGAGCCTTGTTAGCGTTTTCCATCGTAGAGCTAGAGCAAATATTACGGTGAGAGAAAGGCAGGAAGCTAGCTGGAATACGTCTGGACGAATGGTAGCATACGACTGCGCTGTATCCTTCGAATCTGGCTTCATCTTTCAATATCAAAATCATTTGTACAATCAGGCTTTATTATTATTATTATTATTATTATTATTATTATTATTTTTAACCTTGGATGGAGGATTTTTAAAAGAAACAGAAGATCATGTACCCTAATATTTCAACCCTTGGATCATTCCAATTCTTTCATTGGATGGTTGAAATATATCAATACGAGAATTTTCTTTATTATCCTTTATCCATACTTTGGCCCACGTGTTTGTGTTTTGAGTCATTGAAAATATCTAGATACAACTGCTAGTCCCAATATATTATGTTGCAATATGCGGGAAGTACGAATAGCCATGGAGTTTATGGGTGCAAAGTGAGTAAAAATCCAAAAAGAAGTGTGTGTGGGGAGATACTATGAGGTCGAGCTATGTGGGGCCCATCATAATCTATGTTAGTCATACATCATAATCTATGTTAGTCATACTTACCATCAATCAAATTCAACCTTCAATGGTGGACCACAGGCCTAAAAATCAGGCCAATCAATGATTTACGTGAGGCCACGCTACATACAATGATTGAGAGTAGATATCCACCCATTGAAAACTTCATGATTGTTTATAAAGCCTATTGAGATATGGTTCAAAAATCTAGCCCATCTATTGTGTGTGTTGCACTTGGATTAAATGTTACACTAATTTTCAGCCATATAAAAAACTTAGGTGGACCACACCAAGTGAATTTAGATGTTTCAAGTTGACATGGCCCACTCGGGCTTCAAATATGGCTGATTTTTGATATTTTCGGTAACATAAAGGGGACCAACGAAATGCAAAGTGCGGATGTCCGACATAAATCATAGTAGATCTCAACTTCATGGACAGTTCTCGTGAGTTCGACCTTATAGTACCATTTCTCACACACACGCGCTCAGCTACGCACCGTTTTGCACGTCCTTGCTATCTTGTGTGCAAGTTTGAAAGACCAAATTAGAGACGCCTCTTTTTGCTATTCTTTATCCGAAGGATGTGGTGGAAATCTTTCACATGAAGTTCTTCTGTTGGGATGTTGTGTGGGTCCCATCAAGATGTTAATGATAAATCAATGTCATCCATACATTATTAAAAATAATTTTATGGTATAAACCCAAAGCTGAGATAAATCAAAATCTCAAGTGGGCCACATAGTGTTGATTGAACTCTCACCATTAAAAACTTACTGGGGCTACTGAAGTTTTGGATCAAGCTGATATTTGTTTTTTGTCATCATCCATGTCTGTATAACCTAATCTATAGGTTGGATGTCAAATAAACATCATGGTGGGCCCTAAAAAAATTTTAACGGTGAGAATCATTATCACTGCTGCTTCCTGTGGTGTGGTCCAATTGAGATTCGGATATGCCTCAGTTTTGGGATAATGCCTTGAAATGATAAGTAATAATGGATGGACGGTGTGGATAAAACCCATACATCACATGACCACTCAAAGCTCCTGTCCATTCATAGTGGGAGACGGGTGGCCGTAGGATGCGCTCGGTGCCGATTTTACGAGAAGTTACTGGACGCCGATTAGTTATTTACGAGTCGAGTAGTGTGACTGGATACTGAACTATGTCATCAAGTTCTGTGGGATCCATCACGATGTATGTGTTACATCCACACCTTCCATCCATTTGGAGAGATTATTTTAGGATGCAGATTAGATACTCACAGGTTGAGTAGCGAGTCAGCTAGTGAAGTGATGTCACCAAGTTCCGTGGCCCCACTATGATATATGTGTCATATTCACACCGTCCATCCATTTTTAGATATCATTTTAGGGTATGAACCAAAGAATGAGGCAAATAAAAATCTATACTAGACCTCACCAAAGAAAATAGTGGGGAGAGTGATCACAACCATTGAAACTATCCTATGATCACAACCATTGAAACTATCCTAAGGCCCATCATAATGTTTATTTGAAATCAAATCTATTCAAAAGTTTAAAAAGACATGAAATAAGGGAAAACACAAATATCAACTTGATCTAAAACCTTTGTGGCCTTTAGAAGTTTTTAATGGTGGGCGTTACTGTCTCCTTGTTTTCTGTATTGGGGTCCACTGAAGCTTTGGATTTAACTCCTTTGGTTATTGCCCTAAAATGATCTCTCCAAATGGATGGAAGGTGTGGATGCAAAACATGGTGGGGTCTACGGAATTTGCTGACGTCACTTCACTAGCTAGTCTTGCTACTCAACCTGTCCGTAGCTAATCCGTGCCCATTATTGTAAGGCATAAAGCAAAGAATAAGGCATATCCAAAGTTGTAGTGAACCCCAACACAAAATAGTGGGGAGAGTGATGCCCACTGTTGATAGCAAAGTTATGAGAAGCTTCCAATAAGGTCGAGCTATGTGTGCCCCATTATGATATATGGTAGACATCTTCGTTATCAATTAGATGCACCATTCCTTAACTAAATGTTCCTAATCCATGTGTTGATAAAGTGCTCCCCACATACATATTAATAATAAAGAAAAAAGTTAATTGGGAATTAGAATGTCATCTGTAGAATATAAGATATGCATACGAAGTTGGATCAGGTTGGGTCCGGGCTTAAATAACTTGAGCTATACTTGGCTCAAAAATATAATCAAGCTATGCATTTTAGGCCCCAGCCAGCACAAAAGCCAAACTAATAGATCCAATCCTAATCCCAAGCCAGTAGAATTGTTAGGCCACCAAGCCCATTGCCATCCTAACCCACAATCTCTCAAGAGAATATATAATTTTCAAAATTAAACAATATAAATGATGGGTCCAACTTTAGATCAATTATAAATCAAACATAAGAGAAAAATGTAATTAATTCATATTAAACGGTGCCAACTTTACTTTAAATAAATCATAAAATAATATAAAATAATGAAATGATATTTAAGTTATTAGATTAGTTGATGCATTATGAAGGGTACTTTGTATATTTAATTTAAAATTCATAATAACACATATATATAGAGAGAGGGGAATGCTCACCTGCACACCTTCTTAGTTGAGCACTCAAAAACACCTTCTTAGGTGAGCACCCATGCACACCTTTGCACATGCCTTAAAACCTTGTGAGCTCAATTCTGAGCATGATTCAAAACTCTAGTGTGCCATGAAAAAAGTAAATAGTTTCATTCCTTGATTTGCATTTCTCTTTTTTACAACCTCCTAGAGTTTTGGATCAACCTAAAAATTAGGCTAGAAGGGTTTCATAAGGTTTCAAGGGGTGCCAAATCACGTGGATCGTTCAGATTCTATGCCCATAGCATGTGTGCAAAGGTATGCACAGGTGCTATTCCTCTATATATATATATATATATAAAAGAAGCGAACTTAACCATTATTTTAATTCTCTTGCCCCATACTTGGGGAGTATTTGGACAAGTGGATTCCATGGGATTAGATTGTATTAGGTGAATGATAGCCATTTCAAGGTAATGATGGTTGCATTAATGGATTGCTGGGAATGATATTACTATATTCAGGGATTTCACCATCGAGTTTGTTTGACATGCTTGGCCAATCCTGAGATTTTGCCCGACTAATCCCTTTCAATCCGTCCAACCAAACACGTCTCAGGCAAAATAGACGAGATCAGGAGGGATTGGGTGGATTTTAAGGTAACCATGGTGATGTCAGTGGATTGTTATACCTAAGCATAAGTTCAATGAGTTTGTTTGGCATGCCCTGCTAATCCCATGATTGCTCCTTCCAATCCCTTCCAATACAATCCAATCCCTTCCAATCCGCCTGTCCAAACACGCCCTTAAAGTTTATCATGTGCAAAGTAGGTATCCACGCCGCACAGAACTTGAAACAGTAGATTCAAGAGGGCATGATATTTAGACCATAGGAGAGAATCCGACACACATGATGGATGGATGTAGGCTAGGTTGTGCATCATCGGAACTAACATGGTAGATGGACTTTCACATTTCACATTCCAGAAAGGGGACTGGATCCGGTTCCTATGGATGCATGGGAAGTACGTGACTTCCTGTAGAGCTTAACAGGTGGTAGATATGGACTAGCCAAAAGCCACATTTGATAGGTCGATTGATGAACGGTCCACATTCCACTGGTCGACTTATTTAGAAAATCCCAATCTTTTAATCAGTGGCAAAAGCAAAAGGTCAGAAATGACTTGAATTCAGTGAGAAAATATCCATCCATTTGATGTTTAAGATAGTCAGTCCAATCAAAGCAATATTTTGTTAGTTACTAATCTATGGCTGATCCCGAAAGTGACACGTGTACGGTGCACGATCTGATGTAACGTTTCCTTTCGTGGGCTTTCAGTGGCCATCCTTTTGTGGTGTTTTTTCATAGTGGGGTTTCCACCTGATAAGGTCACAAAAGGCATCATGCATCCTTTTCCATCGTCAACTTCTTCGGTGCTCTACAGTGTACCCAACTGGAAGTGAGAAAAACTTCAATGCGCTGGCAGAGTTGGATGGATGATACACAGGCAGTTAGAACTTGCATACGTGGCATGAAAATAAGTCAAATTAAACCATCTAAATTATGGATCCCAGCTTACATATATCATGTATGCGAAATTGCGCTCATTTGATTATGTAAGAGTGGCATTAGTGGATATTTATTGGATAGCTTAAGTTGAAAAAAATCCAATGGTCCAATTTCAACAGACAAGTGTCCACGTCCTAGAGGTTATGATTTTGTAACTATTACTTGGTGATAGTATGTCCACAAATTAATGGACTTACTTTTAGTTAATGCATGCCATGTGTACAATTTCTCATTGCCTGTGTATTAAGCATCATATCCTGCCAGAGTATAAATACTCCTGGAACCTGATCCGGGATAAATTTAGGACTAGGGACGCGACATTTTATCCGGTGGTTTTTATGAAGCAATACGAACTTAACATGCACACTTGGACCTCATTGTACGGACACCAAATTTGAGGACGAAAATACCCCTGCTTCCTTTGGCGGGCGTGCGGAGACGAGCCTTGACGGACGGTCCGGCGATGAAAATTCAAGTGGGGCCCACTGTGATGTTTGTGAGAAATCCTCCCGGTCTAAATTCATTCATAGGGTTACAAGGACTTGGATGAAGAAGAAAAATAAATTTCATAATGATCCAAAACTTTTGTAACCCGTAAAAGGGTTTCAATGGTAGACGTTCAATTCCCTACTGCCTTTTACAATGTGGTCCACTTGATAGTTAAATCTATCGTACTTTTCATCTCAAGCCTCAATATGAGCTTGCCAAATAGATGGACGGTTTGGATATAACATAGATCTCATGATGGGACCCATAAAAGCATCGCAACAAACAAAAATATACAGTGCTGCGGTCCTGGCGGTAGTGTCACGGCAGTTTAGCAATTTTTTTTTTTTTTTTTTTTTTTTTTTTTTTTTTAAATTTTATTACATGGACAACTTTTTCTTCCTTACATTCTTCTCTAATATATAATTATATAAATATGTATATATAAGTATATAAAAATATTTTTCTATCTTTTAATTCATTTCTTTGCCTATTTATTTAACAAGTATATTTTCTAAACTAGAATGATATACTTAACGTATCACATATGATTTTGGGATAAGAGAAGCTAATTTAGTCAACCAACCTCGTTATTTTTCAAGATCCATAAGTAGGTCCTCAAGCACTATTACACTACCATAAAGAGAAATACCAGTACAGAGTATACAGCTAATGTAAC
Organism: Magnolia kwangsiensis; assembly: GCA_037074715.1. Classification (NCBI taxonomy): domain Eukaryota; kingdom Viridiplantae; phylum Streptophyta; class Magnoliopsida; order Magnoliales; family Magnoliaceae; genus Magnolia; species Magnolia kwangsiensis. Next base: position 22,534,825 of record CM073574.1, read on the forward strand.
AGTTACCTAAGGATAGTTTATCATGTTTAAAAGGCTAAATAGATCACCATACATGTTAAAAAGGCTTATATGACATAGTCTCAAATGTATCTTCAGATATGTTTATAGAATAGAAGTTCCATGGAAGCTTCATTCATGTATTCTCAGCCCTGCATTTGGCCCTTGAGTTAAATTTTCAAAAATTGCTATTCTAATTGATTCTACAATTGGTTAAAACAATTAGAACAATGGGAGTTATTATTTGAGGTGTAAAATCAGGTAACAAAAAGCTTCTCAGTTGGGTTTCTTTCTCAAGGTCCTTCTAAACACTGAGTGAATTTGGAAAGTGACCACAACTACATATTCAACCAAATGCTAAGGTTTGCACATAACTAGCCTTTTCAAGTTAGGTTTGTGTAGTTCAAACGCCAGCTAATAACATGAACGATTTGTGTCATTTGAGCTGCAACGATGAAATTTATACCAGTTTCAAGCTCTTTGAAAATGAGCGGGGCAAGCATGAAATTTAGCGGGGCAAACATGAAAAAGAGCAGGGCAAACATGAAAATAAGCGGGGCAAGCATGAAATTCAGCGGGGCAAGTATGAAAATGAGTGGGGCAAGCATGAAAAAGAGTGGGGCAAACATGAAAAATAGTGGGGCAAGCATGAAATTCAGCGAGATAAATATGAAAATGAGCAGGACAAACATGTAAAAGAACAGGGCAAGCATGAAATTCAGCGGGGCAAGCATGAAAATGAGCGGGGCAAGTATGAACAAGAGCGGGGCAAACATGAAAAGGAGTGGAGCAAGTATGAAATTCAGTGGAGCAAATATGAAAAAGAGTGGGGCAAGCATGAAAAAGAGCGGGGCAAGCACAAAATTCAGTAGGGCAAGCATGAAAATGAGCAGGGCAAACCTGAAAAAGAGCGGGGCAAGCATGAAATTCAGTGGGCAAACATTAAATTTAAGATCTAAAGCAATTGTCAAGAATTGAATTCTATGTGCATTGAACTTGATCGACGAGCATAATGAGATAAACTGAAAATACAGTGGGACAAAGTATAAAGTTCATTTCATCATCGACTAAAATATAAAGTATGTTATACATCATAACTTACAATTCCGGCGATTATGCAGAAAAATTCCAAAGTATGTTATTCAGTTTTCCTCGCTCCCTCTCATGATAAGCTCACTCTAATTTTAGTTTTCCTTGCTCCCTCTCATGCTAGGCTTGCTTAATTTTCCTTTTTCCTCGCTCAATTTCAGGCTATTTAGATAATATTGATAGTATTTGATCCTCTCTGACGCAATAGATCCTCGTTGCATTATAAAAGCATAAATGCTCACTAAGGTACCTACGAAACAATTTTTATGTATTGTAAATTCTTTTCATTTGGCTTGTCGTATCCGTTCTTTCACTTCTAATGAAATTGTTACTTTGTATACCTACAATAGTAATAAGTAGCTTATTCGAGATAAGTAAGTTCGGTAAGCTTGGTCTAAGATCAATTACAAGTAACTTTTTTTACTTAAAGTTACATAATCATTTCAGCTAGGCAAGCTTGGTTTAAGATACAAGTATCGACATATATCAAGAGTGTCTCGATAATATCGAGATTTAATCTTCGATATATTAAGCGTTGCTCGATAATATCGACTTTATCTTTAAAATGTTCAGCACCCAACACTGAAATTTCAATAATTTCTCGATATATCGAGTATGTCCCGATAATATCGACGTTTAAATCTCGATATATCGTTCAATTTCGTGTTTGCCCTGCTCAAATTTCAGTTCCTCCCGCTCAATTTTAAGTTCGCCCCGCTGAATTTCATATTTTCCCCGTTGATTTTCTAATTTACCCCGCTCGATTTCCTGTTTGCCCTGCTGAATTTCTAGTCTGCCCCGCTCAATTTAATGTTTACCTCATTGAATTTCATGTTTGCCGCACTCATTTTCATGCTTGCCCCGCTCATTTTCTCGATAAATTGTTTGAAGCTCTTTGAAAATGAGTAGGGCAAGCATGAAAATGAGGGGGGCAAGCATAAAAAAGAGCGGGGCAAGCATGAAAATGAGCCGGGGCAAGCATGAAAATGAATGGGGCAAGCATGAAATTCAGTGGGGCAAACATGAAAATGAACGGGGCAAGCATGAAATTTAGTTGAGCAAACATGAAAAATGAGTGAGGCAAACATGAAAATTGGAACTCCAAAACTGAAGAGATTCTCAAAGAGTTGAATTCCAATACTTCACTATATGATTGATCTTGCAGTTACCATTTGTTAACTAGGCTACCCTCCTAGACTGCCTCTGGTGATGGAATTTGGTTAATAGAGAAGGATAAACTCTTTATACCAAATGAGCTACAACTGAGGAAAATGTTTATGGAAGCTAGCGAAGATGATATTCTATTTGTTTGGTACCCGCAGTTTAGCTTGCAGACCATTTTAGGATGAAAACTACATAAATGTATATGCACATAAATCCTGACCATCTGAATTGTGGGTCTCAGTTTGGATGGGAATTGCCCAAGATTGCACTTCTTAGATGGTCCCTCCATTCGATGGGGAGCCACCAAATGGGTGGTTCTTATTTGTAGGAAAAGTAATGATCACATACAATCTATTGTTGCTTAACTTAAGATACAACTAATCACATGTGCCAATATGTCACGTATAGGATATTTTAACCATAAAGAAATGTAACCCACCATGTAGGTCAGCTGGCACAAAAAGCAGCCCTACTCATTTATCAGGTGGGCCAAATGAGTAGATGGAAGCACACCATCAACATCTCTGATTTAAACTCTCTATTTTTTTTTCATGCACGATGGCCTAATTTTTTCACCAAATGATTCTTCAAGGTGAGTCCCTCCTTTAGCATGACCCTCATGTCCCAGGCAGATGATAAGTTTACAGGTTAGATGGACTATATTGTAAGTTATCCAACAACCGGTTGTAGGAGATCATTACTCTCAAAGAAAAGATGTTCAAAGTTCCAAATTCATTAGCAAAATCAGATAGTTTGCCTTGTTGTTTTTCTAGTTTGCCCCGCTCGTATTTCAGTTTGCCCCACTGTTTTTCTTGTTTACCCCACTCATATTTCAGTTTGCCTCATTGTTTTTCTTGTTTACCCCGTTGTTTTTCTAGTTTGCCTCGCTGTTTTTCTAGTTTGCCTCGCTCATACTTCAGTTTGTTCCGCTGTTTTTCTTGTTTGTCTCGCTCATATTTCAGTTTGCCCTGCTGTTTTTCTTGTTTGCTCTGCTCATATTTCAGTTTGCCCCGCTGTTTTTTTAGCTTGTCCCACTCATTTTCGTGTTTGCTCCGCTTGGGTGGTAGACTATTAGGAGTTTCAACACCCGGTCAAGCGTTCGAGTATCCATAGGTGGTAAAATTCCACTAGTGTGAGTGTGTGGGGGTGTGTGTGCATGTGTTAAAAAAATAAATAAATCATTCTAGTTTAGTTGATATGCTTGTTTAAATACATAGATAAAATAATGAATTAAAAGATAGGAAAATATTTTTATATACTTATATATACATATTTACATAATTATGTATTAGAGAAAAATATAAGGGAGAAAAAGTTCTCCCTATATAAACAAAAAAATAAAAAATCTACAGACTCCCACGGCACTGGCGGTAATGCCGCGGAAGTCTGTAGAATTTTATTTTTAATTTTTTATTTTGCTATGTTGCTTTTGTGGGTCCCATCATGAGGTTTGTGTTATATCTAAACCGTCCATCTATTTGGCGAGCTCATATTAAGGCTTGAGACGAAAAATAAGATAGATTTAACTATCAAGTGGACCACACTGTAAAAGGCAGTGGGAAATTGAACGTCTACCATTAAAACCCTTTTAAGGTTACAAAAGTTTTGAATCATTATGAAATTTATTTTTCTTCTTTATCTAGGTCTTTGTGACCCTATGAATGAACTTAGACGGGAAGGATTTCTTGCAAACATCACAGTGGGCTCCACCTGAGTTTCTAATGGTTGATGCTCATTCAACATGGTTTCCTGTAATGTGTTACACTTGAGATTTGGATATACCTCATTTTTGGTCTCATACCATAAAATGATCTGAAAAAATATATGGACGGGACGGATGAAAAGAATACATCATGGTGGGTCCCACAGACCACCAATGATACGCCATTGGCGGGTGGCAGGAGGCGTACCCAATCCGTTTCCTTGAAAAGGAGGGGTATTTTCATCCTGGAATTTATCCTCCGTACGAGGAGGTCTAAGTGCGTATGGTAAGTTTGGATTCCTTCATGAATATCCAATGGATAAAAGGTGAGGTCCACAGTAGTAAACTTCTCCTGATCCTATCCCGGCCCATGATGATACAGTGGAACCGGAAGAACCGGAGTGTGGTACAGCCATTAGCCATCTCTCTCCACGCGGCTGGGAGATGTATCGATCATAGCCGTTCATCCAGTAGCTTCTACCCTAGATGACTCATGTTTCAAGCCGATCAACTGTACGTGTACCATTGAGGAGGGTTGTCAATGGGTCAAGTCCAATAGTAAGTGCAATGGGGCTTGCAGGGTTGGGGCTTGCTGGTCTAGGTATTTTCGGGTTCAAGTCTTGTGCTTTAGGACCTTAGTTGGACCAAATCTGGTAGCACTAGATGAATGGTGTAGAATCAGTCTTGTATTGAACAAATACAATATCTTTATAACGTACGCTGAATATATGGAGTATAGTTTATTGATGGACAATTGGACAAATCTTCAAATGGCCATGTTGTTCATGTGATTTGGAGATACTAACTTGCATCCGTTAGGGTGATGAAGAACGTGCGAGGGATCATGGACGAAATAAGTACGCGTTCAACAAAATGCCAAGCATGATAAGATGAAAGTAACCACTGCTTTATAGTTGGCAGCATATGAAATTGTTACATAGACAACTATTATTCTCAAGATTTCATCAAGTAGCTTATAATTAATAGCGGATGTGAACACAAGGAAAAAGATTCACCATCAATAAATCAAACCCAATACAAACAATTTAACTCTAGTGCAACGTTGTTTATCCAGTCTTCTAACACATTTAACTTTCTCTATTGCTCAGTAACCATGGAGCCTTTAATTTTTACGATTAACTTAGGCTATCATTGCCTTATGTCACACCAACTTAGTGATAGTCAATAACTGTAATTTGCTTTCATCTGAGCTTGTGTGCCATATTTGAAGGAAAACCATAGTTTTAGGAATAATTCACCTGCACTTATACGGTGAGTCAATTGTAGCTTGTAATCTCGGCATTGCTTATCCCTCGCTCATCACCGCCCTGCTCAACGAAGCACCCCGCTGCTTTTAGTTAAGTTGGTGATTTCATTTTAGTAGTAAGTCTCGCTTTTTCACATCCATCTTCAACTAATTTTCGTTCAATTTTACAATTGTTGCACATTCGAAAGTCCTTGATTTTTCAAGGCAAAAAGGAGCTCAGTGGAGGAATATCCCTAACTTTTGCAAGTTACCTGATAGCGCATTCGATGGTTGGTCTCCTAACCAAGCATCGCTTTATCTCGATGTCATGAGTCGATGGTTTCAGGGTTTTTTTTTTTTTTTTCTTCTTCTTCAGTTTGAATCAGACCTCAATCAGTTCTAACACACCCACATATCTCACATATATACCACGTGGCTGAATTTCATACCAATAGACTTGGACTTGGATTTGCTCAGGTCTAGCACCTATGGTGTTTAAAGATCTTAGGCTTGGCTAGGTTTTGAACAAATAAAAACATTTACTTGGCTACCAGCCTAAATAGATAAATTAGATTGCACAAACATATGTTACTTTGACATATGCATGGTATGTAAGTGGGGTGCCCGTGGGGTAAAAAATCTTACTTTATTGATAGAACAATTAATATTTATTAAAATACATATAATGGTATCAAGAAAGCCAGCTACACCCAACTCAATTTTAACAAGATCCAAGTTGATGGACCCAATTTGGATATGGCTAGACTAAGGGCCTCTTTGTTAATGCTGAATTATTGCACTTAACGTGGAATTGGGAAAATATTTCGTGTTTAGTGGTGTTTGTTAATGCGTTGTTAACGCAGAAGAAGGAAAGCGCTAAGTGATTTTTCACTGAATTCTTTCCATGATAGGAGTCTGGCTTTATGGTGAACGCGGAATGCGTTCCATAATTTTTTCTATTAAAAAATTTTTTCTTCCAAAATTACCCCTTTTCAAGTTACTACGGAAATTTTCTTCTCTTCAAATTGTTTGTGCAATACAAAACTAACTTTTAATATGTAAAACTTCTTTATGCCCCACTATGATTTATGTGTTTGATCTACACTGTCCATTAACTTTTTCAGATCATTTAAGGTATGAGCCAAAAAAAGATGCAGGTCCAAGGATTAATTGGACCACAAGGTGGGGATTGAACGTCCACCACTAAAAACTTCTTGGGAGCTGGAGAAGTTTCAGATCAAGCTGATATTTGTGTTTTCACTTCATCCACATCTACATGACCTAATGAATTTGTTGGATGGTAAAAAAAAACAGCACAATGGCCCTTAGAAAGGTTTCAATGGTGGATGTCATTATCACTGCAGCATCCTTTGGTGTGGTTCACTGGAGCTGTGGACATGCTTCATCTTTAGGATCATATATTAAATTAATATGAGAAAAAACGATTAAAGGCTTAGATAAAACACTTACATCACGGTGGGCCCCATAGAGTGTAGGATGCAATCCGCGTTCGAAGCGGTTGGGAGAGGGGGGAAACGGATTGGCTACTCCAATGGCTAGTGGTCGGTGCTCTGTGCCCCCCCCATGATGTATGTGTTTCATCCGTGTCATCCATCTATTTTTATATATCATTTTATGGTAAGAAGGAAAAAATGAACTATATACCAATCTTAAGTGGACCACATTACAAGAAACAGTGTTGAATGAACATTGACCATTAAAAACGTTTTAGGGGCCATAAAAGTTTTGGATAAGGTTGATATTTATTATTTCCTTTCATCTAGGTATTTATGAACTAATCAACAGATTGGATATCAAATAAACAAAATAGTGGGCCTTAGAAGGATTTTAATGGTGGATATCCATTCATTTTTTTTCCTATGGTGTAGCCCACCTAAGATTTATATCTGTATCATTTTTTTTGTATCAAGCACTAAAATGATTTGTAAAAATGGATGAGCGGAATGGATGAAACACGTACATCATAGTCGGGCCCACACAACACTGACCACCAGTCGGCTGGTGTTAGGGGGAGTAGCCAATCCGTCTCCGAGTCAGGGACGGGATTGGAAGCGGATTGGCTGGTGCATTGACATCAGCAAGTTTTGTGGGTCGCATCATGATGTATTTTTTATATCCAAACCGTCCATCCATTTTGCGAGCTCGTCGTAAGACTTGAGCCGAAAAATAAAACAGATCTAAAGATAAACTGGACCATACTGCAAAAAGCAATAGGGGATTGAACATCTACCATTGAAACCCTTTTGGGGTCACAAAAGTTTCATATCAATATGAAATTTGTTTTTCTTCTTTATCTAGATATTTTTGACCTTATGAATAGATTAGATGGAAAATAAACATTATAGTAGGCCTTGCAAATTTTTTAACAGTGAAAATCATTATCCCGCTGCTATTTTTGGTGTGGCCCATTTGAGTTTTGGATACGATTCATTTTTTGGAAAATGCTTTAAAATAATCTCAAAAATTTTATGAACCGTGTGAATATAATAAATACATTAATCCATTATTGTAGGGCCCATGTAACTTTGATCTCCTTTGAAACGTTCCTACAACTAGGACTTCTAGGAACGTGTTCACATGACATGTATCTACACTATCAATATAGATGGTGTGTGATGCGGAAACTGATTGGCTACTCCCCTAGCCACCAGCTTGGTGCGTGATGGTTAGTGTTGTTTGGCCCCATGATGGATGTATTTCATCCATTTCGTTTATCCATTTTTACATATCATTTTATTTCTTTATCCCAAAAATAAGATGGATATAAATCTCAGGTGGACCACACCATAGGAAAACAATAGTGATTGGCTATCCACCATTAAAATCCTCCTATGGCCCATTCTATTATTTATTTGACATCCAATATGTTGATTAGGTCATACATGCCCAGATGAAGTGAAAAAAAAAAAAAAAAAACAAAAAACTGCTTGTTCCAAAACTTTTATGGCCCCCAAAAAGTTTTCAATGGACAAAGCTCATTCAATACTGTTTCCTACATGTATCCCAACAGATAAACAAATACCTTATAGAGGAAGAGGAAGGGGTGATTGTGCTCAGAATGTTATGGCCATCTGTGACTTTAATATGATTTTTACATATGTCATAACTGGATTGGAATGGGTGACACATGATTCAAGGGTCCTTATGGATGCTGTGCTTGATGCAACAAAGAAATTTCCATTGGCCCCTCCTAGTAATATTTAATAAAAAATAATTTCTTTATAATGTAAAATATTTCCAAACAGAAGATAGGGGCAAATGTTTCAAATTAACATATTTTAGACATTTCAGATGTTTGTTAACAAATAAATTGTTTCAAATTTAATACTTAATTTTCAGACTTTAGCCATAATTACCAAACAAGTTTTTTGACTTCAGATTCCAAATTCAGATTCAGATTTCAGATTCAAGCTTTAGACTTCAGATTTAACAAATGGGCCCTAAGTTATTTTAAGGGGTCGATTGGCACCATGGATTAGAGGGGATTTCAAATCCCCTAGTTATTTGGCAGCATAAAGTAATAGGGGGTTTCAAATCCACGGTGAGAGCTTGGATTACACCTAAAATCATTTCAATAGTTGCAAGTGTAACATGTGTCACTATACTATCATTCTATTGGGCACATGGCCCACTAATGATGATCAGCACCATCCAAACATTGTCCATGTAAATCAACATCGTCCAAACATTGTCCAACATGTCCAAACATTGTCCATGTTAATCAATGATTAAAAATCATTGGTTAGTCACTCAAACATGATCTTTTGCTTGTGGCCTATCCCAGACTTGGAATTTCATCATTTTATGACAAAGCATATATTTCAGCAGGCTTATAGCAACCATTGTGTCAAAAATTACATATCTGAATAATTAAGGATATTAAAGTTAATTTACTAATTAAATTCAAACCCCCGTAAATATACCATGTATAGCTACGGTTGGATTAAAAAAGTTGATTCACAAGGTGCCAAACACACCACGGGTATTTCAAATCCAGGTTTCGAATCAGGGGGTTTCAAATCCACGCTCCCAAACAAGCCCTAAGTGAGTAGAAGAAAGGAAAACCCAAATCCCACTCATTTTATTATTAGTTCCATGAAAAATGAGACCCGTACATCTGGCAGGTCCAAGTTCCCTCCCGCAGCCCTACTGTGGAGAGTTGGCTGTACAACAACACCCACGAGTTTCCTTCAAGAAGCCCCCTCAACAAAAAGCTATGTGAGGCCCACCATCATGTGTGTGACACGCAATCCGTTCATCATTTTCAACACGTCAATGTAGCAAGCTATCTCAAAAATAAGTCCGATACAAGACTCAAGTGGGCCACAACCTATCTCAAAAATAAAGCCGATACAAGACTCAAGTGGGCCACAACCTATCTCAAAAATAGAGCCGATACAAGATTCAAGTGGGCCACAAGCTATCTCAAAAATAAAGCCGATACAAGACTCAAGTAAGCCAGAAGCTATCTCAAAAATAAAGCCGATACAAGACTCAAGTGGGCCAGAAGCTATCTCAAAAATAAAGCCGATACAAGACTCAAGTGGGCCACTTGGCACGTAAATGTAGGAAGGATGGGGACGCCTACTATCCAAATCTAATTCTGACCATTGAAGTTTGAAATCGGGATTATATCTGTTTTCCCCTCTCATCCTCGTGGGCCATACCTTGTCAATGGTTTGGATGGCATATTAACATCACGGTGGACCCATAGAGGTTCCAATAGCGGGCATCCCTATCTCTGTTATTCCCGTGATTTGATTTACTCGAGTTTTTGGTCAGGCTGATTTTTCGGTTTTCTTGCTAAACATGAGCTCTTCCAGTCAATGTACGGAGCGAACGTCACAGACATGTCGCGTTGGGCCTCACAGAACTTTTTTTGTTGCACGGGATGCTTGCAACAACTGCTGCATGAACGTTGTGAACATGTGCACACGCGTATATGCCTTAACATGTGCCGTATGTACACAACTACACATACAAACTCATGAGTATGGTGGGTTGTAGACTATTGAATCCTTGCTCACGAGATTCAACTGATTGTGGCAGGTACTTTGAATGCCCAACCTGTACACTTCAAGATTTCGTGGCACTGAAAAGTCACTGCCGTGCAATTGTTTTCCTGTGATTTGGTCCACTGCTTCTGTAGGCAATGCATTTTCGTTTCTCCGTATCATTACAATACACGGTACTTACTCTTGCTCGGGTGGTAGACTCTAGGAGATTCAACTCCCGGTCAAGGGTTTGAGTACCCATAGGCGGTGAAATTCCACTAGTGTGGGGGTGTGCGCGCGTGTCTGAGAAAAAAGAAAAAAAATTCATTGCAATACACGGATCACACGTGTACAATGGTCCACCTTTTCTGATCGTAGATTGTCCCCACATGCTATTTTGGGATACGCTCAGTCGACCGGATTAGTATGCAACCAAAGTCACCACCATTTAAGCAAGGGCGGAAAACGCACATGGTCTTTTTAGTCAGATGGAAGCTGTTTACAAGATCCAGACCACATATCCAACGGATCTCACCGTTTGTGAGTTATAATCCAAAAAACATGATAGTGGGACATTCCTAATAAATGTTCGGATTTGTTCAAATAAAAGGACGATCCATTTGTGTCCCTATTCAAACCAAGCAGTCACGATTATCCGATGGGCTGGAATCCTGTACACGTGTTTCATCGCTCAGTCAGTTCTCAAAATCGATGTTCAATAATTAATATATTTATTGAAATTTTAAGTAGTAACGATCGTCCTATTTTTATTGTTACTTGCCCAGAACTAACTGCATAATTAATATATAATTAATATAAAATTTATATTTTGGTACCTTTTTCAGAATGGTTTTAAATAGCTAATTCATCAATGGATATGATCATTCCACTACCTTCCAATCTAGCAAATGGGTTGGTGGGCCCATCATGATATTTATGTAAGATCCACCTGGACTATAACTGCGTGTCACTCCTGTTAGGTCAAGGCCCAAAAGTTAGCTCCTTTATTGATTTAGGTGGATCACACTATTGGACAATGTATATGGCAATGCTTATCCTCCAAACTATTTCCATTATTGTGGCTCACACGAATCACTAAACAGGCATGAATTTTGAGGCAGAAGCTTAAAATGTTGTATGGAATCTAATGGATGGAATGGATTTTATATAATTATCACGGTGGGCCCATAGGAATTAAGTGCAGGTGTCTCTCCCAACTGTTTCTTCTGGTGTGGTCTACCAAAAATGCAGGTTAGCTTGATTTTTTTTTTTCCATATCTATCTAGGCCTACTATGCTATTAAATATCTAACTGTCAGAGTGGATCTTCAATAAAACATCACAGTGGGCCATCAAAATCAAGAGTGGCGTCCTCTACCATTTGCTTTTGATGGGCCCGTGATATTTGCTCCGACGGTTATATATATAATTCCAATTTAAGCTTAGAGGGGGAAAAACAAAGAGTCTGAATGGGGATTTAGGTGAGCCACCCAAAAGAAAACTCTTCAGAGAGATGTACAACCTTAATTTTTACAGTATCCGCTGCACCAAAATTTAGATGCTTGAAAATCAAGTCCATTAGGGATGAATGGGCCATCATACCAAAAGAAATAATTTGGAGGATGGTTGTTGACTTGCACACTATTTCAAATCACGTAGTCTGTCTAGTTTAGGGATTGGGGTGATTTTTGGCCCTTAGTCTAATATAAGGTTATACACCTTGTGGTCAAGGTGACTTTTACATAGCTCAACTGGCAGACTGGCTGGAGATACCTCGTTTCAACACTTGAGGTCATGGTATCGATCTCTAGTGGGGGTGGCTAACAAGGAGTGCGTGTACTAACATGGTGTGTAATAACAAGCTAACCCAGAAAAAAACAAAAAATAAAAGGTGACTTTTACATAAACATCAGGATGAGGCCTACCCAGCTGGCCTAAAGAGGTAGCTTTTTAAAAACCTTTTTGGAAAAGGTGTGGGAATATAAATTTATTATTAATTATGTAGTTTTGTCTTTTTTTGTGTGTGTAAAATTCTTAATTTATTTTGAGGTAGAATTGAATACACACGTTTGTAAGATAAGCCTCACGTACAATTCAATGTGTTGGACCCGTCGCAGTGTTTTAAATGACATTTAATACGTCCATCTTGTATGCCTATGTAAACATATAGTGGATCAAAAACTCAAGTAACCTATATTGGGTGTGGAAGCATTACCCAGACATGACCCGTATATGAATCAAACAAGTACATAAATAGAAAATTCGAGCACACAGGGAACATAGCGATTAATGTGAAAAAATCCTTATGAGAAAAAACTACGGAAAAAAGCGACATGCAATTCACTATGAAAACAAAATTACAAGATATGAGTAACTTGCAATAAAAACCCTAAAGTATAAAACCCTAGATCCTCTTTCTCCAAATCCTAGCTTTTTTTAGAGCATGTTCCCCGTATTCTAATCCCGCATTGCACCCGTTTATATAACCCTAGATATAAAATTAAAACAAAACCATGCACTTACGCAGAAGCTGCACGCACAATCGATCAAGCATCCTTCATTTCCTTCAATCAATTGATGCCACACTGTTCGATTAATTGAACATGCACAAAAGTGTCCAGAGAGCTAACATGATTTTTTGAAATTATCTTGATCAATCGAGCCTCCATGTTCAATTGATCAAACATGTTTAAAACTGCCTAGAGACAACTGGAAAAAATCAGGATTTTCCCAATTTAATCGAGGCTTCCATCCATCGATCAAAATCTCGTATTTCAACATAGATTGAAGGCACGAATTTCAACAATCTCTATCGTGGCTTTAATCTTTATTCTCAAATATTTCAAGTTACTTCCATTATCTTTATTAATTATCTTCATCATAGTTTCATCATTGCTTTTTGTGCACACTCCATATTTATTCATGTCACGCCCCAAATCCGGAAATCGAATTCATAGGAATCCCGATTTCTGAATCCGGTGCCGACAGCCTCCGTAGTACCCCATTCTCAGCTCCTAGCATTCATATGCCAAGTTCCGATCCTGGGATCTTACAAGGAGGATTTTTTTTTTTGAAATGTACATTTAACTAGTAATAAGCATAACCACAAGATTACCCAATTCACAACAGCAACATCGTCATCACATATTCACTAATATAATCATTTGAATACAATACTGAAGGGAAATACATAAATAGATAATCAAGTTCCAGAAGACCACCACACGCTCCAAGCTCAACACTGCTGCAGCCTATCATCACCTGCATGTATCTATCGTGCATAAGCTTATAGAAAGCTTAGAGGGTGGTGTAAATGTGTGCACAAGGCAAGTGCCAAGTATTCAATACAATGTCATAATCATACAATACCAAAAATACTGATAATTCATAATTCGTACATCATCGAAATAAGCAGAAATACTGACAAGTCCATAAGTCAATAAATATCAGGATACGCAATATAGAACAGTTATGCAATAAAGAATCATAAAGAGCTAAATATCAGATGCCAAGGATGCAATGCAATATATAATGCGAATGAAATGACCATGCTTGGAGTGTGAATCAGGATGATAGCACGTAGTATCGCAGGCTACGGGGCCCACCACAAGGGACTTCTATCTAAACCAGTCTCATACCTAAATTTGGATAGTCAGACTCATCGTGGTAAACTCCTGATCTCAGGTTAGTCGCGCGCCCAACCGAAATCCTTCCCATGACGAAGTACACAACAATTAGTTCCGCACCACCAGTCCGAGTGGATAGTGAATGAATGAATGAATGAGCATGCAACTCCTACTCAATAAGTCCACATATCAGTACGATTTCTCTCTGAAAAATCATCGGGGTCTATTACACTCCACCAGATTGCCGCCCCATCACGTGCAACAAGGTGAGTGGAAGAGACCTCACTATCCGCCTGCCAATATCGGGCCCGGCTCGTCAATAGCGGTCTCATTCCTCGAGCTGGTCAGACTCAGCCTAGCATTGCCCCCTCCTCTTGGGTAGGTAAGGCCACACCCCCTTCTAACCGACCACGACACAGTGGAGAGCGCAACCATCTGGTAATCGGCACTCAACGCTCATCTACCCACTCGGTCTAGACGTTAGAGCAACCTCTGGAACCAAGAGGGTTTAGGGACTTTCACCCAGGGATATCTATAGCACCCCATGTAGAACAGATTTTTCGGTGTCCCATCTGGTCATCCACGAAATGCCTGTGGAGGCTACGACCCTGATGTCGCTAGGGCGTACAGTACAACATAATGCAATGCAAGATGCATGAGTCATGTAATCCAGTCATGCATCAATCATGCGCATATTGTGCGCTCATGTGAGACAATCTCCACCTATCAGGGAGTCTCATAACAACCCACACTATGATATATGCAATGGTCAATCATATCTTATAACAGACATGCAGATGATGCGTATGGGCATGGATCATGATGCTATGCAGCCACATACTCATAATCGGTATCGATAATCGGCATCAACCATCGGTCTCAATAATGTGGACATCTAACCAACATTGCCTCAAGGAATGACCCTCACAGATCCAAACATATAATGGGCCCACAGCCTCACACAAGGGCCTAATATACAACACAATGGGCCTTACTCAAGGGTTACATTACACAACAGGTGGGCCCTGCTCATGGGCCTAACATACATCACAGTGGGCTCCTTTGCCTAACCCTAAAATGAATCACAATGGGCCTCATCAACTAGGCCTCAATATACATCACATTGAGCCTTAGACACGGGCTGAATACACATCACGTCAAGCCTCAAATACGGGTCTCATGTTGTTGAGGGTCAAATACTGCATATTAGACCCCATTTATTACCTGAATTTACGTACATAATGCCGTTTAATGGCCCGTTTTGCCGTGTTTGTGATACAGGGTGTAGTTGAAAGCATGAATTGCAAAAAGTTGCTAAAAGTATGAATTTAACGATCTGATGACGCCAAAGGCAAGGGACACACTCCAGGGGACCAAGATTGACAAATATACACGGTCAGAAATCCGAGAAAAGTTAGAAATTGAAGCTCAAGTGGCCTGAAGGACGTCCAGAATGCAAGATCACGAGGTTCCCACCATCCGTTCGGCTCGAAACTTCATACGTCGCCTGAGGACTATAAATTAACCGTACATATAAAATTTCAGCCATTGAAGATCTCGGGAAGTGCCCCAACTGACAGATCAGCCTATAAACCGTTGATTCTGGGCCCACCTGATATCTGGAACTGCCTCAAAATTATTATTGACGCCTTAAATAAGGAGTCAAAACAGATGGACGGTGCAGATTTCTCCAAAACAGTGCAATGGACCCCATATAAGATGAGTGTGTACAGTGCACATGTGCACTCGCCGTGCACCAAATTTTCCAAAAGTCGGTCAGCGCAGCTGACCGATGTTTCCGTCTACAACTCAAAAAAAAAAAAAAAAAAAAAAAAAAAAAAACGTGCAGCGGACGCACTGCCGCTGGCCATTTTTGCGATCAGTTGTGGGCCCCACACGTGCCCCATAAGCTTAATCCGATCCGTCCACCGTGTAGAGGGCTTCGAGCACTACAAAACCATGTTATCACTTTTTACCCATGCGTGCACACGTGTGAGATACAGAGGCCACAAAAGGGCTACCCGGTAGCGTTCAAATCTGATCTTTTAGTTATTTCTTCTCTGGGACACGTCAATGGACGTTCAAAACCACCCATTCTTGACTGAAATTTCATTCTGAATCCAATGGAAGGGGTGAATTTTTCAGAAAATGCTTCTGTGGGGCCCACCGACCACAACAGCGAAATGGTGCGAAAGGTTTCGCACATCCGCGAAAACTGACTTTTCCGGACAGTTTTGGCCCACCATCTTTGATCATATGGCAGATCTGAACCTTCTATCATGTAGAGGACCCAAGAAAGTACTAAGGGACGGTGTTTCTTTAGAATTTGAGCGAAGAAAGTGGCGTGTTTCGAGGCACCGAACTTGGCTGCGAAAATTGCACTCCGTGTCATGCTACGACTCTGTCACTGACTCCAGCCTTCCAGCAGCTATAAAAAGAGGTTTTTGGACGTGGGGAGCATTCATTCAAGGTCTTGGGAGGAAGAACAGAGGGCTCGAGCTTGGGTTTCAACGTGGGCAGAGGAGAGAGAGAGGAGCTTGGTTTTTTTCTTTCCCTTTTCTTTTCCTTTTCTTTTTCTCTTTATTTATTTGGATTGAGCCCATCCATGGCAGGCTAAATCCTCCTAGTTAGGGCTAAGAGGTGAAGCTTGTAGTGAGATGGGAGATTTTATTTTATTTTAATTTTAATTCATGAATCGACGTTGATTTTAGTTAATTATTATGGGAATATTTTTAGTTCTTAATGGTCTGTTGTGACTGAAATTACAATGGGTCTGCAATGCTTTGAATATTTCTATTTTCTTTTCATGTTTATGACGTCAGGACGTCCTGTTGTTCACCATAGTCTCCTGGGCATGGTTGGATGTCGGTACCCTTCCTAACTTACATACATGTGATTGGGTGGTAATTAGTTTGATTCTGTTGTTTGCTATAGTCTGTGGGCATGGTTTGGTGATGGAATCCATTCTAATTTATCTTCCTTTCATCTCTTTGAAAACTAGATCAATGTCAGTTCAGTTAATTTTCATGAAACATGCATAAGATCTCCCTGATCTCTACAAGTGGATCCTCTGAATCCCTAGTTATCCTTCTCTGATATCTCCCAAGTTTTAGATTAATTAACCTACAATTATTCATCAAATTACATTTAATTTAGATTCCATCTTATTCTAGTTCTAGTTCCAGTTAATTTTAGATAACGTACAAGTTTCAGTCCCTTGGGATTCGACCTCGGTCTTACCGAGTTTATTACTACATCACAACCCTGCACTTGGGGAGTGAACAAGTTTTTGGCGCCGTTGCCGGGGACTGTCGGCTACGTTTTTCTGAAATTAATTAGTTTTGGGATTAGTTTAAGATTAGATTTTCTTTAGAATTTTTAATTCTAGGTTTAGAAGTAGTTATTTTCCTTGTTAGAAATTTTTCCTAACGTTAGAAACTTACTATTCTTCATTCTATCTGATTTTTAGAACTAACCTAATTTTTTTCTGTTTTGTAGGAAACTTCTAATTTAGTAAGCTCTTTCCAATTTCTCTTTCTTTAGAATTTCTTCTTTTTTTTCTAGAAATTAGTTTACTCTTAATTAGGACTTTCTATTCTTAGAAACTAACTTATTTTGTTTTGTTTTGCAGATTCTTAACCTAGGACTCCAAATTTGGTAACTTCTTTCCATCTTTCCCTTTTATTTTCTAGATTTCTTCTTCCTCTTTTTTAGGTTTAAATTAGAATTTGAGGGCTGAGTGTGTTTTATGCCCCATTGGGCATGCGACAACACTCGACGTCTCGTGACTGAAGGAGGATTAGTTGAGGGGTTGACTGTCCATCGCAGGACTAGACACCACTTGAATTCTCCTGAGTTAGAGGACGTTATGGCTGAAAATCAACCTCAAGCACTACCTCAACCAGGGGTTGAGAAAGTACATGATGAGAATGAGGTGCATCAGGCACCCCCGCCTCGTACTTTACGAGATTATTTACAACCGGCGGGGGTGAGTACGCCCTCATGCATGATTTTTCCTGAGAATACAGGACATATGGACATCAAGCCAGGGGTTATCCAACTCCTTCCTAAGTTTCATGGGCTTGAGTCTGAAGAACCATACTTGCATCTGAAAGAGTTCGATGAAATCATAGGCACCTTATACTTTCCTAATGTATCTGAGGATACTATTAGGCTAAAACTCTTTTCATTTTCCTTGAAAGAAAAAGCCAAGACGTGGTTACATTCACTGCGTCCTAGGTCCATTGGCACATGGAATGATTTGCAGAGGGAATTTATAAAGAAAATTTTCCCACATCATAAGACAATTACCCTCAGGAGAGCAATCATGAACTTTGCCCAAAAGGAAGATGAAACATTCTTCCAATGTTGGGAAAGGTTCAAGGATCTGGTTAATGCATGCCCACAACATGGCTTTGAAATATGGCGCATTACGAATTTTTTCTATGATGGGCTAACATCTTCCATGCGCCAAATGGTCGAGACAATGTGTAACGGAGATTTTATTAATAAAAATGTCGACGAGGTATGGGATTACCTCGATAGTCTCGTGGAAAAAACACAATCATGGGACTATTACCCAAGAACGAACACCACGTCTAGGCCGACTCATTCAAGGGAAAAAGGAGGAATATATCTCCTGAAAGAGGATAATGATCTTAACGCTAAGGTGGCCAATCTCACCAGAAAATTTGAGGCCATGGAAGGAAGGAAGGAAAAGGTTAATGAAAGTGTTTGCGGCATCTGTGATTGCAACATTCATACTACTAAAAATTGTCCTTCAATACCTACCTTTCGAGATGTATTGAATGAACAATCTAATGCCGTAAATAACTATCAAAGACCTTTCAATGGACCACCCTCTAATACATACAATCCTGGCTGGAAAAATCATCCGAATTTTAGTTGGAGGAACGGACAAACTGCTACCCCTCAAGGTTTCTTCAATCAAAATCCAAATCAGGGGAAACCTCAAGAAGAATCGGTTCAATTTTCCATACAAGAGCTGGCTCGGACAATGCAAGGAATTTCAGATTTTATGCAAAAAATAGATTCACGTATGACGGCTATGGAAAAAGGGATGCTCCCTGCACTTGGGGAGTGAACAAGTTTTTGGCGCCGTTGCCGGGGATGATGACGATTTCCACGATGTTCACTCCCCAAGTGCAGGGTTGTGACACTCCCCGGCAACGACGCCAAAAACTTGTTCATCACATTGGGCCTCGACAATCGGCTACGTCAATCGGAGTGAACAAGTTTTTTCCAGGAGTGAACAAGTTTATTCCAGGATGATGACGGTTTCCACGATCAAAACTTGTAGAGATCAGGAGTGAACAAGTTTTTTCCAGGATGATGACGATTTCCACGATGTTCATCACATTGGGCCTCGACAATCGGTTACGTCAATCGTCAATCAGCCATAAGAATCGGCCCTAATAATCAGAATCATAATCGAAATCGGCCCCGATGATCGGCCTCGACAATCGGTAATCGGTCAATCGGCCATGACAAGTAGAATCGACAATCGGCCACATGAATCGACAATCGACCACAATCGGTAATCGGTCAAATAAGGCCTAAGGGAAGGTCATAATGTGGACATTAAATCATCATTGCCCAACAATGTGGACATTTAACCATCATTGTTCTCAAGGAGCGGTCCTCATAGGGTCAAATATAAAGTGGGCCCAACTATCCAACAAGTGGCCTCAAATAGTCATCACAGGTGGGTCACATCATTGGGTCGCACCAATGGGCTTCTTATCCAACAAATTGGGCCGCATCAATGAGCTGTACTAATGGGTCTTATACACATCAAGTTGGGCCTCGATAACTAGGCTGGAAACATGTCACAATGGACCATGACATACGGGCCGGGAATACATCATAATGGGCCTCGACCATGGGCCGAACATATATCTCAGTGGGCCTTACCAAATGGGCCATAAACACCTCCTAATGGGTCTCAACCATGGGCCTCTAATATATCATAACGGGCCTTGCATCAATGGGCCGCACTGATGGGGCTCATATTCAACAAGTGGGTTGCATCAATGAGCCACACAAATGCACAATAGGTAAGCCCTACACATGTAGCAGATGGGCCCCACCAGATGGTTAGTGTGGATATAGAATGCATACATCTAGTGGGTCACACATCCCATGGATGGTGTGAATAAAATATACATCGAGGCTGGCCCTATATGACCTAGACGGTTAGGGTGGAACATATGAGGTGGGCTCTGCTCACGGGTTTCAAATACATTACAATGGGCCTTAACCTATGGGATGCAAATACATCAAATGAGTCTCACAATCTGGACTTTAAATACACCACAATGGGCCACACAGCAGGGCCTCCAGTACGATCTCAACGGCCACACATGATGGACAGTTAATACATACATCACAATGGGCTACAACCTATGAGCCTTAATACACAACGGGTGGGCCCTGCACGAGGGCCTAAAATATATCACCGGTGGGCCCTACACGTGGGTCTCATATGCATCAATGGGCCACGTATCTGAGCCTCGAACACATTCAATGGGCCACGCGTCATGGGCCCATTACATATCACTATAGGCCTTACATCAATGGACCATAAATACATCACATTGGGCCTTATTAATGGCCATCAATACATCACATTGGGCCTCATCAATAGGCCATAAATACATCACACTGGGCCATAAATACAACTCAATGGACCACGCCAAAAAGGGCCATGAATACTCAACAGGTGGGCCCTGCACCTGGGCCTAAAATACATCGTATAGGCCTCATTACACGGGCCTCAAATACACAATAGGCAGGCCTCAAATATACATCACAAATGGGCCTTGTACATGCAGCAAGTGGGCCTACTCATCATAATTGGGCCTACCAACGGTCCAGCCAAAGGACGACCTATATAACATACACATCACAATGGGTCCCACTAGGATGTGGGTGAGAGCTTGGATTACATCTAAAATCATTTCAATAGTGGCAGGTGCAGCATGTGTATCACTATATACTATTACTCTATTGAGCACATGACGCACCAGTGATGATTAACACCGCCCAAACATTGTCCATGGAATCAGCACTGTCTAAACATTGTCCTTGTAAATCAGCACTATCCAAACATTGTCCAACACCGTCCAAACACTCTGGACAGTGTGGAATGAGACATACGTTGAGGTGGGGTCCACGACACTGTCCAAAGGTGGTCCAGCACCGTCCAAACATCCTGGACGGTGTGGATCAAAATATACATCATGGGGGACCCACAGATTTTGCAGATGTCAAAACAGCGGCCAAATAGCTGGTGGATTCCCACCGTCCAGATGGACCATGAGATGAAACACCTATACGGTGGGTCCCACAGAATCTGGTGACGTCCCACCAGTAGCCATGTAGTTGGTGTGAAGTGCACCAGCCAATCTATTTCTAACAGGTGGTCCCACATGGGGCCACCATAATTTAATAATAATATTATATTATTGTTATTATTATTATTTTAAACAAATCCCACCAGCGTCCAGTTAGATGGACCGCTGGATGAAATACATACATTGGTGTGGCCCACCGTGATATGAGCGACATGAATGTACACCGTACATCATGGTCAAGGCCCACCTGGCCTGCTGACGTCTGTAGTACCAGCTGCATGTGCTGGCCACCGTCCATTAGACGGATCTTTTGTATGAAATTAGATGGACGGTGTGGGATACAGATACATCATGGTGGTCTCCACATGCATGTGGGTCCCGTAGCTGCCATGCAGCATATATAAAATACATAGATCGTGGTGTGGCGCCACGTGTGCAACTAGCACGATGTCAAGTGGGCCCCACATCCCATGCAAGGATAGGGGTGGCTTTCATCACAGCAACGACTCACCGTCCAGCAGCTGCTGGACGGTGCAAGATAAGGCCACACATCAAGTAGGCCCCACACGTGTGGCCTACACCACAGTGATAAAACAACAACATCACAGTGCGTCCCACACATATGGGCGGCATGGATTCTTCACCCGAGCACGATGGTAGGTCACGTGGGTGGGCTCCACAGACCACCACTTTCATAAAGAAAAAAAAAAATCCAACGTCCAGAAACGCCTGACGGACGGTTTGGAGGTTGCACACGTGTAACGTGTGGGGGCCACAAATGGATGGATGGATGTAAACATATACATCACAGTGTGGCCCACATACGTCAGGGCCCACTGTCCAAATGAACGGTCTGGATGATATACCAGACGTGGTGGGGCCATCAGAGTTTGGTGACGTCATTACACCAGCTCTATAGCTGGTGTGGTAGACCAGCCAATAAGCTCCCAGCAACGGGTGGATCCCATGGTTTCAACAGTGGATTTTCACTTTCTACATTGTTTTTCTATGGTGTGGCCCACCTGATCATTAGATCTACTCCATTTTTTGTCCCTAGCCTCAAGATGAGCTTTCCAAATGGATGGACGTAGGGGATAAAACACATGCATCATGGTGAGGTCCTCAGTACCGTCCAGCACCTTGGACGGTGCAAATGAAACAATGCATTAATGTGGGTTCCACCACCTGCACGTGTGACACGTGCAGGGTGGGCCCACATCAGGACGACTAGATGTAACATGTACCTGCTGGTGGAACCCTCAGAGCTTGGTGACGTCTACTCAGCAGCTGTATGCTGCAAATGGACGGTTAGATAAAATATATAAATCATGGTGGTTCCACGGTGCTTGCTGGCGTCCAGGGCAACAGCAGCTGCCTGCTGCATGGCACCCAGCAAATGAACAGTTTGGGTGGACAGATACAGCATGTTGGGGTCCACGTCCTGATGATGGACAAATAGGATAGAATTCATATATCAATGATGGGGTCCATGTTGTGGACGGTGTAAATAAAACCCATACAACACATGGTGGTCCCCACCCTCCAGACCCACTGGACGGTGTGGATCAAAACACACATCATGGTGTGGCCTTCACAGCACCGTCCACACTATCCAGCGCCATCCAAACTGTCTAGACGGTGTGGATCTAGTGGGCCATTCCCATCACAATGGAGAGAGAGGGAGAGAGAGAGAGAGAAGCACCCACCTTTGATCTTTTTGGACTTTTTCTTCCATCAATGTATGCCAGAGATCCAATGGAGGCACTTCAACGGTTGAGATCGACTTAGGATGGTGGAGACGGGAGATAGGAAAGTGGGCCACATTTTCTCTCCAAGAAAGCCATGGAAGTCCAAGCTCTCATGGTGCTTGGGAGAAATGAGAGAGAGAGGAGTGGTGATGGAGTAGAAAGGGATGGGTTCTTTTGACTTTTTGTAAGAAAAGAATGGGCTAAGCATGAGTTGCATTGACATTGGGTAGGGAGAGGTAAGGATGAGTGATGGCTTGTGATGGGATGTACTTGACTTATGATTGATGTGATTGACGGGACATATCGTAGAGATTCCCTTGATACTTGCAACGCATGGTGTTTTTCTCGAACTGAACGTGGGCCCACATCTCCTGGCCTGGGTATCGCCTCGGCGCGTGAGACACGGCATTGGAACCGCGGAGACAGCGCGGTCGCACTGGTACAAGTCTCGGGTCGAACTGACTCAGACCGACAGGATCCGTCTCAGGATTGCGCGCAACGCCGGTTGCAGATCGCGAGTCGCCGGAAATTGATCGGAATGACCGCGAAAGCCTCAGGAACAGTACGAATTAGGATACAAGTTTTACAATTCATCCTTCCATGAAGCCCATAAAAGTCAAACAAAACTTGAACTTCTCTATAAGAACAACTTTCATAAATATATCAATTGGATTCTTTCTCATGTGAATTTTCTCAAGAGTAACACCACATTCCTCTAGTATCTACCGGATAAAGTGATGACAGACATAAATATATTCATTTCATGAGAAGTATACTAAGTTATTTGTCAAAATTGATCACACTTTCGTTGTCACAATTCATAAGCACGGACTTCTGCTGAAGCCCCGATTCATTCATCATACCTCTTAACTAAACAACTTCCTTAAATGCTTCCGTCATCGCCATATATTCCGCTTTGGTTGTAAAAAGAGCAATCACTGATTGAAGCTTTGATATCCAATTGATTGCTCTATATTGCTCTACCCGTTAGCACAAACGAGTAATCGAAAGTCGATCTTCTATTGTTTATGTTTTCAATATAATTGATATCCATATATCCTACTAGTTTCTCTTCAGATTTTTCAAATATCAAGACATAATCCGTTATACCTCGTATGTAATGAAGTAGTCATTTTACTGCCTTATAGTGTTTCTTATCGGGGTTAGACATATATTTGCTCATAACTCCCACTGCATGTGATATATTCGATCTTGTACAGACTATGATATACATTAAACTTTCAATTACACTTAAGTAGGGCATACGAGACATATACTACTTTTCTTCATTTAATATAAGATATTATTATGAAGAAAGTCGAAAGTGAGTAGCATGGGGAGTGCTAACAGGTTTTGGCTTGTCTATTCCAAACTTGAGTAGGACCTTCATAAGATACTCCTCTTGAAACAACCATAGCCTGCTCCTTTCCCTATTTATGTGTATATCAATGCCAAGAATCCTCTTTTTAATCCTTAGATCTTTCATCTCGAAAGTCCTAGATAATTGAGCCTTAAATATGTCGATCTTATACATGCTTGGCTGTCGCTAAGCATATCATGAACATACACGTGTGTTGTTTTGCAATCTGTCTAAGGCGTTCTATTCCTCTCCCTATGGGCTTCGAGTTGGGCTCGACCATCTTTCGTTTGAGGTCAATTTTTCAGCAAAGTTTGCCCGTCGATAGTTGAATGTTTAGACCTAGTTCGATTCATATTCATCGTTCTTCTTTCTCAACTGTTTCGAATGAGGGTCAAGATAATGATTTTGACGTCAATGGTCTCCTTACCGTGCCAAAGAGTATCTACGAAGTTTTAGTAGGACTTTGGAAGAACGTTCAACAGGATTAGATCTTGATCTTCTTCATTGATCTTTACCTTCATACTCATCAATTTGCAAAGTACCTTATTCGAGTTGTTGATATGTTCATTGAGATTTGTCCTTTCCACCATCTTCAGATTGTAGAACTGTTTCTTCATAAATAGACAATTAGAGAGCGATCTCGTCATATAGAGACTCTCAAACTTTGCCTACAATTCAACGATAGTTGTATCGTTGATGACATTATATAGGATCTCATCGGTCAAATGCAATTGGATTGTGCTAATTGCCTTTTAATCTAGTTCATCATACTCTTCATCGCTCATAATATCAGGATGCTTTGCTTTCCCAATGATGATCTGATGTAACTCTTGCTGAATTAGAATGACTTTAATCTTCACCATTCATAATTTAAAATTATTTTTACATGTAAATTTCTTTGTCACAAACTTGGCATTCGTTCTCTTCGATGCCATGTCTTCATATACAATATGAAACCCCAACCTAATAACCTAATTGCTTTGATACTACTTGTTGTGCATGGATGTGTCACATAGACGTGACCCATATATTAACCAAACAAGCACAAAGATAAAAAATTCAAGCATGCGTAGAGAACATAATGATTTATGTGGAAGACCCCTTAAGAGAAAAAATCACGGCACAAAGCGACAAACAATCTATTATAAAAACAAAATTACAAGAGATGAGTAACTTACAATCAAAATTATAGAGTATAAAACCCTCGACCCCCTTTCTCCAAACATTAGCTCTCTTTAGAATAAGTTTTCCGTACCCTAATCCCACATTGCACCCATTTATATACTCCCAGATATGCAATTAGAAATAAAACCGCGCACTTACACAAAAGCTATGTGCACTGTCGATTGAACTTTAGATCGATTAACATTGGTCGAGTATCGTTTAATCAATTGATGGCATCATGTTTGATCAATCAAACACACTTGAAAGTGTCTAAAGAACTAGAATGATTTTTCATAATATCTTAAGCGACCGAGCATCCATGTTCAACCAATTGAACATATTCAAAACTATCCAGAAACAAAACTTAAGATTTTCTCAATTTGAACTATGCTTACATCGATTAATCGAAATCATCTATTTCAATGTAAATTAAAGGCACCAATTTCAATAGCCCACACCACAGGGACCAATTGGGACGAAGATACCCATAGTCAAATACGCGGATTTCTTGCAAAAGGCTTTCACAAGTTCTTGTGTTGGAAACCTAGGTGAGGTCCACCGTGATGTTTTTAAGAAATCCACCCGGTCCCTATGTTTTGCAAGCTCATTTTATCATGTGAGACCGAAAGTGTTCAAATCCAAGACTCAAGCGACAGCACTAAAAGAAAAGGTGGGTAGGAAAATTCGTACCGTTGAAACCTTTCTGGGTTGACATTAACGTTTACATACAATACATACGGTTTATAACGTCATTCCTCGTGGGAAGAACTGAAAACACAAATATTGTCCTGATTCAATACAAATTTTGTCCTGATTCAAAACTTTTGTGGAGCCACGGATATTTCAACTGTGGACTATCAACCCTCACGCTTTCGGCTCACTTGAGTCTTAGATCCGGATCATTTTTAGCTCCATGCCCTAAAATGGATAAAAAAGCGGATGAAACAGGTTGATTTCTCACAAAAATCTCGATGGGTTCCACATGAGTTTCCTGCGCAACTTCGAAAGACTTTTGCAGGAAATGGTGTCCGTGAAATACCTTCGAGATTGCACATGACTGTCAACGTGTTCTAAAACTTCATCTAGCTCCTTCCGAATACGCTTCGAAATCGGATTTCGTACTGAGTTATTCAGTAGGCTCTTATGGTACTGAGTAAATTCAGTTGGGCCCACGTTGAATGTATGTGGTCTATCCACGCCGTTCATCCGTTTTTCCATCTAATTTTAAGGGTTAAGCCCAAAATTGAAGCATATCCAACTATCAAGTGGATCATACCCCAGGAAACAGTGGAGATAATGATTTCCACCGTTGAAAACTTGTTAAGCCCCAAAGTGATTTTTATTTGTCATCCAACCTGTTCATAAGATCCGATCATACAACCATGGATGAACTGAAAACACAAATATATGCTTGATCCAAAACTTTTGTTGCCCACAAGTAATTTTCAACGATGGAAGTTCAATACAACTTTTCCCGTGGTGTGCTCCATTTGAATTTCTTATATACTTCATTTTTAAGCCCTAAAATTATTTGGGAAAATAGATGACAGAGTGGATAAAATACATAAATAATGGTGGACCTCACAGAGTTTACACACTAAGATAAGCGTAGTGAGTAACTAACTATGCAATCCGCTTCCTTATGCTTCCTACCGGATGGGAAACGGATCCGCTACTCCCCCTGCCTGGTGGCTGGTGGTCGGTGCCATGTGGGCCCCACCATGATGTATGTATTTCATCCATTCCGTCCATCCATTTTTACAGATAATTTTAGGCTTGATCCCAAAAATTAGAGAATATAAATCTTAGGTGGACCACACCATAGGAAAACAATAGTGATTGGATATCCACCATTAAAATACTCCTAAGGCTCACTGTACTATTTATTTGACATCTAATATGTTGATTAGGTCATACAGGTCCATATAAAGGGAACAAACAAATATTAGCTTGATCCAAAACTCTTATGCCTCCAAAAAGTTTTTAATAGTCAACGCTCATTGAACATTGTTTCCTGTAATGTGGTCCACTTGAGATTATTATATACCTCATTTTTTGTCTCATATCATAAAATAATCTGAAAAATAGATGAACCGCATGGATGAAACATATACATCAAAGTAGGGTCCACAGATAGCACCAACCACCAGCCATTGGCTGGTGGCAAGGGGAGTAGCCAATCCATTTCCCCGATGAATGGCCACCCAAACAGTAAAGGCATTCCAAAACTTTGGTATGCTACAACATGCAATTTTACAGTTGTTAGCATGATTCCACGTGGTGTGGTCCATGTAGTTAGGCATGATTCCACATGGTGTGGTCCATGTAACTTTTGGATTAACTTGATTCAGGAATCGATGAGATATGATAGAGCACATCTTATAAATGGACTGAATATCGTAAAAATCTCACGATAAATTCCATATACTTAATCCGGTGAAATTTTTCCCATATAAGAGTTCTACAAGAAATTAAGTAGAGTGAATGACTAACATGCCCTCGTCCATTACATATCTTAAACAAGAGTGGTAGGGTTGAGCGTGGTGGGGCTGACATGGTGTGTTCATGTCGTCCAAACCGTTCAACAGGTTCATCCCTACATGATGTACCTATTCACCAATAATCAGAATGATATGATCATCACATAGAGTACACATAAATTTAAAGGATTTTGGGTGGTGTATATTGTTCTTCATTATGTGGACCACTTAATAGTTGGATTACACTAAATTTTGGTTTGAATGATTGTAATGGTGGGATGCACCTTTTGGACGGATTGGAGGTAATATAAACACTACTTAGCAGACAATGATCGGAGTCAGCCACATTCCACGCGAAATACTAAATGAGAGCATTTTAGTCATTTTACTCACCAAAGCATTGTTCCGTAAAATCCCTAATTTACGAGGACTGTTAAAATCCCTTAATTTGTTTTCTCGCCGATTGAGCCATCCCACGTAGCTATCCAGACCGTTCATCTGGAAAAAAGAAAAAGTATCCTTTCCAGCAAATCATCACCATTCACGGGAAGTTAAGTTACAAACCCCTCTCATGGACCGTTGTTTCCAAGCCCCTTTCTACACACGATGGAATCTCTCTGTTTTTTTTTTTTGGCGTAAGCACTACAGGCAGAGAAATATTTTTGATGAACGGTTCGGATCATCACATGGTGGGGTGCCTCCACTACCTAATGTTTTGAACTTTGCTTGTAATCAGGCTGGAAATAGAAAGCGAAAGGAGATCCGTTTGGAGAAAGAAATGGTCAAAGCGCACGAGAGTTTTCGACGCATATCTACGCTTTTCACGCGACAAGCGTTTCTCCTCTTTAATCACACAAGCATCCAGCGTGCGTCGCCATTCATCTGGGACCCACATGCGAAGATGCTTCGTTGATTTCAACCGTCCAAACTTGTGTCACCATCATAGCTAAGCTACTTTCTCGTATATAACCTAAAGCGACGATCCTAACCTTTGATTTTCGGAATTGAATGTCATACATTGAAAACTTTCTTTTCATCGTCTAATTTCATTAGAGATAATGATCAAAATATGTTCAGTGTAATTTTCCGTATAAACAACGGGATGCATGATATGGATGGTTCCGATCATCGGACGACAAAGAATGTGGGCCCCAGTAGCCGCGACACACACTGGACTCTTAAGTCGCGACAGACGGAAAGCGAACTCGTTTATATTGCAATCTTAACGGATTTTCCTTCTCCGTGTTGCACTTCATCTCTCTCTCGCTCTGTTACATATCTTAGTGCTCTTGTACGACAAGCAATGTTCTCTCCTTCATCAACCTTTTTCCCACTTTTTCTCTATTTTATTAGATTTTAATAAGATTATACAATTGGGTATGTAAGCTCTTGTCCGTTTCTCCCTTTAATATGCTGAAAGATCACATTTATATATGTTTGATCTCTCTCTTTTTTTTTCCTTTTTTTTTTTTTTTTTTGTGAATGGCAGAAGGGATTTCGTCATAGCATTTAAATCTATCGAGTTGTAAGCAGAATAAATAAGGAGATTCAAAAGGTCCACACGAGAGAGAGAGAGAGAGAGAGAGAGAGAGAGAGAGAGAGATGGAAGAAGGGGCATCAGAGATAGAGAAGGGTGTGGGGAGTAGGGATGATAAGAGAGAAAAAGGAGGGGGTGATGAGAAGGTCCCTTTCTACAAACTCTTCTCATTTGCAGACCCTTTGGATGTTTCTTTGATGGGTGTTGGGACTGTTGCTGCCATTCTCAATGGGCTGTCCATGCCTCTCATGAGTATTCTCTTTGGTCAGCTCATAAACTCCTTTGGAGCCTCTGATAGGAGCAACGTCGTTCATCAAGTGTCCAAGGTACGGTCTAGATCTCTTCCCTTCCTTTTTATATTCTCATTTATAACAAACCATTATTGCTACTTCTGTTGTTGTTATCATCCAGATCTACTCCAGATCGTCCATATCATGATGCCTATTGAGTATGGAGGAAAAGTACACTGATCTAGCAACCCTAACCATCCAAATCATAATCATTAATGGGCTAGGTTAGATGATTATGATTGTCCAGTCAGTTGAATCGAGGAACCGTATTCTGCAAGGGATATGATTCTTTAGGGAACACAAGTAGCAAAAGTTGGCTATGGGTGAATGGAGGAATCATATCATACGATAGTGTCCATCTTTGAACGGTATAGATGGATTCTTAATTCTATAAAGCGGGGCCCATGGTTTGGTAATCTGCACCGCTACTAGATTGAACGGAACCATGGATGGACGATACCCTACATACTTTCCTTCATGGGTCAATCTTAATCTTCCCATCTGTGGCCTATCAATGGACGGTTGATGATATAAAAATACAACAACAGTCCACATTCAACAGAAAATGATCCTCGTATTGATGGCCGGGATAAGGGTGTGATTTCTGGGGAATTCTCCATCCGCCATTGATCTCAGCGGACCAATGCTGACCCCACACATCCAAATTGAAAACCCAGGTGGGGCCCACTTGATGTATTTTATTGTTGGATGATGGGATCCTCTTTCTTAATTATCTGTTTTGTTTTGCAAGCGTTCGTTTCTTTTGCAATGAAGAGATCTCATTGTGATGTGAGAGTTGGGTGGATGTTGCTCTTGTCATCAGGTAGCCGTTCGGTTCGTGTATTTGGCGCTCTGTTCTGGTGTTGTATCATTTCTACGTAAGTATTCTGCAAATTCATGTTTTTCTACGTTTTTTGTATTTTGGACGGCTGGGATAGTCTACAATACCTGTTTTACGCAGCTGCTTAAAACACCCAAGTTCTGTGAGGCCCACCATGTTTTATATGTATCCACTCCGTCCATTAGGTTATAACCATTATTTCAACCGTACATACAAAAGATCATCCAGAAGGGTTACACCAACACGGAAAATGTGAAACTGCTCATAGAACATCCAAGTTCACACGGTATGGCCCACCTAATTTTTGGATCAGTATGACTTTTGTATTTCACTACGTCGTAGCGATTTACACCTGATTAACGGCTTTGATGAAATATACAGACTACGGTGGCTCGACATACAAAACTATGGTTGGCATCCCATCCATTTTTTCCCTGGGAATTGAATTGATATTGCCCAATATCTTTGCATACAATGCACACTTCTCCAATTTTGACAAGTGGGGCCCATTGTTCGGTAATCGAGACCACTGGTTCTGCTGTGGATGAACGCTCAAACTGTAACCTGTTATTTTTTATGGCCGAGAAAAACAAGAATGCCCTTAAACTGACAAAGGTCCTAATATTGGATCCTGGAATCTTCCATCCTGGTTATGTGGTTATGTTTTGGGGAAATGCTCCATCTATAGTAGGACTCAACAGGCAAAGGTCCGGATTTCTAGACTACGGTTGATGTAGAGCGGGTCCCGGACACTTTCATGGCCGAGGATGGACGAAGCTCTCTTTGTCAATGACAGAAGTGATCCGGACCAGAAGACGTACCGTATATCATTTTAGCCATCCAAAATCATATATGGTAACATCAGATAACTTATTTCGGTTTTCGAGATACGTCTGTTTTAAGTCCTGACAGTTTGGATCGCTTATGTTGTTGACAAGGCCTTTTCTAATCCATCTTGAACATGAAAGTATTCGTGACCCGCTCTACATCAATGGTCCACATGTCATAATTGAAAAACCACACGCCCAGTCGAAGCTCATGCATATGGGTTTTTGCCATCCAAGCCCAAGATTGAATCGCCAAAACTTTATTGAAGGACGATGTACATCCAATCCTATCCATTGTTTAAATGAACATTTTTTAAGTGCCTTAATAGCAACTCCAAAAATCAAAGGTCAGGATAACGTTGAAGCATGATTACTGGACCATAGCCTCTTGATGGTAGTGCCACAGAAGATACACATGCTGACGCGATGTACGGATTATAGTCTTTTAATTGAATGTATAAATATATATTTTTTGTTGGACAGTACATACCAATTACAACTCATGGGCTTCTGAAATTAGGCCCATCCAGTTTGGTCTGCGTTTTAAAAGCCCATTGGGTACCAGGCCCGTTGACGGTCTGGTAAGCAATTAAGTGCCTGTTTGGGCGTTGCAAATTTAAGCGATTTTGGGCGTTTTTGTATTTCCGAAATCTCTTTTACTTTGGACGTTTCTTAGGGTGCTTCTACGTTAATGAGGACAGAATGCCGCGTCACATACACCTGTGTAGAACACACGTGTCAAAGATCTGGGCCATTCATCAGGTAAGGCACAAACCGAATATGCTTTGTGTGTGTGTGTGTGCGTGTATTACAAGTTACGGTCCACTCAAATCTAACCCATCCAGCACCTTTGACCCACCAGGATCTCCTCATGCAAGAATCAGCCGTCCATTCATTGAGTAGACCACACCATAGAAAACTGTCTAGCCATTAATCAACAGCAAAATACAAGAATCAATATGACTGGTGGGGCCAAGCTACTGGATGGGTTGGTTGTCTTCTGCACTTGATTAGGTTGGAAGTTATCTGCTTGGTGGATTGTAACTTTTGCCTCTCTCACACACACAAGATGACTTTACACCTGATAAATTGGAAGTTATCAGTTGGGTGGATTGTAACTTTTGCCTTACACACATGCACACGCACACGCAAACATAGGGAAATGGTGTCATGTGGTCCACCATGATACGTGATAGACATCTACCCCATCAATTAGATGCCATTCTATAGTGGTCTACAGGCCTAAAAATCAGGCCAATTAATGGACTTGGGTAAGCCACACCACACTACTCCAACAGTTGAGAGGAAATACTTACTAATTGAACTACTCAACAGTTAAGAGTAAATACCCACTAATTGAAACCTTCACAATCTTTTATAGGAACTGTGGTTTAGACATCCAGCCTATCCAGTGTGTTCCATTTGAATGAAGGGTCACATTAAGTTTTAGCTATATAAGTGGGCTGGCCCCAATAAGTGGTTTTAGAAGTTTTAGTCACAATTTCATATGTTTTCAAATGGTATGACCTGGTTGAGTTCCTGATATGATTGATTATTGGGATATCCCATAACCTAGAAAGGGACCTATCAAATCCACGTGGATGTCCAACACATACTACGTTGGGGTGGTGACAAGATTTTCTTATACATATATGTGTATATATGTATATACATATATATACGTATATGTGTGTACACATATACATATATACAGAGAGATGCTCTCCTAGGAACTTGTTCTCATGAGAACTCATCTCACGTTATGTGTACATGCAATCTAGGTCATACAAGCCCTTCATCTGACTTAAATGAAGGGTTAGGCAAAAATCACATTATTTTGTTCTCATGGGAATTCCCTCTCTCTCTTTGCGCATGGCTCACAAGATTTGTGGATCAGGCTAACTTTTGAGCTTTGTGGACCCTTTGGATTTTATGCCTACATCACATGAGATGAGTTCTCAAAAAGTTCTCACTAATTCTTATATTAATTGGTTCTTAGGAGAGGATTTCTCAGAAAATATATATCAATGTTGTCAAAATCCAACCATTTATGATATAAGTTGAATCTTAAGCAAGGCGATTTGAATCCTACCTTTAAATCCTTTTTATATTAATTGTACAATTTTATAACTTGAATCTTACAATTTACAATTCAAATCCCAATTTATAATTCAAATTATACTTGTTTTCTTCTATTTTAAGCCTTACTTGGCTTTCATTTTATAGTTTTAAATTAGTGACGGCTTTAATACCATTTAGAAAAAAGCTTTTTAAAGAAATTGTTTAAAAAAGGTAAATTATTTTATTTTATTCTTTATAACTAGTCGAAACATCAAAATATCAAATGCTGCTTTTCCAATGCAATTCCAAATTTAATAGAGGTAACAACAACATACATTATTTAAGGGTCATTGTTTGTTTTTTAAGGAAATTATTTTGAAAGACAAAAAAAGAGAGAGAAAGGAAATATAGTAATTATTTAAATTTTAAGTAATATCATGTCATGATAGTGTTAAAGTTTTTTATTTTTTTCTAATTTATTTATATTTTTCATATATTAAAAAGATCATAAAAAAAATCTTACAATTTATGATACGGTTCAACCTCTATTACAATTTGTGATATGACAATGAATTATATATATATATATATATATATATATATATATATATATATATATATATAAGTTAGATGCCCAAAAAATCAAACTCATCCAACCATTGTATGAGCCACTATGTCAATTTGGAGGTTTTTGGATGGGTGTCTATTGTTTTCTATAGTGCGGCCTACCTAATGATTGTATTAAGCTTTATTTTTCAGAACATCCAATAATCATGCCCCCTGTAATGCATAGGGCATATATGCATCATTGTGCGATGGCTCGAGTGGTCTCAATTGTTTCTTATGCGTATTTACCAAACATATTCATTGGGAATCAATTCTGTACAAGTAATTGTCAATAAATAATTTCAAAAAACTATTTATTGAGAATCAGTTTTACACTTCCTAGAAGCAACATGGGCCTGAGCATTGTGAGCTTTGTCCATGGCAGAGGTGTCTTGCTGGATGGTGACAGGAGAGCGACAAGCAGCCCGAATTCGCGGTCTCTACTTGAGAACCATATTGCGGCAAGACATTGCATTCTTTGACAAGGAAACAACAACCGGAGAAGTCATTGGCAGGATGTCTGGCGACACCATTCTTATTCAAGATGCAATGGGAGAGAAGGTGTGTTATTATTTCCTTAGCTACCATTACAAGTTTAGGCTCACTTGGAAACTAATGAGGCCCATAACATCAACTGCCCAAATAACCAAATCATGTCTTGTTGGATAAAATGAAATAATACAGAATAGAGGAAATGAAGAAATTTTGATATGAAAGTATCAAATTTGCAAGCTTTAGTCTTGACTTGATCCGTAATTTATACCTTTATGTGTTGAACAAATCTTCAAGTACTAATACTAATACACCTCACAAAAACATTTTCAAGAGGGCTGATGCAAGATAACAAAGATGAAGTACAAAGCTATGGATGACTTGATTTAGGATTGTTCTTGTGTCTTTGGACTATAATATCTAGGATATATCAAATTGGTAGGGATATGACATCATTCTTGAAAAAACACTCTCTTTTCTCTTCTGGACAACCACACACTTATTCATATACAACAATCATTCTTCTGGGAATGAACATGATCTTTTTCTTGTGGTAGTTATTTTTATTTTATTTTATTTTACAGAAATAGGTAAACAACAATATAAAAATTATTGCCATATAGTAACACATAACTACTGTCCGTATTCTAAACAATATAATTGCCATCACATATGCGAAACGTGCCACCGATTTCACATGTACTGCTATGTGTTAGGCACACTCAACTAACACTATAGCTAAAACCTTACATATTAATCGGTCACTCTTTTAATTATACAATAGTTCGGATGGGTTAAAACCTTAAACACCAACGGGTTACTCCCTAATTACACAATCACTTAGATGGATTCAAACTAAGTACTAAAAATATTATGCTCCTTGTGACAATGCACATGTGTTTAATAAAGTGTCCAAGCAACCCTAAAGCTTAGGCCGTGCACGGTATTGAGGAGATTTAAATCCAGGTTTTCCATGTTAAAAACTCTTCCTCTTACCACTAATCTATATGAGTATTTTAAATAAATTTTAATATATAATATTTATTTACTTTCTAAAAATAAAATGTTTTATTTATAATATTTATTTACTTTCTAAAAATAAAATGTTTTATTTGTGATATTTATTTTTCTTATAAGAACATAACATGTCTCCCATTGCATTTTTGTTCCTTAACCGGCTTATGAGAGGGTAGGAAGTGTTAGATGGACTTAATGGGCAGGGACTGTAAGCTAAGCTCCTGGTAATGTTGCAGGGTTGGTTGATGAGTGGTCCTAGTCTACTACTTATGTGTTTGCATTTGTTTTCAGGTTGGGAAGTTCATACAGCTCATTGCAACTTTTGTTGGGGGCTTTGCCATTGCATTCTCAAGAGGATGGCTTCTTGCAATTGTAATGGTGGCATGCATTCCTCCCATTGTCATAGCTGGCGGGGCCATGTCGATTTTTATGTCGAAAATGTCAAGCCGTGGGCAGATCTCATATGCCGAGGCAGGAAATGTCGTAGAGCAGACTGTTGGATCCATCAGAACGGTAGGCAGGCATCGTTTGTTAGGGTGTGTTTAGATGTACAATCAAATTGAATTGCAATTACTCAGTCCTTCCAATCAATTGTAAATGATCCAATTGTAATTTTCCTTGCATTCATATTTGGAAAAGTCTGGGATCCAAATCGGAATTTCGTGGACTGCAATTTGAGGGATATTCCCTCAATGAATACTATGAAAAATCATTGGTTTTTGTCACTTCCTATTCATTAGACTGAAAGTTTGCAATTCAATTCACTTTTGCATCCAAACACAACCAAAGATTTGATGTACAGTGCTCATTTGAATGTTGGCTGATTGATGATTTCCTGGATGTATGCAAGGTTGTATCCTTCACGGGTGAAAAGCAAGCCTTAGCAAAATACAGCAGTTCTCTCAAAACTGCATACAAATGCAGTGTCCAACAAGGCCTGGGCTCCGGCCTAGGAATCGGTACTGTTCTGCTAATTGTATTTTCTAGCTATGGATTAGCTGTATGGTATGGCTCCAAGCTGATCATCGAAAAAGGATATAACGGTGGACACGTCCTCAACGTCATGATTGCGATAATGACTGGCGGAATGTAAGTAAGAACGACAAGAGGATACACTTGTATCTGCAGCTGAAGCCATGGTCTTGTGATCATGTCTTTGTGTGCTCAGCAGCGTAGATTTCATTCTTCATGTTATCTGGTTTGCGCTATTTCAAAATTTTCTTTCCTCCATTTGCTTGGCCTCTTAAAAATCATGTGCTGAATCAGGTCTCTAGGCCAAGCTTCTCCATCAGTGAATGCATTCGCAGCAGGGCAAGCTGCAGCTTACAAGATGTTCATGACGATCAACCGGAAGCCAGAGATCGATGCCTACGACACAAGTGGGATGGTATTGGAAGACATCAAGGGCGACATTGAACTAAGGGATGTGTACTTCAGGTACCCAGCAAGGCCTGATGTTCAGGTGTTTTCTGGGTTCTCAATACAAGTCCCGAGCGGCACGACCACAGCTCTGGTTGGACAGAGCGGCAGTGGGAAGTCGACAGTGATCAGCCTAGTGGAGAGATTCTACGATCCTGAAGCCGGTGAAGTGCTCATAGATGGTATAAACCTGAAGAAGTTTCAGGTTGGGTGGATAAGGGAGAAAATCGGACTCGTTAGCCAAGAGCCAATCCTGTTTATGACTTCTATCAAAGAGAACATTGCATATGGAAAGGCAGGTGCAACGCTTGAAGAAATCAGGACAGCAACTGAGCTTGCCAATGCTGCAAAATTCATAAACAAGCTGCCACAGGTAATAGGCTTTCTCGATCTTCTTGTTAAGTCTTCACTCTGTTTGATGGAGGTTTCAATACCCAATAAAATGGAATGGATGCGATCTACCTAGGGGCTTGACACGATGGTCGGTGAGCATGGAACCCAATTGTCTGGTGGACAGAAACAGAGGCTCGCGATTGCAAGGGCTATCCTGAAGAACCCCAGGATATTGCTTCTTGATGAAGCGACGAGCGCGTTGGATGCAGAGTCAGAGCGGATTGTTCAAGAAGCACTATTGAGGATCATGGTGAATCGGACGACGGTGGTTGTTGCCCACCGTCTGAGCACAGTGAGGAATGCAGATAACATAGCAGTGGTGCATCATGGAAAAATTGTGGAGCAAGGTAATTGCCCCGCATTTTCGCAAAACTCTAATTCCGTCCTCTTTTTTTTTTTTTTCTTTTCTTTCTGTTGTCACTTTGTTTAGGTCACATTTGGAGGTCCAAATCCTATTGAACTTCTAAGAGGTCAATTTAATTGAGTGTAAATGGCCCCACGTCATTCATAGTGCGAGATGGGACGAGATGGGATGTAAAATATCAACTACCATCACTTACATTCCACTTTTGAAACAAACAGAATTACAATTAGGTGTTTGGTTGTCATCATGAATTAAAATGATTCCCACCCACATTCCATAATGGGTTGTAACTTAATTCAGCATAGCATCCAAACACGCCATTAAGTAACTGAAACTCAATAACTACGCACAAAGCATCCAAACGAGCAATCAGGTAACCAAAGCTAAGTACTCCCAAAAGAATAACTATACATTTTGAACTTCTAATTGAAGTTTCAGACATTCTTCTTTTCATCAGGTCCTCATTCGGAGTTGATCAAGGACCCTGATGGGCCTTACTCTCAGCTCATACGCCTGCAAGCGGGGAACAGTCAATCGGAAGAAGCGTCGAGGATGGGCCCAGATAAAGTAGATTCAAGCTTTGAAAACAAGAGGCTCTCGTTGAGGAGATCCATAAGCAGAGGTTCTTCAGGTGCAGGAAGCAGCAGGAATTCGTTCTCAATCTCCTTTGCTTTGCCTGGTGCCATTACCTTCCAAGAGGGTGGACAGGCAGGAGATGGAGATGAAGAAGAAGGCAAGGAGAGCAAGGAAATACAAGAAAAGGTGCCATTGAGACGGTTGGCATACCTCAACAAGCCAGAGCTTCCAGTAATTCTGTTAGGAACGATCGGTGCAGCCATACACGGAGTGATCTTCCCTGTATTCGGTATACTACTTTCAAGTGCCATCAAGATTTTCTATGAGCCTCCACACAAGCTTCGGAAAGATTCCAGCTTCTGGGGGCTGATGTTCATCATGCTAGGAGTGATTGCTCTGGTTTCAATTCCACTACAACAATACATGTTCGGAATTGCTGGTGCTAAGCTCATCGAACGGATCCGTTCCTTGTCGTTCAAGAGAGTGGTGCACCAAGAGATCAGTTGGTTTGACGAGCCAATGAATTCAAGGTTTGTTGATGCCATTCCTAACCCCACTGTCTTAATCTCTCCAACATTCTGAAACTGTGAGATTTTTGCTTCGTTACAGTGGAGCGATTGGTGCAAGATTATCAGTTGATGCTTCAACCGTGCGGAGCCTTGTAGGGGACGCCTTGGCGTTAATTGTTCAGAACTTGGCGACGATCATTGCCGGGCTTCTGATAGCTCTGATCACTAACTGGCGGTTAGCACTTATCATTCTAGTCTTAATACCTTTGGTAGGCCTACAAGGATTTGCTCAGATGAAGTTTATGAGGGGTTTTAGCGCAGATGCGAAGGTCAGTTCCTCCACTCTCTTGAACTCCAGATTTTAATCAATCTTGAATGGTTTTAAATAAAATGTCTCAATCATTAGTTTTAAAATGTGCCGACTCGACTTTTTTATATTTTTTAATTTTATTTTTATAAACACATGCACTCACACCCCCACACACTCACGCTAGTGGAATTTCACCACCTATGATACTCGAACCTTGACCGGGTGTTGAAACTCCTGAGAATCTACCACCCAAGCAAGAGTAAGGATCGACTTGAAACTCACCCAAGTCAACTCAATTCGGCAAGATTGCAAGTCAAGTCCTTATGAAAACTTGAATTTGAGAGTGACTAGGCCGAATCATGGCTTACTCGTCTAGTCGAATCAACATGACTCACCCTGACTCAGGCTGAGTAACCTCTTGTTAATTAAGAGTGAAAAACAAAACATGGGTAGGGTTGAAACCTGAGATCTCTTATAAACGTAGTGTGAAGCCTTGTAGGCAATGCCTTGGTGTTAATATTTCCAAACTTGGCGACAATCGTTGCCGGGCTTCTGAAAGCCCCTATGGTGGTTCGACAAGGATTTGCTCAAATGAAGTTTATGAAGGGTTTTAGTGCAGCTGCCAAGGTTTTAAACAAAGTTCTCCATCATAGTAATAAAACTAGTCGACTTGACTCAAAACTCGGCTGAGTCAATTCAGCATTGTGAGTAATCTCTTGTTAATTAAAAGTGAAAAACAAACATAGGCATGGACAGGATTCAAACCCACAACCTCTTATCAAGAGGCAGATTACTCAACCACCAAGCTGTGGCAACTCCTTATTCTCTTATTTTTAATACTTATATGAAGCTAACTAATTTAAATACATCCTACAATTGCTACTGTTTTTACTTTAATAGTCATAAGATATTGAGTCAAGTCGGGTCGAGTCTTTGAGTCTAGTTGACCCGAATCGAGTTTTAAAACCATGTTCTTGATGAGATAATGCAAGATATGTGTAGATTAAAATCATTTCTGTAAATTCATTATGAAATTGATTCTAATGGGAGTACGTTGATTAAAAGAACGATAAGGTTGGTTGCAGGTAAAGTATGAAGAAGCCAGTCAAGTAGCGAATGATGCCGTTGGCAGTATTCGAACTGTCGCATCTTTTTGCGCAGAACAGAAGGTGATGGATCTTTACATGAAGAAATGTGATGCCCCAATGAAAAATGGAGTCCGTCTAGGAATCGTAAGCGGCTTAGGTCTCGGCTTCTCCAACTTTGTGCTCTTCTGCACTTATGCCCTTTGCTTCTACGCTGGTGCCCGTTTCGTGCAAGAAGGGAAGGCTACTTTTGGCCAAGTTTTCAGAGTAAGTAAAGAAATTTTGGGTTTTCCTCTCTCTTTACCTTCTTATTACTGATCGGTGGTTGTTTGAGTTTGTGTATTGGATTTCCAATTTCAGGTTTTCTTTGCATTGACGATGACAGCTATTGGAGTATCACAGAGCAGTGCAATAGCTCCTGATGCTACCAAAGCTAAGAACTCAACGGCTTCTATTTTCGCGATTCTGGACAGGAAGTCCAAGATTGATTCGAGTATTGATGAGGGTACCACATTATCCTCAGTGAAGGGAGACATAGAGTTTCAACACGTCAGCTTCAAGTATCCAACTCGTCCAGATGTTCAGATCTTCAAAGACTTGTGTTTGAGCATACCTTCTGGAAAGGTAGCCTACTTCTTGATCAGTGAAACCTTTTCGAGATTCTTATCGTTTGTGGTTACTCTTTGTAATTGAGATTGATTTTTTTGGCAGACTGTAGCTCTTGTTGGAGAAAGCGGGAGCGGGAAATCAACGGTAATTTCTTTATTAGAGAGGTTCTATGATCCTGATTATGGCCAGATATTTCTCGATGGAGTTGAAATTCAAAAGTTCAAGCTAAATTGGCTGAGACAACAGATGGGGTTGGTAAGCCAAGAGCCGATATTATTCAACGACACAATCGGTGCCAACATAGCCTATGGGAAGGATGGGGTGGTATCTGAAGATGAGATCATTTCAGCTTGCAAAGTGTCAAATGTGCACAAGTTCATATCAGGACTCCCAAACGGATACAATACCAACGTGGGCGAGAAAGGGGTACAACTGTCCGGCGGACAGAAACAAAGGATAGCCATTGCGAGGGCAATACTCAAGGACCCGAAAATCCTTCTTCTTGATGAGGCAACAAGTGCATTGGATGCGGAGTCGGAGCGAGTGGTCCAAGATGCACTAGATAGGGTGATGGTGAACCGGACGACTGTTGTGGTTGCTCATCGCCTCACGACAATCAAGGGAGCAGATGCTATTGCGGTTGTGAAGAATGGGGTGATTGCAGAGAAGGGACGGCACGAAGTGCTGATGAAGGTGACTGATGGAGTATATGCATCTTTAGTTGCACTCCACATGAGCTCTTCCACGTAACAAAAAACGAAGACGAGGAAGGGTGATTCTGATATTTGCTAGTAGCACTATTGGTGACAGCGAATTGCAATGTGGATTGAAATATTTCCAGATAGGCATGGCGTCTTTTTATGAACTCGTTACTGAGAATAGACCACGAATGACGGGCAATGGTAGGCCATGTAACATTTTGGTGTGTAACCATTTTCCTTGGAGACTAATCTTCTAAAGTGAAATGCCATTGATGTAGAATAAAAAACTGAAAGAAAATCCATTCCAGCCTTCATCTTCCTGCAACAAGAAAATGACACTATGATTCTTCTTTTCTTTTCTCATAATGAATTATTTGGAGTTTGTTTTGCCTCCACCAGCCCACATGCTGGGATATTCCAATGATTTGAACCATCCATGTTCTCTGTGGCTAAGCGATCCAATAATCACATTTCAATGGTGTTCCTGACCTGTTGAATTTGATTTATTTGATTGAGTTTCTTTTCAGTAATCTGCATTCATCCAGACATAGGTTAGAATCGAGTTTCATGTGGTGGCCCCAGTATAACAGTATCCTGAATATGGATTGCTCTGATCACTGGACGATCTAAGCATGTGGGCCCCAATGGGGCAACCCAGATATTCGAAATTCTAGTAACTGTTTGGATCTCAAGTGGAAAATTGAGTTTTTGAAAAGGGAATTTATCCTATCTGAGTAGCTGCTTTGTTACACCTGGGATAGTTCAATCGTCGATCTGGACTGTTCGGCCTTTCTAGCCAATGCTTGGTGGACGATGATGCTGGAATCACATCTTTCAAATAATTCTAACCATCTGATCGAATGCAGATGAATATGAACATTGAAGAATCACACCAGCTGAAGAGGAAAATTCGTTTTCCTTCCTTTTTCTTCCCCATCTCTACTTTACCCTCCCCTTCATCGTTTAGATGATGTTAATCATGTGGGGCCCATCATTATTCAATCCTAACCACTTGTCTTTCCACATTGGGATCATTGTGAGATCATCTTAACCATTTGGGCTGACCCACCATTAGTTGACATGTACATCTTCATGTGGGGCCATTGTTAAATGATTCTAATCATCTGGGGCCCACCGCATGTGGAACAACAAAGATATTTATTAATATGCAAACCAAGCCAACATCATCCTAACCGTCTGATAAATAACAACGTCATCCTAACTATATGATTAATATCATCCGAATCATAGGCCTTATTTTAGATAGAGCGCACCTTGAAATGTACAGTGACCGACGCAAAATCTCAGCCATCTGATGTTGCTTACTGAATTTGGCCCACTTATTTTAACCGTTCGTTTGATCGCCACAAATTTGAATCTTAGCGTTGTTTGTTCAATGGCTCCGTCGGCAACGGAAACTTCAATGTGAACGGTCTGAATTAGGAGGAATCATATGGTAAGTTGGCTCCTAGCTCTGCACGGTGTACACATGTTTTCATTCTGACAAGTGGGGCCCATGATTCAGTGATCCAGACCATTGGTTTTTTAAGTCCCACTGTAGATGAAGCATGATCCAAATTTTCAATATGAAGATCCCAAAAACCAATATTATTACCTTTTTTAGTTGAATGTGAACCGTTGTTTCTCTTTCAAACACTTCAGGCCGCAAAGATTATCCGTTGAGAAGAATTTTGAGGCACAGTCAACCCAAGATGGGACACAACAGATTAACGGCTTGGATGACTAAAACATGCCCCAACTTGTGTGGTACAACATCCTGAATTGACATTCTAGAAGAAGATGTGTGCTCAACTATCACACTAGAATAAAAGTCAAACAGAAAAGGTGGCCAGCCTGCGTTCTCACTAATGAGAATGTTTCATAATTAGACTTTAGACTAAAACCTCTGTGGCGTCAGCTGAACAAAGTCAAAATTATTTTAAGTGATATTGAAGGTCTTTGAAAATAGAGCTGAGTAGATGGATTTCATAAGAGTTGTTAAGGTAGGAGACCCATAGCGTGGGGCCCACTACATGAATCAAACAGTTCATTCAATTGGCCCGATGATCAGAAGAAACCATCCTATCCATTGATTGTTGGGTTGCAAATGGCATAGTTCTAAAACTTGCCGAGTTAACTAGAAACTCAGTCTGGTGACTCGACTTGGCAAGGTTTCGAGCCGAGTCACCATGAGACTCGGTCCTGTGTTTGATTTGTTTATCCTAATTATTAAACGAGTTGAGTTCGGTTCGAGCCTCGGTGTCAACCTGACCCAGTTGAACTTTGATTTGAATCGAGTTTTTTGTTTTTCAACTGCGACAGATGGATTACAAAAAGGAAAGATGGGATATCCTGCAGGCAGCAATCCAAAAATCATCCTATGATTTGATGTTGGTGTCCACCAGATGAACGGCTCAGAGCATATGGGGCCCTATTAGGATCTAACTGCAGACCATTTCCTATTTGGAAAATAAAATAGAGTTTTTTTACTTAATCTGGATCAGGATTGGAGTTGGTGCAACTTCCATATATGATTATCGGGGTCAAACAAGAATTACTTAAAAATGCAAATACAGGATTCCAACTGAGAGTCAACTCCAAAAAGTCGCCTTGCTCAGGTCAGCCACAAAGTCCTCAATAAAATCATATTATAGATAAGAAGAAGGGCGAAGAAGGAATACAGTAGCGTTGGGTCTGCAAAAGATGGGTACCGATCTATGGGTGGGCCCCAGCATGTATTAGGCATGCCCGTAGCAATTCACAACCATTGACTGAGTATCCACCTTAAAGAAAGCACTAGAAAGGTAGGTCAACGTTCTTACTTTTACACCTCTAAAAGGATTGAAGTTTCCAAAGATCTGAGTCAATCGTGTGAACTCGCTCTGGCATTCAAACCACGCGTTTGGCATGTACCCTCTTTTTGT
The DNA here is from genome assembly GCA_037074715.1 of Magnolia kwangsiensis. Taxonomy (NCBI): domain Eukaryota; kingdom Viridiplantae; phylum Streptophyta; class Magnoliopsida; order Magnoliales; family Magnoliaceae; genus Magnolia; species Magnolia kwangsiensis. The sequence goes on from CM073574.1 coordinate 22,579,352, forward strand.
TTTTTTTCCCCCCCTTAGTTTCTAGGTCAACCCCTGATTATATTGCCTGCTAATCACGCTTGGATAAATTAATGTTCTTTTGAGGCCTGATGCATGGTCGGACCTAAATAACGTCTATGGGCAGTTGATAGGCAGACTAGATGATCCGACAATGTCTCAATGATCAAACGGATATGATCATCAGGTGGGCCATTCATGTAACAAATTTGGACCAATTAGTCATTTTCTCCCATTTGCACATGTGAGGCACACCTGAAGATCATGTCATCCTGACTCTTGACAAAGCATCCACCCAGAAATCCCAATCCATAACCAATCCAAAAGCTGCAAATCCCAGAGGCTTTGATTTTTGATTTTTGATTTTTTATTATACCCTGGCCTTTTAAAGACTATAATAAGGCGTGTTTGGATGCACTATGGAATTAAAACCAAATCGTAGTTTTTTTTTTTTTAACCTCCAAATTGCCATTATGTTGATTTCAAAGTTGTAATTGAAAGAGGAAAATAACGGCCATTTGAGGGTTTAACTTCCTCATTAATAACAGTAGTTCTCAATTCAGTTAAGTTGCGAATCCAAACGCCGAAAAAAAAAATCCAAAATGAACTATAATGAGATACCCAAAAGCAGAAAATCTTAGAGGAAATTACTCTCTTTGTATTGATTTGTAATGTAATAATCAGAACAATTGAAATCCCCAAATTCTGACAAGAAATCAGACCCAACATTTATCTTGCAAGCAATAAAACTACACCTACAACTCCCAAAGTGCTCAGAGCTTCTACCACTCCTTCCTTCCCAACCCAATTCAATTGCAGAATTCGCGACGGGAACAGCATTTCCATCTCCATCTGACTCATATGTAAATTGGGGTAATGACGTTGATGGTGACGAAGTAAAGGGATCGAATGCATCGATTGTGGACCTTGAAGTTGCAGGGAATTCCTCCATGTCTGAAATCCCCTCTCTCTTTCTATCTCCCAACATGTCTTCTAACACGAGCAAAGAATCACCTCTTCGACAAATGGAGTTCCCAATCATGTGAACTTCTGCCTCCTCATTTGCATGATCGCTGAACTCAAAGACAGAGGAATCCGCTCGCCGGGCTATGACCCAACTGTCCTCCCAACACGACCAATCTGGCCGTTGCTGCGTCACCAGCTGCTGAATCCGGTCCACCGGAGAAGAAGGGGAATTCACGATTTGGTCGAATTCCCCTCCAGAAAGGGCGCAAGACTCTGCCAATGAACTGATAGAATGAGAACAAGATTGAAGTGAACGCCATTGAGGGAAATCGAAAGCACTCCTCGGAGACACCGTTGAATGGGCGGCCGATTTCCCCTCCTCCCCTTTCGTCGCCTCCCTTGCGACAAATGGATGAGTCAAGAGCATCTCAGCTGTCCATCTTACGTTTGGATCCCTTGCGAAGCACCTGCTCAAGAAATCCCTCCCCTCTTCAGACAATTCCCATGGAATCTCCGGCAATTCGTCGCCGAAACCAATCCGGAACAGAACAGCACTGATGTCGGCATCCACCGCACACTTCCACGCCGGTTTGCCCGTGATCATCTCCACAATCGCACATCCAAGAGACCATATATCTGACGGTGCCTCATATTCGCCGCGGGCGACAGATTCCGGAGACATGTAGAGAGGCGTGCCGCGCAACCACACTCCTCCTTCCGTCTTCTCACCGGCCTTCTTCGCCAGCCCGAAATCGGCAATCTTAACATCTAAGGAAGAAGAAGAACCAACAAGAACATTCTGGAGCTTGATATCGCAATGAACAAATCCATTCTCGTGTATGTAACTCAGACCTTCAAGAATCGATCTCGCGTAGCATCGGACGTCAGATTCCGGCAAACGACCACCGGAATTCTTGACCCTATCGGCGAGAGTCCCACCGGAGACATACTCCAGGAACAGGTTGTAGAATTGCTTGGCGTTTTCTGTGGTGAGATCGTCGCCAAAGCAGCGGACGATCTGAGGGCAGTCTTGTAATTGCATCAGGATCTCCTTCTCGTTTTGCAGAGAAGACGATTGGGATACGACGGCCGATTTCACGGCCATGATTTGAAGAGTCTGTTTGTGGTTTTTGCTGAGAGCGGTGGCTAAATTCACTGTTCCAAAACTGCCCCTCCCTACCATCGCTCCTCTCACCCACTCCATATCTCTCTCTTTCCTTTTATCTTCTTTAAGTTTTTTCGCTCTTCAGCTTATTCTTCACGAGCCACTGCTGCTACAAACCCTTCGAATCGGATTATAAATACGGGATTTTTGTAGCACGTGTGTGATGGCATTTAATTCCTTTCTTGTTCTGTTTCATATAGAAAACGTGGAAATTTATAAATAAATATTATTAAGAAATTACACCGATTTAAGCGAGTGGACATAAAGTCACGCTGTGGTCTCTCCAAATTACAAGAATGCCACTTTCCTTAGATTTTTAAGTGCATTCGCCTCACACGTGGGAACGAGCACATCTTTACAAGATAGGAGCCACTTATCATCAGATCACTCGTATGCTATATTTTCAGAGACGTGGCCCATATGAACATTAGGTAGGCCACAACTATATAAAATAAATGAGGGGTTGACCAACCGTCCAAATTATATACACGTGTGTTCAAATGCCGATTTCATGCAACACTTGTGGTAGGATGGGCCTGCAAAAAAAGCACCGTGGGGCCCACCGTGATATCATGTGACATCCACTCTGTCCGGTACATCTAGGTGGGCCCCACCGTATCCGCTCCCCAATTGGTCACGTCTTCCTGATTTTTTAAAATCACCGAAGATCCGCCGGATCAGTGGTTCTCTGGCCTTCCACCACATGTAGGGTCCAGGCTCCATGACAGGAAGCGATCATCCTGTAGAACCGACGGCCCCTAGTTTGAAAATCGAAAGTCGCATTAATTTCTTGATTATCGGTGTTTCCCACCTAGCTATACAAGTGAATGGTTAAAACTTAAAAAACCAACGGTTCAGATTCTTCTTCTAAACTCCTGTAAGTGGATGGGTAAGATCTCGGGAACGGTTAAATCTTTGAGTTATGTACCGTCCACCATGGACTCACTGGAAGATTCATTACGATCACTATGGATGTGACCTCACACCAGGTGATGAGGCCATCGACTACAATTTTAAGGATGCGCAGGGGCTAGTGACCCTACCACAAGCTAATATGGTCGGTGCTTTGTGGGCCCATCATGATGTATGTGCTTCATCCATGCCGTCCATCCTTTTTCCAGATCATTTTATGGTAAGAATCCAAAATGAAGTAGACCCAAACTCAAGTGGATTACATCATAGGAAACAGTTTTAATTGAACGGTCACCATTAAAAACTTCTCAGGGCCACATAAGTTTTGGATCAAGGTGATATTTGTTTTTTACCTTCATCAAGGTCTGAAATGATCTGAAAAAATGGATGGACCACGTGGATAAAACACATACATCATGATGGGCCACGGACTACTGACCACTAACCACATGGCTAATTGCAGCGTCAGTATCCAAACCGCGTAACAAATTTTAAGTCTTCTAGAAACCCGTCCACGAACGGCTAGCGTCCAGCGGGAGAAAGATTTCAGCAGCTGAGTTTGATGGTTGGCCCACAGGCACCAAGAGATTGCACGTGGCGTAAAGTTAAACTGAACCGTCCAAATCATGCCCCCTAATTTGGATGGCACCAAAAAAAAATCACCGATTTTCTCTCTTAACTGGCTGATATGTGGACATTTAACGCACGGATGAGATGAAAAGAACCAACTTTCCTAATTCGAGAATTTGATTTGCATTCATCAGATGTTAAACCAATTCGGTAAATACTATTTTAGCACAATGACCAACCTAAAAGTGGGCCCCACAATATGAACGGTTTATTTATAGTTAGTCCATGCCTTGTTACGGTTCCTGAATGCCTGCGTATCAACCATCGCACTCTATCAGAGTATAAATAACTGGTGAACCAAAACCACCATATTTCCGGTGGGCTCGTCCCCCTTCGATGCACAGACGGTGGTGTCCCGCAGTTCCCGCGCTCTGAACTGCCGTGACCCACTGCGGGAGAAGTGTGAGTGGCATTTTCGTAGTTTTGTTTGGAGTAAAAGGGTTTTAATTATTCTCGGAAGCTCTAACTGACTTACGCGGGTTTCGTGAGACACCACCGTCCCGATAGAAGTCTTACCGCGTTCGTTAGTCTTCCTAACGTCGTTGCGACGCGAATGGGAACTGAAAAGGTCACATTTTACGCCGGCCAGCAGCGGTTACCACGTGACCAGCTTCTATAAATTAGTAAAGATGAGGCGCACGTGGAGAAATGATATGATAGGTACGTATCTCTTGTGATATCATAGATATGCTCCCTTAATGTCTACTGTTGCAGTGTTTTTATGGGACGGTTTCCCTTGGCAACGGACCCTCCTTCACCTGCACAGAAACAATGTCAAGGGAACCCTGGCTAGAGCCGGAGAACCTCCGATGCTTAAGTCAGTAATCTCGTCAATAGCCAAGAGCTTTTCTCAGTTAGTATTTGCGTACCTTTTACCGTTCCAAGTTTAGAGATTTATACAGTCTGCCAATCCTTATCTTTAGAGGATTCTTCTCCTGGGATCGCTCAGGATCCCGAGAATCTCGGGATCCGCTACCAATATCCCTGGATTTCCGTAGATCAGCATCTGTCCTCATTCCGCCACTATCTATCTCGGTTGGATCTCGACCGACTCCGGGGGAGTCTCGGCCAGGTCATGACCGACACCGGGGGAGTCTCGGCCGATGCAGGAGGACGGGTTCTCAGCCGTGCCCGACAAAATTAACTCCCTGAGGGGATCTTTACTCTATCGGTTGAATGACTTTCACACGCCCGGCCTTCAGTGGGGTGGCGCAGGCGAGGTTATCACTCTGACAGAGCGACTTTACTCGTCCTTGCTTACGCCCAACGGCCTACCTTCTGTCCTGTCGGTGTTGTCTCGGATTCTTCAGGCAGTGTCGGCGAAGCCGACCTACTCTTATACGAATCTCGGGACTTTTCCCGAGCGCGACACATTTTTTCCCAACAGTGAGCCCCCCTGCTCCTGATGTCGTCTATGGCAACAAGGAGCACGATTTTATCGGTCAGTTGGCATTAGCATCCGAGACAATGATGAGGCATTTAATGTTCTTTGAGTCGTTCTTAGCGTGCGTCGTTGCGCCTTCCAAGGTCGCACGTGCGGCCAGCCGTCAACTCGCTCCGTCCGCGTATAAGTGGCGGACGCGTGGCCACAATTTCAGCGCAGTCAATCAACAGTTGCCACGCGTCGGGCGGGGGAGACGAGGCGAACGTCGCTTCGCTTCCGCCATAATGACCCGTCTACGTGGCAGGGCTATAAAAAGCCCGGGCGGGAGGACGGTTCGAACTTTGTTTTCGCCCTCCTTCCTCCCGTCCGTGTCCGATTCCGAGCGCATTTTCGCTCTCTTCTTCCTCTCCTCCGCTGTCGCTTCTTCCTCTGTCAACCTTTCCTTGCAATCACCGTCGATTCCTTTGGTGAGTCTTTTTCTTCTCCTTTAATTAGCTTTAATGGCCGCACACGGCTCTCAAAGCCCTCGGAAGGAAATGTCAGTAGATGAGGGCGTGTCCCAACACCTCTGGGACGTCACAGACCCACCATCCCTATTGACGGAGTTCGCCGTCGGAGCTGACGCCGCATTCCGGCTTGTCAGAGAATTCGGCAGCCCTTCGGCTGAGCATCCCGCCCAGACAGGTCCATCCAGCGGTGGGACATCTCTGGTGACTCGTCCAGGGAGACCTAACCCATGGGCGGATCAGATGGAGGATGAGGAGGGAGAGGGAGAGGACGATTTAGTCATGGGCGAAGGAATGACCGTTCCATACCCTGTGACCCGAACTGCGGAGGCTTCTGGGTCGTCTTCGAAAGGGGAAGGAGACGAGCCCAGCGGTCTCGTAGCTTCTATTCTCATCGAATCCGATTTAAACCGAATCAGGGCTGGTTACCATGTACCTGATTCGGTCATCCTTCATCTCCCTCGTCCGGGTGATTTGCCCGACCATCCCCCCGCAGGGATGGTAGCAATTTTCCAAGTCTCGATGCAGTGCGGCTTGCGCCTGCCACTCCAGCCCATCGCCCGTGACTTCCTTTCTTGAGTCAAAATAGCCCCCGGCCAAATCGTCCCAAACGCGTGGAGGAACTTGTTCGGGTGTGCCGTGCTTTGGTCCGAGCTAGAGCAACCTTCTCTTACGGTCGACGAGTTCCTCTACCTGTATCAAGTCCGACCAAACCCCAACTTCCCCGGCCTCTACTTTCTAAGCGCGTGGAGAGGCAAGGGGGGATCTCTAATCACCGACCCACCTACTTCGAACAAGTTCTGGAAGGAGAGGTGGTTTTGGGCGTGCGGTCGGTGGGAGTCGGCCGACTCGTGCCCGTACGAGCCGCAAGTATCCCGCACATTCCGTAGAGCAGGTGACTCGGGGCCTCAGCTCACTGATCTTCCCTTTTCTTATTCTCCGTTTATATATTCTCTTCCACTGATCTTGACTCTACCATGTCTCGCAGATATCTCGAAGAGTAGAGGGAAGCTCGAGTCCGGGGCTTTGACTCGGATAAGAGAGTTGAGGAAGCTGAGCGCGGCGGAGCGATCTTGGAAGTTGCTCCTGCAACCCGAGCGTCTTCACCTCGCCGGCCTTGACTCGTTCGTCTCAGGTATTTCGCTCTTCCTTATATCTGTCTCCTTGGTTTTTGGTTTGCTCTCTTAACCTTATCACTCGTCCTTGCAGACCTCCCTGAAGCTCGTCCAATTTTGAGACCTGCACCAGAAAGCATGGCCGAGCCCCGACCCGCCTTGAAGCCTGTTTCCAAAGTGAAGGCCCCCCCAAGATCGACTCTGCTGTCTGGGTCCCGACCTTCGAAGCAGCAGAAGATCACGGATAAGGGGAAGGAAACGGTCGCTCCACCTGCTGCCGCGCCCGCCGTTCCCCAGGTGGTCGTCCTCTCCGACCCTGATGAGAGGGCCGAGGAAGTGGGGCCAATCCATCCAATGACTCAGGCGACACCTGAGTCGGGGCCCGCCGCTGTGGAGGTCTAGGGTCCGAGGGAGGCCCTGCGTGAAGAGTCCCCGAGAAGGGAGATGACTCAGGCGGAGTCCCCCTTCTCGAAGATTATTGCGGGTATGGTTCCTTGGGCGCTCGCCCACGGGAGCGAGAGAGACTTCGCCAACTACTACAATGCTCCGACGGCCCAGACCCTCGGGCATGCAGCGAGGCTGCTTTTTGAGGTAGAATTTTCTTCATTCTTATGTCGCTTTCTGTCTAGGTTTTCCAACATAACTCACCGTCTCTGTATTCCAGCTGGCTCCTTGCCTCGTTAAGGCAAGCTCGGAGCTGGTCGCCTCCCAGAAACTCGCGTCCGAGGCAGAGACTGCGAAGAAGATCGCGGTCGAGGCTGAGGGCCGTAGGGAGATCGCCGAGGGCCGAATCGGCATCATGACCGGTGATCTTTCTATCGCCCGGAAGATGGCCGCTGACGCCCGTGTAGCTCTCGAAGGCACGAAGGTCGACAATGCTCGCCTTACTTTGCTCCTTCAAGAGGCCGAGGAGAGGGAGCGGCGGCTTCTCCAGGTTCACGGCGAGTGCGAGGGCGCCCTTGCTCGCGCGAAGGCCAAGGCTGCCGAGCTTGTTCAGGAAGCCCAGGGAGAGACGCGTCGAGCCAAGGAGGAGCGAGACCGAGCGGTAGAGGCCTTCCTCGAATCTACCGAATTTGAGGAAGAGAGGGACCACCTTTACCAAGGTGGCTACAAGGCCTGCGTTCTGGAGATGAGGGCGGCCTTCCCTGAACTCGATCTCTCCTCTTTCGAAGTCGACAGTCCGTCCGCCGAGGCTGCCGAGGTCGACGCCGCTGAAGGAGATGCTGCCGTTGCTGTTGCCGACGAGGCCGGTCCCTCGGGCGCCTCCTAGGATTGTATTTTTCTTTTTGTAATAAAAAAAATTTTTGTAACTGACTTTCTGTAACTGGCCCGACATTGGGTACTTACATGAAATAGAACTTTTATTGAGTCGACTTCAATTACAGTATGAATGATTGTATCTTACGGGTAATAAACTTTAAGATTCTCGGCGTTCCAAGGGTGAGGCAACAGCTGCCCGTTCAGGTCTTCCAGCCGGTAGGTTCCAGGTCGGATGGTGCCTGAGACGACATAGGGGCCTTCCCAGTTCGGCCCTAATGTACCTGACCCAATTTCCTTAGTATTTGGGAAGGTCCTTCGGAGGACCATGTCCCCGGTTCGGAATCGTCGTACTTTGACTCGACGATTGTAAAACTGAGACACCTGTCTTTGTCAAGCCATCACCTTCAGTCGAGCACTTTCTCTTCTTTCTTCTAACGAATCAAGCGCGAATGAGAGGAGTTCACCGTTCTCTCGTTCATCATACAGGTTGACTCGGGCTGAACCGATACCGATCTCGACCGGTGCGACCGCTTCCGTACCATAACATAGAGAGAAGGGGGTTTCTCCCGTCGCGGTCCGTGCCGTGGTCCGATAAGCCTACAGTATATTCGGAAGTTCTTCAGCCCACGCTTCCTTTGCCTCGTCAAGTTTTGTCCGGAGATGCTGCTTTATGATTTTGTTGATCGCCTCGACCTGTCCGTTCGTCTGAGGGTGATGAGGCGAGGCGTATACATTACGAATCCCGAGGTTACCGCACATCTCGCGGAATTGTTTGTTATCGAACTGCCTGCCATTGTCTGTCACTATCGTCTGGGGTCTTCCGAACCGACATATGATATTTTTCCATACGAAACTCGTGACCCTTTGCTCGGTAATTTTCGCCAACGGTTCTGCTTCGGCCCACTTCGTGAAGTAGTCCACCGCTACCACGGCAAATTTAGTCTGGCCCTTCCCCAATGGAAAGGGCCCGATTATGTCTATTCCCCACTGCGCGAAAGGCCATGGTCCCGACATTGGAGTCAGCTCTTCGGGGGGTTGTCTCGGGATCACTGTGAACCGCTGACACTTATCGCACCTTTGGACGAATCGTTTGGAGTCATGCTGCATGGTCGGCCAGTAATATCCCTGCCGCAACACTTTGTTAGCGAGCGAGCGTCCTCCCGAATGGTTTCCACATATTCCTTCGTGTATCTCTCGTAAGATATAGTCGGCTTCTTGGGAGTCGACGCACCTTAGTAGAGGAGTATGAAAGCCTTTTTTGTACAGAATCCCATTCAAGATAGTGTAGCGCGAGGCTCGAGTTTTTAATCGCCGTGCCTCGGCGCGATCTTCTGGCAGTTCACCATTGCTAAGGTAGCGGACGAGTGGGTTGAACCAAGCGGCCGCTGGATCGATTGGAAACAGGATCGAGACCGTCGGCTCGTTTACGCTTGGTTCAGGGACATGTTCAATTGGAACTGACCGAGGTATGTCTTTCTCATCTGCTGAGGCAAGCTTTGCTAGTAGGTCAGCTTTGGAGTTGTCGGTTCTGGGTATTCGAATTATTTCACACTTCTGGAATCCGCTGATCAATTCTTTAGCCTTCTCTATGTACGCCTTTAACTGTTCTTTCCGAGTCTGATAGACGCCGGAAACTTGGTTAACAACCAGTTGTGAGTCGCTGAAAACGTTCAAATGGGTCACGCCCAGACTCGCGGCGAGTCTGAGGCCTAGTAATAAAGCTTCGTATTCTGCTGTATTGTTGGACGCTTGAAAGTCGAGTCGCAAGGCATATTGCATACAAGTTTGGTCGGGAGTTTCTAATACTACCCCTGCCCCGCTTGCCTTCGAGTTGGATGATTCGTCGACAAATAGCTTCCAGGGTGTCGGCTCGATAGAGGAGGAACCCTCGGGTACATTAATTCCCTCTGGTTCGGGCAGATTATCGGGATTAGGAACCACTTCGACAAGGAAATCGGCGACGGCCTGTCCTTTTAAAGCAGCCCTGGGCCGGTAATGTATGTCAAATTCACTTAATTCGACTGCCCATTTTGTAAGTCGGCCAGAGGCTTCCGGCTTTTGAAGAATCTGGTGGAGTGGTAGGTCGGTCACAACGGCGATGGTGTGGGCCTGAAAATATGGCCGAAGGCGTCGTGATGAAACTACTAGGGTGAAGGCTACTTTCTCAAGCTGAGGATACCTTGTCTCGGCGGGCAGCAAGGCTTTGCTAACGTAGTAGACTGACAGCTGCTTCCCTTGACTCTTGCGTATTAACGCTGAGCTTACCGCGGCTTCAGACACGGCCAAATACAACAATAACACTTCACCAGGCTCGGGCTTAGATAACAGCGGTGGAGATCCGAGGTAAACCTTCAGTTCTCGAAACGCTCTCTCACATTCCTCCGTCCACATCATAGTCTGTCGTCCCTTCAATTGCTTGAAGAACGGGAGACACTTGTCTGTGGCTCGGGAAAGGAAGCGATTGAGCGCGGCCACTCTTCCTGTTAACCGTTGAACATCTTTGATAGTTTTGGGAGACTCCATTTCGAGTAAGGCTTTGATCTTCTCGGGATTTGCTTCGATTCCTCGCTGACTAACAAGGAAACCGAGGAACTTTCCCGAGCTCACGCCAAACGCGCACTTGCTAGGGTTCAGCTTCATCTTATACTTACGCAGAATTAAAAACATTTCTTCCAAGTCCTTCTCATGGTCGGACGCCTGTTTACTTTTGACGAGCATATCATCAATATAAACTTCCATCGTTCGGCCAATTTGCCGGGAGAACATTTTGTTCACCAACCGCTGATACGTCGCTCCGGCATTCTTTAACCCAAACGGCATCACTCGGTTTGATTTATCATTTTCATGCATTACAATTTGATTATAGCCTGAATAGGCGTCCATAAAGCTTAGCAGTTCATGACCCGCTGTACTATCAACCAACTGATCGATACAAGGAAGAGGGAAGCTATCCTTGGGGCAGGCTTTGTTTAGGTCCGTATAGTCTATACAGACTCGCCACTTCCCATTGGCTTTCTTCACTAGTACGACATTAGCTACCCATTCCGGATAGTATACCTCTTCGATAAACTTGGCTTTAAGAAGCTTGCCGACCTCCTTTCCTATGATAGTGTACCTCTCCGGGCCGAGAGGTCGACGTTTCTGTTGGATGGGCCTGTAGGTTGGGTCGATGTTGAGTCGGTGCGTCATGACTGAGGAATCGATCCCAGGCATGTCTTCATGACTCCAGGCGAAGACATCGGCATACCTCCGAAGCAAAGTGATTATTCGTTCTCTAAGAGGCAGGCTCAAGGATGAGCCGATTCGGACTACTTTTGAAACGTCCGTCTTGGTTAACGGCACCGAGATGAGTTCTTCCATCGGTTCTCCCCGCTCGTGCAACTCGATACGGGGGTCCAGTGATTCGATTATTGAAATTTCTGCCGGGACTTTTACTGCGGTGGCGTAGCACTTCCTAGACTCTTTCTGGTCTCCTTTCACTACCCCTACTCCCGACTCAGTCGGGAATTTCATGGAGAGGTGGTAGGTAGACACTATGGCCTGAAGGAGACTGAGAGACGGTCGGCCGAGGATGGCGTTGTACACTGAAGGTTGTTCCACGACCAGGAAGTCGACCATCCCGGTCCTCTGATGGGGCGCGGTTCCCGCGGTGAGCGGCAGCGAGACGATTCCTTCTGGGAGTACCTGTCCGCCCGAGAAGCCGATGAGCGAGGTTCGGACAGGCTGTAGTACCGACCGACCTACCCCCATTTTATCGAACGCTTGGGCGAATAGGACGTCTGCTGATGATCCTGTGTCCACCAGTATCCGGAACACTTTCCTATTCGCGATGGTGAGGGTGACTACAAGCGCATCATCGTGAGGATGATGAATGCCTCGAGCATCTTCTTCAGTGAACGAGATGCAATACTTCTCTCATTTTTTCTCTTTGGGAGGTCGGGATAGCAGGAGAACCTCGGACTCGGGGCAGTCGAGGCTTCTGGCATGATTTTTTCGGGCGTTATTCGAGTCCCCGCCGCCTCGATGACCCCCGACGATCGTTCGAATTTCTTCCTGGGGCCGCTCTCCACTTGGTCCCGCGACGGCGTCGGTCCCAGCCGTATGTTCTCTTAGCCGGCCTTCCTTAATCAGCCGCTCAATCTCGTCCTTCAAATGATAACAGTCACTCGTGTTGTGACTGTGATCGCGATGGTAGTGGCAATATTTATCCTTGTTCCGACAACCAGGATTTTCTCGTATTTTCCGAGGCCAGTTGACAAAGCTCTCGGTTTTGATCTCCATCAGCACTTGTTCAGGAGATTTGTTCAGGGGGGTGTATGCAGAGAATTTCCTGTCGGGTCGCTTCCCTGGCCTGCTGTCGTCTTGGCCCCGGTCGTCTTTTCGCTTTTTCCCTCCGACCGAGTCGGCTTCCTTTTTGGCCGACTCTTTTGCCGATGGTTTCGTATTCTGAATTTTCTCTCTTAGGAGTCGCGTCTCCTCCGCATCGGCGTACTTGTCTGACCGAACCATAAACTCGCCCAAAGTATCGGGCGGGTTTTTGTCCAGTGACGCCAAAAAAGGCTTGTCTCTAACTCCCTGCATGAGAGCTTTGAGTGCTGTCTCCTCAGAATGTTTTCGAACTTGGAAAGACTCGAAATTGAAGCGTTTAATGTAGTCTTTGAGTAATTCTCCTTTCCTCTGAACTATGTTGTTCAGATGCGCGGGAGGCTTCAGTTTCTTCTTCCCGCCAATGAAATTGCTGAGGAAGGCATCGCTGAGTTCGGCGAACGACTTTATCGACCCGGGTTTCAGTTGCTTAAACCAAAGTCGGGCAATGTCCGTCAAAGTCAGAGAAAACGCTCGGCACATAACGGCATCCGAGGCGTCGTGCAATTCCATGTAAGTCCTGAAGCATTCAAGATGCTCTGTCGGATCGGTCTTCCCGGAAAATGGAATAATCTGGGGTAAGCGGAACCTTTCCGGCAACCGGGCCCGCATTACCTCGTCCACGAACGGAGAGGCTTTTTCTTCGTGTTTGGTCGGATCTGAGTTCCGACCGTGCTTTATATCTGCCATTTCCTTTGCCATCTTCTCTCGGACTTCGTTTTTGAAGTCTTGCATGTCAGCCTTCAAGGGTTCGGCGCTCTCTGCCGTTTCTTCAGCGTCTGCAGGTAGCCGACTGCGCCTCCTCTGATCTATTCTATGCCTCAGGTCAGAGGGAGGCAGAACGGCTGTTGCCGAACGAGCGGGTGCCGGGTGACTTGGTTCTCGGGGCTGACTTGGTCGTCTAGGAGACCGTGGCGCGGGTGGCTGCGCTACAGACGCTGGTGGATGAGCTGGCGTCGACTCTTGGCGCTGCATCTGCTGGTTGCACAGTTGTTCCAGCATGTGTTTCATGGCAGTCATCTCGGAACGCATTTCCTGAACCTCACGATCCAGGTATGCGTTCCCTTGGTTGGGCTGGCTTGTAGTCGCAGGTGGTGCTGCCGGGGGAGCTCCTTGAGCGACGCTAGCGACGGCTTCCCTTACTTCATCTGGGTCCGTCCTTCTTGTTCTTGCCATTTGAATGGTTGGAGAAAGCGGCTTTTTGTCCGTTTCCCACAGACGGCGCCAAACTGTTGCAGTGTTTTTATGGGACGGTTTCCCTTGGCGACGGACCCTCCTTCACCTGCACAGAAACAATGTCAAGGGAACCCTGGCTAGAGCCGGGGAACCTCCGATGCTTAAGTCAGTAATCTCGTCAATAGCCAAGAGCTTTTCTCAGTTAGTATTTGCGTACCTTTTACCGTTCCAAGCTTAGAGATTTATACAGTCTGTCAATCCTTATCTTCAGAGGATTCTTCTCCTGGGATCGCTCAGGATCCCGAGAATCTCGGGATCCGCTACCAATATCCCTGGATTTCCGTAAATCAGCATCTGTCCTCGTTCCGCCACTATCTATCTCGGTCGGATCTCGACCGACTCCGGGAGAGTCTCGGCCAGGTCATGACCGATACCGGGGGAGTCTCGGCCGATGCAGGAGGACGGGTTCTCAGCCGTGCCCGACAGAATTAACTCCCTGAGGGGATCTTTACTCTATCGGTTGAATGGCTTTCACACGCCCGGTCTTCAGTGGGGTGGCGCAGGCGAGGTTATCACTCTGACAGAGCGACTTTACTCGTCCTTGCTTACGCCCAACGACCTACCTTCTGTCCTGTCGGTGTTGTCTCGGATTCTTCAGGCAGTGTCGGCGAAGCCGACCTACTCTTATACGAATCTCGGAACTTTTCCCGAGCACGACACATTTTTTCCCAACATCTACATTGAGGTATGTGTGGTGGATCAGGACCATCGAAATATTGGATCATATCATTTGTGGGCGATGGATAGAAATAAATACGAAAAACGATGTCTGTAGGTACTTTAAAATTTGGTCGGTAATGTTATGATAGATGGGCATAAAACACGAAGGGGAGGGAATAGATTCTGTAATTGTTAAACTATTGTCAATGAAGGCAAAGCTCAATGGATGGACGGTCCTGATCGACCTGATACTCTTTCAAGTGGACCGTGAAAGGTGAGACTATGATAGTCCGCTATAGAAGGTTATGTGGCACCATTCACCACCAAATATCGGGTGTGAACGGGACAACGGACGTGGTCTATCATTTTAGGATCAAATATGAGAACGACTCCGCAAATACTGAAATCTAATGTATCATGTTCCTTTTTCTGTTTTGAAAGTGTCGGATCCGTGTCGGTGGATCCCTGACTGTGGGCCCCACCGTGATGTATGTGCCTTACATCTGTACTGTCCATCCGTTTCAACAGCTCGTTTTAGGGTGGGCTCATTAAAAATGAAGTAGATCCAAGTCTCAGGTGGACCACACAATAGGAAACAATGGTGATTGAATACCCACCATTAAAAGCTTATCGGGGGCCACCGGAGTGTTTATTTTCCATCAAAATTGTTGATAAGGTCACAAAGACCTAGATGAAGGGACCAAACAAATATCAGCTTGATCCAAAACATTTGTGGCCCACAGGAAGTTTTTAATGGTCAACCACCACTGTTTCCTGGGCCACACTTGCAGAGACAATTGAGGGGGGACGATGACCATTGATTACATCCGGGCCCACCCGAATTTCAGAATGGCATGGACTCTCACGATATCACTTCATCTGTTGAGGACAAGTTAGATGAATGAATTGAAAGGCTAATACACAACATGGTGATACCCCAACAAATCAAACTATTCCTTATGGTGTGGCCCACCTGAGTTTTGGACCAGCTCGCTTTTTAGGTTTAGGGCTAAACAAGGGAGCAAGCATATTATGCATGGGATGGATGTCATACATACAAAGCAGAGCAAGCAGAACTCAAAAGGCAGGATCGTTTCGACGTGGGGTTGTGTATCGTTCAGCTCAGCTAACTTGCTGGAGACAAGATCTAACCAGCGTTCTTTGTTGTACTGCGGGATTTGGTAAATAATCGTATGCCTTGCTAGGTATCCATGGGTCACTTTCACTCACGTGGAATAAAATAATTAATGTGTAAAAAATTCAACCCGTCCATCACCTACAACACCCCTTATGGGGCCTTCATTTGATTTTTAGGATGGACCTAAAGCTTCTAAATTCATGTGCTATGGGATACCTAAGTTTTAGGATACTTTTTTTTTTTTTTTTTTTTTTATTGGGTTAATTTTTCATCCTTATAAGGTACATCATGAATGGATTGGATTATAGATAAACACTATGGTGGGTCCCACATGAAATTAGCGGAGGTTTCATACTAACTATTTTTTGTAGTGTAGCCTACTTAAGTTTTGGATGATCATGATTCTTGTGATCAATAGTTAGAACGAAGTAGCATACATGATGGATGGGGTGGATCTTGTGAAAGCTCCACCTACTGGCTTTCAGTTTGCTAAGGTAAACTCAGTAGGAACCCACACGAGTTAAATGTAGCACATCCCTTTCTTAAATTTGAATTTGATCTGCACCATCGAAGAGTACGCTAACCATCTCTAATTGTGTGGTTACACTACCACCGAGGAAATGTAAGGTGACCTAGAATGATCGATTCAGTCACAGGCCCTATTAATGTTAGAGAAACGTGAAGCATGTATGAAAGTTGTTTAGTTAGAGTATATTTGACCATAGTCATTGATGACAGCGACACCTGTTACCTTTCATGATGTTCATATGTGGTGGGATTTGATCCGCATCATGTGCTGCTGTACTGTTTAAGATAGCCCAACTAATTACATATTAGGCCTGACAGCTTTCAAATTGCTTTTGGTGGCTCTCCCTCTTTGACAGTGGTACATGGCCTAATCAAAACCCAATACATCCCAACAAGACCCTACTCTATCAAGCAATACGCACCTCTCTCATACCATGTGTTGTTGTCAAAGATGGCCCAACTAATTACATACTTGACCTAACAACTTACAAACTGCTTTTTTTAGCTCTCCATTTCTGACAGTCGTGCTTGGCCCAATCAAATCTCACTACCTCCCAGCGCAGGTTGCACGAGCAATGCACACCTCTCTAACAGTAGCATGGGTCCCATCAAATCTATCGCTTCGAGTCAATAGGGACACGGGTAGTAGCAGGGTCATCACGCGCATCCCCAACCTAGCTAGGTCTATCGCACCAACATGAAACTAGGTACAACATAAGCACCACCAAAATAGCAGGGCCCATCTAAGTTCCTCAGGCACCAAAAAAAAAAACAGGTGGGGCTCGTGAGTCGTATATGTGTCTAGAGTCAGAGGTTGTCCATCAATCCCAACAGTGTGGTCCACACAATAAGCAACCTGGTCTGGATTTTTGTGCCAGGCCATGTTCGTATGGATGCCCTACACAGCTGGCATCTGCTAGGGGTAAGACCTGGTTGGACAATAAGTAAGAAACTAATGCATATATGCAGTGAATATTACATTTCATGCATGGCCATCCTTCATGGTGATGCATCACTACTGTAGAAAATTTAAACTGTGAAAAAGGTGGGCCACAACATGAAGATCACGCCAAATCCGCTCATCAGGTAATTAAGTCACTTGACCTAATGTACTGATATGGCCCACCTAGTAAGTATGTAGGTCTGTTTAAAAGCAAATAAACATGTGACAAGTAGCTGAATAAATGGGTGGTGGTGAAAATTCATACGCACGTGCATCTTGTGGCTAAAAAAATTCGTTACTGGAAATAGATCGTGCAAACGACTGTAGGCGATCAGTTCTCTTAAAATAGTTGTTTTTATGGAAAATGTTGAAAAGTATCGATTGATTGCATCGTGAGGCTGTCGGTATTGGATAAGTTCATACTTTTGTTTTCTCCATGGGTAGTGCTTCCCCATTCATATCATATTTAAGTGAGAGCCGATTCTATGGGCGAAAACTTTGATACTCTGGCAGAGGGGGATGGTTGATGCTCTGAAACTTAGCAACTAATAATTAGAATTGAACATGTATCAAACTAAACTATCTAAATTATAGTTTCTAGTTTAAATAGATTGTCAATATATTAAAAATATTGACTTTGTAATTGGTGAACATACATTGTATGGTTAAAAAATGATAAATATGCAATGGTTTTGGTGCGTTGTTCTTGCCAACGTATCATATATTTCCCCATTCTTCTTGCTGCAGGAAACTGCAATCAGGGAATAACCATGACTGGATAATCACATTTAAAACCTGTTTGGATTGAGAATTACAAAGTAATGTGATGGAAAAGTGTAAAGATTACAAATTTAATAAAATTATAATGATAGTATTTTTCTATTACTTTAACATCAAAACATTTAATCCAGACATTGATGTATATGTTTAGATTTCATATTTTCACAATAATGCGATTGAAACTTATTTCTTAAGAACATCTGTTCACTGCATTTGTTTTCGGAGTAGTAAAATTGTTATGATGGCACTTTTTCATTGCATTATTGTAGTAATTTTCAATTCAAATAGATCCTTATGCAATTAAGACTATGTAAATGGACCATAAGATTAAAGTAGACTTACTGCCCTTTATTTGACTGGTGTAGATAACTTAATTTGAATGAGTGGTTGATTTCTATTTCCCTTTGAAATCGTTTGACTTATAATTTTTATTGATCTAATCCTAACCCGTGTAGACCTAGACCTGTACAGATTCCTCTTTACTTGAATGTTTGAACTTTTGTGTGGGATGTGAAATTATTATGTGATCGTTCTGCATTAGTCTGATCTAAGCCAGAATTCTTACATATTATATTTAAATTTCATGTCCTGCATCAAGTCATTAATCAGAAATCACATGTGATTGATTGTTATACTTGTCCCGACGCATCTATGTGGATTAATAAAATACTGCTATGCGTACATTAGGTATGAAAGACTGATGAAATCCTACTCATGTTTCGCAGATATTTTTCGCCCGATATTCTTCGGCACTGCGTCACTTGTTAAACGCAAGAATGCTCAAAGTTGTACGTACGTTCGAACAGAACTACTCAAAGTTGTACATACATTCACAGACAAGACACTCTAACAAGAGACACATAGTCCTCATAAAAGCGACACGTGTGGTTAAAGTAGTGTACTTGAGAAACTTATAAAGATCCATTAAATTAGGAAGCCTATAACAATCCAAATATACTTGGCAAGTTCTTCTCATACAATCCGATCAAAATGGATAACATCTCTAGATACAGTCAAAATTTTCACTATGACTATAAAGGTTCGAGAAGCTGATTCTTCCTAAAATGAAAGGAAATCAAAGAACGCAATGATAAATTGGAGTTATACTAAGATCGCCTGATCTTGTAACTTGAAGGATTTTATAACTAGGGTGGTAAATAGATCTTGATACAGATGAGTATCTTCCCAAACCTATATAAGGAGTACATGAAGAAGAGCTATAGGTCATCACCAAACACAATCTCTTTACACAATGTAACATTGTTTATCTTAATTCTAGCTTTTAGTTTCTTCATTTTTATCTAACCTCACTATAGAACGTTTGGAGTTTAAGATTGCTTAAATTGATTTTGTACAACACCATTACTATAGTACAATCAGGAGTAGTATAAATATCAATGACCCATCATTGTCGAATCCCCACTCAACCAAGTTCTTATTTGGAAGATCACACTCCGATTACATCCTGTTGACCATCTTCCTTGATTGTTTGTCTATACATGCAATCGCATGTATTTATCTTTTATTCATTTTTCTGCTTATTTTGGTTTTTATTGATTGTATTAAGCTTCAATATAAATCAATAAAATTAGCATTTTAATTTTTAGTTTTAATTCTTTTTATCAATTATTATATTATTGAAAAACCTAAAGCCCCTGGTCATTGATTAAAAGAAAAGCCATCAATTTAATTTAAAAATACTCCATTCAAAGGGACTAACCCTCCCCTTTTAAAATCTCTTGATAGTTATAGCGGTGATGGTTGGACAATCAAGTCAACGTTCACAGGTCTAACCATATGTCTAATTCAACACATGGGGTTGCAAGCGCTCAAATAAAATTAAATTGAGTATGACTAATTTAACACACCAATACTATCCTAATGGAATACATTTCATTGAATATGGCCATTCGGCAACAGGTCTAGCCTCATGTTTGATTGAATAGCAACACTGGTACTCTGATACATTGCTGGGCCATTGAAAAATAATAAATGGTCCATATTTGCAGTGGTTGTGATTGTTTAATTTGCCTAGTGTTTCCTTCACTTTAAATGGTATATTTTGATCTACATATGTGCTGCATGTGCAGTTTCTGACAGAAAGTGTATCAATTATCGCAATCTGCGCGAGTATTAAATAACTCACGTTTGTCGATTGGAGTCGCCAATTGGAAACTTTGATGCTCTGTACAAATAGCGTGCATTAACTCAAGTTAAGCATCCATAGCGTTGGCCCTCATTTAGATGGATGATAAACTAAAATCTACATTGATTTGAGTTTACTAACTCAGTGATTGGTGAAGATGGTGGACGGTTGTAGTGGAAAGGATTCAATGTCTAAATTCAACAAACAAATATACATTAACTAGACATCAGGTTCGTTCATTCCTTCTAATTGTAAGCTGAAGGCCAACCTATGTTCTGTCTCACGATTTGGACGGTTTAATTTTAGTTATTCTATAGTTCGTGTTCAATTTCTAAGTGCCTGCGTAGCAACCATTACATGTTGCCAGAGTATCATTTAATTACCCTTTGAAAAAGAGTCCGGTAATTGGTCTGTTTCACACTCCTCCCAAACAATCTCTTCGGCCTTTTGAACGTGATCCAGGTGATGATTTATCGTCGGTGATCCAGACTGCCGACCTGATGGCCCCACCATGATGGGACATGTCTCCAAAACTCCCAGATTTGAAAATACTAACCGCTGGAGCCTATGAATAAACAAAAGCATATTAAACGGTCACATTTAATATACATATATATATATATATATATATATATGGCCAAAGATCTAACAGTAAGGTTAACATCCCAACCGTTTGGTAAACATACAACAGCAAGTTGTACGTACGGTGTTGATCTTGCCCTATGATTCAATTGTTTGGATAGATGTGACTTGGGTCACTTTATCTATCTGGTTTGGTAGTCAGCTAACGATTCCTATCTGGAACAGGTGAGAATTGGGAGATGTGATGAGTTGCTCAACTAATCTCTAATCTTAGGTGAGATGTATAGAATCGATTACACGCCATAGCCTGTACCAACACACACCTAACTCAATGGAGAGGAATTATAGGATACTCGGACCCTCACTTTTAGCTATATACTTTGGGTTTCCACTTTTGACAAATGGGTGGCTTGGCTTGCAATCCTGACCATTGGTCCGTGGCATCTCATTATGGCGTTGTATTGTGCTTGCCGACTGCCTATTATTTATTGGGAATAAAGTCCAAGGGATAGTTATAGATTTGCTTGGGGATTATATGGAGAAGAGAAAATGAGAGAGAAGGATAAAAGGTTCGTATTCAATATCCTCTCGGAGGGGATTCTATTCCTTTTGTGGCTGTGTCATTCTAAAATATGACACAAATGGATCGGACCGAACCATCCACATCACTATTTCTAATAGTGAGTCCGCTATGATAAAGGAAAAAAAAAAGATCATAATGTTTTGAGCTATTCTAGTGATATGATTGGTGGCACACAAATGACCACTAAAAAACAAAACTCAGCAATATCGGTTGTTAAGGGCGTGTTTGATGGCAAATTACTTTACTCTACATAAGCTACTTATAACTCAAATAGTTTATATTACAACCAGATCCATATCGCAACTGGCAGACTGAGTGGGGATACCTCGTTTCAACACTTGAGGTCTTGGTATCGCTCCGTACTGGGGGTGGCTAATATGGACCGTGTGTACTGAGATGAAAGTGTATTAACAAGTTAACCCAAACAAAAATTTCATAAAAATAATAAAAAACAAAGTAGTTTATATTGGTTTTCACTTATTCATTAGGAAAGTATGTTTTTCCCTCACTGCAATATTAATATTCACCATTCATATTGGCCAACCTTTGATGTTATATCATTCTTTCCATTGGGCCCATACTGGCCCTGTCTTCAATATGAACTGTCCATCATGTAGAGCCAACCTTCAATGTGAAGGGATTGGAACACATACGTCAAAATGGCCCATGTGTCAGGGAAACACTGGCTATGGTGTTACATGGTAACAGCTAATCTGCTCCCTTCAGTCTGCAGGCCATGGTGGACCCATTAATCATCCATTAAATTGAACTCAAACAGGGTCCACTGGATGAGCCGTTCCAATCATACCCATTGGGACATCTGTTTACATAGGGTTACCCTTGGATATATTTATAATAGTTGGTTGGATAGTCTTAACATGGAGGAAACGGATTAGGTTGATGTGGGGCCCACCATGATGTTTGTGTTTTATCTACACTGTCCATCTATTTTGCCAATTCATTTTAGGACATGAGTTTATGGACCTTAAAGAAGGTTTCAAACATGGGTGTCATTATCCCCGCTGTTTAAGCAGCGTGGCCCACTTTGAGCTTTGGATTTGCTTTAAGTTTGGGCTCATGCCCTAAAATGAGTTAGCGAAAGGGATGAACGGCATGGTAGAAAACACATACATTACAGTGGGCCCTACAGCACCACCTGTCCATGATGGGGTCACCTCCTAATCCCCATTCAGTGGATTACGCACGGATAGAGTTTTGATGAGGATAAGCCCACCAAAAACCTATCATAGAATGCTGGTAAATTAAAGATCTGAAGGGAGTGACATTTTTTAGAGTTTATATTGTAGGTAAACTTTATCTATAGCAAGGAGTTGAGCACTGTTGCTGGCTGGATCTGCCCCCTCTTAACTCTGACTGTGGTTGCAGAATTTAATTTGACAGCAGGTTATTGCCCTCTGAATACCCAGCAACTTTTAAATGAAGGTAGATTATGTGGTGACCTCAACGCCACCCAATTAGGTGGTGTTGGGCACTATAGGACCCTTGAGATTTATGTGTTTTATATCAACTCCGTGCATCTATTTTGTCAGCTCATTTTAAAGCATGAGCTATAAAATAAAGTAGATCTACTTGTACCAAATTATTCAACCTTGCAAAATTTTACAAGGATGATATGTTGAAAGAATATGAAAATTTGGATAACTCATGCGTCTTGGTGTGATATTGAAACAGTTCTCTGTTGCTATAATATACAGAGTTTTAATTCAGACAGTGCTCCATTACTAGTTGATTTCAAGTTATTTTAAGATTAATGTCCTAGCACAAAAGGACATAGGAAAGACATCTTAAGTACTATAATCATCGGTGATAGAAAGCCTTTATCTTTGCCTCGGCGTGCATTAAATTAGAAATTGCACAAGTAATGGAAGCATCTTTTATATATATGGTAAACGTAAGTAGAGATCATTGAATTGTGGTGAAGTGGATCTTTCATCACTTGAAGAGTATTTCTAAGATACTTATTTGTTATAGTTATCAAAATTTAGAGTTAGTTGGCTTTGTAGATTCTAAGTATGTAAAAAATTGAGATGAAAGAAGCCCTATCACACTACATTTTCTCTTTGGCTATAGTACAAGTAGTTAAATGTCGATATCGTAGTTAAGGGTAGCTTCATTTACTATGAAAGTGGAGTACATTTTAGCAGTTAGTGGTGACTTTGACATCTCCATTTGTTTATGACCATAGCGAGCTGTCGAACAAAGTGCCAACTATTATAGTAATCTGTGTGGTGAGCATTTATGATGGTTTGATAAGTATGAAATCGTTGTATCACTATAATATAAAAATGTTGGGCCTCTCAGAATTCTTGAAGAATAGCTTAAACCTATCATAAAATGGCTGACAAATCTTGTGCATGACTATTTCTAGTCTCAAAGTGATGCAGTTATTAAAGATGTACATCAATCTATCAATCCCTTCCTACAAGACTTAGATCTAACAATTCTAACTAAAAATAGAAATTACGAAAGTAATGGCATGACGAGCATCATTGAAAAGCATGAAAACAGATATTAATTTTTACAATAAGATTAGCAAGTTGAAAGGATGATATTAAAAATAGTTGATGGTTAGAAACCATATAATGCAAGTGAATAACGTGCATTTAATGTAGATAGTCGATATACACAAGGGATCATCGATATTATATGTGAATTGGTGTTTATTGACAATTCTCACTGCTTAACCTTTTATAAAAACAAAAACAAAAATAAAAATAAAAATTAAAAAGAAGAAGAAGAATAAACCCTCACATTTCATATGAGACCACTATACTATCCATCATTCATACACCAAAGTCTATTCAATTTTACAAACTCTACCATTCATACAATAGAAAAAATAAAAAATAAAAATAAAAACAACTTTAAAAGAAGTGAAACCACTAAATCATTGGAATAGTGTGGTGTCCATTCATACAACTTCCAACAGTCGGAGAAGCATCGGCTTTTGGTGTGGTCTACCCTAAAATATATATATATATATATATATATATATATATATATATATATATATATATATATATATAAAAGGCCAAGTGGCCTCTTGTCACAAGGGCCCTACCTTTTAAACCAATCCCACACTGTGGCTCATTGGATTTTCAAGGATAGCTTTAGCTCTTTATTGTTGCCCCCTCCTATGGAAAAAAAAAAAAAAAAAACCAATAAAGAGAAAGAAGAAAAAGGCAAAATGACAGTTCTCACTATGTACCCACTAATTAAACCCCCACATGACACTATATGAGGCTCACTGGATAGTCTTGTAAAAGATCGAACTTGTCCACATGAAAGATGTTTTAATTTTAGCTATTGGACAAACTTTGAGGGAAAAACTCATAACATATTGACCACAACATTATAAAATTAATGTATAGTATTCATGTAGTTGTGTGCCATAGATAGCTTTAATTTTTTTAAAAATAATTCTACCATGAGTTCACGAGTATTCAATTAAAGTGAATGGATTAAATCAACCGAAAAGTAACTTTAATCATTGATTTAGTGGACCTCATAACTCATTCTTAAACGACCATCTTAACTTTTATGACATTAATGACATTTTCATCCTTTAAAAATATAAAAAGTGCGTCAGATGCCAAAACATTAATGACTTTAGATTCTAAAGTCAATTCCTTCGTGACATCATAATTAGATGTTATTTTAATTAATAACTCTAAATAGATGGGCATCTTAAACAAGCCACTTACGTTACAGTGGTCCCCATAGCACCTAATACCACCCAGCTGGTGTTGGCCCCCAACCCAAACCGCTTACCTAAGCAACATGTTTTGGGTGATGCCATTTATGACAGCAGCCGGCCATCAATCAAATCTTAACAAGTCGGGGGAATGAAAGCTCTCACGTCCCCATTCCCTGAATCCATAATTGTGAGGTTCATCGTGATACACGTGCCTTACATCCACACCGTCCATCTATTTTAAAAACGTATTTTAATGCATGATTCCAATAATAATAAAAAAACCTACATCTTAAGTTAACCAAAATCTAGGTATCAGTCGTCATTGAAGACCCACCATTAAAAACTTCTTGAGGACTGTCAGGATGTTTATTTTCCATCCAACCTGTTGATGAGGCCATACACCTATATGAAAGCACTACAAAAATATAAGCTTGATCCAAAACTTTTATCTACCATTTTCTTGGTGCGGTCATGTTTGAGTTCATACCTTAAAATGATTTATCAAAATAGACTGCGTTGGTTTAAGGAATATACATAATGGTGGGATCCACATACCCAAACCACGTCCCACCATGGGACCGGCCATGATGGTGCAGCGGACAAGACAAGCACTAAAACTTTCGAGCGAATATGGTCGAGGAAAATATCTGGCCACCACCATTTTGGACGACAGGCAAGTGGCCCATGTGAGCTCTAAATCTCAACGGCTGACGTTATTTCGGTTATTATTCTACCTCGGGAAGCTGTGCCAGGTTGCGTGCCAACAACGTGTGGACGGTGTCAAAGGAAGGGCCAAAAAGCTCATTTCCGTGTTACATGCATCAGCACTGGTCAGAATCTGAAAATAGACTCTTCCTTCCGATAATGACCCTTGTGGGGCCCACTTCCTGAAAACACGTCTAATTCCACACGCAAAAAGCACCGTGTAACGGAATGGCAACTTAATTTTAACATTGCTTTGTTTGGTTATTCACATTTTCCGTTCCTGTCATTTTCTTTCCTTTACGTCTGGTGGGCCCCACTGCAAGAACATGTCCGTAAAAAAGAAATTGTATGATTCTTTGCCGCATCTTTCACAGTATATATTGATCTGTTGAATCCCCACCGTAGGAACATTTTCGACCAATATGAATACCAGATTGGAAGATCCCAGCCACTAATATTAGGAAATTTTCCATTGGACATGGAACATTGTTTTATTTATCTTTTTAATCGTTAATCTGCACGGCTTAAATCAAATGGTTAAGATTTTCCAATCATGTATGGTTTTGAGACATAAGTCCATGCGTGAATGGGTCACAACAAATCAATTATCTAGATAAATGGAAGCGGATTGCGTGGTGTTCCGCACACCACCGACCTCACTGCTGTGTTGACGTCACTAAGTTCTGGGGGTCCCATCATGAGATATGAGTTATATCCAAGCCATCCATCCACTTGGCGATTTCGTCTTAAGGCTCGAGCTGGAAAATAAGAGAGATCCAAAGATCAACTGGACCATACTGCAAAAAGCAGTGTTAGACTGAAAGTCTACCATTGAAACCATTTTGGGGGTTACAGAAATTTTGGATCAATATGATATTTTATTTTTATCTTAATATAGGTATGTGTGACTTTATGAGCAGATTGAATAAAAAATAAAAGTTATGGTGGGCCCTACAAACGTTTTAACAGTGATAATCAATGTCTTGCTGTTATTTGTGGTCCGCTTGAGCTTTAGATATGGTTCATTTTTAAGAAGAAGCTCTAAAATTATCTCTCCAAATGGATGAACGGTGTTGATATAATAAATTTGAGCACCGGGAGCCTTGACACATACTCACACCAGCTAAGTTGGTGGTGTGTGTTACACCAGCCAATCCGCTTCCTGTGTATGCGGACGTGGATCGGGTGCTATTGGCAACAAAACCAGCAGCAATGTGTTCGGCGATGTGGGGCCAACTTAATATATGTTATCAGGATCTGCTCTATTTTTTGGCTCGGGCCATAAAATTAGTTGACAAAATAGATGGACAGCATAGATATGACAAAATAGATGGACAGCATAGATAAAACACATATATTATGGTTGGACATAAGGAGTTTTTCAAGTGTTGAAAATAAGTGGTTATTTTTTTAAAAAAATATATATTTAAAAAAATTTTGAATTTTTAAAATTTTACGAATTTTCTACTAAAACACTTTTTGAAAATTTTAAATTAAAAAGTGTAGTGTGTGTGCTTTGTCTCACATCGAAAATGTGAAGAAATTTTTTGTGATTTATATGAGATCTTGTGAAGAGTATTTTTACTTGGAGTTTTTGGAGGAGATAATACTCGGGTCACGTGTTTTAGTGTGTAGTGCGCGCTCAGGCACGGGCATGAACGTGGGCAGTATGGCTGTATTGGTGCTAGATGGTGCACTTTGCATTTCAATAGCGTATTTTATACATGATTCAGCCTAATGAAATAATTTTTCGATTTATTTTTATATTTTCAGTGTATCCAAGTATCAATTCCTAACAATCTTAAAGCGTGATTTCATGGACACCGAAAGTGTTGCTTCGGTCAAATTGATGAACCAAGATCTGATCCAATTGGACCGATTTGATGGTTCAAATTTCACTAGATAGCATGATAAGCTGAAATTCCTGATGACCTCTCTGAAGATCTTCTATATCCTGGACCCGACTTTTCAGCCTCTGCCTAAAGCAAATGATACTGACACTCCAGAACATGTTACTGCTAAGATCAAGCGACAAGAAAATGAAACTACTGTGTCGTGGTCACATCCTCAATGCTCTCTCTGATCGGTTGTAAGATTTGTACACGGAGACCACATCAGCGAAAGAAATTTGGAGTGCGCTGGAATACAAGTATAAGGCTGAAGAGGAGGTATACAGAAATTTCTAATTACCAGGTATTTCGACTTCACGATAATAGACAATCTATCACTGTTTACCCAAATTCAAAAACTGCAGCTTATTGTAAACAAAATAAAAGTCATAAAGATTGATCTTCCTGAATCCTTTTAAATCGGATCTATAATCGCAAAATTACCTCCAAATTAGAAATACTACAGAAAGAAACTATTGTGATTTCATCTTAAGGCTTAAGCAAAAAAAAAAAAAGACAGATCCAAAGATCAACTGGACCATACTGTAAAGAGCAGTGTTAGACTGATCGTCTACCACTGAAACCATTTTGGGGGTCATAGAAATTTTGGATCAATATGATATTTGATTTTCCTCTTAATATAGGTCTGTGTGACCTTATGGACAGATTGAATGAAAAATAAAAGTTAGGTCGGCCCTAAAAATGTTTTAATGGTGATAATCATTGTAACCACTAATATTTGTGGTGTGGTCAGCTTGAGCTTTGGATATGACTCATTTTTAGGAAGAAGATCTAAAATTATCTCTCCAAATGGATGAACGGTGTTGATATAATAAATACGTCATCGTTGAGCTCATATAGCTTTGATCTTCAAATTGGAGCACCTGGAGAGCATGGACACGTACCCACACCAGCTAAGTTGGTGGCGTGTGCTACACCAGCCAATCTGCTTCCTGTGTATGCGGACGTGGATCAGGTGGTATTCGCATCACAGCCAGCCGCAGTGTGTTGGGTGCTATGGGCCCAACTTAAGTTGTTTAGATCTGCTTTATTTTTTTGGCTCGGGCCCTAAAATCAGCTGACAAAATAGATGGTCGGCGTGGATAAAACACACACACACACACACACACACACACACACACACACACACACACATATATATATATATATATATATATATATATATATATATATATATATATATATATATATAATGGTCGGACCTAAGGAGCTTTTCCAACAGCACACATTACCGTGCTACACTACACAATCCATGTCCGGTCTCCACCTCGTATGGTTCCTGTGAAAATAAATAAATAACAGGGTGTTTGGATTTCTAAAAATGAGGTAAGGATGTTAGGGATGGGCATCTCTCCTGAACGTGTTGATTTCGAAAATCCAAACAGTTCATCAAACACGGCATCAACAAAACCCATCATGGTGAAATTTCGAACTAATGGACACATGAGTGGGCCACGATCTTAAGCACAAATCCAGCCCTCGTGTATAGGAGAAAAATGCATCTCATTCTCAATGGCATCCAAATTTCACACTTTGATTTTAACTTCAAAGAGATAATACAATGCTCTCACGGGCAACTGTACCGTACAGGTTGCGTTTTTAAACTTGTACAAGTGGGGCCCATGGTTTTGTGATCAAAAGGTTGAGATCATGGGACTCACGTGTAAGGCCCATGAGCTAATTGTTGGTATGGAGTTGGGCTACATAGTACACGTGTGAGATTTGTGGTGGTTCTAGAACTGATTTATGGTTCCATTTAAATAAAACACCACTGACCCTTGGTGTCAAGATAGAGCAATGTTTGGTTGAATGGTGACGATCAACTGCATATCCTATCAATTGTTGAAAGCTTTAATCATACTGTTATGAAGAAATTCGAGCCAGTGGGAAAACGTTAATCAGACTCGAAGTCCGAGCTGAGGCGCCCGAGGCATAATCCATCTGATCAAGACTACAGCATCTCAACAACAACAACACGAACGTCTTCGAGTCAAAGCCAGCTCGGAGTTGGCCCTAATTGTCAGATCAGATAACCCGCTACCCCCCAACTCCGAAGCGATTAAGTCAGTCGGATCGGATTCGGTATGACTAGTCGGATGGCGTCCTACTGGGAGCGTTCCTCAATATGGCCTGGCAAGCCGAGCCGAGCAGACCTTCTGACGTGCGTATCCCACTCGCTAAACATGGAAACTGTCATAACCAAACGTGGTCGATAACTTTGCTCGCAGATGCGCACGATCCGCCAGATACGCTTCCCAATCAATAGATTGCGGGCAGTATCCCCATGATCCTAGAATCCCTCTGATCATGCCGAGATCATCGGAACCGGACCGCCCCACAGGCAAGTATAAATATCCCGCAGTGCTATGTCTACAGGTATGCGAAATTAAGCTCTCCTCTACACTCGACATAGACCCTGATTCCTTTGTCCTGACTTAGGCATCGGAGGGTCCCCCGGTTTAGCCAGGGTCACCTTTGCCTCTTCTCTTGGTGCAGGCTTCAGGTACGGCACGCGGAGGATCTTGAAAGCGTTGAGGGAGAGCCGACCAGATTTTTGCATCAACATTTTTTAGCGCCGTCTGTGAGAACCTGAAACTAGAAGTTAGGTTCTCATTCACCTAAGCAATGGCGAGGAAGAAGAAAGCTATAGTGGTGGAACCGGTACCGAGCGAGCAGGCTCGATCATCATCAACGCTTCATGCCGAGTCCGCACCAGGACCTTCTCAACGTTCTTGTAACCGGTCGGGTAAATACCGAGCCATGTAGAACGAGATTCAAGCCCTACGCGACGAGATCAACAAGATGAAGCAGCAGAGGGAACCAGAGTCCCGTCCGGTTTAGGAACAGCCTGTTCTCGAACCGGTGGGACTCTTCGTGGAGACCCGCTCTGCGCCAAGGAGTGTAAGACCTAAAGCCCCCAGCATTCAGAGGTGCCGCGTTCAGGACAGAACCCTCCTGCGGTGCATGGCGAGGGATCCGCGCGGAACGCCACTACCCGGGTTTCCACAACCGTTCATTCCGCTACATCCGCTCTGCAGCCCAGGGACCTCCAACATCAGTTAGAACGGAGGAGAGAAGGGAGAACGCCGGAGGGCGAGGATACCCCAGAGGTCATCGCAGAAAATAGAGACCCATAGGAGGCACGATTTGCAGAGTTGAAGGACAAGTTCCTGACGTTAGAGAAGAAGCAACAACAATCTACAGTCCCGGCCACGATCCAGACGATGATGGAAGAGACCGAACCTCCCTTCACCTCAGCCATCATGGCTGAAGTGATGCCGCAGAGGTTTCGGATGCCTCCCGTCATCCAGTATTCAGAGTCTAGGGATTCATCCGAACACCTGGAGTCCTACCGATCGTGGATGCAGGTCCAGACTGCAACGGACGCAATGATGTGCAGGGGATTTTCCATCACCCTCACAGGATCCGCTCGGATTTGGTATCGTCAGCTTAAGCCAAACTCCGTGGGCTCATTCGCAGAGCTAAGCCGATTATTCCTTACACAATTTATAAGTGGTAAGAGAAGTCGGAAACCCAACACCCACCTCCTTTTCATCAAGCAGGCTCCAAAGGAGTCGTTGAAAGATTACATCGCCCGTTTCAATGAAGAGGCGTTGCATGTCGAAGACTATGATGACAAGATGACTCTCGCTGCCATCCTGAGCGGACTGAAGGAAGGAAAGTTCACCTTCTTCATCGGTAAAAATCTCCCGAAAACGCTAGTGGACTTCATAGCGAAGGCTCAAAAGTACACCAACACCGATGAGTTCACTAACGCCCGTAAAGGGCTATAAGTCTCCAACTCGGTGAACAAAGGGAAGAGGCCAAGGAACGAAGACTCCCAGCCGAACGGCAAAGGGACCGATGACCGCGCTCCCCGCGATCGTCGACCGAGCCGTAGGCCGGAGGGGAAATTCCGTTCCTATACTCCTCTCAACACATCTGCCGAGCAGATTCTGCTAGATATCCGAGGAGACAGGATACTTAATTGGCCGGTCTGTATGAGGGCTGACCCCGAGCAACGGGATAAGCGAAAATTCTACCCCTTCCACCGAGATCATGGTCATAACACGGATGACTGCGTAGACCTGAAAGACGAGATCGAGTCCCTCATTCGCAAGGGACATCTGAGTCGTTACACCAAAAGAGAAAGATCCGCTCGGAGAGAGGAGAAGCAGCGAGAAAAGCCAAACAACCCCCCAGAGGAACCCGCTGAAATTCGTACTATCTTCGGGGGATCAACTGGGGGAGGGGATTCAAACAGGGCTCAAAAAGCCCATTCCCGGAGATCCGAGTCGGAGCATCACGTTCACCTGACGGAACGTCCCAGCAAGAAATTACGAGTCGCTCCGTGCAGCCTGACCTTCACGGAAGACGATGCGCGCGAGATCCAGTATCCACAGGATGACGCGCTAGTGGTTACCATGACCATAGCGAATCACAAGGTGTTCCGTATCCTGATCGACACTGGGAGTTCGGCTGATGTCATGTATTCCGAGGCGTTCGAAAGAATGAAAATTCTACGGTCTCGGCTCTGATCCGTGAAGACTCCCTTGCATGGCTTTGCCGGAGAGAGAGTAATTTTCGAAAGAACTATCT
Organism: Magnolia kwangsiensis; assembly: GCA_037074715.1. Lineage (NCBI taxonomy): Eukaryota > Viridiplantae > Streptophyta > Magnoliopsida > Magnoliales > Magnoliaceae > Magnolia > Magnolia kwangsiensis. The sequence continues at coordinate 22,611,180 of CM073574.1, forward strand.
CTCTCCCAGTAACAACGGGAGAAGGGCAACATCAAGTCACTCTTTTGATGGACTTTTTGGTTGTCAATGTTCTATCTGTCCACAATATAATCCTGGGCCGACCCTCCCTCAATGCAATGAGTGCAGTCGTCTCAACTTACCATCTGATGATGAAGTTCTCAGCCGAAGGAGGGATCGACTATCTCCGAGGCGATCAACGAGAGGCCTGAAGATGTTATGCTATAGCGGTTAGGAAAGGAGCCGCTAAATAGGCTCTCGTTGTAGACACCTTAGACCCTCGAGGACTAGCAGAAAGTTCATCAGTCGAGGATCTGGAAAAAGTTCCCCTCGATGAATTAGACCCGGGCAAGACTGTCCAGATTGGGTCATGATTGAATTCCGAATGGAGGAACGAACTACTAGCCTTCTTGAGGCAGAATCGAGATGTCTTCGCATGGTCACATGCGGATATGCCGGGAATCTCTCCTGACGTACTGGTTCACAGGTTGAACGTGGACCCAGATCATAAGCCGGTCAAGCAAAAGAGAAGACCGTTTGACGCCGAACGATATGAAGTCATTGCCGAGGAGGTCTCCGTCCTGCTCGATGCGGGCTTCATAGAAGAAGTGTACTACTCTGACTGGATAGCAAATGTTGTGCTCGTCAGGAAGTCCAACGGGAAGTGGCGGGTCTGCGTAAACTATTCCGATCTGAATAAGGCGTGTCCCAAAGACAGCTTCCCGTTACCTCGGATCGATCAACTGGTGGACAGCACGGCCGGACACGAGTTACTCTCGTTTCTGGACGCTTATTTCGGATACAACCAGATTGCTATGTATCCCCTAGACAGGCAGAAGACGACCTTTGTCACGGACAGAGGACTACTGTTACCGGGTCATGCCATTCGGCCTGAAAAATACTGGGACAACATACCAGAGGCTGGTGAATCAGATGTTCGCCAAACAGATCGAGCGCACCATGGAGGTGTACGTAGACGACATGCTGGTAAAAAGTATCAAAGCCTCCGATCACCTTGCAGATCTCGAAGAAACTTTCAACGTCCTCCGAGAGTATCAGATGAAGCTTAACCCTGCCAAGTGTGTGTTCGGAGTTGAGTCAGGAAAGTTCCTTGGCTTTCAAGTTAGCCAGCGAGGGATCGAGGCCAACCCGGATAAAATCAAGGCCCTCCTCGACATGAACTCGCCTCAAACTCTTAAGGAGATATAATGTCTCACGGAAAGAGTTACATCCCTCGGACGCTTCATATCGAGGGCCACGGATAAATGCCATTCCTTCTTCCAGCAGCTGAAGGGCCATAAGAAGGAGGAGTGGACGCTAGAGTGCGAGCAAGCTTTTTAGCAGTTGAAACAGTACTTGGGATCACCGCCTCTATTTTCCAAGCTAAAAGAAGGGGAGCCCCTGTTCCTCTACCTCGCAGTCTCGACTTCAGCTGTCAGTTCGAATCTGATCAGAGAGGTCGGAAGCAAGCAGTACCCTGTGTACTACGTAAGTAAAGCCATGGTACCAACTGAAACAAGGTACTAGTCCTTGGAAAAACTGGCACTCTGCCTCGTCGTAGCGGCCAGAAGACTACGGCCATACTTCCAAGCCCACTCCATAGTTGTGCTAACGGACTCTCCTCTGAGGCAGGTCCTCCAGAGGCCTGAAGTGTTAGGTCAGATCACTAAGTGGGCCGTGGAGCTTGGAGAGTTTGACATTCAGTTCCGCCCTAGGGTGGCAATCAAAGGTCAAGCGGTAGCCGATTTCATCACCGAGTTCACGGCTCCGAGTGAGGAGAAGATTAGTAAAGAAGTTGAGATGACACCACCCGTCCCATTGAGCGACCAGGAGGCGGTGTCAGATCCTAGATGGATCCTTTATGTTGATTGGTCTTTCAACATTAAAGGAGCAGGAGCCGGTGTTGTTTTGGTTGCACCTGATTCAGCGACAATCCAATATGCAATCAGACTCGGATTCAAAGCTTCAAACAACGAGGCCGAATACGAAGCGTTATTAGCTGGGCTCAGGCTAGCAGTGAGCTTGGGCGTTCAGACCCTGTAGGTCCGTTGCGACTCACAGCTGGTGATGAACCACATCTCCTCGGAGTACGAAGCTAAAGAGGTCATAATGATCGCTTACCTTGAAGAAGCAAGGAAATTGATCGAGAAATTTTGGAGTTGCACCATCCAGTAGATCCCCAGAGCCGAGAACTCATGGGCCGATGCTCTAGCAAGGCTCGCCTCGGCCTCAGAGGGAAAGATTCCACGTTTTGTTCCCGTCGAGTTTATTGAGCATCCAAGTATCGGTCAATCGAAGAAGGTCAACTCCGACTAGTCCATTCCTAGTTGGATGGACCCGATCTTCAATTATTTGTCGTTCGGCGAAATCCCCACAGACAAATTAGAGGCAAGGCGACTCAGAGTCAGGGCAGCTTGGTACGTCGTGTTGGACGGAGTGTTGTACAAGAAGGGGCATTATCAGCCTTACCTTAGATGCATCCGACCGGACGAAGCTGACTACGTGATTTCGAAAATTCACGAGGGAATTTGTGGGAACCATTCTGGCAGCCGAACCCTCGCCCTGAAGAACTTCACCAAGGGTATTTCTGGCCCACTCTTAAGCAGGATTCAAAGGACTTTGTTTGGAGGTGCGACAAGTGTCAGCGCTTCGCGGTTGTGCCGAGGCGACTGGCAGAAGAAATGACCCCAATGAGCGGGCCCTGGCCGTTCGCCCAATGGGGGATCGATATCGTCGGTCCTTTGCCTATAGGGAAGGGACAGGTCAAGTTTGCCATAGTTGCGGTCGACTATTTCACTAAGTGGGCCGAGGCCGAGCCAGTTGCCAAGATCATCGAGCAGAAAGTGATCGACTTTGTATGGAAAAATATCATCTGCCGGTTTAGAATCCCACATACCATCGTCTCTGACAACGGTCCCCAGTTCGATAATGATAAGTTCCGCGGTATGTGCAGAAGACTCGGCATTGTGAATGCCTATTCATCGCCTCGGCACCGATAATCAAATGGGCAGGTTGAAGCCGTCAATAAAATCTCAAGCATCACCTCAAAACGAAGCTCGAAAAAGTAAAGGGAAGCTAGGCCGAAGAGCTCCCCCTCATCCTCTAGGCCTATAGGACCACAGCCCAGACTTCGACGGGTGAAACCCCATTTTCGTTATCTTATGGCTCGGAGGCAATGGTGCCAGTGGAAATCGGACTCCCTACGGCGCGGGTAATGAGCTTCTAAGAAAATCAGAACTCCGAGCAGATCGCCGCTAATCTTGACTTGCTCGAAGAACTCAAAGAGGTTTCAAAGCTCCGAACGAGGGCTCGACACTAACAGGTAGCGCGCTTCTACAATTCAAAGTCAAAGTTAGGCGCTTCCGACCAGGGGACTTGTCCTCCGACGGGTCTTCCAGAACATGGCTGAGCCGAGGGCAGGAGCACTCGGACCCAACTGGGAGGGACCATATCGTGTGGTCAGATCTACCAAACCGGGCTCGTACCACTTGTAAGACCTCGAAGGCCGCCAGCTTCCTCATCACTGGAATGCTAAACATCTGAAGATCTACTAGCCACGAGTGACTAGCCTTTAAGGCTCTTAATAAAGATTCCAATTCGGCCTCGGATGTTTACTCGACTGTCTTGGTTAGTACGACTATGACCTAACGGTCCGACCCCCAAGGGGTTGGAGCCTAATCCCACAAAAATCGACAAGGCATCTCTTTGGGGAAAAAAGCCTAATCATAATCTGATTTTCCAGTGGAGTATTCGGATCGACATACGATAATGAAAAGCTCTCGCCTGAAGAGCGACGAACCGAGCATTCCAAAAGATCGGACCTAACTAAGACTTAGGCCGAAAATGGATTAAGCAACAAACAAGGGAATAGGCTGGTAAAAAGAAATCAGCTCGACAGCATCTCACAGCAAGTTGACATAATGTAAAAAAAATGTGCTTTTCATTGAATCCCCTCGGAGGGATAAAAGTACATTGGTTAAGATACATCGATGGTTTCTAAAAAAAAAAACAACTAAAACGATAAAACGTCTTCAGACCGGAGGATGAGCTTGGGCGTCAGGGGCTTGGTCCAAGCAGACGACTTCGGCCAGAGCATCTTTGGAGTCGTCGAGCAGGAGGGAATCAAGATCGAGGTCTGGGTATAAACCCAGAACTGCCTCGAGACACGCGTCGAAGCTGCGGTTGTAAAACGTCACTGCCTCGGCGTCTCTCTCCTTGGAGGTTTTGAAGTCTTCAACTGCAGCGGCAACTGCCGCAGCCGAGGAAGCCTCATCGTTGATCCGCTGAGCCTTCACAGCCTAGGCGATGGCTCGGGCCTGTTCTTCAGCCGCCTTGGCCTTGGCGCGGTTCAGGGCTTCACCGAGACGAGCGGTCTCCATTGCCAAAGAGTCCGCGTGGGCCCTGACGCGAGTCAGCTCAGTGGACGTTGCATCGCCACTCTTCTTAAAGTCATCTGCCTTGTCCTGCAGATGCAGCTCCATGGCTTCCAAGTCGACGAAGACTCCCTGCAGTCGCCTAACCCTGGCCCTCTCGCCCGTGAGCTGTTGGCACAAATTAGTCTGCTCAGACCTCAAGGCCGCCGCCTCGGCCTGAAGAGCCTCCAACTCTGCTTCCTTACTCTTGTGCTCCCGCACCCTCTGCCGCATCGAGAGCAGCATCAGAACGTCCTGAACAGGAAACAAAGATTAGAATCTACAGAATGTATAACTACATGAAAGAGTCTTCTCGGAGACATATCATATACCATACGGAGACGAAGTCGTTAAGGAAGCCGTCCTCCAACCACTTAAGGGCCTGAGCGATATCGTCTTCCTTTGCATGCTTGGTAGCCCACGGAGCCAAGCACCCCATATGATAGCATGGCTCGAACCTCCCACTGCTTGTGCCCGCCTGGGGCCAGGCCTCGGCCCCTACCCTGCTACCGGCTGAGTTCTGACCCTCGGCACAGACCTCTCCCCCGACCTTGGGGGGAGGGGGGGGGGGGGGGGGGTGGGAAGTGTATTGTCGGCCATTTTATTGACCTCCTCTCGTTCGGAGGAGGAGGGAACAGCGATGGGGGCCTCGGGGACCGCGACAGGCACCTCCGCAGTGGGGAGAACGGCCGCGGTGGGAGCTCGAGGAGCAACGGAGCTCAGCACAATTGGAGTGCTGACCACAGTCGTTTCGACGAGTCCTGGTGAAGGACGTATCAATGGGCGCAAGACTGCCGGGAGAGCCGCGGCAGTGCTAGGGCGCTCCGGAGTCGGCAGTGCGGAGGGCGAGCCAACTAGCCTCGGTGTTGGGGCTGCTGGGGTCGGTGCAGAGGAAGATTCCCTCACACGAGAGGGAGCCACCTTCTTACGAGAGATCTTCACTCGGGGGGCTTCCTTTAGCAACTCCGCCGCGGTCGGGGCTGCTTTCCTCTTTCGAGCCCCGGACGCTTCGGCCATGCTTCCGAAAAAGAAGATCATATCAGCTACTAAATAACTGAAGAAAAGTTCATTGGAAAGATCATGACAGCTTACTGAGGGATGTAGGCGAAGGTTGGGATTTGCAAAGCCCAGAACAGTGAAGGTTGGCCGCAGTGATCAGATCAGCCCAGGAGCGAAGCGTCTCCGACCGCGCTCTGGCTTTTGCAATTTGATTCTTCTGGTCCGAGTTGATGAGCGGAAACCCCTTTGCGAAATCTGCAAAACAAAAAAAAGATGTCACTCCAACAGAAAAATGTGAAAACCAAGACAGTAACTCTAATACCAGATGAAGTCCGACTTGGTTTCGTAAAGCGGGTCGGAATACGAGCCGTTGAGGCCCTAAGCTTAGCCGCTGGTGCCTCCCAGTCACCTACCGCCCAGAATCACTTATTCTTCCAGTTCTTATTGGAAGACGGCAGGTGCATAACTAATCCCGACCCCTTACTCCACTGAGTCACAAAATAGTACCATGGATCATTGCTATCATGCTTGACCAGGTATAGGCTCAACAGCTCCTCTGGGATCAGCTCGGAGTTGCCAACTTGCCTCCAGATAATGTAGGTGGAGATCATCACCCTCCAGGCATTCGGAGTAAACTGCCCGGGGGCCAATTCGAGGTGAGCCGCGACCTTCCTGATGAAAGGGTGCGGAGGGAGCCGGACCCCGCATTGCAGCGCACAGAGGAAGATAACCACTTCCCCCTCGGCAGGAGCGCCAGCATCGTCTAAAGGATCGTGAGCCCTTATCTGAACGGAGTTAGGGATCTGGAACTCTGAGCGAATCCACTCCATCTGAGATTCTGACATGACAGAACCTCCGAGAACTACCTCTGCGGTATGCAGACTCGCATGCATCTCGGTAGTGGCAGTGGTCTCAGCTCGGCCGGTTCGGGGGGCTGTCTTCTTGCTGGGTTGCTTGGTCTTAGAAGCTAATATTTTTTGCTTTCGAGGCGGGGGGTACAGGAGAGTGGTCTCGAAAGGGCCTCTGGAAGACCCACTCCCACTGTCAGTAGTCCCCGGCTCGGAGTCATCGCCATATTCTCGAACCATTTCCAGATCGGAAGACATAGCAGAAAGAAAGGCGAAGGTCAATGAGACTCACTGGGTGATTGCCGGAAATCGCCTTCTGTCGAAAACTTCTGTGTTCCATCTATTTTTTTAGATCATTTTACTTATGAGACAAAAAAATAAAAAATATAATGAGTATATCCCAATCTCAAGTGGACCATGTTCCAGGAAAAAGTGTTTAATGAAAGTCTAGCATAGAAAAACTTTTCGGGCCATAAAAGTTTTGGATCAAGCTACCTTTGTTTTGTTCTTTCATCTGGGTCTGCATGACCTAATCGACAGGTTGGATGTGAAATAAAAAATATGTGGGCTTTAGGAGGATTTTAATGGTGGATATTTAATCACTATTGTTTTCCTATGGTGTGGTCCACCTGAGATTTATATTCCTCTCATATTTGGGATCAAGCCCTAAAATGAGCTGTAAAGATAGATGAACGGAATGGATGAAACACATACATCATGATGCGGCTCACGGAGCACTGACCATCAGCCGCGGGGCTGGTGGCAGGAGAAGTAGCCAATCCGTTTCCGTTCAAAGGATATCAAGGTTACATGGCCTACAATGATGCATATATTATATCCACACTGTTCATCCGCTTAGAGAGATCGTTTACAGCATAAACCCAACAATGCTCAGGTGGACTACACTGCAAATAGCATTGGTGACTGATTCTTGCCCTTAAAACATTAGTAGGGCCCACTATAACATTTATTTTCCATCCAATCCATTCATAAGATCACACAGAGCTGGATGAATAGGAAAATCAAATACCTTATTCATCCAAAACTTCAAGGACCCAAAAGGGTTTCAATGGTAGATGTTCAATCCTCCACTTCTTTTTGCAATGTGGTCCACTTAATCTTTAGATCTGTCTTATTTTTCTCCTCAAACCTTACAATGAACTCGTCAAATGTATGGACGGTTGGGATATAACACATACCTCATGGTGGGACCCACATAACTTGGTGACGTTAACACATAAGCCATGTGGGTGTTGTGTGGTACACCAGCCAATCCGCTTCCCTCATATCCACATCAAATGGACAACTATAACATCCAGCTGGAGGGTTGAGAGGGTGGTATGGGGTAACAACGTCTCCTAACTTTTGGGGCCTGAAACTAAGATCATAAAAAGAAAGGGCAAAAAGGGCAGCTGTAACCAACGGCCTACATTTAACTAAACCCAAATCAGATCGGATCATTTGAAGGGGGAGATTTGCAAATCAGCAAGATCTGATGATCAAATTCAAAATCAGCAAAAGCAGGCTCTGGACGACACTGAAACAAATCAGCAGCTCCTTTTACAGTTGCATCCACACCACTCAACAATGATAGATATTACTTACTATTTTCTACGATGCAATATATCACTACCATATAGCTTTTACCTACCACTTTCTTCGGCCAAAAGCCACGACGGTATCATGCGTATATGATCCCAGTCACATACAGAATCTGGCACGTGTCTTGGATCCAAGACACTCATCAGGTGAGCTCCACCACATTTGTGCCCCGCTCACGAATCAGGTTGGTCCATTTATCATATCAGCCATAAGGGTGGGAATGGGCCGGGTAGCCTGCCTGACCCATCTTTGGCATTGGACCAAATAGCTGGGGCCATGGGCCGGATGGGACTCAATGCATGGCCCAATCAATTTTGGTTTTTTTTTTTTTTTTGTTTGTAAGAGGTGTTACATCCTGCAAATGTGCCATTCCAATCTTTAGTTAGACAACTCATCCATCTTAGATATGGATAGTTGGGTTCATTTCTCTAAAATGTCTATTTCTGCAAGCCCACTTGATCAACGGATACGTTATGAACATTCTCATGTGGGAAAATATGGATTTTATAATTTTTTAAGCTGGGCCAGGGTCCAACCAATTGTTTGGGGCTCGGTTTGAGTCAAAAGTATTGGGCCAGACTCAGCTGAGTGTCACCAGCCCAAACCCGGCCTGTTGCCACACTAATCAGCCATGTGTACACTTTTTAAGTGCTTGCGTATCAGGTGTCATGCACTGTCAGATTATCAAATGCTGTCTTCTATTGAATTTATTCAGCTTTGGTGTATTAGATGTTGATTGTAATCAATAAAGCAGTCTGGGAGTTTTGTGTTTTTGTTGCTGGTCCCCGGCCCATATAAAGGAGGAGCGGATTAAGTGAGACCACGGCCTCACCCAAGACGGTGCTGCCCTTACCGTGGGCCCCACCTTGATGTATCTATTCTATATCATTCCATCCATCCTTTTTTTGACTTTTTCACATCCAAGGCATGGTCCCAAAAATGAAGAAGATCCAAATCCCAGGGGGCAAACCCTAAGAAATGGTAGTGATTGAACTTTCTATCATTAAAAGCTTCTCAAGGCGTCCCTTTATGTCCATCCAATCAATTGATAAGATCACATAAGCATGGATGAAGGGGAAAAACAAAATATCAGCTTGATCAGAAATTTTCGTGGCCCATTAATGGCCAATCACCACCATTTCCTATGGTATGGTCCATCTGGTAATTGGATCTGCTTCATTTTTGAAATCATACCCTGAAATGATATGGAAAAAAAGGATGGACAGCACGGATACATAATAAATACATCAAGGTGAGCCCGTGGGCCGCACCATCCTGGGTGAAGTCGGAGTCGGGAAACGGATTGGCTACTCCCCTTGCCACCAGCCAATGACTCATGGTCGGTGCTTTGTGGGCCCCACCATGATGTATGTATTTCATCCATGTTGTCCATATATTTTTTCATTTCATTTTATGGTAGGAGACCAAAAATGAGCTATATCCCAATCTCAAGCAGACCACATTATAGGAAACAATGTTGAATGAGCGTTGACCGTTAAAAACCTTTTCAAGGCTATAAAAGTTTTGGATAGTCTAATATTTGTTATTTCCCTTCATCTAGGCCCATATGACCTAATCAACTGATTGGATGTCAAATAAACTATACGGTAAAGTTTAAGAGAATTTTAATGGTGGACATCTAATCATTATTGTCCTCCTGTGGGGTGGTCCACATGAAATTTATATTCCTCTCAATTTTGAAATAAGGCTTTAAAATGATCTTTAAAAGTGTATGAATGAAATGGATAAAACACATACATAATTGTGGGCTCACAAAGCACCGACCACCACCCACCGGGCTCGTGGCAGGTGGAGTAGCCCATCCTTTCCCACGTGATGTCAGCTGCAGTCTGTCATAACCCTCCTCATGGGAAAGGATTGGCTACTCACCGGCCACCAGCCGGGTGGTTGGTGGTCAGTGGTTTGTAGGCCCAGAATGATGTATGTGTTTCATTCATTCCATTTATCCATTTTTAAATATTATTTTAGAACCTTACTCCAAAATCGAGGGGGTTATAAATTTCAGGTGGACCACACCACAGGAAGACAATAGTGATTGGATGTCCACCATTAAAATCCTCCTAAACCCCACTATACTGTTTATTTGACATCCAATCTGTTGATTAGGTCATACAGGCCCAGATGAAGGGAAAAAACAAATATCAGATTGATCCAAAACTTTTATGGCCTCCAAAAGGTTTTTAATAGTCGATGCTCATTCAACACCATATCCTATAATGTGGTCGGCTTGAGATTGGGATATAACTTATTTTTTGTCTTATAACATAAAATGATATGAAAAAATATATGGACAGCATGGATGAAATACATACATCATGGCAGGGCCCACAGAGAACCGACCACCAGCCATTCGCTGGTGGCAGGGGAGTAGCTAATCCGTTTACGCCCGTGGAGCTTTGACGCCAGGCCACAGCCAATCCGCGTCCCATCCTACGCTGCCTGAGGTAGATTGTGACAGTTTATCACCATTTTAAAATAGCACCCCTCTTCAATTGTACACGTGGTGAGCCTGTGGTATTAATCCAGACCATCCAAATCGCTGAACTAATAATAGATGGAGCATAAGCAAAAAGCCACCCTGATATTAGACTTCAGATTTTGAACATGGAACTTGGTCCACAAACTACTACTGCGTTTCTAACACTACATTTGATAGACATCAGTTGGGTGGTCGGGATTGCTTGATTATTTTGAATTTAGATAATTGGCCTGATGATCCGAAAAGCCGTACATGAGTGACAGTCTGAGGAGGATGGGACACCGTGGTGGTGAACTATTATAGGAGTCTCTAGCATTCGTTTTGGGATAGTTATTTTTATTAATTTTTTATTTACACGCACACACACCCCCACACACTCACACCACACGCACACATACCCCACACACGCACGCCGTGGGATTTCACCACCATTGGTACTCAAACCCTGGACCCGGTGTTAAAACTCCAGGGAGTCTACCACCCGGGTAAGGACCCTTTTGGGATAGTTTTTTGAACCGCTTCACAATAAGGACCCATGATCTCAGTTTGAAACTCTTGTGAGTCTACCACCGGAAAAGACCCATTCTAACGAGTGATATGTGGATCTTCTTCATTGACAATGACCGTTGGTTTTATTTTCTTCACTTCTAATCATATGGTAAATAGCCACCAATCTAATAGACAGATAAATAAATGACCTAAACTTTTTTGAGTCAGAGTCAGATTGTCCATTCATTTTACTGTATCATTTTAAAGTTGAAGGAAAAAAAATAAAATAATAAGAGGATAAATCCAAACCTCAAATAAACCCAACCTTGCATAACAATAATAATTGAATGCCCATCATTAAAAACTTTATTTAATAGAGAGGACTGTAAGTCTGTAATGTTTATTTGCCATCACACCTGTTGATTAGGTCACAGAAATATCGCTTAAGGGTAACATGGATAATAGCTTGGCCCAAAGCTTTTGTGGCCCTAAGAAGTGTTAGATTCTTTTTTTTTTTTTTTCTTATGGTGTGGTCCACTTGAGTTTTGTCCATCTCATTTTTTCATCTAATGCTCTAAAATGAGACCGTCAAATGGATGGATGGCATGGATTTCACAAGGACTGAGAAGAGACTGCCACTGATGGACGGTCATGATTGAAAAGGACGTCTCGTGATTGGGTGTTTCAAGAGTAAAATAGTAGAAATATTGATAAAAAAATGTTCTTATATATCAACGTTAACAGCTATTTATTGTTTTCAACAGCCAATCAGGGTAAGAAAAATAGTTTATTTTCGAATGCATTTCTACAAGGTAAGCGGATGTGATAGAATGACCGGCAAGCAGACTCGAACCTTAAGTGGTTTTAAAAAAATTCAAGAAAAAACAAAAAAAAACATAAAAACAAAAAAGACAGTCATGGATGACCTTTGAGGGCTGTTGAGTGGACAGGCACATATTGGCACATGTGCAAGCATGCGGGTGGAAGAGGTCACACGTGCGGGCTTAGGGAACTTCTATACAAGATGCACTCTCTCTCTCTCTCTCTCGTTTCGTATTTGTGGAAGTATGGCCATGGAGTCTCCAAACTTCAGCTTTGGAACGTCTCTTCAAGTGCCCAGCGTTCAGGAGCTGGCGAAAGAGCACCTGATCACGGTCCCACCTCGTTATGTGCGTCCTGATCAAGATCCTACGATCGTCGTAGGTCCAATCACATCGCTTTCGGAGATTCCGATCATCGACATGGAGAAGCTGCTTCTCCAAGAATCCGGCGCCTCTGAATTGGAAAGATTGCACTCCGCTTGCAAACATTGGGGTTTCTTCCAGGTCTCTCTCTCTCTCTCTCTCTCTCTCTCTCTCTCTCTCTCTCTCTCTCTCATGGCAGAAGCCAAACGGTGCCATCAGGCCCAGGTGCACGCAGCTTTCGAAACAAACTGAGGCTTGAAAAACTTGCCCGACTCTTCCAAGCCATCCGTTTGTTACAAACATCGGCCCATGAGATGAGCGGAGCCTGATGGCCGGGGCGTCTACCATGGATGGGCTGCTTGCCAGAAGACCACAGTGTCGACATAATTCTAGACTTGCTTACCAGAAACGGGAAACCCAAAACGAAAATAATAATAATAATAATAATAATAAACACTAAGATAACCAGTGGTTGGATCACCTAAAATGTGTGGTTTTTGCACTGTGGCTCATGAACTGTGGGCTGGTGAGCTGGACCTTCTTAGGTTGATTGACTGGACTGTTTATGTGTTAATAAACACATAATTAAGACTGGAACATATATGGGTAAATGCACTTGTTATTTTTGTTATATTATTATCGACTGGATTATTGTAACCAATCTATGTGATATAGGATTAGGTAGTAAGGCGGCCCTCACCACCTTTAGCTGTGGTGTGGTACATTTGATTGATGGGGTTGTGTACACACAATATATATATATATATATTATTTTTATAATCATCACAGTGGATCCTAAAAGAGTCAATAGCATGTTTCTGTATTTTCAAAATTTTCCCTTTGCATGGTCCACCTAAATTGTATACCGGTCTGATTTTTTAGCCTTGGGCCAAAATTAAGTAACAGAACTAGTGATTAAGGTGAATTTTACTTAAACATCATGGGAGGCCACTAATTCTTAAAGTGGAATTCAGGTTATTTTCATTCTTTAAGTCAACACATCACATGGAATCCACGGCAAGTGATGTTGAAATCACGTATTTTTTTATGATTTGGAAATGAATAAATAAGTGGTAAATGATATTCAATTACAACTAATATATACCTTACAAAACACGACCACTTTTTGTTATTGTTATTAATTACCTATGATTCATCTTGCCAAACAACATCTAAAGTTAAATATTTTTAATTACTTGAAGATAAAGGTGCTAATATATGGTGTTTCCTTCTACGGGTGAATCTGTACCGAATCTTTGAAACAGAGATTGATGCATATATAGGTGATGATCCAACCATGCATTAATTTTAAGTTGCTTTTAAAATAGAGAAGAGGAGACTGATTTGAGAGAAAAGGATAAGACTTGATCTTCACCCACCTTCAAGGATACACGGTGGGCTTGGGCTCGTAAGGTTCACCTCATACCTGCGCATCCTCTTAAGGAGTTCGAGAAACCTTGACCTTCTCCAACAATTGGTTTTGAAGGTTTGAATTTGAGGCAATTTAGTAAGTCAAATCACGTAATAAGGAAGGGCCACTGGTCCTCTCATACCCAGTCTTTTGCGCGTGCAAAGATATTTTTTTACTTGGTAGTTGGATGTGGACTATGGACCAAAAATCACTCCAATCACAAGTGTACGTCGGCTATACAGCGATGGGGGGCCTAAATTGTCTGCATCACGTGTTTTAGGCCAAGTTGTATAGATCCACTGTATTGCGCTCGCGCGCGCGCACACACACACGGAAACGCTCACCTGCAAATGTAATATGTATCAACTTTTTTGAGAACCCATCACACGGGATGTGGATCCAAAATCTGAACCCTTCATGTGAAGCAGCACCTCGTGAAACTCACTGGGCCCAAGTTTTACTTTGATCTAAAGCTTTTATAGGCCATGAAAAATAAAAACAGTTTCCTCCCTTGATCTACATTTCTCTTTGCTATGGCCCACCAGAATTTTACATCGGAATGAAAATTTGTCACATGGGATTTCATAGGATTCCGCATCACATGGACCGTTCAGATTAGACACCCATGGCACCTGTGCAAAGGTGCACACATGCGTAGGTGCGCAGGAAAGCATGACTATACACAGACACACATATACACACACACACGTGCGCATGTATATATATAAATATACATACGTATGTGTCTGTATATATACATATATACACATACACACATACGAGAAATGCTCACACACAACTAGTAGGACTATTTAAATATGCCCAACTGGCTGTGCATTAAATGTTAAAGATTCCTCTTTTCATCTGCATGTAATATACCATATGTGAGGATATGTGATATGGAGTCTTAAATATGTATGTGTACACATACACACATGAGAAATGCTCATAGACAATTAGTTGGGCTATTTAAATTGGTTCAATTAGTTGTGCATTAAATGTCAAAGATTCCTCTTTTCATTTGCATATAATACAACGTATGTGAGGATACCTGATATTGAGTCTTACATAAGTATGATGGGAATTATATGTCATAGATCTAATCCGTTCATTAAATAGGGCCCACGAATGAAATTTTATGTACTAAAAATTAGTAAACTGTTACAATCAGTAGAGTCACATATGTAACTTGAATCTGGACTGTTGGAATAAATTTCTAATAGTTCACTTTTCTTGTAAATGATATCATAATATTGATCACAAAAAATATATATATAGAGTCATGCTCCCCAGCGCACGTACGCACGTGCGCACCTTTGTACACGTGTCATGGGTGTCTAATCTGAACGGTCCATGTGATGCGGAATCCCATGAAACCCCATATGACAAATTTTTACCACGATCTAAAATTCTGGTGGGCCATAGTAAAGAGAAAGGCAAATCAAGGGAGGAAATTATTTCACTTTTCATGGCCCATCAAAGTTTTAGATCAAAGTCAAACTTGGGCCCTGGGAGTTTCACGAGGTGCTGCTTCTCATGAACGGTTCAGATTTTGAATCCACATCACGTATGATAGGTTCTCAAAAAAATTCATATGTAATACGTATGAACTGGTTTGCAGGTGAGCGTTTCCGTGTGTGTGTGTGTATTTCCTTTGTATGCTTATAATGAACCCCATTTAATTAACTGACTAGATTTCCAACATATGTGATACATCACTCGAATATATCACATGTGTTTAGCAATATCTTTTTCTTTACAAATATTCCTCTTCCCTCTGTTTTTTCTTTTTTTTTTTTCTCTTCATTTAAAGAGTAGTTAATGCTAGAGAACCTTTTCAAGTGAAAGTCATTTCAATTAACAAAATGGTTTTGCTTGCTTGGGTGGGCCCCAATATAACGCTAATATGAAATCCAACCAACCATTAGGTGAATCACCTCATGTTAGACCCAGTGCAAAAATACCAGCCCCATCCCTGGATCATGTGAACCACATAATTGGAAAAAGTGTAGATAGAAAGCTCACCCTTCAAACTCTTTCCTTAAGTGTGGCCCACTTGAATCACTTATGAGCCTTTTTTTTTAATTCAATGCCTAATATTTGGTGTGGCAGCTAATGGTTGGATTGGATTTAATATTCTCATCATGATGTGCCCAATAAAAATCAAGGGCTGTTAAATCATAGATTAGCATGGTTTTTTACTTTTTATTTTTATTTTTATTTTTTGCTTCGGAGTCCAATAAGAGATTATACATCTAATGATTGGAGTGGATCTCTTGGCAACATGAAGTGGATTAAGTATTACCCAAGTAACACAGTCCAGTTTCCTTAACCATGTGCTCATCATGATGTATGTGTTGTATATCCGCACTGTCCGTCGGTTTTTACAGATCATTTTAGTACAAATTGTAAAAAATGAGGTAGATCCGAATTTCAAGTGGACCACACCACAGGAAACAGTGGACATTGAATGTCCACCATTGAAACCTTCCTCAGGGCTACAAATGTTTTAGATCAAGCTGATATTTGTGTTTTTCCTTCTTTCATGTCTGCAGTAACTTATGAACAGGTTGGATCTCAAATAAACATCATGATGAACCTTAGTAAGGTTTCAACGGTGGGCATCACTGTCCCCCCTGTTTTCTATAGTGAGGTCCACTCCAACTTTTGATGTGCCTCATTCTCATGCCTTAAAATGATATCTCCAAATGCATGGACGGTTTGAATACAAAACAAACATTATGTGGGGCCACATTACTTAGTGACGTCACTTCACGGCCCGTCGGGCTGCTACTCAACTTGCTAATCCACCTCCTGATAAGACGGCTTTCTCACGCGATGCTTTCAAATCGTACAGGGATAGAGAACATTAAATAAGGAGAGATAGCATTAAGTAAAGAAGAAAGGAAAGAATAAAAGACTTGTTTTAAAAGAAAATGGATAATTAAAGAAACTGTTCGCTTGTGATGTATTCTTATGATACACCGTATGAGTAAAAAAATTTAGTCCATTAATCAAGTGGGGTTCCATGTAAGCAGTGTAAAGAACTTGAAATATTATTTTTCTATGATTAATGGTAGGATATTTTTCAATAAAAAAACTAGGCTACTAGAAATCCATTTCAGTTTCATAAGGCCCACCAAAGTTTTGGCACAGAGTGATATTTGGTTCTTGGCTTCGTTCTTGTATGAATCACCTTTGAAATGGGTTGGGTTGGATTGATGACCGATTACATTCCCACAAGTTCATGTGGTGTGGCCCACTTGAGTTTCGGTTTAGCCTGATTTTGAGCTCACATCCTACCATAAGTTGATGCAAATGATGGATACCGTGGATGGCACACACATCACAGTGGCCCCCACAACTTTTGTCGCTGCGTGGCCCCCTGCTCTTGGGGGACTGTGCTCTGTGGGCTGTCCCATAATTTATGCATTCTATCCACGCCGTCTATTATTTTGCTAGCTCATTTCAGAACATAAGCTCAAAAAAATGAGACAGATCCAAAAATCAGGTGGACCACACTACAGGAAACAGTGGTAATTGAATGCTTACCATTAAAAACTTCCTGGGGCCTACCAAAGTTTTGGATCAAGCTGATATTTCTATCTTCCCTTCATCCAGTTCTCTGTGACCTTGTGAAGAGGTTGGATGTCAAACAAACATTAAAGTGAACCCTAGGAAGTTTTTAATGGTAGGTGTTCAATCACCGCTGTTTTCTTGTGGTGTGGTTCACCTGAGATTTAGATCCACCTTATTTTCATTCTAATATTATAATGTACTGTGAATAACACTTAAACTGTCGTGCAGTTGGTAAATCATGGAGTTAGCTCTACCTTAATAGAGAAAATGAAGTTGAAGCTTGAAGAATTCTTCAAGTTACCTTTGGAAGAGAAAAAGAAATACCGTCAGACTGAAGGAGAAGTAGAGGGATATGGGCAGGCTTTCGTTGTATCAGAAAACCAGAAACTGGATTGGGGTGACATGTTCTTCTTGACGACCCTCCCACCTCATTTAAGGAAGCCCCATCTTTTTGACGAACTTCCCCCATCCTTCAGGTAATCACTCTGCTTCCAATCAGGACACACTTTCATCCGTCGAATTGATGGGCCACACCTTAAAACTGTCCATGAAATGCCATTTTCAGATGTTCATATCAATCTGTAAATGGATTTTAACTCTTTCAGCATTCCATTGCAGAGAGACATTGGGTGCCTATGCAGTGGAATTGCAAAAGCTGGCTATGGCCATATTGGGATTCATGGCTAGAGCTCTTGGGATGAAGGCAGAGGAAATGAGAGAGCTGTTTGAAGAAGGATTCCAGTCAATGAGGACAAATTACTACCCACCATGCCCTCAACCAGAGTCAGCAATTGGCATTTCACCCCACTCAGATGCTTCAGGCCTTACCATTCTCCTTCAAATCAATGAAATCGAAGGCCTTCAGGTCAAGAAAGATGGGATGTGGATTCCTGTTAAGCCACTCCCTAATGCCTTTATAATCAACATGGGAGACATTTTAGAGGTATGTATGTGTATTCCTTCCTTGGGGGAGTGTTTAAATTCAGAGGAATTGTATGCTTGCTATGTACACTATTTGATAATCCGGACCATTGGTCTGTCACATCCCATTGTCAATGGTGAATGGACTATGACTCGAAATCTCCTCATATGGACAATTTTAATATTTTGATTTGAATTCTCACAAATAGACAGTTATGAAATGAACAAGATGTCTATTTGTGAGATTTCAAATCAAAATACATCTGAATTTCATAAGCAATGGCGTGTATTCACTTATTCATAAGCAAGATGTGCCCTAGTCATTTTGCTTCTGCATCAAATTCAGATGTATTCACTTATTATTTTTTCTATGCTTTGGCAGATAGTAAGCAATGGCGTGTATCGTAGCATCGAGCACAGAGTAACAGTAAATTCGATGCATGAGAGGCTGTCGGTAGCTGCATTCTACAATCCCAAACTAGTGGGAGAGATTGGCCCTGCTCCTAGTCTGATCAGCCCACAAACCCCTTCACGATTCAGATGTGTTGGTGTGGAAAAGTACTTCAAGGAACTCTTTACTAGGAAACTTGAAGGCAAGGCATATGTGGACTACTTGAGGATAGAGACTTGAGAAGGCAAATGCTAGTAGTAACCGAGGGTATTACATATACATAAAATTGCCAGATGCAATACAAACAATGCGCATTTAATAAAGGCTTGGATGTACTTGAACTTAATGCGCTTGGTACCTTAAGCTTAAGGTATAAAGCCTACTATTGGATTTGTGCTCTAAATAAATATTGCATATATGATGATATCAGGATGCATGTTTTATTGACGGTCTGATGAGTTATTGTACCTCATATTTCGCTTGTGGTGGTTATAGTTATTATATATGCAATATATAACCACTTTATTCCACACTACCTTAGGGGGTTTGGATTGTAAGTTGCTTTACATAAGCTAAATATGTCTGAAGTAACTTATCTTTGTTACTATTTATTCTATATATAAGTATGTTTGGTAAACGACAAATATTTATCAGCAAAAATGAGAAAAAAAGTGTGTTTGATTGCCAACATCATAGAAATACTTATTCCTCAATTTGTTCAGTCCATTCTTAATATCCACCATCCATCGTGTAAGCCCAACCTTTGATGTGGACGGTTCATTATGTTAGACCCACCTTATAGCCATGTCTTCAATGTGAATTGGCCTACCTTCAATGTGGATCATCTACCTTGCAAGGCCCACCTTGGATGTGGGCTATCTATCATGTGTGGCCACCTTACATGTGGGTCGTCCATCATGCAAGGCCCAACTTCGAAGTGGGCCGTCCATCAATGTAGCCTGCCTTGGATGTGGGTCATTCATCATTAGAGGCCAACCTTCAATGTGAACTGTCTTCATGTCGGGCCCACCTTGATATGGGTAATCTATTTATGAGTGGCCCACTATCAATGTTATCGTCCATCATGTGGGCCTACCATCAATGTTACTGTCCATCATGTGGGCTCACCTCTAATATTCACTGCCCATCATGTGGAGCCCACCTTTGATGTGGATTCGCATCATATGCGTTCACCATCGATGCTTCCCGTCCATCATGCAGGGCACACCTTGGATGTGGGCCATTCATCATCAGTGCATGTGATGGGGACCTTCCTTTATGTAAGGCCCACTTTGATGTGTGTTATCTATCATGTGGGGCCTACTTCAATGTCTACTACTCATCATGTGGAGCCCAACTTTGATATCAACCATTCATAATATGGGCCTCACCTTCAATGTAAGTCATTCATCATGTAAGACCCACCCTGGATGTGGGTCATTTATCATTAGGAGCCAACCTTTAATGTGAATGGTCTGTTATGTGAGGCATACCTTGACATGGGTTATCCATCATGTGGTGCCCATCTTCTAGAAGCCACTTTCATCTTTCTTTGCTACCTTTCAATTAGCTAGTATGCCACCAGCTAACGGCCAGTATCATC
The DNA here is from genome assembly GCA_037074715.1 of Magnolia kwangsiensis. Lineage (NCBI taxonomy): Eukaryota > Viridiplantae > Streptophyta > Magnoliopsida > Magnoliales > Magnoliaceae > Magnolia > Magnolia kwangsiensis. Next base: position 22,631,116 of record CM073574.1, read on the forward strand.
TACCATACTACAATTTTGGTAGGACGGCCCAATCACCAATGGAAATGCTTAGGGCCTCTTTGGGCGGTGGGATTAGAAGGGATTAGGTGGGATGGGATTCATCTGGTTGCTTGCCACTTCTACTGTGTTTTTCGAATTTCATCCCACCTAATCCCTTATAATCCCACAGCCCAAACAGGCCCTTAGATGAACGGTTCGGTTACCTCTATATATGCCACGCGTCCGTAAAGCTCTAGCCGCACTGGATCCGCCCCAAAACACAAACATAAGCGATTGAAGGACTCAGATTATGTAGTGTAGCACACAACACTGATGTCCGTATAGTGTGCTACTGGAAAAGGTTGGTGGGCGTTACCAGAATGCATGTGTTTTATCAACGCCGTGCTATTTTCTCAATTCATTTTAAGGCATGAGCTCAAAATGGATTAGATCAAAACTGCAGGTGGACAACACCAAGAAACAACGGTCATTGAAGGGTTGACATTAAAACTTCCTAAGGCCCACTATATTTGCCATCCAACGAACGTGTTGATAACATCACACGGACCTCTGCCAGGGGAAACACAAATAGCCTCATCCGAAACTCTTGTAGCCCTAAAACGTTTCTTGGTTAGCGCTTAATCACCATTGTTTCCACCGCATGAGATTTGGATATGTAGGGGATGTGTGACATGCATGCTTGCATTTTTAGCATGGTTGGATCAAAAGAAGACTAAACAAAAATGAAAATAATCAATAGGAACTCAACCTAGTCCTGTATAACGCATGTAGCTAGGTTCCACGCACGTTCAGTTCAAAGAAATTCATTCCATGCATGAAAAAAAAAATAAAAAACAAAAAAAAAAGTAAAGAAAAATTGACATTCTTAGTTTTGACAATTAAAGATATATAGCTTTTGATCAAAGCATTGTCACCAAATGCACAATTTATCAATCTTTATGTAACATGGGTCCCGGGTCAACCGACCTACGTAGACCTACATAGCAAGTCGTGTACCTGCATTTTGTAGAAAAATGCACATTTGCACTTCAAAATTATGATTTTAGAAAATTTAACCAATTTTAGTACTTTTTATTTTCTTTTTGTATCTTTTTATTTTCAAACTTTTAAGATTTTTATCTTTTTAGAAATTATTTGTAATAATGCTAGAAATGCCCCAATAAGATTTATTTGGATATTTCTATTTTTGGCAAATTATGCTTTTAAAGAGTTTTTCTATTTCTAGTAACATCAAAACAAATTAGGAAATTAAACTTTAGAACAATTTTGCTATTTTTTATAAATTTAAATTAGAATTTAGCTCTTTTTTTTTTTTTTAATTAGCTATATAATTGAGAAATTATAGATGTATTATTCAATAAAATGCTCGATTTTTTATTTTTTTTTTCTTATTTTCTTATCAATTCAAAAACTCGCCTTATGAAATCAAGGTTTTAATCACTTAAGGAAAATAACAATCTTTCTCTTATTATTTCACACTCTTCCCTGCATAAGCATGTCCCAAAATGATGTGGCAAAATGGATTGATGGTGTGGACAAAACACATAAATCATGGTTAGGCCCACAAAGCTTTTCCAACACATGATACCATATTGGTGTTTTGTGCTCTGGTACTCAATTTGAGTCCACTATTGACAGGCACAAATTCAGTCAGGTCAAACCTGATCAAGTTCCATCAAGTCATGACCATAAGGCCCACTTACATATATGCATATATTCACATCATTCAAACATTATGCCAATTCATTTTAGGGCATGGCTAAAAAGTTGAAGCAAATCCAAATCTCAAGTGGACCAAACCATATGAACCAAGGCCGGAAAACTTGCCCAACTCTTCGAAGCCATCTATTCGTTTGCAACATCGTGACCCATGAAATGACTCGAGTGTGATGATGGGGGCATCTACCTGCGTACCAAAAGACCAAAGTAACCACCTGATATGATCATTGCAGTTTTTGCATGGTGGAGTGAATGTTGGATTATGGGTGGATTGAGCTCATAGGGGCATTTTCAGGCTTTCTGGTGTATTTGTGACTCTGGCTGTTGTATATTTGACTTGGAGACGTCACTTGCCAATATTTAGATTTTCATAGTTAACTAGACCCTTTAGAATCCTTAATCTAAGGAATTGAATAGTTCTCTATCTTAAAATGATTCCTAATTTACGATTGAAAATTTTGGACAAGGAACGACGATAACAAAGAGGGAAGGTGTTAGTCATCCTCTCTATCCATGCAAGTGTACTTTCTCTACTCCACATGACAAGATGAAATATTAGGAATTGAATTAGTAATTATGTACAAACAATGCAATGAAATGTATGGAATCTAGTGTGGCAATGCGATGTCTACTTCAAGCAACAGAACATGATATACATGTCTACCTGAACTCACCCACTTCAAGAAGTGATCAAAATTCTAGTCAATCCTAGTTTTCTTTACGGGCATGATCTAGTATACCGACAAGCCGTAGAGTATATACTTGAACTGACTAGACGAGCAGGTCGGTTGGGAGCGGAGATGATGATGCATAATGCAGATGCAAGTATGGATGAAGTTTAATAGAGTTAGCTAAGTGGGTAGGCCGGTTGTCTCAAGGATTAGTTAAACTAGGTCAGACGGCCTTTTGAATGGCTCAACTAGGTTGACCCAAGCTAGAAATTCCTCTCCTTGCACTCCTCTCTCTCCTTGGTTGATGGATGGGCTAGGTCCACTATCCCTCTTTCACTTTTCTCCTCCTTAAGTCCCTCTTGGTAAAGGAGATGAAAAGTAGAAAATTTGAAAATGAAATGTAAAGGGGGTATTTACAGGGTTTTCGAGTTGCATCATGGTGATTCTTGAAAAGTGTAGGGACTAAGTACAACTTAAAGGGATAGGATTGGCTGCAGAATGGTTGCGTGTGAATTGTTAGATCAGGTACAACTCAAGAGGCATTATTTTGGTCAAAAGTAGGGGCATAGTGGTCATTTTACCTTGAGTAGGGCAAGGTTTGCCTTTTCTCTTCCCCACCTAACTTGTGATAAAATATCGCAAGAATCCATGTGGTGGGTGACATATGATGGATGGGCCCCATTTTTTACAAGCGTGCTAACTCTCCTTTAGTCCACTCATTTTTATCTCATCGTGGTTTTAAACCTATATGGGTCTGGGCTTGAGCTTGTATTGGGCATTGGACTGAGCTTGGACTTGGGATTTGGTTTTGGCTAGATTTTAGGGTTTCTAGAGTGCTATTATCAACTTGTCAATCTTGAGTAAGGTGTCTACAGTTGGCCCTAAAGTGTGGGTTAGAAGGTCTTAAGTCGATTGATCAGACTATGTAAATAAACACATAAAATTGCAATATATACAAGCAAAAAAGAACTTAATATACCATATTATAATAAACTCGATGATTATAAACAACCCACGTGATATAGGATTAAGTAGTGAGGCCCTCACCACCCTCCATGGTGGTGTGGTGACGTTGCAAGATTTGATTAATGGGACCATATGCTGTTAGATATGTAATTGATGTCGATCACTTGTAATCAATGAACCAGATTCACAATGGATGTCGATCACTTGTATAAATATACAACTCGAATATCATGTATAAATAACGCATATGAATGGGCGATGTGTTTAAAATACATACATTAATGTGGGGGCAACAGATGTTGTGGATTTCAAGAAATCTCCACATGGAATCAAATGCAATTCCAACCCCCCTAATTACAAGTCTTCCCCTCAGCTCGAAACTCGAGATGGAATTTGCATGAGACCAAATGCAATTTCATCCAACCAAATCCCACATAAACCCACATATCCAATAGGCCTATCTAATCCACATTTCCATTAGATAGTGTTTGATGATAATCAACTCATGTAATATAATTTATTATGCAGTTAACGCAGGGATGGATGTGATGAGGTCGATCATCATCTTCCTCAAGGGGACAATTGCTCTGAATCCACGGAGCTTTTTAGAATCATCACAAAGATTCCTCGAATCGGTGAGAAAAATAAAAATAAATTCTAATAAATTTAAAAATAGATTGATTGATGATAAAAATAAAATTACAACCCTTTCAATAGTAATCTCAAACATAGGAAGAAGTTTCAAAATCAAACTCACTAAAAACGTGACTTACTATAAATATTAAACTTACTATTTATAGACAATCATAATATCTACCAGTCTTCATGGTTTTCAACCAAAAATAGTAAGTGTCTAATTTAGCCTAACCACGTTATTCTCCTGAATTTTCTAAGTCATTTTCATGTTAAGCACAACTCCTAAAGCTCAAAGGATCAAGAGTTATGATGGAATTAAAACTTAAAATATAAATGTAAATAATAAAAATGATATTAAAAAAGGATTTTTAACTCGATCTGATGGAATCTCCTAAATCCAGCATGTGTAACCTAGTATAGTGGGCTTTATTGGATAAAATAGATTCTCTAATTACCCCAAAATCATATATGATATGTCAAATAACTCATTCTAAATTTGCAAGATATGACTGCTTTAGGGTTTTAACCGTCCTAATCACTTCTGCTTCTTCTGATCGGGCCTTCTAATGTCCATCTACATCAGCAGTGCATGTAGGACTTTTGTGCTCTTATTGACTGAATGGGGTTACGTCTGATGAAAGGCACAAAACATGTTCACATGCGTGCTATGTCCTACCAAGCTCTGGCATTTTCCTTTTATTGTACGGTCCTGAGGCATGGTTGGTGTTTTGAAAATAACATATACTGGTTTTCGAAAATTGTGTCTCGGTTTTCCAAATGTTGTTAGTTACCTTTCATTTTGAAAGGGACAACAAAGATGAAAGATGTTATGGCATAATTAGAGATGCCTCTCCTTAATTTGTTTTATGAAAATGTAAAAAACCCCTCTTTCTTTGGTTCTTGGCCCCCCCCCCCCCCCCCCCACCAATGTAGCATAAGAGGCACCCATCAATCGACGTGTCATTGACTAGGTGTACATGCAGCTTTTCAAATAAATCGAGTCCTGAAAAACTTGCCTAACTCTTCCAAATCATCCATTCATTTCCAAAATCTTGACCCTCAAGATGAGCCCAGCGAAACGGCCACGGCATCTCCGATGGATGGGCTGCATGCCAAAATACAACAGCAGCCACCGATCTTGCACGTTGGCATATGAAGTGTGGGATGGATGGTCTTAGTTTTTTAATTGATCAGACTGTAAATAAACACATAAGACCGCAATACATACAAGCAAGAAAGCACCTGATTATTTATATTATATTATAATCAACTCAGTGATTTTTATAATTAACTTATGTGATATAGGATTAAGTAGTGAGGTCCTTACTACCCTTTGCAGTAGTGCGGTGACGTTGCAAGATTTGATATTGGTGATATTGTATGCTGTCAGAAATGTGCCAAAGTCCATCTTTAATAGCGTGTAATCTTATCAATCAAATCCTACCACATCATCACACCACTATAAAAGGAGGGTAGTGAGAGGACTTCACTACCTCATCAGCGTTCCTATTAGACAGCACTCCATGATAATCAACTCATGTAATAGTCTTATGACATTTTGTCTTCTCATCGCCTGAATAGGTTAGGTAGGATGAAAAATCTTCAAACATTGCAAATGCGTACTCTTTCAAGTTTTGGTATTTTCCCTATATTGTATGGTAAGAGAAGCAGGGGCGGTGCCTTGAATATAGTGTGCATTGCTTTGTCTGAGTTTTTCAAATGAAGACGTCACTTTAAAGGGACAATAAAGATATTATGGAATCATTGTATATGCTTCCTCTTTGTTTGATGAAAAATTGAAAATGCTTACAAAGACCCCTTCTGTCTTTGGTTATTGTCGAAACCTACCCCAGCATAAGCCAAACTGTGCCATCAGGTGGGACCCACCAACCAGGCGTGTCATTGACCAGGTGCAAGCAGCTTTTAAGACCAACAAAGGCCTGAAAAACTGAGAACGGATCGGCTAATCCCCCTGCCACTAGTCAATGGCTAGTGGTCGGTGCTTTGTGGGCCTCTCCATGATGTATCTGTTTCATCCGTTCTGTCCTTCTATTTTTCTAGATCATTTTTATGTATGACCGAAAAATTAGATATTTATTAATCTCAAGTGGACCACATTACCGAAAAAAAGTATTAATTGAACGTTGACCATTAAAAACTTTTTGAGGGACATAAAAGTTTTAGATCAAGCTGATCTTTGTTTTTTACATTCATCTAGGTCTGTATGACCTAATCAACAGATTAGATGTCAAAAAAACAGTACAGTGGCCTTAGGAGGATTTTAATGATGGATATCCAATCACTATCGTTTTCCTGTGGTGTGGTCCACTTGATATTTATATCTCTCAATTTTGGGATAAAACACTAAAATGATCTGTAGAAATGGCTGAAAGGCATGGATAGACGACATACTTCGTAATGGGGCGCGCAGAGCACCGGGCTAGTGGCAAGGGAGTAGCCAATCCGTTTCCGAAAAAACTCGCCTACCTCTTCCAAGCCATCCATTTGTTTGCAAAATCGTGGCTCAGCACAAGATGAGCCAAGCCTCACAGCCGGGTTGTCTATCATGGATGGGTTGCATGCCAAAAGACCACATTGGGTAGATGATTCGTTACGTGGTTTTCGAAAGGTGGTCCATGAAATGTGGGCTGGATGGTCTCAGATGGATTGATCAGACTGTCTACGTACGTGTTAATAAATACATAAGACTGTAATATACGTGGGCCAAAAAGCACCTGATTATTTATGTTATATTATAATCAAGTCGATTATCCCATTTTATCTATGTGATGTCGGATTAGGTTGTGAGGCTAAAACTGAGGCAGATCCAAATCTCTGTTGGACAATACCATAAGCAACAGTGGTGATTAAACGCGGCTGTTAAGGCCCACTTTAATGGTTCTTTGCGTTCCAACTTGTTGATAACATCACATAGACTTTTGCGAAGGGAAAACACAAATATCAATGACTTGATCCAAAACTCTCAAAGCACCAAGAAGTGTGGTGTTTGTTAAATCTAGATTACGGAATTGATAGGTCGCCTATTCATCAATAATGGAGATTCAACATAAGAACCTTCAATGGAACTAGGATTTTCTCTATTGTGTTGGTGGGAGACTAAGACATCTATTTATAGAAAAGTAGGATAGATAAGCTTACCAATCACACTTCTCTCTTCTAAGGTCTCCACCCCATAGGTTTTCAAATCTGGCTTAATAACCGTGTATAGGGACCACGGTTCAAGCGTCCCACTCCAAACTTATTTACAGTGATCACAACTGTAATAGGGTCCATTGAATTGCTCAATTTGAATAATCCAACGGTCAGATCTAAATTAATGATGATATGCAGCCCATCTGATAAGAGTCTTACATTGTTTCCACCACATTATAAGATTAGGATCAGATGCCTTAAAATGAGGCGACAAAATGGATGAATGGTGTGGATAAAACACATACATCATAATGGGCACACAAAGCTTTTCCAGCACATGGTACCATGTGGATGTTGTGTGCTACAGTATGGAGTCCGAGTCTGCTATTGATGAGTGTGGGTTCAGTCATTGGACCTGACTAAGTTGCCGTCTGGTCATGACAACAAGGCCCCCTCGATGTATGCGTGTATTCACACTATCCATACATTTTCCAGCTCATTTTAGAAAATCACAGTTAGACCACGCCACAGGAAATGCTGGTGATGGACTGATTGCCATTATAAACCTATTGAGCCCATGCAAGTTTAGATCAAAATAATTCTATGTATTCCCTTCACTCATATTTGTGTGGCCTTATCAATAGGTTGGATGGTACTGATAAACACCAGGGTGGGAATTCGAAAGTTTGGAGTGAGGTTGAAAGTCGGGTGGGTTGGGTTGGGTCGGGTTGGGTTGGTGCTCAACCCTAGTCCAACGACCCAAGGTTCCTATAACTCAACCCTAACCCAACCCACCTTGGGTTGAAAATTCTCAACCCAAGCCCAACCAAAGCGGGCTCAGTCGGGTTGGCTGGGTTGGCCAGGTAATTATATATGCTAATAGTTTCATTATTATATTATTCTATTATATTTGCAATAAATATCTTATTTTTTATACCTATAATTTTATTAATTATATATGTAGTTATTAATCATAAAGAAGTTCATTTTTTCTAAACAAACAAGTTAAAATATAGGATAACTAATCCTTAAAAAGTTGTATTGTATATCAAGCAATCTATTCGGGAGAGAGAAATCCCATGTATCTTGTTAACTTGAGTCATCGGAAATGATGTGGACCAATGAAACCCGATGGCATTGAAATTTCTTGTGCTTTCAATGCAAACGATCTGCACCCAATTATATTTAATTTATAAGGAACTTGTATATTGTTCGAGTTCGGGTTAGTGTTAGGTCGGGCGACCCGAGACCTTAACCCGAGCCCAACCCAAGTTTTATCAGGTTAGTGTTTGTATGGCCCAAGCACGAGACCAAACCCGATACGTCCTACCCAAGCCCAACCCAATGTCAGGTCGATCGAGTTGAACCTGCCTAACTTTCAGCCCTAGTTTGGAGGTGTAAAACCACGACATGTGTATTACTTACCGGTGAGGGTAAAAACATGGGATGCTAATTGCCGGATGTGGCTTTGGCTTCAGTGGATCCGTGGACTCACCGACATGGGTGGGATCCCGGACTGTGGGCCCCATGTTGATGTACATGCCCTATATCCATACCGTCCAAACATTTTGAAAACTCATTATAAGGCATCATCCAAAAAATGAAGCATTTCAAATCTCAAGTGGACCATAGCACACGAAACGTTGGTAATCAACTATTAAAACCTTTCCATGGGAACAAAAGTTTTGGATCTGTTAATGTTTATGGTCTCTTCATCTATGTCTCTATGTCTAACCTTATCAACAGATTAGATGGAAAATAAACATTCTGATGGCCGCACGAAGTAGTCCGTTTAAGATTTAGATCTACTTCATTTTTGGGAACATGCATGCATCACAGTTGCCCAACCGTTAGGGATCATTAAAACCGCGCCCAGGATAGCGCGTGACGCTAGTGTAGGCTGATTACTTGGCGTGGGACGCACCACCATGTTGTGCTGACATCACTAAGTTATGTGGCCTCCCATGAAACTATTATATCACAACAGTCCATTCAGTTTAAGAGATTATTTTAGCGTATGAGACAAAAAATAATATTCAGATCTAAACCTTAAGTGGACCACACCACAAAAAGCAGTAGAGAATGAACGAATGCCTACCTTTGAAAATTTCACGAGGCAATAAAAGTCTTGGATCAAACTGGTATTTGTTGTTTTCCATTCATCTGGATTCTGTGATCTTATAAATAAGTTGGATAGAAAATAAGCATTATGGTGGGCCATAAGAAGGTTTCAACGATAGCATCAATGTCTTCACTACTTTTTACACAGTGTGAGCCACTTGAGCATTGTATATGGGAATAGTTTTCGTGTAAAATGATCTTACAAAATGGATGTACGGTGCAGATATAATGAATGTACGGTGTGAATATAACACATATATTATGGTAACTTGGGGACGTCAATATAAGGACGTAGGCCGTGTCTTCCGTGGGTTTCCTAAAGTGTGAACACTGGAAATCGACGCCCATGCTGATCGGCGTGTTTGGTTTGATTTGTGAGGGTGATTAGGCTAATTTGTGGATGTTAGAGTCACCACTATCTAATGAATCTCAGAATCCCACAGTCGGCTAGAACCCGAGAAATATGTGAGGTTGGAGAAATCCGAAGACTCTCCTACCTTAGATTGACTCTTGATCTACGATTTAGGATTCTGGGTAAGGGACCTCGCTGAGAAAAAGGGAAGGTGTTAGGCATCCTCTCTGCCTGTTCAAATGTACAGTCTCCACTTGATGTGATAAAATAATCTCAAGGGGTAATGAATGCTAGGGACGAGATAGGACTAGACACACATGCAGGTTTCTGATGTGGCAAGATCCGAGATTTCGGCAAGCCACAGAGCATACGTCCAACAGCGTATTTAGAAAGTGGATGTAATGATGTTTATGTAAAAAATAAAGAATAGTGGACTAGGTCACTAGGAATCTCTGATGTGACAGGATCTGTAGTACGATAAGTCATAAAGCATATATTCACTAGAGATATAGAGAAGTAAGGGGGTTGAGATGAGAATAGATGTCATAATGGTGAATGCTCGTATGAGATGATTTGATCTTTTGGCTTAAACTAGAATAAGCTAAAACATGGACCGAACCATGACCAATCCGGGCTAGGCTTAGGGATTGCAAAGGTTAAGAGAAAGGGCTAGGGGGTGGCTAAAGTATCATGACTTGGAGGTTTGGGAGCTCCTTCCCTTTCCTTCACTCTCTCTCTCTCTCTCTCTCTCTCTCTCTCTCTCTCTCTCTCTCTCTCCCTCTTGGATGTGGATGTGTTGTTGTGAAAATGTGAAGAGGAGATGGCTATTTATTGCCTTCTCCAATAGTCTTATGCTAGATGTGGAGTTTAGGAGGGGTAAAAGATGATGTGGCAAGTTGTGAGTGGTTAAGGGGAGAGAAATTCCACATGGCGCATTCCTATTGGCTCTTGGGGTTGGTAAAACAGTAAATAAGATCAGATAGGGGGTTAAAGCTAATTTTCGGACATTGGGTTAGCTGTTGATCGGAGGACACACCTGCCTCGTGAGCGGCGGTAATTGGAGTACCGCTGACGGTAGTCAAACTACCGCCCGGGCCGGGCTCGAGCGTGTGAGCCTCGTTTGGTGCACCGGTTCATCCGATGGTCTTCTTTCAAGCTTTTGAGTTCGAATGGGTGGGTTTTTGTGTTGATCTAACTCTAATGGGTTAGGTTTGGTTTAAGGTTTGGATTATGATTTTGAGTTTTGGATTAGGGTTTTGATTTGGGGTTTGGGTATTGATCATGGTCCATATTGTCCTTGCCTTTTCAAGATGTTAGCTTGTGTGAGGTGTCTATAGATGCCCCTCTTTGGCCAAGGTTATGAGTAACCGAAGGTCAAACGAGTGGACACCCCACCCTTCTGGTCAGAAAGGATAGTGATTCGAATCTGTTACCTGTCATTATATCATTATTAGCTGACTGTTTGGAAAAGAGATGACTTGCACATATCATGAGGGCCGAGGAAAACGTTGTGATTTTCCCTACGTATTGGTGCGACATTACGGGTCACCAATCACAACCATTTCACATCAGATTGTTAATAGCATTGGAGGATAAGTCTGAAAAGTAGGGTTTTTGCGCATTGGTGCGGCTTTACAAGGATTCCCAAACTGTTTGGTCTGTCATTGCTTTGCTACATAATCACCCTAGGAGTATTCGATCCATTTGATCATCAAAGTGGTTAGTCGCCCTGCGCGTTGGTAGGGCCTTACAGGAAACTCACTACGCCGACTTGGAATCGATCAAATTTTATGAATATCCCAAACTAGGTACGTGTAGGTAATCTTTTGTCATGCAGTCTGCTAATTCTAATACTTTAGTTATAATGGATTGTTGTCACTTTAAGTTTGATTATTCTTTCCAGAGATAGATCCACTCATTTTTAGTAGCATTCGTACAACTGTCTAGATATAGAGATTAGGCCAATCATACATGTATCATGTACGAATTCAATCATTCTCCAGGAAAACCCGGAGAGATCGAATTTTATTTAGCCGTTTGCGCTGACCGCAACTAGAGAATATGAAAGATTCCTCAGTGCACTGCACCCCGCGTGCTTTTTTGAAAACTTTGTTTGAAAGTTATTCCCTTTGGAGCTAGCCTCTTTGGGGATTTCATTTGAATTTTTTTATATTTTTTGAAAAATATCCGTTCGATCTTGGAGGTGGGCATCACCGTTCGGTTTTTATTTGTAATAAATTGACAGACGACCTCCACTAATAAATTAATGGGGCTAATGGTTTGAAATATCTTTGGATTTTTGAAAAATGCATTCGATCTCATGGGTGGTTATGATCGTACGGTTTTTATTGTATGGTGCAGATCAAACAGTCAGATGGCCTCCACTAATAATGGGGCATTGAGTACAATTTATTTGCATTTTTTTCTTTTTCTCTTTTTTTTTTGGTATTTTCCAGCAATTTCCTGGTGCACTTTATCAAGATTCTCATTTTCTAGTGAGATATTGAATTTCTCGCGAGATTTTGGGATGGAATCATGAAATCTTTACTCTTTTTTTTTCTTTTTTGTCTTTTCTTGAGGTATTACCCAATGGATCAAAGGAAGATTCGAGCATCCCATCATTGCTTAAGGGGCAAGCTCGAGGTCCCATGCAAAATTCGGTCGGGGCATCAGTCAGACGGCCACTGGCGGCAGTCCGATTACCACTGGTCCAGGCCTTTGTCCGGTGGTCCAGGCTGTGCATTGGTCCAAATGGTGTAGCTCTCTTTCCTATTTCTTCTCCTTCTAGGGACGTCCAAGGATGCCATTGTAGCTCCCTGGAGTGTTTTTTGACTGTTGATCTTTGTGATTTTCCCTTGTCCTTCTTTTTCCTTCAATTTCAAGTGAATGATTTTGAATCTTTGCTTGTATTTTGCTGGAGTTTGGCTAGATTTTTTTTGTGAAACACTTGGTTGAGCCATTTGTAGCCTTGGATCTCCTTTTGGGCTTAAGGAGGCCATGATCGGGACCATTGGACATTTTGGTCAAATCTCAACCGTTGGATCTTGCTGGATTTTTCATTTTGTGCTAAAGAGTTGGCTAGATTTTTTGTTTGTTTATTTTTTATTTTAGAGTGGGGTGTGATAAGAAAGGGGCCCCCCACTCTTTTATTTAGTTTTAGTCTCTCCCCTTTTTTTTTTTTGTGATGATCTGGACCATAGGATGGATGATTTATGGCCCACTTGAGCACTATGGTATGGATCTTAATGGCGGGTCACTACTTATGAAGTGGGTCTTCCGTTTTAACTTGATTTTTTTAATTATTCCATGGAGTTCCTCCAGTGGGCCTCAAATCATAGTTCTAATTTGGTCAAATTGGAATTTACCTTGATTTGGATTTGTGGTCCCAGGAGATGATCTTGTGAAACTATGGACTCATGGAAGTGGGCCTGAACTATAGACATGTGGGCCGAGAGAATGGGCCTTGGAGAAGTGGGCTCTTGAAAGTTGGCTTGGGCCTTAGAAATAGGGGCTTTTGAAAATGGGCCTTGTTGGGCTTTGCTTTACTGGGCTTTGAACATTTGGACTTTACTAGGCTTTGAAGAGTGGGCTTAGGCATTAGAGGCATGGACTTTTGAAAATGGGCCTTGATGGGCTTTGAACATTTAGACCTTGACCGTTGATTTAGCCCTATTGTCTTTGACTTTGACCATTAACTTGTGCTTTTTGACTTGGGCTTTTTGACCTTGTGGTGAGAAGGATACTTACCTGTGAGCCTTGCTTGTGCAGCATGCCTTGTCATGGTAGGAATGAGGCCGGCCCTTCATGCCAATCGGTTGATCCTTATTATGTACCTCGAGAGGGTTGACACCTATCTGACGTGGCTCGGGAAGGGGGTGCTCCTACGATTTTGAGAGGGCATGGGGTTAGGACCCACTGGCCAGATTGATTTCATGATCCTCAGCCTCTTTTCTTTGATGTATTGGAGCGTACTCCCTTTGCTAGCCTATTTCGAGTTCGTCTGCGCAAGACAAACATATCTCTTTTGTCTGCTTTGACAGACCGGTGGCACGCCGAGACTCATACTTTCCATTTGCCCTTCGAAAAGTGGGGGATCACCCCATATGACATCTATATGCAGCTGAGCCGTAGATATGATGGAGGATCTGTTCCATTTGAGGAGGATCTTTCAGTATCTTCTGATGACGATTGGATGAGTCTGCTTGGGATGATGCCCGATCCCTCAGACTTTTTCGGCCATCAGTTTAGGCTTCTTTGGTTGTCCTTGAACTTTGACCGGTGTATTCCTGAGACTGAGGCTCGACCATTGTGAAGGCTCGCGCCTTGATATTGTATACTATGGGGGCAATGATTTTCTATCACGGGAATGAGCTGGTGAGTTCCTGTCTATTGACACTTGTGGAGGACATCACTTTCCCCACGCCATTTAATTAAAATACGGCCCTCCTTGCCCGCTTGTATGAAGGGCTAGACAAAGCCAGTCGCTGCATCAACAGGTCTTTCACTGGTTTCTGTCCGGTCATTGAGGTATCCTTCAAATCTTGCATTCTTCTCCTTGGGATAATTGATTACAATTTCTAATTCTAGCCTCATGCAGGTTTACTTTTTTGACCATTTCCCCCACCTGGCGCCTGCTTTAATCGACCATTCACCGCCTTTTCCATGCATGATGTTGTGGTATAAGAACAACTGCATCCATACCCACATGTTTTCTTATCTCGCGTGGAGGTCAAATGTGGTGGGATTGGATGGATCGGATGGGCTTGATAGATTTGATGGATTTGGTGTTGTGGATGGATTTGATGGGTTGGATGGGTTTAGTGGGCTACGCCAAGTGGTCACCAGGGTTTGTGGGTGTTGGTGGGATGAGGATGGATGAGTTTGATGGTGTGGATGATGTGGTGATGATGATGAATGGTTCGATTGATAGGCATATGGGAGTGACGGGTATGGATGGTGTGGATGATAAGGTGGTGGTGGCGGATGGTATGGATGCAATGGATTAGGCTCGGATGGGTGGTGGGTCACATTTTAGGGGCTTAGATTTGGCGGGTGATGGACCTCCTGCAGCTGGCTTAGGTCAGATATTCGGCGTGAATTTTGAAGCAGTGATGAGACAGGCTACTGTTGTCAGGATCAGGGTACTGGTCCAGTCAGCTACTAGGGTACCTCGGGAGTTGTGGCTCCTGGGGCATGTACGTTTCAGACTGCTCCTAACGTGGCGATCGTTAGAGGCTTGGGCCCACCTGTTGCAGCTTTTTAGGATGCACTTTGGGATGCGTTAGGCGAGTCAGGCTTTTTTCAGCACCATGAGATAGACCTATTGGACGAGGGCATGCCCATTTTTTACAATTTGCCTGTGGATCCAGGGTTCCAGATCGTAGAGGGTGTGCCAGTTCGGACTTGCCGGTTAAAGCCACGAGACACATATTCTGAGCGGTTGCATATCTAGATTGGGAGTTTGACCAAGTCTGAGATCTTTGAGCTAGGCTCCCTGGGCTTCCAGGAGGTTTTTTATTTCCACAGAGTTTGCCTAGACTGGCGATTGTTAAAAGTGGCGTCATATGATTGGGTTCTAACATTGAACTTGTTTTCCTTCAATGATTTGGAGCTGAGCCCATCTTTAGAGATGCTCGTGCACTTTTCTGGTTTATCTCTTACCCAGGAGCCTTATGTTCCTTCATCTAAACAGTTCGTCCTACTGATATGACCTCCTGGTTTGGATTTCCAGCTACTTTTCCCACTGTAGAGGGTAGGGTTGGTGAGCTTTTGCTTGAGCTTCTGTATGATTGTTGTTCTACCGCTCGAGGAGGCCTAGATCTGATCGCCAACTTCAGTGCCTGAATGCGTTGATATTCTGTGTCTTGGCTGAGCTTCTTTTCTCAGGCTGACGGCAGTCATCATCATTAGCGATTTTACTGGATGTGTTCTGTTGCGTTCTGTTCCGTAGGGGCATCGTTTCTGTGGTGCTGGTGGAGCTCTTTTTGAGCTTGAAAGAGTGCTCTCTTGATCATACTCATATCTTCTGGGGTGCTGCTCATTCCTCCAGGTATTCTTTGCTCTTGTCCTCTTTCCTTTTCTATGTTTTGTTATCCATTTACAACTTGAGCTCGACTTTTGCCTTTCCCTAAGTGTGGCTGTGGGAGCACCTTTGTATGACCCCTTTGCTTTTGTGGCATGTTTCCCGCCGTAACGTTGTGCTGTGTCTGTTGCTTGATGGCCTTCCTCTTGGTGCAGAGGCCACTGAGTTATTGTTTTGTCGTATGCTCTCTCAGCTTTGTGGATGAGAGATTAGCTGGGAAGCTCTATAGCTCTGTCATACTCCTTTGATCTGTAACGCAGCTCGCACTCCTTTGTTGTTGATGGGCCTTCGAGGATACTTCTCTTATCATCCTACTCAGTTCCTCCAATAGTTTGGCTTCTGGCAGGATGTTCCCGACTTTGCCTTTTCTGAATTTGGACGTGCTCTTCTTTCTTCTGACTTAATTGCTCTCTATCGACGAGTCTGGATTTCTTAGCAGGACTCTTTGGACGCAGTGGCTCTGGAGTTCGAGTCTTTGGCTCCACCGTTGGCGAAAGTACCATACCAGTGATGGGTAGCAAAGCAGTCACTTTATCATCAGGTTCCTGGTTTGTACTTCACAGATGAGGTCGATGATCGAGACATGGTTGGCGATGCTGCTTCGTCCTCCTCATGTATCAATAATGATTCGTTGGAGGCGTTCGAGGAGCATTCGTTCATTAATTCGTCGTTTCTGTGCCTGACACATGGCCATCTCATATTTGAGATTGTCGTTCTTTGTCACTTGTGGAGGATATGACCCATTGGCTAGCTGTGGGACGGAGGTACGATGGAGTATGCTTACTGTGCATCACCTGGAGAGGGACGAGGCCATCTACCTGCGCATGGAGGTAGAGCGACTTAGGCAGAGATTGTTTATGTACAAGGGATAGGATAGAGGCTTACTTGGGATCCCTGACTTGATCGAATGCTTGTCTTGTATGGATGGATATTACGTTTTTTTTTTTTTTTTTGCTTTCTTGTTTTTGTTTTTGCAAGTAAAAAGACAAGTGATGTAATAGATTATTTACAAGAAAGAATAATTTCGTGTGTGCCAAAACTTGTGAATGCTAGCTCCAGTTTAGATTTGCACTTTGGAAGATTGAGATCAGAATATTGGGCTCAGCCCACGTTGCGTACAGTAGTCTGGATTGTATAGTAGAGATCTTGGTTCCCTGAAAGTGTGTTCATGATTGTGTCCTTTGAATTTAAGCAGAGTCTGATGGAATACTGATCCGGAGTTAGTCTTTTCCTTGTATCTCTTTGTTGCGCTTGTTGATTCGGCTTCTTCTGTACCTGCACTTTTATTTAATTTTTTTATTTGTTAGTCATTTTTGCCCATAGTGCCTTTTCAGGTTTTCGCTATGACCGGCTTTTCCGTCATTTTTGCCCATAACATCCTTTCAAATTTTCACTATATCCTGAGTTTTTTTATCTTGCTTACCCTTTAGCAGTTGTGCTATTTTTATCCTTAGCACCCCTTTAAGTTTTCACCAAGTCCACTACATGCCCACTGTTTTTACTCGAGCCTCCCTTTCAGGTCTTCAACTCACCCTTTTGCTTACGCATGTTTTTTTTCTCTCTCTCTGTTTTTAAAGCGCCGAAAGAGATGGAGAGATTTCCTTCATAACCGGCCAAATGATTACTATAAGACTCGTATCATAGTCTATACCATTCCATAGGTTTTTGCAGTCCTCTCGATTGAATTCTCGCAACCCTCGACCTATATCCGACATTTATGCGCGATCTTAAGTCGAGTCCTTCAAACTAGAGTCAGCTCGACTCGAGACTTGTACCCTAGCAACCGCGCTGTCGTTGCGGTTTCGATGCCGCATCTCGCACGCCAAGGCGATACCCAGGCTAGGAGATGTGGGCTCGCGTTTAGATCGAGGAGAATGCTGCGCGTTGCAAAATCTAAGAGAATGTCTACCCTAATATCACATCAATCAATCAATCCCATCAAGGGTCAAGTGCATGTCAAATATACATCACCTCACACCCCATCCCCAAGCAACCCCATAAGTCAACAATCTCTTACATAACCCATACCCCTCTTACACAAACTACCCCAAAATTCAACAATTTCTTACACAACTCATCCCTCTCTCTCATTCATCACTCTATTACCCGTCTCGCTCTCTCTCTCTCTCTCTCTCTCTCTCTCTCTCTCTCTCTCTCTCTCTCCTTATAACCCTCTCTCTCTCATTCCTCAAACCCATTTCCAAACAATCAAAAATCACACGTCCAAGCTCTCCCAACCTCCATGAGAGAGTTTTGTGTGTAGCCCACTTCCTACCTCTCCATCTCCCATCTCAACTCTTCATTTTTCATCATCTTCCATTAAGATCGAAGCCAAGGAGACTTCCTTTCCATCGGACCAAGAAGATCAACGATGGGTGTTCCGTAGGCTTAGATTTTTATATTTTTGATGAGGGGCCAATTGGGGCCTACCGATTGATGGTATGGATCCACTTTAGACCTTAGGTGTGGCCGATGGCCCACCATGATTTACGATCATTCCATGATGGGGCCATTCTTAATGGTCACTATCATGTTGTTTTATTTCTCTTGTATGATTAAGGGCCATCTAGACCTTGCCCTGTTGGTGGAGAAGAGATCTCCACCGTTGATTTAAATCGGTGGGCCCACATGTAACGGGACCCACTTAATGTATGTTGTAAAGCATGGAAGGGAGGGCCCATAGTGTCGGGGTCCCTCCATCACTCACCTCTCTTTCCCTCTCTCTCTTTGATGGCCCCATGATCTATGTAACTTATCAATGTTGTCCACCTTCGCGGGACCCACTTGATGGACGTGTTGGATCTACACCGTCCAAGTCATGTGGGCCATACCTTTATATGTGATGGAAAAATATAAATATAAGCTTGATCCCTAAATGGGTGGGCTACACTAATGTGGACCCACCGTGATGATGTGGTGTATCCACACGTGGAACCCACTAGCCATGGGCCCCACACGTGGGACCCACCCAATGTGTGGGGGCTACATCTTGATGTATGCACGTGTCCAGGCCGTCCAAGACCTGGACGTTATTGTTATATTAATATTATATATATAAAATGTATTTGATGGTGGGCCCTAAGTGGGACCCACCTCTACCCCTTTTTTAAAGCAGCAACGCTGCACTGTATTGACCACAACAAGGTCTGCGCGACCTACTGCATGTGTGGATGTAATCCACACCATCCAGCTATGTGGACACTCATGATACTGGGTCTGAAAGAAGACGATTCTATCCTCAAACGTTCGGTAATCCCCAAAGGGCAAACGTTAAGGCTGGATCCGTTGTCAATGAGTACAAGTGGAACTTTGAAATTCTTATAACGTCCATGTTTGCGACCTTTAGGTGGTAACTCATCATCAGAGAAAGTAATGGCTTGCGGTGCGAGGAGTTGTCCGATCATGCTTGCCACCATTTCAAGAGGTATGTCAGGAGAGATGTGTGCGTCGTTTGGAGTTTTCACAAAGATTTCTCGATGCGATCTTGATGTACACAAGAGTTTCCAGATAGAAATTTGTGCGGGAATGGATTTGAGCTAAGCTGCTATGTCGTAAGCAGCGTCATCTTTGTGGGTTGCTCCTGACAAGGTTCCGCAGGTTTCTCTTGAGTTCCGATTATCTCTTTTGAAGTACATACCGTTGTTGCCCACTTCAGTGCATCTGGATAGAGCCATGGGATTGCCTTTGTGTTATAGGAGGGAACCATCCTCCTTTCCAAGTAAATCACTGGATCTTGAGGTTATAGATTTGCTACCGGAATCATTTGTGGTGGACTTGATTTTTCCTAGAGTATGATTGAATCCTGAGGGGGTTTGACAATGGGACTTTCCTTCCCTTCTTGATGTGTACTTTGTGAAGGAGGGATCCTCTAGGTATGTAGCAATTGGTGAGGCATTAGGAAGCTTGGGGATTGGACAAAGGGTGTTCCTTACAAGGTTAGCGAGGCTAGATTAGGGAGGTCTATCGAAAGAATGAGAGGTTTAGAACTCAACCTATTTAGATATGCCGGGGATGGGGTTGGACATGCCCCTTGGAGCGAGGGAGGCTGAGATTGTGACCTGGTGGGCATTGTTGATGCCTTTTGGAAGATGGGAGGCTGTGTTGTTGGTGCTGCTTCAAGGATGAGGAGTGGTACTGTTGGTGCTACTTCAAGGAATACTTGTGGCCCAGGCGGAGATGCTTGTTGGTATCCCCATGTCCGTCTTGTTGGAGCTGGCATGATTGTCTGTATGGAGTGATGAGAGGAAGAGTATGCTGGACGTTCTTTCTCAATGTTGTTGATGGTAGAGGTGTCAGATGTGCTGGGTCCTACTTGATGCTATGGCAAGGGATTCTGAAGAATGTTAGCTTGCATGGTACTGCCAGCCTACGGGGTGATCGCAATCTTTCGGCTTTCGATCAAATCTTGGACCGCATGTTTCAAGGTGAAACAGCAGTCTGTTAGATGACCAGGAGCGTGGTGATACGCGCAATACTGGTTTTCAATATATCCCGGTGGTAGGGGATTTGGCGAAAGTCGCAGCTGGAGTAGTGTTAGGAGTTGCCTTTGCATTAACATTACCAGGACCTGACTGTACGTTTGTGCGAGTGGAGTGAACTTCCTTCCCAACATGGCCTTCCTGTATGGAGTTTGCACATTTTCCTTAGACTGTTGTTGTTGTTGTTGAGGCGGCTGTGCCTGATATGCCCGTTGGGCTTGCTGTGGTTGATATTGTTTATTTGGTTGTGGTTGGTATTTCTTATCCTATTGTTGCTCCGATTGTGGAGCATGCTGATTGCCTTGAGTGTTTATGACGATATTGTTGACCTCTGTGGTGCGTTGCGCGGGTACAGTGTTGTTTCCATTCCCCTCGACTTTGTTCCTTTTGATTGAGGGGACCTGATGCAGCCATGGGGAAATGGTTTCAGCTCTTATCCAGGCTTCCACCGGTTCTCCAGCTCAGATGAGCTGAGAAAAATTTACATATAGGTATGAGATTAGATATCCTGAAATGTTTGGGTTTGCTGAATGGATAATCATGGATATTTGCTCTTCATCGTCGATTGGGTTTCTCATTCAAGTTGTCATAGCCGCCATCGTCCTACGTATGCTGACAATGATTCGTCACTTTTTTGTCTCAAAGTAGTTAGATCTGCCCTCCTTGAAGCCATGTTCTGATTATATGAAAATCTATCGATGAATGTCTGAGAGAATTTCTCTCAAGTCCTAATCTGATGACTATCTAGCGATGTATACCAATCCAACACATTGCCCTTAAGAGACTTTTGAAGGAGCCGTATCAAAGCTCCATCGTTCCCTACTATCGCATTAAGTGCCCCACAAAATACTTTTAAATGTGTTGTGGGGCACCCACTCCGTCATTTCTTTTGAATTTGGGTACCTTTAAGTTTGGAGGTATCCGAGCATCTGGAAAGGGACACAGGTTCCTGAATTTGGTGGATGGATGATTCACTCCTTACTGCCTTTACAGTTGATTTTGCACCATCTGCAGATGCTCCCGTAGCTCCTCAATTTCTGACCTGCTGTGTTGTGGATACCTTGCCCCTTGTTGTAAGGCTTGTGCTGCTTTTTCCTCATAAGGATCGACTTCTTCGACCCTTTAGTTTTCAAGAACGTCGGGTTGCTGAAAAGATGATGGACTCCCGATGGTGAGAGGTAGCTGGAATTGAAAGCCGCTCCCTTTTGGAGGAGGGTGTAATGTTCGAAAATGGCTCCTGCCTAGGGTATCTGTCAATTCTGGAATGTTGCTCCTGTTAGGGGGAGTGAGATGGACTCGAAACTAACCCCATTAATGGGCATCCAACAGTTCTTGTCTGTGATTCCCGTTAGGGGGAACTTGTGTTGTGAGTTGATTGTTGTAATGTGTCGAGTGATGATGTGTGGGAGGGTTGTTCCCGTTTATTGGTTGTTGTTGATCCTGCGCTGACTCTTCTGAGAGAGGAAAGACAAGAGTTTCTGGAGGGATGAGGGAGAAAGCAAAAGGAATTTGAGGGATTGAGCTGTTTTGTACACTAGGCTGTGTTACCTGTGTGTTTGGTGCGGTACTTAGCTCTAGGCGAAGCAATATTTCTTGCAATGCTGGGAAACTTTAGGCCATTTCACTTTAGGTTACATTATCTGGAGGGTAAGTTGGAACTGTCGGAGGTGCTGGTACTAGTATCAATGCTGATGGTGGTGTTGATGTTCTAGGAGCTAGCTGAGCCGCCGGCTCTTCTTCATGGGTAGCTTGGGAAGTCATGGCTTCCCGAAATCAAGTGGTCATGATTCAAAATTACACCTAAGAAAGTGTAAGCCAAAGACTGATGATATATATGTGTGTGTGTGTGTGTGTGTGTGAATGCAGTGATGAATGTCCCTTGAGATCAGAATTCCACACGTTTTTCGAGTTGAGCCATGGCTAGTGATAGCTAGCGCAACTCTCCAGTGGAGTCGCCATTCTGTGAACATTGGAAATCGACACCTGCGTTGATTAGCGTGTTTGGTTTGATTTGTAGAGGTGATTAGGTTGATTCATAGATGTTAGAGTTGCCCCTAGCCAATGAATCTCAGAATCTCACAGTCGGCTAGAACTCGCGAAATACGTGAGGTTGGAGAAATCCGAAGACTCTGGTTGTTCAGGTAGATATATGCTAATATTTTCATTATTACATTAGTCTATTATATTTTCAATACGAGTTTTATTTTTTATACCTATAATTTTATTAATTATATACGTAGTTATTTATCGTAAAGAACATTTAAAAAAAAAAATAAACAAGCTAAAATATAGGACAACTATTTCTTTAAAAAGTCATATTGTGTATCAAACAATCTATTTGGGAGAGACCTTCCTGATGAAGGGGTGCAGAGGGAACCGGACCCTGCATTGCAGCGCACAGAGGAAGATGTCCACTTCCCCCTCGGCAGAAGGGCCAGCAGCGTCCAAAGGATCGGGAGCCCTTATCTGAATGGAGTCAGGGATCTGGAACTCGAGCGAATCCACTCCATCTGAGATTCTGACATGACAGAACCTTCAGGAACTACCTCTGCGGTACGCAGACTCGCAGGCATCTCGGTAGTGGCAGTGGTCTCGGCTCGGCGGGCTGCCTTCTTGCTGGGCTACTTGGTCTTAGAAGTCAATATTTTTTGCTTCTGAAGCGGGGGGTACAGGAGAGTGGTCTCGAAAGGGCCTTTGGAAGACCCACTCCCACTGTCAGTAGTCCCCGGCTCGGAGTCATCGCCGTATTCTCGAACCATTTTCAAATCGGAAGACATAGCAGAAAGAAGGGCGAAGGTCATTTTAGTGCATTAACCATAGAATGAGTCAAATCCAATTCTTAGCTGGACCACGACACATAAAACACTGGAGAGAGTACTGACCACCTTTAAAAAATTCAAATCGTCACAAAAGTATTCGAACAAGCTGATATTTGTGTTTTCCTTTGACTCTGTTAACTCATGAACAAGTTGGATCTCAAATAGATATCACGGTGGACCTGAAAGGTTTCAGCGATGAGTGTCACTTTCCCCCTATTTTTTTTTTTTTGAGGTCTGCTCTAGCTTTAGATCTGCTTCGTTCTTTTTCATGCCCTAGAATGATCTCTCTATCTGGTGGCCAGTACGGCACATATATCATGTTGGGGCCCATAGAACTAGGTGACGTCACTTCAGTAACCAATATCCTTACTCAACTTGTAAGTAGCTAATCCACGTCGCTTGCCCCCAGCCAATGTATGTGGTCTGTTTTCCATGAGCCCCACCGTGATATATGTGTTCCATCTATTTTTTTAGATCATTTTACTTATGAGACAAAAAAATAAAAAATAAAATGAGTATATCCCAATCTCAAGTGGACCATGTTCTAGGAAAAAGTGTTTAATGAAAGTCTAGCATAGAAAAACTTTCTGGGCCATAAAAGTTTTGGATCAAGCTACCTTTGTTTTGTTCTTTCATCTGGGTCTGCATGACCTAATTAACAGGTTGGATGTGAAATAAATAATACGTGGGCTTTAGGAGGATTTTAAAGGTGGATATTTAATCACTATTGTTTTCCTATGGTGTGGTCCACTTGAGATTTATATTCCTCTCATATTTGGGATCAAGCCCTAAAATGAGCTGTAAAGATAGATGAACAGAATAGATGAAACACATACATCATGATGGGGCTCACGGAGCACTGACCATCAGCCGCGGGGCTGGTGGCAGGAGAAATAGCCAATCCGTTTCCGTTCAAAGGATATCAAAGTTACATGGCCTACAATGATGCATATATACTATCCACACTGTTCATCCATTTGGAGAGATCGTTTTACAGCATAAACCCAACAATGCTCAGGTGGACTACACTGCAAATAGCATTGGTGACTGATTCTTGCCGTTAAAACATTAGTAGGGCCCACTATAACATTTATTTACCATCCAATCCATTCATAAGATCACACAGAGCTGGATGAATAGGAAAATCAAATACCTTATTCATCCAAAACTTCAAGGACCCAAAAGGGTTTCAATGGTAGATGTTCAATCCTCCACTTCTTTTTACAATGTGGTCCACTTAATCTTTAGATCTGTCTTATTTTTCTCCTCAAACCTTACAATGAGCTCGTCAAATGTATGGACGGTTGGGATATAACACATACCTCATGGTGGGACCCACATAACTTGGTGACGTTAACACATAAGCCATGTGGGTGTTGTGTGGTACACCAGCCAATCCGCTTCCCTCATATCCACATCAAATGGACAACCATAACATCCAGCTGGAGGGTTGAGAGGGTGATATGGGGTAACAACGTCTCTTATCTTTTGGGGCCTGAAACTAAGATCATAAAAAGAAAGGGCAAAAAGGGCAGCTGTAACCAACGGCCTACATTTAACTAAACCCAAATCAGATGGGATCATTTGATGGGGGAGATTTGCAAATCAGCAAGATCTGATGATCAAATTCAAAATCAGCAAAAGCAGGCTCTGGATGACACTGAAACAAATCAGCAGCTCCTTTTACAGTTGCATCCACACCACTCAACAATGATAGATATTACTTACTATTTCCTACGATGCAATATATCACTACCATATAGCTTTTACCTACCACTTTCTTCCGCCAAAAGCCACGACGGTATCATGCGTATATGATCCCAGTCACTCTGCAAGTCACCACATACAGAATCTGGCACGTGTCTCGGATCCAAGACACTCATCAGGTGAGCTCCACCACATTTGTGCCCCGCTCACGAATCAGGTTGGTCCATTTATCATATCAGCCATAAGGGTGGCAATGGGCCGGATAGCCTGCCTGACCCATCTTTGGCATTGGACCAGATAGCTTGGGCCATGGGCCGGATGGGACTCAATGCATGGCCCAATCAATTTTGGTTTTTTTTTTTTTTTTTTGTTTGTAAGAGGTGTTACATCCTGCAAATGTGCATTCCAATCTTTAGTTAGACAACTCATCCATCTTAGATACGGATAGTTGGGTTCATTTCTCTAAAATGTCTATTTCTGCAAGCCCACTTGATCAACGGATACCTTATGAACATTCTCATGTGGGAAAATATGGATTTGATAATTTTTTAAGCTGGGCCAGGGTCCAACCAATTGTTTGGGGCTCGGTTTGAGTCAAAAGTATTGGGCCAGACTCAGCTGAGTGTCACCAGCCCAAACCCGGCCTATTGCCACACTAATCAGCCATGTGTACACTTTTTAAGTGCTTGCGTATCAGGTGTCATGCATTGTCAGATTATCAAATACTGTCTTCTATTGAATTTATTCAGCTTTGGTGTATTAGATGTTGACTGTAATCAATAAAGCAGTCTGGGAGTTTTGTGTTTTTGTTGCTGGTCCCCGGCCCATATGAAGGAGGAGCGGATTAAGTGAGACCACGGTCTCACCCAAAACGGTGCTGCCCTTACCGTGGGCCCCACCTTGATGTATCTATTCTGTATCATTCCATCCATCCGTTTTTTGACTTTTTCACATCCTTTAAGGCATGGTCCCAAAAATGAAGAAGATCCAAATCTCAGGGGGCAAACCCTAAGAAATGGTAGTGATTGAACTTCCTATCATTAAAAGCTTCTCAAGGCGTCCCTTTATGTCCATCCAATCAGTTGATAAGGTCACATAAGCATGGATGAAGGGGAAAAACAAATATCAGCTTGATCAGAAATTTTCGTGGCCCATTAATGGCCAATCACCACCGTTTCCTATGGTATGGTCCATCTGGTAATTGGATCTGCTTCATTTTTTAAATCATACCCTGAAATGATATGGAAAAAAAGGATGGACAGCACGGATACATAATAAATACATCAAGGTGAGCCCGTGGGCCGCGCCATCCTGGGTGATGCCGGAGTCGGGAAACGGATTGGCTTCTCCCCGGCCACCAGCCAATGACTCGTGGTCGGTGCTTTGTGGGCCCCACCATGATGTATGTATTTCATCCATGTTGTCCATATATTTTTCCATTTCATTTTATGGTAGGAGACCAATAATGAGCTATATCCCAATCTCAAGCAGATCACATTATAGGAAACAATGTTGAATGAGCGTCTACCATTAAAAACCTTTTCGCAAGGCTATAAAAGTTTTGGATGGTCTAATATTTGTTTTTTCCCTTCATCTGGGCCTATATGACCTAATCAACAGATTGGATGTTAAATAAACAGTATGGTAAGGTTTAGGAGGATTTTAATGGTGGACATCTAATCACTATTGTCTTCCCGTGGTGTGGTCCACATGAAATTTATATCCCTCTCAATTTTGGAATAAGACTCTAAAATGATCTTTAAAAATGTATGAAGGAAATGGATAAAACACATACATAATTGTGGGCCCACAAAGCACCGACCACCACCCACCGGGCTGGTGGCAAGTGGAGTAGACCATCCTTTCCCACGTGATGCCAGCTGCAGTCTGTCATAACCCTCCTCATGGGAAAGGATTGGCTACTCCCCGGCCACCAGCCGGGTGGTTGGTGGTCAGTGCTTTGTAGGCCCACAATGATGTATGTGTTTCATTCATTTCATTTATCCATTTTTAAAGATCATTTTAGAGCCTTACTCCAAAATCGAGAGGGTTATAAATTTCAGGTGGACCACACCACAGGAAGACAATAGTGATTGGATGTCCACCATTAAAATCCTCCTAAACCCAACTCTACTGTTTATTTGACATCCAATCTGTTGATTAGGTCATACAGGCTCAGATGAAGGAAAAAAACAAATATCAGATCGATCCAAAACTTTTATGGCCCCCAAAAAGTTTTTAATAGTCAATGCTCATTCAACACCGTTTCCTATAATGTGGTCGGCTTGAGATTGGGATATAGCTTATTTTTTGTCTCATAACATAAAATGATATGGAAAAATATATGGACAGCATGGATGAAATACATACATCATGGTGGGGCCCACAGAGAACCGACCACCAGCCATTGGCTGGTGGCAGGGTAGTAGCCAATCCGTTTACGCCCATGGAGCTTTGACGCCAGGCCACAGCCGATCCGCATCCCATCCTACGCTGCCTGAGGTAGATTGTGACAGTTCATCACCATTTTAAAATAGCACCCCTCTTCAATAATACATGTGGTGAGCCTGTGGTATTAATCCAGACCATCCAAATCGCTGAACTAATAATAGATGGAGCATAAGTGACGCAGGGAAGGACGTGAGGTCGAGCATCGTCTTCCTCAAGATGATAAATATTTCGAATCCATGGAACTTCTCTGGACTCCTCACAGAGACTTTTCGAATCCACGAGGAAAGAAAGTAGAAAATAAGAATAATTTCTAATAAATTCGAAATTGATTAATAAATCCCTAAAATCGAGTTCACAACCCTTTAAATAAGGGAACCAAGCAATAAGAAAGAAATCAGACTCAAACTACAACTAAAACTCCTAGAATTCGCAACTTACTATAAATAGTAAACGTACTGTTCAAACTACAACTAAAACTCCTAGAATTCGCAACTTACTATAAATAGTAAACGTACTGTTCAAAATATGTACGTAGCCTGATGATCTGGAAAGCCGTACATGAGTGACATTCTGAGGAGGATGGGACACCGTGGTGGTGAACTATCACAGGAGTCTCTCGCATTCGTTTTGGGATAGTTATTGTTTTATTAATTTTTTTTTTTTTATTTACACGCACACACACCCCACACACTTACACCACACGCACACATACCCCACACACGCACACCGTGGGATTTCACCATCATTGTACTCGAACCCTTGACCCGGTGTTGAAACTCCAAGGAGTCTACCACCCGGGTAAGGACCCTTTTGGGATAGTTTTTTGATCCGCTTCACAATAATGACTTAGAAATTAGATGCGTGGCACATTCCAAAATCACATTGGCTTTACAATTCTAACCAGGGATTTTTATTTTTTTATTTTATACACTCACACCCACGCACACACTATAACGGGAACTCGGACCCATGATCTCGGTATGAAACTCTTGTGAGTCTACCACCAGGAAGGACCCATTCTAACGAGTGATCTGTGGATCTTCTTCATTGACAATGACCGTTGGTTTTATTTTCTTCATTTCTAATCATATGGTAAATAGCCACCAATCTCATAGCCAGATAAATAAATGACCTTAATTTTTTTGAGTCAGAGTCAGATTGTCCATTCATTTTACTGAATCATTTTAAAGCTGGAGGAAAAAAATAAAATAATAAAAGGATAAATCCAAACCTCAAATAAATCCAACCTTGCAGAACAATGATAATTGAATGCCCATCATTAAAAACTTAATAGAGTTAATAGAGCGGACTGTAAGTCTGTAATGTTTATTTGCCATCACACCTGTTGATTAGGTCACAGAAATATCACTTAAGGGTAACATGGATAATAGCTTGGCCCAAAGCTTTTGTGGCCCTAAGAAGTGTCAGATTCTTTTTTTTCTTTCTTATGGTGTGGTCCACTTGAGTTTTGTCCATCTCATTTTTTCATCTAATGCTCTAAAATGAGACCGTCAAATGGATGGATGGCATGGATTTCACAAGGACTGAGAAGAGACTGCCACTGATGGACGGTCATGATTGAAAAGGACGTCTCGTGATTGGGTGTTTCAAGAGTAAAATAGTAGAAATATTGATAAAAAAATGTTCTTATATATCAACGTTAAAAGCTATTTATTGTTTTCAACAGCCAATCAGGGTAAGAAAAATAGTTTATTTTGGAATGCATTCCTACAAGGTAGGCGGATGTGATAGAATGACCGGCAAGCAGACACGATCCTCAAGTGGTTTTAAAAAAATCCAAGAAAAAACAAAAAAAAACAAAAAAACAAAAAAGACAGTCATGGATGACCTTTGAGGGCTGTTGAGTGGACCGCACATATTGGCACATGTGCAAGCATGCGGGTGGAAGAGGTCACACGTGCGGGCTTAGGGAACTTCTATACAAGATGCACTCTCTCTCTCTCTCTCGTCTCGTATTTGTGGAAGTATGGCCATGGAGTCTGCAAACTTCAGCTTTGGAACGTCTCTTCAAGTGCCCAGCGTTCAGGAGCTGGCGAAAGAGCACATGATCACGGTCCCACCTCGTTATGTGCGTCCTGATCAAGATCCTACGATCGTCGTAGGTCCAATCACATCGCTTTGGGAGATTCCGATCATCGACATGGAGAAGCTGCTTCTCCAAGAATCCGGCGCCTCTGAATTGGAAAGATTGCACTCCGCTTGCAAACATTGGGGTTTCTTCCAGGTCTCTCTCTCTCTCTCTCTCTCTCTCTCTCTCTCTCATGGCAGAAGCCAAACGGTGCCATCAGGCCCAGGTGCACGCAGCTTTCGAAACAAACTGAGGCTTGAAAAACTTGCCCGACTCTTCCAAGCCATCCGTTTGTTACAAACATCGGCCCATGAGATGAGCGGAGCCTGATGGCCGGGGCGTCTACCATGGATGGGCTGCTTGCCAGAAGACCACAGTGTCGACATAATTCTAGACTTGCTTACCAGAAACGGGAAACCCAAAACGAAAATAATAATAATAATAATAATAATAAACACTAAGATAACTAGTGGTTGGATCACCTAAAATGTGTGGTTTTTGCACTGTGGCTCATGAACTGTGGGCTGGTGAGCTGGACCTTCTTAGGTTGATTGACTGGACTGTTTATGTGTTAATAAACACATAATTAAGACTGCAACATATATGGGTAAATGCACTTGTTATTTTTGTTATATTATTATCGACTGGATTATTGTAACCAATCTATGTGATATAGGATTAGGTAGTAAGGCGGCCCTCACCACCTTTAGCTGTGGTGTGGTACATTTGATTGATGGGGTTGTGTACACACAATATATATATATATATTTATTTAATTTTAAAATTTTTATAATCATCACAGTGGATCCTAAAAGAGTCAATAGCATGTTTCTGTATTTTCAAAATTTTCCCTTTGCATGGTCCACCTGAATTGTATACCGGTCTGATTTTTTAGCATTGGGCCAAAATTGAGTAACAGAACTAGTGATTAAGGTGAATTTTACTTAAACATCATGGGAGGCCACTAATTCTTAAAGTGGAATTCAGGTTATTTTCATTCTTTAAGTCAACACATCATATGGAATCCACGGCAAGTGATGTTGAAATCACGTATTTTTTTATGATTTGGAAATGAATAAATAAATGGTAAATGATATTCAATTACAACTAATATATACCTTACAAAACACGACCACTTTTTGTTATTGTTATTAATTACCTATGATTCATCTTGCCAAACAACATCTAAAGTTAAATATTTTTAATTACTTGAAGATAAAGGTGCTAATATATGGTGTTTCCTTCTACGGGTGAATCTGTTCCGAATCTTTGAAACAGAGATTGATGCATATATAGGTGATGATCCAACCATGCATTAATTTTAAGTTGCTTTTAAAATAGAGAAGAGGAGACTGATTTGAGAGAAAAGGATAAGACTTGATCTTCACCCACCTTCAAGGATACACGGTGGCTCGTAAGGTTCACCTCATACCTGCGCATCCTCTTAAGGAGTTTGAGAAACCTTGACCTTCTCCAACAATTGGTTTGAAGGTTTGAATTTGAGGCAATTCAGTAAGTCAAATCACATGATAAGGAAGGGCCACTAGTCCTCTCATATCCCGTCTTTTGCGCGTGCAAAGATACTTTTTCACTTGGTAGTTGGATGTGGACTATGGATCAAAAACGACTCCAATCACAAGTGTACGGCGGCTATACAGCGATGGGGGGCTTAAATTGTCTGCATCACGTGTTTTAGGCCAAGTTGTATAGTCCACTGTATTGCGCTCACACACACACACATATACACACACACACGGAAACGCTCACATGCAAACTAGTTCGTACGTAATATGTACCAACTTTTTTGAGAACCCATCATACGGGATGTGGATCCAAAATCTGAACCGTTCATGTGAAGCAGCACCTCGTGACACCCCCCTGGGCGTAAGTTTTACCTTGATCTAAAACTTTTTTAGGCCATAAAAAATAAAAACAGTTTCCTTCCTTGATTTGCATTTATCTTTGCTATGGCCCACCAAAATTTTATATTAAAGTGAAAATTTGTCACATGGGGTTTCATGGGATTCCGCATCACATGGACCGTTCAGATTAGACACCCATGGCACGTATGCAAAGGTGCACACATGCGTAGGTGCGCAGGAGAACATGACTATACACACACACACACATATATATACACACACACATGTATGTGTGTGTGTATATACATATATACACATACACAAATAGAGGAAATGCTCACACACAACTAATAGGAATATTTAAATATGCCCAAGTAGCTGTGCATTAAATGTTAAAGATTCCTCTTTTCACCTGCATGTAATAAACCATATGTGAGGATATGTGATATGGAGTCTTATATATCTGTGTGTACACACACACATGAGAAATGCTCACACACAATTAGTTGGGCTATTTAAATTGGTCCAACTAGTTGTGCATTAAATGTCAAAGATTCCTCTTTTTATTTGCGCATAATACAACGTATGTGAGGATACGTGATATTGAGTCTTACATAAGAATGATGAGAATTATATGTCATAGATTCAATTTATTCATTAAATAGGGCCCACGAATGAAATTTTATGTATTAAAAATTAGTAAATTGTTACAATCACTAGAGTCACATATGTAACTTGAATCTGGATTGTTGGAATAAATTTTTAATAGTTCACTTTTCTTGTAAATGATATCATACTATTGATCACTATATATATATATATATATATATATATATATATATATAGAGAGAGAGAGAGAGAGAGAGAGAGAGAGAGAGAGAGAGAGAGAGAGAGAGAGTCATGCTCCCCAGCGCACCTATGCACGTGCCCACCTTTGCACACGTGCCATGAGTGTCTAATCTGAACGGTATATGTGATGCGGAATCCCATGAAACCCCATATGACAAATTTTAACCCCGAACTAAAATTTTGGTGGGCCATAGCAAAGAGAAATGCAAATCAAGGGAGGAAACTGTTTCATTTTTAATGGCCCATCAAAGTTTTAGATCAAAGTCAAACTTGGGCCCTGGGGGTTTCACGAGGTGTTGCTTCTCATGAACGGTTCAGATTTTGAATCCACATCACGTATGATAGGTTTTTATAAAAGTTCGTATGTAATACATACGAACTGGTTTGCAGGTGAGCATTTCCGTGTGTGTGTGTGTGTGTATTTCCTTCATATGCTTATAATGAACCCCATTTAATTAACTGACCAGATTTCCAACATATGTGATACATCACTCGAATATATCACATGTGCATAACTTTAGCAATATCTTTTTCTTTATAAATATTCCCTTTCCTTTTTTTTCTTTTTTTTTTTTTCTCTTCATGTAAGGAGTAGTTAATGCTAGCGAACTTTTTCAAGTAAAAGTCATTTCAATTAACAAAATGGTTTTGCTTGCTTGGGTGGGCCCCAATATATCGTTAATATGAAATCCAACCAACCATTAGGCGAATCACCTCATGTTAGACCCAGTGCAAAAATACCAGTCCCATCCCTGCATCATGTGAACCACATAATTGGAAAAAGTGTAGATAAAAAGCTTACCCTTCAAACTCTTTCCTTGAGTGTGGCCCACTCGAATCACTTATGGGCTTTTCTTTTTTTTTTTTTTTTATTCGATGCCTAATATTTGGTGTGGCAGCTAATGGTTGGATTGAATTTTATATTCTCATCATGATGTGCCCAATAAAAATCAAGGGCAGTTAAATCATAGATTAGCATGATTTTTTATTTTTTATTTTTATTTTTATTTTTTGCTTCGGAGTCCAATAAAGAATTATACATCTAATGATTGGAGTGGATCTCTTGACAGCATGAAGTGGATTAAGTATTACCCAAGTAACACAGTCCAGTTTCCTTAACCATGTGCTCATCATGATGTATGTGTTGTATATCCACACTGTCCGTCAGTTTTTACGGATCATTTTAGTACAAATTGTAAAAAATGAGGTAGATCCGAATTTCAATTGGACCACACCACTGGAAACAGTGGACATTGAATGTCCACCATTGAAACCTTCCTCAGGGCTACAAATGTTTTAGATCAAGCTGATATTTGTGTTTTCCCATCTTTCATGTCTGCAGTAACTTATGAACAGGTTGGATCTCAAATAAACATCATGATAGACCTTAGTAAGGTTTCAACGGTGGGCATCACTCTCTCCCCTGTTTTCTATAGTGGGGTCCACTCCAACTTTTGATGTGCCTCATTCTCTGGATCATGCCTTAAAATGATATCTCCAAATGCATGGACGGTTAGGATACAAAACAAACATCATGTGGGGCCACATTACTCAGTGACGTCACTTCACGGCCCGTCGGGCTGCTACTCAACTTGCTAATCCGCCTCCTGATAAGACGGCTTTCTCACGCGATGCTTTCAAATCGGACATGGAGAGAGAGCATTAAATAAGGGGAGATAGCATTAAGTAAAGAAAAAAGGGAAGAATAAAAGACTTGTTTTAAAAGAAAATGGATAATTAAAGAAACTGTTCACTTGTGATGTATTCTTATGATACACCGTATGAGTAAAAAAATTTAGTCCATTAATCAAGTGGGGTTCCATGTAAGCCGTGTAAAGAACTTGAAATATTATTTTTCTATGATTAATGGTAGGATATTTTTCAATAAAAAAACTAGGCTATTAGAAATCCATTTCAGTTTCTTAAAGCCCACCAAAGTTTTGGTACAGAGTGATATTTGGTTCTTGGCTTCGTTCTTGTATGAATCACCTTTGAAATGGGTTAGGTTGGATTGATGACCGATTACATTCTCACAAGTTCATGTGGTGTGGCCCACTTGAGTTTCAGTTTAGCCTGATTTTGAGCTCACATCCTACCATAAGTTGATGCAAATGATGGATACCGTGGATGGCACACACATCACAGTGGCCCCCACAACTTTTGTCGCTGCGTGGCCCCCTGCTCTTGGGGGACTGTGCCCTGTGGGCCGTCCCATAATTTATGCATTCTATCCACGCCGTCTATTATTTTGCTAGCTCATTTCAGAACATAAGCTCAAAAAAATGAGACAGATCCAAAAATCAGGTGGACCACACTACAGGAAACAGTGGTAATTGAATGCTTACCATTAAAAACTTCTTGGGGCCTACCAAAGTTTTGGATCAAGCTGATATTTCTATCTTCCCTTCATCCAGTTCTCTGTGACCTTGTGAAGAGGTTGGATGTCAAATAAACATTAAAGTGAATCCTAGGAAGTTTTTAATGGTAGGTGTTCAATCACTGCCGTTTTCTTGTGGTGTGGTTCACCTGAGATTTAGATCCACCTTATTTTCATTCTAATATTATAATGTACTGTAAATAACACTTAAACTGTCGTGCAGTTGGTAAATCATGGAGTTAGCTCTACCTTAATAGAGAAAATGAAGTTGAAGCTTGAAGAATTCTTCAAGTTACCTTTGGAAGAGAAAAAGAAATACCGTCAGACTGAAGGAGAAGTAGAGGGATATGGGCAGGCTTTCGTTGTATCAGAAAACCAGAAACTGGATTGGGGTGACATGTTCTTCTTGACGACCCTCCCACCTCATTTAAGGAAGCCCCATCTTTTTGACGAACTTCCCCCATCCTTCAGGTAATCACTCTGCTTCCAATCAGGACACACTTTCATCCGTCGAATTGATGGGCCACACCTTAAAACTGTCCATGAAATGCCATTTTCAGATGTTCATATCAATCTGTAAGTGGATTTTAACTCTTTCAGCATTCCATTGCAGAGAGACATTGGGTGCCTATGCAGTGGAGTTGCAAAAGCTGGCTATGGCCATATTGGGATTCATGGCTAGAGCTCTTGGGATGAAGGCAGAGGAAATGAGAGAGCTGTTTGAAGAAGGATTCCAGTCAATGAGGACAAATTACTACCCACCATGCCCTCAACCAGAGTCAGCAATTGGCATTTCACCCCACTCAGATGCTTCAGGCCTTACCATTCTCCTTCAAATCAATGAAATCGAAGGCCTTCAGGTCAAGAAAGATGGGATGTGGATTCCTGTTAAGCCACTCCCTAATGCCTTTATAATCAACATGGGAGACATTTTAGAGGTATGTATGTGTATTCCTTCCTTGGGGGAGTGTTTAAATTCAGAGGAATTGTATGCTTGCTATGTACACTATTTGATAATCCGGACCATTGGTCTGTCACATCCCATTGTCAATGGTGCATGGACTATGACTCGAAATCTCCTCATATGGACAATTTTAATATTTTGATTTGAAATCTCACAAATAGACAGTTATGAAATGAACAAGATGTCTATTTGTGAGATTTCAAATCAAAACACATCTGAATTTCATAAGCAATGGCGTGTATTCACTTATTCATAAGCAAGATGTGCCCTAGTCATTTTGCTTCTGCATCAAATTCAGATGTATTCACTTATTATTTTTTCTATGCTTTGGCAGATAGTAAGCAATGGCGTATATCGTAGCATCGAGCACAGAGTAACAGTAAATTCGATGCATGAGAGGCTGTCGATAGCTGCATTCTACAATCCCAAACTAGTGGGAGAGATTGGCCCTGCTCCTAGTCTGATCAGCCCACAAACCCCTTCACGGTTCAGATGTGTTGGTGTGGAAAAGTACTTCAAGGAACACTTTACTAGGAAACTTGAAGGCAAGGCATATGTGGACTACTTGAGGATAGAGACTTGAGAAGGCAAATGCTAGTAGTAACCGAGGGTATTACATATACATAAAATTGCCAGATGCAATACAAACAATGCGCATTTAATAAAGGCTTGGATGTACTTGAACTTAATGCGCTTGGTACCTTAAGCTTAAGGTATAAAGCCTACTATTGGATCTGTGCTCTAAATAAATATTGCATATATGATGATATCAGGATGCATGACGGTCTGATGGGTTATTGTACCTCATATTTCGCTTGTGGTGGTTATAGTTATTATATATGC
The DNA here is from genome assembly GCA_037074715.1 of Magnolia kwangsiensis. Lineage (NCBI taxonomy): Eukaryota > Viridiplantae > Streptophyta > Magnoliopsida > Magnoliales > Magnoliaceae > Magnolia > Magnolia kwangsiensis. The sequence goes on from CM073574.1 coordinate 22,667,255, forward strand.
AATATATAACCACTTTATTCCGCACTACCTTAGTGGGTTTGGATTGTAAGTTGCTTTACATAAGCTAAATATGTCTGAAGTAACTTATCTTTGTTACTACTTATTCTATATATAAGTATGTTTGGTAAACGACAAATAGTTATCAGCAAAAATGAGAAAAAAAGTGTGTTTGATTGCCAAAATCATAGAAGTACTTACTCCTCAATTTGTTCAGTCCATTCTTAATATCCACCATCCATCATGTAAGCCCAACCTTTGATGTGGACGGTTCATTATATTAGGCCCACCTTATAGCCATGTCTTCAATGTGAATTGGCCTACCTTCAATGTGGATCATTTACCTTGCAAGGCCCACCTTGGACGTGGGCTATCTATCATGTGTGGCCACCTTACATGTGGGTCGTCCATCATGCAAGGCCCAACTTCGAAGTGGGCCGTGCATCAATGTAGCCTGCCTTGGATGTGGGTCATTCATCATTAGAGGCCAACATTCAATGTGAACTGTCTTCATGTCGGGCCCACCTTGAGATGGGTAATCTATTTATGAGTGGCCCACTATCAATGTTATCGTCCATCATGTGGGCCTACCATCAATGTTACTGTCCATCATGTGGGCTCACCTCTAATATCCACCGCCCATCATGTGGGCTCACCTCAAATATCCACCGCCCATCATGTGGAGCCCACCTTTGATGTGGATTGCGCATCATATGCGTTCACCATCGATGGTGCCCGTCCATCATGCAGGGCACACCTTGGATGTGGGCCATTCATCATCAGTGCATGTGATGGGGACCTTCCTTTATGTAAGGCCCACTTTGATGTGTGTTATCCATCATGTGAGGCCCACTTCAATGTCTACTACTCATCATGTGGAGCCCAACTTTGACATCAACCATTCATAATATGGGCCTCACCTTCAATGTAAGTCATTCATCATGTAAGACCCACCCTGGATGTGGGTCATTTATCATTAGGAGCCAACCTTTAATGTGAATGGTCTGTTATGTGAGGCATACCTTGACATGGGTTATCCATCATGTGGTGCCCATCTTCTAGAAGCCACTTTCATCTTTCTTTGCTACCTTTCAATTAGCTAGTATGCCACCAGCTAACGGCCAGTATCATCTACCATACTACAATTTTGGTAGGACGGCCCAATCACCAATGGAAATGCTTAGGGCCTCTTTGGGCGGTGGGATTAGAAGGGATTAGGTGGGATGGGATTCATCTGGTTGCTTGCCACTTCCACTGTGTTTTTCGAATCTCATCCCACCTAATCCCTTATAATCCCACCGCCCAAACAGGCCCTTAGATGAACGGTTCGGTTACCTCTATATATGCCACGTGTCCGTAAAGCTCTAGCCGCACTGGATCCACCCCAAAACACAAACATAAGCGATTGAAGGACTCAGATTATGTAGTGTAGCACACAACACTGATGTCCGTATAGTGTGCTACTGGAAAAGGTTGGTGGGCGTTACCAGAATGCATGTGTTTTATCAACGCCGTGCTATTTTCTCAATTCATTTTAAGGCATGAGCTCAAAATGGATTAGATCAAAACTGCAGGTGGACAACACCAAGAAACAACGGTCATTGAAGGGTTGACATTAAAACTTACTAAGGCCCACTATATTTGCCATCCAACGAACGTGTTGATAACATCACACCGACCTCTGCCAGGGGAAACACAAATAGCCTTATCTGAAACTCTTGTAGCCCTAAAACGTTTCTTGGTTAGCGCTTAATCACCATTGTTTCCACCGCATGAGATTTGGATATGTATAGGATGTGTGACATGCATGCTTGCATTTTTAGCATAATTGGATCAAAAGAAGACTAAACAAAAATGAAAATAATCAATAGGAACTCAACCTAGTCCTGTATAACGGACGTAGTTAGGTTCCACGCAGGTACAGTTCAAAGAAATTCATTCCATGCATGAAAAAAAAAAAAAAAAAAAGGAAAAAAAAAGTAAAGAAAAATTGACATTCTTAGTTTTGACAATTAAAGATATATAGCTTTTGATCAAAGCATTGTCACCAAATGCACAATTTATCAATCTTTATGTAACATGGGTCCCGGGTCAACCGACCTACATAGACCTACATAGCAAGTCGTGTACCTGCATTTTGTAGAAAAATGCACATTTGCACTTCAAAATTATGATTTTAGAAAATTTAACCAATTTTAGTACTTTTTATTTTCTTTTTGTATCTTTTTATTTTCAAACTTTTAAGATTTTTATCTTTTTAGAAATTATTTGTAATAATGCTAGAAATGCCCCAATAAGATTTATTTGGATATTTCTATTTTTGGCAAATTATGCTTTTAAAGAGTTTTTCTACTTCTGGTAACATCAAAACAAATTAGGAAATTAAACTTTAGAACAATTTTGCTATTTTTTATAAATTTAAATTAGAATTTAGGTCTTTTTTTTTAATTAGCTATATAATTGAGAAATTATAGATGTATTATTCAATAAAATGCTCGATTTTATTTTTTTTTTCTTATTTTCTTATCAATTCAAAAACTCGCCTTATGAAATCAAGGTTTTAATCACTTAAGGAAAATAACAATCTTTCTCTTATTATTTCACACTCTTCCCTGCATAAGCATGTCCCAAAATGATGTGGCAAAATGGATTGATGGTGTGGACAAAACACATAAATCATGGTTAGGCCCACAAAGCTTTTCCAACACATGATACCATATTGGTGTTTTGTGCTCTGGTACTCAATCTGAGTCCACTATTGACAGGCACAAATTCAGTCAGGTCAAACCTGATCAAGTTCCATCAAGTCATGACCATAAGGCCCACTTACATATATGCATATATTCACATCATTCAAACATTATGCCAATTCATTTTAGGGCATGGCTAAAAAGTTGAAGCAAATCCAAATCTCAAGTGGACCAAACCATATGAACCAAGGCCGGAAAACTTGCCCAACTCTTCGAAGCCATCTATTTGTTTCCAACATCGTGACCCATGAAATGACTCGAGTGTGATGATGGGGGCATCTACCTGCGTACCAAAAGACCAAAGTAACCACCTGATATGATCATTGCAGTTTTTGCATGGTGGAGTGAATGTTGGATTATGGGTGGATTGAGCTCATAGGGGCATTTTCAGGCTTTCTGGTGTATTTGTGACTCTGGCTGTTGTATATTTGACTTGGAGACGTCACTTGCCAATATTTAGATTTTTATAGTTAACTAGACCCTTTAGAATCCTTAATCTAAGGAATTGAATAGTTCTCTATCTTAAAATGATTCCTAATCTACGATTGAAAATTTTGGACAAGGAACGGCGATAACAAAGAGGGAAGGTGTTAGTCATCCTTTCTATCCATGCAAGTGTACTTTCTCTACTCCACATGACAAGATGAAATATTAGGAATTGAATTAGTAATTATGCACAAACAATGCAATGAAATGTATGGAATATAGTGTGGCAATGCGATGTCTACTTCAAGCAACAGAACATGATATACATGTCTACCTGAACTCACCCACTTCAAGAAGTGATCAAAATTCTAGTCAATCCTAGTTTTCTTTACGGGCATGATCTAGTATACCGATAAGCCGTAGAGTATATACTTGAACTGACTAGACGAGCAGGTCGGTTGGGAGCAGAGATGATGATGCATAATGCAGATGCAAGTATGGATGAAGTTTAATAGAGTTAGCTAAGTGGGTAGGCCGGTTGTCTCAAGGATTAGTTAAACTAGGTCAGACGGCCTTTTGAATGGCTCAACTAGGTTGACCCAAGCTAGAAATTCCTCTCCTTGCACTCCTCTCTCTCCTTGGTTGATGGATGGGCTAGGTCCACTATCCCTCTTTCACTTTTCTCCTCCTTAAGTCCCTCTTGGTAAAGGAGATGAAAAGTAGAAAATTTGAAAATGAAATGTAAAGGGGGTATTTACAGGGTTTTCGAGTTGCATCATGGTGATTCTTGAAAAGTGTAGGGGCTAAGTACAACTTAAAGGGATAGGATTGGCTGCAGAATGGTTGCGTGTGAATTGTTAGATCAGGTACAACTCAAGAGGCATTATTTTGGTCAAAAGTAGGGGCATAGTGGTCATTTTACCTTGAGTAGGGCAAGGTTTGCCTTTTCTCTTCCCCACCTAACTTGTGATAAAATATCGCAAGAATCCATGTGGTGGGTGACATATGATGGATGGGCCCCATTTTTTACAAGCGTGCTAACTCTCCTTTAGTCCACTCATTTTTATCTCATCGTGGTTTTAAAGCTATATGGGTCTGGGCTTGAGCTTGTATTGGGCATTGGACTGAGCTTGGACTTGGGATTTGGTTTTGGCTAGATTTTAGGGTTTCTAGAGTGCTATTATCAACTTGTCAATCTTGAGTAAGGTGTCTACAGTTTGCCCTAAAGTGTGGGTTAGAAGGTCTTAAGTCGATTGATCAGACTATGTAAATAAACACATAAAATTGCAATATATACAAGCAAAAAAGAACTTAATATACCATATTATAATAAACTCGATGATTATAAACAACCCACGTGATATAGGATTAAGTAGTGAGGCCCTCACCACCCTCCATGGTGGTGTGGTGACGTTGCAAGATTTGATTAATGGGACCATATGCTGTTAGATATGTAATCGATGTCGATCACTTGTAATCAATGAACCAGATTCACAATGGATGTCGATCACTTGTATAAATATACAACTCGAATATCATGTATAAATAACGCATATGAATGGGCGATGTGTTTAAAATACATACATTAATGTGGGGGCAACAGATGTTGTGGATTTCAAGAAATCTCCACATGGAATCAAATGCAATTCCAACCCCCCTAATTACAAGTCTTCCCCTCAGCTCGAAACTCGAGATGGAATTTGCATGAGACCAAATGCAATTTCATCCAACCAAATCCCACATAAACCCACATATCCAATAGGCCTATCTAATCCACATTTCCATTAGATAGTGTTTGATGATAATCAACTCATGTAATATAATTTATTATGCAGTTAACGCAGGGATGGATGTGATGAGGTCGATCATCATCTTCCTCAAGGGGACAATTGCTCTGAATCCACAGAGCTTTTTAGAATCATCACAAAGATTCCTCGAATCGGTGAGAAAAATAAAAATAAATTCTAATAAATTTAAAAATAGATTGATTGATGATAAAAATAAAATTACAACCCTTTCAATACTAATCTCAAACATAGGAAGAAGTTTCAAAATCAAACTCACTAAAAACGTGACTTACTATAAATATTAAACTTACTATTTATAGACAATCATAATATCTACCAGTCTTCATGGTTTTCAACCAAAAATAGTAAGTGTCTAATTTAGCCTAACCACGTTATTCTCCTGAATTTTCTAAGTCATTTTCATGTTAAGCACAACTCCTAAAGCTCAAAGGATCAAGAGTTATGATGGAATTAAAACTTAAAATATAAATGTAAATAATAAAAATGATATTAAAAAAGGATTTTTAACTCGATCTGATGGAATCTCCTAAATCCAGCATGTGTAACCTAGTATAGTGGGCTTTATTGGATAAAATAGATTCTCTAATTATCCCAAAATCATATATGATATGTCAAATAACTCATTCTAAATTTGCAAGATATGACTGCTTTAGGGTTTTAACCGTCCTAATCACTTCTGCTTCTTCTGATCGGGCCTTCTAATGTCCATCTACATCAGCAGTGCATGTAGGACTTTTGTGCTCTTATTGACTGAATGGGGTTACGTCTGATGAAAGGCACAAAACATGTTCACATGCGTGCTATGTCCTACCAAGCTCTGGCATTTTCCTTTTATTGTACGGTCCTGAGGCATGGTTGGTGTTTTGAAAATAACATATACTGGTTTTCGAAAATTGTGTCTCGATTTTCCAAATGTTGTTAGTTACCTTTCATTTTGAAAGGGACAACAAAGATGAAAATGTTTTATGAAATATGTTATGGCTGGATGGTCTTAGTTTTTTAATTGATCAGACTGTAAATAAACACGTAAGACCGCAATATATACAAGCAAGAAAGCACCTGATTATTTATATTATATTATAATCAACTCAGTGATTTTTATAATTAACTTATGTGATATAGGATTAACTAGTTAGGTCCTTACTACCCTTTGCAGTAGTGCGGTGACGTTGCAAGATTTGATATTGGTGATATTGTATGCTGTCAGAAATGTGCCAAAGTCCATCTTTAATAGCGTGTAATCTTATCAATCAAATCCTACCACATCATCACACCACTATAAAAGGAGGGTAGTGAGAGGACTTCACTACCTCATCAGCGTTCCTATTAGACAGCACTCCATGATAATCAACTCATGTAATAGTCTTATGACATTTTGTCTTCTCATTGCCTGAATAGGTTAGGTAGGATGAAAAATCTTCAAACATTGCAAATGCGTACTCTTCCAAGTTTTGGTATTTTCCCTATATTGTATGGTAAGAGAAGCAGGGGTGGTGCCTTGAATATAGTGTGCATTGTTTTGTCTGAGTTTTTCAAATGAAGACGTCACTTTAAAGGGACAATAAAGATATTATGGAATCATTGTATATGCTTCCTCTTTGTTTGATGAAAAATTGAAAATGCTTACAAAGACCCCTTCTGTCTTTGGTTATTGCCGAAACCTACCCCAGCATAAGCCAAACCGTGCCATCAGGTGGGACCCACCAATCAGGCGTGTCATTGACCAGGTGCAAGCAGCTTTTAAGACCAACCAAGGCCTGAAAAACTGAGAACGGATCGGCTAATCCCCCTGCCACTAGTCAATGGCTAGTGGTCGGTGCTCTGTGGGCCTCTCCATGATGTATGTGTTTCATCCGTTCTGTCCTTCTATTTTTCTAGATCATTTTTATGGTATGAGCCAAAAAATTAGATATTTATTAATCTCAAGTGGACCACATTACCGGAAAAAAGTGTTAATTGAACGTTGACCATTAAAAACTTTTTGAGGGACATAAAAGTTTTAGATCAAGCTGATCTTTGTTTTTTACATTCATCTAGGTCTGTATGACCTAATCAACAGATTAGATGTCAAAAAAACAGTACACTGGGCCTTAGGAGGATTTTAATGATGGATATCCAATCACTATCGTTTTCCTGTGGTGTGGTCCACTTGATATTTATATCTCTCAATTTTGGGATAAAACACTAAAATGATCTGTAGAAATGGCTGAAAGGCATGGATAGAAGACATACTTCGTAATGGGGCGCGCAGAGCACCGGGCTAGTGGCAAGGGAGTAGCCAATCCGTTTCCGGAAAAACTCACCTACCTCTTCCAATCCATCCATTTGTTTGCAAAATCGTGGCTCAGCACAAGATGAGCCAAGCCTCACAGCCGGGTTGTCTATCATGGATGGGTTGCATGCCAAAAGACCACATTGGGTAGATGATTCGAGACGTGGTTTTCGAAAGGTGATCCATGAAATGTGGGCTGGATGGTCTCAGATGGATTGATCAGACTGTCTACGTACGTGTTAATAAATACATAAGACTGTAATATACGTGGGCCAAAAAGCACCTGATTATTTATGTTATATTATAATCAAGTCGATTATCCCATTTTATCTATGTGATGTGGGATTAGGTTGTGAGGCTAAAACTGAGGCAGATCCAAATCTCTGTTGGACAATACCATAAGCAACTGTGGTGATTAAACGCGGCTGTTAAGGCCCACTTTAATGGTTCTTTGCGTTCCAACTTGTTGATAACATCACATAGACTTTTGCGAAGGGAAAACACAAATATCAATGACTTGATCCAAAACTTTCAAAGCACCAAGAAGTGTGGTGAGCATTCATTCACCATTGTTTGTTAAATCTAGATTACGGAATTGATAGATCGCCTATTCATCAATAATGAAGATTCAATATAAGAACCTTCAATGGAACTAGGATTTTCTCTATTGTGTTGGTGGGAGACTAAGACATCTATTTATAGAAAAGTAGGATAGATAAGCTTACCAATCACACTTCTCTCTTCTAAGGTCTCCACCCCATAGGTTTTCAAATCTGGCTGAATAACCGTGTATAGGGACCACGGTTCAAGCGTCCCACTCCAAACTTATTTACACTGATCACAACTGTAATAGGGTCCATTGAATTGCTCAATTTGAATAATCCAACGGTCAGATCTAAATTAATGATGATATGCAGCCCATCTGATAAGAGTCTTACATTGTTTCCATCACATTATAAGATTAGGATCAGATGCCTTAAAATGAGGCGACAAAATGGATGAATGGTGTGGATAAAACACATACATCATAATGGGCACACAAAGCTTTTCCAGCACATGGTACCATGTGGATGTTGTGTGCTACAGTATGGAGTCCGAGTCTGCTATTGATGAGTGTGGGTTCAGTCATTGGACCTGACTAAGTTGCCGTCTGGTCGTGACAACAAGGCCCCCTCGATGTATGGGTGTATTCACACTATCCATACGTTTTCCAGCTCATTTTAGGAAATCACAGTTAGACCACGCCACAGGAAATGCTGGTGATGGACTGATTGCCATTATAAACCTATTAAGCCCATGCAAGTTTAGATCAAAATAATTCTATGTATTCCCTTCACTCATATTTGTGTGGCCTTATCAATAGGTTGGATGGTACTGATAAACACCAGGGTGGGAATTCGAAAGTTTGGAGTGAGGTTGAAAGTCGGGTGGGTTGGGTTGGGTCGGGTTGGGTTGGTGCTCAACCCTAGTCCAACGACCCAAGGTTCCTATAACTCAACCCTAACCCAACCCACCTTGGGTTGAAAATTCTCAACCCAAGCCCAACCAAAGCGGGCTCAGTCGGGTTGGCTGGGTTGGCCAGGTAATTATATATGCTAATAGTTTCATTATTATATTATTCTATTATATTTTCAATAAATATCTTATTTTTTATACCTATAATTTTATTAATTATATATGTAGTTATTAATCATAAAGAAGTTCATTTTTTCTAAACAAACAAGTTAAAATATAGGATAACTAATCCTTAAAAAGTTGTATTGTATATCAAGCAATCTATTCGGGAGAGAGAAATCCCATGTTTCTTGTTAACTTGAGTCATCGGAAATGATGTGGACCAATGAAACCCGATGGCATTGAAATTTCTTGTGCTTTCAATGCAAACGATCTGCACCCAATTATATTTAATTTATAAGGAACTTGTATATTGTTCGAGTTCGGGTTAGGGTTAGGTCGGGCGACCCGAGACCTCAACCCGAGCCCAACCCAAGTTTTATCAGGTTAGTGTTTGTATGGCCCAAGCACGAGACCAAACCCGATACGTCCTACCCAAGCCCAACCCAATGTCAGGTCGATCGAGTTGAACCTGCCTAACTTTCAGCCCTAGTTTGGAGGTGTAAAACCACGACATGTGTATTACTTACCGGTGAGGGTAAAAACATGGGATGCTAATTGCCGGATGTGGCTTTGGCTTCAGTGGATCCGTGGACTCACCGACATGGGTGGGATCCCGGACTGTGGGCCCCATGTTGATGTACATGCCCTATATCCATACCGTCCAACCATTTTGAAAACTCATTATAAGGCATCATCCAAAAAATGAAGCATTTCAAATCTCAAGTGGACCATAGCACACGAAACATTGGTAATCAACTATTAAAACCTTTCCGTGGGAACAAAAGTTTTGGATCTGTTAATGTTTATGGTCTCTTCATCTATGTCTCTATGTCTAACCTTATCAACAGATTAGATGGAAAATAAACATTCTGATGGCCGCACGAAGTAGTCCGTTTAAGATTTAGATCTACTTCATTTTTGGGAACATGCATGCATCACAGTTGCCCAACCGTTAGGGATCATTGAAACCGCGCCCAGGATAGCGCGTGACGCTAGTGTAGGCTGATTACTTGGCGTGGGACGCACCACCGTGTTGTGTTGACATCACTAAGTTATGTGGCCTCCCATGAAACTATTATATCACAACAGTCCATTCAGTTTAAGAGATTATTTTAGCGTATGAGACAAAAAATAATATTCAGATCTAAACCTTAAGTGGACCACACCACAAAAAGCAGTAGAGAATGAACAAATGCCTACCTTTAAAAATTTCACGAGGCAACAAAAGTCTTGGATCAAACTGGTATTTGTTGTTTTCCATTCATCTGGATTCTGTGATCTTATAAATAAGTTGGATAGCAAATAAGCATTATGGTGGGCCATAAGAAGGTTTCAACGATAGCATCAATGTCTTCACTACTTTTTACACAGTGTGAGCCACTTGAGCATTGTATATGGGACTAGTTTTCGTGTAAAATGATCTTACAAAATGGATGTACGGTGCAGATATAATGAATGTACGGTGTGAATATAACACATATATTATGGTAACTTGGGGACGTCAATATAAGGACGTAGGCCGTGTCTTCCGTGGGTTTCCTAAAGTGTGAACACTAAAAATCGACGCCCATGCTGATCGGCGTGTTTGGTTTGATTTGTGAGGGTGATTAGGCTAATTTGTGGATGTTAGAGTCACCACTATCTAATGAATCTCAGAATCCCACAGTCGGCTAGAACCCGAGAAATATGTGAGGTTGGAGAAATCCGAAGACTCTCCTACCTTAGATTGACTCTTGATCTACGATTTAGGATTCTGGGTAAGGGACTTCGCTGAGAAAAAGGGAAGGTGTTAGGCATCCTCTCTGCCCGTTCAAATGTACAGTCTCTACTTGATGTGATAAAATAATCTCAAGGGGTAATGAATGCTAGGGACGAGATAGGACTAGACACACATGCAGGTTTCTGATGTGGCAAGATCCGAGATTTCGGCAAGCCACAGAGCATACGTCCAACAGCGTGTTTAGAAAGTGAATGTAATGATGTTTATGTAAAAAATAAAGAATAGTGGACTAGGTCACTAGGAATCTCTGATGTGACAGGATCTGTAGTACAATAAGTCATAAAGCATATATTCACTAGAGATATAGAGAAGTAAGGGGGTTGAGATGGGAATAGATGTCATAATGGTGAATGCTCGTATGAGATGATTTGATCTTTTGGCTTAAACTAGAATAAGCTAAAACATGGACCGAACCATGACCAATCCGGGCTAGGCTTAGGGATTGCAAAGGTTAAGAGAAAGGGCTAGGGGGTGGCTAAAGTATCATGACTTGGAGGTTTGGGAGCTCCTTCCCTTTCCTTCACTCTCTCTCTCTCTCTCTCTCTCTCTCTCTCTCTCTCTCTCTCTCTCTCTCTCTCTCTCCCTCTTGGATGTGGATGTGTTGTTGTGAAAATGTGAAGAGGAGATGGCTATTTATAGCCTTCTCCAATAGTCTTATGCTAGATGTGGGGTTTAGGAGGGGTAAAAGATGATGTGGCAAGTTGTGAGTGGTTAAGGGGAGAGAAATGCCACATGGCGCATTCCTATTGGCTCTTGGGGTTGGTAAAACAGTAAATAAGATCAGATAGGGGGTTAAAGCTAATTTTCGGACATTGGGTTAGCTGTTGCTCGGAGGACACACCTGCCTCGTGAGCGGCGGTAATTGGAGTACCGCTGACGGTAGTCAAACTATCGCCCGAGCCGGGCTCGAGCGTGTGAGCCTCGTTTGGTGCACCGGTTCATCCGATGGTCTTCTTTCAAGCTTTTGAGTTCGAATGGGTGGGTTTTTGTGTTGATCTAGCTCTAATGGGTTAGGTTTAGTTTAAGGTTTGGATTATGATTTTGAGTTTTGGATTAGGGTTTTGATTTGGGGTTTGGGTATTGATCATGGTCCATATTGTCCTTGCCTTTTCAAGATGTTAGCTTGTGTGAGGTGTCTATAGATGCCCCTCTTTGGCCAAGGTTGTGAGTAACCGAAAGTCAAACGAGTGGACACTCCACCCTTCTGGTCAGAAAGGATAGTGATTCGAATCTGTTACCTGTCATTATATAATTATCAGCTGACTGTTTGGAAAAGAGATGACTTGCACATATCATGAGGGCCGAGGAAAATATTGTGATTTTCCCTACGTATTGGTGCGACATTACAGGTCACCAATCACAACCATTTCACATCAGATTGTTAATAGCATTGGAGGATAAGTCTGAAAAGTAGGGTTTTTGCGCATTGGTGTGGCTTTACAAGGATTTCCAAACTGTTTGGTCTGTCATTGCTTTGCTACATAATCACCTTAGGAGTATTCGATCCATTTGATCATCAAAGTGGTTAGTCGCCCTGCGCGTTGGTAGGGCCTTACAGGAAACTCACTACGCCGACTTGGAATCGATCAAATTTTATGACTAGGTACGTGTAGGTAATCTTTTATCATGCAGTCTGCTAATTCTAATACTTTGGTTATAATGGATTGTTGTCACTTTAAGTTTGATTATTCTTTCCAGAAATAGATCCACTCATTTTTAGTAGCATTCGTACAACTGTCTAGATATAGAGATTAGGCCAATCATACATGTATCATGTACGAATTCAATCATTCTCCAGGGAAACCCGGAGAGATCGAATTTTATTTAGCCGTTTGCGTTGACCGCAACTAGAGAATATGGAAGATTCCTCAGTGTACTGCACCCCACGTGCTTTTTTGAAAATTTTGTTTGAAAGTTATTCCCTTTGGAGCTAGCCTCTTTGGGGATTTCATTTGAATTTTTTTATATTTTTTAAAAAATATCCGTTCGATCTTGGAAGTGGGCATCACCGTTCGGTTTTTATTTGTAATAAATTGACAAATGACCTCCACTAATAAATTAATGGGGCTAATGGTTTGAAATATCTTTGGATTTTTGAAAGATGCATTCGATCTCATGGGTGGTTATGATCGTACGGTTTTTATTGTATGGTGCAGATCAAACAGTCAGATGGCCTCCACTAATAATGGGGCATTGAGTACAATTTATTTGCATTTTTTTCTTTTTCTCTTTTTTTTTGGTATTTTCCAGCAATTTCCTGGTGCACTTTATCAAGATTCTCATTTTCTAGTGAGATATTGAATTTCTCGCGAGATTTTGGGATGGAATCATGAAATCTTTACTCTCTTTTTTTCTTTTTTATCTTTTCTTGAGGTATTACCCAATGGATCAAAGGAAGATTCGAGCATCCCATCATTGCATAAGGGGCAAGCTCGAGGTCCCATGCAAAATTCGGTCGGGGCATCAGTCAGACGGCCACTGGCGACAGTCCGATTACCACTGGTCCAAGCCTTTGTCCGGTGGTCCAGGCTGTGCATTGGTCCAAACGGTGTAGCTCTCTTTCCTATTTCTTCTCCTTCTAGGGACGTCCAAGGATGCCATTGTAGCTCCCTGGAGTGTTTTTTGACTGTTGATCTTTGTGATTTTCCCTTGTCTTTCTTTTTCCTTCAATTTCAAGTGAATGATTTTGAATCTTTGCTTGTATTTTGCTTGGAGTTTGGCTAGATTTTTTTTGTGAAACACTTGGTTGAGCCATTTGTAGCCTTGGATCTCCTTTTGGGCTTAAGGAGGCCATGATCGGGACCATTGGACATTTTGGTCAAATCTCAACCGTTGGATCTTGCTGGATTTTTCATTTTGTGCTAAAGAGTTGGCTAGATTTTTTGTTTGTTTATTTTTTATTTTAGAGTGGGGTGTGATAAGAAAGGGGGCCCCCACTCTTTTATTTAGTTTTAGTCTCTCCGCTTTTTTTTTTGTTTTTTTTTTTTTTTTGTGATGATCTGGACTTTGTTGTGATGATCTGGACCATAGGATGGATGATTTATGGCCCACTTGAGCACTATGGTATGGATCTTAATGGCGGGTCACTACTTATGGAGTGGGTCTTCCGTTTTAAATTGATTTTTTTAATTATTCCATGGAGTTCCTCCATTGGGCCTCAAATCATAGTTCTAATTTGGTCAAATTGGAATTTACCTTGATTTGGATTTGTGGTCCCAGGAGATGATCTTGTGAAACTATGGACTCATGGAAGTGGGCCTGAACTATAGACATGTGGGCCAAGAGAATGGGCCTTGGAGAAGTGGGCTCTTGAAAGTCGGCTTGGGCCTTAGAAATAGGGGCTTTTGAAAATGGGCCTTGTTGGGCTTTGCTTTACTGGGCTTTGAACATTTGGACTTTACTAGGCTTTGAAGAGTGGGCTTAGGCCTTAGAGGCATGGACTTTTGAAAATGGGCCTTGATGGGCTTTGAACATTTAGACCTTGACCGTTGATTTAGCCCTATTGTCTTTGACTTTGACCATTAACTTGTGCTTTTTGACTTGGGCTTTTTGACCTTGTGGTGAGAAGGATACTTACCTGTGAGCCTTGCTTGTGCAGCATGCCTTGTCATGGTAGGAATGAGGCCGGCCCTTCATGCCAATCGGTTGATCCTTATTATGTACCCCGAGAGGGTTGGCACCTATCTGACGTGGCTCGGGAAGGGGGTGCTCCTACGATTTTGAGAGGGCATGGGGTTAGGACCCACTGGCCAGATTGATTTCATGATCCTCAGCCTCTTTTCTTTAATGTATTGGAGCGTACTCCCTTTGCTAGCCTATTTCGAGTTCGTCTGCGCAAGACAAACATATCTCTTTTGTCTGCTTTGACAGACCGGTGGCACGCCGAGACTCATACTTTCCATTTGCCCTTCGAAAAGTGGGAGATCACCCCATATGACATCTATATGCAGCTGAGCCGTAGATATGATGGAGGATCTGTTCCATTTGAGGAGGATCTTTCAGTATCTTCTGATGACGATTGGATGAGTCTGCTTGGGATGATGCCCGATCCCTCAGACTTTTTCGGCCATCAGTTTAGGCTTCTTTGGTTGTCCTTGAACTTTGACCGGTGTATTCCTGAGACTGAGGCTCGACCATTGTGAAGGCTCACGCCTTGATATTGTATACTATGGGAGCAATGATTTTCTATCACGGGAATGAGCTGGTGAGTTCCTGTCTATTGACACTTGTGGAGGACATCACTTTCCCCACGCCATTTAATTAAAATACGGCCCTCCTTGCCCGCTTGTATGAAGGGCTAGACAAAGCCAGTCGCTGCATCAACAGGTCTTTCACTGGTTTCTGTCCGGTCATTGAGGTATCCTTCAAATCTTGCATTCTTCTCCTTGGGATAATTGATTACAATTTCTAATTCTAGCCTCATGCAGGTTTGCTTTTTTGACCATTTCCCCCACCTGGCGCCTGCTTTAATCGACCATTTACCGCCTTTTCCATGCATGATGTTGTGGTATAAGAACAACTGCATCCATACCCACATGTTTTCTTATCTCGCGTGGAGGTCAAATGTGGTGGGATTGGATGGATCGGATGGGCTTGATAGATTTGATGGATTTGGTGTTGTGGATGGATTTGATGGGTTGGATGGGTTTAGTGGGCTACGCCAAGTGGTCACCAGGGTTTGTGGGTGTTGGTGGGATGAGGATGGATGAGTTTGATGGTGTGGATGATGCAGTGATGATGATGAATGGTCCTATTGATAGGCATATGGGAGTGATGGGTATGGATGGTGTGGATGATAAGGTGGTGGTGGCGGATGGTATGGATGCAATGGATTAGGCTCGGATGGGTGGTGGGTCACATTTTAGGGGCTTAGATTTGGCGGGTGATGGACCTCCTGCAGCTGGCTTAGGTCAGATATTCGGCGTGAATTTTGAAGCAGTGATGAGACAGGCTACTGTTGTCAGGATCAGGGTACTGGTCCAGTCAGCTACTAGGGTACCTCGGGAGTTGTGGCTCCTGGGGCATGTACGTTTCAGACTGCTCCTGACGTGGCGATCATTAGAGGCTCGGGCCCACCTGTTGCAGCTTTTTAGGATGCACTTTGGGATGCGTTAGGCGAGTCAGGCTTTTTTCAGCACCATGAGATAGACTTATTGGACGAGGGCATGTCCATTTTTTACAATTTTCCTGTGGATCCAGGGTTCCAGATCGTAGAGGGTGTGCCAGTTCGGACTTGCCGTTTAAAGCCACGAGACACATATTCTGAGCGGTTGCATATCTAGATTGGGAGTTTGACCGAGTCTGAGATCTTTAAGCTAGGCTCCCTGGGCTTCCAAGAGGTTTTTCATTTCCACAGAGTTTGCCTAGACTGGCGATTGTTGAAAGTGGCGTCATATGATTGGGTTCCAACATTGAACTTGTTTTCCTTCAATGATTTAGAGCTAAGCCCATCTTTAGAGATGCTCGTGCACTTTTCTGGTTTATCTCTTACCTAGGAGCCTTATGTTCCTTCATCTGAACAGTTCGTCCTACTGATATGACCTCCTGGTTTGGATTTCCAGCTACTTTTCCCACTGTAGAGGTTAGGGTTGGTGAGCTTTCGCTTGAGCTTCTGTATGATTGTTGTTCTACCGCTCGAGGAGGCTTAGATCTGATCGCCAACTTCAGTGCCTGAATGCGTTGATATTCTGTGTCTTGGCTGAGCTTCTTTTCTCAGGCTGGCGGCAGTCATCATTAGCGATTTTACTGGATGTGTTCTGTTGCGTTCTGTTCCGTAGGGGCATCGTTTCTGTGGTGCTGGTGGAGCTCTTTTTGAGCTTGACAGAGTGCTCTCTTGATCATACTCACATCTTCTGGGGTGCTGCTCATTCCTCTAGGTATTCTTTGCTCTTGTCCTCTTTCCTTTTCTATGTTTTGTTATCCATTTACAACTTGAGCTCGACTTTTGCCTTTCCCTAAGTGTGGCTGTGGGAGCACCTTTGTATGACCCCTTTGCTTTTGTGGCATGTTTCCAGCCGTAACGATGTACTGTGTCTGTTACTTGATGGCCTTTCTCTTGGTGCAGAGGCCACTGAGTCATTGTTTTGTCGTATGCTCTCTCAGCTTTGTGGATGAGAGATTAGCTGGGAAGCTCTATAGCTCTGTCATACTCCTTTGATCTGTAACGCAGCTCGCACTTCTTTGTTGTTGATGGGCCTTCGAGGATACTTCTCTTATCATCCTACTCAGTTCCTCCAATAGTTTGGCTTCTGGCAGGATGTTCCCGACTTTGCCTTTTCTGAATTTGGACGTGCTCTTCTTTCTTCTGACTTAATTGCTCTCTATCGACGAGTCTGGATTTCTTAGCAGGACTCTTTGGACGCAGTGGCTCTGGAGTTCGAGTCTTTGGCTCCACCGTTGGCGAAAGTATCATACCAGTGATGGGTAGCAGAGCAGTCACTTTATCATCAGGTTCTTGGTTTGTACTTCACAGATGAGGTCGATGATCGAGACATGGTTGGCGATGCTGCTTCGTCCTCCTCATGTATCAATAATGATTCGTTGGAGGCGATCGAGGAGCATTCGTTCATTAATTCATCGTTTCTGTGCCTGACACATGGCCATCTCATATTTGAGATTGTCGTTCTTTGTCACTTGTGGAGGATATGACCCATTGGCTAGCTGTGGGACGGAGGTACGATGGAGTATGCTTACTGTGCATCACCTGGAGAGGGACGAGGCCATCTACCTGCGCATGGAGGTAGAGCGACTTAGGCAGAGATTGTTTATGTACGAGGGATAGGATAGAGGCTTACTTGGGATCCCTGACTTGATCGAATGCTTGTCTTGTATGGATGGATATTATGTTTTTTTTTTTTTTTTTGCTTTCTTGTTTTTGTTTTTGCAAGTAAAAAGACAAGTGATGTAATAGATTTTTTACAAGAAAGAATAATTTCGTGTGTGCCAAAACTTGTGAATGCTAGCTCCAGTTTAGATTTGCACTTTGGAAGATTGAGATCAGAATATTGGGCTCAGCCCACGTTACGTACAGTAGTCTGGATTGTATACTAGAGATCTTGGTTCCCTGAAAGTGTGTTCATGATCGTGTCCTTTGAATTTAAGCAGAGTCTGATGGAATACTGATCCGGAGTTAGTCTTTTCCTTGTATCTCTTTGTTGCGCTTGTTGATTCGGCTTCTTCTGTACCTGCACTTTTATTTAATTTTTTTGTTTGTTAGTCATTTTTGCCCATAGTGCCTTTTCAGGTTTTCGCTATGACCGACTTTTCCGTCATTTTTTCCCATAACATCCTTTTAAATTTTCACTACATCCTGAGTTTTTTATCTTGCTTACCCCTTAGCAGTTGTGTTATTTTTATCCTTAGCACCCCTTCAAGTTTTCACCAAGTCCACTACATGCCCACTGTTTTTACTCGAGCCTCCCTTTCAGGTCTTCAACTCACCCTTTTGCTTACGCATGTTTTTTTTTTCTCTCTCTCTGTTTTTAAAGCGCCGAAAGAGATGGAGAGATTTCCTTCATAACCGGCCAAATGGTTACTATAAGACTCGTATCATAGTCTGTACCATTCCATAGGTTTTTGCAGTCCTCCCAATTGAATTCTCGTAACCCTCGACCTATATCCGACATTTATGCGCAATCTTAAGTCGAGTCCTTCAAACCAGAGTCAGCTTGACTCGATACTTGTACCCTAGCAACCGCGCTGTCGTTGCGGTTTCGATGCTGCATCTCGCACGCCAAGGCGATACCCAGGCTAGGAGATGTGGGCTCGCGTTTAGATCGAGGAGAATGCTGCGCGTTGCAAAATCTAAGAGAATGTCTACCCTAATATCACATCAATCAATCAATCCCATCAAGGGTCAAGTGCATGTCAAATACACATCACCTCACACCCCATCCCCAAGCAACCCCATAAGTCAACAATCTCTTACATAACCCATACCCCTCTTACACAAACTATCTCAAAATTCAACAATTTCTTACACAACTCATCCCTCTCTCTCATTCATCACTCCATTACCCGTCTCGCTCTCTCTCTCTCTCTCTCTCTCTCTCTCTCTCTCTCTCTCTCTCTCTCTCTCTCTCTCTCTCTCTCCTTATAACCCTCTCTCTCTCATTCCTCAAACCCATTTCCAAGCAATCAAAAATCACACGTCCAAGCTCTCCCAACCTCCATGAGAGAGTTTTGTGTGTAGCCCACTTCCTACCTCTCCATCTCCCATCTCAACTCTTCATTTTTCATCATCTTCCATTAAGATCGAAGCCAAGGAGACTTCCTTTCCATCGGACCAAGAAGATCAACGATGGGTGTTCCGTAAGCTTAGATTTTTATATTTTTGATGAGGGGCCAATTGGGGCCTACCGATTGATGGTATGGATCCACTTTAGACCCTAGGTGTGGCCGATGGCCCACCATGATTTACGATCATTCCATGATGGGGCCATTCTTGATGGTCACTATCATGATGTTTTATTTCTCTTGTATGATTAAGGGCCATCTAGACCTTGCCCTGTTGGTGGAGAAGAGATCTCCACCGTTGATTTAAATCGGTGGGCCCACATGTAACGGGACCCACTTAATGTATGTTGTAAAGCATGGAAGGGAGGGCCCATAGTGTCGGGGTCCCTCCATCACTCACCTCTCTTTCCCTCTCTCTCTTTGATGGCCCCATGATCTATGTAACTTATCAATGTTGTCCACCTTCGCGGGACCCACTTGATGGACGTGTTGGATCTACACCGTCCAAGTCATGTGGGCCATACCTTAATATGTGATGGGAAAATATAAATATAAGCTTGATCCCTAAATGGGTGGGCTACACTAATGTGGACCCACCGTGATGATGTGGTGTATCCACACGTGGAACCCACTAGCCATGGGCCCCACACGTGGGACCCACCTTGATGAAATGTATATCCACACCATCCGTCCAGTGTTCCTGGACGCTGGACGTGTTGCAATGTAGTGCGAACTGATAGTGGGGTGTGTTATCCAGCTATTAAAAAAAAGAAATATATATATATTGTTATTATATATAATATAATATTGTTATATCATGGGAGGGTGGCCCATCACATGGGACTCACCTCACGTATTTTATCCACCGTCCTTGGACGGTGGGACCCACCCAATGTGTGGGGGCTACATCTTGATGTATGCACGTGTCCAGGCCGTCCAAGACCTGGACGTTATTGTTATATTAATAATATATATATATATATATATATATATATATATATATATATATATATATAATGTATTTGATGGGGGGCCCTAAGTGGGACCCACCTCTACCCCTTTTTTAAAGCAGCAACGCTGCACTGTATTGACCACAACAAGGTTTGCGCGACCTACTGCATGTGTGGATGTAATCCACACCATCCAGCTATGTGGACACTCATGATACTGGGTCTGAAAGAAGACGATTCTATCCTCAAACGTTCGGTAATCCTCAAAGGGCAAACGTTAAGGCTGGATCCGTTGTCAATGAGTACAAGTGGAACTTTGAAATTCTTATAACGTCCATGTTTGCGACCTTTAGGTGGTAACTCATCATCAGAGAAAGTAATGGCTCGCGGTGCGAGGAGTTGTCCGATCATGCTTGCCACCATTTCAGGAGGTATGTCAGGAGAAATGTGTGCGTCGTTTGGGGTTTTCACAAAGATTTCTCGATGCGATCTTGATGTACACAAAAGTTCCCAGATAGAAATTTGTGCGGGAATGGATTTGAACTAAGCTGCTATGTCGTAAGCAGCGTCAGCTTTGTGGGTTGCTCCTGACAAGGTTCCGCAGGTTTCTCTTGAGTTCCGATTATCTCTTCTGAAGTACATACCGTTGTTGCCCACTTCAGTGCATCTGGATAGAGCCATGGGATTGCCTTTGTGTTATAGGAGGGA
The DNA here is from genome assembly GCA_037074715.1 of Magnolia kwangsiensis. Lineage (NCBI taxonomy): Eukaryota > Viridiplantae > Streptophyta > Magnoliopsida > Magnoliales > Magnoliaceae > Magnolia > Magnolia kwangsiensis. The sequence goes on from CM073574.1 coordinate 22,687,798, forward strand.
ACCATCCTCCCTTCCAAGTAAATCACTGGATCTTGAGGTTATAGACTTGCTACCGGAATCATTTGTGGTGGACTTGATTTTTCCTAGAGTATGATTGAATCCTGAGGGGGTTTGACAATGGGACTTTCCTTCCCTTCTTGATGTGTACTTTGTGAAGGAGGGATCCTCTAGGTATGTAGCAATTGGTGAGGCATTAGGAAGCTTGGGGATTGGACAAAGGGTGTTCCTTACAAGGTTAGCGAGGCTAGATTAGGGAGGTCTATCGAAAGAATGAGAGGTTTAGAACTCAACCTATTTAGATATGCCGGGGATGGGGTTGGACATGCCCCTTGGAGCGAGGGAGGCTGAGATTGTGACCTGGTGGGCATTGTTGATGCCTTTTGGAAGATGGGAGGCTGTGTTGTTGGTGCTGCTTCAAGGATGAGGAGTGGTACTGTTGGTGCTGCTTCAAGGAATACTTGTGGCCCAGGCGGAGATGCTTGTTGGTATCCCCATGTCCGTCTTGTTGGAGCTGGCATGATTGTCTGTATGGAGTGATGAGAGGAAGAGTATGCTGGACGTTCTTTCTCAATGTTGTTGATGGTAGAGGTGTCAGATGTGCTGGGTCCTACTTGATGCTATGGCAAGGGATTCTGAAGAATGTTAGCTTGCATGGTACTGCCAGCCTACGGGGTGATCGCAATCTTTCGGCTTTCGATCAAATCTTGGACCGCATGTTTCAAGGTGAAACAGCAGTCTGTTAGATGACCAGGAGCGTGGTGATACGCGCAATACTGGTTTTCAATATATCCCGGTGGTAGGGGATTTGGCGAAAGTCGCAGCTGGAGTAGTGTTAGGAGTTGCCTTTGCATTAACATTACCAGGACCTGACTGTACGTTTGTGCGAGTGGAGTGAACTTCCTTCCCAACATGGCCTTCCTGTATGGAGTTTGCACATTTTCCTTAGACTGTTGTTGTTGTTGTTGAGGCGGCTGTGCCTGATATGCCCGTTGGGCTTGCTGTGGTTGATATTGTTTATTTGGTTGTGGTTGGTATTTCTTATCCTATTGTTGCTCCGATTGTGGAGCATGCTGATTGCCTTGAGTGTTTATGACGATATTGTTGACCTCTGTGGTGCGTTGCGCGGGTACAGTGTTGTTTCCATTCCCCTCGACTTTGTTCCTTTTGATTGAGGGGACCTGATGCAGCCATGGGGAAATGGTTTCAGCTCTTATCCAGGCTTCCACCGGTTCTCCAGCTCAGATGAGCTGAGAAAAATTTACATATAGGTATGAGATTAGATATCCTGAAATGTTTGGGTTTGCTGAATGGATAATCATGGATATTTGCTCTTCATCGTCGATTGGGTTTCTCATTCAAGTTGTCATAGCCGCCATCGTCCTACGTATGCTGACAATGATTCGTCACTTTTTTGTCTCAAAGTAGTTAGATCTGCCCTCCTTGAAGCCATGTTCTGATTATATGAAAATCTATCGATGAATGTCTGAGAGAATTTCTCTCAAGTCCTAATCTGATGACTATCTAGCGATGTATACCAATCCAACACATTGCCCTTAAGAGACTTTTGAAGGAGCCGTATCAAAGCTCCATCGTTCCCTACTATCGCATTAAGTTCCCCACAAAATACTTTTAAATGTATTGTGGGGCACCCACTCCGTCATTTCTTTTGAATTTGGGTACCTTTAAGTTTGGAGGTATCCGAGCATCTGGAAAGGGACACAGGTTCCTGAATTTGGTGGATGGATGATTCACTCCTTACTGCCTTTACAGTTGATTTTGCACCATCTGCAGATGCTCCCGTAGCTCCTCAATTTCTGACCTGCTGTGTTGTGGATACCTTGCCCCTTGTTGTAAGGCTTGTGCTGCTTTTTCCTCATAAGGATCGACTTCTTCGACCCTTTAGTTTTCAAGAACGTCGGGTTGCTGAAAAGATGATGGACTCCCGATGGTGGGAGGTAGCTGGAATTGAAAGCCGCTCCCTTTTGGAGGAGGGTGTAATGTTCGAAAATGGCTCCTGCCTAGGGTATCTGTCAATTCTGGAATGTTGCTCCTGTTAGGGGGAGTGAGATGGACTCGAAACTAACCCCATTAATGGGCATCCAGCAGTTCTTGTCTGTGATTCCCGTTAGGGGAAACTTGTGTTGTGAGTTGATTGTTGTAATGTGTCGAGTGATGATGTGTGGGAGGGTTGTTCCCGTTTATTGGTTGTTGTTGATCCTGTGCTGACTCTTCTGAGAGAGGAAAGACAAGAGTTTCTGGAGGGATGAGGGAGAAAGCAAAAGGAGTTTGAGGGATTGAGCTGTTTTGTACACTAGGCTGTGTTGCCTGTGTGTTTGGTGCGGTACTTAGCACTAGGCGAAGCAATATTTCTTGCAATGCGGGGAAACTTTAGGCCATTTCACTTTAGGTTACATTATCTGGAGGGTAAGTTGGAACTGTCGGAGGTGCTGGTACTAGTATCAATGCTGATGGTGGTGTTGATGTTCTAGGAGCTAGCTGAGCCGCCGGCTCTTCTTCATGGGTAGCTTGGGAAGTCATGGCTTCCCGGAATCAAGTGGTCATGATTCAAAATTACACCTAAGAAAGTGTAAGCCAAAGACTGATGATATATGTGTGTGTGTGTGTGTGTGTGTGTGTGTGTGTGTGAATGCAGTGATGAATGTCCCTTGAGATCAGAATTCCACACGTTTTTCGAGTTGAGCCATGACTAGTGATAGCTAGCGCAACTCTCCAGTGGAGTCGCCATTCTGTGAACATTGAAAATCGGCACCTGCGTTGATTAGCGTGTTTGGTTTGATTTGTAGAGGTGATTAGGCTGATTCATAGATGTTAGAGTTGCCCCTAGCCAATGAATCTCAGAATCTCACAGTCGGCTAGAACTCGCGAAATACGTGAGGTTGGAGAAATCCGAAGACTCTGGTTGTTCGGGTAGATATATGCTAATATTTTCATTATTACATTAGTCTATTATATTTTCAATACGAGTTTTATTTTTTATACCTATAATTTTATTAATTATATACGTAGTTATTTATCATAAAGAACATTTTTTAAAAAAAACAAACAAGCTAAAATATAGGACAACTATTTCTTTAAAAAGTCATATTGTGTATCAAACAATCTATTTGGGAGAGACCTTCCTGATGAAGGGGTGCAGAGGGAACCGGACCCTGCATTGCAGCGCACAGAGGAAGATGGCCACTTCCCCCTCGGCAGAAGGGCCAGCAGCGTCCAAAGGATCGGGAGCCCTTATCTGAATGGAGTCAGGGATCTGGAACTCCGAGCAAATCCACTCCATTTGAGATTCTGACATGACAGAACCTTCAGGAACTACCTCTGCGGTACGCAGACTCGCAGGCATCTCGGTAGTGGCAGTGGTCTCGGCTCGGCGGGCTGCCTTCTTGCTGGGCTACTTGGTCTTAGAAGCCAATATTTTTTACTTCCGAAGCGGGGGTACAGGAGAGTGGTCTCGAAAGGGCCTTTGGAAGACCCACTCCCACTGTCAGTAGTCCCCGGCTCGGAGTCATCGCCGTATTCTCGAACCATTTCCAAATCGGAAGACATAGCAGAAAGAAGGGTGAAGGTCAGCGAGACTCACCGGGTGATTGTTAGAAATCGCCTTCTGCCAAAAACTTCGAGTTCGGCAGGAATCGCCTCTCGTCGGAAATTGCCTCCTCCGGTGAGCTCTTATAAATCAGAACACAAAATGACAAACGAAAGTCCGGGGCGCCTTATATAGGCAGCGAAGGATTTTCGCATTGATGGCAAGCTTTGATGGCAGCAGCCGAATCGACACGAGCCGACCCTCGAGCACACATGGCAACACCGCATAAAATGAGCATCGAATCGTCGGTACGACTCTGACATCGGGCAATGTGCCTCAACACGCGAAGCGACGGCACAACAGTCGGAGCCATCATAAATACGCTAACTCAAGCCTGCGTGGCAACTTCTCATAAGCTGGAAGAAGATCCGGGATCGTAACCGTCGCCACACGTTAACCAAAGCGACTAGCGCGTGCAATCCGAGACCCGTCATCATTGCGATAAGGGCGGGAGATTCCGTATAAGTACTCTCCGAGCCCGCAAGCAAGCTCGAAGAGTGGGGAGCTTCTGTTATGGAGAAATCTGAGCCCGTGGCAAAACGTTAATCGGACTCGAAGTCCGAGCTGAGGCACCCGAGGCATGATCCATCTGATCAAGACTACAACATCACAACAACAACAACACGAACGTCTTCGAGTCAAAGCCAGCTCGGAGTTGGCCATAATTGTTAGATCAGATAACCCGCTACCCTCCCAACTCCGGGCGATTAAGTCAGTTGGATCGGATTCGGTATGACTGGTCGGATGACGTCATACTCGGAGCGTTCCTCAATATGGCCTGGCAAGCCGAGCCGAGCAGACCTTCTGACGTGCGTATCCCACTCGCTAAACATGGAAACTGCCATAACCAAACGTAGTCGATAACTTCGCTCGCAGATGCGCACGATCCGCCAGATACGCTGCGCAATCAATAGATTGCGGGCAGTATCCCCATGATCCCAGAATTCCTCTGATAGTGCCAAGATCATTAGAACCGGACCGCCCCACAGGCAAGTATAAATAGCCCGCAGTGCTATGTTTATAGGTACGCGAAATTAAGCTCTCCTCTACACTCGAAATAAACCCTGATTCCTTTGTCCTGACTTAAGCATCAGAGGGTCCCCGGCTTAGCCAGGGTCACCTTTGCCTCTTCTCTTGGTGCAGGCTTCAGGGACGGCACGCGGAGGATCTTGAAGGCATTGAGGGAGAGCCGACCAGATTTTTGCATCAACACATACTACTTATGAAAATTGAATTTTTCTTATAATGTGTTGTTTTTTTCCCTTAAAATCTAAGAACTTTCAAAGTATAATAAGTGAATTACAACTACACTTAGAAAATCAACAGGCCCTTAAGTTTGTCTTAGGGCAAGGATGGACTGATCTACTCCTTAAAACTACAGGTTTCACGTTGATGAGCAATAGAGATTATAAATGTTCCATAACAGTGGGTAAATAGTGATGCGCTGGATTAAATGATTGTTAATTTGTTATTAGATATTGGATTGATGCTGAGATCTTTTATTTTGAACTCTTCATTTGCTAGATAATAATTACTTACATCCCGACTCACAGGGCCAATTGTAAAGTAGTGATTGTCATCGTCTAATCGTGCATTGCCGTTGTCAAAGACATTCTCATTACAATAACGTGCACCGTGGAAATATCATACTTGCCACGTGGCTGCTTCTGCCTATGATCTGGTTCTGACAGATATTATCTAAACACTAACATCCCACACTAACATTAGGTAGATTTAAGCTAAATAAATGTACTAAACCTTGTACTGTTGGCTACGTGCATGGAAACCTCGAGTTGCACGTTGTCGCATTTGAAAACGTTCACATCCGCATAACCTGTCTGGACCGTCCATTAGGCCTTGTCCGGTCTTCTTAAGAGGGTTTGGAAAAAATTCTGATCAGATGATTCCAACCGCTCAGTCAGGGGCATCAGAGATGGATGTATGAGATTGTCCGTAAAAAAATAAAAGAGTTTACTTACAGATGTTTTGGACCATCAGATTGCTGTGCATTTTGTCCTGTAGCGGATGAAGAGTAGCATAGATTTAATGGACGGTCTAAGTACATGATGTGATTGCCAATAAATCAAGATATAATTATGTGCATGCGTCGATTCATGCACTTGGCACGCTACATTTCTCTTATCTGAAGATGTGATTAAAAAAAAAATATCAGAAATCAAAATTAAAATATTCTACTTTTCGCTATCAAACAATCCAAACAAGCCATTCTTTCAAAATCCAACCCCCCTGTCAAATGGAGTCCGATCTCCTGTTATGTTGGACCTACAAGAGATTTTTACCCCCTACGTATAAACTCCACATGTGGGACCCACCTCCGAATAACCTAAGCAGTCCATCTAGTGGGACTCCATGCCGCATTATCACCCTTATCAGAGGACAGGTGACATCCAATCAAAGGACGAGGATTCGGTGGATCCACCGAACCACAGAAGTTGGTGGATCCGTGACTGAGGGACAGCCGCCTATACGTTTCTTCAGCTCAGTTTAAGAGCATGAGCCCAAAACTGAAGAATATAAAATCTCAGGTCGACCACACCACAGGGAACAATAATTGAACACGCCCACCCTTAAAAACTTCCCAGGGCCCACTGTAATAGTTTTCATCGTGCCTGATATAAGGTCACACGGACGCAAATATCATTTTGATTTAAAACTTTTGTGGTTTTTAATAAGTTTTTCTATGGTGTGGTCACCTGATATTTTGATATACTTCATTTTTAGGCTCAAGTCCTAAAATGAACTGAAAAAAATGGATAGCCGGCTCGGATGTAAAACAAATACATCAGGGTGGGCCATGGTCATGGATCCACCAACTTCGGCGGTCCCCAGATCCGGAAGCGGATTGGCTGGTGTACCACACACCACCGACCTGGCTGCTGTGTGTACGTGTCGTGCGATGACGAGCTCTGACTTTCCTGGAGCTACACGCTGTACGGACGAGAATTGCGTACTGCCCCTGACCGTCCCTAGCTCCGAACGGACAGTTCTGTGGGCGGGCCCACCGTGATGTATCTCTAAATCCAAACCGTCAATTCTTTTTCACTGATGGCATGAACACAAAAATGAGGTATATCTAACGCTCAAGTGGACCACACAAAATAATAGGCTTAATTGCGTTAAAATGCAAAAAGCATTAAATAATAGTTGCATTAAATGCCAGAGTCATCTATGGTGTGATACATTTGATCAATAAATTTATCTTATTTTTGTTTTCATACCTTAAAATAATTTGAAAAAAGGACTGACGGTTTGGATGTACAGATACATCACAGTGGACCAGTTCACATAATTGTCCGTTCGGAGCTAGGGACGAGCAGAGATAGTACGCAATCCGTGTCCAGGCTGTACGAACCGTTCACAGGGAAGCGGATTTGCTGGTGTACCTCACACCGGCTATATCGCAGCTGTACTAGTGTGTCAGTAAGTTCTGCGAGCCTGATCACGAGGTAGGTATTATATCCACATTGTTCTTCAGCTGACGAGATTATCTTAAAGCTTGACATGAAAAATAAGATAGATTTAGCTATCAAGCAGATCACAGTGTACAAATTAGTGAGAGATTTAACGTCTATCATTGGAACCTCTTTTGGGCCATCGAAGTTTTAATATGAAATTTGTTTTTCCTCTTGTTATAGGTAGTTGTGATCTTATGAATAGATTGGATGTAAAATGAATTTTATAGTAGGCCTTACAAATTATTTAACGGTGAAAATCATTATATCTAAAAAGTGAAAATAGATGGACGGTGTAGATATAATAAACACATCACTGTGGGGCCACGTAACTTTGATCTCCTTTGAACCGTTCGTTCAACTCGAGCTCAAGGAGCGACAGTGCTCGTCTTCCTACGACACGTGCCTACAGCAGCTATGTAGCTGGTGCACCGGGCGATCTGCTTCCGTTCAAAGGGAGATGGAATGGCTACTCCCATTCCACCAGACGCTGATTGGTTACTAACACGTTGAGTAGCCAACTTGCTACTGAAGTGACGTCACCTAGTTCCGTGGGTCCCACCATAATATATATTTTGTATCCACACCATCCTTCCATTTGAAGAGATCATTTTAGTGCATTAACCATAGAATGAGTCAAATCCAATTCTTAGCTGGACCACAACACATAAAACACTGGAGAGAGTAATGACCACATTTAAAACATTCAAATCGTCACAAAAGTATTCGAACAAGCTGATATTTGTGTTTTCTTTTGACTCTGTTAACTCATGAACAAGTTGGATCTCAAATAGGCATTACGGTGGACCTGAAAGGTTTCAGCGATGAGTGTCACTTTTTCCCTATTTTTTTTTTTTTGAGGTCTGCTCTAGCTTTGGATCTGCTACTATCTTTTTCATGCCTAGAATGATCTCTCCAACTGGTGGCCAGTACGACACATATATCATGTTGGGGCCCATAGAACTAGGTGACGTCACTTCAGTAACCAATATCCTTACTCAACTTGTAAGTAGCTAATCCACGTCGCTTGCCCCCAGCCAATGTATGTGGTCTGTTTTCCATGAGCCCCACCGTGATATATGTGTTCCATCTATTTTTTTAGATCATTTTACTTATGAGACAAAAAAATAAAAAATAAAATGAGTATATCCCAATCTCAAGTGGACCATGTTCTAGGAAAAAGTGTTTAATGAAAGTCTAGCATAGAAAAACTTTCTGGGCCATAAAAGTTTTGGATCAAGCTACCTTTGTTTTGTTCTTTCATCTGGGTCTGCATGACCTAATTAACATGTTGGATGTGAAATAAATAATACGTGGGCTTTAGGAGGATTTTAAAGGTGGATATTTAATCACTATTGTTTTCCTATGGTGTGGTCCACTTGAGATTTATATTCCTCTCATATTTGGGATCAAGCCCTAAAATGAGCTGTAAAGATAGATGAACAGAATAGATGAAACACATACATCATGATGGGGCTCACGGAGCACTGACCATCAGCCGCGGGGCTGGTGGCAGGAGAAATAGCCAATCCGTTTCCGTTCAAAGGATATCAAAGTTACATGGCCTACAATGATGCATATATACTATCCACACTGTTCATCCATTTGGAGAGATCATTTTACAGCATAAACCCAACAATGCTCAGGTGGACTACACTGCAAATAGCATTGGTGACTGATTCTTGCCGTTAAAACATTAGTAGGGCCCACTATAACATTTATTTACCATCCAATCCATTCATAAGATCACACAGAGCTGGATGAATAGGAAAATCAAATACCTTATTCATCCAAAACTTCAAGGACCCAAAAGGGTTTCAATGGTAGATGTTCAATCCTCCACTTCTTTTTACAATGTGGTCCACTTAATCTTTAGATCTGTCTTATTTTTCTCCTCAAACCTTACAATGAGCTCGTCAAATGTATGGACGGTTGGGATATAACACATACCTCATGGTGGGACCCACATAACTTGGTGACGTTAACATATAAGCCATGTGGGTGTTGTGTGGTACACCAGCCAATCCGCTTCCCTCATATCCACCTCAAATGGACAACCATAACATCCAGTTGGAGGGTTGAGAGGGTGATATGGGGTAACAACGTCTCTTATCTTTTGGGGCCTGAAACTAAGATCATAAAAAGAAAGGGCAAAAAGGGCAGCTGTAACCAACGGCCTACATTTAACTAAACCCAAATCAGATGGGATCATTTGATGGGGGAGATTTGCAAATCAGCAAGATCTGATGATCAAATTCAAAATCAGCAAAAGCAGGCTCTGGATGACACTGAAACAAATCAGCAGCTCCTTTTACAGTTGCATCCACACCACTCAACAATGATAGATATTACTTACTATTTCCTACGATGCAATATATCACTACCATATAGCTTTTACCTACCACTTTCTTCGGCCAAAAGCCACGACGGTATCATGCGTATATGATCCCAGTCACTCTGCAAGTCACCACATACAGAATCTGGCACGTGTCTCGGATCCAAGACACTCATCAGGTGAGCTCCACCACATTTGTGCCCCGCTCACGAATCAGGTTGGTCCATTTATCATATCAGCCATAAGGGTGGCAATGGGCCGGATAGCCTGCCTGACCCATCTTTGGCATTGGACCAGATAGCTTGGGCCATGGGCCGGATGGGACTCAATGCATGGCCCAATCAATTTTGGTTTTTTTTTTTTTTTTTTTTTTTTTTTTTTTTTTTTTTTTTTTTTTGTTTGTTTGTAAGAGGTGTTACATCCTGCAAATGTGCATTCCAATCTTTAGTTAGACAACTCATCCATCTTAGATATGGATAGTTGGGTTCATTTCTCTAAAATGTCTATTTCTGCAAGTCCACTTGATCAACGGATACCTTATGAACATTCTCATGTGGGAAAATATGGATTTGATAATTTTTTAAGCTGGGCCAGGGTCCAACCAATTGTTTGGGGCTCGGTTTGAGTCAAAAGTATTGGGCCAGACTCAGCTGAGTGTCACCAGCCCAAACCCGGCCTATTGCCACACTAATCAGCCATGTGTACACTTTTTAAGTGCTTGCGTATCAGGTGTCATGCATTGTCAGATTATCAAATACTGTCTTCTATTGAATTTATTCAGCTTTGGTGTATTAGATGTTGACTGTAATCAATAAAGCAGTCTGGGAGTTTTGTGTTTTTGTTGCTGGTCCCCGGCCCATATGAAGGAGGAGCGGATTAAGTGAGACCACGGCCTCACCCAAAACGGTGCTGCCCTTACCGTGGGCCCCACCTTGATGTATCTATTCTGTATCATTCCATCCATCCGTTTTTTGACTTTTTCACATCCTTTTAAGGCATGGTCCCAAAAATGAAGAAGATCCAAATCTCAGGGGGCAAACCCTAAGAAATGGTAGTGATTGAACTTCCTATCATTAAAAGCTTCTCAAGGCGTCCCTTTATGTCCATCCAATCAGTTGATAAGGTCACATAAGCATGGATGAAGGGGAAAAACAAATATCAGCTTGATCAGAAATTTTTGTGGCCCATTAATGGCCAATCACCACCGTTTCCTATGGTATGGTCCATCTGGTAATTGGATCTGCTTCATTTTTTAAATCATACCTGAAATGATATGGAAAAAAAGGATGGACAGCACGGATACATAATAAATACATCAAGGTGAGCCCGTGGGCCGCGCCATCCTGGGTGATGCTGGAGTCGGGAAACGGATTGGCTTCTCCCCTGCCACCAGCCAATGACTCGTGGTCGGTGCTTTGTGGGCCCCACCATGATGTATGTATTTCATCCATGTTGTCCATATATTTTTCCATTTCATTTTATGGTAGGAGACCAATAATGAGCTATATCCCAATCTCAAGCAGATCACATTATAGGAAACAATGTTGAATGAGCGTCTACCATTAAAAACCTTTTCGCAAGGCTATAAAAGTTTTGGATGGTCTAATATTTGTTTTTTCCCTTCATCTGGGCCTATATGACCTAATCAACAGATTGGATGTCAAATAAACAGTATGGTAAGGTTTAGGAGGATTTTAATGGTGGACATCTAATCACTATTGTCTTCCCGTGGTGTGGTCCACATGAAATTTATATCCCTTTCAATTTTGGAATAAGACTCTAAAATGATCTTTAAAAATGTATGAAGGAAATGGATAAAACACATACATAATTGTGGGCCCACAAAGCACCGACCACCACCCACCGGGCTGGTGGCAAGTGGAGTAGACCATCCTTTCCCACGTGATGCCAGCTGCAGTCTGTCATAACCCTCCTCATGGGAAAGGATTGGCTACTCCCCGGCCACCAGCCGGGTGGTTGGTGGTCAGTGCTTTGTAGGCCCACAATGATGTATGTCTTTCATTCATTCCATTTATCCATTTTTAAAGATCATTTTAGAGCCTTACTCCAAAATCGAGAGGGTTATAAATTTTAGGTGGACCACACCACAGGAAGACAATAGTGATTGGATGTCCACCATTAAAATCCTCCTAAATCCAACTCTACTGTTTATTTGACATCCAATCTGTTGATTAGGTCATACAGGCTCAGATGAAGGAAAAAAACAAATATCAGATTGATCCAAAACTTTTATGGCCCCCAAAAGGTTTTTAATAGTCAATGCTCATTCAACACCGTTTCCTATAATGTGGTCGGCTTGAGATTGGGATATAGCTTATTTTTTGTCTCATAACATAAAATGATATGGAAAAATATATGGACAGCATGGATGAAATACATACATCATGGTGGGGCCCACAGAGAACCGACCACCAGCCATTGGCTGGTGGCAGGGTAGTAGCCAATCCGTTTACGCCCATGGAGCTTTGACGCCAGGCCACAGCCGATCCGCGTCCCATCCTACGCTGCCTGAGGTAGATTGTGACAGTTCATCACCATTTTAAAATAGCACCCCTCTTCAATAGTACATGTGGTGAGCCTGTGGTATTAATCCAGACCATCCAAATCGCTGAACTAATAATAGATGGAGCATAAGTGACGCAGGGAAGGACGTAAGGTCGAGCATCGTCTTCCTCAAGATGATAAATATTCCGAATCCATGGAACTTCTTTGGACTCCTCACAGAGACTTCTCGAATCCACGAGGAAAGAAAGTAGAAAATAAGAATAATTTCTAATAAATTCGAAATTGATTAATAAATCCCTAAAATCGAGTTCACAACCCATTAAATAAGGGAACCAAGCAATAAGAAAGAAATCAGACTCAAACTACAACTAAAACTCCTAGAATTCGCAACTTACTATAAATAGTAAACGTACTGTTCAAACTACAACTAAAACTCCTAGAATTCGCAACTTACTATAAATAGTAAACGTACTGTTCAAAATATGTACGTGGCCTGATGATCTGAAAAGCCGTACATGAGTGACATTCTGAGGAGGATGGGACACCGTGGTGGTGAACTATCACAGGAGTCTCTCGCATTCGTTTTAGGATAGTTATTGTTTTATTAATTTTTTATTTTTTATTTACACGCACACACACCCCACACACTTACACCATACGCACACATACCCCACACACGCACACCGTGGGATTTCACCATCATTGTACTCGAACCCTTGACCCGGTGTTGAAACTCCAAGGAGTCTACCACCCGGGTGAAGACCCTTTTGGGATAGTTTTTTGATCCGCTTCACAATAATGACTTAGAAATTAGATGCGTGGCACATTCCAAAATCACATTGGCTTTACAATTCTAACCAGGGATTTTTATTTTTTTATTTTATACACTCACACCCACGCACACACTATAACGGGAACTCGGACCCATGATCTCGGTATGAAACTCTTGTGAGTCTACCACCAGGAAGGACCCATTCTAACGAGTGATCTGTGGATCTTCTTCATTGACAATGACCGTTGGTTTTATTTTCTTCATTTCTAATCATATGGTAAATAGCCACCAATCTCATAGCCAGATAAATAAATGACCTTTATTTTTTTGAGTCAGAGTCAGATTGTCCATTCATTTTACTGAATCATTTTAAAGCTGGAGGAAAAAAATAAAATAATAAAAGGATAAATCCAAACCTCAAATAAATCCAAACCTTGCAGAACAATGATAATTGAATGCCCATCATTAAAAACTTAATAGAGTTAATAGAGCGGACTGTAAGTCTGTAATGATTATTTGCCATCACACCTGTTGATTAGGTCACAGAAATATCACTTAAGGGTAACATGGATAATAGCTTGGCCCAAAGCTTTTGTGGCCCTAAGAAGTGTCAGATTCTTTTTTTTCTTTCTTATGGTGTGGTCCACTTGAGTTTTGTCCATCTCATTTTTTCATCTAATGCTCTAAAATGAGACCGTCAAATGGATGGATGGCATGGATTTCACAAGGACTGAGAAGAGACTGTCACTGATGGACGGTCATGATTGAAAAGGACGTCTCGTGATTGGGTGTTTCAAGAGTAAAATAGTAGAAATATTGATAAAAAAATGTTCTTATATATCAACGTTAAAAGCTATTTATTGTTTTCAACAGCCAATCAGGGTAAGAAAAATAGTTTATTTTGGAATGCATTTCTACAAGGTAGGCGGATGTGATAGAATGACCGGCAAGCAGACACGATCCTCAAGTGGTTTTAAAAAAATCCAAGAAAAAACAAAAAAAAACAAAAAAACAAAAAAGACAGTCACGGATGACCTTTGAGGGCTGTTGAGTGGACCGCACATATTGGCACATGTGCAAGCATGCGGGTGGAAGAGGTCACACGTGCGGGCTTAGGGAACTTCTATACAAGATGCTCTCTCTCTCTCTCTCTCTCTCTCTCTCTCTCTCTCTCGTTTCGTATTTGTGGAAGTATGGCCATGGAGTCTCCAAACTTCAGCTTTGGAACGTCTCTTCAAGTGCCCAGCGTTCAGGAGCTGGCGAAAGAGCACCTGATCACGGTCCCACCTCGTTATGTGCGTCCTGATCAAGATCCTACGATCGTCGTAGGTCCAATCACATCGCTTTCGGAGATTCCGATCATCGACATGGAGAAGCTGCTTCTCCAAGAATCCGGCGCCTCTGAATTGGAAAGATTGCACTCCGCTTGCAAACATTGGGGTTTCTTCCAGGTCTCTCTCTCTCTCTCTCTCTCTCTCTCTCTCATGGCAGAAGCCAAACGGTGCCATCAGGCCCAGGTGCACGCAGCTTTCGAAACAAACTGAGGCTTGAAAAACTTGCCCGACTCTTCCAAGCCATCCGTTTGTTACAAACATCGGCCCATGAGATGAGCGGAGCCTGATGGCCGGGGCGTCTACCATGGATGGGCTGCTTGCCAGAAGACCACAGTGTCGACATAATTCTAGACTTGCTAACCAGAAACGGGAAACCCAAAACGAAAATAATAATAATAATAATAATAATAATAATAATAATAATAAACACTAAGATAACCAGTGGTTGGATCACCTAAAATGTGTGGTTTTTGCACTGTGGCTCATGAACTGTGGGCTGGTGAGCTGGACCTTCTTAGGTTGATTGACTGGACTGTTTATGTGTTAATAAACACATAATTAAGACTGCAACATATATGGGTAAATGCACTTGTTATTTTTGTTATATTATTATCGACTGGATTATTGTAACCAATCTATGTGATATAGGATTAGGTAGTAAGGCGGCCCTCACCACCTTTAGCTGTGGTGTGGTACATTTGATTGATGGGGTTGTGTACACACAATATATATATATATATATATTTATTTATTTTTAAAATTTTTATAATCATCACAGTGGATCCTAAAAGAGTCAATAGCATGTTTCTGTATTTTCAAAATTTTCCCTTTGCATGGCCCACCTGAATTGTATACCGGTCTGATTTTTTAGCATTGGGCCAAAATTGAGTGACAGAACTAGTGATTAAGGTGAATTTTACTTAAACATCATGGGAGGCCACTAATTCTTAAAGTGGAATTCAGGTTATTTTCATTCTTTAAGTCAACACATCATAGGGAATCCACGGCAAGTAATGTTGAAATCACGTATTTTTTTATGATTTGGAAATGAATAAATAAGTGGTAAATGATATTCAATTACAACTAATATATACCTTACAAAACACGACCACTTTTTGTTATTGTTATTAATTACCTATGATTCATCTTGCCAAACAACATCTAAAGTTAAATATTTTTAATTACTTGAAGATAAAGGTGCTAATATATGGTGTTTCCTTCTACGGGTGAATCTGTTCCGAATCTTTGAAACAGAGATTGATGCATATATAGGTGATGATCCAACCATGCATTAATTTTAAGTTGCTTTTAAAATAGAGAAGAGGAGACTGATTTGAGAGAAAAGGATAAGACTTGATCTTCACCCACCTTCAAGGATACACGGTGGGCTTGGGCTCGTAAGGTTCACCTCATACCTGCGCATCCTCTTAAGGAGTTCGAGAAACCTTGACCTTATCCAACAATTGGTTTGAAGGTTTGAATTTGAGGCAATTCAGTTAGTCAAATCACATGATAAGGAAGGGCCACTAGTCCTCTCATATCCCGTCTTTTGCGCGTGAAAAGATACTTTTTCACTTGGTAGTTGGATGTGGACTTTGGACCAAAAACCACTCCAATCATAAGTGTAAGGCGGCTATACAGCGATGGGGGGCTTAAATTGTCTGCATCACGTGTTTTAGGCCAAGTTGTATAGATCCACTGTATTGCGCTCACACACACATACGGAAACGCTCACATGCAAACTAGTTCGTACGTAATATGTACCAACTTTTTTGAGAACCCATCATACGGGATGTGGATCCAAAATCTGAACCGTTCATGTGAAGCAGCACCTCGTGACACCCCCCCGGGCACAAGTTTTACTTTGATCTAAAACTTTTTTAGGCCATAAAAAATAAAAACAGTTTCCTTCCTTGATTTGCATTTATCTTTGCTATGGCCCACCAAAATTTTATATTAAAGTGAAAATTTGTCACATGGGGTTTCATGGGATTCCGCATCACATGGACCGTTCAGATTAGACACCCATGGCACGTATGCAAAGGTGCACACATGCGTAGGTGCGCAGGAGAACATGACTATACACACACACACACACACATATATATATATATATATACACATGTGTGTGTGTATACATATATACACATACACAAATAGAGGAAATGCTCACACACAACTAATAGGAATATTTAAATATGCCCAAGTAGCTGTGCATTAAATGTTAAAGATTCCTCTTTTCACCTGCATGTAATACACCATATGTGAGGATATGTGATATGGAGTCTTAAATATCTGTGTGTACACACACACATGAGAAATGCTCACACACAATTAGTTGGGCTATTTAAATTGGTCCAACTAGTTGTGCATTAAATGTCAAAGATTCCTCTTTTTATTTGCGTATAATACAACGTATGTGAGGATACGTGATATTGAGTCTTACATAAGAATGATGAGAATTATATGTCATAGATCTAATTTGTTCATTAAATAGGGCCCACGAATGAAATTTTATGTATTAAAAATTAGTAAATTGTTACAATCACTAGAGTCACATATGTAACTTGAATCTGGATTGTTGGAATAAATTTCTAATAGTTCACTTTTCTTGTAAATGATATCATACTATTGATCACTATATATATATATATATATATATATATATATATATATATATATATATATATATATATATATAGAGAGAGAGAGAGAGAGAGAGAGAGAGAGAGAGAGAGTCATGCTCCCCAGCGCACCTATGCACGTGCGCACCTTTGCACACGTGCCATGAGTATCTAATCTGAACGGTATATGTGATGCGGAATCCCATGAAACCCCATATGACAAATTTTAACCCCGAACTAAAATTTTGGTGGGCCATAGCAAAGAGAAATGCAAATCAAGGGAGGAAACTGTTTCATTTTTAATGGCCCATCAAAGTTTTAGATCAAAGTCAAACTTGGGCCCTGGGGGTTTCACGAGGTGTTGCTTCTCATGAACGGTTCAGATTTTGAATCCACATCACGTATGATAGGTTTTTATAAAAGTTCGTATGTAATACATACGAACTGGTTTGCAGGTGAGCATTTCCGTGTGTGTGTGTGTGTATTTCCTTCATATGCTTATAATGAACCCCATTTAATTAACTGACCAGATTTCCAACATATGTGATACATCACTCGAATATATCACATGTGCATAACTTTAGCAATATCTTTTTCTTTATAAATATTCCCCTTCCTTTTTTTTCTTTTTTTTTTTTTCTCTTCATGTAAGTAGTAGTTAATGCTAGCGAACTTTTTCAAGTAAAAGTCATTTCAATTAACAAAATGGTTTTACTTGCTTGGGTGGGCCCCAATATATCGTTAATATGAAATCCAACCAACCATTAGGCGAATCACCTCATGTTAGACCCAGTGCAAAAATACCAGTCCCATCCCTGCATCATGTGAACCACATAATTAGAAAAAGTGTAGATAAAAAGCTTACCCTTCAAACTCTTTCCTTGAGTGTGGCCCACTCGAATCACTTATGGGCTTTTCTTTTTTCTTTTTTTTTATTCGATGCCTAATATTTGGTGTGGCAGCTAATGGTTGGATTGAATTTTATATTCTCATCATGATGTGCCCAATAAAAATCAAGGGCAGTTAAATCATAGATTAGCATGATTTTTTATTTTTTATTTTTATTTTTATTTTTTGCTTCGGAGTCCAATAAGAAATTATACATCTAATGATTGGAGTGGATCTCTTGACAGCATGAAGTGGATTAAGTATTACCCAAGTAACACAGTCCAGTTTCCTTAACCATGTGCTCATCATGATGTATGTGTTGTATATCCACACTGTCCGTCAGTTTTTACGGATCATTTTAGTACAAATTGTAAAAAATGAGGTAGATCCGAATTTCAATTGGACCACACCACTGGAAACAGTGGACATTGAATGTCCACCATTGAAACCTTCCTCAGGGCTACAAATGTTTTAGATCAAGCTGATATTTGTGTTTTCCCATCTTTCATGTCTGCAGTAACTTATGAACAGGTTGGATCTCAGATAAACATCATGATAGACCTTAGTAAGGTTTCAACGGTGGGCATCACTCTCTCCCCTGTTTTCTATAGTGGGGTCCACTCCAACTTTTGATGTGCCTCATTCTCTGGATCATGCCTTAAAATGATATCTCCAAATGCATGGACGGTTAGGATACAAAACAAACATCATGTGGGGCCACATTACTCAGTGACGTCACTTCACGGCCCGTCGGGCTGCTACTCAACTTGCTAATCCGCCTCCTGATAAGACGGCTTTCTCACGCGATGCTTTCAAATCGGACAGGGAGAGCGAGCATTAAATAAGGAGAGATAGCATTAAGTAAAGAAAAAAGGGAAGAATAAAAGACTTGTTTTAAAAGAAAATGGATAATTAAAGAAACTGTTCACTTGTGATGTATTCTTATGATACACCGTATGAGTAAAAAAATTTAGTCCATTAATCAAGTGGGGTTCCATGTAAGCCGTGTAAAGAACTTGAAATATTATTTTTCTATGATTAATGGTAGGATATTTTTCAATAAAAAAACTAGGCTATTAGAAATCCATTTCAGTTTCTTAAAGCCCACCAAAGTTTTGGTACAGAGTGATATTTGGTTCTTGGCTTCGTTCTTGTATGAATCACCTTTGAAATGGGTTAGGTTGGATTGATGACCGATTACATTCTCACAAGTTCATGTGGTGTGGCCCACTTGAGTTTCAGTTTAGCCTGATTTTGAGCTCACATCCTACCATAAGTTGATGCAAATGATGGATACCGTGGATGGCACACACATCACAGTGGCCCCCACAACTTTTGTCGCTGCGTGGCCCCCTGCTCTTGGGGGACTGTGCCCTGTGGGCCGTCCCATAATTTATGCATTCTATCCACGCCGTCTATTATTTTGCTAGCTCATTTCAGAACATAAGCTCAAAAAAATGAGACAGATCCAAAAATCAGGTGGACCACACTACAGGAAACAGTGGTAATTGAATGCTTACCATTAAAAACTTCTTGAGGCCTACCAAAGTTTTGGATCAAGCTGATATTTCTATCTTCCCTTCATCCAGTTCTCTGTGACCTTGTGAAGAGGTTGGATGTCAAATAAACATTAAAGTGAATCCTAGGAAGTTTTTAATGGTAGGTGTTCAATCACTGCCGTTTTCTTGTGGTGTGGTTCACCTGAGATTTAGATCCACCTTATTTTCATTCTAATATTATAATGTACTGTAAATAACACTTAAACTGTCGTGCAGTTGGTAAATCATGGAGTTAGCTCTACCTTAATAGAGAAAATGAAGTTGAAGCTTGAAGAATTCTTCAAGTTACCTTTGGAAGAGAAAAAGAAATACCGTCAGACTGAAGGAGAAGTAGAGGGATATGGGCAGGCTTTCGTTGTATCAGAAAACCAGAAACTGGATTGGGGTGACATGTTCTTCTTGACGACCCTCCCACCTCATTTAAGGAAGCCCCATCTTTTTGACGAACTTCCCCCATCCTTCAGGTAATCACTCTGCTTCCAATCAGGACACACTTTCATCCGTCGAATTGATGGGCCACACCTTAAAACTGTCCATGAAATGCCATTTTCAGATGTTCATATCAATCTGTAAGTGGATTTTAACTCTTTCAGCATTCCATTGCAGAGAGACATTGGGTGCCTATGCAGTGGAGTTGCAAAAGCTGGCTATGGCCATATTGGGATTCATGGCTAGAGCTCTTGGGATGAAGGCAGAGGAAATGAGAGAGCTGTTTGAAGAAGGATTCCAGTCAATGAGGACAAATTACTACCCACCATGCCCTCAACCAGAGTCAGCAATTGGCATTTCACCCCACTCAGATGCTTCAGGCCTTACCATTCTCCTTCAAATCAATGAAATCGAAGGCCTTCAGGTCAAGAAAGATGGGATGTGGATTCCTGTTAAGCCACTCCCTAATGCCTTTATAATCAACATGGGAGACATTTTAGAGGTATGTATGTGTATTCCTTCCTTGGGGGAGTGTTTAAATTCAGAGGAATTGTATGCTTGCTATGTACACTATTTGATAATCCGGACCATTGGTCTGTCACATCCCATTGTCAATGGTGCATGGACTATGACTCGAAATCTCCTCATATGGACAATTTTAATATTTTGATTTGAAATCTCACAAATAGACAGTTATGAAATGAACAAGATGTCTATTTGTGAGATTTCAAATCAAAACACATCTGAATTTCATAAGCAATGGCGTGTATTCACTTATTCATAAGCAAGATGTGCCCTAGTCATTTTGCTTCTGCATCAAATTCAGATGTATTCACTTATTATTTTTTCTATGCTTTGGCAGATAGTAAGCAATGGCGTATATCGTAGCATCGAGCACAGAGTAACAGTAAATTCGATGCATGAGAGGCTGTCGATAGCTGCATTCTACAATCCCAAACTAGTGGGAGAGATTGGCCCTGCTCCTAGTCTGATCAGCCCACAAACCCCTTCACGGTTCAGATGTGTTGGTGTGGAAAAGTACTTCAAGGAACACTTTACTAGGAAACTTGAAGGCAAGGCATATGTGGACTACTTGAGGATAGAGACTTGAGAAGGCAAATGCTAGTAGTAACCGAGGGTATTACATATACATAAAATTGCCAGATGCAATACAAACAATGTGCATTTAATAAAGGCTTGGATGTACTTGAACTTAATGCGCTTGGTACCTTAAGCTTAAGGTATAAAGCCTACTATTGGATCTGTGCTCTAAATAAATATTGCATATATGATGATATCAGGATGCATGTTTTATTGACGGTCTGATGGGTTATTGTACCTCATATTTCGCTTGTGGTGGTTATAGTTATTATATATGCAATATATAACCACTTTATTCCGCACTACCTTAGTGGGTTTGGATTGTAAGTTGCTTTACATAAGCTAAATATGTCTGAAGTAACTTATCTTTGTTACTACTTATTCTATATATAAGTATGTTTGGTAAACGACAAATAGTTATCAGCAAAAATGAGAAAAAAAGTGTGTTTGATTGCCAAAATCATAGAAGTACTTACTCCTCAATTTGTTCAGTCCATTCTTAATATCCACCATCCATCATGTAAGCCCAACCTTTGATGTGGACGGTTCATTATGTTAGGCCCACCTTATAGCCATGTCTTCAATGTGAATTGGCCTACCTTCAATGTGGATCATTTACCTTGCAAGGCCCACCTTGGACGTGGGCTATCTATCATGTGTGGCCACCTTACATGTGGGTCGTCCATCATGCAAGGCCCAACTTCGAAGTGGGCCGTGCATCAATGTAGCCTGCCTTGGATGTGGGTCATTCATCATTAGAGGCCAACATTCAATGTGAACTGTCTTCATGTCGGGCCCACCTTGAGATGGGTAATCTATTTATGAGTGGCCCACTATCAATGTTATCGTCCATCATGTGGGCCTACCATCAATGTTACTGTCCATCATGTGGGCTCACCTCTAATATCCACCGCCCATCATGTGGGCTCACCTCAAATATCCACCGCCCATCATGTGGAGCCCACCTTTGATGTGGATTGCGCATCATATGCGTTCACCATCGATGGTGCCCGTCCATCATGCAGGGCACACCTTGGATGTGGGCCATTCATCATCAGTGCATGTGATGGGGACCTTCCTTTATGTAAGGCCCACTTTGATGTGTGTTATCCATCATGTGAGGCCCACTTCAATGTCTACTACTCATCATGTGGAGCCCAACTTTGACATCAACCATTCATAATATGGGCCTCACCTTCAATGTAAGTCATTCATCATGTAAGACCCACCCTGGCTGTGGGTCATTCATCATTAGGAGCCAACCTTTAATGTGAATGGACTGTCATGTGAGGCATACCTTGACATGGGTTATCCATCATGTGGTGCCCATCTTCTAGAAGCCACTTTCATCTTTCTTTGCTACCTTTCAATTAGCTAGTATGCCACGAGCTAACGGCCAGTATCATCTACCATACTACAATTTTGGTAGGACGGCCCAATCACCAATGGAAATGCTTGGGGCCTCTTTGGGCGGTGGGACTAGAAGGGATTAGGTGGGATGGGATTCATCTGGTTGCGTGCCACTTCCACTGTGTTTTTCGAATCTCATCCCACCTAATCCCTTATAATCCCACAGCCCAAACAGGCCCTTAGATGAACGGTTCGGTTACCTCTATATTGCCACGTGTCCGTAAAGCTCTAGCCGCACTGGATCCGCCCCCAAAACACAAACATAAGCGATTGAAGGACTCAGATTATGTAGTGTAGCACACAACACTGATGTCCGTATAGTGTGCTACTGGAAAAGGTTGGTGGGCGTTACCAGAATGTATGTGTTTTATCAACGCCGTGCTATTTTCTCAATTCATTTTAAGGCATGAGCTCAAAATGGATTAGATCAAAACCGCAGGTGGACAACACCAAGAAACAACGGTCATTGAAGGGTTGACATTAAAACTTACTAAGGCCCACTATATTTGCCATCCAACGAACGTGTTGATAACATCACACGGACCTCTGCCAGGGGAAACACAAATAGCCTTATCCGAAACTCTTGTAGCCCTAAAACGTTTCTTGGTTAGCGCTTAATCACCATTGTTTCCACCGCATGAGATTTGGATATGTATAGGATGTGTGACATGCATGCTTGCATTTTTAGCATAATTGGATCAAAAGAAGACTAAACAAAAATGAAAATAATCAATAGGAACTCAACCTAGTCCTGTATAACGGACGTAGTTAGGTTCCACGCAGGTTCAGTTCAAAGAAATTCATTCCATGCATGAAAAAAAAAAAAAAAAAAAAGGAAAAAAAAAGTAAAGAAAAATTGACATTCTTAGTTTTGACAATTAAAGATATATAGCTTTTGATCAAAGCATTGTCACCAAATGCACAATTTATCAATCTTTATGTAACATGGGTCCCGGGTCAACCGACCTACATAGACCTACATAGCAAGTCGTGTACCTGCATTTTGTAGAAAAATGCACATTTGCACTTCAAAATTATGATTTTAGAAAATTTAACCAATTTTAGTACTTTTTATTTTCTTTTTGTATCTTTTTATTTTCAAACTTTTAAGATTTTTATCTTTTTAGAAATTATTTGTAATAATGCTAGAAATGCCCCAATAAGATTTATTTGGATATTTCTATTTTTGGCAAATTATGCTTTTAAAGAGTTTTTCTATTTCTGATAACATCAAAACAAATTAGGAAATTAAACTTTAGAACAATTTTGCTATTTTTTATAAATTTAAATTAGAATTTAGCTCTTTTTTTTTTTAATTAGCTATATAATTGAGAAATTATAGATGTATTATTCAATAAAATGCTCGATTTGTTTTTTTTTTTTTTCCTTATTTTCTTATCAATTCAAAAACTCGCCTTATGAAATCAAGGTTTTAATCACTTAAGGAAAATAACAATCTTTCTCTTATTATTTCACACTCTTCCCTGCATAAGCATGTCCTCAAATGATGTGGCAAAATGGATTGATGTTGTGGACAAAACACATAAATCATGGTTAGGCTCACAAAGCTTTTCCAACACATGATACCACATCGGTGTTTTGTGCTCTGGAACTCAATCTGAGTCCACTATTGACAGGCACAAATTCAGTCAGGTCAAACCTGATCAAGTTCCATCAAGTCATGACCATAAGGCCCACTTACATATATGCATATATTCACATCATTCAAACATTATGCCAATTCATTTTAGGGCATGGCTAAAAAGTTGAATCAAATCCAAATCTCAAGTGGACCAAACCATATGAACCAAGGCCGGAAAACTTGCCCAACTCTTCGAAGCCATCTATTCGTTTCCAACATCGTGACCCATGAAATGACACGAGTGTGATGATGGGGGCATCTACCTGCGTACCAAAAGACCAAAGTAACCACCTGATATGATCATTGCAGTTTTTGCATGGTGGAGTGAATGTTGGATTATGGGTGGATCGAGCTCATAGGGGTATTTTCAGGCTTTCTGGTGTATTTGTGACTCTGGTTGTTGTATATTTGACTTGGAGACATCACTTGCCAATATTTAGATTTTCATAGTTAACTAGACCCTGTAGAATCCTTAATCTAAGGAATTGAAGAGTTCTCTATCTTAAAATGATTCCTAATCTACGATTGAAAATTTTGGACAAGGAACGACGATAACAAAGAGGGAAGGTGTTAAGCACCATTTCTATCCATGCAAGTGTACTTTCTCTACTCCACAGGACAAGATGAAATATTAGGAATTGAATTAGTAATTATGTACAAACAATGCAATGAAATGTATGGAATATAGTGTGGCAATGCGATATCTACTTCAAGCAACAGAACATGATATACATGTCTACCTGAACTCACCCACTTCGAGAAGTGATCAAAATTCTAGTCAATCCTTGTTTTCTTTACGGGCATGATCTAGTATACCGATAAGCCGTAGAGTATATACTTGAACTGACTAGACGAGCAGGTCGGTTGGGAGCGGAGATGATGATGCATAATGCAGATGCAAGTATGGATGAAGTTTAATAGAGTTGGCTAAGTAGGTAGGCCGGTTGTCTTAAGGATTAGTTAAACTAGGTCAGAAGGCCTTTTGAATGGCTCAGCTAACTAAGGAATGTGCTCAACTAGGTTGACCCAAGCTAGAAATTCCTCTCCTTACACTCCTCTCTCTCCTTGGTTGATGGATGGGCTAGGTCCACTTTCCCTCTTTCACTTTTCTCCTCCTTAAGTCCCTCTTGGTAAAGGAGATGAAAAGTAGAAAATTTGAAAATGAAATGTAAAGGGGGTATTTACAGGGTTTTCGAGTTGCATCATGGTGATTCTTGAAAAGTGTAGGGGCTAAGTACAACTTAAAGGGTTAGGATTGGCTGCAGAATGGTTGCGTGTGAATTGTTAGATCAGGTACAACTAAAGAGGCATTATTTTGGTCAAAAGTAGGGGCATAGTGGTCATTTTACCTTGAGCAGGGCAAGGTTTGCCTTTTCTCTTCCCCACCTAACTTGTGATAAAATATCGCAAGATTCCATGTGGTGGGTGACATATGATGGATGGGCCCCATTTTTTACAAGCGACCCGTGGGGTGTTAACTCTCCTTTGGTCCACTCATTTTTATCTCATCGTGGTTTTAAAGCTATATGGGTCTGGGCTTGAGCTTGTATTGGGCATTGGACTGAGCTTGGACTTGGGATTGGACTAAGCTTGGACTTGGGATTTGGTTTTGGCTAGATTTTAGGGTTTCTAGAGTGCTATTATCAACTTGTCAATCTTGAGTAAGGTGTCTACAGTTGGCCCTAAAGTGTGGGTTAGAAGGTCTTAAGTCGATTGATCAGACTATGTGTCACGCCCCAGACTCGGTAACCGGACCTCACAAGGAACCCGATGACCGGTTCTGGCCGCAACAGCCTCCGTAGTACCCCATTCTCGGCTCCCGAGGCAGGTTCCGATCCTGGGATCCTACAAGGAGGATTTTCACAACAATATAATCATTTTCAATACGAGCATACCCAAGATCACAGCAAGTAAATCTGAGAATAACAAAGGCACACATCACAAAATTCACTATGAATTTGAACTTTTACAAGCTTACATCAGGTCCAAAAGGACATACATAAGATAACAGAAGAAAGAAGGAAGAGAATCTGCAACACTGGGTCCTCGGCTCGCACACCTATCCAAGCTCTGCTGCTAAGACACCAACTTATGATCTCCTGCACGCATCAATCGTGCATAAGCTTATAAAAAGCTTAGAGGGTGGTGAAAGTGTGTGACAATGGTGCTCGGAAGAAGATAGAGAATGCAGAAGGGAGTCACGATTAATACTAATACCACTAGCCTTACCAAGGCGATCATGAACATAAGAAGCTATGCCAAGGTAGTATGATAATGTAGGAAGTCATACCAAGGCTATATAGTGCAATGCGTAATGTAATGCAATGAGTACTGGGCGCCGTGCCAAGGCGATGCAATATGAGGCTTACACAGCCGATGCAAATGCAATAATGCAAAGTAATGCCAGTGCTCATATCCAATCCACATATCAAGTACATTTTCATCATAAGAAAATCACCGGGGTCCATTACACTGCTGGATGACTACCGCTATACAGACCCCGCACAGTCAAACGAGCGTAAGAGACCTCACTATCCGCCTGTGGACAGCCAATCACTAACAAGGCCTGAAGGTAGCGGACCCATTCACGAGCTGGTCAGACTCAGCCTAGCAATGCCCTCTTACATCAGGCGAGTAAGGCCACACCCCTATCCAACCGATTACACGATAGTGGGAGTCGCGGCCTAACGGTATAAGGCCCTCGTGCGCTCATATATTTCACTCAGTCACGGCGTTGGAGCAGATCCTTAGTATCATAGAAGTTTTGAGAATTTCACCCATGGGCATCCTATGCACCCGGTATGCTCAAGTAACATTTTCGGTATCCAAACATGGCCATCCACGATGTATCTGTGGAGGCTATAGCCATGATGAAGCAAGGGCGATAATGCTCACATGCTATGCAATGCCAGATGCATGAATCACACAATCAACCATGCATCAATCCCAAGCATCCAACGTGCTCAAGAGGGGATACTACGTCCCTCGGGAAAAATATCATGCAATGCCCAATGACACAATATGACCACACACATAGTGTCAACCAAGCATACAATGATGTACATGAGCCATGAAGATGGGTCTAGACGCATTATGCAGCGATATACAAAGTAGTACATTCCTCCCATCCAAGAAGGGACCAAGGCTAGGTATTAGACAATATCCTTAAGGAATCCAACCTCTAGTGGGGGCCCATTTACCTGGGATAGCCCACGAGACTAAGTATACAAACTATGTGTCTAAGTAATAAAGAAGTGAGTCTAGTAAGAGTTTAAGATGAGCATCTAATCACATTTAGATATAACCGGGCCTAGAGGGGTCCATAATGGGGACATTTAACTGCCATTTCCCAAAAAGGCATATCAACCATGAACTATAAGGATAGAAGGCCCAAGGCCTACATTTAGATGAAAACATAGGTAACCACATACATATATATTCCTCATAATAGGCTATGAGAAAAGGATATAATACCACCTTTAACAACATGGGCCCCAAGAGGAAAATCAAGGTCCAAGGCTCAATTTCCAATAGCCATAGAATCCATGCATTAAGTTGGACTTGGTGGGCAGCCCGCGTACACAATATACGGCCCGAAAATAAGTTTAAGTTTGGAGGAAATGGGCCCAACTACATCAGCCCAATAACTAGCAATTTAAGTGGGCAATCAAGGGCCCAATACTATCCTTATCTTAGCCCACAAGTCCATCAAAATGGTGAAAGTCGGCCCAATATACGGTTGGACCAATATGGGACGACCCTGCCCACTCTGGTCCCATGGGATGCCCCAAAAATCTGATCTAAGATGTAGTCCTCATCTAATCATTAAAGGTGACCCAAAAGAATACACTGATTAAGCCCAAAGATTATAAGAAAACATAAGCATGCAACATGTACACAAGTTCTCAAATGGTGGGCCCCGCAGCCAAATAAAGTTTTCACCATAAAATTTTACATTAAGGCCCTTTAATAAACTTTTGGCCCGTTTAATTTTCAAGACCTGCTAAGGTCCAGAAATCAGTTGACTATGTGGAAATAATCTCATGAAAGCCAACTATATTCGCTGGGGGACCCCACCAGATGGAGAGTGCGTATATATTACGAAAAGATCAAGTGGGCCTGTTACTGGATTGTGAGTCTAGCAGTAACCCAAGACAGACAGTGCATCCATAATCGAGTGATCCAAGGCTTGGATGGCCTGGACCAAACATGCGTTAAGGTAGGTTCCACATACATACACATTAAGCTCTAAACAATGGCCTAGGGTCCATGGTAGGCCTTTAACCATCCATAAAGAAACCCATGGGCCTACCTTAGGATCACCCAGGAGGACGTTCAACCTCAACTGGCTTCCAAGAGGTAGCCCGCCACTACTCATATAGTATAAGGTCTAAAGCCCACGTAATGCATGGCCTAATGGGCCATACACCAAGCCCAACTTATAGGCCAGATAGTGGACCCTCAAGTAAGGTTTGGGCCCAATCACAAAGGTCATAATTTCACATATTGTGGTGGGCTTCATGGGCAGCCCAGTAATTCATTTACATGAGTAAGTTTTACATTTAACACAAGTGAGTTGGGCCTCACTTTTGGCCCAAGTACAAGGTCAATTTAGTAGGCAGCCAAGAGCCCAACTCCTTGCATATTATTGCCCTTAATCCCATCACAATAGATGGGAGAGTATAGGCCTAAGATCAATGGGCCTATACAAAAGAACTGTGTCCACAAGGCCTAATCACTACCACAAAAAGGGCGGCTATGCATATACAATATTACATAATGGGCCCAAAACAAAAGTTATTCAATTCCTTCATTATGATGGATTTAAGGATAACCCATAAGTCCAAGAATACACAAGGGAGAGACCTATACCGATAGGGTGGGCCTTGCCTCATTAGATAAAGACTTAACAAGGCCCTCCACAATATGCATTTATGTGGGCTTTGCAAGTCAGCCCATGATTAAATACTTCATGAGGGCATCAAGGCCCATTAATACACATGGTCAGCTTATAGATAGCCCATTGGGTTCGTAAATCAATAAGGTCAGCCCTTGCACAATCTTGGGCTTAAGAAAGAATCTCCCAGCCCATTGAGCCTATAAGACTATTAAAAATTCTGGTTAAGGCTAGCCCACAAAATCACCACAAAGGTGGCCCTCAAGGGGGTACTCATTAAGCCTAAAATGTCTAAGGGAGGAAAGCAAAGAGTGTGTGCAACACTCTCTCAAAACTGGTGTGCCACAATATTCTTAAACAATCAACCATGTAATAAATTTTGGACCCCTTGCTGGAATTCCAGCCCACCCATTTCCTGGGCCTGCTGGAGTCCAGAAATTTATTTAATTTAGATGGGTTACTGACCCATGGTGATCCATGGTGGGCCTCACCAGATAAAAGAGAGATATACAATACTTACTTCAAGTGGGCCATGCCATTAGAATGCAGGCCCAGCAACCCAATGTAAGGGTGTGCCTGGGTATTTGACCCAAAACTGGTCCAAATTGCAGGCCACACCACGGTCGGTGCAGAGGCCCGATGGCCCTGAAAATTTATAGGGTAGTCCTTACATGTGTGGGTCACACCCTCATAAAATTTTATAATTTCTAAATATCTAAAAGTATTTTAATTAATTCAAATAAAACAATCTGTCCTAAAACTCGGACTGATCTGGACACCATGTAATAGTGGGCTGGTCCAGCCACCACCATAGTATGTACAGGAATCCAATGGCTCCAAAATTTTTTAGGTAGGTCTTAACTTGAGTTTAACACATCCCTATAAATTTTTACAATTTTTAGACACTTAAAAGTATTTTAATAAATTTTAAAAATGTAATCTGTATAGGATGAACTATTGCTGGAATGTAACTGTTTTAAATTTGGGTCACCCAAATGGGTAGATTCTGGGCCTCCAAAACTCTTAAAATTTGGACCCAAGGTCCCTCATTAAGCATAAATTAACATGGAGCTCAGAAATATGGCCCACCTTCTAAGAAAATATTTTTAAAATTTTATTTTTATGGAACTATACTGCTGGACTGCACAGCAGAATGTTTCTGGCAGTCCACTATATTGGACCACCCGTTTAGATGCCCAAATGGGGTCCATTGGCCCTAAACTTTTGCAGGTATTTCTTACCAAGGGTGGACCACATCTTTGTAAATTTTCAAAATTTTTAAACACCCAGAAATATTTTAATAAATTTCGAATTGCCAACCTGTATAGGGTGTAATGTTGCTGAAACAGTGCAGAAAATCTAGACTGTCCACCCCACTTGGACCACACTTTTGGGACCTCTATCAAGATTGGATGGGGTTGAAATGTGGGGCACATGAAGATGAGATCCCCAAATTTCAGAAAAATATATTTGATGGGTACAAAAGGTTTCCTAATCAGTCTCAATTTCAAGCCCAAGTCTAACAAAAAAAATCTGTCCAGAAATTTCTGGACAGCAATGCATGCATGGAATAAAACAAATTTATGGGCCTATTAAGGAAGGGATTGGCCCATAAATTGAGTGTCATGGCCCACCCTAGTGGGCCCCATAATTTTTCAGAACAAATCCTCAAATTTTCACCCTTACAAGAACATTTAAAGTGATAAAAAGAGGCATGTAAACCATGATGTAGGTTGAATATATATGTCCCTTTCTTCCTAGGCTTTTTCTTTTGGGCAATCCAGGCCCACTAAGTAGACCACACATAATATCATCAGATTTCTAACTAAGGAAAGAGAATGAAGAGCATCCGGCCATCAGGGGAGGGATCCGCCACTATTAAGTAGTCCCCACACAATCACAACTACAAACAATAATATAAACACATTGTACAACTAGATCTTATGATGCATGGCTTAGATCTTTGAAATGAGTGGTTGGGATGCCATCCCAGCCACATGCAATGGCCTAGATGACCCATCATACTTAAAAAAAAAAAGAGAAATCCACATGCAAGGGGTCCATCAAGGGAAGAATCTCATGCATGGACATGCATGTACAATGTGGGCCTCATGGCCACATCTAGATGGTTGTGTAAGATCTCCACCATTAATTGGTGGGTCCTACACATCCAAATGAGAGAGAGGAAAGAGATTACATGAGGAGAGAAAAGATTTACTTGATGAAGAAAGCACCCACCTAGATAAACCTTAAAATTTACATCACCATCATCTAGAGGCTCCAAGCAACATGGATCAATGGTTGGGATGAGTTTTCAATGGAGGGATTGAGAAGAAAAAGGAGGAGAAGGGGCTGGAATGGAGGGAAGAGGTGCTGGATTTTTTGGAGGGGAGTTGCTAAGGAAGAAGAGAAGAGAGAGAGAGAAATGAGAGAGAAAGAGAGAGAGAGAGAGAGACTTGTAGGGAGGCAATCATGGCCTCTCTCTCCTTGGTTAGAGAAACCATAATGTCCTATGGTGACAATAACAAGTGCTATGCTTAGTAGGTCTCTTGGTGGTATTTTTGGTTAGTGGTGTTAGTTATGGATATTTGTGTAGTGTGTGGCTAGTGTACCTTGAAACTTGTGCCAAGGGAGGTGGTGGTCCACACATGCACTCTACCTAAGTGGGCCACATGATCAACGGTCATATAATGAAATGTACATAACTTTTGATCTACATATCGGATGGACGCACAAGACGCAGCGTTGGAACCGCGACGACGATGCGGTCGCAATGACATATGTTTCAACTCGATCTGAGTCGGGTCTTCATGACTGGACTTATACATGACTGCAAACACTATCGAAGGTCACGGGTCGACGGGATTCGACTGGTAGGACCACAAAACCAAGATGGATGGAATGCATACTTACACACATATACACACATGCGAACTCGGGTCGGATCTCACACTATATAAATAAACACATAAAATTGCAATATATACAAGCAAAAAAGAACTTAATATACCATATTATAATAAACTCGATGATTATAAACAATCCACGTGATATAGGATTAAGTAGTGAGGCCCTCACCACCCTCCATGGTGGTGTGGTGACGTTGCAAGATTTGATTAATGGGACCATATGCTGTTAGATATGTAATTGTTGTCGATCACTTGTAATCAATGAACCAGATTCACAATGGATGTCGATCACTTGTATAAATATACAACTCGAATATCATGTATAAATAACGCATATGAATGGGCAATGTGGTTAAAATACATACATTAATGTGGGGACAACAGATGTTGTGGATTTCAAGAAATCTCCACATGGAATCAAATGCAATTCCAACCCTCCTAATTACAAGCCTTCCCCTCAGCTCGAAACTCGAGATGGAATTTGCATGAGACCAAATGCAATTTCATCCAACCAAATCCCACATAAACCCACATATCCAATAGGCCTATCTAATCCACATTCCATTAGACAGTGTTTGATGATAATCAACTCATGTAATATAATTTATTATGCAGTTAACGCAGGGATGGATGTGATGAGGTCGATCATCATCTTCCTCAAGGGGACAATTGCTCTGAATCCACAGAGCTTTTTAGAATCATCACAAAGATTCCTCGAATCGATGAGAAAAATAAAAAATAAATTCTAATAAATTTAAAAATAGATTGATTGATGATAAAAATAAAATTACAACCCTTTCAATAGTAATCTCAAACATAGGAAGAAGTTTCAAAATCAAACTCACTAAAAACGTGACTTACTATAAATATTAAACTTACTATTTATAGACAATCATAATATCTACCAGTCTTCACGGTTTTCAACCAAAAATAGTAAGTGTCCAATTTAGCCTAACCACGTTATTCTCCTAAATTTTCTAAGTCATTTTCATGTTGGGCACAACTCCTAAAGCTCAAAGGATCAAGAGTTATGATGGAATTAAAACTTAAAATATAAATGTAAATAATAAAAATGATATTAAAAAAGGATTTTTAACTCAATCCGATGGAATCTCCTAAATCCAGCATGTGTAACCTAGTATAGTGGGTTTTATTGGATAAAATAGATTCTCTAATTACCCCAAAATCATATATGGTATGTCGAATAACTTATTCTAAATTTGCGAGATATGACTGCTTTAGGGTTTTAACCATCCTAATCACTTCTGCTTCTTCTAATCGGGCCTTCTAATGTCTATCTTGAACATGAAAGTGTACACGACCTGCTCTACATCAGCAGTGGATGTAGGACTTTTGTGCTCTTATTGGCTGAATGGGGTTACGTCTGATGAAAGGCACAAAACATGTTCACATGCGTGCTAGGTCCTACCAACCTCTGGCATTTTCCTTTTATTGTACGGTCCTGAGGCATGGTCGGTGTCTTGAAAATAACATATACTGGTTTTCAAAAATTGTGTCTCGATTTTCCAAATGTTGTTAGTTACCTTTCATTTTGAAAGGGACAACAAAGATGAAAGATGTTATGGCATAATTAGAGATGCCTATGAAAATGTAAAAAACCCCTCTTTCTTTGGTTCTTGCCAAGAACCCTCCCTCTCTCTCCCCACAGCAATGTAGCATAAGAGAAACCGTGCCTCAGGTGGGACCCATCAATCGACGTGTCATTGACTAGGTATACATGCAGCTTTTGAAACAATCGAGTCCTGAAAAACTTGCCTAACTCTTCCAAATCATCCATTCATTTCCAAAATCTTGACCCTCAAGATGAGCCCAGCGAAACGGCCACGACATCTCCCATGGATGGGCTGCATGCCAAAATACAACAGCAGCCACCGATCTTGCACGTTGGCATATGAAGTGTGGGCTGGATGGTCTTAGGTTTTTAATTGATCAGACTGTAAATAAACACATAAGACCACAATATATACAAGCAAGAAAGCACCTGATTATTTATATTATATCATAATCAACTCAATGATTTTTATAATTAACTTATGTGATATAGGATTAAGTAGTGAGGTCCTTACTACCCTTTGCAGTAGTGCGGTGACGTTGCAAGATTTGATATTGGTGATATTGTATGCTGTCAGAAATGTGCCAAAGTCCATCTTTAATAGCATGCAATCTTATCAATCAAATCCTACCACATCATCACACCGCTATAAAAGGAGGGTAGTGAGAGGACTTCACTACCTCATCAGCGTTCCTATTAGACAGCACTCCATGATAATCAACTCATGTAATAGTCTATGACATTTTGTCTTCTCATTGCCTGAATAGGTTACGTAGGATGAAAAATCTTCAAACATTGCAAATGCGTACTCTTCCAAGTTTTGGTATTTTCCCTATATTGTATGGTAAGAGAAGCAGCGGCGGTGCCTTTAATATAGTGTGCATTGCTTTGTCTGAGTTTTTCAAATGAAGACGTTACTTTAAGGGGACAATAAAGATATTATGGAATCATTGTATATGCTTCCCCTTTGTTTGATGAAAAATTGAAAATGCTTACAAAGACCCATTCTGTCTTTGGTTATTGCCGAAACCTACCCCAGCATAAGCCAAACCGTGCCATCAGGTGGGACCCACCAATCAGGCGTGTCATTGACCAGGTGCAAGCAGCTTTTAAGACCAACCAAGGCCTGAAAAACTGAGAACGGATCGGCTAATCCCCCTGCCACTAGTCAATGGCTAGTGGTCGGTGCACTGTGGGCCTCTCCATGATGTATGTGTTTCATCCGTTCTGTCCTTCTATTTTTCTAGATCATTTTTATGGTAAAAGCTGAAAAATTAGATATATATTAATCTCAAGTGGACCACATTACAGGAAAAAATGATAATTGAACGTTGACCATTAAAAACTTTTTGAGGGACATAAAAGTTTTAGATCAAGCTGATCTTTGTTTTTTACATTCATCTAGGTCTGTATGACCCAATCAACAGATTAGATGTCAAAAAAACAGTACAGTGGGCCTTAGGAGGATTTTAATGATGGATATCCAATCACTATCGTTTTCCTGTGGTGTGGTCCACTTGATATTTATATCTCTCAATTTTGGGATAAAACGCTAAAATGATCCGTAGAAATGGATGAAAGGCATGGATAGAAGACATACTTCGTAATGGGGCGCGCAGAGCACCGGGCTAGTGGCAGGCGAGTAGCCAATCCGTTTCCTGAAAAACTCGCCTACCTCTTCCAAGCCATCCATTTGTTTGCAAAATCGTGGCTCAGCACAAGATGAGCCAAGCCTCACAGCCGGGTTGTCTACCATGGATGGGTTGCATGCCAAAAGACCACATTGGGTAGATGATTCGAGACGTGGTTTTCGAAAGGTGGTCCATGAAATGTGGGCTGGATGGTCTCAGATGGATTGATCAGACTGTCTACGTACGTGTTAATAAATACATAAGACTGTAATACACGTGGGCCAAAAAGCACCTGATTATTTATGTTATATTATAATCAAGTCGATTATCCCATTTTATCTATGTGATGTGGGATTAGGTTGTGAGGCTAAAACTGAGGCAGATCCAAATCTCTGTTGGACAACACCATAAGCAACAGTGGTGATTAAACGCGGCTGTTAAGGCCCACTTTAATGGTTCTTTGCGTTCCAACTTGTTGATAACATCACATAGACTTTTGCGAAGCGAAAACACAAATATCAACGACTTGATCCAAAACTCTCAAAGCACCCAAGAAGTGTGGTGAGCATTCATTCACCATTGTTTGTTAAATCTAGATTACAGAATTGATAGATCGCCTATTCATCAATAATGGAGATTCAATATAAGAACCTTCAATGGAACTAGGATTTTCTCTATTGTGTTGGTGGGAGACCAAGACATCTATTTATGGAAAAGTAGGATAGATAAGCTTACCAATCACACTTCTTTCTTCTAAGGTCTCCAACCCATAGGTTTTCAAATCTGGCTTAATAACCGTGTATAGGGACCATGGTTCAAGCGTCCCACTCCAAACTTATTTACAATAATCACAACTGTAATAGGGTCCATTGAATTGCTCAATTTGAATAATTCAACGGTCAAATCTAAATTAATGATGATATGCAGCCCATCTGATAAGAGTCTTACATTGTTTCCACCACATTATAAGATTAGGATCAGATGCCTTAAAATGAGGCGACAAAATGGATGAATGGTGTGGATAAAACACATACATCATAGTGGGCACACAAAGCTTTTCCAGCACATGGTACCATGTGGATGTTGTGTGCTACAGTATGGAGTCCGAGTCTGCTATTGATGAGTGTGGGTTCAGTCATTGGACCTAACTAAGTTGTCGTCTGGTCGTGACAACAAGGCCCCCTCGATGTATGCGTGTATTCACACTATCCATACGTTTTCCAGCTCATTTTAGGAAATCACAGTTAGACTACGCCACAGGAAATGCTGGTGATGGACTGATTGCCATTATAAACCTATTAAGCCCATGCAAGTTTAGATCAAAATAATTCTATGTATTCCCTTCACTCATATTTGTGTGGCCTTATCAATAGGTTGGATGGTACTGATAAACACCAGGGTGGGAATTCGAAAGTTTGGAGTGAAGTTGAAAGTCGGGTGGGTTGGGTTGGGTTGGGTCGGGTCGGGTTGGTGCTCAACCCTAGTCCAACGACCCAAGGTTCCTATAACTCAACCCTAACCCAACCCAACCTTGGGTTGAAAATTCTCAACCCAAGCCCAACCCAAGCGGGCTCAGTCGGGTTGGCTGGGTTGGTCAGGTAATTATATATGCTAATAGTTTCATTATTATATTATTCTATTATATTTTCAATAAATATCTTATTTTTTATACCTATAATTTTATTAATTATATATGTAGTCATTAATCATAAAGAAGTTCATTTTTTCTAAACAAACAAGTTAAAATATAGGATAACTAATCCTTAAAAAGTTGTATTGTATATCAAGCAATCTATTCGGGAGAGAGAAATCCCATGTATCTTGTTAACTTGAGTCATCGGAAATGATGTGGACCAATGAAACCCGATGGCACTGGAATTTCTTGTGCTTTTAATGCAAACGATCTACACCCAATTACATTTAATTTATAAGGAACTTGTATATTGTTCGAGTTCAGGTTAGGGTTAGGTCGGGCGACCTGAGACCTCAACCCGAGCCCAACCCAAGTTTTATCAGGTTAGTGTTTGTATGGCCCAAGCACGAGACCAAACCCGATACGTCCTACCCAAGCCCAACCCAATGTCAGGTCGATCGGGTTGAACCCGCCTAACTTTCAGCCCTAGTTTGGAGGTGTAAAACCACGACATGTGTATTACTTACCGGTGAGGGTAAAAACATGGGATGCTAATTGCTGGATGTGGCTTCGGCTTCAGTGGATCCATGGACTCACCGACATGGGTGGGATCCCGGACTGTGGGCCCCATGTTGATGTACATGCCTTGTATCCATACCGTCCAACCGTTTTGAAAACTCATTGTAAGGCATCATCCAAAAAATGAAGCATTTCAAATCTCCAGTGGACCATAGCACATGAAACATTGGTAATCAACTATTAAAACCTTTCTGTGGGAACAAAAGTTTTGGATCTGTTAATGTTTATGGTCTCTTCATCTATGTCTCTATGTCTGACCTTATCAACAGATTAGATGGAAAATAAACATTCTGATGGCCGCACGAAGTAGTCCGTTTAAGATTTAGATCTACTTCATTTTTGGGAACATGCATGCATCACAGTTGCCCAACCATTAGGGATCATTGAAACCGCGCCCAGGATAGCGCGTGACGCCAGTGTAGGCTGATTACTTGGCGTGGGACGCACCACCGTGTTGTGTTGACATCACTAAGTTATGTGGCCTCCCATGAAACTATTATATCACAACAGTCCATTCAGTTTAAGAGATTATTTTAGCGTATGAGACAAAAAATAATATTCAGATCTAAACCTTAAGTGGACCACACCACAAAAAGCAGTAGAGAATGAACGAATGCCTACCTTTGAAAATTTCATGAGGCAACAAAAGTCTTGGATCAAACTGGTATTTGTTGTTTTCCATTTATGATCTTATAAATAAGTTGGATAGCAAATAAGCATTATGGTGGGCCATAAGAAGGTTTCAACGATAGCATCAATGTCTTCACTACTTTTTACACAGTGTGAGCCACTTGAGCATTGTATATGGGACTAGTTTTCGTGTAAAATGATCTTACAAAATGGATGTACGGTGCAGATATAATGAATGTACGGTGTGAATATAACACATATATTATGGTAACTTGGGGACGTCAATATAAGGACGTAGGCCGTGTCTTCCGTGGGTTTCCTAAAGTGTGAACACTGGAAATCGACGCCCACGCTGACCGGCGTGTTTGGTTTGATTTGTGAGGGTGATTAGGCTAATTTGTGGATGTTAGAGTCACCACTAGCCAATGAATCTCAGAATCCCACAGTCGGCTAGAACCCGAGAAATATGTGAGGTTGGAGAAATCCGAAGACTCTCCTACCTTAGATTGACTCTTGATCTACGATTTAGGATTCTGGGTAAGGGACCTCACTGAGAAAAAGGGAAGGTGTTAGGCATCCTCTCTGCCCTTTCAAATGTACAGTCTCTACTTGGTGTGATAAAATAATCTCAAGGGATAATGAATGGTAGGGATGAGATAGGACTAGACACACACACAGGTTTCTGATGTGGCAAGATCCGAGATTTTGGCAAGCCACAGAGCATACGTCCAACAGCGTGTCTAGAAAGTGGATGTAATGATGTTTATATAAAAAATAAAGAACAGTGGACTAGGTCACTAGGAATCTCTGATGTGACAAGATCTGTAGTACGATAAGTCATAGAACATACATTCACTAGAGATATAGAGAAGTAAGGGGGTTGAGATGGGAATAGATGTCATAATGGTGAATGCTCGTATGAGATGATTTGATCTTTTGGCTTAAACTAGAATAAGCTAAAACATGGACCGAACCATGACCAATCCGGGCTAGGCTTAGGGATTGCAAAGGTTAAGAGAAAGGGCTAGGGGGTGACTAAAGTATCAGAACTTGGAGGTTTGGGAGCTCCTTCCCTTTCCTTCTCTCTCTCTCTCTCTCTCTCTCTCTCTCTCTCTCTCTCTCTCTCTCTCTCTCTCTCTCTCTCTCTCTCTCTCTTAGATGTGGATGTGTTGTTGTGAAAATGTGAAGAAGAGATGGCTATTTATAGCCTTCTCCAATAGTCTTATGCTAGATGTGGGGTTTAGGAGGGGTAAAAGATGATGTGGCAAGTTGTGAGTGGTTAAGGGGAGAGAAATGCCACATGGCGCATTCCTATTGGCTCTTGGGGTTGGTAAAATAGTAAATAAGATCAGATAGGAGTTAAAGCTAATTTTTGGACATTGGGTTAGCTGTTGCTAGGAGGACACACCTGCCTCGTGAGCCGCGATAATTGGAGTACCGCTGATGGTAGTCAAACTACCGCCCGGGCCGAGCTCGATCGTGTGAGCCTCGTTTGGTGCACCGGTTCATCCAATGGTCTTCTTTCAAGCTTTTGGGTTCGAATGGGTGGGTTTTTGTGTTGATCTAGCTCTAATGGGTCAGGTTTGGTTTAAGGTTTGGATTATGATTTTGGGTTTTGGATTAGGGTTTTGATTCGGGGTTTGGGAATTGATCATGGTCCATATTTTCCTTGCCTTTTCAAGATGTTAGCTTGTGTGAGGTGTCTATAGATGCCCCTCTTTGGCCAAGGTTGTGAGTAACCGAATGTCAAAGCGAGTGGACACCCCACCCTTCTGGTCAGAAAGGATAGTGATTCGAATCTGTTGCCTGTCATTATATCATTATCAGCTGACTGTTTGGAAAAGAGATGACTTGTACATATCATGAGGGTCAAGGAAAACGTTGTGATTGTCCCTGCATATTGGTGCGACATTATGGGTCACCAATCACAACCATTTTATATCAGATTGTTAATAGCATTGGAGGATAAGTCTGAAAAGTAGGGTCTCTGCGCATTGGTGTGGCTTTACAAGGATTCCCAAACTGTTTGGTCTGTCGTTGCTTTGCTACATAATCACCCTAGGAGTATTCGATTCATTTGATAATCAAAGTATTTAGTTGACCTGCGCGTTGGTACGGCCTTACAGGAAACTCACTACGCCGACTTGGAATCGATCAAATTTTGTGAATATCCCAAACTAGGTACGTGTAGGTAATCTTTGGTTATAATGGATTGTTGTCACTTTGAGTTTGATTATTCTTTTCAGAGTTAGATCCACTCATTTTTAGTAGCATTCATACAACTGTCCAGATATAGAGATTAGGCCAATCATACATGTATCATGTACGAATTCAATCATTCTCCAGGGAAACCCGGAGAGATCGAATTTTATTTAGCCATTTGCGTTGACCACAACTAGAGAATATGGAAGATTCCTCAGTGTACTGCACGCCACGTGCTTTTTTGATAAACTTTGTTTGAAAGTTATTCCCTTTGGAGGTAGCCTCTTTGGGGATTTCATTTGAATTTTTTTATATTTTTTGAAAAATATCCGTTCAATCTCGCAGGTGAGCATCACCGTTCGGTTTTTATTTGCAATAAATTGACAGATGACCTCCACTAATAAATTAATGGGGCTAATGGTTTGAAATATCTTTAGATTTTTGAAAGATGCATTCGATCTCATGGGTGGTTATGATCGTAAGGTTTTTATTGTATGGTGCAGATCAAACAGTCAGATGGCCTCCACTAATAATGGGGCATTAAGTACAATTTATTTGCATTTTTTTCTTTTTCTCTTTTTTTTTTTTTGGTATTTACCAGCAATTTCCTGGTGCACTTTATCAAGATTCTCATTTTCTAGTGAGATATTGAATTTCTCGCAAGATTTTGGGATGGAATCACGAAATCTTTACTTTTTTTTTTTTACTTTTTTATCTTTTCTTGAGGTATTACCCAATGGATCAATGGAAGATTCGAGCATCCCATCATTGCATAAGGGGCAAGCTCACTGACCCATGCGAAATTCGGTCGGGGCATCAGTCAGACGGCCGCCGGTGGCAGTCCGATTACCACTGGTCCAAGCCTTTATCCGGTGGTCCAGGCTGTGCATTGGTCCGAACGGTGTAGCTCTCTTTCCTATTTCTTCTCCTTCTAGGGACGTCCAAGGATGCCATTGTAGCTCCCTGGAGTGTTTTTTGACTGTTGATCTTTGTGATTTTCCCTTGTCCTTCTTTTTCCTTCAATTTCAAGTGAATGATCTTGAATCTTTGCTTGTATTTTGCTTGGAGTTTGGCTAGATTTTCTTTGTGAAACACTTGGTTAAGCCATTTGTAGCCTTGGATCTCCTTTTGGGCTTAGGGAGGCCATGATCGGGACCATTGGACACTTTGGTCAAATCTCAACCGTTGGATCTTGCTGGATTTTTCGTTTTGTGCTAAAGAGTTGGCTAGATATTTTGTTTGTTTATTTTCTATTTTAGAGTGGGGTGTGATAAGAAAGGGGGCCCCCACTCTTTTATTTGGTTTTGGTCTCTCTCTCCTTTTTTTTATTTTTTTTTTTATGATGATCTGGACTTTGTTGTGATGATCTGGACCATAGGATGGATTATTTATGGCCGACTTGAGCACTATGGTATGGATCTTGATGGCAGATCACTACTTATGGAGTGGGTCTTCTGTTTTAACTTGATTTTTTTAATTATTCCATGGAGTTTCTCCAGTGGGCCTCAAATCATAGTTCTGATTTGGTCAAATTGGAATTTACCTTGATTTGGATTTGTGGTCCCAGGAGATGATCTTGTGAAACTATGGACTCATGGAAGTGGGCCTGAACTATAGACATGTGGGCCGAGAGAATGGGCCTTGGAGAAGTGGGCTCTTGAAAGTCGGCTTGGGCCTTAAAAATAGGGGCTTTTGAAAATGGGCCTTGTTGGGCTTTGCTTTACTAGGCTTTGAACATTTGGACTTTACTAGGCTTTGAAGAGTGGGCTTAGGCCTTAGAGGCATGGACTTTTGAAAATGGGCCTTGATGGGCTTTGAACATTTGGACCTTGACCGTTGATTTAGCCCTATTGTCTTTGACTTTGACCATTAACTTGTGCTTTTTGACCTTGTGGTGAGAAGGATACTTACCTGTGAGCTTTGCTTGTGCAGCATGCCTTGTCGTGGTAGGAATGAGGCCGGCCCTTCATGCCAATTGGTTGATTGTTATTATGTACCCCGAGAGGGTCGGCACCTATCTGATGTGGCTCGGGAAGGGGGTGCTCCTACGATTTTGAGAGGGCATGGGGTTAGGACCCACTGGCCAGATTGATTTCATGATCCTCAGCCTCTTTTCTTTGATGTATTGGAGCGTACTCCCTTTGCTAACCTATTTCGAGTTCGTCTGCGCAAGACGAACATATCTCTTTTGTCTGCTTTGACAGACCGATGGCATGCCGAGACTCATACTTTCCATTTGCCCTTCGGAAAGTGGGGGATCACCCCATATGACATCTATATGCAGCTAAGCCATAAATATGATGGAGGATCTGTTCCATTTGAGAAGGATCTTCCAGTACCTTCTGATGACGATTGGATGAGTCTGCTTGGGATGATGCCCGATCCCTTAGACTTTTTCGGCCATCAGTTTAGGCTGTTTTGGTTGTCCTTAAACTTTGTCTGGCGTATTCCTGAGACTGAGGCTCAACCATTGTGAAGGCTCGCGCCTTGATATTGTATACTATGTGGGCAATGATTTTCTATCACGAGAATGAGCTGGTGAGTTCCTGTCTATTGACACTTGTGGAGGACATCACTTTCTCCACGCCATTTAATTGAAATACGGCCCTCCTTGCCCGCTTGTATGAAGGGCTAGACAAAGCCAGTCGCTGCATCAACAGGTCCTTCACTAGTTTCTGTCTGATCATCGAGGTATCCTTCAAATCTTGCATTCTTCTCCTTGGGATAATTGATTACAATTTCTAATTCTAGCCTCATGCAGGTTTGCTTTTTTGACCATTTCCCCCACCTGACACCTACTTTAATCGATCATTCACCGCCTTTTCCATGCATGATGTTGTGGTATAAGAACAACTGCATCCATACCCACATGTTTTCTAATCTCGCGTGGAGGTCAAATGTTGATGCCCTCGTCCTTGACGATGTGAGTAATTTCGCTGTATTGTCTTCTACTTTTTGCTTATCTTTTGCACCTGATTTCTTTATTCTTTGCAGTTCCATACTAGACCGTATTTCTGGTCAAATGCGACACTTACTCCTATAGCTCAGGAGGCTTTTCAAGATTTACGACGGCACAATATTTTGGAAGATCCTCGTGCAATGAAGTTGTATCTCGAGGAGAGGCTCTTCTGACAATTGACTGGCCACTCACTAGTTCCACATAGTCCACCGACTAGTTCATTTGATTGGAGGTCAGTTCTTGAGCGGGAGTTGATTGTTGCACTGGAAGGTTTTGATGCCACCGCATTTGTTGATCCAGTGCGAGAGTACAACTCATGGTGTGAGCAGTACGGTATCGGCCCTATTTTGCAGCCTACTTATGCTCCAGGTGGTGGTGCTCCTTTTGCTGGAGGGGGACTTTTAGGGTCGCATGTTCGTTAGAAGGATACAGATGAATATATACCTGATGATGATTAGCTCCGCTGTATCATGTGACCATGTCTCACTAGCTGTATAATCTTCTATATATATGAATCTTTTATTTGCATGATGTCACTTTTTTTAATTGTCTTTTGAGCATTTTTGGGATCCAATTGATCCTTTTAGGGGTGGCCAATGTTCTAGGGTACCTAATGTGGGTCCCATCTTTGATTTCGCAAGTTCGTGGGCCTGGGCGGTAGTCAGACT
Source organism: Magnolia kwangsiensis (assembly GCA_037074715.1). Classification (NCBI taxonomy): domain Eukaryota; kingdom Viridiplantae; phylum Streptophyta; class Magnoliopsida; order Magnoliales; family Magnoliaceae; genus Magnolia; species Magnolia kwangsiensis. The sequence goes on from CM073574.1 coordinate 22,731,176, forward strand.
ACCACCCGTTGACCTTTTTCCACCCGTTCTGTCTTGTCAGGTGTGGCAGTGATGCATAGATGTCATAGCATGCGGTGATACGCAGACTACCGCTAGCGGTAATCCAATTATCGCCCCTATCCATCTTTTCTTCCAACAAACGCCCTTCTTCTCTACTTATTTTCCCAGTGCTTTCTGGTTATTCCTTCTCCGCCTAAGTCTTCTGATCATTCCTTTTGTCCTCTCTCTTCTTCCTTTTTATCCCTTCTCGTTTGTCGTCTTCTCTCCTTCGTCTTTTTTATCTTTGTCTTTATTATGACTCGCCATGATGAGAATGTTGGTGGGTCCAACATAAATGATGGAGAGAGCTCATTTATGAATAGTGAGAGCTCATTTATGGGTGGATTGATGGGGGTTGATGGTGGTGTAATGGGCTCTTTTGGAGAGGTTAATGTCATTTATGGCATGATTCCTACCACCTTCAACGGTAGCCATGGGGTGGGATTGGATGGATCGGATGGGCTTGATAGATTTGATGGATTTGGTGTTGTGGATGGATTTGATGGGTTGGATGGGTTTAGTGGGCTACGCCAAGTGGTCACCAGGGTTTGTGGGTGTTGGTGGGATGAGAATGGATGAGTTTGATGGTGTGGATGATGCGGTGATGATGATGAATGGTCCGATTGATAGGCATATGGGAGTGACGGGTATGGATGGTGTGGATGATAGGGTGGTGGTGGCGGATGGTATGGATGCGATGGATTAGGATCGGATGGGTGGTGGGTCACATTTTAGGGGCTTAGATTTGGCGGGTGATGGACCTCCTGCAGCTGGCTTAGGTCAAATATTCGGCGTGAATTTTGAAGCAGTGATGAGACAGGCTACTGTTGTTAGGATTAGGGTACTGGTACAGTCAGCTACTAGGGTACCTTGCGAGTTGTGGCTCCTGGGGCATGTACGTTTCAGACTGCTCCTGACGTGGCGATCGTTAGAGGCTCAGGCCCACCTGTTGCAGCTTTTTAGGATGCACTTTGGGATGCGTTAGGCGAGTCAGGCTTTTTTCAGCACCATGAGATAGACCTATTGGACGAGGGCATGCCCATTTTTGACAATTTGCCTGTGGATCCAGGGTTCTGTTTCATTCACGCAACGAAGAAGGACTTGATTGAAGGATCGCTTGTAGAGGATGCCTCCGGTGATTGTGAACTGGGCCGCTAGCCATTAAATAGTGCAACGGTCGATTGACGTTGCTCCTTCTGGGTACTTTTGATGCTCGAGATATTCCTTAATATTTATGTACCACGGCTGATTGTTTGGAGAGGTTTCGGCTTCGTTGATTTGAAGGCAGAACGGGGGTTCTTCCTGGAGTTCAACTGTGAGTTCTCATTCAGCAACTCCCTTTGAAATTTCTAGCATCGAGGCAAGGGTAGCGAGGATTGACTTTTCATCTTTAGTCTTCTAGTTGTCATTCATCTGATTGATGATGAGTTGCAAATCTCTGAAGACTCGTAACTTATTCATGTTGAAGATTATGGCTTCTCTTATACCAGTGATACATGCTTCATATTTAGCCATGTTATTGGTGCATTGGAATGCTAATCACCTAGAGATAGGAATTGGAATGTCGTTGGGGGAGTAAAGTATGGCTCCTACCCCACTCTCTTTTGAGTTTGTAGCTCCACCGAAGAAGAGTGTCCACTCTCCTACCTTTCTTTCTTCTTCTTCCTCGATCAAGAGGATATCCTCTTTAGGGAAGGTCTTCAGTGGTTGGTAATCTGGCAGAGAGTGCGCTGCTAAATGGTCGGCTAGTGCTTTCCCCTTGATTGCTTTCTGAGTGACATAGGTGATGTCGGACTCGAAAAGCTGTAGTTGTCATTTTGCGATCCTACCCGTTATTGCCAGTTTTTTGAACAAGTACTTTAACGGGTCCGTGCGAGCGAGCAGAAGGATTAGGTGAGCAATCATGTATTGTCGTAACCGTTGCATTGCCTAAACTAGGGTGAGGCACGTTTTCTCTAAGCTGGAGTATTTAGTTTCGTAGCTTGTGAACCGTTGGCTTAGATAGTAGATCGCTTGCTCCTTTTTTCCTGAGTCGTCGTATTGGCCGAGAATCTATCTGATTGCTACTGCTGCGACAGAGATGCACAGTAATAGGGGCCTACCTGGGATAGGTGGCATGAGTACTGGAGGATTTAGCAGGTACTTCTTGATCTTGTCCCACTTAACAGTCGTCATTCCATTCCTTTGGCGAATCTTCCTTAAAAGCTTGAATATGGGCTCACAGATGGACATGAGTTGTGCGATGAATCGGCTGATATACTGAATCCTTCCGAGGAAACCTTGAATATCTTTTTCGGTACTAGGTGGCGGCATCTTAATGATTGCTTTGGTTTTGGTCTCATCCACTCAGATGCCATCTTCGCTAATGATGACGCCTAACAGCTTGCCTTCGGTTGCACTGAAGACACATTTTTGCATGATAAGGCAGAGCTTGAACTTTTCTAGTCTATTGAAGAGTATTTTAAGGTCTTCAAAATGTCCTTCGATTGTGTGATATTTGATGATTGTGTCATCCACATAGACTTCCATTTCTTAGTTTATCATATCATGGAACAAGGCAGTCATGGCTCATTGATATGTAGTTCCTGCGTTCTTCAACCTGAAGGGCATAACCCGATAGTAGAAAGTTCCTCATGGTGTGATGAAAGAAGTCTTCTCACGATCTTCGACAGCCATCTTGATCTGATTGTAGCCGGAGAAGCCGTTCATGAATGAGAAGATCTTGTGTCCAGTAGTGTTATCTACCAGTGTATCGATGTGAGGCAGAGGGAAATCATCTTTAGGACTTGCTTTGTTGAGGTCCCTAAAGTCGATGCACATCCTAACTTCGTTGTCCTTCTTTGGAATTGGTACAATATTTAAGAGCCATTTCGAGTAGTGGGAGACTTCATGTCTGACTTTGTTGGCAAATGGTGTACCACCAAATCTTTATCGAGCCCTAACATATCTTCGTAAGAGAAGGTAAAGTTGGACAACTTCAGTTTCAAGAATTTCATCATCCTCTGCTTGTATTCCGGAGAAAGTGATCTACCGATGCACACCTCTCTAGGGAGTTCCTGTGATCCCAAGTTCACAACTTCGAAATCGTCTACCACAACGTTGGCCTTTATTTCGAACCTTTCGAGAGAATCCTTGAGTTCGAGAGCTGTATCATCATTTCCCTCATCCTGGGCTTCATCCAAAACTATGAGCTCGAAGTCTAACTCTAAATCGAAATCTTATGAGTCGACCTCGACCTCTGAAGCTGCGTGCGAAGTGTTTGGCACAGTGATTTGGGAAAGTTTTTCCGATATTTTTTATTTTTGAATATTTTCTAATGTTTTATGATTTTGAGAAATATTTGATATTTTTGTGGTTCTTGAAATATCTATTGTTTTCCTGTGTTAATTTTTTTTTCTGATTTTTTTGTGTCACCAAGGGATCCCGAATAGAAAGATGTTGCAAACCATGATTGATACTGTCCTGATTCAGGATACCAACTGATATTCACATTGGCTTTTTTTTTTAGGCCAATGTCCGTGGGTAGCTCACCGGCCGATTTGATCGTCAGAGGGATGGCTGTCCAGCCTGGTTCTTTCCCCCTTTCAATCTTGTTGCTCTGCTCTATTTGTACTTATGGACCATCCATCCCGATGACCATGATGTCTGCTGGGCTGGGCTCAGAGTCGGAGTCTGATTCGATCCCTTCGCGTAGAATTGGAGCTTCTCAGGCTCCTTGGGTCCACCTTATGGTGAAACCCTGATGTCTGTCCAATCAAGGGAAGGCCATTTTCCTTTCTCGATCCAATGAATGGGTTGCTTCTGCTCCTTGTGCTACTATGTTGTTAGTGGGGGTGTTTCCCCTTGACTATTGGTGGAGATGGGTGCTTCCCCATTCTTCCCTGTGTGACTTGTAATGGGCAGCCCTGGTCCCAAGTCCTTTATGCTTGGTCTTGCTTCTATGCCCCTAGCTTCATGTGATAGATTCAGGGGTTCTACCCTTGACATTGAGTGTAATTTTGATGCCCTAAGGATCTTATCCCAACATATTAGCGGCTAAATGGATTCCTGGCTAGAATGTTCTGTTAATTTGAGCCGCTGGAGGTGATCCTCAAGAGAGATCACCATGTCACCACAGAATGTCCCGACCTTAACAAACTTGATGGGTGTGCACTTGAATGGTTGCCCATTTTTCAATCATGCGGCCTGATCTTCCAATGTCAGTTGATATCCTAGTCCCTGCCTTTGCACATTGGCACGAGCTGGCTTCACTACCATACCTTTCTCATGGAACTCGGTACGATAGTTCACGATTAGCCATTCAGTAAGAGGGATGACATATTCGACTGCGAGTGGGTAGGGATTGGCGATGGAGTTCACAATTTCGAACTCAAAACTATGATATGATATATCGCTCCCCGTGTGCTAGACGTCAATCATTGGAATGTTAGTTTCTGAGGTATTGACCACCACCAATAGGATGGTTTCTGGTTCGGCCAACACTGAGATGATTCGATTTTCCAAAGGGAATTTAACCCTTTGATGAAGAGTGGATGCGATTGCTCTAACAGCATGGAGCCATAGTTGTCCCAACAGAAGGTTAAATGAGGCAAGAATGTCAATGATCTGAAATGTGACAAGAGTCATATCTGGTCCGATTTGTAACTTAATGTCTATTTCAGCCTCTACCTACCTCCTAGAGTTATCGAAGGCTCTGACACTCATGATACTAAGTCTGAAAGAAGACGATTCTATCCTCAAAAGTTCGGTAATCTTCAAAGGGAAAACGTTAAGACTGGATCCGTTGTCAATGAGTACAAGTGAAACTTTGAAATTCTTATAACGTCCATGTTTGAGACCTTTAGGTGGCAACTCATCATCAGAGAAAGTAATAGCTCGCGGTGCGAGGAGTTGTCCGATCGTGCTTGCCACTATTTCAGGAGGTATGTCAGGAGAGATGTATGCGTCGTTTGGGGTTTCACAAAGATTTCTCGATGCGATCTTGATGTACACAAGAGTTCCCAGATAGAAATTTGTGCGGGAATGGATTTGAGCTAAGCTGCTATGTCGTAAGCAGCGTCAGCTTTGTGGGTTGTTCCTGACAGGGTTCCGCAAGTTTCTCTTGAGTTCTGATTATCTCTTCTGAAGTACATACCGTTGTTGCCCACTTCAGTGCATCTGGATAGAGCCATGGGATTGCCTTTGTGTTATAGAAGGGAACCATCCTCCCTTCCAAGTAAATCACTGGATCTTGAGGTTGTAGATTTGCTACCGGAATCGTTTGTGGTGGACTTGATTTTTCTTAGAGTATGATTGAATCCTGAGGGGGTTTGACAATGGAACTTTCCTTCCCTTCTTGATGTGTACTTTGTGAAGGAGGGATCCTCTGGGTATGTAGCAATTGGTGAGGCATTAGGAAGCTTGGGGATTGGACAAAGGGTGTTCCTTACAAGGTTAGCGAGGCTAGATTAGGCAGGTCTATCGAAAGAATGAGAGGTTCAGAACTTAACCTATTTAGATATGCCGGGGATGGGGTTGGACATGCCCCTTGGAGCGAGGGAGGCTGAGATTGTGACCTGGTGGGCATTGTTGATGCCTTTTGGAAGATGGGAGGCTGTGTTGTTGGTGCTGCTTCAAGGATGAGGAGTGGTACTGTTGGTGCTGCTTCAAGGAATACTTATGGCCCAGGCGGAGGTGCTTGTTGGTATCCCCATGTCCGTCTTATTGGAGCTGGCATGATTGTCTGTATGGAGTGATGAAGGAAGAGTATGCTGGACGTTCTTTCTCAATGTTGTTCATGGTAGAGGTCTCAGATGTGCTGGGTCCTACTTGATGCTATGGCAAGGGATTCTGAAGAATGTTAGCTTGCATGGTACTGCCAGCCTACGGGGTGATCGTAATCTTCCGGCTTTCGATCAAATCTTTGACCGCATGTTTCAAGGTGAAACAGCAGTCTATTAGATGACCAGGAGCCTGGTGATACGCGCAATACTGGTTTTCATTGTATCCTGGTGGCAGGGGATTTGGCGGAAGTCGCAGCTGGAGTAGTGTCAGGAGTTGCCTTTGCATTAACATTACCAGGACCTGACTGTACGTTTGTGCTAGTGGAGTGAACTTCCTGCCCAACATGGCCTTCCTGTATGGAGTTTGCACATTTTCCTTAGACTGTTGTTGTTGTTGTTGAGGCGGCTGTGCCTGATATGCCTGTTGGGCTTGCTGTGGTTGATATTGTTTATTTGGTTGTGGTTGGTATTGCTTATCCTATTGTTGCTCCGATTGTGGAGCGTGCTGATTGCCTTGAGTGTTGACGACGATATTGTTGACCTCTGTGGTGCATTGCGTGGGTACAGTGTTGTTTCCATTTCCCTCGACTTTGTTCCTTTTGATTGAGGGGACCTGATGCAGCCATGGGGAAATGGTTTCAGCTCTTATCCAGGCTTCCACCGGTTCTCCAGCTCAGATGAGCTGAGAAAAATTTACATATGGGTATGAGATTAGATATCCTGAAATGTTTGGATTTGCTGAATGGACAATCATGGATATCTGCTCTTCATCGTTGATTGGGTTTCTCATTCAAGTTATCATAGCCGCCATCGTCCTACGTATGCTGACAATGATTCGTCGCTTTTTTGTCTCAAAGTAGTTAGATCTGCCCTCCTTGAAGCCATGTTCAGATTATATGAAAATCTATCGATGAATGCCTGAGAGAATTTCTCTCAAGTCCTAACCTGATGACTATCTAGCGATGTATACCAATCCAACACATCGCCCTTAAGAGATTTCTGAAGGGGCCGTATCAAAGCTCCATCGTTCCCTGCTATCGCATTAAGTTCCCCACAAAATGCTTTTAAATGTGTTGTGGGGCACCCACTCCGTCATTTCTTTTGAATTTGGGTACCTTAAAGTTTGGAGGTACCCGAGCATCTGGAAAGGGACAAAGGTTCCTGAATTTGGTTGATGGATGATCCACTCCTTACTGCCTTTACAGTTGATTTTGCACCATCTGCAGATGCTCCCGTAGCTCCTCAATTTCTGACCTGTTGTGTTGTGGATACCTTGCTCCTTGTTGTAAGGCTTGGCTGCTTTTTCCTCATAAGGATCGACTTCTTCGACCCTTTAGTTTTCAAGAACGACGGGTTGCTGAAAAGATGATGGACTCCCGATGGTGGGAGGTAGCTGGAATTGAAAGTCGCTCCCTTTTGGAGGAGGGTGTGATGTTCGAAAATGGCTCCCGCCTAGGGTATCTGTCAATTCTGGAATGTTGCTCCTATTAGGGGGAGTGAGCTGGACTCGAAACTGACCCCATTAATGGGCATCCAGCAGTTCTTGTTTGTGATTCCCGTTAGGGGGAACCTGTATTGTGAGTTGATTGTTGTGATGTGTCGAGTGATGATGTGTGGGAGGGTTGTTCCCGTTTATTGGTTGTTGTTGATCCTGTGCTGACTCTTCTGGGAGAGGAAAGAAAAGAGTTTCTAGAGGGATGAGGGAGAAAGCAAAAGGAGTTTGAGGGATTGAGCTGTTTTGTACACTAGGCTGTGTTCCCTGTGTGTTTGGTGCGGTACTTAACACTAGGGGAAGCAATATTTCTTGCAATGCTGGGAAACTTTAGGCCATTTCACTTAAGGTTACATTATCTGGAGGGTAAGTTGGAACTGTCGGAGGTGCTGGTACTAGTATCAATGCTGATGGTGGTGTGATGTTCTAGGAGCTAGCTGAGCCGCCGGCTCTTCTTCATGGGTAGCTTGGGAAGTCATGGCTTCCCAGAATCAAATGGTCATGATTCAAAATTACACCTAAGCAAGTGTAAGCCAAAGACTGATGATATATATATGTGTGTGTGTGTGTGTGTGTGTGTGTGTGTGTGTGAATGCAGTGATGAATGTCCCTTGAGATCAGAATTCCACACGTTTTTCGAGTTGAGTCATGGCTAGTGATAGCTAGCGCAACTCTCCAGTGGAGTCGCCATTCTGTGTACACTCGCCGATTAGTGTTTGGTTTGATTTGTAGAGGTGATTAGGCTGATTCATGGATGTTAGAGTTGCCCCTAGCCAATGAATCTCAGAATCTCGCAATCGGCTAGAACTCGCGAAATACGTGAGGTTGGAGAAATCCGAAGACTCTGGTTGGTCAGGTAGATATATGCTAATATTTTCATTATTACATTAGTCTATTATATTTTCAATACGAGTTTTATTTTTTATACCTATAATTTTATTAATTATATACGTAGTTATTTATCGTAAAGAACATTTTTAAAAAAAAAAACAAACAAGCTAAAATATAGGACAACTATTTCTTTAAAAAGTCATATTGTGTATCAAACAATCTATTTGGGAGAGAGAAATTCAGTGTATCTTATTAGCTTGAGTCATCGGAAATGACATGTACCAATAAAACCCAATGGCTGTGGAATTTCCTGTGTGTTCAACATAGACGATCCACACTCAATTATAATTAATTTATAAAAAACTTATATATTGATCGGGTTCAGGTTGGGTTGGGTAACCTAAGATCTCAACCCGAGCCCAACCCAAGTTTTATCGAGTTGGCATTTGTATGACCCAAGCTTGAGATCAAACCCAATACATCCTGTCTAAGCCCAACCCAATGTCGAATCGATCAGACAGGTTGAACCCACCCAACTTTCAGCCCTAGCATAAACCCAAAAAATGAGACAAATCAAAGTATACCAAACCACAGGAAAATAGTGTGATTCAACAATGGCAATTTTATCATTTTAAAAAATATATCCCTTAAACCTATTTAGGGCCCGTTTGGCCGGTCGGATTGGAAGAGATCGGATGGTAGTGGAAGGGATTGGAAGTTATGTTCACTCCCCAAGTGCAGGGTTGTGATGTAGTAATAACTCGGTAAGACCGAGGTCGAATCCCAAGGGACTGAAACTTGTACGTTATCTAAAATTATCTAGAACTAGAACTACGCTAAGATGAATTCTAAATCAATTAGCAATGGTGGAATACTTGTAGAATAATTAATCTAAAACTTAGGAAACAAATCAGAGATAGGAAACTAGGGATTCAGAGGATCCACTTGTAGAGATCAGGGAGAACTTATGCTTGCATAAAAAAATTATGAAAATTACTGAAATGCCGTTGATCTAGTTTTCAAAGAGATGAAAGGTATATGAATTAGAATGGATTCCATCACCAAACCATGCCCAAAGACTATGGCAAATAACAGAATCAAACTAATTACCACCCAATCACATGTATGAAAGTTAGGAAGGGTACCGTCATCCAACCATGCCCAGGAGACTATGGTGAACAACAGGACGTCCTGACGTCATAAACATGAAAAGGAAATAGAAATATTCAAAGCATCGCAGACCCATTGTAATTTCAGTCACAACAGACCATTAAGAACTAAAAATATTCCCATAATAATCAACTAAAATCAACGTCGATTCATGAATAAATAAATAAATAAAAACATAAATTAAAACCTCCCATCTCACTACAAGCTTCACCTCCTAGCCCTAGCTAGGAGGTTCAGCCACACATGGTCAGGCTAAATCCAACTAAATAAAGAGAAAAAGAAAAGGAAAAAAAAAGAAAAAAAAAACCAAGAATTTCTCTCTCTCTCTTTCTCTTTCTCTCTCCTTCTTTGCTCCACGTCCAAGCTCGAGCCCTCTGTTCTTCCTTCCAAGACCTGAATGAATGCTCCCCACGTCCAAAACCTCCTTATATAGCTGCTGGAGTGGTGAAAATCGGATTTGAATCGGATTTGGAAAGCTATGCATGCCTAGTGAAAGCTTTTTCGCAGCCAAGTTTGGTGCCTCGAAACACGTCACTTTTCTCGCTCAAATTTCAAATAAACACTGTCCCTTAGAATTTTATTGGGTCTTCTATATGATAGACGGTTCAGATCTGCCATATGATCAAAGATGGTGGGCCAAAACCGCCTGAAAAAGTCAGTTTTCGCGGATGTGCGAAACCTTTCGCACAATTTCGCTGTTGTAATCGGTGGACCCCATAGAAGCATTTTCTAAAAAATTCACCCTATCCATTGGATTCAGAACGAAATTTCAGTCAAGAATGGGTAGTTTTGAACGTCCATTAACGTGTCCCAGAGAAGAAATAACTAAAAGATCAGATTTAAATGCTACTGGGCAGCCCCTTTGTGGCCTCTGTATCTCCCACGTGTGCATGCATGAGTGAAAAGTATCAACACATTTTTGTACTATTCGAGCCCCTCTACACGGTGAATGGGTCAGATTTTTCGTACGGTCAATGGGTAGGGCCCATAACCGTCCGCAAAAATGGCCAGCGGCTTGCATTAAGCGGTGCGTAAAAATTTTTTTTTTTTTTTTTTTAAGAAGAAAGTCGCTGACCGACTTGACTCATTTGGTGCACGATGAGTGCACATGTGCACTATACACACTCATCTCATATGGGGTCTATTACACTGTTTTAGAGAAATTTGCACCGTCCATCTGTTTTGACTCCTCATTTAAGGCGTTGACTCCAAATTCGAGGCAATTCCAGATATAAGGTGGGCCCAGAATCGACGGTTTATAAGCTGATCGGTCAGTTGGAGCACTTTTATAGTAATCCAAGAGCTAAAATTTGAAATGTACGGTTAATTTATGGCCCTTATCTCATGTATAAAGTTTCGAACCGATCAGATGTCGGGAACCATGTGATCTTGTATTTTAGATGCGTTTCAAGCTACTTGAACTTCAGTTTCTTAGTTTTCTCGGATTTCTGACCATATATATCCGTCAATCTTGGTCCTCTGAAGTCTGTCCCTTGCCCTAGTGATCATCAGAACGTTAAATCCAAGTTTTTGGCATCCTTTTTCAGTCAACTCTCCTAATCACACCCTGCAACAAAACACGATTAAAACTGGGCATTAAACAATATTATGCTCGTAAATCCAAGTAATAAATAGGGTCTAATATGCACTATTTGACCCTCAACAAGTTAAATCTCAGGAATGGCAGGGCTTGCCAAACAAAATCGGTGATCTGATCTCAATTCCATGGATCTTCAGACAATCCACTGACAACACCATCATTACCTTTAAATCCCATTCAATCCACCCTAATCTGTTTAAATTTGCCTAGGTACATGTATAGTGGGTGGGATTGGAAGGGATGGGAAGGTTTAATCTATGGATTGACCGGGCATGCCGAATGGACGGGATATAGCAATATAGGGATATAGCAATCCCATGGATCTCAAGACAATCTACTGACAATACCATCATTATCTAGAAATCTTCTAGTCCATCCACCCTAATATTTCAATCCCTTCCAATCCACCGACCCGTAGTTGACTTTCTGTTTGCGTGAAGCAGCAAAATTGTGGGCGTTGCCGTCTAATTTGACCGTGTGATTGTAACCTATTTAACTCTAGAATACGGATCCTCTGTTTGCGTGAAGCCGCAAAACCCAAACAAAATTGTAACCGTTGCAGTCAACTGGACGGTGTGATTGTAACCGTTGCAGTCAACTGGACGGTGTGATTGTAACCTATTTAATTCTAGAATACGGATCCTTTCTTTGCGTGAAGCGCGTGAAGCCGCAAACTTGTGATTGCTGCAACCCAATTGGACCGTGTGATTGTAACCTATTTAATTCTAGAATACTGATCCTCTGTTTGCGTGAAGCAGCAAAATTTATCCTCTGTTTGCGTGAAGCAGGAAAATTGTGTTTTGTCGTAATCTAATTGAACTGTGTGATTGTTTACTAGCATTGGTGATTGAGATGGACGACTCTTCATTACAGCAAGCAGCTGGATGTCTAACGATGCAAACCTTTGTCCCCCGTTGTCATGGGATGAGATTAAAACCATGCTTTGTTGGTAATAAGGTGGTACATTGAATGGATATACCCACTATCATTTAAAATTATTTAGAATAACAAACAAGTGTTATATCTAAACCGTTCATTTATTTTGTAACCTCATTTTATGGCATGGGCCTAAAAATGAGGTAGATCCAAAACTTATATGGCCCTGAAGAAGTTTTCAACTGTTAGTATTCAATCCCCATTGCTTTCTATGATGGGGTCCACTTGAGCTTTAGATTTATCTAATTTTTTTACCCATGCTCTAAAATAATCTCAAAAAAATGGGTGGACGGTGTAGATATAGCCCACACATCACGGTGGGACCTACACAACTTGCTAACATTGAGTGAAATTGGCACGGACCCAATGCAATTCCATCTAATTTAATTCCAAGCTTTTCTATTCTTCCCAAGCATGATGGAGCACAGGACTAGATGAATCCCATCCCACCTAATCCCTTCTAATCCCACTGCGTAAACACGCCGTAACGCATTTTACTTTGCATGTTTTGAAGGCACGTGTTTATTTGCTAGTAGCATAATAGGGTGGGGATTATACGAAATATCCCAATAAATAAATAAATAAAAGATATTTGCAGATGGCCGGCGTCGACTGGACCATATTAGCACGTATGCAGGCATGTAGGTGTAAGGGGTCACACGTGTGGGCTTAGGGAACTTCTATATAACTCTCCCTCTCTCCGTGTGTATATGTGTGTGTTTTTGAGGAGGAATAGCTATGGAGTCGCCAAAATTTAGCCTTGGAACATCTCTTAAAGTGCCTAACGTTCAGGAGTTGGCGAAAGAGCAAATGATCACTGTCCCACCTCGTTACGTGCGTCCTGATCAAGACCCTACAATTACTGTCCATCCAATTATATCGCTGTTGGAGATTCCTATCATTGATATGGAGAAGCTGCTTCTCGGAGAATCCGTGGCCTTTGAATTGGAGACATTGCATTCTGCTTGCAAAGACTGGGGATTTTTTCAGGTCTCTCTCTCTCCCCTCCTCTTAGTCTAATTACGCATCGATTCCTACTCGGTTTGCTAATCCCACGCACCCATGTGGCATAAGCCAAACCGTGCCAACAGGTGGGACCCACCGATCAGACGGGTCAATGAATAATTGCACTCAGCTTTGAAACAAACCGAGGCCGGAAAAACTTGCACAACACTTCCAAGCCATCCATTTGTTTCCAACATGGTGGCCCACGAGATGAGCTGAGCGTGATGGCCGGGCGTCTATCATGGAAGGGCTGCATGCCTAAAGACCACAGTAGCCACATGATCGACGAGGTTTTTGCACGGTGGCCCATGAAATGTGGGCTGGACGGTTTTAGGTTGATTGATCGGATTATACGTGGATAAACACATACAACTGCAATATATACTGGCAAGAAAGCGCCAGATTATTTATGTAATGTTATAATCAACTTGGTTATTCTAATCAACCTATGTGATATATATCCAATTCGCTAGTGAGGCTCTCACCACCTTAAGACGGTGGTGCAGTGATGTTGCAAGATTTGATTGGTGGAACTGTATACTGTCAGAGATAGCCGAGTGCTACAAGGCAGAAAAAAACCTTTGCAAAAGGGCCCAAGCCTATCTTCCATACGGTACAGCCAATCAATTAAATGTCGCCATGTTAGCACATCACTGTAGAAGGTGGTGATGACCTCGCTATCAAACCCGCACTCCTGTTTGATAGTGCTTGATGGTGATCAACTCATGTAATGGTCAATTAATTTCACAGCGTATTTAAGAATTCTGTGCTCTCATTGTCAGCAATAGGACTGTATCTAATAAATGGCTCAAACATGATCTGCTCTTCAATAGAATTGGCAATTTTCCCCCTATCGCATGGTGCCTAATTAGGTGTTTGGATCTGAAGTTACTTAAGATAACTTATGCCACAAGTAGTTTATATTGATTTCTATTTATTAAACTTGAAATTTCAACACCGGGTCAAGGATTCAAGTACCCATGGTGGTGAAATCCCACGGTGTGTGTGTGTAGGGTGTGTGTGCGTGTGGCATGAGTGCATGAGGGTGTGTGTGCGTGTGTAAAAAAAATAAAAAATTACTTAAGAGTTGATCTTAAATCAAACTTATTTATCCCAAATAAGTTACTTTGAAAAAGTAACTAATTATTTAGTGGTATCCAAACGGGCCCTAAGAGAGACAGGGCTGGCGTCTTGAAAAAACGTGCATTGGTTTCAAAAAATAGCATATGGATATTTCAAGTGTAAAAGTTACTTTCACAAGGGGCAATAGAGCTATTATGGGATAAATCTAGATGCCTCTCCTTTTTATTACAAAAATATAAAGAGACCCCTCTTTCTTTGGTTGTTGCTAAAGCCTCTCCCTCTCTCTCTCTCTCTCTCTCTCTCTCTCTCTCTCTCTCTACAAAAATATAAAGAGACCCCTCTTTCTTTGGTTGTTGCTAAAGCCTCTCTCTCTCTCTCTCTCTCTGGGGCATAAGCCAAAACCATGCCATCAGGTAGACCCACCAAACAGTCTACACAATGACAAGGTGCACGCAGCTTTTGAAACTAACCGAGACCCAAAAAACTTTGGCTAACATTTCCAAGCCATTCATTTGTTCCCAAAATCATGGGGTGGACGGTCTTGGATTGATTGATCAGACTATTTATATGTTAATAAACACATGACTACAACACATGCGGGCGCACGTGATTATTTATGCTATACTATAATTTACTGGATGATTGTAATCTACCTATGTGGATTAGGTACCAAGGCCCTCCCCACCCTAATTAGTAACAGTAGTGGGGTGATGTGGCAAGATTTTACTGCTGGGTTAGGACCCACCAATTGAATCTCTTATAATCATCACGATAGTACTTGAAAGAATCAAGGTGGATGGGTGTTCTTCTCTCAACTTTTTTTTCTTTATATGGCTATGGCTAAAATTAGCCACACAACTGTTGGTTAGGGTGGATTTCACTTAAACATCATGGTGTGGCTATGGCCCACTAATTCTTAAAGTGCAATTCCAGTAATTTTCATGCCAGAGTAACCACATGAACTCTATTGTAATCGGTGTTGAAACCACATCTCTCTTGATCATTTTAAAATAGATAAATTGGTGGTAAATGGAATTTAATTATCCCCACCGTACACCGTATCAAACGCATGCACTTCTATAATTACCATCATTGACTATCATGGGGTCCATGCTATCAAATAACCCTTAAGGGTAACTATGATCAATTGCTCGAAGATAAAGGGGCTAATGATGTAGAGTAGGTAGCGGGCACTTTCATTGTGGTGGACCATAAAAGACCCAATCAGATGTGGAAGTGATCTGGACCGTTAGAGTTTTAAAATAGGCGTATCTCGCAAATCAAAATAATTTTTTTTAACGTATCATATATGACTTGGGGGTAGGAGAAACTATTTTGGACAACCAACCCACTATGCTAGGTTGCCCATGCTGGATTTGTGAGATTCCATCACATTGATGGTCAAAAGTTTATTTTATTTTCATTTTTATTATTTATAGTAAGTTTTAATTCGGTCATAACCTATGATCCTATGAGTTTTAACAGTCATGACCAAATTGAAAAGGGTTTAGAAAAATTAGGAGAATAACATGGTTCGGTCAAATTAGTCACTTATTATTTTTAGCCGAAAACCATGAAGTCTAATAGAAATTATGACCGTTTATAAATAGTAAGTTTGCTATTTATAGTTAGTCATATTTTTAGGGAGCTTGAGTTGGAGTTAGATTATAAAACTTTTTCTTAAGTTCGATATCACTATTTAAAGAGTTATAAATTTGATTTTATCATCAATAAATTTATTTTTTATTTTATCAAAATTTATTTCCATTTTATCCCTCGTGGATTTGAAGATTCTGTTTGAAGAGTCCAGGGAACTTTGCAAATTTAAAGTAACTATTCCCTGAGAGGAAGACATTGATGGACCTCATCACATCCTTCCTAGTGTCAGCTAATAAATGGGTGTTTCCTTGTATGGGTGAATCTTCTCTTAATCTTTGAAATAGAAGTGAGCTAGCATCCACAATAACCCAATAATATATTGATTTTAAATTGCTTTTAAAGTAGAAAAGGAGAGGCTGGTTAGAGAGGAAAGGAAAAGACTTTTATCTTTCACCGTGGGCTTCAGCACTTGAGGTTCACTTTATTCTTGTGCATCCTCCTAAGGAGCTTGAGGCATCTTAATCTTCTTCCAACTATTAATTTGAATTTTAGGCAATTTTGCAAAAAAGCCAAACCACCAAGATACGATAAGGACTCCTAGTCCACCCTCACACAGTGCTGTTTTCATTTTCTCTGCACATGTCGTATGTTGACCTACCCTTTGGGTCTGTAAAGACACTTTAAACTACCATTATTGGTTGTTGGACGGAGACTTTGTTTTTCTTTAATCTTGAAAATGACCAAAAAAAAAAAAAAACATACTCTAACCATTGGGTAAAACAGTGAGATAGGGAAGGTATTAGAGGGACCAGTCACAGTCATTGGTATTAATTGCATAAAAGGCAATTCCATATCTTAATACAGTTTAAAACCGGACTCCAAGCAGGTCCAACCATAGGGGAGCGGAATTGTCTACATCACCTGTTTTAAGCCAAGCTCTCTAGGGTCCACCATATTGTATTTGTAAAAATCTAATCCGTCCATCAGGTGATAACTATTATTTGGATGGAATAAGTATAAGATGAGTCCGATTAAAGAACTCATACGGCCCACACCAATGGAACACTTCAATATTATTGCACCTACAACGGTTTAGTTTACAATCAGGCCTGCATGAGTTATTTATAGGCTGTTTTTTGCGTCTTCTTTTCATTCATGTGGGTTACACCTGATAAGAGGTTTAATTAGAGCTGTACAAAAACCCGGTTAGCTTGGTTTACCCGCTTGGCTCAATTCGGCTCCAAACTGATTTTTTGAGCTGGAAAAAAATTTATACCTGAGTCCAAGCTAAACTAGACTTGACTCGACTTGGCTCACAATTTGACTCCAACTTTCAAATCGATTCAGCTGGGATTGGGTTTACTTAGTTTAAATATTTTGTCTGTATTTATATATTTAAATAAATTATGTATTATATGTTATGCTTTATTTATATTATATATTTTAAAAACTATAAAATATAAACTTGTACCCAGCTTGTAAGCTCGAATTTAAACTTGGCTTGATTTGGCCCAAGCTGCTGATCGAGCTGAATTGAGCTACCCAGTCAGGCTCAAGGACCTATCCATGTCAAGTTCGAGCTGGGGTAGCCCGCTGGCTGAGCTGGGCCAAGCTCAACTCAGTCCTACTCTTGTACAACTCTACGTTTAATACAAGTCATGGTAATCCCGATCTCATTGTTCCATGTGGTGTGCCCCACGCGAGCAGTGGATCTAGCTGTTTTTATGTGAGTGTGTTAGGGCCTAACATCGAGGATAGAACCTGATAGGTCAAGCGGATTTCACATGTACAACATGGTGGGCCCATGGACTTAAAAAGGATGTTTTCACGCGCTGCCTGCAGCAACCGAATCCATGCACGAGATCAATTCAATGAAAGCCGCTCGCACTTAGACGGAAATGATTCGTTGAGAAAAAGGACAACCAGCAAACGTCTCCACACGATGAGTGTGGTCCCCTGATTAGGCTCTCCATTTCTGAAATTGTTGGGCTGGACCGCCTCAAGGCTTTTAATGAGCCGTGCTATGGTTGCTCTTTGTTCGTGACCAAGGACACATGAAAATTACAGTTCGAAATTTAGGTCCACCTTGGCCACACGTACCTTAAAATTAGGCCGAAGCCGGACACATGGCAGATGTAAACGAGCTTACATTCCGGTAGGCTGGTCGGGCCCACTAATTATTTGACTGTTTACTATTTTCTTTTTTCTAACGTCCAATTGATGGCCACCAATCAGATCAATGGATGTGTATAAGTATAACACGCCTGATTTTTAAGACCACCCATCCATCATGAGGCCTAATATTTAGATGGACCTGATTGTACATCAGCCAGTCACGTGTACTGTGGAGAGATGGCTGTACCGTGTACTCGCTCTTCCGGCTCAACCGTACCAAGAATCATGTCATCTAGAGATTGGACGTGGAATTTCCAACAACTGTCGCAAGGAGACTGTAGCACCCCTGACTTCGGTGGATCCGAGGTTGGTAGATCCCTGACTTTGGATCCACGGTGATGCATTTTTCTTATATCGATGCCGTTCATCCGCTTTCCCATATCAGTTTAGGACGTGACGCAAAAATAAGGAGATCCAAATCTCCGGTGGACTGCATGCACAGTGATTGAATACCCACTGTTGAAAAAATTCTTGGGGTACCAGAATATTTATTTCCCATCCAAACTGTTTATAAGGTCACAGTTACCAAAATAAAAGGACCATAAAAATATCAGATTGATACAATACTTTTGTGGCCTACAAAAGGTTTTTGATGGTCAATCACTACTGCTTCCTGTGGTGTGGTCCAACTTAGATTTGGTTCTACTGAATTTTTGGGTTCGTACACTAAAATGCCAGGAAAATCGGATGTACAGAATGGATATGAGAAAAATACATTATAGTGAAACCCACAGTCAGGGATACACCGACGTCGGTGGATCCGTTGATCCACCAAATCGCTTCCATCCAGTTACGGGTCGGTGCTGCAGCCCACCATGATTTATGTGCTTTATTACGCCGTTATCCATTTTGTCAGCCCAAAAGTTCGGCAGATTCAAATCTCAGGAGGACCATCCCATGGGAAATATACCCGTGATTGAACGCCACCATTAAAAATTCTTAGGGCCACAAGAGTTTTTTTTATCAAGCTGATGTTTGTGTTTTACCTTCGTCGAGGCCTGTGTTAAATACTCAACACGTTAGATGGAAAATAAACAGTACTGTGGCCCCAAGAAATTTATAACGGTGGTGGCTCAATTACTACTGTTTCTTGCAGTGTGGTCCACTTTAAATTTGGATCTACCTCATTTTAGGGCACATGCCGTGAAATGAGCTAGAAAAATGAGGGGACAGTATGGATTAAAAAAATATATACATCGGGGTAAGTACCAAAGCACCTACCAGTACCAAGCTTTTGGTATGGGAAGGGTGAGTGTAGAATCCGAGTCCGCCCCGAGGAGCCCGTGCAACACCCACGGGTCTTTTTGTTGGAGGGCACTTAGCAAGGGGGTTCCATGACCTCTTGAACTCCTTTGAGTCTTACAACTGATGCGTGAATAAGGACTTGGTTTCAACTTATTTAACAGGTAAATATGTCCGGTCAGTCATATGTTTATTAACCAAAGAGTGAAAAAGTAGATTTAATTTACTACATCACTGGACTTATCCCCCGAGTTTGTTCAATCCACTCTTAATATCCATTTTTCATTGTATGAGCTCAAATTTTGTTGTTGACTGTTCTTTTGTTGGGTCCACCTTGACCATAACTTCAGCGTGAACCATCTATTGTGTGGGGCCTACCTTCAATGTGGACCATTCATCTTGCTAGGCCAAACTTCGATATGAGCTCTCCATCATGTGGGGCCCACTTTGGATGTGGGTTGTCCATCATGCGTGCCCACCTTCAATGTGGATCATCCATCATGTAGGGCCCAACTTTGAGGTGGGCAATCCATCAAGCAGGGCCCACCTTGAATGTGGGTCATTCATCATTAGGGGCTGACCTTTACTGTGAATTGTTTTCATGTGGGGTCCACCTTGATATGGGTCATCTATCATGCGGGCTACCATTAATGTTATTATCCATCATGTCACGCCCACTTGTATATCCATTGCCCATCATATGGATCCCACCTTCGATGTGAGCCATGCATCATGCGGGCCCCACCTTCAATATGGGTCATTCATTATGCAGGGCCCACCTTGAATGTGGACCATTCATCATTGGCACCTTTAATGTGGACCATTGTGTTTGGGGTCTACGTTGATGTGGGTCATCCATCGTGTTAGGCGCACCATCAAAATAAATTGTTCATCATGTGGGGCTCACCTTCAATGTCCACTGCCCATTACGTAGACCTCACCTTTGATACGAACCGTCCATTGTGTAGGCCCCACCTTTGATGTGGGCCATCCATCACACTGGGCATGCCTTGGATGCACGCCATTCATCATGTGTGTCAATGGATTTATCAACTAGATATCTGAGATGTGACGAAGTGCCAACATGGCAGTGGTAGAAATCCCATCCATTCATCCATTTGGACTTTTGGTGGGACTCAACCGGAATGTGCAAGATCTTCGCTATTCATTAGCCAAGCTCATCATGTGCCCTAGTTCAAAAGATCAGGCTGGTCACTGCCCACATCAATGCACAAGTGTGGGCAACTCAATGAAAGTACCGACTTCGTTTTGGGTCATTGATCCGGTGGGCCGTATGTGGATAGGTTCTATTACCCATTGGTGTGTGTTCTGGCTGTTGGTTCCCAATCGTTACTTCATTTTTCACTCAAACTTTGTGAACTATCCAATTGTGATGCTTACTGTTGGACAACTAAGTTCGATTGCCTTTATTTTGGGGCCGTAGCACATACACATTATGGCCCTTCAGATAAATGGTCCTGGTTAGCTCGTACATGCAAACTCACCATAACTGCTCATTTGACTGGACCCTACAGTTCATAGATGGGATGATCTTGTGTGCCCCACTGGTGAATTAAAATTGTATTGATCAAACAATCTAATGGCACTTTTGACCCCTACTATCCTTTTGTAGGCAATGGTGTCTCATGGATCATCCACCTGTGTGATCTTTGTAGTAGCCTATTAATTGGATGAATGGTTTCAATCTCATGGATTTGTAAATGGCTCTTGGCAAGAAACTTATTTTCTTTTTCTTTTTTTAAATTCCAAAGTTATTGCATCCTAAAGACAGATGGAGGAGGCTGCTTTTGAAATTTGAAAAGCAAAATATAAAAAAGCGGAAGTATATGTGGCCAAAAATGAGGTAGATTCAAAACTCAGGCTATGTGAGAGTGAAACCTGGGGAAAGAAATGCCTACCATTGAAACCTTCCTCAGTCCACCTTGATGTTCATACTACATCTGAACCGTTTATAAGGTCGTGTTTATATGAAATCCAAATCGTTTATAAGTTCATTCTCACTGTGTTGAACCGAAAACACGAAAAACTTAGCCTCAAACAAAACTTTCGTGGCCATATAATGTTTCAAAGGTAGTAGTTCAAACCGTGACATTTCCTCTGGTGTGGCCCAATTGAGTTTTGGGTCGACCTCAATTTTTGTCTAATGATGTAAAATGAGCTGGAAAAATGGATGGATGCAGTAGATTTCTCGCAAATATCACAAAGAGCGCTACCAACAATCCGCGTCCTGTTCTTGCAGGCAATTCTCATCCTTGAATCTTAAACCTGTTTCAGTGGAGGACCAATCCGGTTACCATACATTGTAGAATGAGCTTATTCTACACCACTTTTTGGCCCGCCTTAATGAATGTATGACATCCACCCGTCCAATAAGACACCCTAGTATGAAATTGGAATATCCTAAAAATCAGGCTGATCTAACCATCATATCAGCCAATGAGATGGTTGTTTTTGCCTTCTATGGAGTGCCAGCATGATGATCAGATAGGCCTGATTTCGTAGCCTAACATAATCATGTTAGGATTCGTTTCATCAGCAGGTTGGATGGCATACACACAACCCAATGGGCTTCACACGGGCAGGTGAATAACTTTTAGACGTAGGTGAATGATTTTTACAAGCAGGTGAATAATGTGCTCATAGATTAATGATTTTCATTCTAATATTAAATGTACTGTGAGTAACATTGAAAATGTGGTGCAGTTGGTAAATCATGGAGTTAGCTCTACTTTATTAGAGAAAATGGAGTTGGAGATTCAAGAATTCTTTAAGTTACCTTTGGAAGAGAAAAAGAAATACAGTCAGACGGAAGGAGAAGTTGAGGGATATGGGCAGGCTTTCGTTGTATCAGAAAACCAGAAATTGGATTGGGGTGACATGTTCTTCTTGACGACCCTCCCACCTCATTTAAGGAAGCCCCATCTTTTTGATGAGCTTCCCCCATCCTTCAGGTAATCACTCTCCTTCCAATCATGGCACAATTTCATCCGTCGAATCGATGGGCCACGCCCTAAAACTGTCCATGAAATGCCATTCTGAAATGTCCATATCAATCTGTAAATGGATTTTAACTCTTTCAGCATTCCAATATTGCAGAGAGACACTGGGTGCCTATGCAGTGGAGTTGCAAAAGCTGACCAGGGCCATATTGGGATTCATGGCTAGAGCTCTTGGGATGAAGGCAGAGGAGATGAAAGAACTGTTTGAAGAAGGGCACCAGTCAATTAGGACAAATTACTACCCAACATGCCCTCAACCAGAATCGGTAATCGGCCTTTCACCTCACTCAGATGCTTCGGGCCTAACCATTCTTCGTCAAGTCAGTGAAATCGAAGGCCTTCAGATCAAGAAAGATGGGATGTGGATTCCTGTTAAGCCACTCCCTAATTCCTTTACAATCAACATTGGAGACATTTTGGAGGTATGTATGTGTATTCCTTCCTTGGGGGAGTGTTTAAATTCAGAGGAATTATATGCTTGAAGTATACACTGGTTTTCATTTCTCATTGTTTGATAATCCAGGCCATTGGTCTATCGCATCCCATTGTTGATGGATTATGACCCAAAAATCTTCTCAAATGGAGAATCTTAACCTTGTGATTTGTAACCCCACAAATAAATAGTTATGAAGAGTCACAAGAATGGGATATGCCCTGGTCATTTTGCTTCTACCATCAAATTCAGATGTACTCACCTGTTATTTTTTCCATGCTTTGGCAGATAGTTAGCAATGGCGTGTATCGTAGCATCGAGCACAGGGCAACAGTAAACTCGATGCATGAGAGGCTGTCGATAGCTGCATTCCACAATCCCAAATTAACAGGAGAGATCGGCCCTGCTCCCAGTTTGATCAGCCCTCAAACCCCACCACAGTTCAGACGTGTTAGTGTGGAAAAGTACTTGAAGGAACTCTTTACTAGGAAACTCGAAGGCAAGGCGTATGTCGACTACTTGAGGATAGACTCTGGAGAAGGCAATGCTAGTAGTAACTGAGGGCATTACCTATACATAAAATTGCCAGATGCAATACAAACAATGCACATTTAAGTTCACCTAGATGAACTTGAATGCACTTGGATGGGCTTGAACTTAATGCTCTTGGCACGTTACGCTTAAGGTATAAAGCTTTGTATTGAATCTGTGCTCTACATAGATAGGCAATAAACAATGTGTTATGTCATAAATAAATATTGCTTATATGTTTGTTATCAGGTGTTTTATTGAAGGTTTGATGAGTTAATGTACCTCATATTTCATTTATGTTGTCAATTATTGCTATCATATCTGCAAGGTGTAATCATCTTATTCCACTACCTTAGTAATTACCCACCATAGCATTTTCCAATTGTAATAATAATAATAATAATAATAATATGAAATCAAGCGTTTGGAAACTTGATAAACAAGGTGATGTGAGGATTAGCTGAGATCTCCACAACAAACAGCTAGATCAAGAGGGCCTTATTGTCTTTGATCCGAACACAATTTCTGGCTTGAACCAAGTTCTGAAGCGAGGGAACAGTCCCTACCCTTGGTTAATTAGTTATTCATTTCTAATGCCATAGCATCTTATAGAAGAGAACTTGGGATTTTCTATATGCCAGCAGAAGTGATATCGTGGGTGTTCAGCAGCACTTGTAATTAGGCATATCTTGCCTATGATAATCAACATTCATAATGGAGGATGATAAAAAATAGAAATGTAGGGTACAGGCTATTAAATAATCTGGAACTTGCTAGCTAATCAAAAGGGTGTCCCTCCCATCAAATCTGAATAAGACAGCTCACTCGGCTGTTCAATTCTTGTGGAGAAATTTACATGGGATTCCCAAAAAAAAAAAAAAAATGGAAGAAGAAGAAGAAGAAGAAGATTGAGAAATACATAGATACTTATTGTTTCCATTATTTCCTTCTCATTTGATAAATACTCGAAGACTAGAGAGCTAAAAGAAGAAATTAGCTTACAAGATCTGATTGCGGGTACCATTTGATACCTCATGTTTATGCAACAAAAGGGGAAATATTTATGATTGTGTTGTACCATTTTTTCGATGTTTTTAAATACCAATTCTGCAAGGGTTTTCTGACAAGGGATCTTAATAGAAGGGTTGGTCTTGAAAAGGCACTTGTTTTTTTTTGTCACAAAATGTTGGTTTGATGAGCATCATATTTCCCAAAACAGGGGTGCCCAGTAAATTCGGATCTGATCTTGCTTTTTTCATGCTGAAGATCTTGGAAGCCAGAAAAGTAGAGATATACAGGGTAAAAATTCAATCCAGCTTGATAGGAAAATCTAGTAACCAAAATATCAATGAATATTAACAAATATATAATTTTGGGGTAGAACGAACCACTAGCCACCCAATCCCGATACGTCGGGTTGTGTAAGCTGGATTTACGAAATACCCCCAGATCAATGGTCATTTCCCTATTTTGATTCCGCTTTTACTATATATAGTAAGTTTTAGTTTGATTATAACTCTTCATCCATTAGACTTTAGGAGTTGCGCCCAACGTAACAAGAGCTTAGAATAATTAGGAGAACAGCTTGGTGAAAACAAATACGACACTTACTATTTTTGGCTGAAAACCTTGCCCACTAGTAGACATCACCACGGTCTATAAATAGTAAGTTTACTATTTATAGTAAGTTGCGAATTCTATGAGTTTTAGTTATAGTATGATTCTAAAATTTCTCTCATTACTTGGTATCACTATTTAAAGGGTTGTGAGCTCATTTATTTTATTCATCAATCAAATTACGAATTTATTATAACTTCTATTTTTCTTGCTTTCTTTCCCTGTGGATTCGAGAAGTCTCTGTGAGGAGTCCAAAGAAGCTCTATGGATTCGGAGTAGTTATCCTTGAGGAAGACAGTGATCGACCTCATCACGTTCATCCCTGCGTTAGGTTCTGATCAGGTTTGGTTTGAGTCAGGTTGTAAAGGTCCTCAGGTCAGGCTCAGGTTGGAAATGCCAACCTAATTTGAATAGGGTTCCAGTTAAGCAAATTTGGGTTAGGTCGAATTGTGTATAAAAGGAAATTGAGCTGGGTTCAAGTTGGCATTTAGGTCAAGTTAGGTTGTGAGTTAGGTCTTGTGGTTAGGTTGGGCTAAGGTTGACCATCAAATTGACCTAACCCACTAGAGTTGCACCCCTAGTGAAGAGTGGAAATTTGAGAAACAAGCTTAATCGTGACACAAATAAGGGGACTTTGTGGTTCTATTTAATGGTGGTGGAAATAGCTTGTTGAAACCGCAAGTGGAGATACCTCGTTAATTTCAACACTCAAGGTCTTGGTATGGATCCCTAGTGGGGGTGGCTAACAGTGGAGTGTATGTTTTGACATACTAGCCTCGATGTATGGTCAAATTCCCTAAAAAGATTAAAGCTTTTAAATATTTCGAGGGTGGCCTTCTGACAAGTTTTTGAAAATTACTTAGACCAAAATGTCCTTTGTCCTTGGTTCAGCAGTTGTACTGTTTTTCAGTGAATTAGAAGTTACGTCATATTTAATGACATGTACAGGACCCTTTTTTTTAGGTGTGGCAAGGCTAGGGCTGAAAGTTGGGCGGGTTCAACCTGACCGACCCGTGACCGACCCGACATTGGGTTGGGCTCGGGCAGGATGTATCAAGTCCGATCTCAAGCTTGGGCTATACAAACTCCAACCTGATAAAACTTGGGTTGGGCTTGGGTTGAGGTCTTGGGTTGCCCGACCCAACCCGAACCAGATTAAAATATAAGTTACTAAAAACTTATAATTGTGTGTGGATCGTTTGTGTTGAAGAAGGCATAGGAAATTCCAATGTTGTTGGGTCTCATTGGTCCACATCATTTATGATGACTTAAGCTAATAAGATATGCCAGATTTTCTCTCCCAAATAGATTGCGTGCTACACAACATGACTTTTAAAGAAATAGTTGTCTTATATTTTAGCTTGTTTGTTTAGAAAAAGATGAAGTCCTATATATACTATAAATAACTACATATATAATGAATAAAATTATAGATACAAAAAATAAGACATGTATTGTGATACAACAGAAGAATGTAATAATAAAAATATAATCATGTATCCGCCCGATCAACCTGACCAAGAAAGCTTGGGTCGAGAATTCCCAGCCCAAGGTTGGGGTGGGTCGGGTTCAGGTTGAGGTACAAGAACCTTGGGTTAGGCTAGGGTTGAGCACCAACACGACCCAACCCTCCTGACTTTCAGCCCTAGGCAAGGCCCAACTCATGGGACTCGCACTGATGTATGTGTATAATCCATGCCACTCATCCTTCTGGCCATGTCATTTTAGGGCTACAGCCCAAATATCAGCCTGATTTAGAGCTAGTGTGGACCACATAATAGAAAATAATGGTAATAGTGTCACCCATTATTGATACTTTCTAGGCTCACAGTAATGTTTGTTAGAAGTGGACACCGCACAAGGAGGGACTTTTTGGCCCCATGGCGAGCTGTCCAACAAGGTGGATGGAATGGATCACCCCATTGTGGGCCTTAGGCTATAATACCAATGGCTAGCATTGCATTTGGTAGTAAAGGACGTGAACATATGACAACGACCCATATAACATAACAACCACAACCCATATAACATGACAATTGCGACCAACGCAAATCACGACCTACATGGACCCACATTGATGTATGTGTATAATTCATGCTGCCCATCCTTTTTGTCGTGTCATTTTAGAAATATTGACTTCATCCAATGCTCATGTGGGGCCACATAAAAGAAAATAACGGTGACTGTTGAAACTTTCTAGGCTCACCGTGATATTTGTTAAAAGTGGACACAACCCGAGTTAAGACTTTTTAGGCCCACGGCGAGCTGGCCGACAAGGTGGATGGATTGGATCACCTCATCATGGTCCTTAAGCTATGGTACTAGTGGCTAAATAGCAAAGGAAGTGAACACATAAAAACCACGATGCATATAACATGACAACCGTGATCCATATAACACGACAACTACAACCCAGGCAAACTACGACACAAAAGGGCCCATATTGATATATGTGTATAATCTATGCCACCCATCCTTTTTGCCATGTCATTTTAGGGCTAGGGCTCAAGTATCAACCTGATCTAGTGCTCGTGTGGGCCACATAATAGAAAATAATGGTGACTGTTGAAACTTTTCAGGCTCATTGTGATTTTTGTTAGAAGTAGACACGGCCCAAGTCAGTACTTTTTGGGCCCACGACGAGCTGGCCAACAAGGTGGATGGATCGGATCACCCCATCGTGGGCCTTAAGCTATGGTAACAGTAGTTATATAGTAAAGGAAATGAACACGTGAAAACCACGATCCGTTTAACATGACAACCACGACCCATATGAGCTCACATTGATGTATGTGTATAATCCATGCCACCCATCCTTTTTGCCTTGTCATTTTAGGGCTAGGGCCCAAGTATCAGCCTGATCCAATGCTCGTGTGAGCCACACAATAGAATTTAATAGTGATTGTTGAAACTTTCCAAGCTCATAGTGATGTTTGTTAGAAGTGGACACTACCCAAGTCAGGACTTTTTGAGCCCACGGTGAGCTGGTTGACAAAGTGGATGGATCAAATCACCTATTGTGGGCCTTAAGCTATGGTACCAGTGGCTAGATAGTAAAGGAAGTAAACACGTGAAAACCACGATCCATTTAACATGACAACCACTATCCATATAACATGACAACCATGACACAAATGGACCCACATTGATGTATGTGTATAATCCATGTCGCCCCTCCTTTTTGCCTAGTCATTTTAGGGCTAAGGCCCAAGTATTAGCCTGATCCAGTGCTCGTGTGGGCCACATAACAGAAAATAATGGTGACTGTTGAAACTTTCCAGGCTCACTATAATATTTGTTAGAAGTGGACACTGCCTAAGTCAGGACTTTTTGGGCCTACGGCAAGCTGGCCGACAACTTGAATGGAACGGATAACCCCATCATTGGCCTTAACCTATGATACCAGTAGCAAGATACTAAAGAAAGTATTGAGGGTCAAATATCAAATATCAGACCCTAGTTATTGCCTGAATTTATGAACATGATATTGTTTAACAGCCTATTTTAATCGTGTTTGTGATGCAAGGTGTGTTTATGAGCGTGGAACGAAACAAGGTGTTAAAAGCATGAAATTAACACTCAAAATGCACCAAGACAAGGGATGGACCTCAGGGGACCAAGATCAATGGATTTACATGCTACAAACCCGAGGAAATCGAGAAACTAAAGTTCAAGTGGCCTAAAAAGGATCCAGAATGGGAGATCACAGGGTTCTCACCATCCGTTCAGCTCAAAATTGCAAACAAGGCTTGAAGATTATAAATTAACTGTAAACCTCAAAATTCAGATCCCAGATCCCTGTAGAAGTGACCCAACGGATATATCATCCCTTCAATACCTGACGTGGGGCCCGCTTGATATCTGAAAATGCTTTAAATTCAGCCTCAACTCCTTAAATGGGAAGATGAAATGGATGGACGGAGTAGATTTCTCACAAAGATCTCCGAGGGACCCATATGTACAGTGTATGTGCAAGGTACACAGTTGCACCGGACGTGCACCAAAAGTCAGAAAGTCGGTCAGCGTGCGCTGACCGACTCTTCTTTTATCAAGAAGTCGAAATCACACAGCGGACGGACGTCCGACTGTGGGTTTGTGACTGTGGGCCCCACACATCAACATTCTTGAAGATCCGAACCGTCTGTTGTGTCTATAGGGAGGCCACGCCCCTAGCCTAGGTGTCCTTTTGACCCCATGCATGCACTCAGGCAATATCCACCGTCAAACGCCGGAAGGACGGCGGAATAGAAGATCGTGTGGGCCACACCTAATCTAATTAAAAAACATGCATACCCAAATAGTTTTTCGAGAAGAATGCAGTGGACAGTGTCGATATCTCAAAACATCACTAAAGTGGGCCCCACCAACGTCATAGCGTCGTTGCATAGGCTCTGTTTCGTAACAGAGCTTGCAGACGGAATTCGCAGGCCACCGTGGTCCATGTTCTCGATGATCCGATCCGTCCATCATGCAGAGGGGATCGAAACAGTCAAACCCACTTTGACTGTGGGTAACCATACATACGTATGTGTCCGCTACAGAGGTCATAAGGAGATTGTTTTAAAACGTTCAAAGCAGATGCAGCTGATTTAATTCCATGGGCTGCGTCAAACTCGAATCAGGAACACGGTTTCTTGGGCCAAGATTCCAAGGGGAATCCAATGGACGGAGTGGATTTTCCCGGCTATACAGAATATGGGCCCCACCAAGCATCCAATGCAAGATGGATTGCTTCTTGTGTAAACACACTCCACCACTGCCCAGGCTTCTGCACCGACCTTCACAGGTATAAAAGGAGAGAGAGAGAGAGGGTGTGGAAGGAGGAAGGCAGGCCGGATTAGGAGCTGTGGACGTGAGATAGAGAAAGGGAGTTTGTGTCAGAATATTTTAGGATTTTTATTTGTTTTAATTAGTGGTTTAATTATAATGATTTTTGAGAGTTTTAATCTAATTATGTGTGGCTAAACCTCTTAGATAGGGCTAAGAGGTGAAGCTTGTAACGTGATGGGACGACCTATTGCTTGTGTCTTTTGTTTATACTGAACTTATGTGGATTTTAGTTTATTAATGGGAATGTTTTTAGTTTTTAATGGTCTGTTGTGACTGAAATTACAATGGGTCTACGATAGCTTTAAGCATGTTCCTTTCCTTTATGTTTATGATGTCAGGAAGCCCTGTTATTCACCATCGTCTCTTGGGCATGGTCGGATGACGGTACCCTTCCTAACCTTCATAGCATGTTGATTGGTTGGTAATTAGTTTAATTCTGTTGTTTGCTTTGTCTCCTGAGCATGGTTTGGTGATGGAATCCATTCTAATTCATATACTTTTCATCTCTTGAAAACTATATCCAAGGCAGTTCAGTTAATTTTCATGATTCTTGAAGCAGGCGTAAGATCTCCCTGATCTCTACAAGTGGATCCTATGACCCCTAGTTTCCTTTTTCTGAATTCCTTAAGTTTTAATTTAATATTTCACCATTATTCTTTCAAATTCAATCGATTTAGATTTCATCTTAGGCTAGTTCTATTTCTACCTAGTTTCAGATAACGTACAAGTATCAGTCCCTTAGGATTCGACCTCGGTCTTACCGAGTTTATTACTACATCACAACCATGCACTTGAGGAGTGAACATGAAGTGAACATGTGAAAACCACGATCCATTTAACATGCCAACAACGATCCATTTAACCTGACAACTATGATCCATGCAAACCACGACCCATATGGGCCCATATTAATGTATGTGTATAATTCATGACGCCCATCCTTTTTGCCTTGCCATTTTAGGGGTAAGGCCCAAGTATTAACCTAATCCAGTGCTCGTGTGAGCCACATAATAAAATATAATAGTGACTATTGAAACTTTTCGGGCTCATAGTGATGTTTGTTAGAAGTAGACATTGCCTAAGTCAGGACTTTTTACGCCCACAGCAAGCTGACGAACAAGGTGGATGGATCAAATCACCCCATCATGGACCTTAAGCTATGGTACCAATGGTTAGATAGCAAAGGAAATGAACACGTGAAAACCACAATCCATTTAACATGACAACCACAATCCATATAACATGACAACTACAACCCATGCAAACCACGATACAAATGGGCTTACATTGATGTATGTGTATAATCCATGCCACCCATCCTTTTTGCCTTGTCATTTTAAGGTTAAGGCCCAAGAATCAGCCTAATCCAATGCTTGTGTGAGCCACATAACAGAAAATAATGGTGACTGTTGAAACCTTCCAGGCTCATTGTGATGTTTGTTAAAAGTGGACACTGCCTAAGTTAGGACTTTTTGGGCCCACGGTGAGCTGGCCGACATGGCGGATATAACAGATCACCCCATTATGGGCTTTAACCTATAGTACCAGTGGCGATATACTAAAGGAAATGAACATGTGAAAACCATGATCCATTTAACATGCCAACCATGATCCATTTAACATGACAACTATGATCCGTGCAAACCATAACCCATATGGGCCCACATTGATGTATGTGTATAATCCATGTCGCCCATCCTTTTTGCCTTGTCATTTTAGGGCTAAGGCCCAAGTATCAGCCTGATCCAGTACTCGTTTGATTATTAAAACTTTTCAGGCTCATTGTGATGTTTGTTAGAAGTGGAAACTGCCCAAATCAGGACTTTTTTGGCCCATAGCTAGCTGCCTGACAAGGTGGATGGAACGAATCACCCCAACGTGGGTCTTGAGTTATGGTACCAGTGGCAAAATAGTAAAGGAAGAGAACACGTGAAATCCACGAAATGGCAATCACGATCCATTTATCATGACAACCACAATCCATGTAAACCATGACCCATATGGGCCCACATTGATGGATGTGTATAATCCATGCCGCCCATCCTTTTTGCCTTGTCATTTTAGGGCTAGAGCCCAAGTATCAACCTGATCCAATGCTCGTATGCGCCGTATAATAGAAAATAATTATGACTATTGAAACTTTCCACACTCATTGTGATGTTTGTTAGAAGTGAAAACTGCCCAAGGCTGGACTTTTTAGGCCCACGGCGAGCTAGCCGACAAGGTGGATGGAACGGATCACCCCAACGTTGGCCTTAAGTTATGGTACCAGTGGCAAGATAGTAAAGGAAGTGAACACGTGAAAAACACTATCCATTCAACATGCAAACCAAACCATGATCCATGCAAACCATGACCCATATGGGCCCGCATTGATGTATATGTATAATCCATGCAGCCCATCCTTTTTGCTTTGTCATTTTAGGGCTAGGGCCTAAGTATCAGCCTGATCCACTACTAGTGTGGGCCACGTAACAAAAAATAATGGTGACTGTTGAAACTTTTCAGACTCACTATGATGTTTGTTTGAAGTGGACACTGCCCAAGTCCAGACTTTTTAAACCCATGGCGAGTTGGCCGACAAGGTGGATGGATCGGATCACCCTATCATGGGCCTTAAGGTATGGTACCAGTTGCAAGATAATAAAAGAAGTGAACATATGAAAACTAAGATCCATTTAACATGACAACCACACGACAACTAGGACGCATGCAAACCATGACCCATATGGGCCCACATTGATGTATGTGTATAATCCATACCGCCCATCATTTTTGCCTTGTCATTTTATGGCTAGGGCCCAAGTATCAGCCTAATCCAGTGCTCGTGTGGACCACATAATAGAAAATAATGGTGATTGTTGAAACTTTCTAGGCTCAGTGATGTTTGTTAGAAGTAGAAACTGCCCAAATCAGGACTTTTTTGGCCCACGGCGAGCTGGTTGACAAGGTGGATGGAACGAATCACCCCAACATGGGCCTTAAGTGGTACCACTGTGATGTTTATTTATTTTACACACTCACACCCACACGCACTACAATGGGAACTCGGACCCATGATCTCATTGTTGAAACTCTTACGAGTCCCATTAATAAGCACCATTCGATCTAATTATCTGTGGATCTTCTTCATTGAAAATGACTGTTGGTTTTATTTTCTTCATTTCTAATCATCTAGTAAATAGCCACCAATTCGATGGCCAGATGAATAAATGATCTTAATTTTTTTTTAGTCGAATCAGATTGTCCATTCATTTTGTGATTCACTTTAAAGCTTGAGAAAAAAAATAAAAAATCCAAGCCTCAAATAAACCCCACCGTGCAAAACAATGATGATTGAATGCCCAGCATCAAAAACTTTCTATGGCCGACTGCAATGTTTCTTTGCCATCACCCTTGTTGATTAGGTCACAAAAATCTCACTTAAGGGTAATGGATATTAGCTTGGCCCAAGGTTTTTGTGGCCCTAAAAAGTGTCATATTCGATTTTTTTTCCTATGGTGTGGTCCACTTGAATTTTACCCATCTCAGTTTTTCAGCTAATTGTTGAGGCTCAAATATTGCATATTAGATCCCATTTATTACTTGGATTTACGAGCATAATACCATTTAATGGCCCGTTTTATCGTGTTTGTGTTGCAAAGTGTATTTATGAGCATAAACTGAAAAAGAGTGCTAAAAGTATGAATTTAATGCTCTGATGACACCAAAGGCACGGGATGGACTCCTAGGGACCAAGATCAACACCAGAGATCTAAGAAAACAGAGAAATTCCAGCCATTCACCTTTAAATGGCCCGAAATTTGTGTAGAATGCAAGATCACAAGGTTGTCGCCATCAGATTAACATGAAACTTCATACATGGCCTGGGGACCATAAATGAACCGTACAAGTTGAATTTTAACCCCTGAAGCCTTGTGAAAGTGGCCCAATGTATAGATCAGTCCATAAAATCATGATTTGGGGCCCACCTGAGATCTGCATATACTTTAATTTGGGTCTCGATCGTTAAAATAATATAAGAAAATAGATGGTCGGATCAGATTTCTCGAAATCATCACCGTGGACGCCACCTATGTTGAGTGTACATAGTGCACTCTTGCACTAGCTGTGCACGATGACAAAGAGACGGTCAAACCGTCTCTTGACCAACTCATCTTCTCAAAACAGAAACGGCTCCAGCGGACGTTCCAACGTCTGCCGGTTCTTCTTTGTGGGCCACCATCATGCTTTGAAAGTCCGATCCGGACCGTCCATCAGATCTCCATGGATACTCTTAACACTTCCTAGGTGGTAGAATTCTAAAACATCACGAGGAGAGAAATCTAGCCGTTCGAAGGGCAGATTGACGGTTAAGTGGAAAGAATGATGGACCACACCAAATCCGATTCCAATTCTTCTATTTCCAATTGATTTTCGAGTGGATCACACTAAGTGGAGTGGATTTCTCACACGTTGGAGTGTGGACCCCACAAACACCACCGACTCAAATAGTATTGCGTTCTCTGTTTCTGTCTACGAAACAGAGGCCGCGGATGATCTCAGTGGGCCATTATCATGGACCAAACGATAAATCTGAGCCGTCCATCATGCATAGAGGAGCGATATTGTCAGAACCATGTTGATTTTTTGTACTCATGCACGCACACTTGCTTGTTTCAACGGTCACCAACGGACAGCACTGTACTGATTACGGCGTGATTACTATCTCTAGCCGCGTCAAGAACATTCAAAAATGGGCCATCTCCAGCTGAAATTTCATTGTAAAGATAATGGGCGGAGTGGATTTCATGGAGAGTATTGATCATGGGCCCCACAACACTCGCCGTAACCTGTTTACGCAAGGAATGCACGTCTGAAAATCTTGCTGCGTAAAGGCCTACTGTGGGCCTCTGCTTTAACGTTTAAGAAGAATCGGCACCGTCCATCTCGTAGGGATGAAAAATCTGATCAAGAAGTGGCAATTATGTCGCTGATCGGCGAGGAAAATAGGGAGTTGGGTATGCCCACTTCTTGATTATGTAAACCAACTCACACAAGGAAAGCTACGCAGCCGACTCTCACCAACCGACTCCAAGTCTTTATAAAAGGAGACGAGAGAGAGAGGCGAGGGATCACGTGGAGATAGACGGCTGTTGGCTTGGACTTGTATTAGGGAAAGAGAATGAGAGTAAAATATTTTTTAAGTTCTTTTGTTTTTTTTCCTTTTAAGATGATTAGTTCATCCATGACGGGTTAAATCCTCTTAGCTAGGGCTAAGAGGTGAAGCTTGTAGCGTGATGGGAGTGACTTGCTTGTGCTTTTTATTTAGACTGAATTGACATTGATTTTAGTTTAATAAGTGGAATGTTTTTAGTCGTTAATGGTCTGTTGTGACTGAAATTACAATGGGTCTGCAATGACTTTGAGCATGTTCTTTTCCTTTTGAGGTTTATGACGTCAGGAAGCCCTGTTGTTCACCATCGTCTCCTGGGCATGGTCGGATGACGGTACCCTTCTTAACCTTCATGCATTGTTGATTGGTTCGTAATTAGTTAAATTCTGTCGTTTGCCATAGTCTCTTGGGCATGGTTTGGTGATGGAATCCATTCTAATTCATATACCTTTCATCTCTTGAAAACTAGATCAATGACAGTTCAGTTAATTTCCATAATTCTTGAAGCAGGCGTAAGATCTTCCTGATCTCTACAAGTGGATCCTCTGAATCCCTAATTTTCCTACCTCTGAGTTCTTTAGATTGTAGTTAATTATTCACCATTATTCTCTTAAAAATACTCTATTTAGATTCCATCTTACTCTAGTTCTAGTTCTATTTAGTTTCAGATAACGTACAAGTATCAGTCGCTTGGGATTCGACCTCGGTCTTACCGAGTTTATTACTACATCACAACCCTGCACTTGGGGAGTGAACACGAATGCCCTAAAATGAGTCCGCCAAATGGATGGATGGCATGGATTTCACAAGGACTGAGAAATGACTGCCACTAATGGACGCTCAGGATTGAAAAGGACGTATCGTGATTGGGTGTTTCAAGAGTAAAATTGGAGAAATATTGATTAAAAATGTTCATATCAACTTTAACAACTATTTATTGTTTTCAACAGCCAAACAGGGTAAGAAAAATGGTTTATTTTGTATGTATTTAAAGGTAGGCGAATGTGATAGAACGACCGGAAAGCAGACTCGAACCTTAAAAAAACAAAAAGACATTTGTGGATGGCCTTTGAGGGCTTTGTTGTAAATCAATAGTTTTTGAAAAATAAAAAATGAATTTTCAAAATTTCGGGATTTTCCCGCCAAAACGCTTTTTGAAATATTTTGAATTAAAAGTGCAGTGTGTGTGCTTTGTCCCACATCGGAAATGGTTGAAAAACTTTTGTGGTTTATATGAGATGTTGTGTAGAGTATTCTTACTTGAAGCTTTTGGAGAAGGAGATACACGGGTTGCGTGTTCCAGTGCATAGCACTGGAACACACGCATGCACGCGCGCTCGCGCTCGGGCTCGGGCATGAGCACGGGCGTGGGCGTGGGTGTGGGCAAAGGTGAGGGCGTGGGCAATGTGGCTGTTGTGGCACTAGATGGCGGTTTCAGAAAATGGCTCTATGCCTTGAAAGTCAAACGGTCCGAAAATGGACGGCTCATGATGATCCAACGGTCAGATCCTTTGATCTGACGACCAAAAACGTCTGTGATTAATGGACAACGGACAGAAACGTTTTCAAACGTTCTAGACCTTTGATTGCAGGCTAGCAACGGTCCACTATCTGATGCCTATATAAACTGGACCATTCCAGTCCGAAATCATCAACAGAACACACCCCTCTCTCCTATCATATCAAATACAAGAAATATCTCCATATTAGAATATTGTTATCAGCTCTACCGTCCAAGTCTGCCAGAAGAGATCTACTGCGTTAAAATTGTTCCATAGTGGACCTATCGTGATTGCTGCACGCTAGATCCAAATAAGGCTTGTCTTATCCTGGAAGCAATTCGCCTGTAACCCATCGGCAGTTTATAAGGGGGTGAATCACGCTTTAAGGACAGCGTATTTTATACATGATTCAGCCGATCATTTTTTTTTTATTTTATCTTTAATATCTCGGTGTATCTAAACTCGAATTTCTAACAATCTTAAACGTGATTCGATGGACACCAAAAGTATTGCACAATTAAATTGATGAACCAGGATCTGATCCGATTGGACCGATTCGATGATTCAAATTTCACTAGATGGCAGGACAAGCTAAAATTCCTACTAACCGCGCTGAAGATCTTCTACATCTTGGACCCGACTCTCCAGCCTCTGCCGAAGCAAAGGACACAGACACCCCAGAACAGATCGTTGTTAGGATCAAGCGACAAGAAGATGAACTGCTGTGTCGTGGCCACATCCTCAATGCCCTCTCTGATCGATTGTACGATTTGTACACGGGGACCACATCAGCTAAAGAAATTTGGAGCGTGCTGGAATACAAATACAAGGTTGAAGATGAAGGTACATATAAATTCCTAATTGTCAGGTATTTTGACTTCACGATGGTATACAATCTACCACTGCTTGCCCAAATCCAGGAACTACAGCTTATTGTAAATAAAATAAAAGCCATAAAAATTGATCTTCCTGAATCCTTTCAAGTCAGAGCTATAATCGCAAAATTGCCTCCAAGTTGAAAAGATTACAGAAAGAAACTACTGCATAAATCTGAAGAGTTCACACTAGAACAAATCCAGAAGCATCTTCGTATTGAAGAAGAATCTCGTAACCCAGACAAAAAGGATGACACTAATGGTACATCCTCATCCAAAGTGAACGCTTATTGTAAATAAAATAAAAGCCATAAAAATTGATCGCTTGTCCAAATCCAGGAACTACAGCTTATTGTAAATAAAATAAAAGCCATAAAAATTGATCTTCCTGAATCCTTTTAAGTCGGAGCTATAATCTCAAAATTGCCTCCAAGTTGGAAAGATTACAGAAAGAAACTATTACATAAATCCGAAGAGTTCACACTAGAACAAATTTAGAAGCATCTTCGTATTGAAGAAGAATCTCGTAACCGAGACAAAAAGGATAACACTAATGGTACATCCTCATCCAAAATGAACGCAGTAGAAAGGACATCCCAAAATAATACCTATGAGAAAGTTGATTCCCTTAAACCTAACAAAGATCAAGGGAAATTCAAGAAAACCCAAAAGAAGAAAAACGGCAAACCTAAGGGAGCCTGTTATGTCTGCGGCAAGACCGGGTATTTCGCCAGAGTCTGTAGGGACCGAAAAAAACCTAAGAAAGAAGTTAATGCAGTAGACGATGAAATCATAGCCATGGTCACAGAAGTGAACCTAGTTCAAGAGAAAATTTCTAGTTGGTGGGATGATACAGGTGCCACTGTCCATGTATGCAATGATCGATCTGCCTTCAAAACATATGAAGACAAGACCAATGGTCAGGAGGTTCAAATGGAAAATGAAGGACGATCGAAAGTTGTAGGCAGAGGAACTGTGGAATTACTCTTTACTTCTGGAAAGAAGGTAATTCTGACCAACGTACTGCATGTCCCAGACATAAGGAGGAATCTTATCTCAGGGGATCTCTTAAGTAAGCCTGGGATTAGGGTTGTGTTTGAATCAGGCAAGCTGATCTTGTCTAAGAATGAGAACTTTGTGGGTAAGGGATGCGCTTGTAATGGGATGATCAAATTATCTTTTAATGAAAAGAGTACTTCTGCTTACTTGATTGAGTCTGTAATGTTATGGCATGGTAGACTAGCCCATATTGGTTATAGTACCATAAAACTCATGGTTAAGAACGGCCTAATATCATACAATGATAGTGACAAAGATAAATGTGAAGTATGCATACGGTCTAAAATAATCAAGAAACCATTCCCTAATGTTGAGAGATTATCTCAAATGTTAGACCTAGTGCATACTGATATATGTGAACTAAATGACGTTCTTATCCGTGGAGGTAAAAGGTACTTTATAACATTTATAGATGATTGTTCAAGATATGTATATGTATATCTGTTAAAATCGAAAGATGAAGCATTTAATGCATTCAAGATCTATAAATCTGAAGTAGAAAATCAGTTAGATAAAAATATTAAAATTCTTCGTAGTAACCGAGGAGGAGAATATTTTTCTAAAAAATTTTCTAACTATTGTGAAGAACACGGCATAATACATCAGTACACAGCACCTTATACACCACAAAAAAATGGTGTAGCAGAAAGGAAAAATAAGACATTAGTAGAAATGGTCAACTCAATGATAATACAAGCACAGTTGCCATTAAACCTATGGGAAGAAGCACTGTTAGCTGCATGTCATGTTTTAAACCGAATTCCATCTAAGAAAATCAAGACATCTCCATACGAAATATAGAAAAGAAGAAAACCAAACATAGGGTATCTTAAAGTGTGGGGGTGTCTTGCATACTGCAGAACACCAGAACCTAAAATAACTAAGTTACGTCCAAGAGCTATCAAGTGCGTCCTTGTAAGATATGCATAACATAGTAAGGCCTATAGACTTCTAGACTTAGACACCAATGTAATCATAGAGTCTAGAGATGTAGAGTTCTTTGAGAATTCCGTATTCACGGAGAAAAAGAATGCTGAGATTCAATCTCCTAATGAAATGACAAAAGAAACACAAAGAAAAAAATACACCAAGTGAACCTCGTAGGAGTCAAAGAACAAGAGTAGAAAAGAGTCTTGATCCTGATCAAATAGACTCTCAGCGACTCTTCTTTCATCTGGTTGAAGGTAATAGAGAGAAGGTGATTAGAAAATTACTTATGGTTTTAACTATAGAAGATGAACCTAAAACTTTTAGTGAAGTTATGAATTCAAGAGACTCTGCTTTCTGGAAAGAAGCCGTTAATGATGAAATGGATTCTATAATGTCTAACCAAACATGGAAATTGGTAGATCTACCTCCAGGTTCTAAACCAATAGATTGTAAATGGGTATTTAAGAAGAAATATCACACAGATGGTACAATTCAAATCTTTAAGGCAAGGTTAGTTGCTAAAGGTTTCAGACAGAAAGAAGGAATCGATTATTTTGACACTTATTCTCCGGTAGCTCGAATAACATCAATTAGGATCTTATTCGCTCTAGCATTCATACATCATCTTCATATCCATCAAATGGACATGAAGATAGCATTCCTGAATGGTGATCTCGATGAGGAGGTCTACATGGAACAACCAGAAAGGTTTGTTCTACTAGGAAATAAAAGAAAAGTGTGTAGACTTGTTAAGTCTTTGTATGGATTAAAACAAGCATCAAAACAGTGGCAAGATAAATTTGATTCTAAAGTTTTATCTTATGGTTTTGAACATAATATTGCTGATAAATGCATATATTCAAAAGTATGTAATAACTATATAGTAATCATATGCTTGTATGTAGATAATATGTTAATAATCAGTAACAAAATGGAAGGTGTAACTGAAACCAAAAAGTTTCTCTCTTCAGTTTTCAAAATGAAGGATCTTGGACAAGTGGATACCATATTAGGTATCAAAGTTAAAAAACATAGTGTGGGTTTTGCATTATGTCAGTCTCATTATATTGAGAAAGTAATAAACAAGTTTAATCACTTGAAAATTAAAGAGGCAAAAACCCTGTTTGATCCAAGTATCAAGTTAAAAGAAAATAGGGGAAGAGCAGTTGCACAACTAGAGTATGCTAGTGCTATAGGCAATCTTATGTATGCAATGCAATGCACAAGACCGGATATAGCATACGCTGTGAGTAAACTAAGCAGGTTTACGAGTAATCCAAGTGTTGAACACTGGAAAGCAATAAGTAGAGTTCTAGGTTATCTTAAAGAAACCAAAGAACTAGAACTATTTTACTCAGAATTTTCAGCAGTGTTGGAAGGATATACCGATGCAAGTTGGATATCGAGTGCAGGGAACAACAGATCCACTACAGGGTGGATATTCACCCTAGGAGGTGTAGCTATATTTTAGGGATCTAAGAAACAAACTTGCATAACGCACTCAACTATGGAATTTGAGTTCATAACTCTAGCTGTTACAGGCAAAGAGGCTGAGTGGTTAAGGGATCTTCTATTAGAAATCTCATTCTATGCGAAGCCTATACCGGTTATTTCACTTCATTGTGATAGTGAAGCCACTCTAGCGAGAGCCTATAGCGGTACCTATAATAAAAAGTCCAGACACATAAGTTTGCGACATGACTATGTAAGGCAATTAATTCAAGATGGAATCATTGCGATCTCATATGTGAAGTCAAGTAATAACTTAGCTGATCCTTTTAATAAACCTCTAACGAGAGATAGTAAGGACAACATCTAGAGGGATGGGGTTGAAACTCTTTACTTAAGTTTCACCAGTGAAAAAAACTCAACCCTAAATTAGAAAATCTCTAAATATTGGGTTTAATGGGTAATAACAATTCACTGATAAGTGAAAAGTTTCAGCACTAAAGAAAATAATGACCTCATCCAGGATGATAGTGCTGGCCGTTATAAAAGAGGAATGAGTATTAAACTCTTAATGAAGTCCTGTCAAATAGGACAAGTGTTTTAACGGAAACACTGGAAGGATTTCACCTATGTGAACATAGAAGTGGTGCCGCTTCTCATGAGAGTTAGAGTTATCTCGGGATCGTTCATGAAACAGGATAAGCACATGGCCTTTAAAAGTGTTAAGCGAGATTATAAAGGAACATCTAATGCAAGAGCTATTATGTGTGTGGTATTTTCAGTTATATCATATAGGAATAACTGGTTCAATGCTGCGACAACCAGAAATTTCGAAATAACTTTAAAATACTTACACTAAGGAAAGATTCAAATCGCAAGATATCTTTTTTTATGCATAATAACTGTTATTCTGGCAGAATTTTCAATGTTTTAAAAAATCAGTGGAGGATTGTTGTAAATCAATGGTTTTTGAAAAATAAAAAATGAAAATTCAAATTTTTAAAAATTTTGAGATTTTCCCGCCAAAACGCTTTTTGAAATATTTTGAATTAAAAGTGCGGTGTGTGTGCTTTATCCCACATCGAAAATGGTTGAGAAACTTTTGTGGTTTATATAAGATGTTGTGTAGAGTATTCTTACTTGGAGCTTTTGGAGAAGGAGATACACGAGTTACGCATTGGAACACACGCATGCACGCGCGCTCGGGCACGGGCACGGGCACGGGCACGGCGTGGGCGTGGGTGAGGGCGAGGGTGAGGGCGTGGGCAGTGTGGCTGTAGTGGTGCTAGATGACGCACTTTGCACTTCGCACGTGCGCATCATGTCGCAGAGTGGTCGCTCCTTCGCGACCTTACGCTAGACAGTGCGATGGGTCTGGTCAGTGCCTTAGGGCGATGGGAATCTGAAATGAGCCTGTGTTTTATACGTGACTGAGAACGGTCGGATCTTAAATCCGAAACGTTCAGTGGTTTCAGAAAACGGCTCTATGCCTTGAAAGCCAAACGGTCCGAAAACGAATGGCTCATGATGATCCAATGGTCAGATCCTTTGATCCGACGACCAGAAATGTCTGTGATTAATGGACAATGGACAGAAATATTTTCAAACGTTCTGGACCTTTGATTGCAGCCTAGCAACGGTCCACTATCTGATGCCTATATAAACTGGACCATTCCAGTCCGAAATCATCAACAGAACACACTCCTCTCTCCTATCAGATCAAATACAAGAAATATCTCCATATTAGAATACTGTTATTATCTCTACCGTCCAAGTCTGCCAGAAGAGATCTACTTTGTTAAAATTGTTCCACAGTAAACCTATCGTGATTGTTGCACGCTAGATCCAGATAAGGCTTGTCTTATCCTGGAAGCAATTCGCCTGTAACCCATCAGCAGTTTATAAGGGAGTGAATCACGCTTTAAGGACAGCGTATTTTATACGTGATTCAGCCGATCAATTTTTTTTTATTTTATCTTTAATATCTCGGTGTATCTAAACTCGGATTTCTAACAGGCATTTGAGTGGACCACACATATTGGCACATGTGCAAGCATGTAGGTGGATGAGGTCACACGTGCGGGCATAAGGAACTTCAATATAAGATGCTCTCTCTCTCTCTCTCTCTCTCTCTCTCTCTCTCTCTCTCTCTCTCTCTCTCGTTTCGTGTTTGTGGAAGTATGGCCATGGAATCTCCAAACTTCAGCTTTGGAACATCTCTTCAAGTACCCAACGTTCAGGAACTCGCGAAAGAGCACATGATCACGGTCCCACCTCGTTATGTGCGTCCTGATCAAGACCCTACGATTGTCGTAGATCTAATCACATCGCTTTCGGAGATTCCGATAATCGACATGGAAAAGCTGCTTCTCCGAGAATCCGGCGCCTCTGAATTGGACAGATTGCACTCCGCTTGCAAACACTGGGGCTTCTTCCAGGTCTCTCTCTCTCTCTCTCTCTCTCTCTCTCTCTCTCTCTCTCTCTCTCTCTCTCTCTCTCTCTCTCTCTCTCTCTCTCACATCAGGTGGGACCCACCAATCAGATGGGCCAAGGACCAGGTGCACGCAGCTTTTGAAACGAACGGAGGCCTGAAAAACTTGCCCAACTCTTCCAAGCCGTCCATTTCCATTTGTTTCTAACATCGTGGCCCACGAGATGAACCGAGCGTGACGGCCGGTGGGTCTACCACCGATGGCCTGCATGCCAAATGGCCAGTGGCCACATGATTCTAGAAGCGGTGAAAACCCAAAAAGATATAGATCACCAAGATAACTGGTGGTTGGATCACCTAATCGTCGTGGTTTTTGCTTGGGTAGTAATGCCCGCACCACCATCCGTGGTGGTGTGGTGACATAGCGAGATTTTATTGGTGGGATCCTCTGCCGTCATATAAGCTCCTGTCAATTGAAGCTGGGTGGGACCCACCGTGATGTTCGTGAGAAATCCATCCGTTCATCTGTTTTTCCGGATCATGTTAGGACATGGTCCCAAAAATCAGAAAGAAACAAAACTTAAATGGGCCACAAGACATGAAACAGCGAGGATTTAATGTCGACTGTAGAAACATTTGTGGGGGCTACCACAAGCTGTGGACAGGCTAATATTTTTGTATTTTCAGTTCATCTCAGTGGAATGACTATAGGTGACATATAAACATGAGAATGGACTGTAAGGAGATTTGAACTATAGGTATTTCCCTACTCAGTCTTTTTTTTTGCTTCTTTTACATACCTTAGCTCACTTAGAGTTTTAGATCTATTTCGTTTCTTTTCGTCCATGTCCCGATGTAATAGGAATAAGCAAGATGAATTTCTCACCAACATCACTTTGGACTTATTTAGTTCAGTCACAAAAGTCTATTACCCACGTCACAAATCATAGTAGACTTAGGGCCTGTTTGATTTTTCATGTTAAGTAATTATTGCTATCAGAGCTTTGAAAATCTAATGGTATTTCCACCTCGAAAACCATTGCAAATGGAGTGACTTAAATTTGTAGGCCCCACCATGATATATGTGGCATATTCACATTGTCCATCGATTTTTACCCAAACATTTTGAGCGGGTGTAAAAAACGCATGAGGCATATCCAAAGCTCAGGTGGCCCACATGTATTTGTATATTACACAGCGCATGTATAAGCTTTTAATTCTCATTGCCTGAGTAGGGTTAAGTCTGATGAACAGCACAAACATTGAGCAAGCCATGCCTGGTTTTGGCATTTTCCCTTTTTGTTTGGTCTCTAAAAGAGACACGGTTGGTGTCTTGAAAATAACGCGGGTCTTTACAGACAGTGTCTGCGTTTTTCCTTGTGGGATAATTCTAGGCGACTCTCTTTTCTTTTACGAAAATATATATACCTACTCTTTCTTTGTTTATTGCCAAAACCTCTCCCTTATGATTAAAGGTTTCAACGGATTCCCAGTCCAATTGGAAATTCCAGGTCCGCATCCATTAAAATCAGGAACTCAGTTCCGGCCTTAACTTTCCGACCCTGTTAAAAGTCAGTTCAGGTTCATTTGTCGAACACGGTCAAAGTCGTGTGGCGTCATACCTATTAGTTTTAATAGTAAAATGATGAACGGTCTGGATGGAAGCGGATTGCGTAGTGAATAACTCACTACGTTCAGCGTACTGAGTAAAGTTTGTGAGGTCCACCATGAATTATGCATCTGATTCGATCCTTCCATAAATTTTATCATATAATTTTA
Source organism: Magnolia kwangsiensis (assembly GCA_037074715.1). Taxonomy (NCBI): domain Eukaryota; kingdom Viridiplantae; phylum Streptophyta; class Magnoliopsida; order Magnoliales; family Magnoliaceae; genus Magnolia; species Magnolia kwangsiensis. The sequence goes on from CM073574.1 coordinate 22,775,721, forward strand.
GGGCTTGAGCCAAAAAATGAAATATATATAATGTTCGAATGGACCACACCACAAGAAACAGATGAATTGAACGTCTACCGTTGAAAGATTCTTTGGGGCCAAAGAAGTTTTTGATCAAGCTTATATTTGAGTTTTCCCTTCATCCATGTATTTATGATCTTATGAATAGGTTGGATGAAAAATAAACATCAGTGTAGGGAATAGAAAGGTTTCAACCGTGGAAATCATTATCCCCACCTTTTTCCTTGGTATGATCCACTTGATCTTCGGATATACTTCAATTTTGGGCTCAACCCCTTAAGTTAGACAGAAAAACAGATGGACGGTGTAGATAAGCCACATACATTCAAAGTGGGCTCAACTAAGTTTACTAAGTACGATAAGAGTATACCGAGTAACCCATTGCGCAATCCGATTTCCGTGCGGATATATAACACATAAGTCAAGGTCGGCCGTAGAATAAGGCTAACACCCACTGCGGTATTACGTGGGTTTCACCTACTCCCCTCCTCAGGACGGCAGCAATGACATGTTACGGGAACGGTGGTCGGTGCTCTGTGGGACCCATAATAATGTATGTGTTTCATCCATTCCGTTCATCAAATTTTAAAGATCATTTTATTTCTTGACCTCAAAAATTATGAGTATAAAAATCTCATGTGGACCACACCATATGAAAAAATTAGTGATTGGATATCCACCATCAAAGTCCTCCTAAGGCCCACTGTACTGTTTCTTTGACATCCAATATGTTGATTAGGCGATACAGGCCCAGATGAAGGAAAAAAACAAAATCAGCTTGATCCAAAACTTTTATGGCCCCAAAATGTTTTTTAATGGTTGACGCTCAGTCAACACTGTTTCCTGTAATGTGGTCCAATTAAGATTGATATATACCTCGTTTTTTGTATCGTATTGTAAAATGATATGTAAAAATAGATGGACGGCATGGATGAAACACATACATTATGGTGGGGCCCACATAGCACCGACCATCAGCCATTGGCTGGCCTCAGGGGGAGTAGCCAATCCGTTTCCCGATGTTACAGCTTTGTTGGCATGGAAAATTTCTGTACATTATGTTGTATGTGTTATATCCACACCGTTCATTAATTTTTTTCAGATAAATAAGGTAGATATAAGGATTAAGAGGGCCACACCACAAAAGGCAGTGGGAACAATGATGGCCACCGTTAATACCTTCCTAGGGCCCACCATAATGTACCCCTTTGAAAAAGATTCAATGGTAAGCGTTCGGTCCCCACTGCTTTCTGTGATGTGGTCCACTTCAGCTTTGGACTCGTCACATTTTTGGCTCATATAGAAAAATAGATGGACGGTGTGGATATAACACATACATCATGGTGGGGCCAGAGTCATTAGAATGAATGGCGGAGACTTACACGGATGCTCATCCTTTATTTATTTCAGACCCCCGTGATTAAAGTGGGCCATACCAATGCAAACAATTGGAAAAGAGGCGAGCATCTGAAGTCCATTCCAACCGTTAGTTACTACGGTAAAACTAGTCCTGAGACTCGAAAGGCAGGTCGATAGGTGATTCAAGTGAGCCAATAAGACGAATCCTTTGGAGGATGATCTTTCCATGTATACCATTTCTAGTAGCAAGTTCCACCAAAACTAAAGAATGAGGCTGATATACAGAGGCATTGAGTCTAACATGGGGGTGACTCACTTAATAGTTGTGGGAAAATTTCACAGTCACACTGCGGTGGAGCCCACTCAATCCCCTGCTCCTTCCTTCGGTAAAATTTGTTTTATACGAAACGCATTTATCACCATTAAAATAAGCTTTAAATGAGGCAATTATTGAACGTCCAGCTACTTGTCACTTGTGTATAAATGCTCACCTGTGGACCGTCTTATGTCAGCATGCATCTGTGTGCACCTTTGTACACGTGTCTTAGGCACAGAATCTGAACGGTCCATGTGATGCCGCACCCCTTGAAACCACACCAGCCCAATACAAAATTTTGGTGGGCCATGAAAAAATGAAACAATTTCCTTAATTTGCATTTCTCTTTGTTATGGCCTAGTAGGGTTTTGGGAACAGGCTGAACATCGAGCCTATAAGATTTCAAGAAATGCTGCATGACGTGGGCATTCAGATTTTGTGCCTAAGATATGTGTGCAAAGGTGCACATGGGTACTTACATAAGAAGGTGCGTGCAAGTGAGCATTCCTCTGCCTATGATCCCATTCCTGCGAGTTCTCACCATTACTTTTCCTAACTTATACCATGAGCCCAAAAATTATACCACGACAAAAGGAGACAAATCAAGGAAAGCAGCTACTTCTTTTTCCACGGCCCATCAAAGTTTTGAAACAGGGTGAAAGTAGGGCCTTAAGGTTTTATGGGGCGCTGTATCACTAGGATGGTTCATACATGGAGATCAACCTTATTTTTTAGCCATGTCTTTTCTATTTTATTTTTTTTATTTTTTATTTTTGTTAGCTTTGTTAGTACACAACATTGTAAGATGACACTTCACTGTTAGCCACCCCCACTAGGGATCGATACCTAGACCTCAAGTGTTGAAACGAGGTATCTTTCACTCAGTCTACCACTTTGAGCTATGGATCACGGTGTGGCATCTCATTTTCATGATATGGAGGGATTGGAGGGATAAGATGTTGTACAAACAACATGGTGGGCCCCACATGGCAACTAGTTGGTCACACACACGTACACGTAAGAGGGTGCATTTACACAACACTAAATGGTAATCTAATCCACCACCATGTGTGCCCACCCAACCCTTTGAATGTTTTTATTGAACTACTCCCAATACACACCCAACGGTTACCTAAACCCAATAGGATATTCCAGGTCAGGATCTTCAAGAGCTAGCCTGAACGCAGCAAGACCCGAACTTAGTTAACTCGGGTACAAATACAATAGGACTTTTTCTGATCTCAACCTGCTCTCAGCCCTACCTAGGCGTTACAGGAACCTTTATCAAATAATAGAAATATTCTCACCTGAAGAGTAAATTTCACTTTATTTATGTGTGCCACATCATAGAAAATAATAGATAAAGAACCAAAAAAAAAAAAAAAAAACCTCCAAAATTATGTGGCTTGCCACCTGATGGTTGGCTCACCTTGTTTTTGAGGTGTGTCCCATTTTCACGTTAGGGCGACCCCACCAACTGGATTGGATGATATACTCTCACTGTGCTTGGACATCTACTACTAGCCGCATATTTTTGGCAACGTGTATTTGGTATGTATTGGGATTTAAATTATAATTTTATGTCATCTATATAAATTGAAATTCTCAATTTTGTTGGCATAGTATAAATGAAATATGATAGAATAAAAAATTTGTGTTTGACATGCAGAGTGAAACCACTTATTTTTTTTAAGCATGCAATCGAGAGATTCTATGAATTCTCACATGTGGCCCACCTTAATTTTCTGTGAAATTCATCCCAATCATGTGGTGTGCCACTGGCCAAGTCCAAGATTCAAGTGGACCACATGATCAGAAACAGTATAGTGGGCAATGCTCACCTTCCAAACTAGTTTCCTTCATATGGATCACCTGAATCACAGATATGCTTGATTTTTTGTCTCGATGCCTAAATTCTAGCTAAGGGTGGTTGTCCAAATCCCAACCAGTCCCTTCCATACAGCCTATCTAAAAAACCACGAACCATACTACTTTTTGGGCCCTACAACTAAAATAGGATAACACATTTGATGATTAAGGTAATTTTTAGATAAACATAGTAATGAGGCCCACTACTTTGTGAAGTAGATTTCGGACTATTTTCATGTGCAAGTGGTCAACTGTAGTTTAGGCACACCTAAAAAAAACCTCACAGGTGACCTACTATGATGTTTATATGAAATCCACCCCAATCATTAGGTACATCATTTCATTTAGATATAGGGCAACCTAGTCCTTGATTCAGTGGACCACATGGTATCCAAGGCAATGCTCACCCTTCAAACAATATCCTTTCATGTGACCCACCTAAATCACGAATGAGCCTGATTTTTAGTCCCAATGCCTAAATTTTAAATTGACTTCTAATGATAGGAGTAGATTTCTTATGATCATCACGGTGGGCCTTGAAAAAAAAAATAAAGGCTTGGCATACTTTTCACTACTTCTTCCCACCTCAATCATATATAGCCCGGTGTAATTTTTGGGCCCTATGATTAAAATGGGGTGACACAACTAGTGATTAGGGTAGATTTTATATAAACATGGCAGCAGCAGGGCCTACCAATTCTTCAACTGAAAATCAGGTAATTTTCATGCATAAAATTACCACATAAAAATTCATGGTAATAGGTATTGAAATCACGCTTGCTAAATGAAATCAATTTACCATTACTATACACGCTACCAAATGCGACCACATTTTATTATTAGCACCGAATTCATTTTACCAAACTACTCTTAAAGATATATAAATATGGTCAATTGATCAAAGATGAAAGCTTATATTAATTTGAATTATATGAGTGAATCTGCTACGAGTAATTGAAATGGTAATAATCCAACCATATATTAATTTTAAGTTGCATTTTTAAAAAGTATAAAAGGGGAGACTGGTTATACAGAAAAAGTATAAGACTTTGCCTTTAACCGGGAAAAAAAAAAAAATCATCCTAAGGAGTGTGAGGAGTCTTAATCTTTTTACAACTATTGGTTTGAATTCTAAGAAATCTCATAAATAAGTCAAACCAGGAAGAGTCATCAAGAAGGTTGTGTACACCTTCAATCTTACTAAACAGCTGCATTAAGATCCACGAAGTGACCTATTCAGGTCTATAAAAATTTTACTCTTGCTCCGGGGGTAGACTCTCAGGAGTTTCAACACCTGGTCAAGGGTTGAGTACCCATGGGTGGTGAAATTTCACTACGGCCTAAGTATATGATGGTGTGTAAAAATAAAATAAAAACTCTCTAACCTCTTTCTCCTCTTCTCTAATCTCCCTCTAATTAAGTTTCTTAAATTCGAGTCCTTTATGTTTTGCTGTTTAGCAATTTTATTCACTAATTATAGAAATTCTTGTTGAAGAGAAACAATTCATGATGTATTTTCCTTTTCCAAAACCATTGTCTTTGGGGTTTGGCTTTGATTTTGCAAGTCTAAGCATACATATTCTTTAGTTGGAGAGGCTACCTTGTTGCATTCCTATAAGCAGGTTTTTAGTTACCCACTAGCAAACTGGTATCCTATATTGGTAGGGGTTAAGTGCATCTTTAAGACCTTCTCTATGTCTGCCTATACTCGGGAGTTCATTTCTCCTTGATCATAGTAAAAGTATATAGACCTTCAAATCTAAAAACCAAACAACCACTCATTATCTCGGCCACTCTGCCCATCTAACATGGGTTACTGGATAATGCTCACATGGCTGTATCTTCAAATAACCTTAAAAGGTCGATTTTAAAGTTAGATTTGGTAGGCCTTGCTAGAATCATCAATTGACAATTTATTCAAGTTAGATGTGTCGTTCATCCAATCACATTCAACATGATGAATTAGCATTAAAATACGAATTAATTATGAAACCTCATCTACATTTTAATTTATGTCTGAATAGACGCCTCATTTAAAAATTCTTATGCATACGAGCCTTTCATTTAAAAATAAGATGAAAAAGAAGTCTGTTTGACTTTGATTAACAATTCCAACATAAATGCACGTTAAGGTCTCTGAAAGACCGTTTTACCCTTTTTGTCAGTCATATTCACAATTAGACTCCAATTTAGCATACAAAGTGATCTATGCCATTCATTTGTTTTGTAGCTTAATTGAGTCACATCAAAGGAAATAGTGGAGATGAAGACTCCCACCATTAAAACCTTCCTACGGCCCACTACGATGTTTATGAGCCATAACCAATACATAAGGTGAGTTCCAATCGGATGAAAAATAATAACCTGATCAAAGAATTTGGTGGGCCCCAAGAAGGTTTCAATGGTGTGAGTTCCCACTCATTGTTTCCTGTGGCGTCGCCCACTTTGAGTTTTGAATGTGTAATCCTCTCCTCCCTAGATGAATTGAATGAATTTCAGGTGGGTGTAGCCTGCACCAACTCTCTTTATTTTCTGCGCACATTCCAAACCGTACTAGTAGTTGGCTGGGTTGGGATCTTTTGAGTGTTTAAAGAAACTTTAAATTTCATTATTGATAATTTGAGGTGGACGTTTTTATTTTTCTATTCTTTCCTTTTTAATCTTGAAAATGACCAAAAACCACTCCAATGATAAGTGTATACCAACTACTCCATATTGTGTATGTAAAATCCAGTCCGTCAATCAGGTGATAATTATTATTTAGATAGATGGAACATACATAAGATAATTTTGCTTTAAAAAATTGTATGGGCCACACCAATGGAACACTTAGATATTACACCCAAAGCCGCTAAGTTTATACAGTCACGTGGTTGAGTTTTTCATCAGGCTGATTTTTTAATCCTTGTGAGTTACAACTAATAACAGGTTATATGAAAGATATCCACCGGGTGATCCTATGCACAAGCCTATGGTCCGCATCCTACCCTTATTGTTCCATCTGGTGTAGCCCACCTGAGTAGTGTTTCTAGCTGATTTTTGCCATTATGGCCTGACATCTGGATAGGACGTAGTAGGATTTCACGTGTACTTGTTAGATGCTCGTTTGTTTTTTAGTTATGTGTAGTGTGTGTGGGTGTGCCAAAATTAATGAAGTGGCTCAATTCAGATCGAAATAAGTATATATGTGCGATATAAACACATATGATTAGATTCGGAGAAGATCGGTTGCTTTCTCAACCACTTGCAGAAATTTATAATGATCAAGGTGAAAATTTGATAATGTAATTCTTCCTCCAAAGATGTGTTGCTTCGTGTATTTCACGAGAAAGGACTTTTACAATCGGTCACTAGGAGTAACTGAAAGAATGTATCTTTTGAAAGAACTGCGTGATATTGGATGGAGAACAAATTCAACATATGAGCATAATTTTGAATTATAACTAAATATTATAGCTAAGAATTACTGATATTTGATTATTGTTACTTTTATGATAAGCTAAGATAAAAGATAAATTTATTTAGTTTGATTGGTTGTTGTTACTATTGGATTAGTTCATGTCTTCCAAATCCTTCTTCCATTACTACAATAGTTATAGTGGTCAAAAAGCATTTCTCTACATCCTTCTGTTATTACGTTTTCCTTTTGTAATTGTTATTTTTCTGTCGGTCAAAATTTATTACTCTCAGTTGTCTTTTGTATCCTAAACTGCTCGATCGGGCTGCATCTTTTCACTCAACCGATTTCCTCTTAACTACTCGGTCACATCTTTCTGCTCAACCAATTTTCTCTCGCTTCGACTTCTAGTCGTGCCAGCTATAATGCCATGAAAGATGCCCTAAACATATTCAAAGATTTCACGCATGCTATACATTTCTCTGTCATGACATGTGTAATTTTTTAATTGGATATCCCAGAAATACTTTTAAAAATAAGGGACAACATTGTCCCCCACATCACCTCGCCTTTGGTTAAAAATGTGAGAGCGACATTAATTCATTGTTCGGTGCAATAAATGTGACTGTTCGGCCATGTAAAAATATCAAATTCAATCGTCTTAGTCAGAAAAAAGCAAATTCGGCCATCTTGATAATAATTATATATATATATATATATATATAAGAAAAGGCGAATTCGACCATCTTGTTCGAACTCGGCCATCTTGGTCAAAAAATGGCAAACTCAGTTGTCTTGGTCGAACTCAGTTGTCTTGATCGACAAACAACAAATTCAAACATCTTGGTCGAACTTGGTTATCTTTGTTGAAAAAAAAAAAAATCGGTCATCTTAATCAAATTTGGTCATCTAAATCAAAAATTAAAAAATTCGGTCGTCTTGGTCGAACTCGGTTATCTTGATAAAAAAACGTCAAATTTGATCATGATAATGAAGATTTTCGTTCAATTCATTCGAGATACAGCTTATAGTAGACTAGGGTAGTAGTACAGCCGAGCACTTGGACTACTACTTCTTGCACCAATTGCATGATTCGATCACAATTCATATGGTGTGGTTCAGCCACTGACAGCGATTCCAGACTTACTTGATTTTGTTTCCATGATATGATAGATTTTCAAGGAAAGGTTGCTCTCAGGTATATCCTGGTTTCTTACTTCAGGAACAACATTTCTAACATTTTATTCCGGTCGCCTAAACTCAGTAGGTGGCAGAAGATTCTAGACCTCCTATACTAGAGTAGGAGCTATGTTTCATTGTAGAAGAGGTGCTTGCAATGTTGGTTGTACAGGGAGTATTTGTGTCAAATTTATGACATAACTAGTATCGATATGTTATTGAGGCACCACAGGTGTTCTTTCGACAAAGAAAGTCATCATCATATTCATTTTTTCGACATGACTGGTCATCCATCTACTTAAAGGTTCAGCCCGAACTCGCAATTCTTCGGTGATATGCTGAATTCTTGATTGCATATCGAGCATTCTAGCCAGCAAAAACTCATGAGGATCAATTTATGATGAGGATGCCTTATCCAAGTTTAATGGGAAGGGTATTGGATTCAATGGCAAACTTAACTACTCGAGTGCTTGATGAACCTGTCTTCAGCCCATAGCTCCAAAGAATTAATGCACCGATAAGTATATTAATAATTCGAGTCTCAATAGGCGTGCCAAAAAAGTTGGTACTTGCCAAAATTGTTGCATGGCCAATGCACAATAAATTTTTATGGTAATCAAGTAGTTTATAGTCCCACTAGATATTTCAAAAATGTTGGACGCTTGGTTTATTTTCTGTCACATGTAGCATGTGTGAGTGTGCTAGAATTAATAAAACAACTCAATACAAACTAATCAACTTCGACCCCAAGTGCCGAAATAAGTAGATACGTCTAATATGAACGTATATGACCATGTTTTTAGAAGATTGGTCGCTTACTCAACCACTTAAAAAAATTTATAATAATCAGGTGATAATCAGATGGTCTGGTTCTTCCTCTGAAGATGGGTTGTTTTGTACCTTCCACAAAAAAAATAAAAAAAAATAAAAAAAAAAAAACCAAACAAACAAACAAACAAACTTATAATCGATCACTAGGAGTGATGGTAAGAATGCATATTTTGAAAGAATTGCGTGATATTAGATAAAAAACAAATCCAACATATGAGCATATATTTGGATTACAACTAAAGATTATATCTAAGAATTACCATCACTCTTATAATAAGCTGAGATAAAAGACAATGTTATTTGGTTTGATTAGTTGTTGTTGTTGTTGGATTGGTTGGTGTATATCTGTTGGATTCCTTTAATATTTATAAAGTTCTATTACGATTTGTTCTTCCAATTCCTTCTTCCATTATTGCAACGTTTATAGTAGTTAAAAAAATCTTTCACTAAATCATTTTGTTATTACATTTCTATTTTGTGATTTTTCCTTTTCTATCGGCCAAACTTTATTTTTCTTGATTACCTTGCTCAACTGTTCAGCATCTTTCCACTCAACTGCTCAATAACATTTTTTCACTCAAACGATTTTCTTTCCTTTGGACATTCAGTCGTACCTACTATAATTCTGTGTAATTTGAATTTTCCACGAAATGTCATAAATAAAGTACAATAATACTTGCATGGTACACCCACAAACTTAAAAATGGTGGTTTACGCACTGCCTGCTACAACGAAAGCCATGCACACACTTCAATTCAATGTAAGCCAAGCATACAAGGAAATGATTTGTTGAGAAAATAAAAACCAAAACAATCGTATCCACATGATGAGTTTGGTTGATTAATTATAGGTTGTTCATTTCTGAAATCTTTTCCTCTTGTTGGGCTTCTAATGGGCCCTGATTCGGCTGCGCTGTCCTTAACCAAGTAGTTTGAGCCTGGCATATGAAATTTTCAGTTTGAAAGTTAGGTCCACCTCGACCCCACGTACCTCAAAATTAGGCGTTACCAGGACACATGGTAGATGAAATGAGTTTATATTGCAGTTAGTTGGTCTGGGCCCACTAAATATTTGACCCTTTGCTATTTTCACTTTCTACCGCCTCATCAATGGCCACCAATCAGATCAATAGATGTGTATAATGTTGTCAGAATTAATGCCTTAAATCTTTTAGGTTGCTCGATTGGTCAAGGGGGTTGCTCGACCAGTCGAGGCCCGTTCGAATCAAAGTCCAGCGAGCAAAGTTTTTTGATGTCCGGGACACTCGACCAGTCATGGGTCAAGCTCAACCGGTCAAAGGGGTCCTTCAACCAATCGAAGTCCTCCTTCGACCAATTGAAGCCCTCATTCGACTAGTCGAGGATTACACAGATTGTGCGCAAACTGCGTAAATTTGATGCAGTTTTCAGACTTTTCCAAGGTCGGCACATAAGTGGAGTTTCCTAAACTATAAATAGGAGTCCCTAGGGCCTTTTTAAAGTATTCTAAGGGCTTCCTAAAGTGTTTTCAAGGGTTTCTAAAAGGGTTCTAGGGTTATCAAAGGGTGTAGCAAGGGTGAGATTCGAGGTTGTTTGAATCGGGTACGTCCTCTCTCTTTGTAATTTCTATTTTCATAGTGAAGATCAGTCGCTTTGTGCCGTGGTTTTTTTCCGCAAGGGTTTTCCACGTTAAATCTTTGTGTTTCTCTTGTGATTGTTTGGTGCTCTTGTATTGCTATCCTATATCTAGATCTGTGTAATTCCGTAGCACAAATCCCAACATATAACACGTGTGTTTTTTAAGATAAACCATCCATTATAAGGCCTAGTATTTAGATGGACCTGATTGTACACCAACCTGCCACGTGTACCATAAAGAGATGGTTGTACCATATACCTGCTCTTCCAGCTGTACCGTATCATATCATTTGAACTATAAGATGTCGACCTTCCTAGAACAGTTGTGGCAAGGAGCCCCTGCAACAAAAAAGTTCATGGGCCCACCAGGATGCATGTGACATCGTCATGTAGAGTGGGTCGGACGCTTTCATGGCCAAGATGAAAAGAGAAGGCGTGATGGGAGGCGGAAGTGATCAGTACCGGCAGAACTTTAAAACAGCCGTCTCGTAAATCCAAACAAGTTTTTCGGCATGTCATATGTGATTTTGGGTAAAAGAAGCTAGTTTAGCCAACCAACCTATGCTTGTTGCCCACCTCGGATTTGCGAGATTCCATCATATCAACGGTTGAAAGTCCATTTTATTTCCATTTTTACTATAAATAGTAAGTTTTAATTCGATCATAAATTTTGATCCTTTGAGTTTTAGGAACCGTGCCAACATGAAAAGTGATTAGAAAAATTAAGAGAATAAAATGATTAGGCCAAATTGAACAATTATTATTTTTGGCGGAAAACTAAGTAGTAGAAATCATAATTTACTATTATAGTAAGTATCATTTTTTTATTGAGTTTGAGTTGGAGTTTTGAGTATGAAACTCCATCTTAAGCCCATCCTAGGTTTGAGTTCACTATTTAAAGGATTGTAATTTCAGTTTTTATCATTAATCAATTTATTTTGAATTTTTAAAAATTATTTATATTTTCTTCTCTCGTGGATTCGAGGAATCTCTGTGAGGCTTTCAGAGAAGCTCTATGGATTTAGAGTAGTTATCCCTGAGGAAGACGGTGATCGTCCTTTCCTATGTCACATCCATTTAGTCTATCATTTGGGCCAGCTGCTATTAGACAGTGATCCCAAAAGAAAGACCAATAGAAAATTTTCAAGCGGGCCATACCACAAGGAAAAAAGCAGGGATGAGTAGTATGCATACCATTGAAACATTCCTAGAGCCCACCAAAGTTTTGAATCATGTTGATATTTGGTTTTTACTTATTTCATAAGCATTGAACATCCACATTCCCACCATTACAGGTGGTGCAGTCATTTGAGTTTTGAACAAGGAGTTGACATTCTAACATGACCTTTGAATTTGGAGTTAACATCCCAACATGAGCCGATGCAAATTATCAATATGGTGGATGAGTGGAAGGAGTACCAATCAGGTTATTCTGCATCTTCGCAGAATGAAATTATCCTATACCAGTTTTTGGCCAACCTTAATGTATGTATGACATCTAACCCATCCATCATGACTCCAACCATGAAATTGGAAAGCGTTGATCCAACTATCAAGTCAGCCACCATGTGAATTTGAAGGCTTTGGGATGGTTTTCTATTACCTTAGCCCACATGATGGATTAGATGGGCCTTGCATAACATAATCATGTTAAAGGTTGGATGGCATACACACAATCCAGTGGGACCCACACGAGCAGGTGAAGAACCGGCCTATCCTAGTAGGGTGCAGAGTTTTCAACCGGCCTCACAGAGGTCATAGATCTTGTTTATATGTTTAAAAAAAAAAAAATCAAAAAACTCCTACGATTAAGAAGATCATACCGTCCATCACGATTTCCAGTCTGACAACAATCTCCCCATTTGAGTTTTGGCGAACTTGATCTCTGGTTTTAGATATTGTTATTATGTATTATGAGTAACATTGAGATTGTTGTGCAGTTGGTAAATCATGGAGTTAGCTCTACCTTAGTAGAGAAAATGAAGTTAGAGATTGAAGAATTCTTTAAGTTACCTTTGGAAGAGAAAAAGAAATACTGTCAGAAGGAAGGAGATGTGGAAGGACTTGGGCAGGCTTTCGTTGTATCAGAAGAACAGAAACTCGATTGGGGTGACATGTTCTTCTTGAATACCCTCCCACCTCATTTAAGGAAGCCCCATCTTTTTGACGACCTTCCCCCATCTTTCCGGTAATCACTCCACTTCCAATCACCACACACTTTCATCTATCTCCACCGTCTAATTGATAGACCACACTCTAAAACTTTCCATGAACCCGTGCAATATCTGGGTCATTCATCTGGCATCAAAATTCAGACTGGCTCCGTTGGCCCACTCATCAGGTTTGATACCTTGAATTTGACCCAGTGTTTTCACATATACACGGTCAATCTCCTGAGTGGATCATCTAGATGCTTGGACTAAGCAACATTCACATGGGGCCGCTTGATGAAAGGCTCAGATCTCTCACACATATTCCACATTCACATATTGGGTGATTGAGTTCAGCCACTATGGATGGGCAGCTGCAAATAGCACTCAAAATGATAGCGAATCGAATTTTCCTCGTCATCTAACATAGACAGTGACCATAAGTTATGAGTAAAAGCAAAAGAAGATTCAATTTATGGGACGGTTGAGATGACTCGAACAGTCCGATCGTCTTACAATGGCTCACACTGGATTCATAGGCAGGTACGCCAATCATACGGTGGAGATAGCTTGGGAGATGAGTTTGGATCTATATGCAATGTACAAGATCATTCATTAGCCCTTGTTTATGCCACTTAAAAAGTTTTATCTCATTTTACTTAAACAGAAATTAAATGTTAGAGATTTTGGTAAAGATTAAAAGAAAAATTGATGGCCCATAACTTACAATGCTTTGATTGCACCAAATTTCATGATTTATCAGTCTAATTTAGTGCAAAATGTCATGATATTGGATTCAACTAAACGCATCTTATTTCAATTAACGGTATGTATTAGAGATCATAGTCTAGGAAATCTTATGATATTTTGCTCCAATTCATACTGATTAATCATGAGATATCAAGGAATTTCATGATATTTGGTTCAACCAATCGCACCCTAAATTATAATCACTCATACATAATAGCTACTAACTAAAATGAGATGAATTCATTGTCATGCAGAAACCAAAGGGTGGACTTCAACACTCATCCTACTTTCCCTTTTATTGGGTTTTATATTTGACTCTCTAGTAAGATTTTAGGAAATCCTCACACATCATCAGATGTCGATATCAATCTGTAAATGGAGTTTTAACTCTTTCAGTATTCAATTGTAGGGAGACACTGGGAACCTATGCAGTGGAGTTGAAAAGGCTGGCCACGGCCATATTGGGATTCATGGCTAGAGCTCTTGGGATGAAGGTAGAGGAGATGAGAGAGCTGTTTGAAGAAGGATTCCAGTCAATGAGGATAAATTATTACCCACCATGCCCTCAACCAGAGTCAGTGATTGGCCTTTCACCCCACTCAGATTCTGTGGGCCTTACCATTCTCCTTCAAATCAGTAAAATCGAAGGCCTTCAGATCAAGAAAGATGGGATGTGGATTCCTGTTAAGCCATGCCCTAATGCCTTTATAATCAACATTGGAGACGTTTTGGAGGTATGTATGTGTACTACTTTGGGGGTGTTTAAATTCAGAGGAATTGTGTGCTTGCGGTTTACACTGGTTTTTAATTCTCACTGTTCAATAATCCAGGCCATTGGTCTGTCGCATCCCGTTGGCAATGGTGAATGGACTATGACTCGAAAATCTCCTCAAATGGACAATTTTAATCTTTTATTTGTAATCCCACAAATAGACAATTATGAATTGATACAAGAACAGGATGTGCCCTGGTCATTTTGCTTTTGTCATCAAATTCAGATGTATTCACCTATCATTTTTTATATTCTTTGGCAGATAGTAAGCAATGGCATGTATCGTAGCATCGAGCACAGGGCAACAGTAAACTCAATGCATGAGAGGCTGTCGATAGCTGCATTCCACAGTCCCAAACTAACAGGAGATATGGGCCCTGCGCCAAGTCTGATAACCCCACAAACCCCACCACAGTTCAGACGTGTTAGTGTGGAAACGTACTTCAAGGAACTCTTTACTAGGAAACTTGCAGGCAAGGCGTATATCGACTACTTTAGGATAGACCATGGAGAAGGCAATGCTAGTACTAGCTAAGAGTGTTTACCTAAACATAAGCTTTTCAGCATGCACAATATTTCCAGATTAAGCTTAAGGTATGAAGCTTTGTATTGGATCTGTGCTCTACATAGAACAGGCAATAAACAACATGTTATGTCATAAATAAATATTGCATATATGTTGATATCAGGGTGTTTTATTGAAGGTCTGATGAGTTAATGTACCTCATATTTCATTTCTGTAATCTTTATAGTTATTATATCTGCAATGAATAAACACCCTATTCCACTGCCTGAGTAATTACCCATGATAGCAGTTTCCAATTGTAATGTGAAATGATGTATGGTTTCTGCCACCGCGCATTGGTTGAGTCTGTTAAGAGTTAATTAAGACACATGGCGTCTGTACTGGATACATCTTTGAATCAATGTCAAACATGTTCTTGTTACATCCACAATGATAGTTGTTCAAATAAAATCAAAGACTGGCAATTGTTCAGATTTTCCACCAGAAGGTGACTCTCAATTTTTATTTTTATTTTTTAAGGTCAATCTAAGCTCTGGGAGAACTCTATGATATCTCAAGCAATCTGAGAACCTTGGTATTGATTTAAAAAGCTATAATGGCTGTCCGGTAAAGGAAGCTACTAGGGAGATGACATTCTTTGGTGTTTCAGCATGACAAGCTGAAAGTAGTTAAAATGGTAAAGAAGCCTTAAAGAAAGCAACCATCATTATCTTTTGATGTTTTTGTAAACCAGAAGTCAGAGAAAACATGAGCCAGATTAAATTTAAGGAGGTTGGCAAGGTCAAGGACAAGGACTCTGAAAAGAAGAACAAGTTCATTTAGGAATTAAAACATGAGAACAGTAGCATGAAAGGCTAAAACATGGCAAAATAATATTGTATTTGAAGCAGATGTATCTGAAAAAGCAACGGAAAACTCAGTTTGAAGAAGCTATGATGGAGATCGACAGGGGTTTTGCTTTTTATTTTTAGAGCGAGTACATAGTAAGGATTAACTTCATCCATAAATCTTTACAATCCACAAATGTCTTATTTGATGACATTCAAACTGATAAGGAATGTGTGAGCACAATTTGAAAAATCAGAGATCGGGATGATTGATCATCACCCAAATGTGTGTGGTGAGACTGGGAATCACAAAGGAATAGTGCTCTTCCTGACCACGTGTATTTTCTTGTGATTTCTGTCCTTTTTCTCTTGTTTCTTGTTGTTTTTAGCAATGGGGTTGCTAATTCCCTTCTATTGCCTCCAATCCACCATCCTAACATTCAGATCATCAACTCTTCTAAGGTGAAAAAGTACTTTCATTTGGGAAACAATAATTTTCTTCTTAATCATGATTTAAACGGTTCAAAAACAGTTTTGCAAAATAAGTAACACTAATAATAGTAATAACAATATGAAATCGAAGCAATTAGAAACTTGATAAACAAGCTGATGAGGGGATTACCTGAGATCTCCACCTCAAACAGTAGGATCAAGAGGTGCTCATGGCCTTTGATCCAAACACAATTTCTGGCTTGAACCAAGTTCTGAAGCAAGGGAACAGTCCTTACCCTTGGGTAATTCATTATTCATTGCTATTGTCATGGCATCTTATAGAAGAGGACTTTGGATTTTCTATATGCCAGCATAAATGATATCTACTGATATGGTAAGCAATTTTAGTTAGGATCCTGGTTTCAATAGAAATCTAGGAATTTACTGGCATGATAGGAAACTGTTGGTTTATGAATCTAGGTTTTGCAGGATATCCTTGAACTTGATCTGATAAGAAAAGCATCGCTGGATGAAACAACAAAAACTGGGAGGACTCAATCTAATGTAGAATGGACAGAAGTGTTCTAATTCCATGGTCATAATCTTTTTAAGGCACCAACAACTCACAATCCAGATATTTTATCGTTAAGATTCGATTGAACATTATGGTTTTTGCCAGACACCAGATGACGCATGCTTCCAAATTAACAATTGACCGAAAATGAGTGGCAAAAACAACCAAGACTAGAAAGTAGAATAAGAACACTACAATTCCAAATTCAATGCTTCTTTCTGTTCAGGAAATAAAATCTAAAATAACCTGTGGATCAGAAAAGGTGCCATGAACACTAAGGATGATTTGTGGGTGTTCAGCAGCACTTGTAATTAGGCATACCTTGCCTATGATAATCAACATTCATAATGGAGGATGATAAAAAAATGGAAATACAGGGAACAGGCTACTAAATAATCTGGAATTTGCTAGCCTTTGTGGTAATCAAAAGTGTCTCCCTCCCATCAAATCTTAAAAATACAGCTCCTTTGGCCATTCAATTCTTGTAGGGAATACCATCAAAATTACATGGGACTCAGCACATTTTTACATTCAAATTCTACCTTTAATCTTATTTTATGTTTTCTTAATAATATAGTGTCAAACTACTAACATCATCGGCGAGTAAAATCTATACAACTCTCTTTTGGGATTTGCTAATTTGCAATGGTAACTTCAATCATCAACATCACTATCATCTAAGCCTCATCCCAACTCATTGGGGTCAGCTACTGTTGAGAATGGAGCCGCATCTAGGACCGTCTTCGACCAGTCGTGGGCTGTTCACGACCGGTCGTAGGGGCCCGCTCGACCGGTTGTGGACCGGTTCGACTCAAAGTCCAGCAAGTATCGTTTTTTGGTCCCGAAGTGCTCGACCAGTCATGATCCATTCACGACCAGTCGTGGGACCCGCTCGACCGGTCGTGCAGTCTGCTGATCGGTCGTAGGTTACGTAGATTCGTTTCCAAATCTGATGCGGACTGCAGATTTTTGTGTCGCCTTTCGCAAGGGTGCGGAAGGAAAATTGCCTAAACTATATATAGGTATTCCTAGGGTTATTCTATAGGGATTGGAATATTGGGAAATAATTCTAAGGTGTGGGCAAGGGTTTTTTATGTTCTTCCAAGGGAGAAGTTAGTATTTTGCCTTATAATCTTCGTTCTTCTTCATAGCGGAAGTTTGCATCTATGGTTTTTTATCCTAGTTTGGGATTTTTTCACGTATATCTTGTCTTGTGGTTTGTTTTGATTGTTTCGATCTATTTCTAGTTTATATTTCTTTCTGTTTAGCATTTGTGGGTGAGGCCTGAGATTGGATCTCGGCTCACTGCGTTGTTGGCTTGCTGCGCAATAATTAGTATCAAAGCTATTGGTTTAGTTCTATTGGGAGCGATGGCGGAAGATGGAAAAACTAGAATTGAAATGTTTGATGGTTCAAACTTTGCCTTCTGGAATATGCAGATGGAGGATTATCTGTATCAGAAAGACCTCTATATTCCTTTAGGAGGAAAAGAGAAGAAACTAGAAAAGATGACAAATGATGAATGGTTTTTATTGGATAGGAAGGCTTTAGCAACGATCCGACTCTCTTTGTCTAAGAGCGTCGCCTTTAACATATCAAAGATGAAAACAACAAAAGAATTAATGGAAGCCCTAGCCACCATGTATGAAAAACCCTCAGCATCCAACAACGTTCATCTTATGAAACAGCTATTCAACATGAAGATGTCAGATGGTGGGAGCGTGGCTGAACATCTAAACGAGTTCAATACAATCACGAGCCAGTTGGAATCCGTTGGCATCATTTTTTATGATGAGGTCAGAGCATTATTGATCTTATCCAATCTGCCAGACAGTTGAGATGGTTCGGTGATTGTTGTGAGTAATTCTTCAGAGTCGACAAAGCTGAAATTTGATGATGTGATCGGTCTAATTCTCAGCGAAAAATCTAGAAGGAAGGCATCAGGAGTTTCAGGAGATTCAGAGAATACTCTAAATATTGAAAGAAGAGGAAGATCGTTGAACAAAAGAGGCAATAAACACGGGCGTTCTAAGTCAAGGAAGAAGTTCAAGGGACTGAAAGATAAAGACGGGTGTTGGCATTGCGGCAAGAAGGGGCACATGAAACGTGATTGCAGGGCGCTCAAGAAACAGGAAGGAAGCTTTTAAGGTGGGAAGGATTCAGTGAATCTGTCTAAGGAGAGTGACACAGAGGCGTTGATCTTGTCTCTTGATGCGAGGAATGAGTCTTGGGTTATAGACTCGGGTGCTTCATTTCATGCCACTTCATGTAAGAAAGTTCTGATTGATTATGTGTCAGGTGACTTTGGGAGAGTCTACCTGGCTAATGATGAGTCATGCAGTATAGTTGGAAAGGGGGACATTCAGGTCAATCAAAAAGACAGAACAGTTTTGAAATTGAAGGATGTCAGACATGTACCGAGTTTGAGAAGGAATCTGATCTCAGTGGGACAGTTGGCCGACGCCGGTTATGTAACAACATTCACTAGTGATTCCTGAAAGATCACAAAAGGTGCATTGGTGATATCTTAAGGCAAAAAGGAAGGTACTTTGTACATGACTTCAGGATCGTATAGTTCGCTCTCAGTCGCATCAACTAGAGTGAATGGGCAGTTATGGCATCAGAGGTTGGGACATATGAGTGAGAATGGAACGAAAGTGCTATTGTCTAAGGAGAAGCTACCAAGGCTGAAGTCTATTGACTTGGAATTCTGCGAGGACTGCTTGTATGGCAAGCAGAAGAGGGTAAGCTTCAAGATGACAGGACGTGCTCCAAAGACGCATCTGTTGCAGCTTGTACACACTGAAGTGTGGGGACCGGCACAGGTATCATCTCTTGGTGGCTCACGTTATTTTATTTCTTTTATTGATGATCCTAGCAGAAAACTTTTTGTTTATTTCTTAAAGCATAAATCTGATGTATTTGATGCGTTTAAGAAGTGAAAAGTTATGGTAGAAAACGAAACAGGTAAAACAGTAAAGTATCTCAGATCTGATAATGGGGGAGAGTATTGTGATAAGAGGTTTGAGGAGTATTGTACAGCAAGTAGAATCAAATATCAGAAAATGATTCCAAGGACACCGCAGCAGAATGGTGTGGCTGAGCGCATTAACAAGACTATCCTTGAGCGCGCTAGGAGCATGAGGTTACATGCAGGGTTGCCCAAAACCTTTTGGGCAGATGCCGTGAATACTGTCGTATATCTTATTAATAGAAGTCCCTCAGTACCATTGGATGGTGGGCTACCAGAAGAAACGTGGACTGGAAAAGAAGTGAGCCTAGCACATCTCAGAGTGTTCAGTTGCACTTCATATGTTCACATTGATGCAGAGCACAGAAACAAGCTGGATGCGAAGTCCATGAGGTGCACGTTTATAGGCTACGGGTACGATGATTTTGGCTACAGGTTTTGGGATGCAAAAAATAAAAAAATCATCAGAAGCAAGGACGTAGTCTTTAACGAAAAAGTGATGCATAAAGACAGTGTGCAAGAAAATAAGGCCAAGGAAAAGGAATTCATGGAGTTGGAAGAGTTACCAGACATGGGTGTTATAGCGTCACAGGATGATCATGCACACGAGCATTATGAGGCAGAACCACAGACACCGGTTTTGAGGAGGTCTACTCGGGAGAGGAGACCCACGGTCTGATACTCACCCTCCTTACATTATCTACTGCTGACAGATAATAGTGAGCCAGAATATTTTGAAGAGGCATTACAATCAAATACACGGGTTAAGTGGGAGCAGGCCATAGATAAGGAGATGGACTCTCTTGAGTCTAATCATACATGAGAGCTAGTCACTCTACCTAAGGGTAAAAAAGCTATTCATAACAAGGGGGTTTACAGACTGAAAGAGGAGCATCATGGTTTGAAACGGTACAAGGCTAGATTGGTTGTGAAAGGGTTTCAACAAAAGGCAAGTATCGATTTCACCGAAATATTTTCACCTGTAGTGAAAATGTCTACGATTCGTATGGTCTTGAGTATACTGGCTACAGAAGACTTACATCTAGAGCAGCTAGATGTTAAGACAGTATTTCTTCATGGGGACCTTGAAGAAGAGATATATATGCATCAGCCGACAGGATACATGGTACCAGAAAAGGAGAACAAGGTGTGCAAACTAAAGAAGAGTTTATATGGCCTGAAGCAGGCCCCAAGGCAGTGGTACAAGAAGTTCGATAGTTTCATGTCGGGAAACGGTTTTAGAAGATGTCATGCAGACCACTGTTGTTATTTGAAGAAGTTTGATACGTCATACATCATCCTTCTTCTGTACGTTGATGATATGCTTGTGGTCGGTTCAAGCATGAAGGACATCTCAGATCTCAAAAGACATTCTAGAAAATTTACCATGAAGAATTTAGGAGCTGCAAAATAAATCTTACGCATGAGGATAAAGCGTGACAGGAAAAATAAGAAACTGGTTTTGTCACAGGCAGAGTACATAGTCAAGGTACTTGATCGATTCAATATGGGAGGTGCTAAGCCGGTTAGCACTCCATTAGTCAACCACTTCAAGCTATCTAAGGAACTGTTGAGGGTCAAATAGGCATATTAGACCCCATTTATTACTTGAATTTACAAGCATAATATTGTTTAATGCCCAATTTTAATCGTGTTTTGTTGTAGGGTGTGATTAGAAGAGTTGACTGAAAAAGGATGCCAAAAGCTTGAATTTAACGATCTGATAACACCAAAGGCAAGGGACGGACTTCAGAGGACCAAGATTGAAGGATATACATGGTCAGAAATCCGAGAAAACTAAGAAACTGAAGCTCAAGTGGCTTGAAACGCATCCAGAATGTAAGATCACATGGTTTCTGACATCTGATCGGTTCGAAACTTTATACATGAGATAAGGGCCATAAATTAACCTTACATTTTAAATTTCAGCTCTTGGATCACTATAAAAGTGCTCCAACTGACCGATCAACTTATAAACCGTCGATTCTGAGCCCACCTGATATCTGGAATTGCCTCGAATTTGGTATCAACGCCTTAAATGAGGAGACAAATAAGATGATTGGATCAAATTTCACAAAAACATCATAGTGGACCCCACTTTAGATTGAGTGTGCATAGTACACATGTGCACTAGCCGTGCACATGATTTCCCAAAGTCGGTCAGCGCCGCTGACCGACGTTTCCTTCTCCAATTCAAAAAAAAAAAAAAAAAAGTTACGTGCCGCGTAATGTACGGCCGCTGGCCGTTTTGCGGAAGTTAGTGGGCCCCACACGTGCCCTGTAAGCTCAATCCGAACCGTCCACCATGTAGACGACATTGAATACTTCAAAACCATGTTATCACTTTTCACCCATGCGTGCACACATGTGAGATACAGTGGCCACAAAAGGGCTGCCCTGCAACGTTCAAAACTGATCCTTTTGTGATTTCTTCTCTGGGCCACGTCAATGGATGTTCAAAACCACCCATTCTTGACTGAAATTTCGTTCTGAATCCAATGGACGGGGTGGATTTTCCATAAAATGCTTCTGTGGGGCCCACCGATCACAACAGCGAAATGGTGCGAAAGGTTTCGCACATCCGCGAAAATTAACTTTTCCAGGCAGTTTTGGCCCACCATCTTTGATCATATGGCAGATCTGAACCGTCTATCATGTAGAGAACCCAAGAAAGTACTAAGGGACAGTGTTTCTTTAGAATTTAAGTGAGGAAAGTGACATATTTCGAGGCACCGATCTTGGCTGCGAAAAAACTTTCAATGGGCATGCATAGCTTTCCAAATCCGATTCAAATCCGATTTTCACCACTCCAGCAGCTATATAAGGAGGTTTTGGACGTGGGGAGGGGAGATTCAGGTCTTGGGAGGAAGATTCAGAGCTGGGAAGGAAGGCTCAGGTCGGACGTCTGCAAGAGAGAGAGTTGAGTTTGTTTATTTCTTTTATTTTTATTTTATTTTGTTTTGAGATATCTAGCCTATTCATGTTGGGCTAAACCTCCTATCTAGGGCTAGGAGGTGAAGCTTGTAGTGGATGGGAGAGTTTAATTTATAAATTTTTTATTTTATGAATTGAATTAATGTTGATGCTAGTTTAATTAATGGCATGTTTTAGTCTTTAATGGTCTGTTGTGACTAAAATTATAATGGGTCTGCAATGGCTTTGATCATGTCCTTCTACTTTTATGTTTATGACGTCAGGACGTCCTGTTGTTCACCATAGTCTCCTGGGCATGGTTGGATGACGGTACCCTTCTTAACTTTCACACATGTGATTGGGTGGTAATTAGTTTAATTCTGTTGTTTGCCATAGTCTTTTGGGCATGGTTTGGTGATGGAATCCATTCTAATTCATATACCTTTCATCTCTTGAAAACTAGATCAATGACAGTTCAGTTAATTTTCATGAAACATGCATAAGATCTCCCTGATCTCTACAAGTGGATCCTCTGAATCCCTAGTTCCCTTCTCCTGATTTCTCTCAAGTTTAGATAATTATTTCACCAGTATTCCTTCAAATTCAATCAGATTAGATTTCATCTTAGCCTAGTTCTAGTTTTAGATAACGTACAAGTTTCAGTCCCTTGGGATTCGACCTCGGTCTTACCGAGTTATTACTACATCACAACCCTGCACTTGGGGAGTGAACAGAAACAAGGGACAAAAACGCAGGAGGAACGGGACTACATGGCTAAGGTCCCATACGCGTCAGCCATTGGGATTCTCATGTATGCTATGGTGAGCACGAGGCCAGACATTGCTCAAGCAGTGGGAGTTGTTAGTAGGTTCATGAATAACCTCGAGAAGGAACATTAAGAAGCTGTGAAGTGGATTCTTAGATACCTGGTAGGTACTAAAGATATAGAGTTGTGCTATGGTGGATCGAAAATCAAGTTAAAAGGCTATGTGGATTCAGATTTGGCATAAGATATCGACAGCAGAAGAAGCACTACAAGTTATGTGTTTACTCTGGATAGTGTTGCAGTCAATTGGGTCTCTCAGTTACAAAAGATAGTATTTATCAGTACGACAGAAGCAGAATATGTTGCAGCTATAGAAGCATGCAAGGAGATTGTATGGATGCAAGGATTTATGGAAGAGTTGGGTAAGAAGCAAGTAGATTGCAAGTTGTACAGTGACACTCAGAGTGCAATACACTTGGCTAAGAATTTAGCCTTTCATTCAAGGACCAAGTATATTGCCATCAGATATCACTTCATACGTTCGTTATTGGAAGATGGATCGATTGCTCTGAAGAAGATTCATACAAGTGAGAATCCTGCGGATATGCTGACTAAGGAGGTCACACGGGAGAAGCTGAAGCTCTATTCAGCTTTAATTGGTCTTTAAGCTTGAAGACGGGGAAGTGGTGTACTCCAGATGAAGAAGACAAAGGTTCATGGCGATGTGTCTCCAAGTGGGAGATTGTTGAGAATGGAGCCACATCTGGGACCTTCTTCGACTGGTCGTGGGCTGTTCACGATCGGTCGTAAGGGCCCGCTCGACCAATCGTAGGGGCCCGCTCGACCGGTCGTGGACCAGTTCGACTCAAAGTCTAGAGAGCATCGTTTTTTGGTCCTGAGGTGCTCGACTGGTCGTGATCCATTCACGACCAGTCGTAGGACCCGCTCGACCGGTCGTGCAGTCTGCTCGACCGATCGTAGGTTACGCAGATTCATTTCCAAATCTGATGCGGACTGCGAATTTTGGTATTGCCTTTCGTAAGGGTGCGGAAGAGAAGTTGCCTAAACTATATATAGGTGTTCCTAGGGTTATTTTATAAGGATTGGAATATTGGAAAATAATTCTAAGGTGTGGGCAAAGGTTTTCTATGTTCTTCTAAGGGAGAGGTTAGTATTTTGCCTTATAATCTTCGTTCTTCTTCGTAGTGGAAGTTTGCATCCGTAATTTTTTACCCTAGTTTGGGGCTTTTCCACGTATATCTTGTCTTGTGGTTTGTTTCGATCTGTTTCGATCTATTTCTAGTTTATATTTCTTTCTGTTTTCGTTTATGGGTGAGGACTGAGATTTGATCTCGGCTCACTGTGTTATTGGCGTGCTGCGCAACAGCTATATGAATATTTTTCTGCCATTCCACTCTATCTGCATCGCTAAGTAAAATTTATACTGCTCTCTTTTTACAGTAACTTTAATAGCAAGTAAAATATATACTATGTTTCCTGATTTGCTAAGCTGTAATTGTGACTATTAAATCTATTAACAAATTATTTAATATCCTTTAATAGTGTTGGAGTGAGGGGTGTATTTTGTTTATGGCATACAACAAGACGGACGGTCCTAAATGATGAGCAACCTTGCACTCTCACCTTAGTGAGATAGCTCGGCCATAGACGCATTCTACCAGCTATATGATATAATCTCTTTGTGCCCACTGTCCCGGAACATTTAGTTTGTACAAGTGGGGCCCTCGGTTCGGTGATCAAGACCTGTCGAAGGTGGGGGGAGACAAATCAATGGTCTAGATAACTGAACCATGGCTGCCACTTGAACTAATTGAAGACTCAATGATACTGTGTCCTGTGCTTAGGCCCACATAAATTCAGGTTGGGAAGGTTGGTAAGTTCTACACGTGTCAATGCATAATCAGACCTAAGTGTGCATATGAAATTCCATTTCTAAATTTCATTAAAATAACATATACAGATACAAAATAACAAACTGTGCATGTATCAGAAGTGTTACAATCGTTTGTGTTAGCATATATGGCCTATATATTATTGAGGTACAAAAGGACAGTTAGCACGTATGTGCTATATAAGCTATGCACAATGAAGAACAACGTAGTTCAAGCTACTTCAACCATAATAAATGGCTAAGAAAATGAAAATGGATGTCCTTACTATAAGATTATTGAGAAGTAAACCTAATTTTCTAGTTATACAAGTTTATAAAACTATTTTGAAAAAGAATTATTGTAAGGGCATTTTTTAAAAGATACAATGAAAAAAAAAAAAAAAAAATTGTTCAAGAAAGACAAAGCTATAGGAGTTTCAAAACTTACAATAGAATGTTCATGGAGTTAATCCTGTTTGAAAAAATAATAATAATAAAATTCACTTTGATAAGATAATCATGTATGCGTTACATATGTATCTAAGGCACTCTGTCTTCCATGTGCATTTGCACGTGTGTTGACTAATATATTAGAGGCTAAGACCCCGTTTGTTAAATCTGAAGTTTAAAGCTTGAATCTGAAATCTGAAATCAAAAAACTTTTTTGATAATTATAGTTGAAGTCTGAAAATTAAGTACTGAAATTGAAACAACTTGTTTGTTAACAAATATAAGAAATGTTTGAAATATGTTAATTTGGCACATTTTCCTCATCTCCTGTTTGTAAATATTTTACATTACAAAGAAATTATTTTTTATTAAATGAAAAGTCTCTTATTTTGTTGAACTATGGACTTGGCTATTGGAATTGAATACGCACATGTGGGGCCATGTTGATTTATTCAAACCAGTGATTTGATAGCTTACATCATTGTTGTGCCATACTTAACAAAAAAAAAAAAAAACTCCTTTGATCACTGCTAACTTTTCCATTTTTGGTATGTTTATAAGAAAGGCACCAAAAATCTTCAATGGAGAAAAGGCAAAAGATTTGATGGCTGGACTCTTCCAGTACGAGAGATTTAGGCATAATACATCTAGGTAGAGGCCATTGGGTCAACGACTTAGATAAACCATGAGTGGGTCCCACATATACAAACTTGATGCATGATATGTTCTAATTATAAATAAGAAACTTGCCTCTTAATAATAAAATTTAATTAATTAATTAATAATATAATGTTTAATTATTATTATTATTATTATTATTATTACCCGTACGACCGTAGGTGTTGTTACTGCTGGGGTATGGCACATCAAACACACGTGGAGAGGTGGGAGAGAGACAAAGGTAAAGGTGTAGGTTATATACAGGTTTGTGTCATATAAAGAAAAAGAGAAGCACTGAATGGCTTCAACAATGGAAAGTTGTCTTCACTATCTTTTCATGCTTTGGCCTGTCGAGTTTCCGGCTTGTTTTGTTTTTTTAATGGTGAGCGAGATTTGGGTCTACCTTATTTTTGGGGGGGCTCATGCCTTAAGATGAGCTGGCAAAATGGATGGACGATGTGGATAAAACGCATACATCATAGTTGGGCCCACAAGCCTTTCCAGCACCATAAAGTACCAGGTCGGTGGTATGCGCTACGGTAGACAATTCGAGAGTCCGCAATTGACTGGAACGGATTCAGCCGAGTTCCATGAGGTCATGACCGTGGGAGCCCACCTAGATGTATGTGTTTTATAACCACGCCATGCATCCGTTTTGCCAGTCTAGGGCATGGTCCAAAAATGAAACAGATCCAAATCTCAGGTGGGCTACATTATAGGAAACAATATTGATTGACCAATAAAAACCTTTTGTGTGTTAAAAAAGTTTTGGATCAAACTAATATTTAGCTTTTCCCCTCATTTAGGCCTGCGTGACCTTACCAACAGGTTGGATGGCAAATAAATGTTACGGTGGACCATAGGAATTTTTTAATGGTGGGCATTCAATGATCATTGTTTCCTTTAACGTGGTTCATGTGAGATTTGGATCTGCTTCATTTTTTGTCCCACGAATTAAAATGGGCTGGAATAACGGATGGACGGCATAGATATACAACATATAGATCGAGGTGGGCCTCAAGGTCACAACTTGACAGAAGTTGGCTAGGTCTCAGCCTGACTGAATCCGCTTGAAAAAATAAATGGATCTTTTCATATGGCCACCTGCCCTTTGGGCTATGGACAGAAAACCTCCTGCATATATTGAGTAATGGCGAGCTTGATCTCAGGGCTTCCAATGGGCCGTTCTTGGGCTTGGATTTGTCCAAAAGCCCTCCACGTGTACTGTGTAGATATGACTGTACCACATACCCTCTTCCAGCTCTATCGTATCATGTCACCTTCTTCTACGCGTCTACTTACCTACGGCTACAACAGCTACCTCAAGGAACCCGTGCTACAAAAAATTGTGAGGCCCATGTGTGACATCCACTCCGTCCATCATTTGTGCCTGCTCTTGTTAGACGTAAGCCCGAAAGAAAGGCCAATTGAAAATTTCCAAGTGGGCCATATCACTGGGAAATATGGGGATGTAGACACATGCCATTGAAACATTCCTAGGGCCACCAAAGTTTCAGATCAGACTGCTATTGGTTTTTCACTTCGTTCTAGTGAGAATCAGCTTATGAAGGGTTTGAATTGCATATAAGCATCAAGGTGTGACCCCAGGAAGGTATCAGTTGATGACCGTCCATAATCCCACAGCTTGATTCTGAGCTCACCTCTTAACATAAACTGATGCAAATGATGGATATTGTGGATGCCACATACATCACGGTGGGCCCCACAATTGCGTGCCCCCGTGCAAGGGATTCTTAAAGAAATTCTCGTCCTTCAATCTTAAGCCAGGTTTTGGTGTGGAGTGTACCAATCCGGTTACTCTACGTTCGGTGTAGAATGAGCTTATCCTACACCACTTTTTGGGCCCACCTTCATGTATGCATGACATCCAACCTGTCCATTTAGTCGCCCTATCATGGAATTGGAATGCTTGCTGGTGCTTGGGCACAGGAAGTTCCTGTAGTCAGAAGCTGTGTGAGGCCCACAGAGACTCCCGTCACAAATCCACTGCGTCCATCAGTTTCACAAGACAATAATAGTATAGGAGTCTAAAAATCAGGCAGATCCAAAACTCATGAGGGTAAAATTACACGGAACAACGAGGATTGACTACCCATCATTGGAAACTGTGAGACCGTAGAAGCTTTGTATCAGGATGATATTTGTGCATATAGTTTATCCAAGTGGTAATAACCCTATGAACGGTTTGGATTGCATATAAACATCATGGTCGGTTCCAGGAAGATTTCAACAGTGGACATATCCGTTCCCACTGTTTCGTGTGGTATGGCCCACATGAATAGATTTCAATTGATGGGACGGTTGAGATGACTCAAACACTCCAATCGTTTTACCATGGTCCCCTACGGATTGATAGGCATGTAGACCAATCATACAGTGGAAAGAGCTTGGAGATGAGTTTGGATATATATCCAATGCACAAGATCATTCCTTAGCCCTTGTTTGGTTGTCACTTAAAAGTTCCATTTCTTTTTACTTAAACTGTAACTCAGTATTAGAGATTATGGATAAGGATTAAAAGAAATATTGATGGCTCATAATTTAGGGTGCGTTTGGTTGCCCCAAATTTCATGATCTCAGTATAATTTAGTGCAAAATGTAACAATATTGGATGCAAGCAAACGCATCTCATTTCAGTTCACAGAAACTATGTATCAAAGATCATAGTTTAGGAAATATCATGAATCTCATGATATTTTTGCACCAAATTATACTGACTAATTATTAGATATTATCAAATTTCATGATATTTGCTATTTGGTACAACCAAATACACCCTAAATTTTAATCTCTAATACATAATAGCTCTGTTAACTTAAATGAATTCATTGTTAAGCAGCAACCAAACAGGACCTTAAACACTCATCCGAGTTCTCTCTTTTTATTGGGTTTTGTGTTCTACTCTCTAATGAGATTTTAGGAAGTGCCACACATCATCAGATGTCGATATCAATCTGTAAATGGAGTTTTTAACTCTTTCAGCATTCCATTGAAAGGAGATCCTGGCAGCCTATGCAGTGGAGTTGAATAAGCTGGCCATGGCCATATTGGAATTCATGGCTAGAGCTCTGGGGATGAAAGCAGAGGAGATGAGAGAGCCGTTTGAAGAAGGGTTCCAGTCAATGAGGATAAATTACTACCCACCGTGCCCTCAAGGCCTCAACCAGGTCATTGATTGACCTTTCACCCCACTCAGATACCGCGGGCCTTACCATTCTCCTTCAAATCAATGAAATCGAAGGACTTGAGATCAAGAAAGATGGGGTGGGGATTTCTGTTAAGCCACCCCCTAATGTCTTTATAATCAACATTGGAGACATTTTAGAGGTATGTGGGTGTACTCCTTCCTTGAGAATGTTGAAATTCAGAGGAAATGTATGCTTGCAGTACGCATTGGTTTTCAATTATCATTGTTTGATAATCCAGGCCATTGGCCTGTAGAGCCCCAATTGTATGACTGGAAAATCTCCTTGAAAGGAGAATACTGACCTTTTGATTTGTAACCCGACAAATAGACAGTTATGAAGTGATACAAGAACGGGATGTGCCCTGGTCATTTTGCTTCTGTCATCAAATTCATATTTATTCACCTGTTATTTTTTCTATGATTTGGCAGATAGTAAGCAATGGCGTGTATCATATCATCGAACACAGGGCAACAAAAAACTCAATGCATGAGAGGATGTCGATAGCTGCATTCCACAATCCCGAACTAACGGAAAAGATGGGCCCTGCTCCTAGTCTGATCAGCCCACAAACCTCACTGCAGTTCAGGCGTTGGTGGTGTGGAAAAGTATGTCAAGGAACTCTTTACTAAGAAACTTGAAGGCAAGGGAAGGCAAGGCAATGTCAACTACTTGAGGATAGACTATGGAGAATTCGATGCTAGTACTGGCTGCAGATAATACTGGTGCATTTGACTTGTCAGCATGCACAATATTGCTAGATTCAATACAGACAATGCACATTCAAGTTCACTTGGATGAACTCGCATACACTTGGATGCACTTTGCACGTTAAGTTTAAGGAACAAAGCCTTCGATTGGATCTGTGCTTTATATATATATATATATATATATATATATATATATATATATATATATATATATATATATATATATTCGGAAGGCTCACCTGCGACGAACTACCTACAAACTTTTTTGGGAACTCATCGTACGTGATGATTCTCAAAAATCTGAACGGTCCACATGAAGCAGAGCCTCGGGTTTGGTACCAATTTTTACTTTGAATGGCGATAAAAAATCCAAACAGTTTCTTCCCTTGATTTACATTTCTCTTTACTATGGCCCACTAGAATCTTAGACCAGGGTGAAAATTCACCCCCTAATGTTTCATGGGATTCTGCATCTTATGGACCGTTCGGATTCGACACCCATGACACATGTGGAAAAGTGTGCACGTGGGTAGGTGCGTAGGAGAGCATACCTATATATATATATATATATATATATATATATATATATATATATATATATAAAGTAATACGCAAGTGGGCAAAAAACATGAGGATTGAATGTCCACGGTTAAAATATTAATGGGGCCACATAAATTTCAAATCAGCATAATATTTGTGTTTTCAGTTCATCCTAGTAGGAACAACATTATGAACAGTATATGAACAGTATAGCTGGCATGTAAACATCACCGTCGACCCAGGGAGGTTTCAATGGTAGGAATTTCCCTACCCACCTTTTCCTTTAGTGTGGCTCACTTGAGTCTTTGATCCAGATCATTTTTGTCCCTAAAATGAGCTCAAAACAAGCATCACGGTCGGCACACCTAAGTTTATAAGGCAGGAACTCCGTGCGAAAGCCTTCCGCAGGATATCCGCATCTGTAATTTAAACATCACTTTGCAAAAGGAGTGTCCAGCTTAAGTGGGCTCCACCTTAGTATTAATGTGAAATCCACTTCCACAATCAGGTGAGTCATCCCACGCTTGACCAAATGGCTTAACAATCAGCCTCAAGTCTTTCAGTTGGACCACACGATTGGTAAGTATACTGGAACAAGCATTTAATGGTTTGAATGGATTTTACATCCTCACTACAGTTGGGCGTAATGAGCCTATGAAAATCAAGGGTGAACGTCTCTCTCACAAATGTTTTCTTTGGCGTACTCCACTTGAATCACAGATCAACCTGATTTCTTGACTTCTGCGTAGTGTGGGATCACACATCTAAGTGGTCCGCTACCATAGTAATTACCCGTAGCAGTTTCCAATTGTAACGTGAGATGATCTATGGTTTCTGCCACCTGTCGTAGCAGTTTCCAATAAAATCAAAGACTGACAATTGGAAAAGATTAAAACGGAAAGAGTAACTAACCCAGAACATTTTCCACCAGAAGTTGACTCACTCGATTTTATTTTATTTTAAATCAAAAAAGACCATTCTAAGCCAGGGGAGAACTCTATGATATCTCAAGCCATCTTAGAAACTCGGTATGGATTTAAAAAGCTATGGAAGCAATTCGGTAAAGAAAGCTACTAGGGAGATTACATTCTTTGGTGCTTTGTGCATGACAAGCTGAAAGTGGTTAAAATAGCAGGGAAGCATTAAAGAAAGCAACCATGATTATCTTTTGATATTTGTGTAAACGAGAGAAATCTGAGAACATGAAACAGATTAAATTTAAAGAGGTTGGCAAGTTCAAGGACAAGGACTTTGAGACAGCAGTGAAGATCAAGTTCATTTAGGAATTAAAACATGAGAACAGTAACATTAAAGGCTAAACATCACAAAAGAATATTGTATTTGAAGCAGATGCATCTGGAAAAGCTACCGGAATCTCGGTTTGAATAAGCTATGATGGAGATTGACAGGGGTTTTGCTTTTTATTTTTAAAGAGTGTACATAGTAAGGATTAACTTAATCCATTAATCTTTACAATCCACAAATTTCTAACTAGATGACATTCAAACTGATAAGGAATGTGTGGACACAATTTGAAAAATCAGAGATCCAGACCATTGATCATCACCCAGATTGGTTTATGAATGTAAGTTTCGCAGGATACCCTTGAACTTGATCTGATAAGAAAAGCATCGCAGGATGAAACACCAAAAACTCAAAGGACTCATTCTAAAGTCAGAAAGGATAGAAGTGTTCTAATTCCATGGTCAAAATCTTTTTACCGTACCAACGACTAACAATCCAGATTTCTTATCATTAAAATTCTATTGAATGTAATGGTTTTTCTAGACACCAGATGGCGCCATTTGACAAAAAATGAGTGGCAAAAACAAAATTACATTGGACTCACCACAAATAGGAAGAAGAAGAAGAAGAAGAAGAAGAAGATTGTGTCGAGAAATCCATAGATATTTATTGTTTCCAAGATTTCCTTCTCATTTGAAAAATACTCGAACAATAGAGAGCCAAAAGAAGAAATTAGCTTACAAGATACAGTTGCAGGTACCTTTTGATACCTAGTGTTTATGCGACAAAAGGGGGAATGTTTATCAGTGTTTATCAGTGTTGTACCATTTTTTTTGGTTGTTGTTAAATACCAAGTTTGCAAGAGCTAACCGACAGGGAATCTTAATGTGAGGGTTGATTTTGACAAAAAACTTTTTTGTGACAAAAATGTTGGTTTGATGAGGCATCATATTTCACAAAACAGGGGCACCCAGTAAATTTGGACCCAATCTTGTTTGATTTATGCTGAAGATCCTGGAGGCCAGGAATGTAGAGATGAATAGGAAAAAATCCAATCCACATTGGTTATCTTCTAAGCAAAATCTAGTAATCAACATTTCACTGAATATTAAGAGAAGACATTGGGTAGGTCATTGATATTAAACGAATTGGCATAACAAAATCCAGGCTAGTTTATAAGCTTTGAAGGGGTTCAATTGTCATCTAGCAAAATGGGATTGCTCAATCAAAACTTGGGAGATGGAGAAAAATATAATCCAGGATGGACCAATATTGAGGAGATTATTAGAAACCTTTTCTTTTTTTCCATTTTTTGGCATGCTTCTCTAGCAACTTAGTGTTAGGCATTAAACCAGAAAATTCTTCAGATTATGATAAAAATTGAATGCAGATTATAATATAATAACAAGGTTCATGAGTGAAGAAGCTCATGTGGGGTGGAACTAAATAACAATTAATGAATGTGTCAAAAATGATCTCATGTATTTTATCAAAAAATAAAATCTACTTTCCAAAAGGGGAGCCACATATACTCCCAAAATTATATAAAACAAAAATGCAGATTCCCAGTCACAAAGAAATTAAAAACAATGAGTTAAAAAGGATGAACTACATCAGGGTATAGGTGTTTTTACCTCGATAATGTGTCAACACATTAATGCTTGACAAATACAAGGTAGAATATTTTTGTAGAATGAATGAAAAACTGGCAAAGGTCTACTAAACCACAGCTCATATATGAGAAAACTCATTTCTTACAAACAGATGCATCCAAGGTTCCTTTTTATGTCTACATTTAGACTATTCTGTCATATTTGATTTACTGATTTTCTGAAACTCATGATTTTACTTGGACATCAAAACGCCACCAAGCGTCTACATTGCGGCAGTAACGCATTTCAATACGGTGAAGAGAAACGAATGGCAGGATATGTTAGCTTTGGTAAATAAGTATACAGGAATTCCGGCTTCCAAGTATACAAATAGATACAGATACAAAAGAATCAGACAGACGAACAAAGAAGTTGCAAAACTCCAATTGAAACCCAAAGAATTTCAGAATAGCTGAATCCATATTGGGATTGTCTATTTGATACAGATATTTTATATGCTAGCGGACCAATGGCTTCATTCCCTATTCCAAACAGGATACCTTCCTCAATTCATGCATTTCCGGTAATCCTAAGACCAGAAAATTCTTTCAAGTATAATGCTGAAAGAGCGCTTAATCCTGTTGCAAGCATCATTCTCATCTCTGAACCTAGCCAATGACAAAAGGGTAAGAGAGCAATATAATCTGGATAAATCCAAACAGAAGATGACATTATTCTGAATTAGTTCAAATCAGTACTGTTTAGTTCACAAAGGATCCTTAATTGCACAACATGTTCCCACCAGGAATGATGAATTTCCGCCATGGCCAAAATATAGAAATGTCAATGGATAAGGATAAAGCATATAATTCCCAAAGCAACAAATTAAACAACAAACTGATCATTTGAATATAGTGCGACTAACGAATCAATGATAAAGTTGTGGCAAAAGTTTCACGCTGGCTGCCAACCTGACGCAACCTTTCTCCTTTATACAGGCCTAGGACCGGCAATGTGAGCACAAAACTCCTGCAGCTGCTATGTAATAGTCAATTACATAGGCTGAGTAAAATCAACAAGCCAACGACAAATTTTACATCACCAATCCAGGCAGTACAAGAAACATAGATCTGTTTTGCAGAAACCCTATCATGAGTCCGGACCACTTGAACTCCACAAAAGAAAGATGAAGCCAAACAGAACCATGGAGGTTTAATGTAGGCAACACTTCTTACATGGAAGAAATCAATAATTTACAATATCCCATGAATACACAAGGGCCAATCAGCTACTAGCTGCTCGGATTGCAATAACAGTAACAAGCAGATTTTTTGTTGTATTTTTGCTAGTAATCCCTAGAAATCAGGGCTTAAAAAATAAAAATTGGGTCTAACCAGGTTTGCATTTTGGTTTCATGGCAGGCACAGTAATAAGGAACCAATGAAGCTAGTTGTAACAGAGAAGGCT
This sequence comes from Magnolia kwangsiensis, assembly GCA_037074715.1. NCBI lineage: Eukaryota > Viridiplantae > Streptophyta > Magnoliopsida > Magnoliales > Magnoliaceae > Magnolia > Magnolia kwangsiensis. The sequence goes on from CM073574.1 coordinate 22,810,751, forward strand.
TCAAAAAGAATGTTTGGTAATAGCCTTGTAGAGCTATCAACAACTTCACAGATTTATTCCAGCTCGCATTTCAGCTTTATTTAAAAGAGGAGAGCAGGACAGCCATTCTGGCTCTATCATTCTGAGAAGAAGTTTTCGTCATCTTCTTGCATACAACAAACAAATGAGTTAGTTTTCAAATGAATTGGACAACACATTTTTTAAAGACTAATATGTTCTCCAAACGCACTCTTCTTGTGCTTCCATATTTGATGAAGGTGTTCGTTGCACATATGCAACTAAATCAGCAATATTTAATCCTCACCAGCATGTGTTAGCATTGGCAGTTCTAGTGTGGTAACATATCAACTTAATTTCCTTTCCGGGAAAGTTCAGAAAAGGCAGATTTAACAGAAAATTTCAGGCCAATAAATTAATGAACCTTGGTAGCTCATTTTAATTTGTTTTCAAATGAACCGACAAGAACTTAGCAATTTGCGTATAGTTCCCAAACTTTGCAGATCATGCGATTTGCTTCATCCTTCATAAGCAGTTCTAATCTCACAACCATACCATGCAGAAGAACGTGGCAGCTGCACTCTCGCATGCTAGTGTTGAGTTGACAATATTAATTGCATTGTCAACAAGAAAGTCCAGGCTAGACCAGAGTAAAATGTCTTCTCCATTAGTAACAATAAACAGGCACTTTTCTAAGCCCACATGCAGTCCTACAAGGGGTCGTATACACCTTGTCAAGTATGAAATCCGAACCCTGCATCAGTTGTATCCACCATGTAGATCAACAGAGACGTTGGACAATTCAACCGGTCAACTCATCAGGTGGGCTACAGAGTCCACACCAACATAGACATGTGGTCCACCTGTTGACTAGACCAAGCTGATTTGTTGCCAGGTCATCAGCACAGTGGATCCACCTTGATGCAGGATGTCCCAATGCATGGTAGGTGGCACATGTTGAGATGTATGTGAGCTTAGCCAAACTCCAAAAGGATAAATGATTGAGACTTTAGTTCCAATGGAAGATTCCCATGTGTGAAATTCCAAAGATTTCTTATGTTGACATTTCGGCAATTGCTAGCAATTTCATTGACTTCTAGAGATCACAGCAACCCAAACTTTCCAGCTTCTAGGGGATTGCATGTTCCTTCTTTTTTTTCCGAAACGGTCACGAGAATTGTATGTTCCTTTTAAGTATCCCCATCAATAGATAGGCAGTCAGTCAGTACATTTAAAATTAGAGATCTACAGATTTGACGTAGTATACAGGCTCACACTTTCACCAAATGGAAACATGGGCATCCTAGTCTAATAAACTAATTGATGTGTGGTATGAGTATGACCACATGCCATGGCATGAAGGTTCCTGAATTTGTGATTTAGCACGCATCGTCAATATACAGGCCATTGTAAACTCACCTGCGAGTTAACAGCCTTACTTTCAGGTTGCCCCCACCTTTCTACTCCATCGATGTGCCAGCTCTTTCTTCTTTTTCTTTTGGGGAAAGATGATGTGTGGAATCAATTCTTTGATCTATTCCAGTGTGAGTGGGTGATGCCGGGTTCCATTGGAGAATTCCTCCTATCATGACATGGGGTAAGGCTAGGTCAGAAAGAGAAGATTTCATGGAGGCTGTCGATCCTTGCCAGTTTATGGTCAATATGTATGGAGCAGAACGATAAATGTTTCAGGAACTAGCATAGGCTTCCTAATGAGGTTTCAGGGGAGCTAGATCAGATGTCATAGCTCAGGCCTTGCTTTTAAAGCCCTTTTTGCACAGTAGTGAAGTGCTTTTTTTATTCTTTTGGAGTTCTTTGTAGTTTGCTTTCGGGATTTCTCATCCTCTTTTTTAATAAATTTATCATGATCTTAAAAATAAATTAAAAAATGATGAATCTATTAAAAAAGAATTAAATAGCAACAGTGGCCAACTGCTTACAAGTGACCGTCTCATCGATCGAATAGCTAGGTGCCACAAGAAGAAAAAAGAAAAAGAAAAATCTCCTGAGGGAAAAGCCCACCCACAAGAGACAAGAAACCCACAGAAAACCCTAACCCACTCCAATTACTCAGAATATCAACCAAAAAATACCCATGGAAGAACTCCTACTACAACAAAGGCAAGCTAGCAATCACAGCCACAATTCTTCCCTTTTGCAGATCAATCAGCAACACTTGACCTTCGAAGACTCTACAATTCCTTCCCTCCCATAGACCCCAAATAACACCAAAAGGCACCATTCTCCAAAGGATCTCCTTCATACCCTTGAAGGCCCTAATCCCAATCCAACACCAGGTCCCCAATAAAATTGGTGACCACCCAAGAGAACTGAATATGAAGAAGGAAAAGATCCCACAACTCTTTCGCCACCTTTCAGTGGACGAAAAGGTGATCCACGAATTTGTCCTCATTTTCCATAAAGCAAGTTTGAAGTTCCATGTTTCGCTTCTTCAAGTTGTCCACCATCAAATTTTCTTGGCCAACACCACCCAAGCATAAGTATTTACCCTTTTTTTTTCACATATAAGCAGAAGGCGGAGATGATCCCTCCCAAACCATAAACCCAGTGAAGAAAGACCCAGCTAACAATAAGCCACTTCTGACCACTTTCATGATTTCCCATCTTCTGACAAACTATCAATAGGCACCAAGCTCAACTTTCCCAACAGATTTGCAAACAACACCAATTCTTCATCTAAAAGATTTCTCCTCAATTTGATGTCCCAGGCCATGCTAACCGTCGACGTGTCATAAACATAGATGACTTTTTCTTTATTCACTACGGAAAGCATGAATTAGGGTTGAAATGAAACTGCAAGGGGAATTTCCTCCAAGCATGGATCCTTCCAAAAACGGATTTTGTCACCATTCCCCCACCAGAAAGGGAATACCATTCCCTATATGAAATATCCAAACTATCCACCCCATTAGTTCAAATCTCCTGGACAATGGTAAAATCATCCCATCTGAAGGAAAACTCAATCCTCATGAAAAGCAGTCAATCAATCATGGTTCTAAATGTCAACAAATGCATGTTGGTTTTTTAACCAAGTGATATGGTGCATATTTTGTGTATGTTGCCAATACAAGCTCTAAACCAATCAAAATCTGCACTGACATGGATGATACATAGTGTGTATTGTATGAGACAGGCAATACATATCAATCTTGAAGCTGGTCTAATACATTCTCTGATTCTGATTTTTAAACCCACGACATTGATAGACCACAAAAACGAGGAATCTAATACTACAAATCAAAGAAAAAAAAAAAAAAAAACATATATCCATCTAAATGGTGAACATGAAGCATGACTAGGAAAAAGAAAAAAGAAAGCAAGAAGAAAAGGGGCAGATAAGACAGAGCCTAATAACTAAATTTGCCTGGAGCGGAGCGAGTGTCTCCCATGCCTCTACATTGTTTAGAATGCATGGGGCAAATAAAGACTAGATCCGGACCCTTCTTTCAGCAGGTCCAATGGGCGAATGGCCCATAAACAAAACCAAAAAAACACACACTGATCAGACGATCCTAACCTATTAATCGGTGGGTACAAAAGACAAAGTCTCAACGGATTGCATTGAATGATGACGTAGTTTATTGGGTAGGATTATCCAATCAAGGCAACATTAGGCCAGTGGTGGAGCCCACGGGATGAGGAGTCTGGACCTCACCTACGTATATGTACCACAAAGGCTACGGACGCACCTCCATAATCTAACGAGAACGAGTAAGAGATTAAAACACATTTTATAATGGCAAGGCAAAAAATATAATTAACAGGCTACAAAAAAAAAAAAAAAATCTATCGAAAACAGAAAACGTAGAGAGGGGGAGAAGCCCTAGCAAAGAGATGAAGGAGATGACAATTTCAAGGGTTTCTCTTTTCATCTCACTGACCTTTTCGGTGGCATTCGGCGTCTTTGAGAGAGCTGCACTTCCAGGTGAAACGCAGCAGAGGTGGTGAAGGATTCGCCATTGGCAGCCGCAGCAGCTTGGGTTCGAGTCGCAGGAGACATGGAAGAGAGAGAGCAAGCCCAAACCCTAGCTTCTTTCTTCCCCTTTCGTCTTTCTTTGAGAGAGAGAGAGAGAGAGAGAGAGAGAGATTGTTATAGCTCTTTTTTCTTCTTTAGATTCTCTCTCAGTCTCTGTAGTCTATGGATAGTAGATTAGTAGGGAGTGAGGAGTATTTAGCAGGGTTTATTACGGGAATTCTGAGGTTTAAGGAGGGGTAAGATTGTAAGAAAGGGACGGTTGCAGACTGCCTTTCTTTTATGCGGAAAGGGCGAAAGCACGAATCCAGAGACGTGAATTTAGGAAAAAGTAAAAGAAAAAATAGGTGAAGGGTTTTTTCCGCATCCGAGGAAGAAAAAAAATTTCGATTTGAAATGGACCCGCGCGTTCTGGAATAAGAACCTCTGCGACACCTATCCTGGGACGAGCGTGCTACACCCGACATATGTGGCCCCACCTCGATGTACCTATGAAATCCACTCTATCCATCATTTGAGAAACCTCTATTTAGAATCTAATCCAAAATTTCATCTCCAAAATAATCTCATTTGGGCCACACTAGAGGTAACAGTGGGAATGGGAATCGCCACCAACGAAACCCTTCCGGTGTCACCAGCGTGTTGTTTATATGCCATCCAACCCTTTCATCAGTTATTTCACAGTATTATGTATATATGTCTCAAAATTTATCTTCATTCAAAGCTAAAGTCAGCCTTAAAGTGTGATTTCAAATGTTTTAGTTGTGATTTTAAAATTTTCCGGTACTGTTGCCCTGATTTGCTTCGGATCAATATTATTTTTATCATGTACGGTTGAAACGATGTGTAGAAACTAATGCACGGAGTGGATTTTAGAAAAATAAAAAATTACTTTAGATACCCTGAGCTCGGGTGTTGCTTGGGCTTCCTAAAACGGGTGTTGCAAGGGATTCCTGTCCCGAGACCGGATTGTGTACATACCTATACTGAGTGAACTCAGTGGGTTCCACCGTGATGCATGTATCTTATCCACGCCGTCCATCCGTTTTATAAGATCATTTTACGGTAAGATCCCAAAGTTGAAGGATATCCAAATCTAAGTGCGCCACACCACAGGAAACAGTGGCGATAATGACGTCCACCACCGTTGAAACTCAAGCATGCCACACCGGTGATAATAACGTCTCCAACTTCTTCATATGGTCACACAGACATAGATAAATAAATAAACAAATATCATCTTGATCCTAACTTCTGTGGCTCCATGAAGTTTTCTATGGTAGTATTCAATTACCACTCTTTCTTGTGGTGTATTCCACTTAAAATTTGGATATTCTTCAATTTTGGGCTCATACCTTAAAACGACCTGATAAAACGTTTGGACGGAGTAGATAAGAAACATAGATCACGGTGGACCCTACAGAGTTTACTCATCGGGCAATCCGCACACCCCTGTCCCGCCTCATGTTGTTTTGGGCGGAAGCTTCCCATGACTCACTTAGTTCCATGGTCCAGCACGCGCGGCCCCACGTCCACCCCTTTCGCTGCCTCTTCTTTTTAATACCGAGTACCGGTTTAGAATCCGCGGAATTATTGGACAACGTAGAGCCCTGGTCCCTCCATACCTAAGTGGGTCCCACCATGTGACGATCGGAACCATTCAAATTTAAGTCTCTCAATTTTATAAAATTCCTGAATTTTTGGTACCAACCAGATAGTTCTTCACAAATAGATCTTTCAAATAAACATATATACATATGGATCTGTCATTTTTCTTTTCAACTATACATTTAGGTTTGTGAAGGGGTCCGCTGGGGGAGGAGAGAAACTCATGACCCAGCAGATCGGGACATCTGATCCAGTTCGAGATCGTGGGATCGAATCAGTGAATGGGTGGGACCATGTTAATACTGTTGTGACCCGAACTTGATTCAGATTCCACTGGTTTATAGTCCTCCATTTTCAGCCAAGTCAGTAGATCATGGAACTTTTGCACTATGGCCCATATTTTCTAGATCTCATAAGACGAGCAGATTCAGTCAAGGTGGCTTAGCCTGCAAAGTTCAGGATCCTAGGACTACAATTTCTGATGATACCATATAGTATGACATTTTTAATATCTTGTTTTCTTTTGGTTTCTTTGATTATATACAGTAGTAATTGATGATACACTGGCATTTCAAAAGTGGTTTGAAATTGCATGCGTGGTATAACTTTATTCAAATTAAGCTACCCAGATTATGGGTCCCAGTTTACATGTATCACCAATCAAGAATTACAATGGGTTACATATTCAACGGTCGTATTTCAACAAAAGTGTCCACAAGGGAATCAGAGGCATCAGATTTTTCAACATTGGGACTGACGTGGCAACAGTGGTTTTCACAATTTAGTCAAGAAAATGCATGCCACGTGTAAAAGATTTGAGGATCGCGTATCAAGCGTGATATTCTGCCACAGTACCAATTAACTCTCCTTTTGAAATTTGCTTCGACTCTACGACTGCCAGTGCCATTACTCGTCCGCTCTGTCTCTCTCTTTAAAGGCCGCGTGCCTCCATCCTGCCTGTACGGGCACGGCAAGAAGCCTTCCCTCTTGAAAAGCCAGATTGATATGGCAATACTCCTGCAGTAGCAAAAAGAGTACACGCCCTCGCCTTTAAAAAATTTAAATTTAAAAAAAAATTAAAAACAAAAAGGAAAAAAATTACACAATACATTTAAACCGATCAAGTATTGAAGCTTTCTATCACAACATCATGGTCCCAAAATAAGGCCGGTTGGACAATTGAAACATAAACACTTGTCTGTTGAAATAGTACTTTTAATTCGTTTCATTCTTCAACTGTCCAATAAATGTCAATTAAAAAAGTAGTTTGATTGATGGTAATTGGTTATGATTGGCGGCAAAAGGGTGCACATGGTCAAAAGGGTTACTTGGTTGATGGTAAATAGTAGTAATTAAAATTAATATGAAATAAAATACAGTAAAATCATGTGAATTAAAATCTTCGTAAAAGGCTAAGAAATAGGTGAAAATGAAAAATAAAAATTTAAAAAAAAAAAACAGTTGGAAACCTACTTTTATTGCGCACCCAAGGCTCATAAATTTCTTAGTTTTGGCTAAAGTGTATATTTTAATAGGCTCATTACAATTACTATGTTAAATGTCACGTGTACTAATTTGGGGTATTGAAACCAATTTACTTGGTACATTTCAATTAAAAGCATCTAAACACAAATTTTAAATTCCTATACATTCTACTCACTGTCATCTAAGTACAATTGAGGATTTCAATTCACATCAATTTCATTTATAGTGTGATTTGTATTTTGGTGTATTTTAATTGTAAGCATCCAAACAAGCTCAAAGGATGCAACTTTTAGTTCAAGATACATTAAAATACAAGCCATGTATTATTTATTTTTTTTAACTTTTAAAAGGGAAAAAAGTATGACCCATGATTGAATAGTTTAATATAAATTACATATAGGGCTGCTAATGGGTCGGGCTTAAGCTAAGTAAAATTAAAATTTCGAATAGGCCTAGCTAATTGAAAGCCCTAATTACTTGAATCCAAGCATGCAGTTCATAAGTGCATGTGTACCATTCATCAATCTCCACTCTCCTTAAATATTAATGGCTTGTTTGGGAGCTAGGATTTGGAATGCATTGAAATCAAAATCACAATTATATTAGAATCAAGGTGATTTTGAATCCTAAGTTGCATTTGGTTGAAATACACTGGAATCTAAATCTTGTGTTTGGGAGCTCGTATTTGAAATGCGTTGGAATTCTTCAATATTTTCATATGACCTAAACTGGATTAACTAAATAAGCTTCACATCTCAAAGTAGTACATATATGTGATATTTGATAAAATAATTATACTAAGCTAATTGAAATATATACTTTGATTAAAAATAAAAATAAAAAGAGAAAATTTCAAGCCATAGGTGGGCTACAAATATAAGAATCACAAATAAGTGATTTACTGACATTTTCTAACCATCCATTTAGATGTCCAATGTTTGGATGGTTTGAATCATTCTATTGATGTGATTTTAATGTTACATCCGATAATTGAATAGTTTTGAGATATCATCAGCGTGCAATGGGTTAATAGTCTAGTAACACCTTTGTTACACATGACACTCTCCAACCTTTAAAAAGGATCCAAAAAAGGCATTTCATTCGAGTATTTTATTAAGTAAAATGAGTATTTGAAATACTTTTGATTCGATTTATAGTTAAATTTAAAGTCGCCAAATGCAGAAAGTAGCTACTTGGATTTGAAATACACCCATTTGCCTCCAAATCCAAGATATCAAACAACTCCTAAATGAAAAGATATGAAATGCCACCATTGAGAAAAACTCTATTACCCTGGCATAGCATGAAGAATGGCATGTAGGGCACTTACATGTTAATTGCATGAATGTGAATACAATGAGTTCAGCTTAAAAATGTTCAAACTAACAATTCCAATGTAGATGTATCTGTTGTGCATAGTCGTCACACGTTATTTGTGGAAGCAACCTTAGAACGAATTAAACACGCGAATAGAGAAACAAAATTTTGAGCAATTACACAGAACACAACTATCTACATGGAAAAACTCTTATGGGAAAAAATTACAGCACAAATCAACAACGAATCTACTATGAAAACGAGATTACAGGAGATAGATAACTTACAAATTCAAAAATCTTATCTCTCAAGACGAATTTCCCTTCTTAAAACCCTAGACATGCTTGGCTCTCTCCCATGTTCATGATTCACCCTAATTCATGATTACAAGCCACTTATATATCCCCCTCATAAAATTAGAAACAAAACCCTCAAGTCCACATAACTCATGCAATTTCTCGATAAAACCTTCAATAGTTTCGAGTGCAATCAATAGCCCATTAATAGGATCGAGCCCACCTTTGATAAGATTAAATATCTCCAAAAGTGTCCAACGAGCAATAGGGAAAAATCTAGAATCAGTCGATCGAATCGGCCATGGCGTTGATTGTAACGCCCCGACTTTTCAGGACCCGAGTACACAACCCATTTCCGAAAAACCCAAGTGTTAACTTATAGAGAACCAAATTCCTTTTTTTTTATCAGAGTTAACAGATAAGCGTAAAATAAACAAATTAACATAAGAAAAAATTTTAATTATATTTAGAATACACAAAATAGTGCCCATAATGACTTATACAAACCAATGTCTCTACATTAACAATTACAAAATTTACATACATGAGAAATGTAAAAGAAATATATAACGAAAGCCGTACCCTTGACAAGTACAACCACGCATCCCTGACCATCATAATGGCTTCTCATCAGCCTAAACCTGCATATCACTTAAGCCACCTGTACTACCTATACGGTTGTATATTTGATGGATGAGTGACCAACTCAGTGTAAATTTCCCTCAAGATTACACATCGCCGTATTAGGTAAGCATAGTTATAAAATAAAACATATAAAATAATACATGATGTAGGTCTTATTAGATGCATAGATTCATGAATGTAGTCACGCCCTGAGGATGCTCATCCGTGCGGAATGCGATCATCGACCTGAGAAAATCATTCATTCAGATAGAGGCTAGTCATCAGCAAAAGCATATTAAGTGCAGCATAATAACTGTCTAGCGATAGACACTGGTCTGTGCCATGTATACATGATTAGACAAACCATTATTAGTTCAATTACAATCAGATAGTTTTAAATAAGCTCAAGGTCACTACGGGGGCTCGTCACTAGCATAGGCTGATAGCTCGAGCATATGTCTCATACCACCATCCCCATCTTATGAAACTACCATCTTAGGATGTTTAAAGGAAGCCTGTCGACTAGTGGTCATTCATATTACAATATATAGGGCTTACCATCACATGGTTGCACAGTATAAAACATCGAACCCATGTAGAAAAAATGCTTAAACAAAACCACGTAGGGCGAATATCAAAATAGGCCACATAGGGCGAGTATCAAAAACATGTGATAAAAGACCATCCTTGAAAACCGTTGGACACAACAACCCTGGATGGTACGCCCATATCAATAGTCAATTTAAACTACCATTCAATAACCACTAAGCAATCCATAAAAAGAAATCCATAAGCATGGGTGTACATCCCAACTAGTCAGGTTACATCCCAAGTATGGGTGTACATTTATAGGTGGGGGTTTCCTACTGATGTATTAGTTTAAGTTCCATAAGCAATCCATAAAAAGAAATCCACAAGCATGAACAATTATACAAGATAATAATTAAGCATGTAATATAGTAATTCAATTTCCACTAGCTAACACATGTGATTATAGAAGAGAGAAATCAATTATAAATTTAAAATGCAAACTATAAATTAAGCTAATAGGAAGATGGAAAGCTTAAGGAGAAGAATCATCATCTTATGTTTTGAATCACCTACATCATCGTTAGGTGGTGCATGCGCCCTTAGGGTCGAACCCTACCATAAATCATGAAGCTTATTCAATTAGATCTAAGTTGTACACACTGCCTAGGGTTTGGATTATTTATCTTAGAGTTTTCAAGTAGAATTTAGGGTTTCCATCCTAGGGTTTAGCCCTAGACTTAGGTTCTTAGATTTAAATTGTTGTTAGTGTAAGATAATTTTTTAATGTTAATTTAATAATTAGAATTTAATTATTAACCTTAATGTTGCAATTAATATTAACTCACATAGTAATGATAATCATTATCATAATAATAATAATTACTATGATCTTTTATCAAGGATAATATTTAAGAGAACAAAACACCACTATTCAATAGTTATAATTTTGTTTACAATAGCTAGTTCTAGCTAAAATAACCTACAATGTCTAATCATATCTAATATTAGCAACCTCAATAACCAGAGAGGCAACAATTATTAACATATCAAAACGAGGCTATAAATGGTTAGTCAGGTCCACGTTTAAAATCATTATGATGCTGATAAATGCTATGGTCCACTATTAAAGATTGGTCCAGTGATACGTCTACCTACATGTACCATAATGTAATATAAAATCTTTAAATTTATGGGGTCTTAGGAGCAACATCTAGTCTGTTCAAAAGGTTGGTCCTAGCATGTAAAACACATGATACAAGAATCAAGCTCGTACATACCTTGGCCACACCATTCGAAACAATGGACAACCGTCCATTTAGTCAACATACATGTGGACGTTGAAAACCAGGTGGGCCACACATGTACATCAGATCCAAACCATTAAAACATTAAGAATCAAGAACATGCCAAGGACTTACATGCTCTTCTGCTCGCCCGAGAAATTCCTCTTGTTACAAACGCTTTAAACCCTTTTCTATCAGATCCTGACCGTTGAATTGAGAAGAGAAAAATGCAGAGCTCAAAGACTTGCAAAGATATCATCATCATCTCATTATTCCCAGCACGACCAGTGAGATTGTTGGACCAAGCCCGACCAACAGTTCATATTAATGAGTCAGCAACGAGTTGGCTTCCTAACTCGATTCCCAACCAAGTGAGCCTCCCACCTACACTCTGTCCTTTCTTTCTTCCTTCCTTTCTTCTCTCCCTGGCCTCTCACAGGATCCGGAATGGATCAGACTCATATGACAATAGCATTTCTGGCTTGGACCGGGGCGAACTCGATTCGACTTCAAACAGGGGAGATGATCGGGCGTCAATGGCGGATTCTTCCCCTATGCTTCTTTCTTCGTTCGGACTGCGTGGGCTGATTTAAGAACAGGAGGAATGAAGTTCCAGTGTCATTTGACCGGTGGGTTTGGATGGAGGGAGAAAACGCCCATTTTCGGGCCACCACAAGAAACGGGAGGGGATCCTGCTGCTGCTACCCAATTTCTCTCCCGCTGTCACGCCCCAAACTCGGAAACTGGGCTCACAAAATTTTCGATCGTCGAATCCGGCGCTGACAGCCTCCGTAGAACCCCATTCTCGGCTCCTAGCTCCCATTCGCCAGGTTCCGATCCTGGGATGCTACGAGGAGGATTTTCAATGTTAGTTTGATTCGTAATAAGCATAACCAAAGACATAACCCACAAACAACAACCAAGAACTCCATTACATTTTCACTATGATCAAAAACTTTACAAGTACAATGAGCATAAAGGGAAATATAATGGTAAAGAACAAAAACTCCAAAACGATCTGCAACGTACTCCTGCCCCAGCGCTGCTGCGAACCAACGTCACCTGCACGCAACGGTCGTGCATAAGCTTATAGAAAGCTTAGAGGGTGGTGAAAGTGTGTGCGCAAGGTAGTAATATGAACATGCAATGTCAGAGTAATGTGCAATATGCAGATGGAACCATAATATCATGAGCCGTACCAAGGCTATGCAATGCAAGACATGAATGGTATCGGCCACCCCAAGGCCATGCGATGTGTAATGCAACTCAAGCATACAGATCATCATCTATGTCCACATATCAATACAGTTCAAATATGGGATATCACCGGGGTCTAGTACACTCTAAACCAGATTACCGTCACATCGCACGTAATAAGGTAAGTGGAAGAGACCACACTATCTATCTGCCAATATCGGGTGCGACTTGTCGATAGCGGACCCATTCCTCGAGCTGGTCAGACTCAGCCAAGGATTTGCCCCCTACACTCGGGCGGGTAAGGCCGCACCCCCTTCCAACCGACCACGACACAGTGGAGAGCACAACCGTCTGGTAATCGTTATTCAACGCTCATCTACCCACTCGGTCTAGACGTTGGAGCAACCTCTTAGTACCATAAGGGTTTAGGAACTTTCACCCAGGGATATCAATAGCACCCCATGTAGAACATGATTTTTGGTATCCAATCCTGCCAACCACGATGCGTCTGTGGAGGCTATGGCCCTGATGTCGCTAGGGCGTACAATACTCATGTCACACAAATGCGAAATGCATGATTCACGCTATCCAGTCATGCAACAAATCCTGCGCATATCGTGCGCTCATGTAGGGCAACACTGCCTAACCAGGAGCCCATAAACAACCTGCCCGAAGGCATATGCTATGATCAGTCAATCATCATATCAAGCATACATATGATGCGTATAATCATGGGTCATGAAACTATACTAAACATGTAAATGAGTGATGAACCATTCTTACAACGCAAATGGGCCTAGACGGCCTTTACACAGCAAGTACGGCCCAGTAATGGGCCCTAAGGAGAGTCGTAATGTGGACATCCAACCAACATTACACTCGCAATGTGGACGCCAAACCAACATTACTCCCAAGGCACGATCGTCGCAAATATCGTTACATAATCCATGTTGGGCTCACACATTGCAATGGACCTTAGGTACATCCCATTGGACCTTAAATACATCAAATGGGCTCTATCATATGGGCCTTTTATTCATCAATGGGTCGCATCAATGGGCCACACCAATGGGTCTTAAGTGCATTGCAATGGGTCAAAACCCGGGGGCCTTGGATTGCATCAATTTGGGCCTAGCCTTATCAGTCTAATATGTAACAAATTGGCCACACCAATTGGGCCCCCACATGTAAATCAAATGGGCCTCAACCCATAGGCCTTATATGAGTCAAATGGGCCTAAATCCCTAGGCCTTAAACAAATCAAATGGGCCTAACCCATGAGCTTTCAATAAATTAAATGGGTCTAACCCATAGGCCTTCTATGAGTCAGATGGGCCTAAATCCCTAGGCCTTACATATATATCAAATGGGCCTACTTCCATGGGCTTTAAAAATGCATCAAATGGGTCCAATTTCATGGGCCTTGGAATACATCAAATGGGCCTAGTCCCATGGACTTGAAACATATCAAGTGGGCCTAAACCCATAGGCCTTAAATATCAAGTGAGCCTAAGCCCATAGCCTTTACATAAATCAAATGAGCCTAACCCATAGGCCTTTTGCAATTAAATGGGCCTAGCCCATAGGCCTTTTGTAATTCAAATGGGCCTAGCCCATAGGCCTGTTATAAATCAAATGGGCCTAACTCATGTATGAGTGGCCCACCCAACTAATAGCTCATGCCTTAAAATGATCCCACCAAGTGGATGGACGGTCTGAATGCATCACATGCATCATGGTGGGTCCCACTGCCGCTGGACAGCGGGGATGGCATATGCATCAAGGAGGGCTCCACCATCCGCTGGACGGTGGAGGCATTACGGTGACAAGGTGGGCGCCACCGTCCACTGGACGGTGGACTACAACACATACAACATTGTGGGTCCCAACATTGTGGGTCCCATGTGGGGCCCACTGAAATGTCTATTTGCCATCCAAACCATTCACAAGGTCAGGTGGACCTAAGTGGAAGGTAAACACAAATTTCATCTTGATCCAAAACTTCTGTGGGCCCCAGAAAGAGTTTCAATGGTAGATGTTCGTTCACACTGTTCCCTATGGTGTGGGCCACCTGATAAATGGATGGGGCTGGAATTCAGAGGGGGCCCACTACTGAGGGTGGCCCACCTCGTGGGCGGCTTAGATAATAAATAAGCATCACGGTGGGGCCCACATGTAGGGCCGTGGGCCCCTCACGTTCGCCCGCTTAACGCGGCCGTGCGCTGCTGCACGTCGCTGCACCATGTCAGAGAGAGGCAAAGCTTCTAGTTTTAGCAAAAACTTGGGAAAACTTGATTTTCAAGATTTTTCGCGCATGAGACCCACATTTCATAGATCCACTCCGCCCATTATGTTCAGTGGCTCAAAACAAACCTAATGAGTCCAAGGTTGGACATTTTTCAGCGTGTAGAACAATTATGGGAAACCTTAAATGGTGGAGATCGCTATTTACTGATTTGTGGCCTACCAGATGCTCAGATCAGGCCCATCCTTCTACTCAACGGCTAAAATAAGGCCGGTAAGAGGATGGACGGCTTGGATTGCTTAAATACTTCACGGTGGGGCCTAAGCAAGTGGACCACCCAAATGCCTCCTTTTCTTCTTTCCCTTTTCCTTTTTTTTTTTTTTTGAAACGTCCAGCGTCCCAGACGCTGGACGGTTTTGTTTCTTGTAAAAAAAGATTGTGGTGGGCCCTGATGAAGTGGGCCACCACTGATGGGTGTCGTGGGTACAACGTATAAGGTGGGCCCCACTTGAATAAAAATAAATACCTCAAGGTGGGGGGGGGTCCCTTCAAGTGGGTCACACAACCCTATTACATAAAATAAAATAAAATAAAATAAAATAAAAGAAATAAAGAGGGAGAGAGACATGGAGAGTGGGACACGCTTTGTGATGGAGGGCTCCGCCACTATGAGCCCTCCCTTAAATGAAATCATACATCAATGGGTCCCTCTATGCATGGAATCACCGAAATTGACAATCAACGGTGGAGATCCGTTTTCCACCGATATGATCGATCTAGATGACCTTTAAATACAATGAAACAAACATCATGATGGGGTCCATGGAGAATGGCCCCACCATGGATGATCATGATGATCAAAGTAGTCCATCGGCCACAACCTAGGGTCCCAAGTGAGATCCAAACCATTGATCGGTTGGCCTCACTTAGCCCATCACAAAAACAGAAAAAACTAGTATGATCAAGCACCCACCGTCCGATCTTCTTGCTCCTAGGGGTTCCTTGGCACCTTAGCTTCAACTTCAATGGATGAGATGAGGAATGGGGGGTTGAGATGGGAGATGGTGGGGTAAGAAAGTGGGCAACTTGAAGCTTAGAGATATTTGAAAAATTCCATACGTGGGATTTTCTTTTGCTTGGAGTGTTTTGCAAATGAGGAAGAAAGGAGTTGTAGAGAGAGATGGATGGATGGATGAATGATGGTTGTGTAAGAAAAGCTTGACTTTTGAGGCTTTTGTATAAGAGAGGTATGGGGGGTGAAGACTTTTGTGGCTTTTTGTGTAAGAGAGGTATGGGTTAGGAAGACTTTTGTGGTTGCTTGGGAAAAGGGATGAAAGTGATGTGTACTTGACATGTGATGGATTGATGGATTGATTGATTGATGGGTTGATGTGATTGATGTGACATATTGTAGAGATTCTCTTGGGTTTCGCAACGCGCGGCGTTTCCTCGCACCGAACGTTGGCCCACATCTCTTAACCAGGGTATCGCCTCGATGCGCGAGTCGCGGCATCGGAACCGCAACGACGGCGCGGTTGCTATGGTATTGGTCTCGGGTTGAGTCGACTCGGGTTGTTGGTATATGAATCAGGGTCGCGCGTCGATATCGGTTAAAGGTCGAAGGTTGCTAGAATTCAACCGGTAAGACTGCGGAAGTCTATGGAAAGGTACGGACCAAGATATGGGTCTTACACCCGCTTTAATGTTGTCCTAGTCTTTTTAAGCCGTTGGATCAACAACAGATGGTTCAAATGGGGTCTGGTAGGAACCTCCTCCAAATACAGAGGCAAAAATCGAAACCGTTTACAGTTTCACTTTACTGTGGGTAGAAAAGAAAGAACCCAGGGCAGTTTGGAGTAGACGGCTAGGATGCCATCAGATGGACGTCCGAGATGAGAAGGATTCCCCTCACTCGGATCGTCAAGCTAGCGTGTGGAAGACGGAGTTTCTGTTTTTGGCCAAACAGCCACACGCACGTGGGATGTTGTGCATGTGTAAGGATGTTAGGATGTGTACGGACAACTTAGATCTGTTTGGGCCCACCTCTGGGATCAGATGAACGGTCTAGATTTTCCAGTTGAAGCAATATGGTGGCCCCCATGTTGATTATTGAGGGTTAAATATTACAGATTAGACCTCAGTTATTACTTACTTTTACGAACATGGTAATATTTAACGGGCCGATTTAGTTGTGTTTGGGATGCAAGGTATATTTACAAGCTTGGACTGAAAAATGCTGCTTAAAGCATAGATTTAACATTCTGATGACACCAAAGGTAAGGGACGGACCCCAGGAGACCAAGATTGACAGAATTACATGCCAGAGGTCTAAGAAAATTGAGAATCTGAAGCTCAAGTGGCTCGAAAGACGCTTAAAATGTAAGATCACAGGGTTCTCACCATCCGATCAGCTCGAAACTTCATACATGGCCTAAGCACCATAAATGAACCGTACACGTCGAATTTTAGCCCTCGGATCCTTGTGAAAGTGGGCCAACGGATAGATCAGCCCATGAATCTCTGTTTTGAGGCCCACCTGATCTCTGGATTTGCCTCTATTTTGGACTCGATGCCTAAAATTGGAGGACACAACGGATGATCGGAGCAAATTCTCATTTTCATCACAGAGGACCCCACTTAGAGTGGAGTGTGTACACAACACTAGTGCATTGGCAACACACCAAACTAGTGGAGTCATCAGCGAGTGTTGACCCGACTCCTGGTCAAATTCAAAATCCCGCACGCCTAAGGATGAACAGGGAGTTACGGCTAAAATTCGGTGGGCCACCATCATCATCCTATTCGATGATCCAAACCGTTCATTACATCCAGGGGGTCAAACCGACCGTACCCTGATCTTCAGCTCGATTTTCTCGAATATTGCACGTACAGGTAGTCTCAAACGCAGGACTGATGGCAGCGTAGAAATTCTATGGGACACACATAAAACGATCCAAAACTATCCGTATATGCCCGATTTTTCGACATGAATCCATTGGACGGAATGGATTTCCTGGTTGACATTAAACAGGGGCACACTGATCATCGCAGTGTCACTTCTTACGCAGGGACTACGTCTATGAAAGTCGAACGATCCAAGCGATTGTGGGCCACTGTCTGTGATCGGATTAGCAATCCGGACCGTCCAGATGGCAGCCAAGCAGATCACGACCCTGTCTATGGAATCTGAATGGACAACATGGGTGATTCCTTCCCCGAAAAACAAGTTAAACGTAACGAGTTTGCGTTTCTTTGTTGCGCAGAACAGAGGTAGGCAGTCTGTTTGTAAATTCCATTGTATAAGGAGAGTCAGTTTTTCGACTCCAGTTGATCTACAAACAGCCAACCGCCCTTCTAGGCTCTATAAAAGGCAAGAGAAAGAGAGAGGAATCCAAGCTGGGACGTCCATGATTATGTGAGAGAGAGAGAGAGAGAGAGAGAAATAGAGAGAAAATTTAGATTTTTTTCTTTATTTTTTTATTATCTTTTTATTATGAGTTTTGAGAGATCTAGCCTCGCCATGTTAGGCTGAACCTCTTAGCTAGGGCTAAGAGGTGAAGCTTGTAGCGTGATGGGGAGACGTTTATTATGCCTTTTGTTTATACTGAACTGATGTTGATTTTTATTTAATTAAGAGAATATTTTTAGTTTTTAATGGTCAGTTGTGACTAAAATTACAATGGGTCTGCGATAGCTTTGAGCATGTTCATTTTTCTTCTATGTTTATGTCGTCAGGAAGCCCTGTTATTCACCATCGTCTCTTAGGCATGGTTAGATGACGGTACCCTTCCTAACCTTCATGCATTGTTGATTGGTTGGTAATTAGTTTAATTTTGTTATTTGTTTTGTCTCTTGGGCATGGTTTGGTGATGGAATCTATTCTAATTCATATACCTTTCATCTCTTGAAAACTATATCAACGGCAGTTCAGTTAAATTCCATGATTCTTAAAGCTTGCGTAAGATCTCCCTGATCTTTACAAGTGGATCCTCTGAATCTCTAATTTCCTTCCCTCTAAATTTTTTAAGTTTTAGATTAATATTTCACAATTATTCCTCAAATTACAGTTGATTTAGTTTTCATCTTAGTCTGGTTCTACTTCTACTTAGTTTCAGATAACGTACAGGTATCAGTCCCTTGGGATTCGACCTTGGTCTTATCGAGTTTATTACTACATCACAACCCTACACTTAAGGTGTGAACAAGTTTTTGACGCTGTTGCCGAGGACTGACGGCTACGATTTTCTGAAATTAACTAATTTTAGGAATAGTTTAAGATTAGAATTTTTCTAACTATAGGTTTAGGTTTTTCTGATTTCTAGAAACTAACATGTTTTCCTATTTTGTAGGATCCTGACATAAACTTCTAATTTGGTAATCCCTTTCTAATTCTTTTATTTTTTTTTTTCTATTTTTAGAATTAGGGTTTGAATTTTAGAAAATTTCTAATTATAGTATTCCTCTACTTTTAGGAATTAGTTTATTCTTAGAAACTTTCTTCTTTTGTTTTAAGAAACTAGGTCAGTTATTTCCCTTTTTATAAACTCTTTCTAATTTTTGAAACTAACTTATCTTTCCTTTATATTATTTTTAGAAACTTTTTAATTATAGGCTTTCTTTTAATTTTAGAAATTTTTTATTTTCTAATTTTAGAAATTCTTTCCTTTTTAGAAACTAATCTTCTATTTCAATTGTAGGAACTTTCTAACTTTAAACTTTGTATTTTAGAAACTAATTTCTTTTGTTTTTCTTTTTCAGGCTCTTAACATAAGAATTTCTCATTTGGTACCTTCTTTCTAACTTCTCCTCCTCTTACTTTCCACACTGCTGTAGGATATTTTCTTCTATTTTTCTTAGGATTAAATTCAACTGAATTTAGGAATAGAATGTGAGGAAGGCGATCCCATCCCAATTATGCACTACACGGAATTAGACGATGATGCGTATTGGGATGATGATCATAAATGTTCAGCACAAATTCTCCTGGAATCAATCTCAAGTATGGTCCAGGTCAGTGATCAAAAAGTGCACGAAGTGATCAATCAGGAGGATCTACTCCACTCATCTGACATGCCTGATTTAAATGAGGAGAATGAACCCCTTACAACCGACTCTTCCAACTCTTAGGAGACATTTTTAAATCACTCCCCTGAATTGAATGATGATATGATTCGGGAGAAGGAGGAGTTAAGGCCACCATCTGAGCTGTACACATTTGACAATTCAATGCCTCAATTGAGTAATATACTCGGTAAGACCGAGGTCGAATCCCAAGGGACTGATACTTGTATGTTATCTAAAACTAAGTAGAAGTAGAACCAGACGAAGATAAAAACTAAATCAACTGTAAATTGAGGAATAATTACGAAATATTAATCTAAAACTTAAAAAATTCAGAGGGAAGGAAACTAGGGATTCAGAGGATCCACTTGTAAAGATCAGAGAGATCTTACGCCAACTTCAAGATCATGAAATTTAACTGAACTGCCGTTGATATAGTTTTCAAGAGATGAAAGGTATATAAATTAGAATGGATTTCATCACCAAACTATGCCCAGGAGACAAAGCAAATAACAAAATTAAACTAATTACTAACCAATCAACAATGCATGAAGGTTAGAAAGGGTACCGTCATCCAACCATGCCCAGGAGACGATGGTGAACAACAGGGCTTCTTGACGTCAGAAATATAAAAGGAAAAAGAACACGCTCAAAACTATCGCAGACCCATTGTAATTTTAGTCACAATAGACCATTAAAAACTAAAAACATTCCCTTAATTAAATAAAAATCAACATCAGTTCGGTATAAACAAAAGGCATAATCAACGTCTCCACATCACGCTACAAGCTTCACCTCTTAGCCCCAGCTAAGAGGTTTAGCCTAACATGGGGAGGCTAGATCTCTCAAAACTCATAATAAAAAGACAATAAAAAAAATAAAGAAAAAAATCTAAATTTTCTCTCTCTCTCTCTCTCTCTCTCTCTCTCTCTCTCTCTCTCTCTCACGGACTCATGGACGTCCCAGCTTGGATTCCTTTCTCTTTCTCTTGCCTTTTATAGAGCGTGGAAGGGCGGTCGGCTGTTTGTAGATCAGCTGGAGTCGAAAAATTGACTCTCCTTATGCAATGGAATTCGCAAACAGACTGCCCACCTATGTTCTACGCAATAAAGAAACGCAAACTTGTTGCGTTTAATTTATTTTTCAGGGAAGGAATCACCCATGCCGTCCATTTAGATTCCATAGACAGGGTCGTGATCTGCTTGGCTGCCATCTGGACGGTCCGGATTGCTAATCCGATCACGGATAGTGGTCCACAATCTCTTGGATCGTCTGGCTTTCATGGACGCAATCCCTACGCAAGAAGTGACACTACGATGATCGGTGTGCCCCTGTTCAATGCCGACAAGGAAATCCATTCCGTCCAATGGATTCATGTCGAAAAACTGGGCATATACGAACAGTTTTAGATCATTTTATGTGTGTCCCACAGAATTTCTACGCTGCCATCAATCCTACGTTTGAGACTACCTGTACGTACAATATTCGAGGAAATCGAGCTGAAGATCAGGGTACAGTCGGTTTGACCCCCTGGATGCAATGAACGGTTTAGATCATCGAATAAGATGATGATGGTGGCCCAACGAATTTTATCTGCAACTCCCCATTCGTCCTTACACGTGCAGGATTTTTAATTCGACCAGGAATCGGGTCAGCACTCGCTGATGACTCCACTAGTCCGGTGTGTCGCTAATGTACTAGTGTTGTGTACACACTCCACTCTAAGTGGGGTCCTCTGTGATGAAAATGGGAATCTGCTCCGATCATCCATTGTGTCCTCCAATTCTAGGTGTCGAGTCCAAAATAGAGGCAAATTCAGAGATCAGGTGGGCCCCAAATCAGAGATTCATGGGCTGATCTGTCCGTTGGCCCACTTTCACATGGATCCGAGGGCTGAAATTCGACGTGTACGGTTCATTTATGGTGCTCAAGCCATGTATGAATTTTTGAGCCGATCGGATGGTGAGAACCCTTTGATCTTACATTTTGGACGATTTTCAGGCCACTTGAGCTTCAATTTCTCGATTTTCTCGGATCTTTGGTGTGTAAATTCGTCGATCTTGGTCTGATAAGGTCCATCCCTTGCCTTGGTGAATTCTGAGTGTTAAATTCATCCCTTTAGTATCCTTTTCAATTCAGGCTCCTAAATATACCTTGCATCATAAACATGATTAAAGCAGGGAATTAAACAGTATCATGCTCGTAAATCCATGTAATAACTGGGGTCTAATATGTAATATTTGACCCTCAACATCGATTGAGCATAAGAAGAGAAACACAACCGTGTTTCTCCTCTCAAACAGCTACAGGCAGGATTTCTCCCGTTTTTGGAAATGTCGGGTCAAATGCAGTTTGACCCGACACCGCTTCTAGTGCACGGCGGGTGTACTTAAGTTTGTGTACGTGTGCGGGTTAACAGGTGGGGTCCATGCACTGCTTATGAAATCTGCACTGTCTATTTTGTTTGGGGGTTCCCAAGAAGGACCCCGGATTAAGGATCAAGCCGATGAGACGCCTAGGTGGGGCCCACAATCTAATTTGGGCTCTATGTGTGGATTCTCGGTGATCTGGCGGTTGGATCGTCCCAAATTTAGATATCAACAGTTAAAAGGGTCCAAGGGACTATCTAAGCAAGAATCAAGGGTTAGGTTAGGGGTCATATGACTCCATACGCATTTATAGGATTAAATATCATTATTACTATATTTATAATAGCCTGATTATTTATTGTTATTATTATTTGAAATATTTCTTCTACTTTCCTCTAACTCATATGTTTGGGCCACGAATGATTTAATTATAACCCCTGATAGTTAACCATAAGCTTTATGAGTGGTTTCGAATAGTTGATCCACCTCCATCAAATGCTTGGTATTAATTATGGATTAATTGGTTGGTGGATTTATGAGTTTGGTCCGACCCTATGGGTTATTAGGACTAATTGAAATCGTTAGGTGGTGTATCACTTGATGGAGTTTCGAAGAATAGATTTCTCGATTCAAGTCTCGCGATTCATATTGGACAGTTGGATTAGGTTATACACCTTAGCTTAAGATAAAATTTGACTTGATTTATCCTTATGATAAGACGAATATTGCAAGTCTCAACTACAAGTTGAAATCATGGGTTGGAGTCGCAACCTTACCCTAACCGATCAAGGGTGTCACGCCCCAAACTTAGAAATCGGATTCACAGGAATCCCGATCGCCGAATCCGGTGCTGACAACCTCCGTAGTATCCCATTCTCGGCTCCCGGCGCACATATGCCAGATTCCGATCCTGGAATCCTACAAGGAGGATTTTTCAATGTGCATTTATCTCGTAATGAGCATAACCATAAGATTATCCAAATTATAAAGGCAACATCATCATCATATATCCACTAATATAATCATTTGAATACAATAAAAAAGGGAAATACATCTCTATATATATATATATAATTAAAGCTCCAGAAGTCTACTACATGCTCCAAGCCCAACACTGCTGCAACCTAACGCCACCTGCACGCATCTATCGTGCATAAGCTTATAGAAAGCTTAGTGGGTGGTGAAAGTATGTGCATGAGGTAAGTACCAAGTAAGCAATATCAGAGTAATCAGAGTAAGCGAAAATACCGGTAAACCCATAATCATACGATATCAGAGTAATATGAAAACATGCTGATAGACCCATAAATACCATCAGTCTCATCCAGGCTCTGCGACGTAAAAATATAATAAAAACAATATCATATACTGATGAAGCAATGTAAATCGAATATGTAATACAAAGACAACAAGCTAACTATCAGATACTGATGATGCAATGTAATATACAAATCCTGATGAGTCCACAAATACCGCCAGTCATATCTAGGCCATATAAATGCAAAAACATAGTAATCCAAAATGTCATATGCATGCGGATGTAATGAAATATGCGATGTGAATGAAATGACCAAGCTGAAGTGTGAAGTCGGGATTGTAATACGTAATATCGCAGGCTACGGGATTCATCACGAGGGACTTCTATCTAAACCAGTCTCATACCTAATTTTGGATAGTCAGACTCAACATAATAAACTCCTGATCTTAGGTTAGTCGTGCGCCCAATCGAAATCCTTGCCATGCGAAGGTACAACTAATAAATAGTTATGCACAACCAGTCTGAGTGGATAGTGAATGAATGAATGAATGAGTATGCAATTCCTGCTCAATAAGTCCACATATCAGTACGGTTACTCTCTAGGAAATTACCGGGCTCTATTACACTCCAAATGAAACTGTCGTTCTCCCTAGCCGCACAGTTCAAGTGATCGTAAGAAACCTCACTATCCGCCTGGCCAATAATCTGTCAATACCTATCCGGCACGTCGATAGCGGACCTATTCCGCGAGCTGGTCAAACTCAGCCTAGCTGTGCCCCCTACGCATGGGCGGGTAAGGCCATACCCCCTTCCCCCGACCATGACACAGTGAAGATCGCAACCGTCTGGAAATCGGCACTCAACGCTCATCTACCCACTCGGTCTAGACGTTGGAGCATCCTCTAGTACCAAGAGGGTGTTTAGGGATTTTCACCCAGGACCATCTATAACAGCCCGATGCTCGAATAGATTTTTGGTGTCCCATCTGGCCATCCACGATACGCCTGTGGAGGTTACGACCCTGATGTCACTAGGGCGTACAGTAATCACAACACAATGAAAGATGCATGAGTCATACAATCCAATCATGCATCAATCCTGCGCATGCTGTGCTCTTATATGGGAGAACCTCCGCCTATCAGGGAGTCTCATATCATCCTATCCAATGACATATATAATGATCAATCACATCTCATAACAAACATACAGATGATGCGTATGGGCATGTACCATGATGCTGTGCAGTCACATACTCATAATCGGTATCAATAACCGGCATCGACAATCGACCTCGACAATGTGGACATTTAATCAACATTATCCCCCAAAAGAAAAATGGCCCATATAGAGCCTAACATACAGCGGACTCGTGACCTCACACAGGGGCCAAATATACAACACCATGGGTCTCACTCAAGAGCTCTATACACATCACGATGGGCCTCACTCATGAGCCACATATACATCAAGTGGGTCACATCTTACGGGTCTAATATACATCACAATGAGCTGCTCCCACGGGCCTAATATACATCAAGTCGGGCCTCATCATACGGGCCGAAAATATATATCACAATGGGTCACGTCCCATGGGCCTCGAATACATCACGATGGGCCTCGTTCATAGCCTCATATACAACAGGTGGACTGCATCAATGGGCCGCACTAATGGGCCTCAAGTATCTCAAAACGGACCTCATCACATAAGCCTTACATGCGTCACGTTAGTCCTCACACAAGATCATATGTAACATCATAATGGTCCCCATATACGGGTTGCATGTACATTACAATGGATCATATCCCATGAGCCCTGAATACGTCGTAATGGGCCACATCCCATGGGCCTCGAATACATCACATTCGGCTACGTCCCATAGGTCTTAAATATATCACAATGGGCTACAACCCATGGGCTTTAAATACACAATAGGTGGGCCTTACACATGAGCCTAATATACATCACAGGTGGGCCCTGCACATGGGCCTCATACACAACAAGTTGGGCCTACCAATAGGCCCCAGGGAGAGTGACAATGCGGACATTTAACCAACATTAATCTTATAATGTGGACGTCAAACCAACATTGCTCTTAAGGTAAGGTCGTCATAAACATCATTACACAAACCATGGTAGAGTCTCACATTGTAATGGACTTGTATACATCCAATTGGGCCTCAACCAATAGGCCGAAGCAATTGGCCTAGTCAAACAGGCCGAGTCAATGGGCCGAGTCAAATAGGACGAGTCAATGGGCCGAGTCAACAGGCCGAGTCAAACAAGACGAGTCAATGGGCCGAGTCAACAGGTCGAGTCAAACAAGACGAGGTAATTAGACCGACTCAAATGGGCCGAATCAATTGGTCGACCCTTATGTAATGGCCGAGTCAAATGGGCCGAGTCAATTGGCCGAGACAAATAGGCCGAATCAATTGGCCGAGTCAATTGGCCGACCCTTATGTAATGGCCGAGTCAAATGGGCCGAGTCAATTGGCCGAGATAAATAGGTTAAAGTACTTGGCCGAGTCAAATGGGCTAAATCACTTGGCAGAGTCTCACTTAGCCGAGTTAAATGAGCTAAATCACTTGGCAGAGTCTCACTTGACCGAGTCAAATAGGTTGAATCACTTGGCTGAGTCTCACTTGGCTGAGTCAAATAGGTTGAATCACTTGGCCGAATCTCACTTGGCCGAGTGAAATAGGCTAAATCACTTGGCCGAGTCTCACTTGGCCGAGTCAAATAGGTTGAATCACTTAGCCGAGTCTCACTTGGTAGAGTCAAATAGGTTGAATCACTTGGCCGAGTCAAATAGGTTGAATCACTTGGCCGAGTCTCATTTGGCCAAGTCTCACTTGGCCGAGTCAAATAGGTTAAATCACTTGGCCGAGTCTCACTTGGCTGAGTCAAATGGGCTAAATCAGTTGGCCGAGTCTCACTTACCGAGTCAAATAGGTTGAATCACTTGGCCGAGTCTCACTTGGTAGAGTCAAATAGGCTAAATCACTTGGCCGAGTCAAATAGATTGAATCACTTGGCCGAGTCTCACTTGGCCTAGTCAAATAGGTTGAATCACTTGGGCCAGTCTCACTTGGCCGAGTCAAATAGGTTGAATCACTTGGCCGAGTCTCATTTGGCCGAGTCTCACTTGGCCGAGTCAAATAGGTTAAATCACTTGGCCGAGTCAAATAGGTTGAATTACTTGGCTGAGTCTCACTTAGCCGAGTCAAATGGGCTAAATCACTTGGCCAAGTCTCACTTGGTCAAGTCAAATAGGTTGAATCACTTGGCCGAGTCAAATAGGTTGAAGTACTTGGCCGAGTCAAATGAGCTAAATCACTTGGCCGAATCTCACTCGGCCGAGTCAAATAGGTTGAATCACTTGGGCGAGTCGCACTTGACCGAGTCAAATAGGTTGAATCACCAGGGCGAGTCTCATTTGGTTGAGTCTCACTTGGCCGAGTCTCACTTGACCGAGTCAAATAGGCTAAATCACTTGGCCGAGTCAAATAGGTTGAATCACTTGGCCGAGTCTCATTTGTATTTTGAGATCCGACCCATACATAAGTTAGCATAGAGATAGATGAAGGAAAAACCAAATATCAGCTTGGGTGGGAACTACTGTTGTTCCTAAGAAGTTTTAAACGGTGGGTGCCACTGTACCCCATTACTATTACAAATGGTGGGGTCCACTTGAACTTTAGATCACACCCATTTACGCCATGTCCAAAAATGATTTCCCAGATGGTTGGACAATTTGGATACAACACATGCACCATAGTGGGTCCCATCAAGGTGGGGTCTACACGATGACTGCAAGCTAGGGATCTTGTTGATGTTTGCGTTTCTTACAAACAGGCCCGTCTAAGCAGGTGGACGGTCCTGTTGCTGATGCCATGGTGCAACCCACCCATTATCAGATCTGGGTCGTGCAGATGGACGGTAAGGCTGTCCCACTTGCGGACAGCGTGGATAAACTCATATATCAGGTGGGTCACAAATAGAGAAGGAGAGAGAGAGAGAGAGAGAGAGAGAGAGAGGAGCACCCACCTTGGATCTCTTCGTCCTTCATCCATCAACGCGTTCTCTAGCTCCAAAGATGGTGATCTAACGGTTGAGATGAGGCTTTGATGTTGGAGATGAGAGGTATGAAGGTGGGCCACACATGGCTTTTCTCATGGAGCTTGGACGTGGGTTGCTTGGAGAATGAGGGAGAGAGGGATGAGAGAGAGTGGTTGTAAGAGAGAGAGGGATGGGTGAATGATGGGGTGATGGGTGAAGTGAGTGATGGGTGTACTTTGTGTAAGAGAGTGTTGACTTTAGGGGTTGCTTGGGGAAGAGTGTGAGGTGATGTGTACTTGACATGTTGAGATTGATGGATTGATGGATTGATGTGACATGTCATAGAGATTTTCTTGGGTTTTGCAACGCGCGGCGTTTTCCTTGCACCGAACGCTGGCCTGCATCTCCTGGCCAGAGTATCGGATCGGCGCGCGAGTCACGGCATTAGAACCACGGTGACGGCGCGGTCGTTAGGGTACAACTCTCGGGTTGAGTCGACTCGGGTCGATAGCGTGTGATGCAGGGTTGCGTACAAATGCCGATTAAGGGTCAAAGGTTGTCGAAATTCGACCGGAAAGACCGCGGAAGCCTATGGAATAGTACGAACTAGGACACGGGTCTTACAGATCTCCCCTCCTAATAAAAATTTTATCCTCGAAATTTAAACCACAACATAATTAATACAAGGCTTACCAAGGGAGGAAACTACACCACTATATATGATCAGAACACAACATACCAACATAATCAAACATTTAAGAGATGGGGATAACACCCACAAATCTCAAGCTCTAACTCCCAAGACGCCTCGTTCATGAACAATCTAGGAAGACGGCACAGGGGATAAGCCACACGAATCGTCGAAGACTCCTCCTGATGTCTGAGGATCCTGCTGCTGCTGCTGAGGACGAGGATTCTCGCTCCTACGATGCCCTATCCCACCGCACCCAAAGCAAGTACCAGAGAACGGTCTGGGCGGTAGGGGCTACCGAGGGTGGGGGCACTCCCAGAAGCGGTGCCTCGCCTCATCACATCTGAAGCATACACTTGAGGACTGACATTTAGGTGGTGCAAATTATCGGAAGGAAGGACGGTTCTTATGCCTCTGTGGCCATCGACATCGCTGCAATTGAGAGCTACCAGAGGGGGCCTTTCTCATCCGGTCTCCTCTCTGAAGAATGGCGGTCATTGCTTGCAACATCTGCGGTAGTAGGTCTGTACTTACGAACATGGTCGGTGCTGAGCTAGACTCGACTTGGGGTGCAGAAGTCTCAGGTGGGGGAATAGGAATCTCAGGGGAGGAAACAGAAGTCGCTCGGGTCACTCTCTTAGGTGTCATGTCCTACAGGAAGGAACAAGGGCCTATCAGGAATTTTTCTAAGTTATTCAAACTCAGGGGGTCTAACCATTCTAAGTTCTCAACAATCAGACAGTGTAGTGTAGCTATCAGCAGATATGTGATGTTATCTTCAGGTATTCCCAAGTTATGCTCTGATACTAACTTCTGTCACCCCCCAAACTCAGAAATCGATTTCACAGGAATTCCGATCGCCGAATCCGGTGCTGACAGCGTCCGTAGTACCCCATTCTCAGCTCTGAGCGTACATATGCCAGATTTCGATCCTGGGATCCTAAAAGGAGGATTTTCCAATATACATTTATCTCGTAATGAGCATAACCACAAGATTACCCAAATCATAAAGGCAACATCATCATCATATATCCACTAATATAATCGTTTGAATACAATGCAAAAAGGGAAATACATCTCTCTCTCTATATATATATAATCAAAGCTCCAGATGTCTGCTACATGCTCCAAGCCCAACGCTGCTGCAACCTAACGCCACCTGCACGCATCTATCGTGCATAAGCTTATAGAAAGCTTAGTGGGTGCACGAGGTAAGTGTCAAGTAAGCAATATCAGAGTAATCAGAGTAAGCAAAAATACCGGTAAACTCATAATCATACAATATCAGAGTAATATGAAAACATGTTAATAGGCCCATAAATGCCATCAGTCTCATCCAGGCCCTGCGACGTAAAAATATAATAAAAATAATATCATATACTGATGAAGCAATGTAGATCGAATATGCAATACAAAGACAACAAGCTAACTATCAGACGCCGATGATGCAATGTAATATACAAATCCCGATGAGTCCACAAATACCGCCAGTCGTATCTAGGCCATATAAATGCAGAAACATAGTAACCAAAAATGTCATATGCGTGTGGATGTAATGCAATATGCAATGTGAATGAAATGACCAAGCTGAAGTGTGAAGTAGAGATAGTAGTACATAATATCACAGGCTACAGGGTTCATCACGAGGGACTTCTATCCAAACCAGTCTCATACCTAATTTTGGATAGTCAGACTCAACGTAATAAACTCCTGATCTCAGGTTAGTCACGCGCCCAACCGAAATCCTTGCCATGCGAAGGTACACATAATAAATAGTTGCGCACAACCAGCCCAAGTGGATAATGAATGAATGAATGAATGAGTATGCAATTCCTGTAAAATAAGTCCACATATCAGTACGGTCATTCTCTAGGAAATCACCAGGGTCTATTACACTCCAAATGGAACTGTCGCTCTCCCTAGCCGCACAGTCCAAGTGAGCATAAGAAACCTCACTATTCGCCTGACCAATAGTCTGCCAATACCTATCCGGCACATCGATAGCAGACCCATTCCGTGAGCTGGTCAAACTAAGCCTAGCTGTGCCCCCTGCGCACGGGCGGGTAAGGCTACACTCCCTTCCAACCGACCACGACACAGTGGAGAGCGCAACCGTCTGAAAATCGGCACTCAACGCTCATCTACCTACTTGGTCTAGACGTTAGAGCATCCTCTGGTACCAAGAGGGTGTTTAAAGATTTTCACCCAGTGCCATCTATAGCAACCCGATGCTCGAACAGATTTTCGGTGTCCCATCTGGCCATCCACGATACGCCTGTGGAGGCTACGACCCTGATGTCACTAGGACGTACAGTAATCACAATACAATGAAAGATGCATGAGTCATACAATCCAATCATGCATCAATCCTGCGCATGTTGTGCGCTCATGTGGGAGAACCTCCGCCTATCAGGGAGTCTCATATCATCCTGTCCAATGACATATGCAATGATCAATCACATCTCATAACAAACATGCAGATGATGCGTATGGGCATGTACCATGATGCTGTGCAGTCACACACTCATAATCGGTATCAATAACCGGCATCGACAATCAACCTCGACAATGTGGACATTTAACCAACATTATTCCCCAAAATAAAAATGGCCCATATAGAGCCTAACATACAGTGGACTCATGACCTCACACAGGGGCCAAATATACAATACCATGGGTCTCACTCAAGAGCTCTATATACATCGCGATGGGCCTCACTCATGAGCCACATATACATCAAGTGGGTCGCATCTTACGGGTCTAATATACATCACAATGAGCTGCTCCCACGGGCCTAATATACATCAAGTCGGGCCTCATCATACGGGCTGAAAATATATATCACAATGGGCCACGTCCCATGGGCCTCGAATACATCACGATGGGCCTCGCTCATGGCCTCATATACAACAGGTGGGCTGCATCAATGGGTCACACTAATGGGCCTCAAGTATCTTAAAATGGACCTCATCACATAAGCCTTACATGCATCACGTTAGTCCTCACACAAGGTCATATGTAACATCATAATGGTCCCCATATACGGGCCACATGTACATTACAATGGATCATATCCCATGAGCCCCGAATACGTCGTAATGGGCCACATCCCATAGGCCTCGAATACATCACATTGGGCTACGTCCCATAGGTCTTAAATATATCATAATGGGCTACAACCAATGGGCTTTAAATACACAAGAGGTGGGCCTTACACATGGGCCTAATATACATCACAGGTGGGCCCTGCACATGGGCCTCATACACAACAAGTTAGGCCTACCAATGGGCCCCAGGGAGAGTGATAATACGGACATTTAACCAACATTAATCTTATAATGTGGACGTCAAACCAACATTGCTCCTAAGGTACGGTCGTCATAAACATCATTACACAAACAATGGTAGAGTCTCACATTGTAATGGACTTGTATACATCCAATTGGGCCTCAACCAATAGGCCGAAGCAATTGGCCTAGTCAAACAGGCGGAGTCAATGGGCCGAGTCAACAGGCCGAGTCAAACAGGACGAGTCAATGGGACGAGTCAACAGGCCGAGTCAAACAAGACGTGTCAATGGGCCGAGTCAACAGGCCGAATCAAACAAGACGAGTCAATGGGCCGAGTCAACAGGTTGAGTCAAACAAGACGAGGTAATTAGACCGACTCAAATGGGCCTAATCAATTAGTCGACCCTTATGTAATGGCCGAGTCAAATGGGCCGAGTCAATTGACCGAGATAAGTAGGCCGAATCAATTGGCCGAGTCAATTGATCGACCCTTATGTAATGGCTGAGTCAAATGGGCCGAGTCAATTGGCCGAGACAAATAGGGTGAAGTACTTGGCCGAGTCAAATGAGCTAAATCACTTGGTAGAGTCTCACTTGGCCGAGTCAAAGGGGATAAATCACTTGGTAGACTCTCACTTGGCTGAGTCAAATATGTTAAATTACTTGGCTGAGTCTCACTTGGCCGGGCCGAGTCAAATAGGTTGAATCACTTGGCCGAGTCTCACTTGGCCGAGTCAAATAGGTTGAATCACTTGGCCAAGTCAAATAGGTTGAATCACTTGGCCGAGTCTCACTTGGACGAGTCTCACTTGGCCGACTCAAATGGGCTAAATCACTTGGCCGAGTCTCACTTGGCCGAGTCAAATAGGCTGAATCACTTGGCCAAGTCTCAATTGGCCGAGTCTCACTTGGCCAAGTCAAATAGGCTAAATCACTTGGCCGAGTCAAATAGGTTGAATCACTTGGCCGAATCAAATAGGTTAAATCACTTGGCCGAGTCAAATAGGTTAAATCACTTGACCGAGTCAAATAGGTTGAATCACTTGGCCGAGTCTCACTTGGCCGAGTCAAATGGGCTAAATCACTTGGCCGAGTCTCACTTGGCCGAGTCAAATAGGTTGAATCACTTGGCCGAGTCTCACTTGGCCGAGTCAAATAGGTTGAAGTACTTGGCCGAGTCAAATGGGCTAAATCACTTGGCCGAGTCTCACTCGGCCGAGTCAAATAGGTTGAATCACTTGGGCGAGTCGCACTTGGCCGAGTCAAATAGGTTGAATCACCTGGCAGAGTCTCATTTGGTCGAGTCTCACTTGGCCGAGTCAGATAGGCTAAATCACTTGGCCGAGTCAAATAAGTTGAATCACTTGGCCGAGTCTCATTTGTATTTTGAGATTCGACCCATACATAAGTTAGCATAGAGATAGATGAAGGGAAAACCAAATATCAGCTTGGGTGGGAATCACTGTTATTCCTAAGAAGTATTAAACGGTGGGTGCCACTGTACCTCATTACTATTGCAAATGGTGGGGTCCACTTGAACTTTAGATCACACCTATTTACCCCATGTCCAAAAATGATTTCCCAGATGGTTGGACGGTTTGGATACAACACATGCACCATGGTGGGTCCCATCAAGGTGGGGTCTACACGATGACTGCAAGCTACGGATCTTGTTGATGTTTACGTTTCTTGCAAATAGGCCCGTCTAAGCAGGTGGACGGTCCTGCTGCTGCTGCCATGGTGCAACCCACCCATCATCAGATCTGGGCCGTGCAGATGGACGGCAAGGCTGTCTCACTTGCGGACAGCATGGATAAACTCATATATCAGGTGGGTCACAAATAGAGAAGGAGAGAGAGAAAGAGAGAGAGAGGAGCACCCACCTTAGATCTCTTCGTCCTTCATCCATCAACGCGTTCTATAGCTCCAAAGATGGTGATCTAACGGTTGAGATGAGACTTTGATGTTGGAGATGAGAGGTATGAAGGTGGGCCACACATGGCTTTTCTCATGGAGCTTGGACGTGGGTTGCTTGGAGAATGAGGGAGAGAGGGATGAGAGAGAGTGGTTGTAAGAGAGAGAGGGATGGGTGAATGATGGGGTGATGGGTGAAGTGAGTGATGGGTGTACTTTGTGTAAGGGAGTGTTGACTTTAGGGGTTGCTTGGGGAAGAGTGGCGATGTGTACTTGACATGTTGAGATTGATGGATTGATAGATTGATGTGACATGTCGTAGAGATTTTCTTAGGTTTTGCAACACGCGGCGTTTTCCTTGCACCGAACGCTGGCCTGCATCTCCTGGCCAGAGTATCGGATCGGCGCTCGAGTCGCGGCATTGGAACCGCGGCGACGGCGCGGTCGTTAGGGTACAAGTCTCAGGTTGACTTGACTTGGGTTGACGGCGTGTGACGCAGGTTGCGTGCAAATGCCGATTAAGGATCGAAGGTTGTCGGAATTCGACCGGAAAAAATGCGGAAGCCTATGGAATAGTACGGACTAAGACACGGGTCTTACAAAGGGTCGGTCCATGGTGGATTGACTTAAAACCCTACAGACGCGTTGGATCGTCCCAGCTCGAATCCTAAAGGTTAAAAGTCATTACGGTCTAGGACAGGTTGAAACAAGCTCTTACGGGCCCATCATTGTCACTATCCACTTCAAATGGACAGATCATGAATTGTTGAGTGGTGATGTGTAATATAGGCTACGTGTGTTCCCACACGTGTTCATGCTAAATAGTAACACCCGAGTATTGAAAAATATGGGGTGTTACATTGATCCTATCAAAAATTCCTTGTTTGCATAAATTAAAGGCACAAACAACAATCTTCACCATGACTTTAATCTCCATGCTCTACTGCTACAAGCTACTTCCTCCATCTCTAATCGTCTCCATTATAGTAGCACCATCATTGTCGCTTCTCGTGCACACTCCGTCTTTATTTATCCTTCGCCAAACTCAAAGAAGTCGACAAAACTTAAACTTCTATGTAGGAACAACTTTCATAAAAATATCAATAGGATTCTCACTGGTATGAATCTACTCAAGAGTAACACTGCCTTATGTTAGCATCTGCTGGATAAAAGTGACGAAATATATTAATGTGTTTAGTCCACTAGTGATAACTAAGTTCTTTGCCAAATCGATTATGCTTTTCGTTGTTACAATGCACAGGCACGACTTCATATTGAAGCCTCAACTCATTCATCATACCTCCCAACCAGACTGCTTCCTTGAATGCCTTTTTCACCGCTATATATTCAGCTGCAGTTATGGAAAGAGTAACCATAAACTGAAGTTTCGACATCCAACTGATCGCTTTACCTGCTGGCATAAAAGAGCACCAAAAGTCGACCTTCTGTTATTTACATTACCAGCATAATCGGCGTCCACATAACCAACCAATTTATCCTCAAATTTTTCGACTGTCAATATATAGTCGATAGTACTTCGTATGTTATAAGGTAGCCATTTTATTGCCTACCAGTGTTGGTTATCGGGGTTTGACATGTATCTGCTCACAACACCCACTGCATGTAAAATATCAGGTCTAGTACAAACTATAGTGTTCATCAGACTGCCAACTGAGCTCGAGTGGAGCACATGAGATGCTTTTCTTCATTAAATATAGGACATTGTTCCAAAGAAAGCCGAAAGTGAGCAGTGTAGGGAGTGTTAACTAGTTTAGCCTTATTAAGTTTGAAGTTGACCAAAACCTTCTCAATATCCTCTTCTTAAGATAACTATAGCTTGCTCGTTTCCTTATCTTTATGTACTCTATGCCGATAATCTTTTTTGCATCCTTCAGATCTTTCATATCGAATGTCCTAGATAATTGAGTCTTTAATATGTTAATTTTAGACATGTTATGGTTGACGATAAGCATATCATCAGCATATAACATCAGAATTATAAATTTTCTATCATTGAGTAATATGAAATAGATACAATGATTCAATTCATTTATAGTAAACTTCTTACTCATCATGAAATAATCAAACTTTTTATACCACTGCTTAGGTGACTATTTCAAACTGTATAATGACATTTTCAACCTACAAACTTTATTCTTCACTTCATGTATCTCGAATCCTTCAAGTTGATTCATGTGAGCTTGCTCTTCCAGTTTCCAGTGTATAAAAGTTATCTTTACATTCAACTGTTCTAATTCTATATTGCATTGGGTAACCAACGCCAATATGAATATGATAGATACCAGTTTCACAACTGGTGCGAATATCTCACCAAATTCGACGCCTTCTTTATGAGCATATCCATTCACAACCAGTCTCATCTTATACCTATTTAGTTTCTTATAGAAGATCCACTTGCACCCCATCATTTTTTCTAAAGGAAAGCTCCACTAGCTCTCATGTTTCATTGCTGTACAGAGAATTCATCTCATCATGCTTCACCACTATCCACTTTTCTACATCCGAGTTATCAATGGCCTCCTAAAAAGTAGACGGGTCTCCCTCATCTACAATGAGGACGAATGCAACATTTGAGTCAACTTTGAATCTCAATGATAACTTGCAAATTTGTGGTAGATTTTTCTTGATAAGTGGCAGCTCCACGTGCTCCTGTACCCTTTCCTGCGACTTGGCTTTTACAAGTTTCTCACCCTTGTTAATTTTAACATCAATCACTGCTAATTTTTCCATGTCCTTGTATTCATCGTTGGGGAATAAGGAATTCTCATCAAACTTGATGTCCCATCTCATTGTGATTTTTCGTGTACCCTAGTTATACAGTGTGTATCCTTTCACACCATCACCATAACTAACAAACGTGCACTTTTTCATCCTTTAGTCCAGCTTATCTCTCTTAACTTATAGTACATAAGAGTAAGCATCATAATCAAATACACACAAACCTAAGTAGTTTACTTCCCAACTACTCCATAATTCTTCAGAAATTTTATAAGCAATAGCCATAGATGAGGACTAATTCACCAAATAACAAGTCGTGTTAACTGCCTCAGCCCATAGGTCCTTACCCAATGCAGCATTACTCAATATACTTTGAACTCATTCCAACAGAGTATGATTCATACATTCTACTACAATGTTTTGTTCTAGTGTGTGCCTCATTATATTGTTCCTAGCAATACCATCATCCCTACAATATCAATTAAATTCTTTTGAAGTGAACTCTCCGCCATTATCGATCCTCAATATTTTTAACTGTCACCCTAATTGTTTTTCAACCATGACTTTCCAAGACTTGAAACTGGCAAAAACACGGGATTTATTCTTCATAAAATAAACTCACACATTTTTAGAGAAGTCATCAATGAATGTTATAAAAAATGATGACCCTCCTTTAGAAATAAAATGAGACAACTCCCATACATCAGAATACACATAATCTAGCGGTCCCTTACTACTATGTCTCTTGGTTTTAAATGACAATCTTAACTATTTACTCTATATGCAATGCTCACATATATTCAAATAAAAAAAATTTTAAAAGCAGGAATTAAGTCATGCTATAGGAGTGCCTTCGTACCACATTCGCTCATATGACGTAGGCGCATATGCGATACGTGTGTAGACATGGATTTCGCTACAGACGCTGCAACTCCGCCCGATATAGTGATCTTGATCAACATGTAGAGATTGATGGTCCTTTTATGCCTTTATAATAGTGAGTGCCCCCTTTAAAATTTTTAGGACGCCTTTAAACTTGACGAATTTTACATCCGAGTGTCTCAAGAGCTTTCAGAGTTATCAAAATTTTCTTCGGATTGAGAACGTGTCTCACATCCGTCAGAGTACTATCCACCCCATTAAACATTCTAATATGGAGCAATCCAATTCCAATCATCTCTAATTATCTTACAAGCATGATCATTGTCCATAAGTACTAAGCCACCATCAAACTTACTGTACATGGGAAACCAATTCCAATGAGGACACATGTAATATAATGCCCCTTGTATCCAAACTTCACTCATCATGCAAAGATCTGACCTTGAAAAGAAAACGATATGTCGCAACCACTCTTCTCCTCATTGGATTCCACTGAATTGACATTTTTCGGTGAATTATCTGAATTCTCATATTTATGGATTTTAGGGTTTAAGCAGTCCTTCTTCATGTGTCTTGTTCTGTCACAATTTTAACACTTTAACTTTCCCTTGTCATTTGATTTGGATTTCAATCGTAAATTACTCTTCTCTAGTTCAGATGGTCTCTCACTCGCAACCAGTGCCCCTGTAGAATTACCTTTCTCATCGTTAATACTTCCCTGCTACTTCAATTGAATGACAAAGATAACAATATCGAGGTCCAAAATATCCCTATTATGGCATAGATTATCAACCAATTTATCGTAAGAATTTACAAGGGACGTCAACAATATTAGGGCTTTGTCTTATTTACATCCAAAATTATCATTTTGCAAATTAGTTTGTTGAAAGCGCTGATGTTTATTCAGAGAGATCTGATCCTTTTTGTCATCTTTAAAATGTACAACTATCTCTTTAAATATAGACAATTGGAGAGCGAGTTTGTCATGTAAAGGCTCTCCAACTTCACTTACAAGCTTGTGGTAGTCATCCAAGGAATAATATTATAAAGGACATCATCGGCCAAGCACAATTGAATTACACCAGTAGTCCTTTGATCTAGGTCGTCCCAATCTACTTCCTTCATAGTTTTAAAATGTCTCACTTTGCCAATGAGAGCTTGCCACACCCCTTGCTAGATTAGAAAAACTTTTATCTTCAATCTCCATAATTTAAAGTTATTTTTACCTGTAAACTTCTCCGCCTCGAATTTCACATTCAATCCCTTTAAACCCATGTCTCAGATTTGATATAAACAATTCAACATAAAACTTACGCTTTGATATCACTTGTTGTGTACAACCACCATACGTTAGGCGCAGAAGCAACCTTAGAACGAATCAAACATGCGAATAAAAAAATGAAAATTCAAACAATCACAAAAATAGAAAAACCTTTGTAGATAAAAAATCACATCACAAAACCGCTGTGAATCTACTATGAAAATGAGATTACAAGATATAGGCAACTTACGTGTTCAAAGCATTAATCTCTTAACACAAATTTCCCATCTCAAAACCCTAGACACATTAGACTCTATCTCATGTTCCTAATTCACTATTATTGGTGATTACAAGCCACTTATATAACCCCCCTCGTAAGATTAGAAACAAAACCAGCAAGTCCGCATAACTCACGCAATTTCTTAATTGAACTTTCGATAATGCCGATAGGATCGAAAATTCCAAAGGTGTATAACAAGCAATCAAAAAAAAAATAAATCCAAAATTACTCAGATCGAATCAATCAATATGTCAATAGTAAAATTCCCTGTTTTTATATAGATTAAAATCACCAACAACAGTAAACTAAGAATTACAATTATTAGATCATTTGACCACTAGATCTATGGACATTTATTGGACGGTTTAAAATAGAAATCAAGGGCAGGACTGCGGTGTGAGTGCGCGTGTGGAAAGCCTGAGTGCGTGTGTAAAAAAAAATAAAGGTAAGGAATAATTCCAGTGATTTGATTTTGATACTGTGAGTTCACACAATTTTATCGATTTACTTTGCCACGGTTGTACGATTTGTGACTACCTGATTTTTATTTTTATTTTTAAAAAAAGCATAGTACGCACCCAAAGCATCAAATATCCCACAGCCAGCGAAAGATACGCGCCACTCATTACGTGAGACAGAGCATGTCATTATCCATGAACAAGATCGGCCTGTATGGAAGGTGAGTCATTCTCGTCTGAAAACAGGACTCCAATTCTCTACCATATCTGTTTTACACCGTGATTGAAGCATCCGAGTCTGTGGCCCTTGACATGTTGTATATAAAATCCACCGTCTATACGAGTCTATACTCGATGTTAGGCTCTGAAGTAAAAAATCAGCCGGATACACAGCTCATATGAGCCGCATCACATGGAATGGTGGAGATGGGGATGACAGCCATAAGCTTGCGTGTGGGACCACCATGGTATCTTTCATCAAACCCGTTCGTCTATTGTAACTCAGCAGGATGAAGGGAAGATACGAAAACCGGCCTGATAAAAAAACTCAGGCGGCCGTAGCATGTGTGACTTAGAAGTTTTGATAGCAATTTTACATTGGTCCCATTGGCGTGGCCATATGAGTGTTTAATCGGGCTTATCTTATTTACGTACGGTCCAAATGATGTTTTTCATCTGATGGATGGAGTGGATTATACATATAAAGTATGATGGACCCCACAGAGCTTGAGCGTTTGACACGCTGCTTAAAATGGTGTGGTCTACAGACTTCGGTCCCCCAGAAAGGGAGACGGATTGCCTACGTCTCTGGTCCTAGGTGAGGCCTATCGTGATGTTTATGAGAAATCCGCACCGTCCATACGTTTTTCCAGCTTACGTTATGATGTTAGAACAAAACTGAGGTGGATCCAAAACTCAAGTGGGCCACAAGATGCAAAAAGGCTGGCTAGGGACATGTCTACCATTGAAAGCTTCCCGGGGTCTACCTTGATGTCTATATACCATCCAAAGCGTTCATGAGGTCATTCCCACTGGGATGAAATGGAAACACAAATATATTAGCCTGAAACGAAACCTCTTTGGCCCCGCGAATGTTTCAGCGGTGGGTGTTCAATCTCCACATTTTCCTGTCGTGGCCCATTTGAATTTTAGATCCACCTCTTCTTTTTGGTCTCGTGTCCTAATATGCGCTGGAAAAGCGGGTGGACGGGGTGGATTCCACGTAAACATACGGTCCACCTAGCTTCTGACCAGAATCCACGTACTCAAAAAAGTGGACGGTTAGTACAAAAAAGTAATAATAATAACCAAAGGACAACCGTTCATATGCAATGCACATGTCACTAATTTCAAACAAGACAACATTGGTTGGAAATGGACGGTTCACATTTGTACAGTACCTTTTTTGGAACAAGATTAGTTCTCCCCCAATTTCTTCATGATGGTGACTCATCTACAGTACGCGTGGCCTACATTGTGTCCAGTTAGACCGTCCAGATCGTAGGGCTGACGTCTATGGACCCTAGCCTAAGGAATTGCATGATTGATGATCCGAAACAACCCAAAGGGAGGTAGGACCGTCAACGGGTCCCGTTGGGGTCGGATCCTAAAGTTCTGAGATCCGGCTGTATCCGGGCCATTTAAGGGTTTGGATAATTAGGTTATAAGTTACTTATGCCATGAGTAGCTTATTTTGATTTTCACATAATTAAATTACGTGCGGGGCCATCTTGGATGTAGGTCGTTCATCGTTAGGGGGCTCGGCCTTTAACGTGCATTATTCATCAGGTAGGGCTCACTTTTAACTTTGGTCATCCATCATGTGGGCCCACTATCAATGTTATTATCCATCATGTGGGGTCATCTTCAATATTCACCACCCATCATATGGTGCCCACTTTTTCTGGTGGGCCCACCTCTGATGTGGGCCATCCATCATGTGGCGCCTGCCTTTGATATGAGCCACTATCATTGTGCTGACCTTTGATGCGGACCATCCATTATATAGGGTCCACCTTAATGCAAATCACACGTCATGTGGGGCCCACCATTTTTTATTGCCCATCATGTGGAGCCTACCCTTGATGTGGACTATCCATTATGTGGGCCCCACCTTCAATATGGGTTTCCCATCATGCGGGGCCCACCTTGGATGGGCACCATTCATGGTTATGGCCATTCTTTA
The DNA here is from genome assembly GCA_037074715.1 of Magnolia kwangsiensis. Lineage (NCBI taxonomy): Eukaryota > Viridiplantae > Streptophyta > Magnoliopsida > Magnoliales > Magnoliaceae > Magnolia > Magnolia kwangsiensis. Next base: position 22,851,777 of record CM073574.1, read on the forward strand.
ATATGCAATGTCCACCATATGGGGCCACCTCAATATGAGCTATCATCATATGGGGCTAGCTTTACCAATAATGTGGAGCCCACCTTTGATGTAGACCGTTCATCATGTAGGCCTTACCTTTGAAGTGGACCATTCATCATACCAATCCATTTTGAATGTGAGCCATTTATTATCACGGGCTGACCTTTGACGTAGACCAGCCATCGTCGGTTCACATTAATATAGGGTCATCTATCATGTCGGGATTACCTTTGACGTGGGTTATTTATTATGTAAGCCACACCTTTGATATGGACAACTTCAAATCAATGAACTTACATGGTTGAGATCATCCTATCAATGTAAAATCTTCAAGCGATGCTCCATCCAGAATGGGGTTGTTCTAAGCTGACAAGGCAGAAAGAGAAACGCAAGGAGGCCTCCGATGGGTGGGACATTTTTAGGCATAAATGATCTAGTTGCAATTTTGAAATCCAATGGTTGGATGTTCACTACTTGTACAATAGATGATAGATTGAGATAGTTCACTGGTTGGGCCTCTTTGTAGATGACCATGCCCTAATTACAACATTGAGATGATACTAACTAGCCGAACTCACCTTCACCTAGGCCTATTTAACATTACTTATATAAACATTTTTTTACGAGTGGGGCTGCCACCTTGGAATTAGCCATGTGGTGGGACCTGACTGTAGGGCCAACCTTGCATTGCATATCCATGCTGTCCATCTGCTTTTACAGGCTGTTCATCTGCTTTTCCAAATTATTTTTTGGGGGTGGTACAAAAATTGAAGGTGGTGGAAGTTTCAGTGGACCGCACCACAGGAAACAATGGTTATTGCCGGTTAAAAACCTTTTATGGGCTACAAAAGTTTTGGACTACACGGATATACACACACACTTTCATCCAGTTTTGTTTGACCTTATTAAAAGCTTGAATGGTCAACAAATGTTTAAGGTGGTACTTAGGGAGTTTTTAATGGCTGGTGTTCAACTGCCATTGTTTCCTATTGTTTGGTTCACCTAAAAATCATATCTTCTTCATTTTTGATACCAAGCCCTAAAATAATCCAGATAAGCTGATGGATGATGTGGATATACAATACGTGCATCAGGTGAGCTTTATTTTCAGAGTCCCACCCACATCATTAGCTCCGGAAGAGGCAGATATGTGTGGGGCCAACAATCATGTATTTGTTTACAACGCTATTTATCCCTTTCTCACATCATTTTAAAGCATGAGCCCAAAAATGAGGTAGGTAAAGCGTGGACCCCACCACGTATGATTCTAACATTTAATGCAACTTAAATTTAATGCCATGTGCATTTAATGCAATCCAATCTTACTATTTGGTGTGATCCATTTGACTGTTAGATCTATCTCATTTTTGAGCTTATACCTTAAAATGATATGAAAAAGGGTGTGGATTAACAGATACATTATGGTGGACCCCAACACCGATCTGCTCATTTGTGGCTAGAGACAAGCAGGGGTAGGAAGCAATACACTTCCTATAATGCTAAGCGAATACTTTAACATTAAATAGCTTCTAGTTAGGAGCTTATTCATAAATTACTGACGAAGTAAACACTTCTGCTAAATGGTAGGAGAGATGCTTACTAGAGGTAGGGGTGGAAACGGGCTGTGTTGAGCCATCCCAAGCTAGGCCTATCCTGGTCTAACAGAGAAGGACTAAAGGCCAAGCACGGCGTATGCCAAGATGGCAAGCCTAGGCCCGAGCCCAAAAGTTTATGATTAGACCCAAGCATGAAATCCAAGTTGAGCATAAAGCTCAAAAGAAGAGTTTCCGTTTTACTCTAACCTCGAAATCAAGAATAGGTCAATGCCCACTAAGGCCACATGAGTGATCTAATGAGTAGAACCATCCATACTGCCCAATCTATTCCATGTAGGCCTTACGATATTCATGCAAAATAGAGGATGGTGACAGTCTCTTTTTATAGAATAGTAAAATGAAAATTATAAACGGTTAGCATTCAACTCTGAATTCATAATCAAGATTATTTATTTATTTATTAAAATGTGATTTCAAAATATTTACACATGGTGGAAGCCAAATGAATCAATACAAGTCTATAAATTAACACAGATTTAAAAAGTACCTTTTATTGAGAATGCATTTTTTTTTTAAAAAACTTATCAGTACACCTACTGTCATATCACACTTCAGTGTTAGCAACACAGATTTAAAAAGTACCTTTTATTGGGAATGCATTTTTTTTTTTTAAAACTTGTCAGTACACCTTACGGTCATATTACACTTCAGTGTTAGCAACCTTTGCGAAGAATCGATGCAAAGACCTCATGGTTGAAACAAAGTATCTTTCACTCATTCTACCACTCGTAGTATGGATTTGCTTGCTCTTTCGCTCTTTCCTTATTCACTTAAACTAGTCATCTTAGGAATTCTACTATATATATGTCAAAGAACCTCTAAAGTTTTGTAGGGCCTTTTATGCTACTCTCATATATTTATAGAGTTTTAAGCCTTTACCACAAAGGGTTTTTTTTTTTTTTTTTTTTTTTTTTTTTTTTTTTAAAAAAAAAATTAGTGAAGCAATCGTTGTATGATACTTAAACTGCAAGAGATACCCACAATATATTTGTTTAACCACATAAGAATTTTGACCAAATCAAACTTCTTTAAGTTAATATTTCTGTTGGGGGCCTTGCACAAAACTTCAGGATCTAACCCTCCAGAATAAATCAGAATTATAGGATAATAAAAGCAATGAAATAAATCAAAGCACAACCGTACAACCGCACAACCACACACAACATAAGAGATTTTTACGTGAAAAATTCTAAAAGAGATAAAAACTACGAGACCTCGTCCAAATCAACAATTCACTATGAAGTACAACGTTACAACGATTAGAAGCACACCTTACTATGATCAAACCTTCATCACTCATGCAGGAGTGAATAAACAGTAAGAGAATAAAAAAGAAAACTGAGAGATCTTACCGATTAAGAGGACGTAGGAGCGTTGAGATATATATTGCACCGTAGATCACCTCCACGAGCATAACCTCCCTTTTACAAGTTTCCTCTCTCTCTTTCTCTCTCTCTCTCTCTCTCTCACCTTTGATAACCCTCTTGTATTTTCCTTATCACACATGATACCTTAGAAAAATCCTAGGGATCCCTTTTTATAGTTTTGAAAAACTCCCTTCCGCATCCCAGTTGCGAAAGGACTTGCGACATAAAATTCGCGCAAAATCGTATAACGAATCTGCGTAACTATGACTAGTCGTGCGCCACCCACAACCAGTCGTGAACCACCCACGACCGGTCGAGCACCCTGGAGAAAAATCGTCCAAACTCGCTAGACTTTGAGTCGTATCACGACTCGAACCTTCGACTGGTCGAACCCAGCCCATGACCGGTCGAGCACAGGGAAAAAAACCCCATCAAATCTCTTCCTTTTTGACCCGAGAAGAATTCACCTTCTTCAAACCAGCCTGGTTTATACAAACCTCAAACTTGACCTTAAGTAAAGCCTTGGTCATCATGTCTAACCCATTATCGTCCGTGTGGACCTTCTCAAGCTGTAACACCTTCTGTTCCAAAGTATCCTTGATCCATTGATACCGAATCTCTATGTGCTTCGACTTGGAATGCTGACTTGGATTCTTGCTCAAGTGTATAGCACTCTGACTATCGCAATAGACCACGTGCTCCTCCTGATTCAGGCTAAGTTCCTGTAGGAACTTCTTAATCCAAAACATCTCTTTACATGCTTCTGTGACTGTAATGTATTCGGCCTCTGTTGTTGACAATGCTACGACCCTCTATAGCTTGTTCTGCCAAGAAATCACTCCTCCTGCAAACATGAACATGAACCCTGATGTAGACTTCTTGGAGTCTATGTCACCTGCCATATCTGAATCTGTGTAACCTCTAACACAGGTTTACCGTCACCATAGCATAGGCTCAACCTAGATGAGCCTCTTAGATACCGCAGTATCTATTTCACCGCTGCCCAATGCTCTTTGTCAGGATTGAAAAGATATTAGTTGACAACACCAACTGTATATGCAATGTCTGGGCGTGTACACACCATAACATACATTAAACTTCCTACAGTTGACATGTAGGGTATTTTCTGCATCTCTTCCACCTCTGCCTTTGTCTTGGAACACTGCCTGTTGCTCAATCTGAAGTAACCATCCAGTGGAGTACTGGCCGGTTTCGCTGTATTCATATTGATCCGCTTTAGGACTTTCTCAATATATCGCTCTTGTGACAGCCAAAGCTTCCTGTTGCTTCTGTCACGGGTTATCTTCATTCCTATGATCTGTTTAGCCGGGCCCAAGTCGTTCATCGCAAAAGATTTGCCCAACTCCTGTTTCAGCTTATCAATCTTTTTGATGTCTTTTCCCATGATGAGCATGTCATCAACGTATAATAGCAAAACTAAGAAATTATCATCTAAGAACTTACGCGTGAACACACAGTGGTCCGACTCTGTTTTGTCATACTCATGCTTTAACATGAACGAATTGAATTTCTTATACCATTGTTGTGGAGCTGTTTCAGCCCATACAAGCTTTTCCTTAGCCTACACACCATATGCTCTTTGCCCTTGACTTCAAACCCCTCTAGTTGATGCATGTAGATCTCTTCTTCCAGGTCACCAAGGAGGAAAGCAATTTTAACGTCCAATTGCTCTATCTCCAGATCCATGCTAGCTGTCAACCCAAGCAACACCCGTATGGATGTCTCTTCGAAGTCTATGCCTTTCTTCTGACCGAACCCTTTTACCACAAGTCTGGCCTTGAACCTCGTTTGTAAATTCTTCTGCTCAACCTTCTTTCTGAATACTCACTTATTTTTCAAAGCTTTTTTGCCCTTAGGCAGTTTCACCATATCATATGTGTGGTTCTTATGCAAGGATTTTATCTCCTCTTGCATAGCTTTCAACCACTCCCCCTTATGCTCGTTGGCTAGGGCCTCAGAATAATCTTCTGGTTCTCCTCTATCAGTCAACATAATGTACTCATACGGCGAATATCTCTTGGATGGTTGCCTGTCCCTAGATGACCTCCTCACCTGTGGCTCAACAGGTGGATCAGGTGGGGGCCGCTCTCCCGGTCCATCTTCTGTAGGAACTCCCTCGTCCTCTGCACATTACTGTACTCCCCCGTCATTAGGCACCACGGGAGGAATAATCGGATCCATGTCCTCTAGCTCACCTGAACTAAGCCGGTTCTTCTCTGGCTTATCAATGTCTTATATACACTGATCTTCAAAGAAAACCATATCTCTGCTCCTTACGAGATTCCTCTCGGTCAGATCCCACAATCCGACTGAACTTTTCATCACCGTACCTAAAGAACACACACTGCCTGATCTTCATATCGAGCTTGGACCTCTTGTCCTTTGGTACGTGAACAGATGCCCTGCATCCAAACACCTTGAGATGACTGTACGATGGATTCTATCCAGTCCACACCTTCTCAGGTACTTTTCCATTCAACGGGGCTGATGGAGACCTGTTTATTAGATACACCGACGTGTGCATTGCTTCTCCCTATAACGTCTTGAGCAATTTTGCATGGGATAACATGTATATGATTTTCTCAACAATGGTGCGATTCATTCGCTTAACTACACCATTATGCTGGGGAGTCTTGGGAACCGTCTATTCATGCCGTATACCCAGGGATTTACATTACTCATGAAAGTCGCTAATATATTCACCACCATTGTCAGTGCGGATGCACTTCAATGATCTACCTGTCTCTTTCTCGACTATAATATGAAATAATTTAAACACACAAAAGACCCTGTCCTTGAATTTCAATGCATAAACCCAAACCCTGTTAGATGCATTATCTATAAAAGTAACAAAATACAATGCCCCACCCAAGGTTTTTATCCTCATAGGACCACAAACATCAGAATAAACCAAATCTAATGCATGCATTTTATTAACATGAGAAGCAGTTTTAACGAATGAAACTCTATGCTATTTCCTTGATAAACAATCAAGACAGGTTTTGAGAGGCGTACCTGTCACGTCTGGAAGGAACTGCTTTCTCGCTAGTAGATGAAGTCCTTTTCACTCATGTGGCTTAGACGCCTGTGCCACATGTCAATAGCTGAATCTTCCGTTACATTCAACCCACCCTTGCACACACTGAGACATGCCTTGTAAAGGGTGCAACGCTTCTTCCCTCTGGCTGCGATCAACGAACCTTTGATGAGCTTCCAATGTACACCAGCAAACCGGCTTTCATAGATATCATCATCCAGCCTTCCCGCCGACATTAAGTTGAGACGACGGTATGAGATATGCCTCACATCCCTGAGAACCAACGTGCAGCCTACATCGGTCTTCACACAAATATCACCGACCCCTACGATTTTCAATACGCCAGAATTTCTCATCTTCACAGTCCCATAGTCACCTAACTTGTAGCTTATAAAGAAGTCCTTGCGTGGAGTCACATAAAAAGAGGCTCCCAAGTCTATCACCCAGTCAGTGTCCTGATTCGTAGCTGTGAGACATACATCATGATCTATAGAAAGAATAACTACTACGTCGCCATTTGAAGTGACCGCAGTGGAATCTGATTCATTTTCTTTCTCCTTTCCTTTTCCTTTCTTGTCGTTCTTAGCCTTACAACATTCATGCTTATAGTGATAATTCTTGTCATAATTCTAGAATTCAACATCTTTTCTGTTACTCGACTTACCTCTTGATTTATTTCGGGCCTTCCCGCCCTTCCGGTTCTTTTCTCTCCTCCGTTCTTGTGTCACAAGGGCCTCTTGCTAAGTAGACCCTTGAGCCTTCCTCCTTGTTTCCTCATTGAAGAGACAACTAGTCACTTATTTCACGGATATCTTTCCATCTGGTGCGGAGTTACTTAGAGACATCACCAATGTCTTCCAATTGTTAGACAATGAAATAAGCAAAAGTAAAACCTACAATTCATCATCCAGGACCATCTTCATAGCGGAGAGCTGGTTCACTATATTGCTGATCTCATTCATGTGCTCGGCCACAGAACCACCATCCTTAAACTTGAGATTCACAAGTCGCCTTATCAATTTTTTTTATTATCGGCTGTCTTCCTCTCTACAGCCCTTCTAGTTTCAGTCATAGGCTAGAGGCTGAAGTTTCTGTAGACACATGGTAAAACACAAAATTATCCAATCATTGTCTAATAAACCTCACCATCTTTCGGTCCATCTTCTTCCAATCATCATCAGACATATCCTTGGATTTTGCTGGTATCTTAAAATTGGAGAATATAGGTCCTTGCAATAAAACAAGTCCTCCATCTTAGCCTTTCATATGGTCCAGTTAGAACCATTGAGGCTGATTATCCTTGATGAAACACCTTTTATAATTTCAAACCGATCCTACCCGTTCAATGAACTTATCTCTAATACCACTTTGTTGGGCTCTTTGCACAAAACTTCAGGATCTAGCCCTCCAGAACAAACCAGAATTATGAGATAATAAAAGCAATGAAATAAATCAAAGCACAACCACACACCACATAAGAGATTTTTACGTAGAAAATTCTAAAAGAGGTAAAAACCACGGGACCTCGTCCAGATCAACAATCCACTATGAAGTAGAACGTTACAACTGATCATAAGCACACCTTGCCATGATCAAACCTTCATCACTAACATAGGAGTGGATAAATAGTAAGATAATTGTAACATCCTAAAAATTGGGGGTCGGGTAGAAACCCAACTCCTGAGTTCCAAAACGTCACTTATGCAACATATATAATGATAAATGCATGTTGTCTGTAAAATGACATTAAACAAGATTGAGACTAAGCCAAAACAGCATATCATACTCCAGAGACAGTTAAATTAGCAAGCGGAAGACTGTGATAAATACATAAAATACATAAGTAATTGTAAGTCTCCAGAGTGTGAACGTGTTACCAGGTTAATTACATACATGTATACTCCAAAATAGAAAGAAAAGAATATATATGAGTGCTCCAAAATATAAAATGACAAGTGTCAAGGCGTCTAATCAACCTCCTTGTAATCCCATCGATCAGAACACGCATAAAGGAGGGATCCTCCTCATCATCATCAAGTCCGGCTCCGCTTCACAAGCAGCGCCATCATCTGAAACTAAAATAGGAACTGGTGGGTGTCCGGAACACCATCCCGTAACGTGGGAGTGAGTAATCAACTCAGTGGAATCATAGAGCAAAGATTAGCATATTATCAAATCAATCACGCGATAATAGTAAAGTAAACAATCAAACATTCCTAGATACTGTTGTTAATGCATGCATAAAATGACATGATGGATGCCCTCACCGACATACTCCCTCATACGACACCATCTTACGCCCGCGGCATGTTTTCTTCCCGCAGTGCTCCACATCTTTCAGGCACATGCAATGCGATATGGATAATGATTACCGAGTTGTTATTAGTCCTTTCATTCAGCAGTATTGGAAAACTAAGATACATTCCTTATATCAATCCCAACACAGATCCTGTTTAGGGTCGTCACTCCTAGTAATCACATACGATATTATATTTGTAGGTCGCTGCAAGGGCTGCCAGGGCTGTTGCTCGCACTCATTGCACCGCTCCCCCATCACCTTATCAATATAGGCCTAATATACTCTTGTTGCTACGGAAGGGTCGTCGCCTCCCGTAGACTTAGAATATGCTCGAGGTCACTACAAAGGGATCGTCACTAATCAGTGTAGGCCGACAGCTCGAATGTAGTGTCCCATACCACCACAATCGGCTCACGAGTCATAGGTGCTCACTGGTTACTACGGGGAGGTTTGTGGCCCCAGCGTAGGCCAACAGCTCGACCACGGTATCCCATACCACTATGCCCGGCTCATGAGTCTTTACGGATCAAGGTACCATAGTTAACAGGGTTTCCAATGGTAAGTTCAGTACCCTAGGTTCAAGCAGTTATGACTCATACATGGTGAACATACAATGGCCAGTCGGGTTACTTGACGGGCTCGACTAGTACGAGCGCATCTCAAGCTGAACGACATGAAGTGCATAAAACACTTCGTGTGGCCTAACCACTGCCGCCTGCCCAAGACACGACTCGCGTTCATCGACGCGTCCTTCGTGGTACATAGAAGCCAACCACGAATTCACTCCATTACCGACTGCCTGGACTAGGTCATAGCCCCAAGTATTTGTAAATCCACATCAATAATCATATGAGAGTAATAGATACAACAATACAAGCATGTTAACACATGTTATAGCATACAAAGTAAGCAAATCAATCCAACACATGTATTCCATACATATAAGGAAATCAATTCATATGAAAAACATGATGGAAATCATATACATCCGCATATTAATTGAGAATTGAATCTCAAAACTAATTCACAACACCATTTACTCAATACATACTAATACAAACATTTATACATACACTTAATCTACACACTTTAGTCTACATAGCGTATGTCGACTCAAAGTGCGCATTAGGTCGAATCTCTTCGCCAAACAGATCATGCACGCATTCCTAATATCCTAACACGACAAATAACCATGACAAACATTTCAGCAAAATATGGACGTAAACAGTATTTTCTATAAATGACTAAAATACCCTAAATCTCATATTTTCCATATGTTTACGAAATGGAAAACGGACAACATGTTGTACATGTCAAACGGCGTTGCCGTCGATAATCTAATATTAAATGACATTGAAAGCTTTAAAATCAGTCAATCAAAGCGTCTAAAATCCTCACCTTTCGCCTTAGACGTGTATCGGTTCGAATAGAATATATACGCTTCGTCAACGGTGTAAATGCGACCTAATGCACAAGTACATAAACTACTTTGCCATTTGTATCAAAGGAATCCCTAAAACAGCGATAGGTTAAGGTTTTCTTACCTAGGAGTGTGTTGAAAATCACTAGAAAAGTGATTCGAATGCGGTGCTTCGGTACGTGCAATAGCTGGTGCAAGTGGTAAGAAATTTCTCCCATAACTCTCTCACAATCTCTCACTTTTTCTCTCTCTTTCTAGGGTTTAATCCAAATTCGGATGGGAGAGATATGAGAGGGTTTAAAGCCCTTATATAGGCTAAAAACTAACCTAAATAGACATGGGAATAAGGTATACTTGAGTTATAACTAAATCGGGACTTTTTCAATCCAAAAGAGCGTTTCGGGAGGTCCCCTGGCCGAACGCTGTCGGACTTAAGCTCGTGGTCACTGGATGTTGTCCACACTAAGTTTTCAGACCGGTAGAGTTCTCAGATCGCACGTGGCGGTCCAGTTTCAGTTTAGCGGTCATCGTACCTACATCAAGTTTACAAGTCTCATCACATGAAAGAAAATTTTTTCCTGATCCGAGGGTGAAATTTAGCTGAATTCTGACGGTCAGAACGCTTAATAATAACACCCAACGACACGTGCCAGATTTGGAATTAATTTCCTAAACCTTTAGTCATTTCTCACTCTCTTCAGTCCAGGCTCAATGAAATAGCCTCAGAACATCGGTTGGGCTTGATTTTCGAAACGATTGTCAAGTCCAGCTAAGCGGTCATAACCGTCTAAGATTGTAGATATCGGACTTCCGACGCGCAGTCTAAATCAAATACGAAGTTTCAAAGGGTTCCTGAGAACAAACCGGTTTAGAGTTTGATCTTGGATTTTAGGGTAACGTAGCGTCAACGATGCTAGAGATTTTGGGTCTTACAGATCGTATTTAAAGTGTTTGGTGCTTATTTCACAGGTATTCTAGTGTAGCGCTGGCTAATTCTCATTAAATTCTAAAGAATTTGGTTCTACATGATTTCTTTGGCTTTGGAATTGGGTTCTGAGAGGTTACTAAGGTGTTATGGTTGTCCCATTGCCTAAGGACGTCTAATCCTAGGTTGGAAAAAATCCGAGGTGTTATAAGAATAAAAAAGAAAACTGAGAGATTTGACCAATTACGAGGACGTAGGAGCGCTCTTGTATTTTTCTTATCACACATGATACCTTAGAAAAACCCTAGGGACCCCTTTTTATAGTTTTAGGAAACTCCCTTTCGTATCCCAGTTGCGAAAGGACTTGCGATACGAAATTCACATAAAATCACGGAACGAATCTGCGTAACTATGACCGGTTGAGCGCCACTTACGACTGGTCGAGTACCCCAGATAAAAATCGTCCAAACTCGCTGGACTTTGAGTCGTATCACGACTCGAACCTTTGACTGGTTGAACACCAGCCCGCGACCAGTCGAGCACGAGGAAAAAAACTTCATCAATTTCCACATGTACATTGCATGGGTGTACGTGATCACCATCCCTCGTGCTATCATAAACATATCTATTTACGTACCTCCTTAAGCTTCACTATCCAAACCCATGATATCATGCTGTCATAATAGATTATCTAATAATAAATTTGAATTGTCGATTTTACAAAACAATGCATATAATATTTTAAAATTAAATATTTAATCTAATTAATTTACAAAACTAGCTTGGCCGATTACATTGATCGATTACTTTTGACATACAAATAAACTCCTAAGGATCATAATTTTTTAATATTAAGAATCATAATATCCATGAGAATATGATTGACCGCCCAACTTACTATAATCGACTTAAGAGGTTCATATATTGGTAAATCAACAATAAATTAAATTCAAACTAACTTAGGTCTTCTCAAGTCTAAAGATAAGTGCAATAAACATAGAAAGTGCAAGGTAATAATACACAACTCAATCTAACTTGTTGTCCTAAATCCAATTGATGTATACATGCAACATACATCTATACATGTGTGAGGACTATTTAAATATCTCATTATAAAGACTTATCATACATAAAACAGTCACACCATGTAAAATAACCCATCAATTAACTTATTTCGATTCATCTACTTCTTAAATCTAGTCAATGTATACACATGCACAAACATACATATGTGCTGAGATCATGTCCTATGGTAGAGATTTACTGTATGCATAACAATCTTGCCATGTAAATATAGTGGCCCAAGGATTAAACAATCTTGCCATGTAAATATAGTGGCCCAAGGATTAAACAATTCTACTTATGTGCTAGCTATAACAATATTTTAAGTCTATCAAGAACCAAACAAGTCATGCATCATAATATATTTCATATTAAACTTGTCATATTTCATTTCTTAGGAATATAGAAATCCTAATGAAGTCTCCAAGCAAATCCTTCACAATTACATCAACACCATCTATACATAATAATAATGCACGATAAACAAAACATTAATGAAGAAAATATATAATTCCTTGGATATTATGAATTGCATGTAACTACTTGTAGTTACATATATGTCATATTTAGATGAAATTAAACTAGTTAAATTGTGAAACTCATTGCTATCCTCATCTCTAAAATCAAATTGTTTGAACAATCATAATATAATAGATAGGCATTTGTTTGTTGAAATAGAATTGCAGATAATTTTAATTTTTAACCATCGAATAAATATCTATTAATCCGATAGCTAGATAATCAAATAAGCTTAATTTGTGTTCAAGAAATCTCAACTAGTAATAATTCATACACTTTAATATAAATTTAAGACTTGTATGACCCCTATGCAACTTCCAAGTGCCCCACAATATTATGGTTCTTCACTTTTGTAAGATCTTTCCAAATCCAATCAATACAATTTGACATCTTTCTTTTAAGAGGCTTGCAAGGCCATACCTGTAAAGGCAGTCTCCCCTCACATGCATGTTTCGCCAAATGCAAAATCAAAACTCTCTATTTGGTAAATATTAGGCCACTCCACTTATTGAGTGGTCCATAATCCTTGAAACAAGTGCATGGTTTTTTTTTTTCAAAAAAGAGAAACTTTTTTTAAGCCGTACATTTGTTTCGTAAAAAAAGTCCACCTGATCAATTTATCAATCTAATTCTTGGACCTATAATATTTTTATTTAGTTGGCATTGTAGATTAATGGAAATAGTTCAGGAGTAAATGATTGACTGTCGCATGGGACCATTCCTCTCCGCAATTAAATTAATTAAATCATACTTGTCCACTCATCATCTGGGTCGATCTTGTATGACTGTATTACAGAACCACACCAGGAGAATGATCCCGGTCAAGGTAGATGGATATTCATCTTTCATTGTGGACCTTTCACCTACTTTTTAATTCCAATGTACACTTGGAAGCTACATATCCGAGAGTCAGGATTGCATCGGTGGTGTTGTTTTGTAGCCACAGACCATCATGGAAGGACTGATCACTATATGAAGGATATCCTAATTCACCAATGCTACGGTAACTCCAACCTCCTCGTTTATGCTTTTACTATTCTACCATCATACTATTTAGAGGACGTACAGAAGGAAACATGAGTTATTATCAAACAAGAAGAGATTAATTAAACTAAGCACAAAGGGAACATATGGTTTTACGTGAAAAAACTCTCACTTGAAGAAACCACGGTATAAAGCATATGTGAATTTACTATGAAATTAATGTTTATAAGATATGAAAGAGATTATCGATCGAGAATACACCCCCAATATCACAAAAACCTACCTTTAAACTCCATTTGCTCCAAAAAAGCCCTAGACATGTTTTTCTTTCCTTAACTTCGATTTTAAACTCTTTAATAGGTAAAAAAAAAAAACTACAATAAAAAATAAAACCCACAATTTTATAAAATTGCGTAACTTGGTCGATGATAGTTTCGATCATATCGAGTGCCATCGACGTCCATTGACAGGATCGAAGCTACCTTTGATCATATTGATTTGGACTTAAAAATTGTTTAGCAAGCAAATACCAAAAATCAGGATTTTCTCGATAGGATTAAGTGGTGTGTTGATTCCATTGACAGACCCGATTATAGGTAGATTTATGACTAAGACAATACATACTCAGGTTTGGACTTATACAAGCAAATAAATGGTTAGGAACAAAAGGCAACAATAGTTAACATAGAAAGAATGCCCAAGAATATTGGTGATCATGGCTTTTGAATATGAAAGATCTTCTGTAACAACCCTAAATTTTGGTGCATTAAAAAAATTAAAATAAATATTTAAAAATTTTATTTTAAATAAAAAATAAAAATAAGCTAATAGTTAAGTTGGTGGAGATGTTCTTAGTTGAGAGAGAGGTTTAAGGATCGAATTTTCTTTAAAAAGGGATATGGAAGGTTTTTGCATAAAAAAGATAGGAGACTCTAAAGTAAAAGGAAGAGGAAATTGTAAGAAGGCTTGATAAGGTAAGTTTTAATCGTTAGATCTTTTTAATTTTTTATTATGTTGTTAATTTCTTCTTGATATATACAATGGATGGTATGGATCATCCACACCATCATTGTATAGGTGTGTAGAGTCAATTTTAATAAAGTGATGTTTTTATGATTTCAGATCTAGTTAGTAATATTTTAAGAATAAATAAAATGGATGGAATCTGATTATTTTAAGATAGATATGTACGGATCATATGATCCCTAATGCCAAAATATATAAGGGCCATAATTTTCAGATCAATTTGACCATCAGATAGGCCACACTAGTCAAATCTATAAATGTTTAATAATTATTGTATGTGTGGTTGATCCACACCATTCATCTAATGTGTAGAGGCAAAACATAGTCAAACCTCAAGAATCTGAATGATCTGATTATCCGATGGGCGACCTCGATCAAATAATTTCCAATTAATTTTATAATCTTAAAAAAGAAATAAAAGATAGATATATAAAATAAAAATTTTAATTATTTGATTATTTTAGATCTGGCCACCTAGGATGTATATCAAGGTGGGCCCTACCATATAAAAAACTAGATGAATCATAATGTTGTTGATATAATTAATAAAATCTCTGAATTAAAACCAACCTAATTACCTTATGGATTCTACATTACCAGACTTAAGTGAGTAACCCAACTTGTCTCATAATTCATTAAAATTAAAATAAATCGTTTGTGATTGTTTGATTGATTGATATACTGATTTGAGTATTTTGTTATGATAATTATACGTTAAATTCATATGTGAATATTTTGATCAAAATAACTATGCCAAATATGAAAAATATGCATTTACATATCATCCATCATTCATTGCATTTACATAATACATGGTCGATCTCAGGGGCCCTTCTAGAAGAAATGTCAATCCTGATAGAGCGTTACCAGATGCAGGCTATGCCCAAGCCTACCGAAAGGTAGAAGCCTACCCAACAGGTGGATGCGGGTTGACGACCTCCAACCTAAGCAGATGGACGATCACTCCATCTTATGTATTTATATGCCATTTGCGTATATATCATTGTGCATACATTTTTATATTATTTTAATTACTATGATTATAAATCATGATAGATTATTTCACTAAGCCTGGCTAGCTTACATTTTTATTGATGAAAAATCGTACAGAGGAGTCATTAGCAGATGATGTGACGCAAGAATCGGAAGGATACACCATACCTGAATACGATCCGTGAAACATGGCTACACTTATCTGAAGATAAAGTGGCAGTATAAGACCATTTCTGATTACTTACTAGCATAATTTGATTAACGTAAAATGTATATTGGTATTGATTTTTATATTTTAAGAAACTATTTAGATTTATTTCATTGACACAATGTTAGTATGAAATAAAGATAATTATAGTACGATAATATAATAAATGAATGATTTTTTTTTTTTTAGATTTATTTTATTTTAAGGATTATCAAGATTTATATATAACCGGTAGATTGGTGTTAAGTATTATGTATGTGTGACTAAAATTATGGTAGAACTTAAACTGAATATAATTATCATCTCTGATTAAATCAATTAAGGAATTAAATTAGTACATTTTATATACGAGTTACGAACTGCAACTTGAGTCTGAGGGTGCACACTCTATACCCGGATTTCGTGGCATGACATTTTCAGGTTATGATCCATCAGACTAATGTCATGAATCACAAACCATGGCCTCACTTTTACAAACCGGTAGCCCAGTTATGGTTTGCATGTAATCGGGTTGAGGACCTATAATTCTAGGAATAAAATTCAAACTGAGACTAGCTCAAGTAAGACTTTTATACTCTGCGGAGTTCGAGATTTCAAATCATGTGCCACACTGCAAATCAATGATAAAGTAAATCGATTCCCCACCTAACCGATGGGTAGGACATCTAAGAGACGGATTGGAATTTTCTGCAACATTTGTTGTACACGATTAGTAAAACACTCAGGTTTTGTGGGACCCAAAGTGTTTTGCACATGAATCCACTCAGTGCATCAAGTGAGCCTTCTCATGTTTACTGTGCACTCTAAAAATCAGTGGGATTTGAAACTTATATAAGCCATACCACGTGGAGTGGAACGATGTAAAATCAAGCCTACAACTTGTAATTTCGAGCAGTGTGAAGCAAGACGTGGATCAAGCACGCTCCTAACATACATGGATGGGAAGAAGTTTTGAGGAGAATTCGGTAAAATTCAGCCTAATTTGACCAGTTAACAAATCTACTCAAATAAGTCAAAATTTCAGATTACTTAACTTGTTGATTTCTGCTAATTTAGATAGTATGACAGATCTGTTGCTTAGTTGAAATATTGTTCCAGAGGTTGGCAGTTCAGGTCAGCAAGTCCAAATTCACGTAATTTTCAATTTTAGTACGTGTACGTTTTTTAGCCATTTTGATAGGTCAACATATGGACACGTCTAAACTGTCAAAAATCAGTCAGTAAGCAAACTAAATTCCAAGGGGTCAAATTATACTGAATTTTACCGACTCCTTGGGCTTCTTTCTGTCCATGTGTATTAGAAACGTACCTGATCCACACCCTACATCACAGTGTAGTCCACTTGGGTTTTGGATCAGGCTGATTTTTGGAGGGTCTGATTATGATTGTGAGGTGCACATGATGAACGAATTAGATGGATATAGACACCATAGCACGGCCTACACAGCCTATGGTTAGCATTCACTCTCCATTTCCCATGTGGTGTGGCCACCACATTTGTGAATCCGGATGAACTTCGGTGGCAGGGGATACAATCTACGGGACCACCTGGTGCATGGAGTGGATGTAACACGCACAACACAGTGGCCCACCAAGCTCGACCTCTGTACAGCCCAAAAAAAAAAAAAAAAATCCTCCGAACAACGGCTATGCGAGCTCTCTATATTGAGTTCCAGTCTGCACGGTTGAATTAAATTCAATACATGGCACATACAGAATTGCCGGTTACATATGTCTGAACCATCACACCATGCCTGACCACAAAATAACGCATCATGAGATCCCATGACCGGCTATTTAACAACGGACTAGAATCGTCTACAGCAACTGTTCGGAGCCTATCATAAAGTAACTAAGCTATGTGGGGCCTATGATATTGTAAATGTAAAATCCACTCCGTCCATCATGTGAGAACCATTATTTGCACTGTAAATACTAAATATATGCCCGATTAAAACCTTATATCTGGCACACCAATGAGAATAATGTACAAATGGTCCTAAAACCGGTAACATCAATTGGTGTGGTCCACCTGAGCTTTGTATCAATCTGATTGTTGTATCTTCTCTTCATCCTGGATTTACACCTGAGTAACGTGTTTGATGAAAGACCCACACCATGGTGGCCCCAAACACAAACATATGGTTGGCATCCTATCCCCATCGTTCCAGATGGTATGGCCCATCTAAAATGTAGATGCAGCTGATTTTTAGTATTTGGACCCAACTTAGACGATAGAGACTGATAGACAGAGTGGATTTACATATACAACATGATGGGCCCCACAGACTCGTGTGTTTTAGACGGTGTTGCAGAGGATTCCTGTCCTGCAACGGCAACAAGCAGTGGGCCCACATAAGACCAATGACATCTCGACAAGCGGTGACGTCACGGGAAAATTCCACCACAACGGATGCTTAATTGAAAGCAACCACATTAATATCCCATAACTATCCAACCACTATACCAACGCTCCAATTCCCTCACTTTCCTATTGTGTAACTCTTCACTGAAACTCCTACAACCTTTTCTACATTCCACAGCCAGCAATGGAAACTCTAAGAAAACTTCAACAAAGATGGAAGCAATCTCCCCAACCAGCTCTCCTACTGTCCATCTGTGTGATATTCGTCGCAGTGGGCATTTGCGCCACAGCAATGACCAGAAAGAAAAGGGCCCATACAAAACAAATCATCATACAGGAATCGAACGTCAATGAGACGAGCAACAAATCAGGCTGGGGTGGGATAAAGAAGGCTTTGACGAGTTCGGTTTGTTGGAGCGAGAGGAGTAAGCAGGTGGAGACGGAGAGCGTGAATTTGGATCGGATGCCGGCGTTGCTGGCGGGAGTGAGAGAATTGGAGTGGGGGAGGGGTAGCCCGATATCGCCTCTCTGGCAGAGGCGGATACTGATGGGGGAGCGGTGCGAGCTTCCTAGATTCAGCGGTCTCATTCTCTACGACGATAGGGGCCATCCCTTACGCCACCACCATTCGGAGAAAGGCGCACCGCACCACTCAGAGAGAGCAGCTCACCAGGTGAGTCGACTCATTACATTGATCACGCATTTAGGAGTTAGGACCATAGTTTAAAAGTTGCAAATCTGCATCCCTGGTTTTCCTGAGCTTGTGACTGGAACGGGTTGACTCGGTCGAGTCCCGGGTCGACTCGCCTGGTTTGCGGACTATGTTTAGGACTACCTCAGTCGTTGTCGCCGCTAACCAAGTTCTCCCACATGAATTGTGTGGATCGGGGTGACTTTTGGGGAAGGGATCTGCGAATTGCAGTCGAGTACACATGATGGACGGTTACGATGCTCCCTTGCTCGTGATTATAAGCACATGCTCAAGTGGTGCTTCTAAACACATCTGCAGAACGAACCTTGCCTTTGGGGGAAGTACAAAGAGCCAAGATTCCGTGGAATTTTGAATGCGTACTGAGTTAATCAGTACGCTTTTATCGTACTGAGTAAACTATGTTGGGCCCACCTTGAATGTATGTAGTATATCCACGCCGCCCATCTGTTTTTCCATCTCATTTTAGTGGTTGAGCTCAAAATTGAAGCATATCTAAAGTTAAAATGGACCATACCACAGCAAACAGTGGAAATAATGATTTCCACCGTTGAAGCTTTCCTAGGCCCCACAGTGATGTTTATTTGTCATCCAACCTGTTCATAAGATCACAAAGACATGGATGAAGGGGAAAAGCAAATATCAGCTTGATCAAAAACTTCTGTGGCCCCCAATAGATTTTCAAAGCTAATTGTTAAATTCACATTGTTTCTGTGGTGTGGTCCACTTGAGCTTTAGATATACTTCAACTTTTTGTAGCATAGCATAAAATTATCTGTTAAAATGGATGGACGGAGTGGATAAAATATATAAGTCATAGTGGGCCTTAAAGAGTTGGGTCCACCCAAAGCATGCTGTTAAATGATAGTGATATCTCTACCAGCAGCACATGTCCTAATAAAATCCACCTCGCTGGTGACCCCATGTCTGTGTAGGATGCTGGTAGGTGTGATGCAATAACTCCAAGCGACACCCTGTCCCTGAAAATGTTGTGTGATGTGATGCAATTACCATCTCTACATATTTTTTAGTTTTACTTCATGAACTAGTAATCTCTTGTAGATCAACATTAGATTGCCCTATTTCTCATTTCTAAAGCATCCAATATTTCTTTATTTTCAAATGGCTTACTAAATGGTTAGCAAAGATATTCTCCAAATAGTTTTCTTATTTTTTCTAATCACACTCCGTGCCATGCTTGTAAGAGCCTATCTAACAATCTTGGAAAGTCCAAGAAATATTGAAACGATGGAAAATGTCAGCCCTAACATTCCCGACGAATGAACAGTGCATGAAAGGTTATCAACTGATTCCTCATCATCACTCCTGCAACATATGCAAATGTTGGGAATGATCATCCCTCTTTTCGAGAATTGTATACTATTAAGACTTTTCTTCTAGCAACTATTCATTTGGAAGCAGCTATTGTGGGAGGGACATATGGTGCCGAACATACTTAGTGTGCCTCGCTTCCTCCGCATGAGAGCTAGGCTAGTATAAATAAATATGAATATAACAATCTGATAGAAAATAAACCTGATTTATCAAATCTTCAAATTATCACATACATAGAAGAAGGATCCGGAATACAAAGTTGAATGAGCTCTAAAAGTGCTTCATATTCTACTACCTCGTTACAAGAAAGCGTCTGTAAAGGACCTTCCAAGTAACTGCATTTTCCATATAGGAAAAACAATTGGCCACTAAAATTGAAGTGGTGAATTAGAAAACAAACATGTCCTGAATAACTCTCAAGTCACCCTATTTAATTATGAGTAAAGTATGAAATCTTTATAGTAGTCAATTACTGAAATCTTTACTATTTTTCATCATTTTACCAAAAGCAAGGACCCTTTTTAAGTGAAAGTTTTGTTTGTACTAATTTGGGTCTACCTCAATCTTCCACCCTTCATTGATAGGAGGAATTAATGGAGTAAAACACACCTGGATTGCGTATGATCCCAATTGCAAAAAATTTATATGGTCAAATGTCACGCCTCAAATCCGAAAATCGGATTCACATGAATTCCGATTGTCGAATCCAGTGCCGACAGCCTCCGTAGTGCCTCATTCTCGACTCCTGACAATCAATTGCCAGATTCTGATCCTGAGATCATACAAGGAGGATTTTCAATTTTTTTTTTTTATAATGGAGCATAACCACAAGCATAATCAAGTCACAAAATAACATCACCACATATCCATTATATCAAAAATTTTAAGTATAATGCGGAAAGAGAAATACAAGGTGATCAAAAGCTCTAAAATAGGCAGATGCACACTCCTGCCTCAGCGCTGCTGTTGTCCAACGCTACCTGCACGCAACTATCGTACATAAGCTTACAAAAGCTTAGAGGGTGGTGTAAGTGTGTGAGCAAGGCAAACGCCAAGTGAACAGTATCAGATTAGTGCGAAAGTATGCGGTAAGTCCATGAATACAATCAACCATACCAAGGCTATGTAATGCAAGACATGATGCGAGATATGAATGCCATCGGCCACATCGATGCAATGCAAGGCCCACATAGCCGAATGTCATATGCGAAATGCAATCCAAGCAAGTCGGTACTCATCAAGTATATATATCAGTATAGTTCTTCTCTGGATATCACCGGAGTCTAATACACTTCGCACTGACTGCCACCTCCCTAGCTGCACAGTCAAGCAAGCGAAATAGAGCTCACTATCCGCCTGACCAGTAGTCTGCCAATACCTACCCGGCTCATCGATAGCAGACTCATTTGCGAGCTGGTCAAACTCAGCTAGCTTATAGCCCTCTCACTTAAGCGGATAAGGCCATACCCCCTTCCAACCGACCACGACACAGTGGGAGACGTGGCCTACTGGTATTCGGCACCCGGGAGCTCGTGTATCCACTCGGTCTAGACGTTGGTGCATCTCCTGGTACTAAAAAGGTTCTGGGACTTTCACCCAAGGACATCGTAAGTGCCCACAGTGCTAGAATAAGTATTTTCGGTATCCAATACAGCCATCCACGATATACCTGTGGAGCCACGACCCTGATGTCGCTAGGGCGTGCAGTGATCAAATCACACATATGCGAGATGCATGAATCACGCCGTCAAATCATGCAGAAATTCAGCGTGTACTGCGCGATCGTGTGGGGCACTTCGTCTCATAACGGGTCCCATAAGTGGTCTGCCAAATGGCATATGCTATGATCAGTCACTACTCAATTCAAGTATACATATGATGCGTATGGGCATGAGTCATGGGATTATACTAAGCATGTTATAAAGCGATGAATAGTAAAGAGTATGGGCCTATCAATGGGCCATAAGGAGAGTTACAATGCGGACATTTAACCAACATTGTACTTACAATGTGAACGTCAAACCAACATTGTTCCTTAGGCACGACCCGCCATAAATATCATTACATGAACCATGAAAATTCACACATTGCAATGGACCCTAAGGTCATCCCGTTGGGCCTCGACCCATGGGCCTTAGATACATCAAATGGGCTGCGTTAATCGACCTCACCAATGAGCCTTATGTTCATTGCAATGGTCCATGATCCATGGGCCTTGAAATACATCAAAGCGGGCCTCACAACTTGGGCCTTAAATATATCAGATGGGCCTACACACATGAGCTTTAAATATATCAAATGGGCTACTCCATTTGCGCCCCATGCACATCAAATGGGCTTGATCACATGGGCTTTAATATATATCAAATGGGCTTGAATCCCGTGGGCCTTATATAGAATAAATGGGCTGGATCCCATGGGCATTGCATATGTCAAATGGGCCCAAACCCATGGGCCTTATATATGCCAAATGGGCTTAATCTTATAGGCCTTATGTATGCCAAATGGGCTTAATCCCATAGGCCTTATGTGTGCCAAATGGGCTTAATCCCATAGGCCTTATGTGTGCACCAAGGTGGCCCCCAATGAATAGTCATAAATGGATCAACATGGGCCCTATACACATACCAAAGTGGGCCCATTTGAACCATAGATCTGGATCATTTTTAGCTCAACCATAAAATGAATTTTAAAAAAATAAATGGACAGTTTAGATGCAACACATGCATCATGGTGGTGCCAGTCACTAAATGGATGGACAGGAGGGATGCAGCACATGCATCATGGTGGGGTTGGTCACCAAATGGATGGACAGAAGGGATGCAGCACACGCATCACAGCGGGTCCCATTGTCTTTGGACAGTGAGAATTAAACACATGCATTACCGGGAGCTCCACCGTCCACGGTGGTGGACAGTGTAGTAAAACACATACATCAATGGTGGGATCCATGTTTGTGACCCACCATCAGGTTTGCCTGCCCTCTAAACCGTTGATAAGGTCACGTAGACCTGGATGAAGAGTAAAAACAAATTCCAGCTTGATCCAAAACTTCTGTGGGCCCAAAGACGGTTTCAATGGTAGGCTTTAAGTCACCACCGTTTCCTATGATGTGGGCCACCTGGGCCTTGGATGGGCCTAAATTTTTGGTGAGGCTTGCTTTAGGTAGGGGTCCACCATGTGGACGGTTTAGATGATAGATAAACATCAAGGTGGGGCCCATGGCTGGAGCCGTGGGTCTGCCTCTGAACGCTCACCAGTCGCTGGATGGCTTGAAAAAAATACATACATTATAGTAGGTCCACGTGAGGGGCACGTACATCACTGTGGGCTCCACGTGAGGGCCCACCATAATTGTTACTGACCATCCAACCTATTGGTACGGTCACAGAGACCTGGGTGAGAAAAAAAAACAAATTTCAGCTTGATCCAGAACTTCTATGGACCCAAAATGGGCTTCAATGGTAGACACTCAATTCACACCGTTTCCTATGATGTGGGCCACCTCGGCGTTGGATGGAGTTGAGGTTTGGAGGGGACCCACGTCAGGGGATGGCCCACCGTATAGACGGTTTGGATATTACACATACATCAAGGTGGGGCCCAAGGCTGGGGCCGTGGGCTGCTGCCCGTCCGTCCGCCCGCCACAAGGCCGCAAGCAACAGCGAGGCTGCTTGCTTTGTATTTTTTTTTTTTTTTTAAAAATCATCTTTCTAAGGTTTTTCCTATGCGGGGCCCGCTCCAAGTGCATCCACTCCAGCCATTGGATTGCATGGCTCAATACAAACCAAACGAGTCTAATATACGGTATTTTTTTGACTCAAGGTGGGCCTTAGTCAATTTTTAACGGTAAAGACGATGTTTACTATGCTATGGCCCGCCCGAATATCGGATCGACTCCATTTTTCGGCTCAACGACTAAAATGAGTCGAGAAAGAGGATG
Organism: Magnolia kwangsiensis; assembly: GCA_037074715.1. NCBI lineage: Eukaryota > Viridiplantae > Streptophyta > Magnoliopsida > Magnoliales > Magnoliaceae > Magnolia > Magnolia kwangsiensis. The sequence continues at coordinate 22,875,627 of CM073574.1, forward strand.
GACGACATGGATTAGAAACATATATTAAGGTGGGGCCTATGTGAATGACCCTTCCAAAGCTTGTCAAATCAAGCTTATATTTGCATTTTTCTCTTCACGTCCAGGGAGTCCCTGGACGGTTTGGCGTGAGACATTCATCTAAGGTGGGCCCTACCCAGGTGGGCCACCACATGGATGATACATTTAAGATGGGCCCCACCCATGGACGGCTTGGATAAAATACATATTTCATGGTGGGGCTCATTCAGGTGGGGCTCAACATTCAAGAAAAATAAATAAAAATGAGAGGGAGAGAGAGAGAGAGAGAAAAGTAGGACACACGTGTGATGGAGGGACCCCGATACTATGGGCCCTCCGTTTCAACCATCCAATCATACACCAATGGGTCCCATTGCATATGGGCCATCCAAATAAAAGATCAACGGTGGAGATCCCTCTCCACTAAAAATGGACGGTCTAGATGACCTTGTTAATGTAAGGAAAGTAAACATCATAATGGGGTCCATGGAGAATGGCCCCATCATGGAATGATTGATGATCAAGATGGGCCATCGGCCACATCTTAGGGTCCCAAGTGAGATCCAAACCATTGATCGGTTGGCCTCACTTGGCCCATCTTAAAAGCATGAAAAAGTAGGTTAGGGAAGCACCCACCACTTGATGTTATTGGTCCGTTGGATAGCTTATCTCCTAGAGCTTCACTTTGATGGTGGAGATGAGAAATGAATGGTTAGGATTAGAGATTTTAGGAGTGGGAAGTGGGCCACCAAAAATCACTTTTTTTCTCATGAAAAATCCTTGGACGTGAGAGTGCTCTCTTGGTTGCTTGGAATTGAGATGAGAAATAAGAAAGAGAGAGAGAGTTGTAAGAGGGATGTGAGGTGAGTGATGGAGTGATGTGAGTGGTACTTGACATGTAAGGTGGTGTAAGAAAGAGAGAGGGAGAGAGTTGACTTTAGGTAAGGGTGATGTAAGAGAGGTATGGTTGCTTGTACTTGACATAAAGTGATTGATGGGTGATTGATTGATGTGATTGATGAGACATGTTGTAGAGATTCTCTTGGGATTGTAAACGCGCGGCGTTTTCTCGAAATAAACGCTGGCTCACATCTCTTAGTCAGGGTATCGGATCGGTACATGAGTCGCGACGTTAGAACCGCGACGACGGTGCGGTTGCAATGATACAAGTCTCGGATTAAGCCGACTCAAATGTATGGGATATGACTTACGGTTGTGCACAACGTCGACTATAGGTCGCGAATTGTCAGAATTTGACGAGAATGATCGCGGGAAGCAACGGAACAGTACGGATTAGGATATGGGTCTTACATCAAAAGCCAGGTGAGGCCCACCTTGATTTTTGTGAGAAATACCCTGTCCATCGGTTTTGCCAACTCATGCTTAGGACATGAGCCCAAAATCAAAGTATATCCACAACTCTAGTGGAACACATGATTAGAAAATGTGGGAAGGGAAAATGCCCATTGTTGAAACTTTTCCAACATCCATTGTGATGCTTATATGCCAACCAAACCGTACATTGAATCATTTCCATTAGGATGAACTGAAAAACACCAAAATATTAGCTTTTTCCATAACTTTTGTGGCTCGACAAATGTTTCAACAATGAGCATTTAAATCCCACTATTTCCTGTATGTCTCACTTAAGTTTTGGATCTACCTCATTTTTTGGTTCATGTCCTAATATGAGTTCATAAAATGGATGGACATGGAAGATTTCTCACAAACATCACCACCTGTTTATGTGCCCATTAATACAAGTGGGAAGTTTTCAGAACCAGTGAGTGATATTACAGCCCATCGTGGAAGGACCACTACATAAGGGAGGATGTAATGAGGTCGATCACCGTCTTACTCAATCGATAACTATCTTGAATCCACGAGGCTCTCTTGAATCCATAAGAGAAAATCTCGAATCCACGATAAGAATGAAGAAAACTTCAAACGAATTGATTTATTGACTGAATTTTCCTCCTAAAAATGAGTTTAATACCCTTTAAATAACCCTAAACAAACCCTAAAAATGTAATTGAAGAGTTTTGATCAAATTAGGAAACAAATTCAAAGAAACATGTAAATTTTCACGGTCTAACGGCTTATCATTGATTTGTCGAGTCAATAGGTGGAAACAACCAAAAAATGTTTAAAGATTTAAACAAGAAATTATGTGATTTTCGACTTGTCGACCTGATCTGTCAACCTGTTGAACTCAATTTCAACCTATCGACAAGATCCATTGACTTGTCTAAACAAGCAAAAATCAGCCAGCAAGCAATCTAAAATTTCAGGTAGAATTTTTGACCTATTAAAACTATGCTAAATTTTGTCTATTTCTCATTAGATTCCTTCCGATTCATGTGTGTTAGGAATGTGCTTCATCCACGTCTTACATCAAACCCCTTAACTTTAAAAAAAAAAAAAAAAAAAAAACTTGTCGTGAAGTTTGGTTTACGATATGTGTTCAACTTCCTCGAGTTCTTCAATAGACTTCATTCATGACATGTATATCGGTCTGTTACATTGAAAGTCATGTCTTCTAAAAGATTAAGAACAAATGTGCTATCATTGATTTTCTTAAGGGCCTATCTTCTTATTCATCAACTTGTCATATGCCACAATCAGAAATTGTTCTTTGCAAAAGCACTTTATACAAATTGGGATTGTGCCGTACAACGATCATAGGTGGCTGAGTATCGCCTTGGGGTCGAGGTGGAATTAGCGCATTGCATGGTCAACTGACTCTTCCGGTAAAAAGTTTCTATTCTTTCCGATAAATAACGAATCTCTTCATTGTCGTCCACGAGATTTTGGTTTATTTAGTCATCAGCTATTATCAGCTCAAGGGGAGTCCTTGTTCTGATACCATTGATGTAGGAGTGGAAATGATGGGGTTGATCACAGTCTTCCTCAATCAATAACTACCTTGAATCTACAAGGCTTTGTAGAATCCACAAGAGAAAATCTCGAATTCACGAGAAGAAAGAAGAAAACTTCTTAGGAATTGATTTATTGACTAAATTTTCATACTAAAAATGAGTTTAACACTCTTTAAATAACTTTTAAAATGTAATCAAAGAGTTCTAATCAAACTAGGAAATAAATTTCAAAAAACATGTAAATTTTCGCCTTTTGTCGATTTATTAACTCGATAGGTCGAAACAACAAAAAAGTGTCCAGAGATTTAAACCATAAATTCTGTGACTTTCGACTTGTTGACCTGGTGAACTGGATTTTAACTTGTATAAACTGATAGAAATCAGCCAGTAAGTAATTTAAAATTTCAAGCAGAATTTTGACCCATTGATCTCAAAGGTCGGCCTGTCAAAATTATACTGAATTTTGTCAATTTTTTTCCTTAGGCTTCTTCCAATCCATGTGTTTTAAGAATGTGTTTGACTCATGTCCTACATCAACCACACACCAAAAATCTCTTGGAGGAAAATATCCTAGCCCCTTTAATAAGGACAAATTTTTTCTTGGCGTGATTTTTTTTTCTTCCTCATGGCCTGCCCGTGATATCAACGGGAGCACCAGAGGAACTCTCTGCCCGCGTCCAACAGATGTTAAGACATTTGATTTTCATTTATATAACATGGCGAATGATTTGGGTGAGAAACACTAATTGAAAAGACTAGACACGTGAATCTTGTCACAGTCAGTTCAAAATTTATGATTGAGGGCGATGACAAGTGGGCCCACCTGATGAAAATGAGGAAGATGTGCGGCAGAAAAAGACTACTGATAGACTACTCTCTAACAAGGCTGTTTTCACACCTAATCGACTAGAAGAAAATAAAAGAGACTTAATCGGACACGGCTGGCTACCTATCAAATGCTGGGTCCCAGATTCACCGTACTCAAGGGACCCAATCCAATTTTAACGGGTCCAAGTCTGTGCTTTTTCCCCACCCCTCAAGAAAAAGGGATGGGCCGGTTCTTGCCTTCTAGAAGTTAAATTCTTGTCCAGTTGGGTTGGGGTCGTATCCATCATCTTGGACCGAGTTAAAATAGGGTAAGGCCGGGCCAAGTCGGGTTTAAGTATTCTAAATAATTTAAAATATTGTTGCATGCATTAAATATATATTGATTATTCCCAAAATGTATAAAAGGTTTACTTGGCCATATATATGCAAGTGGGACTATTTACACGCCATCTGTGTGTTAAAGTGGCACGTGCATACAATTTAGTCTATCCATCAAGTGGGCCTGATCATATAAAAGGTCTTATTAGCCTGAACTCAATTAAAACCTAAACTTAAAGACCCAATGGACACCCACATGTATAAAGCCTGTTTGGATCCAGGTCCAAGTCTTCAAGAACAAAACTCAAACTCGAAAGAACTTAGACCTATGTGCCCCGAGTACTACAGGACCCAACTTGAACCTAATTGGAATAGTGAGTGTGTGGTGAAAGAGAAGTAAGATATCACCATATTTCTTTATGATAAATCTCAAATCCACAAGGTAGAAAAAGCTCCAACGCAGGGATGAATGTGATGAGGCCAATCACCGTCTTCCTCAAGGATAACTATTCTCAATCCATGGAGCTTCTTAGGACTCATCACATAGACTTCTTAAATCCACGAGAAGAGAAAGCAAGAAAATAGAAATAAATTCTAATAAATTCGTAAATTGATGATGAATGAAAAAAATGAGTTCACAACCCTTTAAATAGGGATACCAAGCAATGAGAGAGAAATCAGAATCAAACTAAAACTAAAACTCTTAGAATTCGCAACTTACTATAAATAGTAAACTTACTATTTATAGACAATCGTGATGTCTATTAGTGCATAAGGTTTTGGTCCAAAAATAATAAGTATCCTATTTAGCTTCACCAAGTTGTTCTCTTAATTATTCTAAGCACTTCTCATATTGGGCACAACTTCTAAAGCCTAACGGATGAAGAGTTATAATCAAACTAAAACTTACTATTTATAGTAAAATCAGAATTAAAATAAGGAAACGATCATCGATCTAGTGGTATTTCGAAAATTTGGCTTGCACAACCTGACAGAGAAGGGTCGGGTGGCTAAAGTAACTCATTCTACCCCAAAATCATATATTTTATGTCCGATAACCTATTTCGGATTGTGAGATACGCTCAATTTAAGGTCCAACGGTCCATATCACTTCTGTCGTCAACCGAGCCTTTTCTGATCCATCTTGGCCATGAAATTGTCCGTGACCCGTTCCACATCAATCTCTAAAAGAAATAATATTATTGAAAAATAAAAATAAAATTATGCATGTTTACAAAGCCTTTCGATATAACTTATTTAAGTCTTGAGTTTTAAATTCATAACTTCTCCGAACTAGTAGACTTTCTAAAAATAATAATCAACTTCTAAATTAACTTAAAAGATTTTCATGACTCAAACAAGAAATATAAATATAATCGGGCTTCTTCAAACTCTAAAACACTTGGAAAATAACAAAAATTGTAACTTGCTAAAAATAATAAATTTCAACTAAAACTCATATTAAACCTCTAAAATGGCCTTAGTTTGAAAAATAGTTGGGAGGCCAATTGCCCTTGGCATTGGCTAGGATGTAGAGCTTATTAATAGTTTGCCAACGATACATCATGTACATGAAACGAATAGCTAGTAATAAAATTATGGCCGTCAAAAACTATAATGCATGCTGACCCTTGGATCAAGTTTTCTAACCTGGTTTCTTTTAATCTTGACTATTTATGAAATTGGCCTTAACTTGTCCTGCATTACGCCTCTTAAAGAATTAAACTCGCCCTTAGATTTAGAACGGCAGTAACACAGTAATAATCAGCTTTTATAGTGTGTTTTCTTTAACTTCGGCAACAACTGATAGTGCATGCCTAGACGTTGGATGAATTTTTATTCGTTGCTGAGAATGTAAACAAGTGTTGATTTTCATCGTGATGGCCACAAAAATATCCACTTCATTTAGCCATCGAGTGGTCCATAACTATTGATCCATTAATTCTTTTTATTCATGAAGCAATTCATCAATCGATGTTTTTACTCCATCAAAACCTTATTTATACCTATTGTCTATTCATTCATGAACCCATTAAGCAATTCGATGATGGATTTCTCTTAGAGTGATGGCACAAGTTTGATGCATATGGGGAGTCGTTTATCCATCCATTGATCCATCGAGCGGTCAAATGGTGGAGTCTTCAAAAGGACTATTTCATCCACATAGCTCTATTTTTCTTCTTCACGCCGGAGATTTTTGTCTCTTTATTTTTTGACATTTAATTGTCCAACACCTATCTTTCATAAGTTAGCCTCACCAGTGGGGTTGTAGATTATGATTCGGCATGGATGCTGGACCTTTTGGACTATCCACTAGTTGACTACAAGCCCCTTTCACAATTGTGAGCCATTCGATGCCTTGATTTTGATAGTACTCAATCACTTTATTTAACTCAGCAAATGCTGATAGCATCTCTTGATGAAAGGCCTCAAACTTCGCGTGAGTGAAATAAGTACTTCCTGAAATATTGTTCAAAGGATGATTGTTGCCCAATTCACTATTGGAAGCCATTGATTTGAGAAAAAATCCCACTCTACTGGAAGGGAAAGGAATAAATTATTGTTTTCTTCCTTCACGATAAACCTCAAGTCCACAAGAAGCCTTAAATCACAAGATAAATTTTCTTTATATATATATATATATATTCATGTTCATAGAAAACTTTCATATGGCTTATGTAAGTCATGAGTCCTAAATTCATAACTTGTCTATAATATCGAACTTTTTAAAAATAGTAAGCAGCTTTTATACTAACTCATACTTATTTCTATTACCCAAACAAGCACTTTAAGCACCATTGGTCTTACTCAAACCCTAAAATGTCCTAAAACTAATAAAATTCATACCTAACTATAAATAATGAACATTTTAAAATAAGTAAACAATGTCTAAATTGATTTAAACTTTTTTGCATGACATAAAAGGACTGTAAGTATGAATGAACAAATTCAAACCCTAAAATATCTTTAAAATAACAAAACCTGTAACTTACCATAAGTAATAAACTTTGACTAAAAACTCATATTTGACTCCAAATAACTTTAATTGGGAAAATTGCTTGGGCTAGCATTAGCTAGGTTGTAGAGCTGGTAGGTATCTTTCTAATGAGGTATCATATGCATAAGTAATTGATGGCAAAGTTAGACTAATGGAAGCTATAGTGCGTGCCAGACCCAACTTGGATCCAACTTTCTAAGTCAATTTTTTTTAAAAAATCCTAGCCGTCCAAGGAATTGACCTCAACCTAGCTTACCTTAGACCCATCAACAACCCTACCTATTGTATAGAATGTGGGCTACCTACAAAAAATTCCCCCATTCACAAGAAGAAAAACACTTTTAACACTTTCATTGTACTCATGATAGAAGTTTTGGCATAAGTTTGACCTAAGCTGCTTGTCTTGTGCACTCCTCCATCTGGGCATGGGACTGAGTACAGAAACTCTCACAAGTAGGATGTAATAGACTAATAGAATATTACGTGGGTGGTTCACTTGCAAGAGTTTAAACATGAGGTCATGTGTTTTAGTAGCCATTGTGGTGTGAATGCGTGGACACGAGGACGTGTGTATGAGGGGGACAAAAAAGAGAGTATAAAATAAGACATACCCAAATGAAGAAGTCCGTATTTTCAGAGAAGATGCACCACATGCATTATCACATATACATGTATGAGATGTTTTACACCGACCCATCCTCCAACGAACCGCTCGACAGCACATGTGGGTTGTACTATTGATGATTCTGGACTATCCATCTAATAATGTGCCCTACGTTGACACACCATGCTTAAAAAGCAAAACAAGTCATGCATCCTACCTTTCGAATTTGTGGCCTTCGACGGCATATTTCAAAAGATGTCGGTGGTCCACATTCAAAAAAGAGATGTCACATATTTGTACCATGGCCGTCCATCGTAGGACCTATCGCTTTCCAACCATATCACCAACTGTATAGCCACGTGTAAGGGTGGCAATAGGCTGGGTAGCCAGCCGACCCGGCTTTGGGCTTGTCTTGGACATATAGCTTAGCCCAGGGGCTGGATTTGGGCCTTGCATGCATGGCCCATTACTTTTTGGGTCAGGGTTGAGCTCAAATCATTTTAGACCAACCTAACTGGCTCAAGTCTAGCCCTACATGACTTTATACGTACTTGTGTTATATTCCAGGAATATGACATTCTAATCCTCCGTCAGGCAATCCATCCATGTTGAATGTGGATCTATAGTTTCACTCTAATCCTCTCTGTGGATGTGTGGCCCACTTAAACCACGGACCGATTAGCAACATCTAAGCAGGAAATAGGGATTTATCAATTTTTTGGCTGGTTTGGGTCTGCTGTGCTAGGCTCATACTAGACTTGGGCCAGGCTTCGGTCTTAGGTCTGAAATTCGTGGGCTGTTCTGGGACCTATCCTGGCGAAGTCCAAACCCAGCCCATTACCACCCTTAGACGTGAACTTTGAAGAGGAACTAAGCCATGACGCAGAACGTTAGCATTATGTGGATTTGGAAAGCTCATGCCATATGCTTCTGTAGCGTAAACGCCTTATAAAGAAAGACAGCTGCTGACATTGTGTATAAGCCGCTTCATACGCAGCATGACTCGAACAGTAGGGATGGGAATAGGTCGAACCCGACCCATTTATTAAACAGTCCAACAGTTGTGGCCCAAACTGAACCTGCAACCCATTACCCTTATGACCCAACACGACTCACTTAAAATTCATCAAGCCCGAGTCACAACCCATTATTTAATTGTAATCAGGTCAGGCTTGACCGACCTGACCTAACCCAATGACCCATTTGATTGTGATTTAGTCGGGATCTACTGACCCGACAAAACCCAATTAATTGTAATTAGGTTGGGCTCGACGGCCACAAACCGACACAACAGGACCACACTTGGGTTTATGAATGGAATATGGAGTTAAAGGTAGACCTACCCAATTCAAGTGAATACAAAAACAGACATACATCATGTGCATGTATTATACTCACCATCTTTTAATTTGTTTCAGGTTTTGGTCTGGGTCTGCTAGGGTCATCTGGCCCAGCCCATTTATAAGCCATATGGATTGGGTGGTTCGGGTTGCAACCCAAGCCCAACCCATTTACTTAAATGGGCTACATTGCTACCCGGTCCTGACCAACTACGCATCTAGCTAGGCCCAAACCCACTGGCCACTTGATCCGCAGGCCAACTCAATACATTGCCACCCAGTTTGAAAGTATCATCCCCAAGCATCATGTATCGTCCAATGCATACCAGTATTGCTCCGGAATGAGATGGTTGTATCAGCCGATATCTGCCTGTAGCAACACAATGCAAGGGCGATATGGGGTGCGTCGGTGACTGATACAATACCTGAAACAGGAAACGGATAGGCTACTGACCCTGCCATAGCCAATCGCTAGTGGTCGGTGCTGTGGGCCCCACCCTGATGTATGTGTTTCATCCATGCCGTCCACCCATTCTTCCAGCTCATTTTATAGTATGAGCCCAAAAATGAGGTTGATCCAAATCTCAAGTGGACCGCACTGTTGATTAAACGACCACCATTAAAAACTTCTTGGGGGCCACAAAAGTTTTGGATCAAGCTGATATATATTTTTTACCTTCGTCCAAGTCTGTATGACCTAATCAACAGGTTAGATGTCTAAAAACCATTACAATGGGCCCTATGAGGTTTTTAATGGTGAACATTCAATCACTACTGTTTTCCTATTGTGTGATCCACCTGACATTTAGATCTACCTCAATTTTGGAATCAAGCCCTTAAATTATCTTTCAAAATGGATGGACAGTGTGGATAAAACACATTCATCATGGGGGGGGGGGGGGTCCACACAGCACCGACCATTAGCCACCTGGCTGATGGCAGCGTCACTAGCCAAACCGCGTCCCCTGAATCACCGGATTTTTAAGCTTACTTGCTGCCATTATGGAACAGACCCTCACATTTCTTGTTACTCTTTGGTGTAGGAAAAACCAGCAGCTGTTGTGACTACTCTCAGAGACCTACTGTAATCTCCTGCATGTTGCTTTTTCACTGTAATGAATTCGGTTTTAATATGTGGGAATGCGGTTATTATGGCAAGTTCGCAACTGGTCGGCCATTTCTCATGAGAAGGATGTTCATGCACTTTCCCTGAAATGATGTTTGGATGCTCAATTGAATTGAATTGCAATTTGCAAGTCAATAAGGTGGAAATGACCCAAGTGGTGTTAGCCCCACCCCTTTTAATAGTCCAGCTTCAATTGCAATTAGGGGTCGGTTTTCATCATGCACTGAAATGGTCCCACTCTTTCATTTTGGTCATAACCAAAGGCCCTATTTGATATATGCCAAAAAATGAATTCATCTCATTTTAGTTGGCAGTGATTATGTATTAGAGAACTGGATCAGTGTTACATAACGAGTTCATGTTACTGGTGATTTATGTGTTAGAGATTTTCATCTCTAACACATAATTACTGTTAACTAAAATGAGATTAACTCATTTTTAAGTGTCAACCAAACGGCGCTGTTTGGTATAAGGATGGCAAGCTTACAGTCAACTGGGTAGCGGCAGTGTAAAAATAGAATAGGATTTCAAATTGAAAGATCTGATGCTTAGGGAATTATAAGATAGGTGACGGGAAGCACCGCACACTATATGTGGGTCTTCAGATCTGATGAGTAATGCACATGATTTGCAGGATGAGAGATGAGATGAAAAGAGAGGGTCAAATGTGTTGGAGAAAAACACTTGATAGTAGATGAATAAGATGTCGGTTTTTATTGCTAATAAATTGAGTTTAAACATATTAGAGAGAATACAAAAGTTCCCAATCTGTATCAAACCACTGCTACCCCATCTATACAACTAGAAGGCACCACACCACATACTCCATATCTTATGAGATGGAGATGAGCAAAACATAGATACAACTCAAAAAAAGTTATTTAAAGCATCAAGCAATTGTGAAAAGTTGCGACGGATTATGAACATGCATGGATTACCCTGCAAAAAAAAGGGCATGTGCAGAATCATCTGTCCATGAATCACGACTAGATGGCATGTAGCATGTCCAATGCCAGTTTGTGAGCTTCTGAGTTCTGAAGTTCTGGTACTAGGCAGTTGGATTCAAATAAATGGTGAGATCTGGTGAAAGACTTCAAGCATAAGCTGTGTGTACAGTGATACACCCATCTAGCACTAGATTGGGAGCAGATGCATCTCCAAAGCAAAAAAACCATGGTTTTAAAGACTAAAAGAGGTGTGTGATACAACTCGTCCAAGTTGACTCAGACTCCATAGCACTCAATCCAGTTTGATAAAGCGAATCAACGACTTAGGAAAGTCCCAACTTTACTCAGGACCAAATGAGTTGGACCGAGTTGCTGTGTCTTTTAACCATGCTAAAAGCTCAAAGTAGCGTGCATAAGCACACATACCTGTCATCATGGCTGATTTGTTGTGAGTGAGCTGCTGTCCTCTTCTTGATTGAGGAAGAGGGCCGCCGTTCTTCTTTTGATGAACCAACAGCTCATATAGCATCTAAGATCACCTTCTCTACTCTTTCCTTCAACCATCTAAAAGAAGGGATCAGCACAAGCGTATAACGATGGGATAGAGAATGTGCCTAGAGGCTCTTTTATACCAGTTATCTGTCCTAAGCCAAGTCAAGTCGCATATGATGGGTTCTCTTTTCCTATAATTGCTGGGATTAGGCCCCTAATTAATCAGGGTCAATGAGAAAACCTTGCAAATCTAAGTACAGGGAAACATTGAGCAGGAAAACAGTGTTCATGTGGTCACTCAATGTAGACGAAATCTAACAGAACCACAGAAACTAATGACCCTGAAATCAACAGCACAGGTCTTGGTCTCAGCTGGTGAGCGATGAAATCCTCTGTAATTACACCTACCAGCCTTAGGCAAGCTAACACATCAATTTGGCAAACAGTTCCTTAGACAATAGCTCAGGTAATTCTTCAGCAATTTGTAAACATCACTATAAACAAGAATGCATGGCTTCTAATGATGCAATTGCAGGTAAATCAAGTAGAATCCTAGAATCGGGTCCTTACTCATGCCCCGGTGGTAGACTCACATGAGTTTTGGTGCAGGGAAGGGTGTGATGAGGACGATCACCATCTTACTCAAACAATAAACACCTTGAATCCACAAGGCTCTTTTGCATCCACAAGAGAAGTTTCTCAAATCCACGACAAAAATAAGGGAAAATTTGAGGAATTTTATTAAAAAGCGATTCAAATAAACAAGTTTGTATGCTTAAATACTCTTAAACAAACCCTAAGATGCAATTTTAAAAAAGTCAGAAGGACTATCACTTCTGACGGATGTACAAATTTTCGCATTCCGTCGTTCGATCGGAATGACACAAAACATCCAGAGACTAAAACCCGTAAAATTGAATTTGTGTCAATCGATCTAACTGAGTAAAAATTGTCCAGCAAGCTTTTCATCTAAAATCCGAATTTCGATCGATCGATCGACCGACCAATCGATCAACTCGATCGGTCTGCTCAATCGACCTCGATCGATTGAACTATGATGAAACTTTGTTGATTTCTTTTGGACTTCTCTCGGCCCATTTGTGATGGGCACATGCTTGCTCCATGTCCTACATCAGATCCCCTCCATTTAAAAAAAAAAAAAAAAAAAACCTCATCCTCGAGTTATCCTCCGGCTCCTGTTCATGATACTAGCACAAATCCACCACATTGAACATGCGTGAGATCTCCATACTGATGGGGACATCACGCGCACGCACGCCGCCCCCTACACACGTATGGAAGGAGAGGAAGGGCCCCACCATCAATCTAGCTCAATGACGACATCCAGGGAGGTCTTTCTAGTTAAAAGATGGAGTTTTGGTTCATTAGAGTGGGCCCAATCATCAAGTAAAGCCCATCATGGGATCTCATGATCAAGGCCCACTGGTCGGATTGATTTAATATTTTAGGTTTTAATTATTTATGTTATTTAGAATATCATGAACGCTTTAGATTTATTTAATTAATTTTTATTTTGGTTTACTTCATCGCCAAGTAATAGGTTGTACACATGTCGCGAGGTTTGGAGTATAGAGTTTTTTTATAAATAGGCACCCCTTATAGTTTTTTTTATTCATTGAAGTTGAATAAAAAATTTCTGCGTGTTTTTTCCTACTCTCTAAGTTTCTGAGTTGTGGAAAAAAATTCAAGTGGATGCGAAGCCCTTCCTTTTCGAAGGGCTAACTACCATGGTGCAAAACCACGTCTATTCCAATCCGCCCCTCATCTCATATCATCCATATTTCTCCCATTCTATGATCATCCTCGCATCAAATCCATCTGTTTTGCAGCCGTTTATCTCCCTACAGCCAATTTCTAGAATTTAACTCTGCAAGAGGGCTGAAACTTCGACGGAGCACTGCGCCCTGGCCGCATGTCGGATCGCCACAAAATTTGGAGGGTTCGTAGTACCCCCCTTGGCCAACCAAAGCCTAGAAGGGTTTTTTGGGATTCGAGCCCCCAGCACACGTGCAACAGGTTCGGATCGCCATCCGCATGCGGAAGCTATCGTTTGGTTTATGTTTTCTTCCTATTTTCCCTTTACACTTGTTTTTCATAACTTTAACCCTAGATTGCATTATCCTTAATTTATTTGCCCATTTTCTCGCCCTAGGGTTCCTTGAATTGAAATTAGAGAATCCTTTGGATTAGGAACTGGTTACTGTGCATGTGTGGATGATTTCTATTCATTTTGAGCATCATTTGGTCTATAATTTTACTGATCCAATCCCAGCCTGTGTAGGCCTGGACCCGTGCAGATTCTCCTTTATTTAAATGTTTGAGCTTTTGTGTGAGATGTGGAATTATTATGTGATTGTTTTGAATTAGTATGATCTAAGCTTGAAATCTTGCATATCATATTTAAATTTCATGTCCTGCGAAGATCAATGACGCAAGCGTTGTCATTGATCATGCGGAGTAGGCACCGGTCTGATTTTCTTATTCTTCAGCTTGTTATATGTCCTGATCGGAAATCTTTCCTTTTGTACAAGTGAACCATAACGTCATTGCCCACATTAAATACCTTCATGTGCCGATGTGTGTCAACACTTTCCTTGTAATTGTCATTTATTGCTTGCAACGTGGCTTGATCATCAATGCGTACACTTATAATTCGGTCCGCCATATGTTCTACAGCACGCTCACGCCTGACAGCTTGGGCAACAGAACCAAATCAAGAGTATGTTTAGGTACTTGCTTGTACACAACTTCAAACGGGAACTTATCGGTGGAACGGTTTTGCATATTGTTGAATGTGAATTCTGCCTGAGCCAAGGCAAAATCCCACTGTTTGGGCTTATCACCCAATATGCATCGTATAAGGTTCTCGAGTGTACGATTCACCACCTTGGTTTGCCCATCTGTCTACAGATGATATGCACTGCTAAATTGAAGCTTGGTGTCAAATCGCCTCCGCAAAGCCTTCCAAAAGTGAGTGAGGAACTTAGTGTCACGATTTAAGGTGATAGATTTTGAGACTCTATGTAATCGAACAACCTCTCAAAAGAACAAATTTGCGACATGTGTAGTGTTCAGAGTCATCTTGTACGGTATGAAATGAGTCATCTTGGAGAATCTGTCGATCATGACAAACACTGAGTTTATTCCATGTTGTGTTTGTGGAAGGCCTAGCACAAAGTCCATGTACAAATCCTCTCAAGGGCCGTCAAGTATCGGTAATGGAGTGTACATGCCCATGTTCTATGATCTTCCCTTGGAGGCCTGACACGTATGACATCGCTGCACCACTTTTCTAACATCCCATTTTAGCTATGGCCAATAGTAACACTCCTTTAAGAGAGCTATTGTCTTGTCTCATCCTAAGTGACTGCTGAGGCCACCTCCATGTAACTCTTGGATGACATGTTCTCGCAACAAACTCTATGGAATGCACACTGATTTCCGTTGAAAAGAAAATCATCTGAAATATGGAGGTCATTGGACTGGCCATCTTGGCATCAAATCCACGCATCCTCGAAGTCATCATCATTGGCATACAAGTCCTTAAGATATTCGAACTCGACAACCTCGTTGCTCATGGTGGCTAACAAGGATGCACGCCGGCTAAGCGCATCGACCACCTCATTTTGTTGCCCGACCTTATGCTTCAACATGAATGTGAATTTCTGCAAGAAAGCAATCCATCTCGCATGTACACGATTAACGTTAACCTAACCATTAATAAACTTAAGGGCCTGGTAGTCGTTAGAAGCCATCGATCCAAGGAAAAGTCTTGCTTTGAGACCAAACTAACGCAAGGAATGGCGTGATGAGGACCATCACCGTCTTCCTCGAACGATAAACACCTTGAATCCCCAAGGCTCTCTTGAATCCATAAGAGAAGTTTCTAGAATCCACGAGAGATAAGGAAAATTTTGAAATTTTTTATTAAAAAAGCTATCCAAATAAATGAGTTTGTATGCTTAAATGCTCTTCAACAAACCCTAAGACACAATTAGAAAAAAGTTAAACAAATAAGGAAACAAAAACTAAAAAAACGAGCTTAAACTTCTGCATTCCGTCAATCGATCGGAATGGCTCAAAACATCCAGAGACTAAAACCCATAAAATTAAATTTGTGTCAATCGGTCGATCGATTGAACTAAGTAAAAATTATATAGCAAGATTTTCATCTAAATCCGAATTTCGATTGATCGATCGACCCGATCAATCGATTGACTTGATCGGTCTGCTCGATCAATCTCGTTCGATTGAACTATGATGAAACTTTGTTGATTTCTTTTGGACTTCTTCTGGTCCATTTGTGATGGGCACATGCTTACTCCACGTCCTACATCAAGTTTAAACACGAGGTCATGGGTTCGAGTACCCATTGTGGTGAAAACCTACTGTGGTGCAAGTGCGTGTGTAAAAAAGTAAAAAAGTAGAATCCTAGAATATCCAAGAATCCCATCTGAGACATTTGTGTTCAGCAAGCCAAGGCAAAATGACCACCTAAATGCCAAGGCACAGATATAAAGATGCTGAAACATGGAGCAGAGAACCATCTGTATTTTCCGACGTCTAGGAGTTGGATTTGCAAATGAGTATCCCATCCGATAATTTATACCATAAGAAAATTGCTAGCATGGAAAGTAATACAATGGGAAACTGTCAAACTGTATCGTACAGGTATATGTGTCATATACCGTTCAAGTACAGGTATCAACACAGTACAAAACCAGTAAGTATCTACAAATATCTGGATATCCTAGATGATACTACTACTGTACTTGGGAAAATCTCCAGGCCTGATTAACAAGCTGCTAGCTTACAACCATTCAAAGCAATGAACATGAGAAAAACACATCAGACTCTACCACAAGGTATGCCTCAGAAGCATGCATTATTAATCTGACTATATATCCTTTTTCACCCATTTTTGAAGGGATCTAGAATCAAGCATTCTCACATATCCATCACGACAACATTCCAGATAGAAAGTGAACGTATGCAACATTATCTCACCCGACTGGATTTGAGAAATTTGGGACTTCTACAACCATATATCATGTATGACTTCCACCTCTTTAACATTTTTGAGTATCACATTTTCCAACAATAAAAACAAATATTGTTAGGATAATGGTAAAAAAATCAATGAAGGTCTCCCAATAAGGAGCAAAATCTTGGATAAAAAAGCCTTGCAAGCCAACCTTCCGATTACAGGGTCATCCACCATTCTATTTGCTTCCTGTCAATGTGATATATACGATAATTCAACTTCAAAAGCATGGATTTTTCTACTGTAAATAACAAAATCAATTTTGAGCTGCCTAGGGGAAGCAAAATAGATAATTTACGAATTGCATATAGAGGTAATGCACCTGCAAGATTCTTCAATTACTAAAATACAAAAATCACATAAACATTTACAGATCAGGACTTGATAGACAACATCCTTTTTTATCACAACAACCCAAAAGGTAATAAAAAATACTACGTGATTTCAAAAGGCATTTCAACATCTTCAAATAAAATAGCAAAGCACCACACAACAACATAAAATTCAAAGAATTACAGCAACAACAACTTAAGTGCACCTATTATTTCATTGCCGGAAAATTCATCTGTAAGATGTCATCAAGGGTTGTCTTGAGTCTTCTCTTGATTCTCTGCTGTAGTGGGCATACAACGCCAATTGTACTACCCCCAAAACAGTTCCAACCCCATTTGGGACCTGAAATTCATGTAAAAAAGAAGCCTAATCAATTGTAAAACGAACAAATGCTCAAAGGGTGCATTTAGCATTTAGCATTTAGATGCACAATTGAATTGAACTGCGAACATTCTATTTAATCAAGAGGGAATGACAAAAAGTTGATAATCTTTCCCAGCATTCATAATTAAGTAGCCCTTGAAAATAAAGTAAATGCACCCATACCCTCAGTATGAATCTAAGGAAATTACCATTTGGATATGTCCACCTCACTAGACATACACTCAATAAGAGGCCATTTGGTTACCCAAAAAGTTCCATTTGATAGCCTTGTCCAGAACGTGGCACTGTCAATGGTTTGTCAAACACCACTATCCATATAGTGGGAATAATTCCAATAAAAAAAAGAGAGAGCACTCCAAAAAGCTAGCCATTTCCTTGAATAAGGTAATTTGGATAGAAAGTTCGTTTTAGCCTATTTTTCATAACATACATGAACGAGTAGCTATTTTTTGTACACATGAATGGACATATGTGCCACATGTATCAATGTGCCACAAGTGATACTGCCCATCTTCAAGCACCCCACATGTGACATGCCTACATTTACATACAATGAATGTGCCACATGTACTATCGTGCATGTTCAAGTAGCCCACATGTGCTACAATGCATCTTCAGGTGGTCCACATGTGCTAGTACTAATCTATAAGTGTGTTGCCTGTCCACATGTACATATGTGTCAAATGTGTAAAAGAAGCACATATGCTTATCTAGATAAGGTGTTTGCCAAACAACAATCAGTACAATAGAATAGTCTATCCATACAAACCTATTTGGACACACCTTAGCTAGACAAACATGTTCACATTAGCTTATCCAAACACAACTTTATTGCAAGCAAACAGGCCATTGCTATTCAATTCAACAGTGCATCCAAAGCATCATAAGCTTACATTTGGATGTACAGCTAAATTGAATTGTAAGCAGGGTTGAGGAACCTCCCTTTTCCCCACTTGAGAGTTACCTCTTCAATTCAACCTCGATGCTACAGTTAATCAAGAAAAAATAACAAAACTTAAGGATGTTCCCTTGTGATGATTATGAAGTACCACTCAAATTGCAGATGATGTTTCTATGAGGCCAACTTCAAAGCAACATTATTGCAACTTGGGGGCTAAACCCTCAATATGAATGCTAAGGAAATTGCATCTTGGTTTCTTTTCTAGGTTAGTAGACAAATAAATTGCAATTCAGTTCAATAGTGAACCCAAATGCACCCTAAAAGCTATAAAGTATATCATTAATGAGATGCTCACATAAATGAAACCGTCGTGCTTGAGCATTCCATATGCGAAGAATGAGAGGCTCATCAAGAAGGTTGAGAGGGAAAGATAAAAGGGCATGAATTCAACGCTTTTTGTCCGGACCACTAAATTCTGGAAAAATAAGGGGAAAAAACAGCATATCAGCACACACCATAACTGATTGCTCACTAAATGGAGTGTTACTATTGAGATCTCAACATGAAACAGAATCAACAATCATAAGGTGGATGTCTCAAAGGAACATACAATGATAAACAGCGGGGAAGCAAACATGGATATGAGAGAAGCAACACTCAAATATCCAACAACCAGCTGCCGCATGGGCGGATGAAGTAGCCTCATGGTACAAAATACTATGATCGCATATACTGCGAAAACTGCGACCAACAGTCCTGTCATCTTCACCTGCCAATGACAATGGAGGAAATTGAGTAACAAAACTAACCAAATCAAGGGCCCCCCACAACAAAAATGCATGCAAATCCAGGGAAGAAAACCTTGCCTTCTTTGCATTCTCAGCATATACAATGAATATCAGTATGTAGACGAACTGGAAAACAGCCCCAGCTGAATTGACGGTGGCGACCAAAATAACACCGGGCGATACAAATGGAAGGCCATACCACGAGCAGATCAAGCAGTTCAAGAGGGCATATATATACGGTAACCCCGAGAACTGTTCCGTCGACTTGTTCCTAATAATTCTCCGAAATGTGGGTCTGCAGAGGTTGATGAAAATCTTAGTAATTACAAAAGGACTGTTGGTTTTGAGCCAATACAGAGTGAAGATAAAACATTAAAAAGATAGATAAAATCTTACATAGGTGATACAAATAACACAAAAGCGAAGAGGTTCCCTGCACACAACAGACAGCAACTTCTTAGGTAAGAAGATCATCTAAAGACCCATTTGGATGTCCATGTAATCCACCAATTCTCCAACAGGCAGCTGCCAATTATGCAAATGAGATGAAATTGAGATGGGAATCCAAATGAAATGGAAAATGGCCGTTTGGGCCAAACACATGACAGATGAGGTGATCTATGGATCTCTCAAATTGCCGATTGGCAGATGTCCTATCAGGCCTTTCGAAGTGCTAAGTCAAAGAATATAAGGATTTTAAAATTTATAAATCATGCAAAAGAACTCATCTTCCATGAGATTATAGCAGAGGAGAAAGGCCAAACTGATGGGAAGAATCGGAAATTTAAAACGCTCCGAGGGAAAAAAAAAAAAAAAACTGATCATACCCTTTTCCGTGGCGAAATTCTTATTCTATCGGGCATCCAGAATGAAAGGCTTTCATTTTCCTCAATCATCAGCATGGAACCGAAACAAAATTCAACCATTCAACTTCAATTCGATGTTAATTCAAAGCATCTCAGCCGGCCAATCTCCTTTTCTTCATTCCAAGAGATCATGACGCGACGAAAGGGGAAAATCAACCAAACATGCTCGCCACCATGTACAATAAGAATTCCGATTGTATTATTCTTGTCCTCCAATTTTATTAAATTAAGGGAGACTGTCAAAATGCTCAGTGTCCAACCAAAGACCCTTTTTTCTATTTTTTCTTGAATTAAAAAGTCAGACATATGGTTTTATGGGATTCTTGAAATGGGTTTTGGAAAAAGAAAAAGAATAAGAAAAAGAAAAAAGAAAAAAGAAAAGAAAAGATACGATTTCTTCATTTTACAGCATAAAAAAGAAGAAGAAAGAAAACGGTATTCGAGCAGATATAATTTGCAATTCCAGAGAGAGAGAGAGTACCGACGACTCCAGCTGCATTGCTGAGAACTTCACAGGTGGAAGATATTCCTGGGGAAATCATCAATTCCTAAAACCTCAAGTAGATTCTCTCCCTTCCCTCACAAAGCACCTCTCTCTCTCTCTCTCTCTCTCTCTCTCTCCCCCTTACATCTGTCTATATAGGGCAGTAGGGCTCATCCTTCTATCATTTGAAGCCCACGTTTAGAAAATGCGAAAATAGACGTTAGGAGCATTTTTTTCGGTCGGCTGTCTAATTTCCCTTGCAACTAAAGATCGGCAATTCCTCGTCCGACTAATCTGCCTTGTCCCCCAATTCCTCGGTGTAACTTTCACTTTTACAGCCACCAGTCGACTCCTGTTTTTTTCCACGCTGGTACACGGAAGATTCCATGCCTGCATCGACCGCCGTTTTTAGTTGTCTAAACCTGGCAATCTAGGATTCCTGCCAACGGTTAATAAAGCAGGACTAAATACAACTCAGAATGTGCGCAGGAATTCCCGCTCTTAATCAAATGCGTGATTTGAGATTTCTGCTACATAATCTTATTTCCACCAATTTGTACGCTAGCTCTGTCCTTTCCCTTCTTATTATGGATTAATGTTGGTTTTGATTAAGGTCGTCCCTCATGTGAGGAGGCAAAACATGTGTGCAGATGGCACATGTGTCTAAGATGTGGGTCATTCGTTAGGTAGCACACTGGGTATATGTCATGGGGTAAAAATTGTATGTTAATTGTGTTGGGGAAAAATATGTTAAGTCCGGAGACTCGGATATGAAATAGGTCGGCTCTGCTGACACTACCCGAAGAGTCCGAGACAATGGTCGGAGCCGAGGAAATAGTGGATAAGGCCAAGAGGCATAAGCATAAGACGACTTAAGTTACTTTGTCATAGAGACGACTAAGTCTGCGAAAGCCTACAGAAGGCCGAGTAAGTTAAAAGCCGTCCGATCGAGAGAGTAAAACCGACCAAATGATTCGGTTCCGTCGGTCGCGGTATAAAGAAGGATGACGGGAAAACACCGAGACTATTCCATCCGTGAGGGGGGCAAAAAACTTATCCGATTAAGCCGACCGAGACTCTTCCAGAGTCGACAACGGTCGAGCCGAGACAGGAAAGGCGGTGTGAGAATAAATGCCGCCCTAGAAATCCAGTAATACAGTTGTTCGATCCCGAGATCCTTGGGATCGGGCGAAATCAGTGGAAATGATCAAATCTCCGAATAATAAGGAGAAGAATCCTCGTACGATAAGGATTCTTAAAATCCATAAATACCCAAGTCCTCTAGGAAGAAAGGTATGCAACATAAAACTCTAAAAATCCTTTGCCATTGAATCAGGGAACTGACTTAAGCATCGGAGATTCCCCGGCTCTAGCCAGGGTTCCCTTTACGTTGCTGATTGAGTAGGTAGAAGACGATCTGAGCCGTTCGTAAAAAGACATCAACAGTTTGACACCGTCTGTGGGAACTAGACAAAAAACCGTTTCTTATACTTTATTTGAATGGCAAGAACTAGAATAAGAGATCAAGATGAGGCGGAGGAAGCCGCTGCTAGTACAACTCAAGGAGCTGCTCCCGCAGTCCTACAAGCAGCACCGCCTACGGCATCTGCTGCAACTACTAGCCTGCAGAACCAAGGGAATGCACAATTGGATAGGGAAGTCCAAGAAATACGTTCTGAGATGGCCGTCAGGAAACACATGTTGGAGCAGTTGTATAATCAGCAGATGCAGCAGCGTCACGAGCCAGCACAGGTTCTCCCACCAGCATCCGTGGCACAGTCTGCTGCTCCGCAGTCGCATCAAGAACCAAGTCAGCATCAAGGTCTGAGTCAACCAGCACCGGCTCGTTCGGCAACAATTGTCTTACCCCCTTCTGATTTGCGGCATAAAATAGATCAGAGGAGGCGAAGTCGGCTTCCTGTACAAGAAACAGCAGAGAGTGCGGAACCTTTGAAAGCCGATATCCAGGACTTCAAAAATGAAGTTCGGGAAGAGATGACAGACATGAAGCACGGTCGAAATACATACCCGACCAAATCTGAGGTAAAAGTTTCTCCATTTATGGATGAAGTAATGCAGACACGGTTACCGAAGAGGTTTCGTTTACCTCAGATAACTCCTTTTATCGAAAAAACAGATCCGACAGAGCATATTGAATGCTTCAGAACCTATATGGAGTTGCATGATGCATCAGATGTTGTTATGTGTCGAGCCTTCTCTCTTACGCTGACTGACGTAGCTCGAATTTGGTTGAAATAACTAAAACCAAAGTCAATCAAGTCATTCGCTAAACTCAGCGACGCCTTCCTCAATAACTTCATCGGCGGGAAGAAAAAGTTAAAGCCGCCCGCACATCTAAACAACATAGTTCAGAAGGAAGGAGAACTGTTGAAAGATTATAGCAAGCGTTTCAACTTCGAATCTCTGCAGGTTCGAAAATACTCGAAGGAGACAGTGCTTAACGCACTCATACAAGGGGTGAGAGATAAGCCCTTTTTGGTGTCCTTGGACAAGAATCCGCCTGAGACTCTGGGCGAGTTTATAGCTCGCTCTGACAAATATACAGATGCCGAAGAAACGCGGCTCCTCCGCGAGAAAGTGCAGAACTCGAAACCCTCGGGTAAAGAGTAGGCCAAGAAAGAAGCCGACTCAGCTGGAGGGAAGAAGCGAAAAGATGATCGGGAGCGAGAAGAAGGCAGGTCGAGCAAACGACCCGACAGAAGGTTTTCTGCATACACCCCTTTGAATAAGTCTCAGGAGCAGGTGTTGATGGAAATCAAGAATGAGGGCTTTTTCAACTGGCCCGAAAAACTCCGAGGGAACCCGAATCGACGAAACAGGAACAAGTACTGTCACTATCATCGTGACCACGGTCATAATACAAGTGATTGTTATCACTTGAAAGACAAAATCGAACGACTCATTAAAGAAGAACGACTCAAAGAACATGTGGAAGGATCTGGCACAGCAGCAGGACTGAGCGAGGATTGGCCCACAAAAGAAATCCGGACGATTATCGGAGGGCATCAGGGCGGTGGAGATTCCAACAATGCACGAAAGAATCATGTCAGGAGCATCAATCGTCCAGAATCCGAAATTCTTTTATTGTCCCGGCCTTCCAAAGAAAGGAAAAGAGAAAAATATTGCATCTCATTCACTGAGGATGATGCCCGAGGCATCCATCACCCTCATAATGATGCATTGGTCGTTGCTCTCACCATCGCCAACAGTAAAGTGTTCCGAGTATTGGTGGACACTGGATCGTCAGCAGATGTGTTGTTCACCCAAGCATTCGATAAAATGGGCATTAGACGGTAAACTTTATGCCCCGTCCGAACCCCGCTCATAGGATTCTCAGGTGGACAGGTACTTCCCGAGGAAATCGCTTCACTTTCGCTTACTGCCAGAAATGCACCCTACCAAACAACTACAATGGTTGACTTCCTGGTCATCGACCAACCGTCGGTTTACAATGCTATACTCGGTCGACCATCATTAAGCCTCCTTCAAGCCGTGGTATCTACGTACCACCTATCTATGAAATTCCCGACCGAGTCAGGAGTAGGAATTGTGAAAGGAGATCAGCAAGATGCTCGATGATACTATGCGACAGCAGTCAAAGCGCCGACAGAAATATCAATGATCGAATCCCTGGACCCTAGAGTCGGATCTCACAAACGGGGGCAACCGATGGAAGAACTCGTCTCGGAACTCTTAACCGAGATAGACGAGTCAAAAGTAGTGCAAATCGGCTCGTCTCTAATCTCACCTCTTAAAGAAAAACTGATCGTCTTGCTTCGGCGGTATGCTGATGTATTCGTATGGAGCCACGAAGATATGTCTGGGATCGATCCTTCGGTCATAACGCACCGACTCAACATCAACCCGACTTACAAGCCAATCCGATTGAAGAGACTTCAACTCGACTAAGAAAGGTACGTTATCATTGAGGAGGAAGTCGGCAAACTCCTTAAGGCCAAATTCATTGAAGAGATATATTACCCAGAATGGATAGTTAATGTCGTGCTCGTGAGAAAAGTCAATGGGAAGTGGCGCCTCTGTATCGATTATACAGATTTAAACAAAGTCTGCCCCAAGGACAGCTTTCCTCTCCCCCGCATTGATCAGTTGGTGGATAGTACTGCGGGACACGAATTGCTTAGTTTTATGGATGCCTATTCAGGCTATAATCAAATTGTAATGCATGAAACTGATAAATCAAAAACCACCTTTATCACCGACAAAGGCCTTTATTGTTACCGAGTGATGCCCTTTGGTTTGAAGAATACCGAAACGACATATCAAAGGCTGGTGAACAAAATGTTCGCTTGCCAAATCGACTGAACCATGGAAGTGTATATAGATGATATGCTCGTCAAAAGTATACGCGCTACCGACCATATAACGGACCTAGAAGACATGTTCTTGACCTTGCGTAAATACAAAATGAAGTTGAATCTGAGCAAGTGTGCTTTTGTAGTATGCTCGAGAAAATTTCTCGGTTTCCTGGTTAGCCAGCGAGGAATCGAAGCGAATCCCAAAAAAATTAAAGCTTTGCTCGACATGGAGTCTCCGAAGACTATTAAAGACGTACAAAGGCTCCCGAGCCACCGATAAATGGACAGAAGAGTGTGAGAAAGCATTTCAAGAACTAAAGTCCTATCTCGGGTCTCCACTGCTGTTGTCCAAACCCGAGTCTAGAGAAGCTTTGTTATTATATCTGGCTATATCCGACGCAGCGATTAGCTCGGCTCTTATACGAGAAAGCGAAGGTAGGCAATTACCGGTGTATTATGTTAGTAAAGCTTTACTACCGGCAGAGACAAGGTATCTTCAGCTCGAGAAGGTTGCCTTAACCCTGGTAGTATCCTCATAACGACTCTGGCCATACTTTCAGGCTCACACCATCATCGTTGTGACCGACTTACCTTTGCGCCAGATTCTTCAAAAGCCAGAGGCTTCCAGCTAACTTACAAAGTGGGCTGTCGAGTTGAGCGAATTTGACATAAAGTACAGGCCGAAAATAGTCATAAAAGGACAAGCTGTCGCCGACTTCCTTATTGAGGTGACTTCCAAAAATAACACAATGTCTGATTTTGAAGGGATTACCGCAACAGCAGCGTCTTCTTCTCTCGGCCCCTCACCCGACCCGGTTCCTTGGAACTTATTCGTCGACGACTCATCCAACTCTAAAGTAAGCAGGGCCGGGATAGTATTGGGGACTCCTGACCAATCCTGTATGCAGTATGCCTTATGACTTGGATTTCAAGCATCGAACAACACCGCAGAATACGAAGCCTTGTTGCTTAGCCTTCGACTCTCCGCGAGTTTAGGTGTAACTCATCTCCATGTCTTCGGTGATTCGCAGTTGGTCGTTAACCAGGTTACTGGTATCTACCAGACACGCAAAGAACAACTGAAGGTATACATGGAGAGGGCCAAAAAGTTAATTAGTGGATTTCAACAATGTGAAGTGATTCGGATACCTAGAGCCGAGCATGCTAAGGCTGACCTGTTAGCAAAGCTAACTTCGGCCAAGGAAGACGACATACCTCAATCGGTCCCAATCGAATACGTAGATAAACCGAGTATAAATGAGCCGAGAGACTCGGCTATACTTCCCATTGATCGGAACCTACTTGGTTTGATCCTATCGTCCGTTATCTCAATGATGGAGAACTACCAGAAGATCATAACGAGGCTCGGCAGCTAAAGGTTCGAGCATCGCGTTACACCATCTTGAATGGGGTACTGTACAAGAAAGGGTTCTACGCTCCCTTACTAAGATGTGTAGATTCCCATGAAGCCGACTATGTCTTGGGGAAAATACACGAAGGAATATGTGGGAACCACTCAGGAGGACGTTCACTAGCCAACAAAGTGTTACGGCAGGGATATTACTGGCCGACCATACAACACGATGTAAGAAGTTCGTTCAGAGATGTGACAAATGTTAGCGATTTACGGCTATCCCTAGGCAGCCCCCAGAGGAACTGTCACGCCCCAAATCCGAAAATCGGATTCACAGGAATCCCGATCGTCAAATCCGGTGCCGACAGCCTCCGTAGTACCCCATTCACGGCTCCTAGCATTCATATACCAGATTTCGATCCTGGGATCCTATAAGGAGGATTTATTTTTTTTAATGTACATTTAACTAGTAATGAGCATAACCACAAGATTATCCAATTCACGAAGGCAACATCATCATCACATATCCACTAATATAATCATTTGAGTACAACACTGAAAGAGAAATACATAAATAGAAAATCAAGCTCCAGAAGACTACTGCACGCTCCAAGCTCAACACTGCTGCAACCTAACATCACCTGCACGCATCTATCGTGCATAAGCTTATAGAAAGCTTAGAGGGTGGTGTAAGTGTGTGCACAAGATAAGTGTCAAGTATTTAATACAATGTCATAATCATACAATACCGAAAAATCGGTAATCCATAAACCATATAATGTCTGAATAAGAAGAAACACTGATAAGATCATGAATTATCAGAGTAAGCAGAAATACTGACAAGAGAATGATTTATTAGAGTGAACAGAAATACCGACAAGAGCATGTATTATCAGAGTAAACAGAAATACTGACAAGAGCATGTATTATCAGAGTAAACAGAAATATTGACCAGGTTATAAATCATATGATGACAGAGTAAGTAGATTTACGGACAAGTCCATAAGTCAATCAATATCAGAATACATAATATAGAACAGATATGCAATAAGGAGTCATAAAGAGCCAAATATCAAATGTCGAGGATGTAATGTAATATACAAATCCTGCTAAGTCTGTCTAGGTCATATAAGTGCAGAAACATAGCAACCCAAAATGTCATATGCATGCAGATGTAATGTAATATGCGATGCGAATGATATGACCATGCTGGAGTGTGAAGTCGGGATGATAATACGTAGTATCGCAGGCTACAGGGTCCACCACAAGGGACTTCTATCTAAACTAGTCCCATACCTAAATTTGGATAGTCAGACTCAACATGGTAAACTCCTGATCTCAGGTTAATCGTGTGCCCAACCGAAATCCTTGCCATAACGAAGGTACACAACAATTAGTTATGCACCATCAGCCCGAGTGGATAGTGAATGAATGAATGAATGAGCATGCAACTCCTACTCATTAAGTTCACATATCAGTACGGTTCCTCTTTGGGATCATCACCGGGGTTTAGTATACTCCAAATAGCACTTCCGCTCTCCCTAGCCGCACAGTCCAAGTGAGCGTAAGAAACCTCACTATCCGCCTGACCAATAGTCTGCCAATACCTATTCGGTACATCGATAGCGGACCCATTCACGAGCTGGTCAAACTCAGCCTAGCAATGCCCCCTGCGCTCGGCGAGTAAGGCCACACCCCCTCCCAACCGACCACGACACAGTGGGAGACGCGGCCTCCTGGTATTCGGCACTCGGGCGCTCATGTATCCACTCGGTCTCAACGTTGGGGCGTCATCTGGTACCAAGAGGGTTTTAGAGATTTTCACCCAGGGCCATCTATGGCAGCCCGATGCTCGAACCAAACATTTTTAGTGTCTCATCTGGCCATCCACGATATGCCTGTGGAGGCTACAACCCTGATGTCGCGAGGGCGTACAGTGGTCATGTCACACAAATGTGAAATGCATGAGTCACACAATGTAATCATGCATAAATCCTGCGCATACCGTGCACTCATGTGAGATATCCTCCGCTTATCAAGGAGTCTCATAACAAAATGCACTATGGCATATGTAATGGTCAATCATATCTCATAAAAGACATGCAGATGATGCGTATGGGCATGTATCATGATGTTATGCAGTCACATACTCATAATCGGTATCAATGACCAGCATTGACGATCGACATCGACAATGTGGACATTTAACCAACATTGTCCCCCAAGGAATGACCCACATAGAGCCTAACATATAGTGGACCCATGGCCTCATACAAGGGTC
The DNA here is from genome assembly GCA_037074715.1 of Magnolia kwangsiensis. Taxonomy (NCBI): domain Eukaryota; kingdom Viridiplantae; phylum Streptophyta; class Magnoliopsida; order Magnoliales; family Magnoliaceae; genus Magnolia; species Magnolia kwangsiensis. The sequence goes on from CM073574.1 coordinate 22,903,970, forward strand.
AAATATACAACACCATGGGCCTCACTTAAGAGCTTAATACACACTACGATGAGCCTTCCACATGGGCCTAACTACATCACAATGGGCCACAACCCATGGGCTCTAATACACAACGGGTGGGTCCTACACATGGGCTTAATATATATCACAAGTGGGCCTTGCACATGGGCTTCGAATACATGACATGTGGGCCATACACATGGGTCTCATATACATCAAATGGGCCACGCATCTGGGCCTCGAATACATCAAATGGGCTTTGCTCATGGGCCTCAGATTTAAGCAGGTGGGCCCCATCATATGCGCCTTATATACACCAAAGGGGCCACACTAAATATCAATGTGGGCCTCAAGGATGGGCCATAAATATATCAAGGTGGGTCATAAAAACATCATATTGGGCCTCGACAAAGACCACAATACATAACAGGTGGGCCTTGCTCATTGGCTCTCAAATACACCACATGGGCCATACAAGCATTAAGTGGGCCACATTACATGGGCCTCATATACAACACGTTGAGCCTAATATATATCACAGGTGGGTCTTGCACATTGGCCCCAATATACATCTTAGGTGGGCCCTGCACATTGGCCCTAATATACATCATAGGTGGGCCTTGCACATTGGCCTCATGGATGGGTCATAAATACATCAAGGCGGGCCTCATGGATGGCCACAAATAAATCAATATGGGCCTAATCACATGGGCCTCATCATGTATATCAAATAGACCGCAACAATTGGGCCTTACATACATTGCAATGGGCCATAACCCATGGGCCTTGCATGCTTCACAATGGGCCTCAACCCACGGGTCATCACAATGGGCCTCAACCCATGGGACTTAATACATCACAATAGGCTACAACATATGGGTCGGAATTACATTACAATGGACCTCGCTAATGGGCCATAAATATACAATAGGTGAGCCCCATCACATAGGCCAAGAATACAAATAGGTGGGCCCCGCACCAATGAGCTCTACGTATATCAAATAGGGCCCGCCCTTATGTATTCTTTTGAGATCCAACCTATTCACAAGTTAACATGGAGATAAATGAAGTGAAAACAAATATTAGCTTAATTGGAAACTACTGTGGCCCTTAGAAGTTTGAACGGTGGATGACACCGTTCACTATTTAAACGGTGGGGTCCATTTGAACTTTGGATCTAACTCACTCATTTTTCCATGCCATAAAATGACTTCAGAGGTGGTTAGACGATATGGATACAGCGTGTGCATCATGGTGGGCCCCACCGTCCAAACAGTGGATGATGTAGAAATACATACATCAATGTGGGGCCTGCGGCATGCTGCCGTCAAGAGGAGCAGCAATGTAGCTACTGTACATGCAGCTTGCCGCACATAAAAAGGCAGAGGTGGGTCCTACGTAGGGCTCATCATCGTGTATATTATATATATATATATATATATATATATATATATATATATATATATATATATATATATATATATGCACACACATTAATGTGTATCCCACACGTGGGGTGAGTCCCACCCTCATGCATATATCTAGTATATAATATATATGTGGTCCATCTAATGGATGGACGCTGAGAATGGGTCCCACGAACCATGCTGACATTTAATGGCAGGGCAGCTACCTAACTATGCTGCACGTTGCAGCTTCAAATGAAACAGAGGTGGGTCCCACATGATGGGCTACCCCCCTCATAACATATATAATATATTATTATTATTATTATTATTATATATTAATTTCTTTATTCAATGCAGCAGGTGAGTACACCTAACTGCCAGTTCTTACTTCACTGATAGCCACACCCTCCGTCAGGTACGTCCAGCGTCCCTGGATGGATGGTGTGGATGTTGCCTCATCAAGGTGGGCGCCACATGGAGTCCCACTGTCCCATCTGTACATAAGGTCCCAGAGACCTAGGGTAAGAGGAAAATAAATAAATTTCATATAGGTCCAATACTTCTGGGACACCCAAAAGGTTTTCAATGGCAGACGTTCAATCACCTCTGTTTCTTACCGTGTGGGCCACCCCAAGTGAGTAATCTAATCCGTCCACCATCTTGGCCACCTCGAATGAGGTCAAATAGACTCTTACTAGGACTGGTTTGGATGACAAGGGACTCCAAAGAGGGCATTAGAGTGTTTCAACAGATGGGCATTAATACCCTTAGTATGGCCCACTCGAGACTCATATTTACCTCAAAATTTGACACCTGTCCTAAAATTATAACGAGGAAATGGTGGACAGTGTGGATTAAACAAATTCATCATGATTGAGTCTACGTGGGTGACAGCCCAGAAAGGTTCCCACCCTCACCGTCACTGGACGTTATTGTCCAGGGGCTTACCTTCCTTTTCTTCTTCTCCTTTATTTTATTTATTTTATTTTATTTTACTATATGGGGCCCACTAGTGGATAATCCATTCCATCTATTATATCGACCAACTCTTTATGGGCCAAAGAAGTCTAATGATGGATAAGTCCACCACTTATACACACAACAGTAGGTGTTAGAAGGTTCCAACAGTAGGACTTTGTTTCTCTCGGTGTGGCCCACTAAGAACTAAGATTTGTCTTATTTTTCAACTTATAGCCTAAAACTACATGGGAAAGGTGGTGGACGTCATGGATTAAACAAATACATCAAGGTGGGGTCCATGGTTGGGACGCCTCCGTCCGCATGGTTGACGTGAGGGGTGCTCCTACTACCACCATCGGTTGTGGCGTGGTCCACCTGATGGTTAGATCGAGTAGATTTTTGGACTCTATGGATAAAATGTGTCAAAAAATGAACGTATGGTGTGGATCTAAGAAATACATCAATGTGAGTCCCATGAGTGAAAACTCATTCCAAACCTCCCATGTAAAAAGGTAAGGAATTACGTGGGTAGCCCAACCCCTTAGCATTTATGGTATGGCCCACCTAGGATTTGGATTAGCTTCATTTTTTGGCTCAACGCCTAAAATGAGCTGAGAATTGGGATGGACGACGTGGATTTGATCAATACATCGAGGTGGGGCCTGCATGAGTGACCCACCCAAAAAGACCAAAGTAGTGACATTTTTTTTTTGCAGTGAGTACAACCTATTGCCTGTTCACCCTTCAGACCACGTCCAGTGTCCAGGGACGCTAGACTATACATTTCATCAAGATGGGTTCCACGTGTGGGGACCACGGTTGGTGGGTCCCACGTGGACGTGGCCCACTTGACTTAGATCAATTTAATATTTGTGTTTTCTCATCACCAAAGGGTATGGTCCACATGACTTGGACGGTTTGGATATGGCATACATCAAGGTGGGGTCCATCCGAGTGGGCCACACATCACACAAAAATGAGAGAGAGAGAGAGAGGAAGCACCCACCTCTAGATCGACTCATTCTTCACCAATGTGATCTAAAGCTCCAAGGGAACAAGATTCAATGGTTGGGATTAATTTTGGAGGGTTGGATTTGGGGGTGGAGAGCTTGCGAAAGAGTTGAAAATGGAGAGCTCTCATGGACGTTATGAGTTCTCACTTGATAGGAAAATAAGAAAGAAAGAGGGAGGGAAAGAGAGATAAGACAGAGAAAAGATGTAATAATGGCAAGTTATAATGAAGGTAAGAGAGTCATTGATTGCTAGGGGGGCTAGGGGTCTAGACTAGCTATAGGTGGCTAGGGGTCTAGGCTAGTTATAGGTGGCTAGGAAATTATGAAGATGATGATGTCATGCACGTATAGGGTGGCGTGTCATGCCATAGGTGGGTCCCACAAACGCGATTAAGGTCCAATAAAGCACGGCCTACATCTTTTGATATACAACTCGGATTGTCGCATGAAACGCGGCGTTAGAACTACAGCGACAAGGCGGTCATTATGGCGCTAATTCCAGGTCGGTTCGGGTCGGGCTTACATGATTGGACTTAAGTGTCATCGCACACGAAATTCATAGGTCACGGGTCGCCGAAATTCAACCGGAAAGACTGCGGGAGCCTATGGAACGGTACAGGCTAGGATACGGGTCTCACAGGAACTGACTCCGATGACTGGACCATGGCCCTTCTCACAGTAGGGGATCGAAATCATCCGGCTATTCCCTCTGGGAAAGGGTCAGACTAAGTTTGTTGTGGTTGCAGTAGATTATTTCACGAAGTGGGCTGAAGCCGAGCCTTTGGCGAAGATTACCGAGCAAAAGATCACAGCCTTTGTTTGGAAAAATATCGTCTGTCGGTTCGGGATACCGCGGACTATTATCACCGATAATGGAAGGCAGTTCGATAACAAACAGTTTCATGAGATGTGCAGCAATCTTAGGATCCGAAACGTGTACGCTTCGCCTCATCATCCTCAGACGAATGGACAGGTTAAGGCCGTTAACAAGATTATAAAGAAGTACCTCCAAACAATGCTCAATGGAGTAAAAGGGGCATGGGCTGAGGAACTTCCAAATATATTGTGTGCCTATCGAACTACAGCTCGGACTGCCACAGGAGAAACTCCATTCTCCCTTTGTTATGGCTCGGAAGCAGTTGCCCCAGTGGAGATCGGTATGAGTTCAGCCCGAGTCAATATATACAGCGAACAGAAGAATGACGAACTCCTATCGCTCGGGCTCGATTTGCTGGAAGAGAAAAGAGAAAAGGCTCGGCTATGAACGATGGCTCGGCAGAGGCAAGTGTCTCGGTTTTATAACAACCGAGTCAAAGTCAGACGATTCCGAGCCGGGAATATGGTCCTCCGAAAAACGTTCCTAAATACAAAGAAAGTTGGTGCGGGCACCATCCGCCCTGGAACGTATTGACTGAAAGACCTAAATGGGCAACTGTTGCCTCACCCTTGGAATGCCGAGCATCTCAAAACATATTACCCTTAAGGCAAAATTGGAGATGCGAGATGAAAATGGGAAAGAAATGTAAACAAAGTCGATTCAATAAAATTGAGTGTTCCAATTCTTTCTAAGAACTTTGAATCAGGTCACATTAGGTGCAATTAAAACTATGCAGTGAAGTACAAACTACTTCAGACAGACTAAATAATCTCTCTCGGTCATGGGCTACTCCTTAAACAGTCCTAAAGGGTCCAGCCTCATCAGCAGCAGCGTCCGCAGCAGGGGCTTCTCCGTCGGCGGCATCAGCACCAGTAGCCTCGGCCTCAGGACTATCAACTTCAAAAGCGGAGAGGTCAAGATCAGGGAAGACAGCCTTCATCTCTAGATTACAAGCCCTGTAACCACCTTGATAAAGGCGGTCCCTTTCTTTTTCAAACTCCGAAGACTCAAGGAAAGCATCTACAACACGGTCCTGTGCCTCCTTGGCTCGGCGGGCCTCCTCTCGTGCTTCCTGGACGAGAGCCGCAGCGTCGGACCTAGCCCGAGCGAGAGTGCTCTCGCAAGCGCTATGAACCTGAAGAAGATGCTGATGCTTTTCCTCAGCCTCCTTTAGAAGCGAGGTCAAATGGGCATTGTCAGCTTTAGCCCCTTCAAGGACCATCCTTGCATCTTCGGCCGCTTTCCTGACTTCCTCGGTCGCTTTCCTAGCGATTGACAAGTCGCCTGTCATAATGCTGATGCAACCTTCGGCGATCTCCCGATGACCTTCTGCTTTGGCCGCGATCTTTTCCTGTCTCTGTCTCGACCGTAAGTTTTGGGGCAGTGGACAGCTCCAAGCAGGCCTTAACGATGCAGGGGGCCAACTGCGAACGGAAGATAGTAAGTTGTAACCGAGGACTTAGTCGGAAGTAATAGAAAAGTAAAAAAGAAAGGATTTTACCTCAAAAAGTAGCCTCGCCGTATGCCCGAGAGTCTACAGAGTCAGGGCATTGTAGAAGCTGGCAAAGTCCTTCTAGCTCCTGTGAGCGATGGCCCAAGGGATCATCCCCGAGATGACCTTGTGGAAGGGTGACAACTCCTGTTGAGTCATCTCCCCTCTTTCATCACTTGATCCCTCCCTTTGTCTCGGGACTTCCTCTACAACAGGTCCTGGCTCAGGAGCTGACTGAGACACAAGAAGAACTGCCTCAGCCTCTTCCGCCCTCTCAGCAGGGTCGGAGAGCACCACTACTTGTGGGGCGGCTGGAGAGAAAACAGATGGAGCAGCTGGCTCCTTTGCCTTGGTAGCTGTTTTCTGTTGCTTCGAAGGCCGAGACCTTGATAGAAGAGCCGACCTCGGAGGAGCCCTTACCTTGGAGATCGGCTTCAGAGAAGGACGAGACTCAGTCATGGTAGAGGAGGCCGACTTAAGATATGGTCGAGTCTCGGGAAGATCTGAAAAGAACAAGATGAGTCATATAAGGAGCCGAGAGAATGAAGCAATATAGGAAGAATTACCTGACACGAACGAGTCTAAGCCCACAAGGTGCAGACGCTCTGGTTGTAAAAGCAGCTTTCAAGACCGATCTTCTGTACTTAACTTTTTCAGATCTTTGATCCGAGCTAGAGTGTCGGATCCAAGCTTCGGCCTTTTCTTCAGAATTTCTGCAAGACACCACAAGGTTAGACTCAGCGCGTTATAATGAGGAGAAACAGAAAGTTTCTAGCCGAGTCACCTGCTTTATGAAATGAACAGGAGACTCGAGGCTCGTAGGGCCACAGATCGGCCGTCTCCCACTTTCCGCACGCCTAAAACCATCTTTCCTTCCAATGCTTGTTGGAAGTTGGAGGGTCGATTATGAGAGAACCGACCTTGCCTCGCCATGCACTTAGAAAGTAAAAGCCGGAAAAATTTGAGTTTGGCCTCACTTGGTACAGGTAGAGGAATTCGTCGACTGTTAATAGAGGCTGCTCTAGCTCGACCCATAGCACAACACACCCAAATAAATTCCTCCACCCATTTGGAACGATCTGACCAGGGGTGAGTTTGACGCGAGAAAGGAAATCCCGAGCAATGGGTTGGAGAGATAAACGTAAACCGCATTGCATCGAGACCTGATAGATTGCGACCATCCCAGTAGGGGGATGATCGGGCAAATCCTTCGACTGAGGGAGCCGAAGTATAACCGAGTTCGGAACATGGTACCCGACTCAGATTCTATTTAGATTGAAATCAGTCAAAATGGAGGCGACTGGACCACTAAGGTCATCCTCGGCCCCCTCTCCCTCGGAAGCTGACTCAGAGTCGTGGGCTGACCGAATTACAGGGGATGATATGGCGACCCCCTCAGCTATGACTATTTCCTCTTCTCCCTCTTCCTCCTCTAATGGGTCCATCACGAGATTGGGCCTCCCTGGACGGGTCACCAGAGACAATCCGCTACTAGAAAGACCGACTTGAGTGGGACACTCAGCTGATGAGTCGTCGACCCTCACGAACCGGAATGCGGTATCTGCACCAACGGCGAACTCCGTCAGTAAGGAGGGCGGCTCCACAACATTCCAGAGATGCCGTGAATCACCCTCGTCACCGGAAGTTCCCTCCCGGGGGCTCTGAGAGCCATGAGTGGCCATTAATATCAATAAAAAGGGAGGGAAAGAATTCACCGGTGAAAGTAGCGACAGACGCAAAAGGACTCACCGGAGTGGAAGTCGACAGCGGAGGAAAAGGAAAGGAAGAAGAAGAAAGGAAAATGGAAGAGGATAAGGGAGCAAGATGGCAAGAGGCGAATATAAAATTCGCATGTTCCTTCAGCCCGATCCTTTTATAACCACGCCACGTGGCAGGGGCATTTAATGAAAAGGGAAAACGACGCTAGCTTCGACTCCCCCGCTCGACACGTGGCGCACGTCGACTGACAGCGGCAACGCCTTCACCACGCGTCCAACGCTCATAAGTGGACGAAACGATGCGACGGCTGGCCGCTCGTACGACCTCGAAAAATGCACCGTCATGCGTTAAGGACGACACAAAGGCATTAAATGTCTCATTATGACCTCAGACTCTGATGCGAACCGACCGAAGAACTCATTACTCCTTGATGTCGAGAACGACACAAGAAGTAAGGGGGGCTCATTGTTGGGGAAAAATATGTTAAGTCCGAAGACTCGGATATGAAGTAGGTCGGCTCTGCTGACACTGCCCGAAGAGTCCGAGACAATGGTCGGAGCCGAGAGAATAATGGATGAGGCCAAGAGGCATAAGCATAAGACGACTTAAGTTACTCTGTCATAAAGACGACTGCGTCTGCGAAAGCCTACAGAAGGCCGAGTAAGTTAAAAGCCGCCCGACCGAGAGAGTAAAACCAAGCAAATGAGTCGGTTCCGTCGGTCACGGTATAAAGAAGGATGACGGAAAAACACCGAGACTATTCCATCCGTGAGGGGGGCAGAAAACTTATCCGATTAAGCCGATTGAGACTCTTCCATAGTCCGAGACTCTTCCAGAGTCGGCAACAGTCGAGCCGAGACAGGAAAGGCGGTGTGAGAATAAATGCCGCCCTATTAATCCGGAAATACAGTTGTCTGATCCCGAGATCCTCGGGATCGGGCGAAATCAGTGGAAAGGATCAAATTTTCGAATAATAAGGAGAAGAATCCTCGTACAATGAGGATTCTTAAAATCTATAAATATCTAAGTCCTCTAGGAAGAAAGGTATGCAACACAAAACTCTAAAAATCATTTGCCATTGAATCAGGGAACTGACTTAAGCATCGGAGATTCCCCGCCTCTAGCCAGGGTTCCCTTTGCGTTACTGATTACACAGGTGGAAGACGTTCTGAGCCGTTTGTAAAAAGACATCAACAAATAATTACATCCTGCCCCTCTGCAGGAGGTCTGTGGGACCCACCCTGATGTATTGGTTTTATCATTTCTAAAATAATCTGAAAAATTGGATAGACAGTGCCGATAAAAGTTATGCTCATGATGAGCTCCACGTAACATCTGCCCAGACTAAGTCCACTCAGGAAGGGGAAGACACAATCCACTTCTTTAAAAGTCATGGCAGTACATTTCAAAGAGGTGGGTCACATTTAAATTCAGACTACTTACTTTTATGGGTTCTCCTTCTGTTTTTCTCGAACAAGTTTGACCCGGCTCACAAGTAGGTCAATGTTATTTTTGGTGATTACCATTGTTGGCACGAATGTATGATTTGCTTGATGTTGGACAGATCTCTAATACTATTCTGACCTCTGATGTTGATGTCTCTTCCTTTGGTCAGGACCCCAATTAATACCTACATACTTCATTTAACATACCTATTTGTTTTTCTAGATGCCATCTTTACTGGGCATTTTTTCATAACAGAAATACCTAGACACCGTGGTAGTGATGGGTGATGCGTGTGCACTTGGAAATTTTACATATTAGATTTATAATATACTCAAAATAAATAAATAAATAAAATAAAATAAAATAAAATCTTTTTAAGTTATCTAAATAGTTGTTTGGATGCTCGTAAAATCTTTAAGTTACAGTACGATCATAGGTAATCGGATTACAGGCATAAGTGTTTATAATCTGTTTGGTTTTTTTAATTATAATTTGTTTACCTGATGTTTGTATTTGTATAACTAGGTTGAATATTCATGTATGGCAGTTTCAAGTGGTGAATTTTTTTTAAATTCACTACATAACATATATGATAAGCCCAACCAAATAAAGCATATGACAAATCCTTACACCAAAACAATCATTTAACGGGCCATAAAAGTAGGCCCAATGTTTCAAATTCTATTTTATAATGAGAAATGATTGAAAACGAACCTTAATTATAAACCAACATCAAATTAGTAGCATTTAATAGGCTTAAACACATATTTAATTAGTAATCCAAATCTCTAAATATGGGGGATTCTCTGTTGCGTGGTACGTAAGTAGTGAGGTTCATTGTATGAACAGCTTATATCACTTGACCATGAGATTCACTTGTACAAACTGAAAATTAGAACTTGGAAATATAGATTATGATGCAACTGAGATGCTGGTGCTTGAAAAGTTTTCCACGGATGCCTATTGTAGTGTCCCTATGGCATTAGGAAATATTATATAATATTATATTTATAAGGCATAGGATACCACATGAGCGGATTAGGTGACGCCCCCGTGTAGCTCTTACTGTGGACCCCACAAAGGTGTATGTGTTATATCTACACTGTCCGTCCATTCTATGAGATAATTTATGGCATGAGCTACAAAATGAGACAGATTCAAAGCTCAAATGGATAGCACCAGGGAAAGCAGTGAAGGCAACGGTGCCAATGTTGAAATATTCCTAGGGCTCACTGTCATGTTTTTTTGGCATCCAACTTGTTTATAAGGTCACAATGAGGCTAAAGTGTGGTCTAAGTTTGAGTTGCAACGAAGGAAAACACCGATATCAGCATGATGCAGAACTTGTGCACCTCCTAGGAAGTCTTAAATGGTAGGTGTTCATTCTCCACTGCATAATGTGTTGTGGTCCACATAAGGTTTGGATCTGCTTCATTTTTGGTATCATGCCGTAAAATGATCTTACAAAATGAATGGATCGTGTGGATATAGTACATACATCATGGTGGGGCTCACAGAATTTTGACACATCAAAATAGAACCGAAGTAAGTGGTGGTGCACAAATAGGCTTCTTCGCGAAGTTTTTCGTCGGAGGCAGTCTTTGGCAGGAAGTATCTGGGACAGTAATGTAGGTAAGGCCCTCAGTGATGCTTGTGAGAATCCACCCGGTCAGTATTTCCACGTCATATTAGGTCATGGCCTAAAAATGAGGCAGATCCAAAACTTAAGTGGGCTCGTGGGACAAAAAAACAATGAGGATTGAACATGCACAGTTGGCAGGTTTGTGGGTCCACATGTTATTGTATTTTCAGTTTTTCTGGGTAGTAATGACCTCACAAAGGCTATGGATGGCATATAAACATCGCGGTGGAACCCAGAGAGGTTTCAACAATCGCGGTGGAACCTAAGAAGGTTTCAACCAAGGGCATTTTCCTACTCGTTTTTTCCTATCATAAGGCCCACTTGAGTTTTGGATCAATTAAAATGATTTGGCAAAGCGGATGGACCGGGTAGATCTCTCACCAGCATCTCAGTGAACCCCACCTAGCTTCCCGTCACAGTAAGTACATGGGAAAGAATTTCGAAGAAAAGTCTCTCAGATTCGTCACTTACTATAGCCATCGAGATTATCTTGCAAATCTCTGACATTGATTGATCCCATAGGAAACTCTTGCTTTCAATGATCAAAACTTTTAATTTTATTCGTCCTTAGGAGCTCAAGATTGATCCCATAGGAAACTCTTGCTCGGAATGATTGCAACTTTTAATTTCAAAAGTCCTTAGAAGCTCTTCTATTTACAAATGCTGACGCATGTTTGCAATTGTTCTTCTTAGTACAAACACTGACACTGGTGTTGGTATCGATCCCTAGTGGGGGCGGCTAACAGTGAAGTGTCAATTGATAGTGGGGTGTATCCTTAGGTCAGAGGAAATAAGGTGCGAATGGGATGCAACAAATAGTGGAATCACTGCGCTGCTCGACCAGTCAAGAGCACTGCTCGACCGATCGATTGAACAATGCTCGACCAGTCAAGGATCACTCAACTCAAAGTTCAGCGAGCTCAGTGAATAGTGCTCGACCAGTTAAGGGCTGACTCGACTAGTTGAGTGAACAATGCTCGACCAGTCCTTCAGCCTGCTCGACTAGTCCTGGTTACGTAATTTTGAGTCCGATTTTGTGCGAGATACAGAATTTTGATGCAGCTTTCGCAAGGGTGCGAAAGAGAGTTTCCTAAACTATAAATAGGAGGTCCCTAGATTTTTTAGGACATGCAAGAGGGTTTCCTAAAGCTTTGCAAGGGTTTGTCAAAAAGTTTAGGGCTATCAAAAGTGTGAGAGAGAGAGAGATAGAGAGAAAGAGAGAGGAAGCTTGTGAAAGGGAAGTTATGCTTGTAAATGTGATCTACTATATCTCAGCGCTTCCACGTCCTCTTAATCAGTAAGATTTCTTTATTTTTCTTTTATTCTCTTATTATTTATCCACTCCTACATGAGTAAAGAAGGTTGTAACATTCTACTTCATAGTGGATTGTTGATTTAAACGAGGTCTCGTGGTTTTTACCTCTTTGAGGGTTTTTCATGTAAAAATCTCTTGTGTGGTGTAGCTTATGCTTTGATTATTTTTTATTACTTTATTATCTCATAATTCTAGTTTGTTTTGGGAGACTAGATCCTAAGGTTTTGTGCAAGGCCCCCAACAAAGTGGTATCAGAGCTAAGTTCATTGAACATGTATGATCGGTTTTGAATTATGGAAGGTGGCTCATTAAGGATGATCAGCCTCAATGGTTGTAACTGGACCATATGAAAGGCTAAGATGGAGGACTTACTTTATTGCAAGGATTTACATTCTCCAATTTTATGTATATCAGTAAAATCCAAGGATATGTCTGATGATGATTAGAATAAATTAGACCAGAAGGCGATGGAGTTTATTAGATAATGGTTGGATGATTCTGTATTCCATCATGTGTCTACGGAGACCTCAGCCGCTAGCCTATGGCTGAAATTGAAATGGCTGTATGGGAGGAAGACAGCCGGTAATAAGATTTTTTTGATAAGATGACTTATGAATCTTAAGTTCAAGGATGATGGTTCTGTGGCCGAGCAAATGTATAGTGAACCAGCTCTTCGCTATGAAGATGGTCATGGATGATGAATTGCAGGCTTTACTTTTTCTTAGTTTATTGCCTGACAGCTGGTAGACATTAGTGGTGTCTCTAAGTAACTCCGTGCCAGACGGAAAGATATCCATGGAACAGGTAACCAGTTGTCTCTTCAATGAGGAGATAAGGAGGAAGTCTCAGGGGTCTACTCAGCAAGAGGCCCTTGTGACACAGAAACGGGAGAGATGAAAGAACAAGAAGGGCAGGAAGGCTCGAGATAAATCAAGATGCAAGTCGAATACCAAGAAGGATGTTAAATGCTGGAATTGTGACAAGAAGGGCCATTATAAGTATGAATGTCGTAAGAATAAAAACGACAAGAAAGAAAAAGGAGAAGGAAGATGAATCAGATTCTACTGCGGTCACTTCAGATAGTGAAATTATAGTTATTCTTTCAGCATATCACGATGTATGTCTCACGGCTACGAGTTAGGACACCGACTGAGTAATAGACTCAGGAGCCTCATTTCATGCCACTCCATGTGGGGATTTCTTCACAAGCTACAATTCAGGTGACTTTGAGACCGTAAAGATGAGAAATTCTGGCATATCAAAGATCGTAGGGGTCGGTGATATTTGTATAAAGACCGATGTGGACTGCACATTGGTTCTAAGGATGTTAGGCATATCCCAGACCTTCGTCTCAACTTGATGTCGACGGGAAGGTTGGATGATGATGGCTATGAAAGCCGATTTGTTGGTAGGCGTTGGAAGCTTATCAAGGATTCGTTGATCGCAGCCAGAGGAAAGAAGTGTTGCACCTTTTACAAGGCAAGTGTCAGTGTGTGCAAAGGTGGGTTGAACGCATCGGAAGATTCAGCTATTGACATGTAGCATAGGTGTCTACGCCACATGAGTGAAAAATGGCTTCAGGTACTAGCAAAGAAGCAGCTCCTTCCAAACGTGACAGGTATGCCTCTCAAAATCTATTTTGATTATTTATTAGGAAAACAACATAGAGTTTCATTTATTAAATCTGCTTCTCATGTTAATAAAGTGTATACATTAGATTTGGTTTATTCTGATATTTATGGTCCTATGAGGACAAAAACCTTGGGTGGGGCATTGTATTTTGTCACTTTTATAGATGACGTATATAGGAGGGTTTGAGTTTATGCTTTGAAATCTAAGGACGAAGTCTTTATTGTGTTTAAATTGTTTCATGTTATGGTCGAGAGAGAGAGAGACAGGTAGATTATTGAAGTGCATCTGCACTGACAATGGTGGTGAATACATTGGCGACTTTCTTGAGTATTGTAAGTCCCTGGGTATACGGCATAAACAGATGGTTCCCAAGACCCCCCAGCATAATGGTGTGGCTGACCGAATGAATCGCACCATTGTAGAGAGAATCAGATGCATGTTACCCCATGCGAAATTGTCCAAGATGTTCTAGGGAGAAGCAATGCACACAACAGTGTATCTAATAAACAGATTTTCATTAGTCTCGTTGAATGGAGAAGTGCCTGAGAAGGTGTGGACTGAATAGAATCCATCGTACAGTCATCTTAGGGTATTTGGATTCAAGACATTCGTTCACGTACCAAAGGATGAGAGGTCTAAGCTCGATATGAAGATCAGACAGTGTATGTTCTTGAAATTCGGTGATGAACAGTTCGGTTACAAATTGTGGGATCCGACCGAAAAGAAACTCGTCAGGAGCAGAGATGTAGTTTTCTTTGAAGATCAGTATATAAAAGATATTGGTAAGCTAGAGAAGAACCAGCCTAGTTCAGGTGAGCTAGAGGACATGGATCTGATTATTCCTCCCGTGGTGCCTAATAATGGGAGAGTAGAATAATGTGTAGAGGACGAGGAAGTTCCTTCAGAAGATGGACCAGGGGAGCAGCCCCCACTTGATCCACCTATTGAGCCACAGGTGAAGAGGTCATCTAAGAATAGACAGTCGTTTAAGAGGTACTCGCCACATGAGTACATTATGCTGATTAATGGGAGAGAGTAAGAAGATTATTCTGAAGCCCTAGCCAACGAGCATAAAGGAGAGTTGTTGAAAGCTATGCAAAAAGAGATGGAATCCTTGTATAAGAACTACACCTATGATATGGTGAAATTATCTAAGGGCGAGAAAGCTTTGAGCAACAAGTGGGTGTTTAGAAAGAAGGTTGAGCAAAAAAATTCACAGACGAGGTTCAAGGCCAGACTTGTGGTGAAAGGATTCAGTCAGAGGAAAGGCATAGACCTCAAGGAGATATTCTCACAAGTGGTGAAGATGACATCTATACAGGTGTTGCTTGGATTGGCGGCTAGCATGGATCTGGGGATAGAGTAGTTAGATGTTAAAATTGTCTTTCTCCATGGTGACCTAGAAAAAGAGATATACATGCACCAACCAGAAGGGTTCAAAGTCAATGGCAAAGAGCATATGGTGTGTAAGCAAAAGAAGATCGTGTATGGGCTGAAACAAGCTTTAAGGCAATGGTACAAGAAGTTCAACTCGTTTATGTTGAAGCATGGGTATGACAGAACGGAGTCGAACCACTGTGTGCTCACGCGCAAGTTCTCAAATGGTGATTTCTTAATTCTGCTCTTATATGTTAATGACATGCTCATCTTGGAAAAAGACATCAAGAAGATCGACAGGCTGAAACAGGAGTTAGGCAAGTCGTTTGCAGTCTGGCTAAACAAATCCTAGGAATGGAGATAACCCATGACAGAAGCAGTAGAAAGCTTTGGCTGTCACAAGAGCGGTATATTAAGAAAGTCCTATAGCGGTACAATATGAATGCAGCGAAGCCAGTCAATACTCCACTGAATGGTCACTTCAGATTGAGCGACATACATGTCCCAAGACGAAGGCAGAGGTGGAAGAAATGCAGAAGATACCTTACGTGTCAACTATAGAAAGTTTGATGTGTGTTTTGGTGTGTACACACCCAGACATACCATAGGCGGTTGGTATTGTCAGCCGGTATCTTGTCAATCCTGGCAAAGAACATTGGACAGCGGTAAAGTGGTTACTACGATATCTAAGATGCTCATCTAGGTTGAGCCTATGCTATGATGACGGTAAACCTGTGTTAGATGGGTACACGAATGCAAATATGGCAGGCAACATAGATTCTAGGAAGTATACATCGGAGTTCATGTTCACGTTTGCAGGGGGAGCGGTTTCTTAGCAGAGTAAGCTACAGAAAGTCATAACATTGTCGACGATAGAGGTCGAGTACATTACAGTCACAGAGGCATGTAAAGAGATGCTTTAGATAAAGAAGTTCTTACAGGAACTTAGCCTGAAGCAAGAACAACAACATGGTCTATTGCGATAGTCAAAGTGTTAAACACTTGAGCAAGAATCCAAGTCAGCACTCCAAGTCGAAGCACATAGAGATTCGGTATCACTGGATCAGGGATACTTTGGAACAGAAGGTGTTACAACTTGAGAAGGTCCATATGGACGATAATGGATCAGACAAGATTTTGCTCAAGAGAAAGTTTGAAGTTTGTAGAAGCCTGGCTGGCTTGAAAAAGGTAAATTCCTTCTGAGTCAAAAAGGGAGAGATTTGATGGGATTTTCCTCCTCAGGTCAGAGGAGATGAGGTATGGTTTGAATGCCACAAATAGTGAAATCACCACGCTGCTCGACCAATCGAGAGCACTGCTCGACCGGTCAAGTAAATAGTGCTCGACCAGTCGAGGTTCACTCGACTCAAAGTCCAGATAGCTCAGTGAACAGTGCTCGACCAATCGAGTGAACAGTGCTCGACCAGTCCTGCAGCCTGCTCGACTAGTCTTGGTTATATAGTTTTGAGTCCAATTTTATATAGGATATGGAAGTTTGAGGCAGCTTTCGCAAGGGTGTGAAAGAGAATTTCCTAAACCATAAATAAGAGGTCCCTAAGATTTTCTAGGGCGTGCAAGAGGGTTTCCTAAAGCTTTGCAAGGGTTTGTCAAAGGGTTTAAGGCTATCAAAGGTGTGACAGAGAGAGAGAGGGAGCTTGTGGAAGAGATGTTATGCTCGTAGAGGTGATCTACTATATCTCAGCGCTTCCACGTCCTCGTAATCGATGAGATCTCTCCGTTTTTGTTTTATTTTCTTATTGTTTATCCACTCCTGCATGAACGAAGAAGGTTGTAACATTCTACTTCATAGTGGATTGTTGATCTGAACGAGGTCCCGTGATTTTTACCTCTTTGATAGTTTTCCACGTAAAAATCTCTTGTGTGGTGTGTTTATGCTTTGATTATTTTTCATTTCTTTATTATCTCATAATTCTGATTTGTTTTGGGAGGTTAGATCCTAAGGTTTTGTGCAAAGCCCCCAACAAGGTGTACTAACAAGCTAACAGGGAAAAAAAAAAGCACTAACACTGTTGAAGCTACAACTCTCTTTTATTGAGATTTCTTTTTTAAAAAGTGTCCATTGCTTGAAATTTCTTTACCTATAATCTAAAATATGTCATTTTGTCATATTTTAGCTTACAAACAAAAGTTGTAATGTGTTTACAAGTAAATACACTCATTCCAATGGCCTAGTAATCCATTTACCTGTAATCAAATTATAACTTACCAACTTTACAGGCATCCAAACAACCCCCAAGTAACATTTGTTAGATAGTTCGAAATGAAAAGCATCTAACAGCACTTTTTAGAAAGAAAAAAATCAAAGGGTTCATGATTCAGAGGGCGAGATTTGCTCAAACAATCTGATTTTTAAATTCTAACTAAGTGAGAGCATGTTCCACAATTTAGTTAATTTCATTTAAATTAACGTGCTCCATTTGTGCCTTTTTAAGTGCCGGGGCTCCAATGTCCTACCCAACCAATGTAGAGATAATTGCCCTTTCCTTTATTGGCTTTTAATAGAAAAACATGCTGCTTTCTTTCTTTCTTTACTTTAAATGGAAGCACCATTTAATTTAAAGTTTTTTTTTTTTTTTTTTTTTGTAATCTAATAGGCACTGACATTAATTTAAGAAGAGTATATTGTAACAAAGGCTAATTTACTGTCATGAAAATGAGAATATGGATATGTGAATCTATAATAACCCTATTTAGATTGAGGGTAAACTAAGAAAGCATTTAGTTTACATTAACAAGATATTTGTAGTTTCCCGGGAAGAGAAAGAGGTCATGAAAAAGAGTTTGACATTCATGCGACATTTTATTTCACAAATTAAGGAAAAAGAGATTTCCTTCAACATATTGCAATCCAAATACTTTCAAATGGTAGTGTTTACACTTGACCTGACATGGCCCAAACCATCAAGCAAGATATCATCGCATGTCATCACACTCATATGAATCTAAAGAACAAACCTACTCTCAGCTAGAGAACTTATATACCTATCTGTTGAGAACATGTATTTGGTCAAAAGGGCAAGGCACCCATAGACGTTTTCATGGCCAAAGCTCTAAAGAGGGTTGTCCACCTTATGACATGTGACCAACAGGTGCAAAGCACATTCAATTTACAATGTATGGAAGAAGCCTGGCTGAAGCATTTCCATTGTTGAACTATTGCTTAACTAGAAGTTGTGTGGCAATACTTTTACTTTGAGAGAGAATTGCATTTGGAGAACATATGTGACCTTCGTAAAGACTACAAAACCAGATGTAGAGGGCAGAAAGTCATCTAAAAACAAATAACATTGTTGTTTATAGTAACATAATGTCTAAATGACTTTAGATTCAAATAAAATACAGCAAGATAAGGCCGCTGCCTCATGCAAATTTATGAAAGAAGTGCTGGGACTTCACGCTACCACAATTACACAATCCTTTTTCAGTTTAACATTGTCTTTCTCTCATCTCTCATGCACAGATGTCTAAATTAGTTTAGTTTCAAATACCTTCACTTCTGTCCAACACGATTTTCAACATAGTCTTAGTATAGTTTTCGTTTTTATCTAATGCACCATTGTAGCAAGCCGGTTAGAGATGTATAAATATTCATGACCTCATTTTCAGATATCCTAAATTGTTGAATTCTTACTTAGTAATTGCTCAGTTAAGACTAACTGACCATACAACACGACTTTCCAAATTCAAAAGATCACCAAGCATGTGGTTATTTCGTCAGCTTAAATCATTGTCAATAATCTCTTCTTTGTTTTTTCTTTTTCTTTTTTGTCGATTGTACGTCTACTTATAAATTATAAAATAGACATTAAAAAATAAAAAAATAAAAAACTTTGTTGCCTCTGTTGAGGAACACGATCAAGCTATCACCATGGTAAGAAAAGTCCTTGTTTTCAAAGCAAAAAGGATCATTAAAAAGAATAAATCTCCCCTTCATAAATTGTCTAATTATCTTATTAATTAATAGCTGAATAAATGACCAATCTTTACAAATTCAATCTTAATATTTTAACGATTAAGGTCAAATGCGTTCAGTTTGATTCTAGTCAAATACGACTCTAGCATGCTTAGTACTTGACATATTTATACACGTTTAATCAAAATCGGATCATTTGTTAGACGTGTGATCACGTGCTCAAATTGAATAACAACCGATGGGACTTTCTTTTAACAAAACAAATGACTGCAATGTGTTTGCTCTCCCTGATGTTGATGTCAATTTACCATTTGCTTATGTTACAATTTCTTATCACTTGCATTCCCTACTTTATGCCAAATGAAATAGGTTTTTAAATTGATTCATAGATTTATAGCAATTTTTATGTTTGGTAATCAAATAAAAATTCTAGAGCATTTATAGGAATGTTAAAGCAACTATTATAATAGCACAACTCTTATTGCTTTTAGTTGCTTATATTTCTTTTTAAAGGATGATTCTCATTTTGTAAATTTAGTAAGTAAAACGTTAACAATCATTTTCTTTTTTCAGGCAAAAACTTATATTTGAGAGGTGATGATTTACCAAACCGACAAACACATTTGAGTAAATCACCAATCCCTAGAGGCTCTAAATGCATTTTAATTAAAGGCATGTTTGGTTTTCTAATTACAGCAATAATGCAAAGTAAATGAGGTATTATTATCATTTCAATGCGTTTGTTTAAACAAGTTTTAAAACTAATACTCCGAGTCAAATACACTTATAAAAGGATCAACATTATATTGTTTATATTAAAAAGCTATCATTTTTATAATGATTTTTGAGTGAAAGAAACAATGACAACAATAATGATATAATTAAATGTAAGCAATGTCACCACACAATTACAAAAGTATTATCCACTTGTATTCATTTATGGTTGTATTTTGGAAACAAAACACCTCGTAAGTAAAGCCAAAGGAATACATTGAAATAACCAAAATATTCCATCTATCAAATAATTTAAATTGCAAAAATAATTCAAAAAAGATTGCGCACTCTTAAGGGCAAAAAAAAAGAGATCATCATCTCTCATAAATCTCGCCATTTATAAACACTTGAACAAGCCTGCAAGTAACTACAAAAATATTTTTTTTAAAAAATAATAATAATAATAAAAGAAGACCCATTCCAAGACTCAATATCATATAATTAAGCATATATTATTGTGGTTGAATAACTCCATCAGTTAATTAGGTGATCAACCAATGAAATAATAGAAACTTTCAATTAAGTAAAACGATTATCAAACAAACTCCTTAATCGCTGCAGATGTTGGCCTCCAATATGGAGCAGCGTAGAAAGACTGGATTTATCGTGATATTGTCCACGTAGTTTAAATGGGCGTACTTTGCTTCTTTTATTCTTATGCCATGAGAAAAGGCAACCAGCATCTACATCTAGTGGGCCCCATGATGAAAACTAAAAATCTGATGGGTATGGCCTCCCAAGAATAGAACTGTTGACCGAATGAATCACAAGTGTTGATGTGACGGGCCTTTAAAAAATGTGGTACTGATGGGCCTATAATGATGGAACTGCCAATTGAGTGGGCCCTATAAGAATCAGAAGGGTTGATCCGATGAGCCTACAATGATCTGAACTGTTAATTAGGTGAGCCGTACAAGAATCTGATAAGCCTTAAAGGAATTAAAATAACTCGGTCAGCTATAACCATTAGAACTGTAAATTTAGTGGGGTCCCCATTGATAAGAACTGATAACACGGTGGGCCCCACAAGGATCAGAACTTCTCAATTTAATGGGCCCACTAACGATAAATGACATAACTACCGAAACAATGTTTTATTATTAATGGTATTTTTGTTGTTTATGTTTTTCTGGGTTGAGGGATATTTAATTATTTTTTTGTATAAAGCATGTGCTGTTTGTAAGATCGGATAAAACCAGGTGGATTTTAATTAAAATAAAGACCATTTCATACCAATACTGAATAAAGATGTATATATAAAGAGCTTTGTTACACCTACAAGCAAGTTCAAGACAGCTTATGTCCATGCAATCAGACCTGTCAGCACGGCACATGCTATGTGATCCAAATCCATCCATCAGGTGGGACCCTCTACTCCGGAAAAAAGGAACCGATCAAGAGAACTGGGTTGAAGTTTTATAAGCAGTACTCACATAATTCGAAATAGTGGACCATTCATTGCTGGACCCACATGATGGCCGGCTTGGATATAGTACCTGTGTGCCATGCTGGCACATGTGGTGGCGCAGACATGGCATCCCCAGTGCGCGTGTAGGCTTATATATATATATATATATATATATATATATATATATATATATATATATATATATATATATATATAGGGAGAGAGAGAGAGAAATGCTCACACGCAACTAGATGGACCGTGAGTTTTGGTCCAACTAGCTAGCTGTGCATTAAATTACATTAATATTTTTTTTTATTAACATATGATGCCCACTCATAAGAGAGCATGTAACATCAAGTCTTATACAGGTACAATAAGAATATGTGCTAAAAATCAACACCGTTAATCAAGTATGATATACTAATTAAATTTTATTTGTAAAAAAAAAATAGTAAATAAACTTCATCATTGAATACATATATGAAAATTAAATTTGAACCGTTAGAATGGATTTTTAACAACTTACTTTTCTAATATAAATATATCATACTATTGATTATAGAAATAATATTTTATGTCCTTCATATGCTTACAAAGAACCTTACCTAATTAACAGACTAGATGTGTTACACATGTTGTGCATTAATCAAATACATTACACATGTAATGCTTTTCTCCTCGTCTTATTTTCTACCGGAAAAAGACTCTACCTCCTTCATCTCTCTTCATTTAATGTTATCTAATCTCAATTAATGCCATCTCTACCCCTATGCTATAGGAAGGTAGGTGGAGTGTTTGTGATAAATCTATCCCGTCCATCAGTTTTTCTAGGTTATATTAGGACATGGTCTCAAAAATGAGGCATATCAAAGGATTAAGTAGACCACACCACATAAGTAGTAGATATTTATAGCCTACCGTTGAGATCCTGCTTCGGGCCACAAAAATTTTAGACCAAGCTGATATTTATGTTTTCCCTTCTTACAAGTCTACGTGGCCTTGTGAACAGGTTGGATGGCAAATAAACATGGCGGTGGGTCTCGGGAAGTTTTCAACTTCTTATACTTCAATCCCAAATACTCCATGTGATGTGGTCTAATTGAGCATCCAATCTACTTTTTCGTTTTTCTTTTTTTTTTTTTCTTTTTTTTTTTCGTGTTCTTTTGGATCATAAGATAAAATGATCTATTAAAATAAAATAGATGAACGGAGATCATAAAATATAAAACACGTTAGGCCAAGAGAGCCTCTCAAATGACCATTCTTCTTAGATAGGTCCGGTGAGGTAATACCCAATCGGCACCCTCTTTACGCTTCTTTTCAAATGAGAGTGAATTAGGTGCCGCCGGGTAACAAGTGAGTGGGTGTTACCCTGACCGTATGGGGCCCACCTTGATGAATGTATTGTATATCGATGCTATCCATCCATTCTTTCATCACATTTTATGCCTTGATGCCGAAACTTAAGAAGATCCAAACCTAAAGTGGACTACACCACTAGAAACAATGGTGATTGACAATTAAAAACTTACTGTGGGCCGTAAAGTTTTAGATTAAGTTGATCTTTGTATTTTTCCTTCATCCAGGTCCATCTGAGCTTATCAAAAGGTTAGATGGAAAATAAACATTGCAGTGCGCCATAGGTGGTACCTAAGTAGTTTTTTACGGTGACCATTAAATAATGAGAACAAGTCCTAAAATGATCAATAAAAACTGATGGACAGGGTGGATGTATAACACGTTCATCAAGGTGGGCCCCATTGTCAACGTAACATCTAATCCACCCCCCTTTGAAAACACTCTGGAAGAGTACCGATGCACCGGAGGCTATCAAATGTTATACTAGATCATGGTAGGAAGGGCCATAAAAGTTTTGTATCATGCTAATATTCTTGTATTTTCAATTCAACATGCAGTTTTCCTATTGTGTGGTTATTAGAGTTTTGGATTTGTCTTATTTTTGAACCCAAGTCTTAACAGAATATAAAAAAACTGATGGTCGGAATAGATTTATCACAAATATCATAGTGGGCCACTAGCTTCCTACGGCCGGAAGCGGCGGAAGGTTAAAAGGCAATTTACGTCTGCCAGCGGCACAGAGGGAGAGAGAGCATCTAATGTGGAGAGAGGAAGTAGGAACAGGTTTGTTAACCATGTAAGGTGTGCACGTGTGATGGGTTTAGATAATGTATCAGATGGGTAAGAAATCCAATCCGTTAATCAAATAGAGTTCTTTGTATGTATATGAAAGGTATAAAAAATGTATATTTCTTATCAATAGTACATAATATTTTTATACAAGAAAAGTGGCTGTTAAAAACCCATTTCAATAATTTAGTTTCAACTAACATGTGTGGATTCAACTATAAAGTTCTTTATAAATTTTTGGCGGATTAAATTTAATTAATGGGCCATGTTTGATAAACGAGCAAGATCTTTGACATGTAATCCCAGCATACCCATATGACACTTGATGCTACATGGCTGTTCATAGCTAGGCATTACATGTAGATAAAAAGAAACAAACATGTAATTTAATACACAGCTAGTTGAATGGTCCAGCTAGTTATGTGTGAGCATCTCTCGTGTGTGTGTATGTGTGTGTGTATATATATATATGTGTGTGTGTGTGTGTGTTTGTGTGTGGGGAAATAATACATTAGTTGATGATATATTGCAATAGGCTACCCGTGACTTCTAAGAAAAATATAAAGACATTTTTTTAAGAAACATCTTTGGGGGCAGATTAGGTGCGGCCCATCCTCACTGATGACGGTGTGGCCCTGGCCCTGGGGCCTACCTTGATGTATGTATTCTAAATCCACACTCGATTATGATAGATCGTTTTAGGTAATTGGCTGAAAAGAGAAGTAGATTTAAATCTTAGGTAAACCATAATATAGGAAACAGTGGTGATTGACCATTAAAAATTGCTTCTGGGTCACAAAAGTTTTCGATCAAGTTGATTTTTTATTTTTCTCTTCTTTAAGGTTTTTCACTGGTGGTGGACATTTTCTCGTTGAAATTAAACAATCACATATTTTTATAATAAATATCGGTTAGCCAGTCAATCAAAATAGGTGTAATTTTTTGTTCACGACTCATCTAATATTTTTTGTTCACGAGGCATCTATTCTAAAACCCATAATTTGGACAGTTTAATTTAAATCAATTATATGATTTCTAAGTTATTTAAAAACCCATGTGTATTATCCATTATATTCTGCCCGAGTATCGAGGTTTTCTACGAGGACAACTGCCTCCTCTTTTTCTTTTTCTTTTACACACGCACACACACCCCGACACACACGCTAGTGGAATTTCACCGCGCCTATGGGTACACGGACCATTGACCGAGAGTTGAAACTCTCGAGAGTCTATCACCCGAGCAAGAGTAATGACCCAAATGTGACAGGCCTCCTTATATATGCGGTTGGTAATTTGAAAAATTTTAAAAATAAAAATAAAAATCCTCCGTTATTTAATATTTCAAACTTTTAATCATACGAAGCTTACACTGACACGTTAACGTTGAAAGCTAAAGATCCAGGTTATTACATATAGAGATGATCCAGTTGAGATATTCTAGACGTTGTTTTTCCGCCGTAAAAGTGTGGATCATCGTATAAGCGGTTTGGATCATTGGACGACGACGAAGATTTAAAGTCTAAAATCTGACGCATCGTGTTGCAGTAGGTCAGCTATATTCGAGCAAGCTTCTACTGTTTATTCCGTCTCCCCTCGACGCGGATTGCCTAATGACACGCCGCTGGACAGTTCTGTGGGCCCCAACATGATATATGTATTTTAACCAAGCTGTCCGTATAGTAGCCATATTTTTTCTTTCTTAGATCATTTTAAGGCATGAGCCTAAAAATGAGTCGGATCCAAATCTCAAGTTAACCAGGCCACAACATAAAAGTGATGATTGAAATTTCATCGTTAATAACTTCCCAAGTCTGCTGTAATGTTTATTTACCATAGTTGAATAAGTCACGTATATACTTGGATGAAGGGAAAATACAAATATCGCTTCCTACAAAAACTTTGATAGCATGTGTCTCACTCTAGGGTAATGGCAGAAAATGAAATGGGAAAATGGACAGATGATGGGATAGAACACATTCATTAATTTATGGTAGGGCCCACGGAGTATTGTCTGGTAGCTACTGGTCATTTACAACGTCGACAGGCAATCCGCGTCCGTATTACCTCGCTTGTCCCAGCATGGAACATGTTAGCTAGGGCTCTGATGGAGGTACTGTAATGTATAAGTTTATCCACACCGTACATCTATTTTTCCATATCATTTTATGGAATAAGCCTAAAAATAAGTAAGATCCAAGGCTCAATTAGACCACATCACAGGAAGCAGTGGTGATAATGATGTCTCCGTTAAAAGTTATGTAAGGCTCAATCTAATGATTTTCTACCATCCAACTTCTTTGTAAGATCAATTAAACCTGGATGAAGGCAAAATCCAAATATCTAACTTGATCTAAAAACTTCTTCAGCTCTCTAGTAGTTTTTAATGGAGGGAGTTTAATTCTCGCTGTGTCGTCTACTCTACGCTCGCATATGCCTTAGTTTTGCTATTTTGCCCTGAAATAATATGAAAATTGGATGAACAATATGGATAAACCCATGAATCAGGGTAAGGGAGGCAGATTTACTACTAAAGCCTCTCCAAGGAAAGTTCAAGAGATGCTAGGTGAGGCCCACCGTGATGTTTGTGAGAAATTTTTTAAGAGCTCAATTTAGGACATGCTAAAAAATAAATATCAATCTGGCCACATGAGTAAAATCTAGGAAAGAGTTTGCCTTAGTTGAAAGTTCTCTCAGACTTACCTTATGTTCATGTGCCATCCAAACTGTTATAATGTCGTTCCCACATAAATGAAGTGAAAACAACAAAAACTTAGGCCCCATTTGTTAAATTTGAAGCTGAATCTAGAATCTGTAGCCTGAATCTGAAATCTGAAGTCAAAAAACTTGTTTGGTAATTATGGCTGAAGTTTGAAAATTAAGTAATAAATTTGAAACAATCTGTTTATTAACAAACATCTGAAATGTCTGAAATATATTAATTTGACACATTTGTCCCTATTTCCTGTTTGAAAATATTTTATATTATAAAGAAATTATTTTTTATTAAATACTATCAGGAAGGAGCAATGGAAATTTCTTTATTAGATCAAGCACAACATCCATAAGGACCCTTGAATCATGTGCCACCCTTTCCTATCCAGCTACGACATATGTAAACATTATATTAAAGTTATAAATGGCCATAACATTCTAAGCACATTCACTCTTTCCTCTTTCTCTGTAAGGTGTTTGTTTATCTGTCGGAATACATGAAGGAAATAGTGTTGAACGAGCTTTATCCATTGAAAACTTTTTGGGGTTCATAAAAGTTTTGGATCAAGATGATTTTTATTTTTTCACTTCATCTGGGCATGTATGACCTAATCAACATGTTGGATGTCAAATAAACAATACAGTGGGCTATAGGATGATTTTAATGGTGGATATCCAATCACTATTGTTTTCCTATGGTGTGGTTCACCTGAGATTTATATCCATCTTATTTTTGAGATAAAGAAATAAAATTATATGTAAAAATAGATGAATGGAATGAATGAAACACATCCATCATGAGGCCACACAGCACCGACCATCACCCACCAGGCTAGTGGCTGGGGGAGTAGCCAATCAGTTTCCGTATCACACACCAGATATACAGTTAGCGTAGATACGTGTCGTTTGAAGATGCTCCTTGAGGTCCGAGTTGTAGGAACATTTCAAAGGAGATCAAAGTTGCATGGGCCCTACAATAATGTATTTATCATATACACACTGTTCATAAAAATTTCAAGATTATTTTAGAGCATTTTCCAAAAAATGAATTGTATCTAAGACTCAAATGGACCACACCAAAAATAGCAGCGGGATAATGATTTTCACCGTTAAAAAATTCATGGGGCCCACTATAACGTTTATTTTCCATCTAATCTATTTATAAGGTTAAAATATCTGGATAAAGAAGAAAAATAAATTTCATATTGATCCGAAACATTTGTGACCCCAAAAGGGTTTCAATGGTAGATGTTCAATCCCCTACTGCTTTTTGCAGTGTGGTCCAATTTATCTTTAGATCTGTTTTATTTTTCGGCTCAAGTCTTACGACAAGCTCGCAAAATGGATGGGCGGTTTGGATATAACGAATACGTCATGATACGACCCACTGAACTTGTTGACGTCAATGCACCAGCCAATTCGCTTCTAATCCCGTCCCTGACTCGGAGATGGATTGGCTACTCCCCCTGACACCAGCCGGCTGGTGGTCAGTGCTCTGTGGGCCCCACTATGATGTACATGTTTCATCCATTCCGCTCATCCATTTTTACGAATCATTTTAGGGCTTGATACAAAAAATGATAAGGATATAAATCTTAGGTGGGCTACACCACTGGAAAAAAAAAAATGGATATCCACCATTAAAATCCTTTTAAGGCCCACTGTACTGTTTATTTGACATCCAATCTGTTGATTAATTTATAAAAACTCAGATGAAAGGATACAATAAATATCAACCTTATCCAAAATTTTTATGGCCCCTAAAACGTTTTTAATGGTCAATGTTCATTCAACACTGTTTCTTGTAATGTGGTCCACTTGAGATTGATATATGCTTCGTTTATTTTTCTTACCATAAAATGATATATAAAAATAGATGGACGACATGGATGAAACACATACATCATGGTGGGGCCCATAGAACATCGACCACCAGCCAATGGCTGGTGGTAGGGGAGTAGCCAATCCGTTTCCCCCTCAATTCCAACCCATTCGCTTCGAACGTGAATTATGTCCTACCCACTGTGGGGCCCATCGTGATGTAAGTGTTTTATCTAAGCCTTTAATCATTTCTCTAATGTTAATTTAATATATGATCCTAAAGATGAAACAAGTCCACAGCTCAAACCACACCAAAGGATGCTGCAGTGATAATGACATCGACTATTGAAACCTTTCTAAGGGCCATTGTGATGTTTTTTTAACCATCTAACATATTCATTAGGTCATGTAAACGTGGATGAAGTGAAAATACAAATATCAGCTTGATCCGAAACTTTTCCATCTCCCAAGAAGTTTTTAATGGTGGACGTTTAATCCTCACCTTGTGGTCCAATTAATCCTTGGACTTGCATCTTTTTTTTAGCTCACACCTTAAATGATCTGAAAAAGTTGATGGACGGTGTAGATCAAACACATATATCATAGTGGGGTTACATGTTAAAAGTTGGTTTTGTATTGTGCAAACAATTTGAAGAGAAGAAAATTTTCATAGTAATTTAAAAAGGAATACTTTTGGAAGCAAATTTTTTTTAATAGAAAAACTTATGGAGTGTATTCCGCGTTCACCATTAAGCCAGACTCCTATCACGAAAAGAATTCAGTGAAAAACCACTTAGCACTTTCCTTCTTTCACGTTAATAACGCATTAACAAACATCACTAAACACAGAATATTTTTCCAATTCTGCATTAAGTGCAATAATTCAGCGTTAATAAACAGGGCCCTTAAACTAACATAAAAACTTGTGGCCAAAACGGTGGTGATTAAATCCCATCTTTTTACTCTCGTGCAGGTTACTTTAGTCTCAAATCAAACTCATTTTTTATCATATACATTAAAATTAGGTTTCAAAATGGATGGACAGGATTTTTGACAAATATTAAGGTGGGTTATAACTAACATAACTTACAAAAAGCTTTCAGATCCAAGTACCTGTTCGGTAATAAAAGCGGGCTACAGTACATTTACTAAATCACTGGTGTAGGTAAGATGGATGGAAACAAGATCAAAGTTCTATGAGCCTCATCATAATGTATTTATTATATCTATACTATTCATCCAATTGATGAGATTATTTTAGTGCATTTGTCAAAAAATATTTGTATCCAAAGTTAAAGTGGGCCACATCACAAATAGCAGTGGGGACAATAATTTCCCGGTTAAAACATTAGTAAAACCCATTACAATGTTTTTTCTCCGTCCAATTCATTTATGAAGTTACACAAATAGAAGATAAAGAGAAAACAAATATCAAATTGATCCAAAACTTCCCCCGACCTCAAGAAAGTTTTAATGGTAGACAATTAATCTACTACTGCTTTTTGCACTGTGGTCTACCCCATATATGAATGTCTTATTTTTAGGCTCAACATTAGAGCTATCTCCGAAAATGAAAGGAATATAACACGTAATTCTTGATGGGCCACAGAACTTAGTGACGTCAACACATTAAAGTTGGTGGTGTGCGCTACACCAGCCAATCCGCTTCCATAATAAAAATAGTACAAAATCTCCGTAGATGAAAGGTAAACGAGCGGTCCGCATATAGAGGTAGACTGAGTGAAACATACCGTCTCAACACTGGAGATGTTGGTATCGATGGCTAGTGGGATTGTGGGGGTGGCTAAGAGTGAGGTGTGACTGACAGTCGGGGTGTACTAACAAGCTAACAAAGAAAACAGGATAAGGATGTGAGGTTTGATACTATACATCCGTACATATTGCATCATTTTAAATTCGACCTTGAGATCCGGCATCGTTTTCAAATGATGGAAACTGTTTATATTATTGCTTAAAAAACTAGTACTCACGCGATGGAAACTCTTATATAAATATAGCAATTTATTGGTGTTATAAAAATTATATCTAAGAGTAAGTGTAGGAATGGACAAAATTATAAAAAAGATTAGCATATAATTATAATTATAAATTTACATAGATAAAAAGGAGTGAATGAATAAAATTCCTCATGCCATAAAATGGAATTGAACTTGCCGTCAAATCTTGCCGTCATCTGTTTTGGAAGGTGTTTCATTGATACGCCCCTATAAGCTCATCGGAGAAGACTGTCATCTTAGACGGAGAAAAAAAAAAGGTGCTTATATATATATATATGGCAAAACTCCCGACGCGTTGAATATGGACGGTCTCCAAAAATTCCGACCGTTCAATTTATAACGTGTGCTACATATCTACGAGAAATGAACGGTTAGAAAAATTATAATTGCTCACCTGATAAATGGGCGGATTTGATTTATAGAATGGCTGATATTTCTCATGTGGACCATAGTAGGAAAAACTCGGAATCCATCCCACTTGTTCCACGTTGGCGCGTGCGATGCGTTTTCTTTTCGATTCCTCTCCATTAGGTGGCATCGCTGATCTGAACATGACGTGTCTGCAGATTCTAGCATCTCAATCTAGACAGCTGTTCTTGTTCACCACCGTTTTGAGGATTGGGATGAGTCATTCTCCTCACGTTTGTCACTTATTAACGGAACTACGGCTATCCAGACCATCCAAATTGTGGGGATCACTGTGGATGGACCATGTGTCAAAAATCAAAACCATCAAGTAATCTTAATGATCCAATTGATAGCTAGCAAATGGATTGTTAAAATTAAGAGAGTAATGGTCCAAATCAAAAAGTAAAAATGCGGTAATTCCTGTCATTTCACATTCCAATGTTTAGGTCATCCGCTTCTCTGACGTAACTTCAACAGTTTGAATTGCCAAATATCTATGCCATGTACACTGTTGAGAAGTCTCCATTTTTAAACGGTGATAAACTATCATCGAAGTGCAGCGATAAATATATCAGTTTTACACGAAGGCGGATCGACTGTATATCCACGCTGCCCATTCGTTTTTTTTTTTTTTTTCCCAACTTATTTTAGGGCTTGAGTTAAAAAATGAAGCAGATATAAATATAAGTTTCAGGTGTACCACACCAAAAGAAACAATGATAGTTGAAATCCCACCATTAAAAACTTCCTAAGGGTCCACCGTAATGTTTGTTGACCAACCAACCAGTTAGTAAGGTCAAACAGAAACGGATGAAAGGAGGAAAAGAAAAACAAATATCATCTCGATCCAAAACTATATTGGCACACAAAATGTTTTTAATAGTTAATAATCACCTTTTCTTGTGGTGTGGTCCACCTGAAACTTTTATCTTCTTAATTTTTTAAATTAATGCTCTAAACAATCTGGAAAAACGGATGAACGGATTTGATATAAAATACATACATCGAGGTGGGCCCACGTTCAGGGCATCAATCACATCGATGGTACCGGCCGCGCCTACCGTCACAGGGATAATCCCGAGGCACGACATGGCCCAAGCTCCGTGGGGCCTAACGTGATATATTGGCTATATCCACACCGTCCATCCACTTTTCCAGATCATAGAAGAGTATCATCCCAAAGATGATGCAGACACAAAGCTCAAAAGTGGACTATACCACAGAAATAATTGGGGATTGAACGGCCATCATTGAACCATTGGAAACATCCTAGGGCCCATCCATGATGTTTTATTTGTCATCTAACCTGTTGATAAGGTTAAAAAGACGTGGATGAAGGGAAAAGACAAGTATAAGAAAGGTCCAAAACTTCCTTGACCACCAAGAATTTTTCAACGGTATAGTGTGGTCCATTTTAGTTTTGGATCTGCATCGATTTTTGGTTCATGCCATAAAATGATGTATAAAAACGTATGGACTGTGTGGATAAAACAAATAGATCAAGGTGGCCCCACAGATCTTGGGCCACGTCGTGCATACGATATCTCTGTGTCGGGTGCCACAGGCAATCTGCTTCCCACTTTACATCGGGGAACTGGCAGTGGCACTCGTGCACTGTGAGACCACCTGAATTGGTAGCTTTCACCTATTTCTATCGCGAGTCCGGCTGAATACAGGTGGTTGGAAGATTTTAGATGTGTTCCCATTAGTACCCACTGTTGGACACTCCTGATCCACCTTGACTCCTGTCGCATGGACGGTGGAAGGTGGTCCCTGTTACCACGTGCTAGAGACTTCTCTATCATGTAATTTCCGTGTGCCTGAGACATTTCTATCGCGTAATTTCCGGGTACGCGTATTTCGTACTAACTAATTCAGCACGCGCGTGCTGAGTAGACTCTATGGGGCCACCATGATGTATGTTTCTTATCCATGCCGTCTTTTTTTTCTTTTCTTCTTTTTTTCTTTTTGTTTTTTTGGCTCATTTCAGGACATGTCCTAAAATTGAAGCGTATATATCCAAATTTTAAGTAGACCACACAACAAGAAATAGTAGTAATAAACGATATACACGGCTTAAACCTCTCTAGCCCTACGACGATGTTTTTTTTTTTTTTTTTTTTTTTTTTTTTTTTTTTTTTTTTGTCATTGAACCCATTCAGAGGTACACAGACATGGATGAATGGTAAAGACAAATATCAGCTTGATCAAATACTTACGTGGTAAACCGTACGTGTTCAATTCCTACACTGTAACGTGGCCCGCTTGAGCTTGGGATATGCTTCAAAGTATATTTTAAAGTTGTTTGTTCTGGTATAATTAGTTGGCCCATGTATAAGAGCGGCTGGACAGCCAGCTGGCTAATCAAATCCTACTATGTAGAGGGTTGTAGGAGCTTCGTTTAGGCAAGGCAACACCTAATTTGCATTAGTTACAAGCTTGTTTTGTATGGGCCATATTAGACAGCAACATGCGTATAGTTCAACCAAATCCCATCAGGAAAGGTCTCCATCAAGGTCAATAATGCCAGGGTTACTATTGTTTATGCCTAATATGACCTCATCATTTCTAACAATTCCAATAGTGCTGCCCGCAAGATCTAATAATAGACTACAAATGATTTTATTTTTGTTCTGTCGTAATCAAACCTAAAAGTGACAAGTAGTATAAAAAGGTTTAGTCTTACTAACTATTGCCATGAGACACATGCCATGTATTTTATTCACGAAGCAAAGTCGGTTACTCATCGTAGTGGCATCATAATTAATGGGTGTCGACCAAAATATAATCATGATTAATAATGAATTTGATCGATACACCATAACATTGCATAGAAGAAATCCTGTTAAAATTGTTTAAAAAGTTACGAAGCAACATAACAACAATGCTAAGTTCATTGATTTTTATGCGTGTTAAGCAAAAAATTAAATAAAAATCAGGTACATATAAATTTATATGAAAAACTTACATCTGTATAATAAGTGTTGGGGGCCTTACACAAAACCTTAGGATCTAGCCTCCTGAAATAAATCAGAATTATGGAATAATAATACAATGAAATAAATCAAAGCAACAATCACACATCACACAATAGATTTTTACGTGAAAAACCCTCAAAGAGGTAAAAATCACTGGACCTCGTCCAAATCAATAATCCACTATGAAGCAAAACGTTACAACTGATCACAAGCACACCCTGCTATGATTAAACCTTCATCACTCATGCAGGAGTGGATAAATAGTAAGAGAAATAAAGAAAACTGAGAGATCTCACCGATTACGAGGACGTAGAAGCACTGAAATATGGTAGATCACCTCTACGAGCATAGCCTCCCTTCCACAAGCTCTCTCTCTCTCTCTCTCTCTCTCTCTCTCTCTCTCACCTTTGATAGCTCTCTTGTGTTTTTCATATATACCATCCCTTAGAAAAATTCTAAAGACCCCTATTTATAGTTTTAGGAAACTCCCTTTCGCATCCTAGTTGCGAAAGGACTCAAATCCGCAATTCGCACAAAATCGCGGAACAAATTTGCGTGACCACGACCGGTTGAGAGCCACTTACAACCAGTCGAGCACCTCCCACGACCGGTCGAGTACCCCGGAGAAAAATTATCCAAAGTCGTTAGACTTTGAGTCATATCAGGGCTCGAAACCACGACTGGTCGAGCGCCACCCACGACCGATCATGCAGGGCTCACAACCGGTCGAGCATGAGTAAAAAAAATCCCACCAATAAGAATAGAACGTATATGCAACCAATGATCAACCTATGATAAACAATTAATTAGTATATATAACATTGCATAATGAGTCATAATTACTTATGAGCTTAAACGGTTATTTCCACATTAGCAAATATGAGAAGTAACTACGAAAATTTATCTAAAATTTTTATAAATAAAAATATGATCCAAGAGCTCTAAACCCTTAACAACCAAATGGAATTCTACAACAAAATCTTGTTTATTTTTATCTTAGGTCAGTAAAATCTAATTTGTCTACATTGTTATGTTAAATTAGCTTTAGTTTAAGAGTAGTGTAATCCAATTCGTTTACACTATTACGAAGGACCGGTTTTAGCTTAAAACTAGTGTAATCCAGTCAATCTATATTGCTACATTGAAACAACTTAACTTATGAGTTGTATAATTCCCTTCATTTATACCCAAGTCAATAGATTAAATAATATCTTAACTTTAAGACATCACTATTTACATCTCAATCACTTAATTGCAAAGGGTTGTCTTTTATAAGTTTTTATTAACTTTTATTAATATAATTGTATTCATTTTACTCTCATGCTATTTTAATTGATCATTTTAACTATGAAATGAAAAAAAGAAAAAAAAAACACGATTAAAAGGTAAGATGAACTCATTGAAAGGACAAAATCCTCTAATTTGCAAGTTATTTCATTTATTTATAAGTGGCTGAATAGACAACTTAATTGTTTAGTTCTTAATTATAGACTGCCAATCACAGTCTTGTTGTCTATTTCAATGCTTGGGGTTTGAAGGCATTCAATTCAATTTAAATTGTATCACCGTAGAACGGATCATATTGTAATCCGCCTTCAGCCGCCGTTGCGATGCAGTACTAGTGCATGCTAGCCGTAGCTACTTGATATATAAACGCACTCATGATTGAATTTCAAGCAAAACAACTATATAATCCACATTTCTTGAAAAGCACTCCATGGTAAAGCAAATCATCAGTGACCCAACCTCATGTAAATTGGAGCGGGAACGGGCATTGTGCTACCATAAAAAATGAGCGAGTGAAAAATAAATTTCAAATATGCCTTGCATTAGCTTACATGAGACCACATGGGGTTCAATCAAAATCCCACCAAGTCAAGTCACATGGGCTATACAATATAAGAATGATGTAACCCACTTTTTTACTTAGATTATAGATGTAAATTACCTAGGGTTGAAGGCAGAGGCAATCCGCTTCCATCGAATTAACCAATAAAATGGAAAATAATCAGCGGTTCACAATGAATGCACGAGATCAGATGGTTAACATCATCCACAAATCATGTTTTCAGTCGGTGCTCCATCTGTAATGGGACCCGTGATTTGGACGGGCTGCACGTGTTGTCATATGCTCAGCTACGGCTGGTTTTAGTCCAACTTTATGATCCCTTCCGAGGTGGGCCAGCATGCGGCATGTACCATCCAGCTCATAATGTTATAGGATGATCCAAACCATCCAGTAAATTGCTGCAAAAATGAATGATGAGATCATTCCTAAAAGATATGTCCAGTCATGTGAGAACCATCTGATTGCTGTGATTTTTTGCAGATCAATGGATAAGAATAGACTAGACCTAATGGACGGTTCAGATAACCAATTTGGATGCCAACAAGTCCAAATGCAACTATATCCAGTGAAAAGGTTTCCATGCACAACCAAGTAGATTATCACTCTTTTATTAAATGGAATCAAACCCTTTTTTTTTTTTTTACACACGTACACATCCCCACACTAGGGACGAAAGTCGGGCGAGTTGAGTCGGGTTGGTGTTCAACCCTAACCCAATCAAAGGTTCCTATACCTCAACCCTAATCCAACCCAACCCAACCTCGGGTTGAGAATTCTCAACCCATGCCCAACCCAAGCGGGCTCGGTCGGGTTGATCAGGTTAGTCGGGTGAATATGCGTTAATATTTTCATTATTACATTAATTTATTATATTTCAATATAGGATTTATTTTTTGTGTCTATAATTTTATTAATTATATATATGTGAT
Source organism: Magnolia kwangsiensis (assembly GCA_037074715.1). NCBI lineage: Eukaryota > Viridiplantae > Streptophyta > Magnoliopsida > Magnoliales > Magnoliaceae > Magnolia > Magnolia kwangsiensis. Next base: position 22,939,831 of record CM073574.1, read on the forward strand.
TATTCATCATAAAGAACTTTATTTTTTTTCTTTAAAAATACAATCTAAAATATATGACTACTACTCCTTTAAAAGTCATGTTGCATTGCACGCAATCTATTTGGGAGAGAGAAATCTAAAATACCTTGTTAGCTTGAGTCATTAGAAATGACGTGGACAAATGAGACCCGACATTACTAGTTTGCCTTCGACACAAACGATCCACACTCAATTATAATTTATAAGTAACTTATATATTAATCGAGTTCGGGTAGGATAGGATAACTCGAGACCTCAACCCAAATTTTATCAAGTTGGTGTTTATAGAGCCCAAGCCTGAGATCAGGCCCAATATATCCTGACCAAGCCCAACCCAATGTCGGATCGGTCACGGGTCGGCCGGGTTGAACCTGCCCAACTTTCAACCCTACCCCCACACACTCACCCTAGTGGAATTTCACCACCTATGGGTACGCGAACCCTTGACAGGGAGTTGAAACTCCTGAGTCTACCACCCAGGCAAGAGAAAGGACCCAAATGAAATCAAACTTATAACTAAAACATTAGCAAATACATCAATCAAACTAGGCTAACCGAGAGAAAGACACCGTTTCCATGGCTCAAGTGGTAGACCGAGTGAAAGATACCTCGTTTCAACAACGAGGTCTTGATATCGATTTCCCTGTGGGGCTGATGTGTGAAATGATAGTTGGGTGTACTAGCCAGCTAACATTTAAAATAAAATAAAATAAAAACCCAAGAGAGAGATTCTGACCATTCAATCTCTAGACATTTGTCTAAGATGGTACTAAAAATTTCGACCGTCGAAAATAGGGTGATGGACGGCCGTATAGTTACAACCATCCCAATTACTTTGTGAGATGGCCCATCGGTTAGACGGTGGGATTCTGTTCCCGCCAAAGCCCTAGAGTTTATGCCATTTATTAATGAGATCAGGTTCGATATGTGTCCCACAACATTTAATAAATGATATCCACCTTTTTTAACTGATAAGATCTGTGAATGCTTTCAATCAATCCAACCAACCAATTGGTCGGCCACCTCACAGATGACTAACGGTTAAAAATGAAAGCTAGTGGCTATTCCTACCAATCCATCTGGACCACTGGGGAAAAACATTCTTGAGCGATAAAAACTCGATGATGAATGCAACGGATCCAATCTTCCATTTTTAGTGCAACTCCAAGGCTATGGCTAATCCAAAAGGTGGCCCACCGATTGGACCGGCCATCAAGTTCACTAATCAAGGGTACATGGCCTGGATTTCGTTTACTGGACGTACGATGGAGCCCACGCACAACTTCGTAGAATAAGCTTATTTGACAATGACTGGGAGAAAACTCGTGGTATGCAAGCAAATCAATTTTAAACGGTCCAAACCGTTCCTGTTTAGATATATCTTGAATAAAAAGTAAACACGCATTCATAATTCTGAAAAGGAGGACCTGTAATTCAGCGTACAGCACATTGGTTAGTGGAGATAAACCTCGCAAAGTCGACGATTAGAACCTTTTTCAGTCAAAACGGGGAAACCTTCGTGTGTTTCCTTGTTAACCGTCTATTGCTGGGACACAACTTGAAAGCGTATTATGGACGAATTTTGAGGCGACGTCCACCCACGGTGGGCACAACCGAACAATAGAACAATGGTCTGTTTATTGAACCAGTTGACTCTGTTTACACTCTTTTTTTTTGTTCTTTTTTTTTTTTTTTTTTTTTGGTATGCTTAGATGGGCTAATGTGATGCCACATACATGAGTCTTTACTGGTGCCTTAGAGTTAGACCTACAAGAGTTTCAACGCAAGTTTAAGTACAAATTGTGATGAAATCACACTGTGGTGTGAGTGATTCTGTTTTTAAAATCCGTACAAATGTATATGCACATTTCTTGCCACAGGGCTAAAAAAAAAAAAAACACTTATTTAAAAGAGCTAACTCCAATTCTCTTACAAATCATCATGGAAGTGTGATGATAAATAGATACTGCTCTAGTCTCCAATTTATTCATATCCAGATGAGTAAGTGTTTCACTCAAAACCTTTCGGAGTCGAGTAAACTTTGACATGCTTGAGTATCTTACTTTTATATAGATAACTAATTCAAGCCATCGTTTACACATATAGTTTAGTTTTATTGAATTGACATTAACAAACCTCACTTAAACCTAAGAATTTTGGGTGGTTGTTTATCATATTTTATAGCATGTTGCACTATATTGTTTTATAGGTTAGATTTTATGAAAAAGGCATCCACCTGGTGGGGCTCACATCTTGGCTTATTGAAATTAACCCCTTCTTACACACCATAGAAGCCAACCGGAAACTCAAGAAAAAGAGAAAAAAAAACAAGAAAAAAAAAAGACTCCATTCCATGAGAGTGGATTAGGTGAGACCTCCGTCTCACTCCAGACTGTGCCCCCCTTACTTTAGGGCCCACCTTGATGCATGTATTTAGTATTCATACTATCCATTCATTTTTTCAAATCATTTTAGAGCATTATTCAAAAAATAAAGCCGGCCCGATCATCAGTTGGACCATACCGTGGGACTCAGTAGTGGTGATTGAATGTGTCCTTAATGTTTCTGCCAAATTTATTTTCCATTTAATTCGTTGATAAGGTTACTGATGAAGGGCAAAAACAAATATAAGCCTGATCCATAACTTTTGTGGCCATTAATGTCAATCACCATTGTTTCCTATGGTATAGTCCACCTGATGATTGGGTCTGCTTTATTTTTGGCATAATGCTCTAAAAGTATCTAGAAAAACGGACGGACAGTGTGGATACATGATACATAAATCAAGGTGGGCCCCACAGTGTATGAGCCTGATTTTCCGGGTAAAAACCAAAAAAGGGACTCAAGATCATGTGGTTGCCTATAATGGCTGGATGAGCCTGATTTTCCGGGTACCCCATTTTTACGTTGGGGGCGACCCTTCCATGGTGGGGAGTCGAATAGGTATTACCCGGTAAGACCTTAGTGGGTGTCACCCTTACCGTGTGGGGCCCACCTTGATGGACGTGTTGTGTATTCCCTCCGCGCTCATCCTTATTCTCACCTCGTATCAGGACGTCATCCTAAAACTTAAGCGGATCTAAATCTCGGGTAGACCACACCACTAGAAAAAGTGGTAAATGACTATTGAAGGGTTGGGTGGAAAATAAACATTACGGATCCACTTACGATGGGCCTTGGCAAGTTTTTAACGATGAGTGTTCAATCACCACTTTTCCTAAGATGTGGTCCACATGAGATTTGGATCTGTTTAATTTTTTGGAACACGTCCTAAAATGTGCTGGAAAACCAGATGGACGGCATGGATATACAACACATCATCAAGGTGGGTCCTCCATTAAGGGTCCAGGTAACACCTAATTCGCTCCCTCCGCAAGGGTATATGAATGGACTTGACTCTGGGATTAATAGGATGAAGTTGATCACTATTTTCCTACAAGGGTAACTACTTTGAACTCACGGAGCTTCTGTGCACTCTTAGTAGAGATTTTTCGAATTCATGAGAAACAATAGAAACTAAAATTAATCCTAAAAAGTCTAAATAAATTTCATAATGATTGATATATAAAATAAACGAGTCTGCAACCTTTTTAATAGAGACACCAATTAAACTACAATTAAAACTCTTAACTTATTATAAATAGTAATTTTATTATTTATAATAAGTGTCTTATTTGACTTGACAACATTATCTCTTAATTATTTTAAGTACTTTTCACATTAGACAACTCTTAAAGTCAAATTGGTGCAGAATTACAATCAAATCAAATCTTATTAAAAATAGTAAAAATGAAAATGGTAAATACAGCATAGGCAACTTAGATGGTTGGTTGGTTAAAGTAGTTCGTTCTAACCCAATACCATATATGATACTCGAGTAATTCGTTCTGATTTACGAAATATGCTAGTTTTAATGTTCCAACAGTTTTAATGACTTCTGCTCCCAATCAGGCCTTCTTTGATCCATCCTGGCCATGAACACATCTGCGACCCGCTCTACTTGAGGACCTGAGGGATAAATCACCCTACGCTTTATCACTGCTGAGAGATGGCTATACCATGTCATGGGGTTCTGTCAACCGTTCTTACGGGTATCATCTACCAAGATTACGGAGAGGCAGAATGGTTGGCTGCCGTGAGTGCCATGCTAGAAACGACTTAAAACAAACGTATCTTTGATGCTCTATACATGGCCCATGGCCGTCCACTCGATTTAAAATCGTACAGTGCGATGACGATCAGTTGTCGATAACCCCTGTTACAAATGGAGCCCGTCTAACTCAAAGTCGCATGGGGCCCACCACAATGTCTATGTGCTACATCAATTCTTGTCTGTCAGTGTTGACAGATTATGCTAGAATATGTCACAAGAATACGTGGATTTAAAATGCGAGCGACACCAGGGAAACAATGGAGAGGGAAATGGAAAAAATACCGTGCTGATCCAAAACCTGTGGGCCCAAAAACGTTTCAACGATGAGCATTTAATATTCGCTGTTTCCAAGTTCGTCCCAAAATAAGCAGGCCAGACTGATGGAGTAGACGTCACCAAGGCATCTTAGTGGCTCACATAGCTTTGGTTTTCATGAGCTTTGTGTAATAGAGGTCTCACGCAACTAGTGTTTGAAATATTGGTATGTATTACTTGCATTTTTGAAATATTACGTATTGGTTATTGTATAGGATATATTGTTTGTATCGATAATTTATCACATAAAAATTTAAAATTTGTAAAAAAAATAAACATACAAACTTTAATGTAGTCATTGTTTAATTAAACTAATGTAGTTATATTCACACAGAATGTATAACATTTAGAGTGTATGTTATGATCATTTCATTAAACATTATTACATGCTTCGAAATTAGTTTTAATTGACAATCAGTTACAGGAAAATTTTGAAAAAAAAAAATTTTAATAAATTCTATGTTTGAAAATTACCAAGGACTTAACAAATTAGTAAATCTACCCTCATACATGCTTAATTAAATGTTTGGAGTGCAACATTGCAAGTAATTTAGGAGAAATTGAGGAAATTTCAAAATTTTCATAATGTTCTCCAAATCAAACCACTTACACTCAAAATTTGAAATGAGAGTGTATGTGATGGTCATTTCATCAAATACTCTTAAATACTTCGAAATTAGTTTCAATTGACAGCTGGTTGAAGGAAATTTTTGAAAAAAAATATGAAAAATATGAAAAATCAATGGATCTCAAAATCAAAAGCTTCAACTCCATAACTTTTCATGCAAAAAAATGAAGAACCAATGGATTTGTAACAAATTGACACTAATTTAACATGATTTCAAAAAAAAAAAAAAAAAAGAGATCAGAAATTGAAAATGCTAACCGAATTGGCACTATTTGTATGATTCGTATCGCACGGGTAGGATACACGGTATTGTTGATATTTAAAATATTGCCCGCAACTCGCATCCTGGGGATGAAAATGACTCTCTCGTTGTTAGCATTGTCAATGGGTCAGGCCTGGGGATGGTCTCGACCTAAATTTTGAATTGTTTTAGGCCAGGCAGTCTGTCTGGCCTTATTCAAAACTCTAATTTTTCAGGCCCGAGTCTGGTCCATTAACACTCCCACTCATGGCAAGTACATGTAGAGCTATACACGAGTCGAATCGAGTCGAGCTTAACACAGTTAGACTTGAACTCAGCTCGGCCAACAACCAACCCTAGCTTTAACTCGGCTCAGTTTAGTTAGCAGCTTGGGCTAGCTCGAGCCAACTTCGAGCTCGTGCGACATTTTCTCAAACAAATAGAATGCATCTTCAATCTCTCATGCTTCGAATGTAAAATAGTAACAACACTTTGTAAACATTTCATCAAATACTCGGTGAGCAACATTAAGATCAAGATATAAGGGCAGTCCTACAGTGTAAAGTTTTTTTCTTTTGATAATTTGTTTCTTCAATCTTTCCTCAGATGCCCATTTCGAGAATACCCCAATATGAAGGAAATTTAAGAAACAACGCTTCATTAAGTCATTTTATCAAACACACAGCAAGCAACATCAAGATCAAAATAATCGAGTCATAGAGTTGATTCAATCCGAGTCAATTCGAGTTGGGGTTCAAGCCGAGTCAAGTCAAGCTCGGGAAAGCTCGAACTTGGCTCAAAATATTTTTGAGCTCTAAAAACCAGCTCCACTCGGTTCCAATCCATTTTTAAGTCAAGATGAGTCGAGCTTTTCTGAATCAAGTTAAGTGAGCTGACCGAGCTAACTCAACTCGTGTATAGCATTAGGTATGTGGACCTCGAGTCAGAAGAACCGGAGCACGCTAGAGCCATATTCCTATATTTATGCATGACACCATGGATGAAATTTGATTCAAGATATGTATTGATCTAGGATGATCATAGTCATCTAAACAATGGTCTTGAAATCCATTGTGGGAAAGAAAAACTATTAATGGTCAACATTAACTCATTAGTTTGGATATTGGAAGGCAGATTTCCAGAGGAGATGAGAGATTGACTCTCTTCTTTCCACTAGTCGAGAGCTTTCGGTTGGGGTAAAAGAGTGTTATATTTAACCATAGTCACCACTAACCAATTATTACGATCCTATATTCGGTTAGACCATGTACAAACGTTTAAGATTGAGAACCTGAATATCCTTAACTCTAAGATGACTTGTGATTTTATGCTCCAAATATTCTGAGTATAGGACCACGGTTATAGAGAGGGAAGGTGTTACGCACCCCACTTTGCCCTTACAGATGTAGTCTTCACTTCATAAGATCTGACTAATTTATGAGAAACAAAATTTGTTCTCACATGAAGAAGATGTAATGCGATGTAATGGCAATGATGATTGATCGATTTGAGTTTCTAATAGACAATATTCGATTATATTGGCAAGTCACAGAGCATACGTTTGAAATGATCGAGTGTGGGGTACAAAGTATGTATGTATGAGATGCTTAATATTGTATTGATGCTTATGATAAAACGACGACCAACTAGCTAAGGTTTCTGATGGACCTGCTTCAACTCTATCGGCAGGCCTCAGAGCATACGTCCACCAGTAAGATACGAGAAAACGATGGAATGCCATGTATATGTCAAAATGACGGCTAATTGGCTAAGGTTTTTGGTGGGCAAGATCTAATTATATCGGCAAGCCTCAGAGCATACACTCCCTAATTAGATGTGAGAAAATGATAAAATGCAATGTAATGTTGGTGTATATAAGGAGCAAGGAAGTTGAGAAGGGAATGAATGTTGTGCAATGTTAATGTTCTGATTTGATAAAACTAATTGAAACTTGCATTATTGGATGAACGGTAGTGTCGTCATAAGTCTAGATCTACTAGCTCATATTTAAACTTAGGTGGCTCAGGAGGCTTGGGCTATGGCTAGGCCAAGTTAGATCGGGGTTGGGCTCTCTCTCACTCCTACTCTCATTGGTAGAGGGATGGCCAGATGGCTAAGGTTAAGGGATGAAGATGGATACTTCCTAAATCTAATGGATGTGAGTTAATGAGTGTTTTCTGATGAGAATGGATGGTTGAAATTGGGGGAGAGGGGGCGACTATTTTTGTCACTTGACATCATCCCATGAGTGGATGAGTTGGTAAAAGTATAATTTTGAGTAAGGAGATAAGCATTGGAGTAAATACACTTCAACCATTCACTTTGAGTTTGAAAAATGAGAACTCCACATGCTTAAGGAACGCCACCCCAAAGAGGAGTAGTGCTACGTGACCGACAGAAACTTGGTTACCACTGGTCCCCACTTGGACTCCCCATTTTGGTAGGAAGCATCCTCCAAGAGTGTAGAAGCTCTTATGTAAAGGTTGTTGCTTCGAGGCTTTGTACATTTCTCCAATTGGACTTGGGATCGGGCTCAGACTTAGTTTTGGGCTTAATTAGGTGAGCTGACCACTAAGCTGACTTAAGGTTCTAGCATTTTAGGTTGGGTTTTAGGATTAGGTTGATTGGGTTCACTAAGTTGAATGGGCTGAGTTTAGGATTTAGGATTGGGGTTCCTATGGTTTAGGCTTATAAGGTTAGGGTTTATGATTAAGGTTTGGTTGACCATTTATCAGTTCAAACTCAATCAACTTACCAACCTGAGGTGGAGTGTCTACAATTAGTTAAAATAAAGAATAGCTAGTCTTTCGGGAAGTGAATTAGTCGATGTACCGTAACAACTTCGCAATTTTGTTGACGTCACTTTTTGTCGGTCCAAAACATCGGTCTATTTTGTGAGATCACTTTAAGGATTGAGCCCAAAAATAAGATAGATCCAAAGATCAAGTGGACCACTTTGTAGAAAGCAGTGGGAGATTAAACGTCTACCATTAAAACCTTCTTAGGGGTCACAGAAGTTTTGGATCAATCTTATATTTATTTTTTCTCTTCATCTATGTTTATGTGACCTTATGAACTTACTGGATGGCGGAAAAAAATCATGGTGGGCCTTAGGAATGTTTTAACATGGGAATTATTGTCCTCACTATTATTTGTAATGTGGTCTATTTGAGCTTCCGATGTGACTCATTTTTTAGGCACATATCATAGACCTTTCGATATGACTCATTTTTTAGGCAGATACCCTAAAATGATCCCACCAAAAGGATGGACAATGTTAATGCAATAAATACGTCATGATGTGTTTACAGAACTTTGATCTTTCCATTGTTAGTATCATCAGGGGTTTGAGGATTTTCAAGCTCTTCTGCATGCGCTATGTACATACACTAGTAAGTTCGTTGATGTACGGTGCAACAGCTAATTCACTTCTAGCTTTTAAAAGTCTGATGTTCTTCCAAATTGAGGCCTCGTGGATTAGGTCCTACCCCACCTACTTTGAGATCGCTTGTAGCAACCATCGAGAGGCCACCGTTATGTATGGATTTTATCTACTGGCACTCTATTCTCCCGAATCATTTTAGGGCCTGTTTGGCCGGGCGAATCCCATGGGATTAGGAGGGATGGGATGGATTTTAAGGTAATGATGGTGGTGTCAGTCGTTGGTTTAAGATCCATGGGATTGCTATATCCCGGGACAAGTTCACTGGGTCTGTTTTGCACGCCCGGCATATCCCGGGATTTTACCTTCCATTCCATCCAAGCAAGGGATAGATCAAATCTAAGGTAATTATGGTGATGTCAGTGGATTGTTTTAAGATCCATAGGATTGCTTATATCCTGGGACAAGTTCCACCGGGTATGTTTGGCTCGTCGTGCATGTCCCGGAATATCACAATCCCATCCCTTATTATACCGTGGGATCGGTCCGGCCAAATAGACCCTTAGATTATTAGCCCAAAAATAAGACAGATTCAAGGCTCAAGTGGACCACACTATGGAAAGAAGCTGCACTAATGATCCCCACTATTGAGACCTTTAAAGGTCCACCATGTTGTTTATTTGCCATCCAACTTATTGATACGGTCATATACACCTAAATGAAGTGAAAAAAAAAATAACAAAAACAAAAAAAAAAAAACAAAAAAAAAAAAAAAAAAACAAATATTAACTTGATCCAAAATTTCTTGTCCCCGTGCTTTTCTCGGCGGTAAAAATTTTATTCCCACTGTGTTGTCTACATGTGCCTTGAATCTTCTTATTTATGTGTTCATAATCCAGAATGATATGGAAAAATGGATAGATGGCAGTCCCTAGGAGTCGGACAGTTCAGATTAGGGGTGCACACGGTTCGGTTCGATCCGGTTTTGGGGTGAAACCGGAACGGAACCGTTCCCTACGGTTCTAGGATTTTTGGAACCGGAACCAGACCGTTAGCACCTTAGAACCGAACCGGAACCGGACCATGAAAACCGGTTCGATTCCGGATCGGTTCCACGGTTCTGGGCTTTTTAAAGCTCAACCAATTGCTCCAAAACATAGACAACATTTTGTAAAAATCCTTGCACTGACCCTCCAAACCACCTATGATGACTTGGATGAATGTAACAAAGGGAAGGAAGAAGAAGAAGAAGAAGAAAGAAAAGAAAACTCCAAACCCGGAGTTGATCTGCCAACTTAGTGTGTCCCCCTTTCAATGGCAAGCAGGATGAGCACGGTCCAGAACCCACTTAATACCACTTCAATTTTCTAGAGTCCAAAACCAACCCAACCGCGAAAAATAGAGAGATCCTGCTCAAGTACAAATCCTCGCCTCACAATGCTTTCGTAGCTGGGCCATTTATATTTTATACTCTTGAGTATTCAAAATTTCAGTCCAGCACAATGCACAAAAGAAACCTATAGCAAACAAAAGTCATCGATTTTAAGAAAATAAAATAAAAATAGAGAGACTTACCCTAAAACACCCAATAGTCAAGATAGAACATACGTTTCTTTTCTTTCTTTGTTCATCAGGTATATTTTCTTTTCTTTCTTTGTTCATCAGGTATATACACCAGAAATGTGGTTTTGTGCATCATTACTTAGAGACTACAATGTATTTGAAAAAGAAGACAACAAAAATAAAAAATATTCTCAATGGAATTAGAAAAAACCAAAATTCAATTCAAGAATTCTCATCCCCTTTCAATTTTCAGTCTGTCAATACATTATATGCTGCCAGTGAACTTAGGTAAGTAGATAGACAGGAGTTTCCTTTTACTTACAGACATTAACAAACAGTTCTGCTTCCCCCATCTCAGAAAGCTTCTTCTTAGATAAAGTAACCAGCCCCCTGGGCCGCCGAACTGGCTCTCAGTATCAAACATTCAGCTGACATTGAGAAAGCAGCATTATTGAAGAATCGAGAGAAAATCGAAACACGAAGAATACATATGGTGGCGGGCCATCATGCAAGATGAAAATGTGTATGCACATATGGAGGGGTTTTAAAAAAAAAAAAAAAAAACGAATGCTTGGTGCGGCTCATGGTTTGTATCCACAGTTTGGATCTACGGTTCATGGCACAGCTCGGATCAACGGTGCGGTTCTACGGTTCGGCTCTACGGTTCGGTTCAACGGTTCGGATCGGTTCTGTAGGGCCCTAAACCGGAACCGACCCATAATCAACAGTTTCAGGAATTTTAGAACCGGAACCGGACCGTTAGCATCTTAGAACCAGACCAAACTGGACTGATCCAACGGTTTCAGTCGAGTTCAACGGATTTAACAGTTCGATGTGCACCCCAAGTTAAGATTGATGAATAATGTTTCCATGTGTAATGCAAGAGCTCTGGCATATTATAGAGCCGTCTTTCCACAGCACATGCAGGAGGGTTATACTTTAATCAGATCCGCACATCCAGAGGTCAATATCATGGATGGTATACATTTTAAATTTCACACATAGTAGACAATGCTATCCAGCACTTATCTTCACTTTGGCACATTGAATGGCATGGATTACTGAATCCCGTGCTCCACGGGTCAAAAACGAAAACACGAGTATATATTTCAACAGCGCTGGTGGAGTGTCCTCTAATTCCCGTGTCCTTATCTCGATGGTGAGACAAAAGTGCATATACAGCATGCGGCAGATGACATGTCATTGTGATTCATGGGCCCACTTTAGCTGATGGCCCACCACAGAATACAAAGACATTAAAGAGGAAGTTATCATGTGGATGTGCTACTTTTCTTTTCTTTTAATTTCATCGTACCCATTTTATTTCCTGTGTAATCTGCCACGTGGCACACCAAACCATCTTACCTTCTTAATACACAAACGTCCAAACTAATTTATTAGAGATTTTATTTCAAACCGTCCAAAAGCCAACGCTCCAAACTTCGTACTAGTATTTGTAAGCGGACAACCATTACATATTTTATTTTCAACGGGAGAGAATTTTGAGCCATGGACGATCCACTGGCCCACCATGCCCGTTGATCATGGCAGGCCGCATGTGTAAGGTAGGATGCTTTTGCACTTATTACGAACCATGTGCTGTGTTGAATAGGACCATTTCTGGTTTATAACTTTTTACTCATGGTGGGGTAGGATGCCGATTGTGTCGTGTGCCACACACCACCGACTTCGGTGGTGTGTTGATGTCACTAAGTTATGCAGCATCGTGTCTGTGTTATATCCAAACCGTCCGTCCATTCCTCAGCTAGATCCTTTTAATGTTGTAGCCTAAAAATGCAACAGATACAAATCTTAAGTAGACCATATCTATGATTGAACAACTATCATTGAAAACTTACTGAGAGCTATAGAAGTTTTGGTTCAATGTGATATTTGTTTTTCTTTTTTATCTAGGTTTGTATGACCTTATGAGTAAGTTGGACGGAAAATAAGTAACATGAATCATTTTTCAGATCATGCACTAAAATGATCTCACTAAATGAGTGGAAGGTGCAGATATAATACATACATCATGGTGGGGCTCACGTAACTTAGTGACGTTAGCACATCACCCAGGTCGGTGATGTGCAGGACACCACGCAATCTGCTACTGGTTGGGGGCAATCTTATGAATGGATTTGATAGTACATAAAAATTACGGTGGGCCCGTGCACTATCTTAAATGTTTTAATGGTCGGCAATCGACGACAACTTTATGCACATGTGTCTTTGATCGGCCTTGTTACTGGAGTATGGATTGCAGTTGGAAGGGGCACACCTTATGAACTGTGTGGATGTGGGCCCTACATCACGGTGGCCCACATACAACATCGTTGAATTAGTTTAATCTAGTAGCTAGAGTTGTAGAGGAACGGTCTTGTCTGGATGATCTGATGGAAAACACTTGTTGCAGGAAAAGAGCACCGAGTGAGCTCTGTGGGTACACCGTGACATTTGTGTTAAATCCATACCGTCCATCAGTTTCTAAACCTCATCTTAGAACTTAAGCCCAACTATCAGGTTGATATAAAACTTAGACAGGTCTAACCAGAAGGCAGGTAGGATGGAGATGCCAACCATAGAAACCTTCCAGGGGCACATCCTGTTGTTTGTATGATAGCTGTTAATCAGGTGAGCCCCACAGGGGTGAAGAGTTTTCCCAAAACTCAGCCTCATCCTAAACTCAGATGGGACAGACAGAGTGAATTTAGAGATTTTAGATGTAGTGTAGCCTACGTTAGTTTTGGATCAATATTATTTTGTTAGATAAGGTCAATACTAAATGTTGGAACTGACGGACGGATTGGATTTCAACAGGAACATCACGGTAGGCTCCACAAAACTCAACGTATACTGTAGTGAGGTGCATCTTACTCTACCATATCCCGGTTCACTCTGCTGCCGACAAAGAAGCTGCGGGGATATCTTTCACCGATTCTCTTGTTGGGTGTATGGGTCCTCATGAACTGGATTCTTTGGTAGCGGATTGTGTAAACTTCGTGGGCCCAACGTGATTTATTTATTCTATCCACTCCGTCCATCCATTTTAAAAGATAATTTTATGGCTTGAGCCAAAAAATGAATTATATAAAAAAAATCAAGTGCACCACACCATAGGAAACCGTGTGAATTGAATTTCTACCGTTGAAAAATTACCAGGAGCCACAAAAGTTTTGGATCAATCTGATTTTTTTCCCTTCCTCTATGTCTGTGTGATCTTATTATCAGGTTGAATGACAAATAAACCACCACTGTGGGTCATAGGAAAGTTTCAACGGTGAAAATCATTATTTCCACTGTTTCCTGTGGAATGTTCCACTTGTGTTTTGGATATGCTTCAATTTTAGGGCCAACCGCTGACATGATCTGAAAAAACGAATGGACGGCGTGGATAAATTACATACATTCAAGGTGGACCCAACTGAGTAACTCAGTACGCAATCCAATTTGGGCTTCTTTTAATTTCTGTATTTTTCTATTTATTTATTCGTATGGATGTCCATTTTCGGCCGTCCCATGTCCACACGTTGTCAATGGACCTCCGAATACCACTTGTTCTCTGCAAACGAACACCATAAATGGCCCGACCATCCCTTCTCTATCGGAAACCAGACGGAAGCCACTTGCTCCCCTGTAAATCAAAGCCCTATTGGCCCACCACGCGGATTTTGTTTTATCTATTCATCACTTCATCTTAGGACACGAGGCCAAACGTACGTGAGGGTGATCCAAAGCTCAAGTAGGGAACATGAATGGGGATTGAATGCCCACCGTTGATGAGCGGAAGAAACGGATAGACGGATTGAATATAAAACAAACATTTTGGTGGGCCCAAAGCTTTGGAATACAAGTCGCTGGCAGACTAGCAGCTAATTAGAGAAAGGCTGATAGACGTCCACTACCAGATGGACTACACGTGCACCTTCAATGCAGACTGCTTTGGTTGGTTTTCTGTAAAAAATCTGACAATCCAGTTTGTTTTTTTTTAAGGCACGCGCGTGTGGGCGACCCGATCAGTATGGTAGCTTGGTCTTTGGACCTCTTTGCGAAGAACAAAAGCAAGTAATGTGGCCGTAGATTTACGTATGTCCCGCCTGGAAGACATCCAAGCGGTGCATAATGTGGAACCGACTTGTACGGAAACGTTGGCAACTTTTTAAAACCGTCCATGGTCTTCGTACGGGCAGCTAGCATGATGAATGGACGGGCCTGATTTCTTCAAAAATAATTCATCATGACAGAAGGGTCCACCTTTCAGGTGTCCCACACACGTGCCATATGCAAGGGTGCATGCGGGCACGTGTTACAGGTGAAGAGGTGCGCGCGCGGTGATCATGTGATACCCTGATCCATGCTCAAGTGGGGGACGTAGTGAAAGATACCTCGTTTTGTCGTTAGCGGAGCTCTGTTGTTTGCTCGGATTTTTCTAGAAGATAATAGCCATTGAATCTTTGCTGCTTCTTTTTTCCCATCGATTATGGACCCTTGCTGCAATTTTTTCTTCACCGTCCATTTGCAACACCTATTGTATGGTTAGGATCTCCTCATCAAGGTATTTTGGGGTATGGGCCTATGCACAGTAACAGCCATCAGATGGACAGTCTGGATCATTGAAACATGGCCCAAATTGAAAACCTCCACCAATATCAGATATTCTCGCTATAGTCACGTTTCCTGCAGTAGCTTGTGGGCCCATCAGATGGTGACAATCTACCTGTCGTTGTATCTACTGGGACCAGTGCCAGCACTATAGACGTGTTAGATTTTATCTTCTGTTTGTTCAATGCACTGCATGAGATAACTACGTTTAGGTGACTCTGCAAGTCACATAATAACAGTTAATAGGAATTACGTGTAATTTGGTAGGCCTTGAAGCTTAACTGGAATATACTATATAGTAGTGCGATCTTTCAACAGTACACGTGGCAAGACAGTGTCGTAATCAAATCGGGTCAGTCTATATTATCGGAACTAGTATCGATGGTTTAAAAAACTACATGTTTCACAAATTTTCAATCTGATACCTGGACGTAAGTCAATTGTACAAAATGGAAATAGTTAACTGTCAGTTATTTACTAAGGTAATGTAAAAAGGGTGATGGCTGAGATTTTCTAATAGGTTTCAGTTTTGAAATGTAAGCCATCCAAGCTAGGTCCCAATAGAAGGATGGAAACGATTGATGCATCATCTTGCCACTTGTACTAAAACGATATTAATCGACTGTATTCCGATTATTTGGGCTCTACTGTATTATCTCTTTTTACTCGGTCAACTCCTCGTTAATAGATAACATCTTTCGAGTGTCCAGAAAGTTCCGCATGCGTGTGGGGCACTCGCGCAGGGCAACTATCGAGTACACTTGCAATCTTACAAGGGTGCATATGAGCCCGGATGGTTCGAGGATGGTCCCACACATGACTGGTTTTGATCATCTGGTTTATATTTTAGCCCTAGACCCACACCATAGGAGGCATGGCGGTTCTGTTAGGGCCAGGGCTTGGATTCTAAACGTAGTCTGAGTGTCGGGTCCGGGCTTGAAATTTAGACCCAATGTCTGGGTTGTGCTGGGACCAATGTTAAATGGCCCAGCCTAACTGTTGGCGTGGTCCAATCATCAAGTGGAACACCGTTACACAAAAGGAAGGGTGGATTTACAGGCTAGATGAAGAGGACCCAGACCGGACACATTTATGGGCTAGGTTTAATTAAACTCATTGCTATTAATCTAGTCATCATCTCATGCACCCTAGCTGTTGGGTCTATTTAAAGCAGGAGCCAGGTCTGGGTTGGGTCTATTTAAAGGGTGGTTTAAGGCTGACTCCCATTTGATTATTGAGGAGGCATTTTGGACCCATAGCCAAAGCAATAGGTCCAATTTGAGATCCAGAGTACTCCTTTACAATTGCCCGGTCTACAATCCAACATGTTTGCACCCCTAGACGTGTGGATACCATCTCTTACACGAGCCAATCACAGAGCCTGTTATAAACTCCTTTTACCTGAGTGAACGGGGCTTGCAAAATACTATCATTGTTTTTCTTTTATATTATTATTTTATAGATTTTTACTGCCAAATACTTCTGCAGGCATATTTTACTTAGTAGTACCTGGAAGAAACAAAATCCCCAAACGGTGATTTTTTAGGAGAGAAATTACTTACATGCACCATGTGTCTGACATCCAAACCATCTAATAGATGCACCACATATATTATCAGATGAAGAGGAAAATACGGCAGGCTCAATCATAATTCATAAAGTAGGCCAAACCAAAAAGGATAATGCAGATAAGCTAAAAAAATTCTCAAATTCAAGTAGCCCAACTGACGATTCGATTGCTCAGATTTTATGTCCTTGTGACCAATATGTTGGATGCTATATGTATATATACTACGTGGGAGCTAAAGGCATTTTGGTAACTCCTCCATAAATTACTCCTCTAAATTTCAGCTGTCCATGTATTTCTTTTGGATATTTATAAATTCTTGAGAGATTTTGCCGTCAGACTCTTTTTTTGTTCCACATTCCACTCTCCTCTTTCGAAAAGTATATTCCCATATTCTAATACAATATGCTGCCTCCATGTCCATTTTTTAAGTTATGGTGTTTCACCCGCCGTAAATGTGTGATACACACGCACAAATAGATAATCCACATTTTAGGGTCGAATGTCGATGAGCATATGTGGATAGACAGTTTAAAATAAATTCATGCCATGAGAATGTAGAAAAAGGACGGACGGTTTTAAATAAATTCTCAGAGGTCCAGATTTGTCGAGTGAAATCGGAGGGAAAATGTTGTCTGACCAGTGTGAATTTTTGGGTATGCTCCATCCACAATGAGATCCACAGTTTGAACAGTCCTGATTGCTGCATGTTTATGCCATGTTTAATTTTAGCCCTAAAAATTTTGAAATGTACATCTAACAGGAGTCCTTTTCATTAACTTGATAATGCTTTAATTTAATATACAATCTTCTCGTAATATAATTAAATTAGGAGATTTATTTAGGAGATCTGTATGAACAGATATTGATGGGGAGATTCCATAGCACATAGCCAAGGCCTCACCTAAGAGAACGCCGTCCTTACCATGGGGCCTACCTTGATGTATGTATTCTATTTCTAGGCGGTTGATCCATTTTGTTAGGTCATTTTAAGGCATGAATCCAAAAATACAGTGGACACAAATTTTAAGTGTACCATATATATCAGCATATGGTATGGGCTACCTGAAATTCCAATCTGCTTCGTTTTTTAACTAAGTCCCTAAAATGATAGGGCAATATGAATGGACTATGCGGATGTAGATTAAATGACATAGATATATAATAGATGCATTAAGGTGGGGCCCACACTAAGGGGCCAAAAGACTGACTGGCCCACCTTTTTGGCCAGGGAATGTTAACGGTGGGCCTCATTTGATGAGCAGTTTGTTTCCTAACCATTTACTTAGTGCACACGTGTGCTTGTGTCGCATGCGTGAGGTTGCTCACCTCTTCTGCCTTTGCGGGTTTCCCGACAGACTTTTCCAATACTCCCATCTATTCTAAGCACGTGGCACACACGGATCGGAACAGACCTGTCAATTTCGACTTTCAAACAAAAATCACATCCATTGGATGACCGTTGAATACCTTCTCGAAGGGGAGCATGCTTCACCCCTCCTAATCCTATCGTCGCCACCAGATATTTGAGTCAGCATTTCAAGGGGCCGTCTTCATGCAAACCTTTGAATGAGGTTAGTTTTGTTACATCCTCCTGGTCTTATTTGACAAACCATAGATTAGAGCGCTTCATGGTCAAACCAAAGGTGGTGCTTTGAAATCATTGCCATCTATAGTGGACCTTAAAAGACGTTTTAAGAATGATTGGAATTATGTTGTTTTATCTCTGCTCCATCTTTATAGTCTACCTTTCATGATATTGGTCATTTTTCAAAATTATTCAATTGGTGTGACTTTTTGCACCAGGATTTATCAATACTGCTATGTATGGATGGAAGTTATTTAACTAAAATCCTACAACAAGAAAAATAGTGCTATTTTTTAAAATATGGATTTTATAACAAGATGTATTGGGATTTCTAACCTTACTATTGGCACAATACATTTGTTGACACATTAGAAATATTGGCAGCACTTGAACATCGATACCATTGGCACGTGGTATATTTTAGGCACATCAGCACATGTGAAGTGCCTTGTACTGCAAGAGAAGATGAATGATGGTCCACGAGGCACATTTACTATATGTGGGATGTAAGATAAGATGCTTGGTATCACACGTGGCACATTAGCACATGTGTAACGTGAGAGAAGACGTATGGTTGGTATACGTGATTTTTGCATAATATAATATAAATCCCATTTCCATTCTCTTGGTACTTATCTTTTTATCCGAAGGGAAGCATCCGCCATTGTTTTTAATTTCTTGCCTTCTCATCCATGACTTTTCTCATCTGAAACCATTCAATGCACATACTTGCATTTGGACCAGCTGGCATCCAAGTCACCTATCCATCCCTCCGGTGGATTTAGTCCAATCTTCATCGAATTCTATACAAAAATGACGGAAATCAGTGTTCGTAAACATCCATTACTGGACCAATCTTCTGGAAAACTATCTGCTCCATTCGTTTCTGCATGCATTGACTTTAGGTTTAGATCATTAGATTCATATATTTTTCTTGAGGTAACTGAAGAAGAGTCAACTGAATCTAATGGATGGTCTAGATACGTAAAGTTCATGCCAACGAGTTCGAATGAAACTAGGTACATCTAAATGTTTCTATACAGTTGGCCCACTGGATCATTTCTCATTGAATATAATATATATATATAAATAGAAAAATGTTGTTTGAAATAACGTAAAAGGAATGTGATCCATACCAAAGGATTTCTAATTCCATACGCGTCACAACAAGGACCGTTGTTTACGAAAGACATTTCAAAGCCCCGCAAGCATCCCGCTTACGTAATTTCCCACACCGCACATGTGCCAACTTGGGAAGTAAGAAGTACATCTGACAGCGTGTAAAGTTATCTCAAACGTGAGGACGAGTACACACACGGCACACCCACCAGGACGGGAGCGGATTAGGTCAGACCCCGGCCTCACCCAAGACGGTGCAGTCCTTACCGCAGGGCCATCTTGATGTATGTATTCTCTATCCGCACCATGTCTATTTTTCGGATCATTATAGAGAACTATCTATGAAAAATGAAGTAGAACCAATTACTCAAGGTGGGCTTTACCATAGGAAACAGTGGTGATTGAACGCCCTAAAATTAAAATTTTATTGTTTCCATAGTGTTTATTTGTCATCCAATCTGTTGATAAGGTCACATAAGTGGATAAAGGGAAAGAAATAAATATAAACTTGATCCAAAGCATTTGTGGCCCATTAACGGTCAATCACCACTGTTTCCTATTGTAGGGTATACCTGATTATTGGATCTGCTTCATTTTTGAGATAATGCTCTAAAATGATCTAGAACAATGGATGGACGGCATGGATACAAAATACATACATCAAGGTGGGCCACATGGTGAGGGCCGCACCGTCTTGTGCGAGACCGGGTCTCGCCTAATCCGCTCCCCTCTAGGACTGGCCACTGGGCCACAATTCCGCACTGAACGTGGACTGTTGGGATTGTTTTCGTAGCCTTAGAGCCTGATTTTTTATTTTTATTATTATTATTATTATTATTATTATTATTATTATTATATATATATATTTTTTTTTTTTAAAGTTACATTCAGAGGAGAATAACCCGTTATGGGCCGTTGAAATGGCCGTTGGAGCAATGTGCGTGGGATTAGGAACAAGAATCCCAGGCCTGGCCCAGGTTCATTCTTTGTTTAGCTATATTGAATTGGGCTGTCAACGGTCCGGCTCCGGTCGGGTTCTAGAGTACCCGTAGTCAGCCTTTGTAAGTTGGTTCTTATCAGGTCCGGGTCGAATTCTTTATAACCTAGCCATGGAAGCCAATCAGTTTGGAGAATGGGCCTTTTGGACCTCGGATCGAAGTTAAATCAGGATCGAATAGGAATTGGTCGGGACCGCCCATTCGATGGATGGATTAGATTGCACACACAGGTGTCTCTTTGACACATGTATGGTCTAAATAGGTTCTTTTACACGGCTTTCAAAGCCTCATTAGATTGTTGGATTAATTAATATTATACTTAATAAAAACAATGACAAACAGATGCTTAAGTTTTGAATGAATTTAAAAAAGAAAAGTTTGCTCTTAAACTGTTTATTAAATTCCTAACGTAATTCCCGTCGAAAAATCACTTATTTTGATTTGACTCACAAGGGTTAGAGAAATCCGACTGTTGCATTACAAAAGGATAATAATGCCCCCTCCATCTTATTGCAACCACGAGGCTTGCGGAATCCACTTTGGTGGTGGATTATGCCGCGAGCACCATGATGATGCACTTATTTGATCCACACCGTTCATTCTTTGTTGATAATGATATCAGGAAATGAGGAAAAAAAATGAAAAAGATCTAAATCTGATGTGAACCCATGATAGTTAACGGTGCCAATTAAATCCTATTATTAAATATTGTTAGAGGCCTCTGTAATTCTTTTTTTTAATTATTTTTTTATTTTGGCTATTTAACCTATTGATTAAGTAACGTGGAACTAAATTAAGGGCACATCATAAGTATTCTTTTCTATTGAATGTGTTCGGCAATCCAAAAAGTTAAAAGGATAGGCATTTAAACCTTTTCATTTACTTTGTTACAGTCCACTTGAGATTTGGATTTATGTCATATTTGTCACATGCCCTAAAATGACCTGGAAAAAATGGATAGATGATGTGGATGCACCACATACATCATGGTAGGGCCATAAGTTTTGGAACTCCGCTACAAGGTGGTGTTAGAGTAGCGCCACTTGACTTACCACTCTAGAACCACCGGACATGTACTTCCTGTACAAGAAAAGTCTTCTGCAAGGATCTAACACACAAATCATGGCTTAGCTATAAAAGTTATACACGTTAGAAGTAGTGTAGTGTCGCATGCAATGCACTGGAGAGAAAAAATAGTCGTAATTTGCGAGCGGGACTAACAGCACCCGAGAAAAAATAGTCGTTAACTAGCTGTACGAGCTCAGCAGCACCCTGATCCATAGCTCAGGTGGTAGACTTGAGTGAAAGATAACCTCGTTTCAACACTTGAGGTCTTGGTATTGATCCCTAGTGGAGGTGGCTAACAGTAAAGTGTCATCTTAAAAATAAAAAAAAAATAAAAAAGCTCAGCTGATATCTCTATTTATTGGGATTGGATGGGCTGGCTAACGAGTTGACGTCAATAGGGACTGCCCTAGTTGCAACCATCTCATACCACCGTTGGTTCTTCATGTTTTAGTCTTTTACCTTAAACCATTGGTTCTTTCTCTCAAAGGACGGATCTCCGATCTTAAAGTTGGCCACCGAGCTCACGAAAAGATAAAAATTATTAATACTAACAAAGAAGGAAAAAGTAACACGAAAACAGGGTCCACATCAGGGCTCACACAATTAAACCCAAAAAACAAAAAAAAAGCACTAGTGTTAACGGCCACATGCCCACAATGCACATTTCTAAATTTCTACGAAGCGGATTGCGTCCTGGTCCAGGCAGGGGCCTGTGGGGCCTATCGTGAAGTATGTGGTTTATCCATGCCGTTCATCTTGAAGTATGCGGTTTATCCACACAGTGGGGATTGTACTTCCACCATTAGAAACCTTGGGGGCCACAGAAGTTTTGGATCAAGCTGGCATTTGTGTTTTCCCTACATCCATGTCTATGTGACTTTATGAACAGGTTGGATGGCAAATAACAATCACGGTGGGCCCTAAGAATGTTTCAACGGTGGGGGTCATTATCACCACTGCTTTCTGTGGTGTGGTCCACTTAAGCCTCGAATCTGCCTCGTAACCTAAAATGATCTGTAAAAAAGGATGAACGGTGTGGATAAATCCCAAACATCACGACAGGCCTCACAGATCCCCTGCCTAGACCCATTTCCGTCCAGGCGGGGGCAGGACGCAATCCACTACCAAATTTCTATAAATTGATTTATTTATTTTATTTTTATTTTTAATAATCTGGCAGAGTTGGATGGTTCATAACTAACATGGACTCAGCAATGCACAAGTTCGAAACACAAATCAAACCAACTAAATTAGGGGAGGAATCCTATATCAGATTGATTGGATGATCCCAGGCTTCTGTTTAACGAACATCGGTTGATAATGGATGCCTACTTTATGTTGATCAAATGTCAATTCAATGTAAACTGAATTATCCCTCTAAAGTGGGGCTCACTTGTTTATAATGATGGGTGCACGCCGGAGTATTAGAGTCACTTGAACGCTACTCCCACGCCATCCAGCCAGTAAAACCGAAACACAACTCTCCTCAGTGCAGGATACGTCTATGCCCTTCATCCTAAGGTATGGATGAGTGGGCCAAGCGAGACCCATCATTGACAATCATCTCATGGGACACTCTTGAGGAGAATTTCAAAGAATCAGCTTGATGAAACGGCTAAGCCCTTCCTCGGTGGTGTACAGATGGATAACGGTTAAGGGAATAAAATTTTATTATTTAAAAATAAAAATAAAAATAAAAAAGAAGAAGAAGAAGAAGAAGAGAGAATAAAAATGGTAGTGCATACAAGCTCCCATACAATCCAACATGGCCTAAACGTATGAAAGCGCAAGGGGTCGCAATGGCCTAGGCCCTGTATTGTAAGTATCGCAATGGGCTAGGCCCTGTATTGTAAGTACAGGGGTTAAACGATCAAAGGTTTGAAATAGTCCAAATTAAGATTATTCTTCGGAATACCTCCATCCACGACAAGTCCCATCGTATAAACAGTTTGGATAATTGAAAAACGACCCAGTAAGTCTCTTTAAACTATACATGTACATTCAACAAGAACTGCTCTAACATTTTGTATAATAGTGGCCGACTTAATGACTAGATGGGGCCAAGAGCCAGGGAAGGGCCTTTCATCATTGGCTCAGGCCTAGGTTCAAGCTCCAAACAAAGCCCAACAGATGAACGGTATAGAATTAGATAACCACAATATGGGGCCCACTTGTCTCACTGGAGGCTCGAGGATCATATCATTCATCCAAAGTATTATTCCACCTGGTAAAATAAGGATGAGGTTCCCTAAGCCAACATGCATGTAGATACCATACCGCGCACATCTACGCACCCGCGCGTTCCAATAACCCATGCATACAAGATTCAAGCTTTCAATGAGTGGGTGCCACATTGTTTTAGATCATCGAACCCAACAATCAGGTGGGTTCACTGCTAAGGTGGGCAAGAGTGTACAAGACAAACGGACCCACCTAAATGATTTTCCACAGCGGTCCATTTGCTTGTGCATCATGGCCCACCATAGAAGTGAACCGCCTGATTTTTGGCCAGATGATCTGGACAATGAAACATGTCGAACAAAAGCTTAGATCCCTCACACACATTGTTATATCGGCATGTAGTAGTGGTGAATGGTTCATGCGTCTGGGCTTTAGAAAACCTCAGGAAGGAATTATGGGCTACCAATATGTGACGTAACTCAGGCCTTCAGTTCATACAGGTGAAGCTCGAGATTCAGTAATCCATGCCATTGATCTGATGTTCCCACCATGGATTGATCATGCCCCATGCCTTCCTGATCGGAACATCCTAGCCATCCAATCTGTCCTTTTTTTCCCCCATTGGTTGTGGGCATACCTTTATCTCCACAAACCTTCTATTTGCAGACCACCAATAGAAGAAATCAGGACTGTCCACTCCCACATTCATACTTGCAACACAAGTCATCCATGGTAGGGGGCATGCCAGATCATCGCCATGGGGCCAACTGGTATGAGAATTCAAAGCCTGAAGACATATCATCAGGTCAAGCACAAAAAAGAAATCCTTTGTGAGAAACCTACCTCAATGAAAAATAGCTGAAAAGCAAGTTCTTATAGAGACATTAATGAATAACCAATGCTAAAAAAACGCAGGATAGCTCCTAAACCAAATTTCAGGATGAAACCAACAAACTCACCCAACAAAACAAGTAATAATACCCAACCCATCTTTCTTACAACCTAATGCCACACGAAGAAGAAAAGACCAAAATCCCAGAACAAAAGCCAAATAAATAGATTGGGGAAGCTGATTAACTGCAGTATGAATCCATATTGCAAGCCACAACTATTTGATCTATAGCTTTCTTGTCAGTTGTGTGCAGGGAAATACTCAACCACCACATGACCATCAACCTACATTATTCAAAATATTGCAACCATTCCCTTATTACCCTTTAACATGCCGATCTTCATCACTTGAGTTCCCTTTATCCATGTAAGTGATAGACGTGCTCCTTTTCTGCATCATAAACTGGACACATATGACACGGCAAAAGGCTAGATGTAGCATGGATGATCAAATTCTTTAGTTGTTCTTGGTACCAAGAAAAAAGCAAGGGCAGTTGCATGAATAGTTGAGAGAGCGTGGAGAAAACAGCTAGGGCCGTGACATGAGTAGTTATCAGTTATGTTCCATCACCATCCACCCTTTTTACTTTCTATGTATGTAATAATTCAATGGTACATGGTAAGGCGGATCTCTGAAATAGCCATAGGTAAGTTGTCGATAAGTGGCAATGGAAATGATTCAACAACCACAGTTAAACAAAACCCCCAATATCAGAACAAGGCGAATTAGCATAAATGGATTCCGTAAGACAATGCCAAAACGTTGTGAAATTAGATTTAATTTTCAAGAAACTGGTTGAGTACAGGAAAAACTTGGCAAGTCAACTCTAATCAGTTTAGGACTCCGGTGCGTTTTCCTTGTAACTTGGTCTTCTACATTTCTAGTGACCCGAGAAAACTAATTAAAATACGATGCCTAATAAGACCTCAATCTGAGTACTTGAATTCTCATTTGATTCAACTCGAATCAATGGAGTTGGACCAATTTCTGAACTTGTGCAGTTGATAGAGAGCAGAAACTCCCCGGGGGAGGGGGGAGGGAATCATAGAGCTGTGGACTGTCACTAATACTTTTTCCTAAATGTTCCAAGATTTTGGGAGGTGATTTGAGGAAATTCCCACTTATGTATTAAGAAGTTCCAGGCAAAAGAGTCCACAAATATGCAATTCTAAGATACATCTTTAACCCATTGAGTAACAAAGCTCACAGATTCAACCCGATCAAGTAAAATACAATGCAAATACTCAATTCTTTTAGTTTTTTTACTTTAAGACAGAACAATTCATTATCAGAAAAGCTACGAAGAAAATAAAATAGAAAAGGTGTAAAAACAAGACAACCAGGTGGACACTTTAGAGGTTGTTTGGTTGCATGGATTTGATCTGAATTGGAATCCAAATCATAATTACTATGGAATCCATGTCAATTAGAATCCTTAGTTGTGTTTGGCACTATGTAGATGGAATCCGGTGGAATAAAATTTTTGTGGTTGGTAAATAGAGTGAAGCCATGTCACTTTCAAAGCGTGCATAAGATGGATTCTACAAATTCTCACACAAACCACCGTGGTGTTTTATGTGAAGTCCACCCCAATCATGAGGTATGCTACCCCATTTTAGCCGTAGGGCCCAAGAATCAGCCCGGTCTATGATCCAAGTGGACCACACAATTAGAAACAATATACTAGAAAATGTTCACCCTCCAAACTGTTTCCCTTCATGTGGCCCCACCCGAATCATGGATGGGCCTACTTTTTTGTCCCAAGGCCTAAATTTTAATTTGTCATTTAACAGTTGGAGTGGATTTCATATAATCATCATAGTGGGGCCCAAGATGTTCTATATCTATCACAATATGGTTGTAAAGGCCGATACGTATAGGTAACGGTCGTGACTGTTACGCGATACGGGAGGTGAAATAGGGCAACTAGTTTTTTGGAACCGTATCGGCCGTTATAGGGGCCGTAATGGCCATTACGGGGTATAGCAACGGTTACTCCCGCAGCAGTAAAAAAAATGACCAGTTCTCTTTTCTATGTAAATCCATTTTTTCCTCATTATTCCACTTTTCTCATTCCAAAAACCTTCATAGATTATTCGGCAACAAATTTTGACCACTTATACTATAGTTTTTTAGATTAAAATAGTAGATTGAAGTGATTTAGACAAACAGAACCTCCAAAGGCTATTTTTTCCAAAAAAAAAAAAAATGGTGTGTGTGTGTGTATTCCAATTTCTAATTCTAATGCTAGATTGTGATATGTAAACATTAGAGACACAAAACCATGTTTATAAATTAACCAGACAATCCAATACAACACTTTCACCAAAGAGTAGACTTTTATGCTACCATAAACATGTTTTTAAAAAATGAATACATATTTGGAATATTTATATTATTCTAAATTTTCTAGATATTTTTTCTAGAATTTGAGGCAAAATTATTTTTTCAACCATTATGGGGGCAGTACAAACATTATGGCCCACTTGAATCAAGGTCAGACATCCCTTTCCCAATTGTTTCCCTTTGTATGGCCCACTTGAATCACAGATCGGGCTGATTATAGGGTCTTACTACTAAAATGGGTGACGCATGCAGTGATTGATTGGATTTCACTTAAACATCATAGTGGGACCCACTAATTCTTAAAGTGGATTTCCTGTGATTTTCATGTAGAAGCTAACTAACGGTAGCCACATGCAAAGCTGAAACATTCTCACACGTGACCCACGGTAATGTTTATGTGAAATCCACACCAATCACCAGATGTGACACGTCATCATCCCATTTTAACCGTAGGGCCCAAAAATCAACCAAGTTCATGATTTAGGGGGACCACACGATTGGAAACAATATACAGGGCAATGCTCACCCTCGAAATTATTTCCTTTCAAATGGCCTACCTAAATCACGGATGGGCATGTTTTTTGTCCCAAGGCCTAAATTTTAGCTTGGCATCTAATGGTTGGAGTGGATTTCATATAGTCATCACAGTGAGCCCTGAAAACAAGGGTGGGTGACCCCTTCCTAACATTGTGTGTGACCTCATAGGAACTTCCCATGAGGTCAAGCTCTGTGGGCCCCACATGATGTGTGTTGGACATCCACACCATGCATTTGGTGGGTCCCCTCTAGATTATGAGATGTCCCAAAAATCAGTCATATCCAAAACTCAGGTGGACCACATGATATGAAATGATGTAAAATCATGCCTAAAACATCTAAAAAGCAGGGCCCACCTGATATTTGGAATGGCCTGAAACTTGGTGTGACCCCTCATCAAAGTGGGACACACAACGGATGGGTTAGATGTCTGAACCACATCCTCGTGGGCCCCAAATTTGGTGTGACCTCTCATCAAAGCGGGACACACACAATGGATGGGTTAGGAAACAGGATTGATAGAAATTGTCCAAAAGATTTGAAGGTTAAATGACATGAATATTAGGAAGTCGGTGAATTCAAACCCTATGAGCAGAGTTGAATTTTCCATGAGAGATGATGGAAAGTGTAAGGTAAGACTAAAGAAAACAAAAAGAATTCACGCCCACAGCCTATTTTACAGCACATTGTCAGTGCGCTTCAAGTCAAAGGATCCATATTTTGGCGGGCTTAAAACTCTGTGAGCTGGCTCTTGCCTCTCATCTAGATTTCCAGACACCTCTATAAGACCCTAAGCTAATATCAGGCATAATAAGAACACCATCATCATGGGGTTTAAATCTGTAGCTAAATGGCAGACAGGTGCATTTCAACATTGGAGAAGGACCATAATCACCTTGTTCCAGCTCTGTGTTTGCTTTATAGATCCTTTTTATTTATTTATATTGAACAAAATTTTGAAGCTATTCATCAACAGTGATGAAAAAAAAAGAGAGAGAGAGATGGGGGGGGGGGGGGGGGGGGGGGGGTGGTTAAAAGCAATGCCGCTATAGATTTTGCTGGTTAGGCACTTTGGTGGCTCTGGTGAAAAATCTGTGGTATGGAGAGGGTGACCAAGGCTGCTTCAGGTAGAACAGCACATCTATCATATTTCGTTAGTTAAGAGATATTAGGACACGAGAAACATGCAACTTGAATGGACTTACACAATGTTCATGCTTGTGAAAACTGGCCACAAGAATGACAAAAATTCAATTGAAGAAAAGTTCTGCTCATTTTAGCAGTTTATTTTTTCCTTTTTTCTTTTTCTTTTTTTTTTGAAGATTAAGAAATATGCTATCTTGGTTTACAGAACAGTAAGCTCTGGCCAAGTTGCTCCACATTAACTGGCTTTTGCTTCTTGGAACAAATCCAAAGTGCCCTAGGTGTACAGTTTCACTGCAGCAGTGACATACATTTGGTTATTTTATCCTTTGGCATACTCTTCACAAGTGTGTGAGTGCATGCACATGCGCGGGTGTGTATATTTGATCGCACATTGGCCAAACAATTAGAAATCTGACCACTGGGTATTTATTTATTTTTGCAAAATCTAGACAATTTGGACTGTTTGCCTCCCCTCTATTTGCACGTTACATTCACTCAAACTCTCCCTCTACTCTCATACTTTCAAATCTCTCATTCTCTCTTACATTTTCCATCTTTCAACTCTCAAGTTCCAAGTCTTCAAGGCCCAAGCTCCAACTTCTTTCAAGTTTAAATCAAGAATCAAGGATTTCAAGATAGAAGAAGCAAGAATGCATCAAATTCCAAGTTTCTTACATTACATAATTACACTTACATTGCATTCTCTCTCTCTCTCATTTCATTTTCTGCAAGACTACATACTCTCTCTCTCTTTCTAGTTTTTAGTTTTAAGTTTCTAGATACAATTCTCATTTCATTGTCTACATCTATCTCATTCATTTCATTTTCTACATTCTCTTATTAGAATGCATTCATTCTCTAAAATCTATATACCATTCATTCATACATTCTCTCTCTCTCTACATTCTACATTCTTTAATCTCTAGATTATCTAACAAACTATATATCCATTCACTCTCATTTCTATATCTCTTTAAAGTTCAATCTCTAGATTCTCTAGAATCTATACTTTCGTTCATCCTCATTTCTATCTCTTTAAAGTTTAACCTCTAGATTCTCAATAATCTATACTTTCTTTCATTCTCATTTCTATCTCTTTAAAGTTTAATCTCTAGATTCTCATTTCTATAATCTATGATTCTATATTCATTCATTCTCATTTCTATCTAGATTTTCATTTCTATAATCTACATTCATTCATTCTCATTTTCTACATTCTATACTTTCAAGAGTCAAGGACTCAAGACTCAAGAGACATTTTTTTATATATCTTTATCTCTCTTTCTTTACATTCAAGAGTCAGGAGGAGACATTTTTTATTTTTACAACTTACAAGCTACAAGATAAGATTCAACTTTCAAGAATCAAGCAAAAGTTCAAAGAAAGGAAGAAGATACATTCTACAAGACTACAAGTCTACAGCTAGTCAACTAAAAGTTTCAAGACAAGAATGAAGAATTTTAGATTTAATTTTACTTTATTTTTTCGTAATTGTGTAATTGTGTGTGTGTCTCTCTCTCTCTCCTCTTCTACCCGGTGTGACTCTTTAACTTCATCTCTCTCCTTTTCTTCTCTCCCTTCTCTTTCACTACTAGTGTGTAACTCTCTCTCTCTCTCTCTCTCTCTCTCTCTCTCTCATCTCTTTAGTCTTTTCTCTTTACTCTTTACTACTTACTCCTTAATTGTTACAACTAAAAAGTAACTAGAAGAGATAATACACCATGTCTTCTTCACAATTTTCCTCTTTGAAACCTAAGTCGACCTGGTTTGGCAGTATGGGCACTATCATAATGCTACGGATAAGACTTGCACAGTATGTGAGTTATGTACGTATGTGGGTTCCGGTGGCATTACATGGCACAAGCAACATCTTACACATTTACCAGCATCAAATACAAAAACATGCGACATCATTACTTCAAAAATCCGAAGGGAAATCAACATCATTACTTCAAAAATCCGAAGGAAAATCATGGAGTATATGGATAAACAATCGAGAAAGAGATGTAATAGTGTCCTACGTCAAGAGGAATTTATGGAACAAGATGCGTAAGTGGATATAAATGTAATTAATACAGATGAAGCTAGCCCTACCCCCTATGTCAACAGGCCGGTCTAGACCACAATCGGCTTTGAAAAGAGCTCATGCGCATGGGCCCATGGATAGATGGTGTAAACCACACCCTAAGGATGTGGCCGACCAAATGAGTCAGGACAAAAGGTCAGCTTAAACAACATTAGAAAAGCGGTAAAAATAAAAAGATAGGAAAACCACTATTCAATATATCGCTAAATGGTTTTACCAAACTAGCATTGCTTTCAACGCAATTAAAACGAAAAGTTTCAAAGTTATGATTGAGGTAATAGGTCAATATGGACATGGGCTCAAACCTCATTCATATCATGAATGAGGAAGACATGCCTCAAAGTTGAGGTTGATTATACACAATCATTCATAGTCGAATATAAGAAATTATGGAAAACATATGGTTGTTCGCTCATGATGGACGGATGAACCAATAGATATAGTCTTTCTTTCATAAAATTTTTGGTGAATTGTCTAGGTGAGACAATGTTCTTGAAGTCCGTGGATGCATCAACTCATTCACATACTGCAGATTACTCATTTAATTTACTAGATAGTGCAGCCTCGTAAGTAGTTGTCGATTGTCGTCTTATGGAGAAGAAGCGACATTTATTTTGGACCCCTTGTGTGGCCCATTTTGTTGATCTTATGTTAGAAGATATATAGCTTATGCTACGTACATGCGCTACATAGCGTTTTAGCTACACTACGCTACGTAGAGTGCGCTATGAGCACTACCGAAAACACCGGTCACTATGTTGCGATTTGTGGACAGGTATGAGAAGTCAGCAATGGTTTACACATATGATGCGATGGAGAGGGCGAGAAATAAGATGATGGACCATTTTAACTATATAAAGCGTGATTACAAGTCCATTATAGATATTATAGATAAAAGATGGGACAATCAAATGTCATTTTTATTGTATTCGGTTACCTACATTTTAAACCCAGCCTATTTATTCGCCTCTCCCCATCCGATTGAAGCACTAACTATACATTTGGTTGGATTTATTGATGTATTGGAAAAAATGATTCCAGATAGATAAGAACAAGACAAGATCTCAATTCTATTGGACTTTTATACAAAGAGTGCGAGCATATTTTCAAGGAATATTGTCATTAGGCATTGGACAATGAAATTGCCCAGTAAGTAGTATGAATGTCTCAACTCTCTTACAAATAGTTTTTTAGGATCTAATTTACAAAGTCTATGTGTCTGACCTACTATACTTAAACTATTTTTCTCAAATGAAATCTCGGCTGACTAGTGGGCTACCTATGGAGTGGACCTAAATATGAATGATCCATCTTTATCCAGTTCTAAAAAGGCTGGCCATGAGGATTCTTGGAATCACGCATTTTGCTAGCAGTTGCGAGTGCAATTAGAGCACGTTCTAAGCAATAAGTTTGAAAATTTTGAAAATAAATATGTTCTAGTTTGGGATAATTATAAGTGTAAGCTAAGATAATGCCTAATGCACTTTCTTTCATGCAGATTCACACCAAGAAAATGAATCGCTTTAAACAAAAGAAGCTCAACGACTTGGTATTTGTCCAATACAATCAGAAATAGAGAACGATTCTAGGATAGGAAAGAAAAGTTTAGTTTCTATGACCCTATCTGCTTAAATGAGCTAAATGTAAATAATGAGTGGCTCATAGAAACGGAGGACCCAGTCTTTGCTGGCAAGGAGCTGACATGGGCCCAAGTTGAATATACCACATACGGATCAACACCCAGAGAAAGTACTTCTACTTCTGCTTAAAAGTGAAGGAGAGGGGGCGAATAGTAGTAGTCGACCCATGGAAGAGATTGAGGAGATAGACGGAGGACATGGTGATCAAACTGAAGATCCACATTCACTATTGGATGTTGACGAAGCATTAGTACATACATGTGATGAAAAAAACAAAAGAAAAAAAAGTATATGTGGAAGGAGATGACAGCGATGATGACAATGGTGGTGATCAAATGCTGCCAAAGACAAAAAGATCAATGTATATAGAATTTAGTATTATTTTATTAGCGTGTATACCTTGTAATTTGTAAATTATATTTCCATTTTCTACTATCAATAATAAATAAATACCTTCTTCATTTTGTTGTTACTTGTTACTTTACTTCTTACTTGTTAAGTGTTATTTGTTAAATATATTATTGAATATTGATAACTTAATTTTTAATTAATTGTTTAATTGATTTTATTTCACTCAAATGTATTTTAAATATGTAAATTTAGTTATCTGTTAACTTAGGATAATTCCCCCCGATTTCTTTTTTTAACATTTTTTCTTATTTTTTCAATTTTTTATAAAATTTTCTTTTTTATGATCGCATATGCAATTTCACATGATCGCATATGCAATTTGACAACATTGGTTAGGACATCGGCCCAAAAGACGAGGCACATTCACAAGTCACAACTCAAATGGGCCAAACCACCGAAAACAATGGGGACAGAAACCCCACCACCGAAACCATCCTAGAGCCCACCATGATGTTTACATGCGACCCAACCTGTTCATAAGACCATCCCCAACAAGATGAAGGGTAAACACAATTATTAACCGGATACAAATTAGTGGTCCCCAAGATGGTTTTAATTGCAAGCATTCAATACCACTATTTCTTATGGTGTAGCCTGCTTGAGTTCAGGACTGCTAATATTTTCAAATCACGTCCTAACATGAGTTAGCGCAATAGATGAAATAACCCCATAGTTCCCTAAATTGGTAGATAGGGGGTAACTCAACCCAACTTGTAAAAGTCGGGTGCACCTCGACTGGGTTGACTCAACCCAAGGCCGAACAAGTCAGTTCAAGTCCTCGTCTTTAAACCATGTACATGAATATAAATGCACAAATACCTTTAGGTTACCCAAGCGTAAATTTTCGCAAGAGGGAAGGATAGTTTATTGTTTTTTTTAATTGGATTGTGCTTTCTCCGTTAGAGGAAAAGCACCCAACAGTTATCTTTCTGATTTTCTATGCTTGTATCCTAACATGATCTTTGAAGATTGTGCTCACTTTTTATGATTTTTTTTTTAAAACATTTCTTTTAAATGACAGCAGTAATTTTTATTCACACCAATAGAAAATAAGAGGAAGTAAGAGGTGACCCACTCATCACCTTCTGACACAAACCCGAGAGAAATAACAAATAGATGTGTGTGTGTGTGTATTGTACAGCCCAGGAGGCCTTATTGGCCTACTAAAATCACTACTCCAATCCCCCATCATCCCCTCGAACGACTATCCCTTCAACTGTCGAGTTGCTAGTGCCCAATTGAAAATTATGGATGAAATGCTTCTGGCAATGACCGCGGCATAAATATCTTTGTTTTGAAAAATCATGTTGTTCTACTCTCTCCAAATCCCCCAAATGACTCCAAAAAAATAGCAGGCCCAAAATTATCTTTTTACATCCTTTGAACGGACTAGGAAACCATTGGCGAATCACCTTCCCCATGGTTTCACTGGATGCCTAATTGATCCCAAACCTTCTTAAAAAGAATGCCCACACTAATTTAGCACCTCTACAATGAAGGAGGATGTGATCCACTATTTCCATCCCTAACTTGCGCATAACACAACGATTCAATATCGCCATGTTACGTTTCTGGAGATAATCAATTGTATGGATTTCGTTAGCAATGGCCATCCACGTGGAAGCTTTAACAATCGTGGAGCTGTAGATTTCCCAACCATAACCCAATGGGGATGGGGATGAGAGGGAAGGGATCATTTTCTCTCCCCAACACTAGTGAACATGGATTTTGTTGGAAATTTCCTATCCAGAGACTATAACAAACTTTATTAAGATGAGAGAGTAAAGACAAGGAGTTTACACAAACATTTCACAACAAAAGACCAAAATTGTGAAGAATCTAAAACACAATTAGCAAGAACCTTTATAGATGGAGCATATGCCATACCATCCAGCATTCCAGCTTTGCCCTCCTGAACACCTCGCCCAGCAACTTATGTCGGTTGTAAAAGCATTTGTCATTTCACTTCACCCAAATGGACCACAAACCCTCAAGAAGAGATAACTTCTAGAGCTTTCTTTTTTACCAACTCCACCCCCATGCCACACGAGGAAGAGAGGACCAATCGATTATGGAATCACCCAACAAAATAATAATTTTTTAAGTTGCTCCAAAAATGCACTGAGAGATAATAAATGAATAGATGATCAAAATCCCACATAAACACACCACACACATTAGGAATAATCATGTCTCTCTGTTGCAAATTTCCATCGTGAGAATCTAGCTCCTGCTTGTTAGCCATGCAAACACAATAACCTTGGGAGGAACCCCATAAAGTCTAGATGAATTTTGACGATGCCTTCATCGCCTTGGGCCTGAGTGCATAGATTCCCTCATTAGACAGACCGAACAAAAAACCTTCTAGATCTCTCCCATTCCACACTCAAACATCCTCTTTGAACTAGAGGAGAATGACTATGAAGAAGATATAGCTGGCATATCATATCATCAAGTTCCTCTTTCACTAGGTTTCTTCAAGATGGGAGGGATCCACACCATAAGACCCTCAGATACCAAAAAGCACTAAGAAATAGTCATCTCCAGATCTGAGGCTGGCCTTTGCTGGGTGGGAAACACTGCACACAATAGCCCATCACCACATCAATCTTCCTCCCAAGAACAAATTCATAATCCATCACCCAACAAAAAGCCAATACCTTCCTTGAAACTTCCAACCACCCTCACTATTGCCATGTGAATCGTCGAAGCTCTATACACCAAAAACTCCTTTGTAAACCATCCTCCATGACTCCATAGTCCATACTTACAATTATTTTCCATAAACCACTCTCTTCTCCTTCAAAACTCTATAACCACTAACCCAAGTGGGCTAAATTCATTGATTTTAACTCTCTAATGCCCAATCCTCCTTCACTAACTAGCTTGCACACGTTGTTCCATTGCAAGAGATTAAATTTATGCTTATCTTTTGCTCCTTTCCATAAGAACTCACACCAAACTCTTACCAATGTATTCAAACTCAAAGCCAAGCAATGAAACAAGGACATAAAATACAACGGGCATATTAGACATTTCCACCTTAACGAAGGTTATTCTACCTCCTAAAGGTGCCTACTTTTCCATATCACCAACTTCCTTTGGACTTTTTCAATCATCTTATCCCCAAATGCTTCACAGACTTGAAAATATGCAGCAGAGGACCCAAATATGTAGAAGGTAGAGAGACAGCTTTTCAACCAAAAACCCTAGCCAAACCTTCTACTTCATCAGTTGAAAGCCTAACCCCCATGATTTTGCTTTTATGAATATTAATTTTCAGCCTCGAGACAACTTCAAACCACCTAATAATTTTTCTCAAGTTGTCTGCCTACTCAACCTCCGGATAACAAAAAAAGAAAGTATCATTTGCAAACTGCAGGTGAGATATTTGAAACGATGCAGTTTCCATTTTAAACCCATGAAGAAGACCCACTGCAGTCCCTTCTTCCATTATTTTACCTAGGGCCTCTACAACCACCATAGATAGAAAAGAAGAGAGCGAATCACCCTACCAAAGGCCTCTAGAAGACTTGAAGAAAACTTTAGGCAGGCCATTCACCAACAATATAAACCTGGGAAAAAAGGGACCAAAAGGCCATTCTTCACATACCTCAACTCCAAGAATAGATGTAGTTTGTTTTGCTTCTATACAAAATTCAACAATTTTGTTTGTGTTCATGTTGGCAATTTTTTATGTGAATTCAGCAGCCAAGGTTTGAAAAAAATCTCTCTTAATGATTAACCCACAAACAAAAATCTTCAAGTTTCTAGTGTTAAATTGCAATCTAAGATGGGAAAATCAGACGGAACCCTTTTTGCATGTATATCCCTAAGCTAGATCATCAATACAATAGGATTCTACTGTAGTGTTGTTCGCCCACTAAACAGGTACATGAGCTGGGTTC
Source organism: Magnolia kwangsiensis (assembly GCA_037074715.1). NCBI lineage: Eukaryota > Viridiplantae > Streptophyta > Magnoliopsida > Magnoliales > Magnoliaceae > Magnolia > Magnolia kwangsiensis. Next base: position 22,976,217 of record CM073574.1, read on the forward strand.
CAAAGGGTTCTTCCCAATACTGACATGTGACCCTAAAACAAGCCTCAAATCATTTAGCATAAATACCTCATTTGAGACATGGAGGTGTCACAGAAAACAAAAGTATTGACAGTGAAATAAAGGTGCAAAAACTTGAGACCCGATCTATCCGCTTTATATCTTCAGTCAGGCCTCACCACACAGCCCTCAAAATCAACCTAACCTAGTTCCTCTAGGATGCAGAAAGGGAAATGAAATAGGACCCCAAATGCAATTCAATGAACTTCCCAGTTAGCTTTTAGTGTAACCATTAACAAGGATTAGGGAAATGTACAGATGGAATTGTCAAAGCTGAATTGTTCCACCAAGGGCATGCTCCTACCTTGCTCTTGGTTTTTGTATCTACCACAAGGGAATAGAGCTAGACCAATTTGCACTCTGTATTTCTCCTTCTCAGTCTCTTGTCTATTTGTTTGTCAGTGTTATAAAATTTATGTCATTAATTTGTACAAATACAGTCAAAACTTGCAAATGATAGATGAGTGGATTTTATCATTTTCAATTTGTAAAATTAATACTCCTCAAATAGTTGGTCAGTAAATCATATTTTGAAATATATTTGTAATCTCAGTTATCTGCTAAATTATGATAGATATCTGGACAAATATTACATAAATAGAGGAATGATGCCACATCAACTTTGATGCATGTTAGTGCTCAACATCACAGATACACAACCTTGTTTCATCTAATTCTTTTGATCCAATTTCCATCAATATCAACTTACAATTATAGTGCGTATGGTAAACCTAGATAAAACTATATGATATGTTATTATGTATGATATGCAAAAATATGATATGGGAAAATAGTCAATAATGAGTAAACAACAAATCATCTTGCATTAACAACCATCACAAAAGGTTCTAAATATCATTTGGGCAGATTGCATCGAGCCTTGGGTCGATGGAATACATTGACAGATTGCATCATACTCTGTCAAAGGAGAAAAACTTCAATATGCTGGAGTGTCTGATGGTTCATGAGCATGCACTGAGAAATTGTACTCATGGCAGACATTTAAGTTAAACCATCCAAATTGTGGACCCCATTGTTGACGGTTCATGAACCAAAAATCACACTGAACAATGTTCTGAATGGTCAATTGTTAGACCACCAATAGACTGAGTTAAACGAATGTCTTTTAATAAGGAGTTAGGATCATTCAATCCTTACTAAAACATCATGAACTGTCTTTTAATAAGATGTTAAGATCATTCAATCTTCATTTAAACATCATGAACTATTTAAACGGGGTCCATGATTTGGACAGTTTAATTTGAATTACATTTGTGCCTCGTGCAATTTTTGAGTGCATGTGTATGGCTGCACCTCAATACTACCTCTTAGTGAGTCAGTGTTACATCCTGATGATACGATTCAAGGACTGACTCTGTGCCAATCTGATGAACAGCCAGTCTGCTACCTTGGCAGAGAGTATCTAAACTAAACAGGTGAAAGATAACTATTTTATTACTTCATATCATGGCCAGAAACTTGATGCACCATGCCATTTTGGTCTGAAGTATTGGCAGGTTGCTCAAAAGAGAGACTCACCCAGCAAACAAGTTTACTATAGCGGCAGCGGTTCCATGTTAAATTACCTAATGAATGAGAAAATAAATACATTGAAAATTGATGTAAACCCCTGCAACCCATATGCAACCACAAAACAGCCATTGAGCTAAGCAGCTATAGGACTTCTGAAATCAATCACGGCATGACTGAGTAAAAGAATCAGGAAGAGTAGAAACATCTTGAACAGAGAGGAAAACATGAACTGAATGCATGTGTAACAAAGCAAAGATCATGTTGTCCAAAAGAGGAATTAAATAATTCCTCAGTATATTGTGCATTCCTGAGGTTGATCAATCATACAATTCCTCAAACAAGAAATCCATATAATCCTCAACCTTAGAAAATGCACAAAACACTCAGGTTTTTCCAGTTCCTACAGGTGGAGCCCGTGGTCTGTTGGGCACCACCTTGGATGTGCCATGCCCAGATATCTCCTAGAGTAGAACAAATCCTGGCCATTATTCAGTTGAAAATGGGCCACTGCTGCAATTCTCTTCCTGATCGAATATCCACGGGTTGCAAAGAAATGTTAGAATTCTCCTGTTAATGAGACTTTTTGGGCCATTGACCATCTTTGGTGGAGGTGAACGGACCAACAGTCCAGATCACCAAACCAAGGACCCTGCCCACAAAACTGAAAAACAAAGTATGCTGCACATTTCCTCGTGCAGCAAATCACATAATACACTCTCTACAATAAGAATGGTGAACTCATGATAAAAGAAACTTCACCTATGATCATCGGTGGGAGCCCAAGAAAGCGTCAAACAATCCACAGCAACTCATCCATGAACTCCGACGTGCTAGTGGGCCAGCCGAAACTACCTGCTGTTCGTGACCAATTCAAAAGAGAATCATGAAACATGGTAAACGTAGGAACCAAGAAATCTCAAAGCTGATAATAAATAATAAACAAAAACGACAACCACGAATAACTAAATAATTAATTAAAGATCCATCACTACCCATCCACATACCTTATTCTCAGACTCCTTGAGTAACTCACCACCATCCCTAGCCTTCTCACTTGGAGCGGTCTCTGACAATGGTATTGGAATTTTATCATTGTTTTCTGTCGATGGAGAATCAACACCACCCGAAATTCCAGAATTCTCAACAGGGACTGGTTCTATAACTTGTGTAGCCTCAGAAATCTCAACCGGGGTAGATTCTATAACTTGATTAACATCAGATTTCTCGAAGGGTGCAGATTCTTCTGAAACACCAAGATTTTGGACAGGCTCAGCTTCTTCCGAAACAACGAAATTTTGCACAGGCTCAGCTTCTTTAACTTCAGTAACCACAAGATTCTCAACCGGTGCAGCTTGTAAAACTCCCGCTGCCCCGTCTGCCAACGGAACAACCCGCTCAACCACTGTGGCTTCTCCAACCTCCACCGCCCCCTCTGACAACGGAACAACCCGCTCAACCACTGCAGCTTCTACAACCTCCACCGCCCCTTCTGACAACGGAACAACCCGCTCAACCACTGCGGCTTCTACAACATCGGCCACCCCTTCCGACAATGGAACCACCAATCCAGTCGAATTGATGTCCGGAGGGGCGCCTGAAACATTAGATGTAATTTCAATTGGTGGAGACTCCTCGTCCGAACTGCTGCTAGAGCTCCCCTCGTCACCATACGATTCACCGCCATCCGATCCCTTCACGGGCTGAATGTGCTCGATACTGACGCCTTTGCTATTGGAATCAGGTTTCACAGGCCCGGGCTCCCTGCTTCCGTTTTCCGATCCTTCTTCCATCGGACTCTTCTTCGTTCCAGCAGCGGTTTCGACGTCCTTCTCGTCAAGGCCGTTCAGATCATCATCCCTTCCACCATTCCCTTCTTCATATATATAACATATATATATGTATATACAGATGTATAGGGAACCAAAGGAAAAGGAAAATGCAAGAAAGGGTAAAGAAGGAAAGAAAATGAGGAAAATGAAATCAAGAAACAGACATAAAAGCAATAAAATAAAGAGGAAAGACGTACCTCGAGTGTCATGGTGGATTTTCTTTTGTTGCTTTTTCTTCTTGGAAGCTTTTCTCTTCTTTGATCCTGACGGCATGATTGGTGGGCCTTCCTTACCTTTAAAAAAAAAAAAAAAAAAACGGATGCTCCAATCAAATCAAAATGGGGTAGAAGGGAAGAAGGGTGGGTGGGGAAGAAGGGTAGGTTGGTTTGTTGTGCTTTGATTTGTAGGTACCGAAAGCTGAGGAAGACAGAGGGATTGGGATTTATGGATGGATGGATGGACAGATGGTTTGGAAAGTAATGCGGGAGATTCAATGGATGTGAGTTTTTTTATATTTATAGCTTTTTATGGAGGAATGGAAAGGCGGGAGATTTGGAAACGGTTCGGAGTGAAGAGAGGTGGGGTTTTCTGTTTTGTTTTTTTTTTTCCCGTTCGTTTTATCTTCTTCTTTCCTTGTAACTGGAACGGGGTAGGGCGGCTGTGTCTCTGGTTCTGGAAACGTCCAGCTTCATCCGTCGGCTATTTTGCGGCCCCACCGTGGGGGCCATCCCCGATAGGTGAGTTATTTTTAGCCGTTCGTCGGCCCGGACGCGTCCAGCTCATTTGGGTTGCCTTTGGGATGGCTACTGGATCGGGCCTGCGTTAAGCCCACGCGGCTAGGCGGGACCAGAATCTTTCTACAACACACGCGGCGCCCAAAACACATCAAACTTGCCGGCCCACCATGTTCTCTAGGTAAAATCCACTCCGTACATCACGTTCATTTCTCGATTCTAGGGCATGGGAAAAGGATTAAACCAGATCGACGGGCCACACCACAGGTAACAATGGTATGGGATGCAGCCGTAGGTGTAAGTCACCAACATGAGGTGACAAAATAAAAATAAGCTTCATCTAAATATTAGGGATTTTAGGACCAGTTTTACATTTTTTTCCCATTGGTGTGGCCCATTAGAGTGGCCCATTAGAGTCTTTCATTTGGCTGATCGTTTGTGTAGATCATTTGTATATACAGTCGATATAATGGCTGACCAGATGGACGGAGTTGATTTACCTATAAAACATGATGGGCTTCATGAAAGCTTGCCGGGCCGTCTCCAACCCGGCCCGGCAAGGCCCATTTCACCCCTAGTTGTGGCTTTTCATCTGCACGTGCTGATTACTAGGGCAACGCACGTGTGTGAGAGCTTGGACGTTCATCATGTGGTTTCCGAGATGAATATTCTTTTTATGGAAGTTCAGTCCAGTCTACTTTTTGAGTGGACATCCACGCGCCAGAAAAATGGTAGGTGATAGTGTTTATGAGTTTGGCTCACAGGATGAGTGGTCCAGCTAATTTATGGCCTAGGAAGCATTCCTGATCATCTGATGGAGTTTCTAAAACACGATCATTCGATGATCCTAGCCATCCGTCGACTTTTTGCTAAATATGTCCACTTTCATCCATCTAATCGTAGGTCACCGAGAAAGGGACCTGGATGTTCATGCAGTCCGAAGCTCTCTCGGAGCCACAGAGATGCCCATGATAAATCCACTTGGTCCATCAGTTTTGCAAGACCACTGTAAAACAGAAATTTAAAAATCAGGCAGATCCAAGATTCCTGTGGGCCACACCAGATGAAACAGCAGTAATTGAACGCCTGCCGTTGGAAACTTTGTGGGGCCACAGAAGTTTTTGTATCAGGATGATATTGTGCCAATAGTTTATCTGAATAGTACTAATCCTGTGAAGGGTTTGGATAGCTTATAAACATCCTGATTAGCTCCAGAAAGGATTCAGCTGTGCACGTTTACGTTTCCCACTGTTTCTCATGGCGTGGCTCACGATAGCTTTAGATCTACCTGATTTATGATTTCCTGTTATATTGTGGCCATCCAAAACTTATGTACGGAGTGGATTTGTCACGGGAACTTATGTGAGCCCCACCTCGCTTCCAACTACAGGCAGAACACCCCTGCTGGTGCACAACAGCAGCGCAGGCAATCCGCATTCCCAACAAAGGGCGAAAAACGTGTCCACCTGACCCATGATATCAACCGTGGGTTGAAATCACGTGGCCCCGCTCTATACCAAGGCCCGAAGCACCTCCACAGGGTTGACCGGAGGATCGTTTTTTTCAAAGTACAAGTGGGGGGTTATATGATACTCCGGCTGCATACCATGCTTGATACGCAGGCATTTACAAATGGTACACGCTGGAATAAATTCAATCAAATTAAACCGACTAGATTGTGGAATAAACCGTAGCTAAGTTACATAACAGCAATCAGATCGTTTGAACACTCCCAACCACTGATTAGTGGACACTTCCGTCTTGAATTCATTTTTAACTCTTCCATTGGTATCACCAATCTAATAATCAATCTAAATGAAAAATATTTTTGGTTCACTAGACATCTAAAGTGGTACTCAGATTTTGGAGGGTTTAGTTTGAATTATTAGCACGCAGCGTATGCAATTTCTTGGTAATTTCTAGTTGCCTGCGTATCATCCACCACACTCTACCAGAGTATTAAAGTATTCCTCTAGACCTGTATGGTTTGGCGGTGTGATTGGCAACCACCTTTCAGCATACAAAAAAACAAAAGCATTTGACTGGTAAGAGAAAAGATGGCGTCCCTTGGTTTTGTGAGTCCCATGCAAGGTGGTTTGAATCACACTCGTAACTCCCCGGTCCATCAAGCAACAATCAGGAGTTCGATGATCCATCTGCACGCGCACAAACGCTTCACACGTTTCATGCACGTTCCTCAATGAATAGACCGTTCATATTCTACGACTCACCTTAGGGGGTCGTATAGCCACTAGATCATGTTGATCGGATGATTTCAGCCTCTGATTAGTAGAGATATGTTATTAGGTTCGAATCATTGATTAGATTATATCATAACCGTCCATTTGACGGAAACTAATCGTACAGTTAGAGTCAATCATTCAGTATGAAATTTCGATTTTGGTTCGTTTACGTTGGGAATGGCGGTTTGCATTGATTTACATTGGTGAAACTTGTAAGGGGCTCTGTACACGGAAATTAGCATCATTACCGTTCCAAGTCATAAGAGAAATTTCCAACTGTACGAAAAATATATGGCCCACTTCCGAGATGAGGCTCACCCCATTTTACTTTCCAAGACTACACCCCAGGTGTACGGACGCCTTGCAAAAGGTCGAAAATGCCCCCAGCTTCTTCCTTCAAGCGGATCGGCTGGTGCTCGAGGACGAGCGCTGACGCTCCTCGAACTCCAAGTTGTACGAACGGTTCAAAGGAGATCAACGTTACATGGGCCCAGCAGTTATGTATTTATTATATCCACAACGTTCATCCATGTTTTTAGATAATTTCGGAGCATTATCCAAAAAAAAAAATATCATATCCAAAGATCAAATGGGCCACACCACAAAGAGCAACAAAAAATTAATTTTCACCGTTGAAACTTTTGTAGGGCCCACCATAACATTTATTTTCCATCCACTCTACTCATAAGGTCACGAAGACCTGGATGAAGAGGAAAAACTTCCGTGACCCCTAAAAGGGTTTCAATGGTAAACGTTCAATTCCCAACTACCTTTTAAGGTATGGTCCACTTGATAGTTAGATCTATCTTATTTTTTGTCACAAGCCTTAATATGAGCTCTCCAAATAGATGGATGGTTTGGATATAACACAGACCTCATGATGGGACCCAAAAAATAAAAATAAAAATAAAAATAATCACGGATTACGGTGGCACTACCGCTGGTTGGGCAGCACTGTTGCGACAGTCTGACATATTTTATTTATTTATTTATTTATTTTAAATGGAGAGAAATTTTTCTCCCTTACATTTTTCTCAAATACATAATTATGTAAATATGTATATATAAGTATATAAAAATATTTTTTAATCTCTTAATTCATTTCTTTGTTTATTTATTTAACAAGCATATCTCCTAAACTAGAATGAGTTACAAAATGTACTATATATGATTTTGGGGTAAGAGAAGCTAATTTAGCCAACCAACATAGTAATTTTTGGAGATTCCATCGGGTCGATGGTTAAAAATTCACTTCACGGTCAATTCACTTCACTTCACGGCCATTTACACGTACTTCACAGTCAATTCACTTCATTTCACCATCATTTCCATGCATTTCATGGTCATTCCCGGCGATTCCGTGTTGATTCACAGTCAATTCGACGCACTTCATGGTCAATTCACTTTACTTCACGGCCATTTCCACGCACTTCGCGGTCAATTCACTTAACTTCATCGTCATTTTCATGCATTTCACAGTCATTCCCAACAATTTCGTGTTCATTCGCAGTCAATTCGACACACTTCACGGTCAATTCACTTCACTTCACGGCCATTTTCATGTACTTCGCGATCATTTCACTTCACTTCACCGTCATTTCCATGCATTTCACGGTCATTCTTAGTGATTTCGTGTTCATTCACGGTCAATTCGACACATTTCACGGTCAATTCACTTCACTTCACGGTCATTTTCACGCACTTCGTGGTCATTTCACTTCACTTCACCGTCATTTCCATGCATTTCACGGTCATTCCTAGCGATTCGGTGTTCATTCACGGTCAATTCGACGCACTTCACAATCAATTCACTTCACTTCACGACCATTTTCATGCACTTCGCCGTCATTTCACTTCACTTCACCATCATTTCCATGCATTTCACGGTCATTTCTAGCGATTTCGTGTTCATTCATGGTCAATTCGATGCACTTCACGATCAATTCACTTCACTTCACAGCCATTTTCACGCACTTCGCGGTCAATTCACTTCACTTCACCGTCATTTCCATGCATTTCACGGTCATTCCCGGCGATTCTGTGTTCATTCACTGTCAATTCGACCCACTTCACGGTCAATTCACTTCACTTCACCATCATTTTCATGCATTTTATGGTCATTCCCGGCGATTTCATGTTCATTCACGGTCAATTCGAAGCACTTCACGGTCAATTCACTTTACTTCACGGCCATTTTCACGCACTTCGCGGTCATTTCACTTCACTTCACCGTCATTTCCATGCATTTCACGATCATTCCTAACGATTCTGTGTTCATTCACGGTCAATTCGACGCACTTCAAGGTCAATTCACTTCACTTCACGGCCATTTCTACAACATATAACCTAAACGAAAATCAAAACATATAACCTAAACATAAACCAAAACCAAAACCTATAACTTAAACCCGAACCCATTCTCAAATCCCAAAACCTATAACTTAAACCCAAACCCATTCTCAAATCCCAAAACCTATAACCTAAACCAAAACCAAAACCTATAGCCTAAACCCGAACCCATTCTCAAATCCAAAAACCTATAACCTAAACCTAAACCGTTAACCTATAACCTAAATCATAATGTATAACCTAAACTAAAACCAAAACTTACAACCTAAACCTGAACCCATTATCAAATCCCAAAACCTATAACCTAAATCGAAACTAAAACCTATAACCTAAACCCGAACCCATTATCAAATCTCAAAACTTATAACCTAAACCTAAACCAAAACCTATAACCTAAACCCGAACCCATTCTCAAATCCCAAAACCCAAACCCAAACTTAAACCTAAACGTAAAATCTAAAACCTAAACCTAAACCTATAACCTAAACGCAAATCCCTAAACCTAAACCAAATTTAATCGTATAACCTAAACTCAAATCCCTAAACCTTAACATATAACCTAACATAAACCTATACTTATAACCTAAAACTATTCTCAAATCCCAAAACCTATAACTTAAACCTAACCTTTCCCTAAACTTATAACCTAAACTCAAATCCCTAAACCTAAACCTAAACTCAAATTCCTAAACCTTAACCTATAGCCTAACCTAAACCTATACTTATAACCTAAAACTATTCACAAATCTCAAAATCTAAAACTTAAACTTAACTTTTCCCTAAACCAATAATCTAAACTCAATTCCCTAAAGTTAAACCTACACATAATCCTAATCTCAACTCCCTAACCTAAACCTAAACCTAAACTTGAAAATTCAAACTTAAACCCAATCCCGAACCTGAACCCGATTTCCTAAACCTACCATAACCCATTCTTAAATCCAAAAACCTATAACCTAAACCTAAACCAAATCCAAAACCTATAACCTAAACCCGAACCCATTCTCAAATCCTAAAACCTATAACCTAAACCTAAACCTTAACCTAAACCAAAACCTATAACCCAAACCAAAACTAAAACCTATAACCTAAACCCGAACTCATTCTCAAATCTAAAAACGTATAACCTAAACCAAAACCAAAACCTATAACTTAAACCCGAACCCACTCTCAAATCTCAAAACCTATAACCTAAACCTAAACCAAAACCAAAACCTAAACCTATAACCTATAATCAAAGCCAAAACGTATAACCTAAACCAAAACCAAAACCTATAACCTAAACCCGAACCCATTCTCAAATCCCAAAACCCAAACCCAAACCTAAACCTAAATGTAAAACCTAAAACCTAAACCTAAACTCAAATCCCTAAACCTAAACTTAAACCTAATCCTATAATCTAAACTCAAATCCCTAAACCTTAACATATAACCTAATATAAACCTATACTTATAACCTAAAACTATTCTCAAATCCCAAAACCTATAACTTAAACCTAACTTTTTTCTAAACCTATAACCTAAACTCAATTCTCTAAACCTAAATCTTAGCCTAAACCTAAACTCAAATCCATAAACCTTAACCTATAACCTAATCTAAACCTATACTTATAACCTAAAACTATTCCCAAATCCCAAAACCTATAACCTAAACCTAACCTTTCCCTAAACCTATAACCTAAACTCAATTCCCTAAAGCTAAACCTACACCTGATCCTAATGTCAACTCCCTAACCTAAACCTAAACATAAACTTGAAAACTCGAACTTAAACCCAATCCCGAACCTGAACTCGATTTCCTAAACCTGAACCATAACCCATTCTTAAATCTAAAAACCTATAACCTAAACCTAAACCAAATCCAAAACCTATAAACTAAACCCGAACCCATTCTCAAATCCCAAAACCTATAACCTAAACCAAAACTAAAACCTATAACCTAAACCCGAATCTATTCTCAAATCCCAAAACCTATAACCTAAACCAAATCCTATAACCTAAATCAAAATCAAAACATATAATCTAAACTCGAACCCATTCTCAAATCTCAAAACCTATAACCTAAACCTTAACCTAAACCTATAACCTATAACCTATAATTTAAACCAAAACCAAAACCTATAATCTAAACCTGAACCCATTCTCAAATCCCAAAACCTATAACCTAAACCTAAACTAAAACCTTAACCTAAACCTATAACCTAAACAAAAACCTATAACCTAAACCAAAACCAAGACCTATAACCTAAATCCGAACCCATTCTCAAATCCCAAAACTCAAACCCAAACCTAAACTTAAACGTAAAACCTAAAACCTAAACCTAAACCTAAACATAATCCTATAACCTAAACTTAAATCCCTAAACCTTAACATATAACCTAACCTAAACCTATACTTATAACTTAAAACTATTCTCAAATCCCAAAACCTATAACTTAAACCTAACCTTTCCCTAAACTGATAACCTAAACTCAATTTCTTAAACTTAAACCTTAGCCTAAACCTAAACCGAAATCCCTAAACCTTAACCTATAACCTAACCTAAACTTATACTTATAACCTAAAACTATTCCCAAATCCCAAAACCAATAACCTAAACCTAACCTTTCCCTAAACCTATAACCTAAACTCAACTCCCTAAAGCTAAACCTACACCTAATCCTAATCTTAACTCTCTAACCTAAACCTAAACTTGAAAACCCAAACTTAAACTCAATCCCGAACCTGAACCCGATTTCCTAAACCTAAATCATAACTCATTCTTAAATCCAAAAACCTATAACCTAAACCTAAACCAAATCCAAAACTTATAACCTAAACCCGAACCCATTATCAAATCCCAAAACCTATAACCTAAACCAAAACCAAAACCTATAACCTAAACCCGAATCCATTCTCAAATTTCAAAACCTATAACCTAAACCTAAACCAAAACCTTAACCTAAACCTATAACCTATAACCTAAACCAAAACCTATAACCTAAACTAAAACCAAAACCTATAACCTAAACTAGAACCCATTCTCAAATCCCAAAACCTAAACCAAAACCTTAACCTAAACCTATAACCTATAACTTAAACTAAAACTTATAACCTAAATCAAAACTAAAACTTATAACCTAAACCCGAACCCATTCTCAAATCCCAAAACCTATAACCTAAACCAAAACCTATAACCTAAACTAAAACCAAAACCTATAGTGTAAACCCGAACCCATTCTCAAATCCAAAATCCTAAACCTAAACCTTAACCTAAACTTTTAACCTATAACTTAAACAGAAAGTAAAACTTATAACTTGAACCCGAATCCATTCTCAAATCTTAAAACCTAAACCTAAACCTTAACCTTAACCTATAACCTATAACCTAAACCCGAACCCATTTTCAAATCTCAAAAGCTATAACCTAAACCAAAACCTTTAACCTAAACCAAAACCAAAACCTATAGCCTAAACCCGAACTCATTCTTAAATCCAAAAACCTATAACATAAACCTAAACCTTAACCTAAACTGTTAACCTATAACCTAAACTGAAACCAAAACCTATAACCTAAACCCGAACCCATTCTCAAATCCCAAAACCCAAACCGTGAAATGAACACGGAATCGATAGGAATGACCGTGAAATGCATGGAAATGACGGTGAAGTGAAGTTAAATGACCGCGAAGTGCGTGGAAATGGCCGTGAAGTGAAGTGAATTGACCGTGAAGTGCGTCGAATTGACCGTGAATGAACAAGGAATCACAGGGAATGACCGTGAAATGCATAAAAATGATGGTGAAGTTAAGTAAATTGACCACGAAGTGCGTGGAAACGGCCGTGAAGTGAAGTGAATTGACCGTGAATTGTGTCGAATTGACCATGAATGAACACAAAATCGCTGGGAATGATCGTGAAATGCATGGAAATGATGGTGAAGTTAAGTGAATTGACCGTGAAGTGCGTCGAATTGATCATGAATGAACACGAAATCACTATGAATGACCGTGAAATAAATGGAAATGACGGTGAAGTGAAGTGAAATGACCACGAAGTGCGTGGAAATGGCCGTGAAGTGAAGTGAATTGACCGTGAAGTGCGTCGAATTGACCGTGAATGAACACGGATCGCTAGGGATGACCGTGAAATGCATGGAAATGACGGTGAAGTGAAGTGACATTACCGCGAAGTGCGTGGAAATGGCCATGAAGTGAAGTGAATTGACCGTGAAGTGTGTCGAATTGACTGTGAATGAACACGGAATCGCGGGGAATGACCGTGAAATGCATGGAAATGATGGTGAAGTTAATGAATTAACTGTGAAATGCATGGAAATGATGGTAAAGTGAAGTGAATTGACCGTGAAGTGCGTCAAATTGACCGTGAATGAACACGGAATCGCCGGGAATGATAGTGAAATGCATGGAAATGACGGTGAAGTTAAGTGAATTGACCGTGAAGTGCGTGGAATTGGCCGTGAAGTGAAGTGAATTGACCGTAAAGTGCGTCGAATTGACCGTGAATAAACACGGAATCGCTAGGAATGACCGTGAAATGCATGAAAATGATGGTGAAGTGAAGTGAAATGACCATGAAGTGCGTGGAAATGGCCGTGAAGTGAAGTGAATTGACCATGAAGTGCATCGAATTGACCGTGAATGAACATGGAATCGCTAGGAATGACCGAGAAATGCATGGAAATGACGATGAAGTGAAGTGAAATGACCGCGAAGTAAGTGGAAATGGCCGTGAAGTGAAGTGAATTGACCGTGAAGTGCGTCGAATTGACTGTGAATGAACACAGAATCACTAGGAATGACCGTAAAATGCACGGAAATGACGGTGAAGTGAAGTGAATTGACCCCGAAGTGCGTGAAAATGGCGGTGAAGTGAAGTAAATTAACCGTGAAGTGCGTCGAATTAACCATGAATAAACACGGAATCGCTAGGAATGACCGTGAAATGCATGGAAATGACGGTAAAGTTAAGTGAATTGATCGTAAAGTGCCTGGAAATGGCCGTGAAGTGAAGTGAATTGACCATGAAGTGTGTCGAATTGACCATGGATGAACATGGAATCGCTAGGAATGACCGTGAAATACATGAAAATGATGGTGAAGTGAAGTGTTGACTGCGAAGTGCGTGGAAATGGCCATGAAGTGAAGTGAATTGACCGTGAAGTGCGTTGAATTGATCGTGAATGAATACGGAATCGCTAGGAATGACTGTGAAATGCATGGAAATGATGGTGAAGTGAAGTGAAATGACCGCGAAGTGCGTGAAAATGGTCGTGAAGTGAAGTGAATTGACCATGAAGTGCGTCAAATTGACCGTAAATGAACACGGAATCACTAGGAATGACCGTGAAATGCATGGAAATGACGATGAAGTGAAGTGAAATGACCGCGAAGTGCGTGGAAATGGCGATGAAGTGAAGTGAATTGACCGTGAAGTGCGTCAAATTGACCATGAATGAACACGTAATCGGCGGGAATGACCGTGAAATGCATGGAAATGACGGTGAAATTAACCAAACTGACCGTGAAGTGCGTGGAAATGGTCGTGAAGTGAAGTGAATTGACCGTGAAGTGCGTCGAATTGACTGTGAATGAACACAGAATCACTAGGAATGACCGTAAAATGCACGGAAATGACGGTGAAGTGAAGTGAATTGACCCCGAAGTGCGTGAAAATGGCGGTGAAGTGAAGTAAATTGACCGTGAAGTGCGTCGAATTAACCATGAATAAACACAGAATCGCTAGGAATGACCGTGAAATGCATGGAAATGACGGTAAAGTTAAGTGAATTGATCGTAAAGTGCCTGGAAATGGCCGTGAAGTGAAGTGAATTGACCATGAAGTGTGTCGAATTGACCATGGATGAACATGGAATCGCTAGGAATGACCGTGAAATGCATGAAAATGATGGTGAAGTGAAGTGTTGACTGCGAAGTGCGTGGAAATGGCCATGAAGTGAAGTGAATTGACCGTGAAGTGCGTCGAATTGATCGTGAATGAATACGGAATCGCTAGGAATGACTGTGAAATGCATGGAAATGATGGTGAAGTGAAGTGAAATGACCGCGAAGTGCGTGAAAATGGTCGTGAAGTGAAGTGAATTGACCGTGAAGTGCGTCAAATTGACCGTAAATGAACACGGAATCGCTAGGAATGACCGTGAAATGCATGGAAATGACGATGAAGTGAAGTGAAATGACCGCGAAGTGCGTGGAAATGGCGATGAAGTGAAGTGAATTGACCGTGAAGTGCGTCAAATTGACCATGAATGAACACGTAATCGGTGGGAATGACCGTGAAATGCATGGAAATGACGGTGAAATTAACCAAACTGACCGTGAAGTGCGTGGAAATGGCCGTGAAGTGAAGTGAATTGACCGTGAAGTGCGTCGAATTGACCATGAATCAACACGAAATTGCCGAGAATGACCATGAAATGCATAGAAATGATAGTGAAGTGAAGTAAATTGACCGCGAAGTGCGTGCAAATGGCCATGAAGTGAAGTGAATTGACCACGAAATAAATTTTTAACTATCGACCTGATAAAATCTTGAAAAATTACTATGTTGGTTGGCTAAATTAGCTTCTCCTGCTCCAAAATAATATATGATACATTATGTCACTCATTCTAGTTTAGAAAATATGCTTGTTAAATAAATAGACAAAGAAATAAATTAAGAGATAAAAAAAATATACATATATATATATATATATATATATATATATATATATATATATATATATATATATATATATATATATTTACATAATTATGTATTTGATAAAAATGTATGGGAGAAAAAGTTTTTTCCATTAAAAAAAATAAAAAAAAAAATCTGCCAGGTGGCAGTGCTGCTGTGGCCTTTGTTTTTTTTTTTTTTTTTTTTGTAGGTCCCATCATGAGGTTTGTATTATATCCAAACCGTCCATCTATTAGGAGAGCTCATATTAAGGCTTGGGACGAAAAATAAGATAGATCTAACTATAAAGTGGACCACACTCTAAAAGGTAGTTGGGAATTAAACATATACTGTTGAAACTCTTTTAAGGGTCATGGAAGTTTTGTGTCATTACATAATTTATTTTTCCTATTCGTCGAAGTCTTTGTGACGTTACCAATAAATTGAATGAAAAATAAATGTTATGGTCGACCTTACAAAAGTTTCTAACGGTGAAAATTAATTTTCTGCTGCTATATGTGGTGTAGTCCATTTGATCTTTGGATATAATTTATTTTTTATTGGATAATGATCTGAAATGATCTAAAAATATGGATAAATGCCGTGTATATGATAAATACATTAACTGCTGGGCCATGTAACGCTGATCTCCTTTGAACCGTTCGTACAACTCGGAGTTCAAGGAGCGTCAGCGCTCGTCCTCGAGCACCAGCCGATCCCCGTAAGGGAAAATACCTTTTGAACGGCGTCCGTACACCTGGCGTGTATTCTTGGGAAGTAAAATGGGGTGGGCTTCGTCTCGGGAATGGCCGCATAGTGGCCGTACAGTTGGAAATTTCTCAAGTCATAAAGAACGAAGCGGATTCTGTTACACGGGCACATAGATATTCATGTGCCCAGGGTTGTATGCGGCCCACAGTTATGTCCGAGACAAATACACTCTGTTCATCTTCTTTTGAAAGGCCACAACACGACATGAATCTAAAAATCAGGCAGATCCAGAACTTATGTGGGCCACACCACATGAAACGGTAGTGATTGAACACTAGAGAGTGACCTAAGTCTTGAATAAGATAATATTTTTAACTAAAGTATATCCAAGTGGTAATAATCCTATGAACGGTTTGGATGGCATATAAATATCTTGGTCAGCTCCGTAGAGGTTCCACCGATGGACATTACCATTCCCGCTGTTTCGGTTTATACTACTGTGATGTCGTTGTCTTTCAGAACGGATCGCTTTCAGAACGGATCGACGGAATGACTTTGTTACCGACATCTCGGTGGGTCCCATACAGCCCCGGCGGCCGGCACAGGTGGATGCCGATTCGCTGGTGTACCACACGCTACCGACATAGCTGTGTGCGTTGACGCCACCAAGTTATGTGGGTCCTATCACAGGGTATGAGTTATATCAAAACCGTCCATCAACTTGGCAATCTATTCATAAGATTTTAGTCGAAAGAATAAGATAGATTCAAAAATCAAGTGAACCATAGTAAAACTAGTGGGGGATTCAACGTATATCAATGAAACCATTTTGGGTCATCAAAAATTTGGATCAATATGATATTTGTTTTTCTTCCTCATCTAAATTTTTTTGACCTCATATTTTTGTGACCTCATGAACAGTTTGGATGTAAAGTAAATGTTACCGTGGACCCTCAAAATGTTTTATCAACCAGAATCATTGTCCCGCTCTTATTTAAGGCGTGGTACAATTAAGATTTAGATAAGACTAATTTTGGGATCAAGATCTGAAATGATACGTCCAAATGATTGAACGGTGTGAATATGATAAACAGATCATCGTCTGGCCCACGTAACTTTGATCTCCTTGTACCGTTCCTACAACTAGGAGCACAAGAAACGTCAGCGCTCGCCTGACACGTACCCACACTAGCTAGGGGCGTAGATTAGGTACTACCCCTGCCCTTCGAGCTAAGGACAGCTTGAACGTGTAGCTCGTAACACAGTGAAAAGTGGTTTTGTCAGGAGGCATGACGCGACGTTAGTAAAAGTAGGCGTTAGCTCACGTTTATACGTGTCTCGAGTCTCTTATTTTTTTTAATTTTGTTTTTGGCCTTTTTCCGTGTGCGGAAGCGGAGTAGCAAGACTCACTACTAAAGTAACATTGTTAAATATTGTGGGCCTCACAATAATACATACATTATATTCACACCGTTTATGCATTTGAAAAAATTATTTTAAGAAATAATACAAAGAATAAGTCAGAACTAAGGCTAGATAGACCCCACCACAAAAGCAGTAGGGAGAGTGATGTCAACCGTTGAAACCTTCGAAAGGTCCACCATGATATTTATTTCAGATCCACCATGATATTTATATTTTCCTTCTTTTATGTCTACTTTAGCCCATGAAGAGGTTGTATATGAAATAAACATCACGGTGGACCTTCCGAAGGTTTCAACTGTCAGCGTCACTATCTCCACTGTTTTCTATGGTAGGGTCCACTACAGCCTTGGATCTGCCTCATTCTTTTTATCATGCTCTCAGATGATCTCTCAAAATGCATGGACAATGTGGATACAAAACATACATCATGGTGGACCCACAGAAGTTGGTGAAGTCACTTTGGTAGCTAGTCTCGCTACCCAACCCGTTTGTAGCTAATTCACGAATCTCATCCAGGTAATTGTAGGAAGCGGGACTGAGTAAACTCTATGGGGTCCACCGTATAAACTCCATCCATCCATTTTATCATATAAATTTACGGCTTTAACCCAAATATTAAGCATATTTAAATCTCAAGTGGACCATACCACTAGAAACCGTGTGAATTGAAGTCTACTATTGAAAATTTCTTAAGAGGCAACATAAGTTTTAGATCAAGTTGATATTCGTGTTTTCCCTTTATCCATGTCATTGTGATCTTATGAACCGTTTGGATGACAAATAAGCATCATTGGGCCTTGAAAAGGTTTCAACGGTGGAAATAAATAATTCCACTATTTCATATAGTATGGTTTATTTAAGCCTTAGGTATACTTCAAATTTGGGTTGAACCCCTAAAATTATCTGAAAAATCAGATGGACAGCGTGGATAAAACACATGAATTCATAGCGGGCCCAACAAAATTTACTCAATACAATAAGAGCATACTTAGTATGCAATTCGATTTCATAATTGTATTTGAGTTTCTTAGAATGCACGTTATTTATTTGATGTGCAGATTGAGCAACCATACTAGCTATGACGTAACCCAGTTCTATGGACCCCATCATGATATATGTTTTGTATCCACACCATTCATCCATTTGCAGAGATCATATTTGAGCATGGTCCAAACAACGAGTTAGATCCAAATCTTGAGTGGACACCACCCTACAAAAAAGTGGAAAGAGCGATGCCTATCATTAAAAAGTTCTAAGGATAACAAAAGTTTTTGATCAAGCTGTTATTTGTGTTTTCCTTTCTTTCATATTTGATTTAATATATGAACAGGTTGAATTTGAAATAAAAATCATAGTGGACCTTCGGAAGGTTTCAACAGCAGGCATGACTCTCCCCACTATTTTTTGTAGTGGCGTCTGCTCAAGCCTTGGATCTAACGTATTCTTTGTATCATGCCTTAAAATGATTTCTCCATATGTATAGACAATTTGAATATAACACATGCATTATTACGGGGCTTACAAAATTTGGCGATGTTAATTTAGTAGGGAGTCTCGTGGCTCAACCTGCGCACGGACAAATGTAGGAAAAAAAAAAGAAAAAAAAAAGAGAGAGAGATGATTGGAGTGCTCCGTGGGACGGAGTATAAACGCGACTAACGCCTCCGTTTACTAACATGGCCTCGTGCTATCTTACTACGTCACCACTTTCCACCGCCCAACGCGCTACACGTTCAGCCCATAGTGAGCTCCAGACGGACGGGCAGGGGTAGTACCTAATCCGCGCCTCTAGCTAGGTCGGGTGGCTGGTACACCAGCCAATCCGCTTCCGGCACATAAATAAGAGAACGGATTGGCTACTATCCTGACACTGGCCATGTGGCTGGTGGTCGGTGCTCCGTGGGCCCTCTTGTATCCGCTCGATCCAAAGAATACGAGGAATATAAATCTCAGGTGGACACACCACATACACCATGTAAATTCTCGAATTGTCAACTATACTGTTTATTTGACATCCAATTTGGTTAGGTCATACAGACCCAAATGAAGGGAAACGACAAAGATCATCTTGATCCAAGATTCAAAAAGTTTTTAATGGTCAACGTTGATTTAACACTTTTTCCTATAATGTGGTCCAATTCAAATTGGGATATACCTAATTTTTTATTTCATACTCTAAATTGATTAAAAAAATAGATGGACTGCATGGATGAAACACATACGTCATGGTGGGGCCCACATAGCACCGACCATCAGCCATTGCCCGGTGGCAGGGGCAGTAGCCAATCCGTTTTCCATAAATATCTCTTTGCACTGGGTCACAGGCAATCCGCTTCCATCGAGAGCTGTTGTCGACGACCGTTAAATCATCCGGCAAAGTGAGTTATACCTTTCACAGAGTACGCAGGTCATCTGATCTGAGAGGTGGAGCCCACCCTGTAATCCAGACCATTCGTTTATTGATTACTTCCATGGATGGAGCATGTTCTATGGATCTCTTATATTAGCTGACGCTGTATAATTCCATCAACCAATATCATGACCTTTTTTATTTTTGAATATGGACCGTTTCTTAAAGTAAATTTACAGGAAAATTAATGAAAGGTTGAGATTATTCTATCAGCAAAATCTTTGATTTCTGGTCCATCCATCGAAGGAATCAGCATAGCACTGGCAAGGATTACCAAAATATTTTCTCCACACGTCAATATTTAAAAGCAGTGTACACTTTGAAAAAATTCCGGCCGAGTATCATACATTTTCTATGATGCCAAATTCTCGGAGGAGAAATTGGGGACTGTGGACCCCGCCTTTTATCCGGCTGTTTTTGCGAAACAGTACGAACTGTTTTCTGAGGATCATAGACCTGCTCGTACGGCAGTGAATTTGAGGACGATAATACCCCTCCTTTCGGTGAAACGCCACCAGCAAGTGGCGGATGGTTGGTGGTACGTGGGCTCCAACATGATGTATACTTTTCGTCTTCATATACTTTTTCAGATTATTTCTTGTTACGAGACTAAAAATGAGTTATATCCGAATCTTAAGTGTACCACGTTATAGGAAACAGTGTTGAATGAGCGTCAACCATTAGAAACCTTTACGGGCCACTACTATGTTTGTGAAAAATCCTCCTCATTTAAGTTCATTCATAGGGTCACAAAGACTTGGATGAAAAATAAAAACAACTTTTATAATGATCCAAAACTTGTGTAACCCCTAAAATGGTTTCAATAGTAGATGTTTAATTCCCCACTTCCTTTTATAGTGTAGTCCACCTGATAGTTAGATCTATCTTATTTTTTGTCTCAAGACGTAATATGAGCACACCAAATAGATGGACGGTTTGGATATAACACAAACCTCATGATGGGACTCATAAAAGCAACACAGCATTAAAAAAAAAATCACGGACTGCAGTGGCACTGCCACCCGCGTAGTGTGCTAGGGTTATAATCCGTAGATATACTATATCGAAACTTATAGTTTTTTAAGCAAACTCGCTAGATAGTTCTGAACTTTTTCGATAACATCGAAAGACCTTTGATATATCGAAGGCCCTTCGATACCTATAGATACGAATTATAACCGTAGCCATTACTTTAATCTCCGCCAATCTATGTAAATTTTAATTTTATTTTTTATTTTTCTTTTTTACATGGAGAACTTTATTCTACCAACAATATTCTCTAATACATATTTATATAAATATGTATATATAAGCATATAAAAAAAATTCTCTCTTTTTTTTTCATTTCTTTCTTTATTCATTTAACAAGAATATCTTCTAAGCCAAAATTAGTTACTTGACATACCATACATGATTTTGGGGTAGGAGTAGCCACTTGAACCAACCAACCTGGTTATTTTTCAAGATTCCATCAGGTCGATGGTCAAAAATCCATTTCAGTCATTTTGCGGTCAATTTCATTCATTTCATTTACTTCGCGATCAATTTCATGCATTTCACGGTCAATCCCAATGATTCCCCTTCACTTCATGGTCAATTCCATGCATTTCATGTCTACCCCGCTCAATTTTATGTTTGCCCAGCTTAATTTTCAGTTTGTCTCGCTCAATTTCATATTTGCCCCGCTCAATTTCTAATTTGCTCCACTCAATTTTCAGTTTGCCTCGCTCAATTTCTAGTTTGCCACGCTCAATTTCATGTTCGCCCCGCTCAATTTTCAATTTGTCCCGCTCAATTTCATGTTTGCCCTGTTGAATTTCTAGTTTGCCCCACTCAATTTCATGGTTGCCCCGCTCAATTTCTAGTTTGCCTCGTTCATTTTTCAGTTTGCCCCGCTCAATTTCTAGTTTGCCCCGCTCAATTTCATATTTGCCCCGCCCAATTTTCAGTTTGCCCCGCTCAATTTCTAGTTTGCCCCGCTCAATTTCATGTTTGTCCCGCTTAATTTTCAATTTGCCCCGCTCAATTTCATGTTTCCCTCGCCCAATTTTCAGTTTACCCCACTCAATTTCTAGTTTGCCCCGCTGAATTTCTAGTTTGCCCTACTCAATTTCATGTTTATCTCGCTCAATTTTCAGTTTGCCCAGCTCAATTTTATGTTTACCCTGCTCAATTTCTAGTTTGCCTCGCTCAATTTCATGTTTGCCCCGCTCAATTTTCAGTTTGCCCCGTTCAATTTATAGTTTACCCCGCTCCATTTTTAATTTGCCCTACTCAATTTCATATTTGCCTCACTCAATTTCATGATTTTCTCGCCCAATTTTCAGTTTGTCCCGCTGAATTTCTAGTTTGCCTTGTTCAATTTCTAGTTTGCCCCGCTTAATTTCATATTTGTCTCGCTCAATTTTTAGTTTGCCCCGCTCAATTTCATGTTTGCCCTGCTTAATTTATAATTTGCCCCGCTCAGTTTTCAATTTGCTCTGCTCAATTTTTAGTTTGCCCCGCTCAATTTTTATTTTTTATTTTTTGTTGTAATCCCCACGGCATTTTGTGGGTCCCATTATAAGGTATGTGTTATATATAAACCATCCATCTATTCGACAAGCTCGTATTAAGACTTCAGACGAAAAGTAAGACAAATCTAGCTGTCAATTTTCCTGCTGCTCTTTGTGGTGTAGTCCAGTTAATCTTTGAATATGATTCTTTTTTTTCTTTTTTCTTTTTTTAATTTTAATTTTAATTTTTTTTATAACGCTCCCAAATAATCTCGAAATATGGATAAACATTTTGGATATAATAAAAACATAACTGTGGGGCCCATGTAACTTTGATATCTTTTGAGCGGGGCGAACATAAAATTAAGTAGGGCAAACTAGAAATTGAGCGGAGTAAACATGAAATTGAGCAGGGCAAATTAGAAATTGAGCGGGGCAAACTAAAAATTAAGTAGAGCAAACTATAAATTGAGCGGGGCAAACATGAAATTAAGCAGGAAAATTATGAAATTGAGCGGGGCAAACATGAAATTGAGCGGGGCAAACTAGAAATTGAGCCAGGCAAAGCTGAAAATTGTGCAGAGCAAACTGAAAATTGAATGGGGCAAACATAAAATTGAGCAGAGCAAACATGAAATTGAGCAGGGCAAATATGAAATGCATGGAATTAACCATGAAGTGAAGGGGAATCGCTGGGATTGATTGTGAAATGCATGGAATTGATCGTGAAGTAAATGAAATGAATGAAATTGACCGCAAAGTGAATGAAATAGATTTTCGACCAACGACCTGATGGAATCTGGAAAAATAACCGAGTTGGTTGGCTAAAGTAACTTCTCCTACCCCAAAATCATATAGGGTACGTCAAGTAACTAGTTTTGGTTTAGAAGATATTCTTGTTAAATGAATGAAGAAAGAAATAAAAAGAGAGGAAAAAAATATTTTATATGCTTATATATTCATATTTATATAAATATGTATTAGAGAATATTATAGATAGAATAAAGTTCTCCATATAAAAAACTAAAAATAAAATAAAATAAAAAATAAAAATTGCATAAACTGGCATAAATTATAGTTATGGCACGGTTATAATTCGTAGCTATAGGTATCGAAGGGCCTTCGATATCTTAAAGGTCTTTTGATATTATTAAAAAAATCTAAAATTGTATAGCAAGTTTGTTTATTGTAATTTTCAATAGGTTATGGCTACGGATTATAACCGTAGCCATAATCGTCTACAATATGTCTTTTTTAATTATTATCATTATTATTATTTTTAATGTTATGTTGCTTTTGTGGATCCCATCATGAGGTCTGTGTTATATTCAAACCGCCCATCTATTTGGCATGCTCATATTAAGTCTTGAGACAAAAAATAAGATAGATCTTACTATCAACTGGACACACTGTAAAAGGCAGTGGGGAATTGAACGTCTACCATTGAAACCCTTTTAGGGGTTACAGAAGTTTTGGATCATTATGAAATTTGGTTTTCCTCTTCATCTAGCTCTTTGTGACCCTATGAATAAACTTAGCCAAGGAGGATTTCTCACAAACATCACAGCGGGCCCCTAAAGGTTTCTAATGGTTGACGCTCATTCAACACTATTTCCTGTAATGTGGTATACTTGAGATTTGGATATACCTCATTTTTGTTCTCATACCATAAAATGATCTGGAAAAGTATAAGGATGACATGGATGAGAAGCATATATTAAGGTGGGGCCTACAGACTACCGATCATCCGCCATTGGCTGGTGGTAGGCGGAGTACCCAATCTGTTTCCATGAAAGGAGGGGTATTTCGTTCTCAAATTCACTGTTCGTATGAGTAGGTCTAAGTTCCCAAACAAAGTTTGTAGTGTTTCATAAAAACAGCTGGATAAAAGGTGGGGCTTATAGTCCCAAATTTCTCTGCTGGGAGTTGTGGATATAGGAAATGGATTGGCTACTCCCCCTACCACCA
Source organism: Magnolia kwangsiensis (assembly GCA_037074715.1). Taxonomy (NCBI): domain Eukaryota; kingdom Viridiplantae; phylum Streptophyta; class Magnoliopsida; order Magnoliales; family Magnoliaceae; genus Magnolia; species Magnolia kwangsiensis. Next base: position 23,000,653 of record CM073574.1, read on the forward strand.
GCCAATGGCTAGTGGTCAGTGCTATGGGCCCCATCATGATGTATATGTTTCATCCATTCCGTCCATCTATTGTTTTAAATCAATTTATTGTAATACACAAAAATGAGGTATATCCCAATCTTAATTGGACCACATTATAGGAAAAAGTGTTAAATGAACTTCGACCATTAAAAACTTTTTGGGGGCCATAAAAGTATTGGATCAAGTTGATCTTTGTTTTTTCCCTTCATCTGGGTCTTTATGACCTAATCAACCTATTGAGTGTCAAATAAACAGTACAGTGGGCCTTAGGAGGTTTTAAATGATGGATATCCAGTCACTATTGTTTTCCTATGGTGTGGTCCACTTGAGATTTATATCCATCTCATTTTTGGAATAAAGACCTAAAATGATATTTTAAAATGGATGAACGAAATGGATGAAATACATACATCATGGTAGGGCCCATAAAGCACAGACCACCAGCTCCTGGCTTCTTTTTTTGGTCTTTTGTTAACTTGTTAGTACACAACATTGTTAGATCACACTTCACTATTAGCCACCCCCACACGGAAACGGATTGGCTACTCCCCTTGACACCGGCCAATGGCCAGTGGTCAATGCTCTGTGGGGCCCGACATGATGTATGTGTTTCATCCATTCTGTTCATCTATTTTTACAAATTATTTTACAATATGAGACCAAAAATGAGGCATATCTCAATCTCAATTTGACCACATTTATAGGAAACAGTGTTTAATAAACGTCGACCATTAAAAATATTATGGGGGCCATAAAAGTTTTGGATCAAGCTGATTTTTGTTTTTTCCCTTCATCTGGGCCTTTATGACCTAATCGACAGATTGGATGTCAAATAAACAGTATAGTGGGCCTTAGGAGGATTTTAATGGTAGATATTCAATCATTATTTTTTTTATGTGGTGTGGTCCACTTGAGATATATATCCCTCTCATTTTTAGTATCAAGCCCTAAGATGATCTTTAAAAATGGATGAAACACATACATCGTGGTGGGGTCTACATAGCACCGACTACCAGCCCCAGGGTTGGGAAATAGATTGGCTACTCCCCTTGACACCAGGCAATGGTTGGTGGTCAATACTCTGTGGGGCCTGACATGATGTATGTGTTTCATCCATTTCGTCCATCTATTCTTACGGATCATTTTACGATATGAGACCAAAAATGAGGTATATCTCAATCTCAATTTGACCACATTACAGGAAACAATGTTTAATGAGCGTCGACCATTAAAAATATTTTGGGGGCGATAAAAGTTTTGGATCAAGCTGATTTTTGTTTTCTCCCTTCAATTGGGCCTTTATGACCTAATCAACAGATTGGATGTCAAATAAATAGTACAGTGGGCCTTAGGAGGATTTTAATGGAAGATACTCAATCACTATTTTTTTCATGTAGTGTGGTACACCTGAGATACATATCCCTCTCATTTTTAGTATCAAGCCCTAAAATGATCTTTGCAAATGGATGAACGGAATAGATGAAACACATACATTATGGTAGGGCCTACATAACACTAACCACCATGATGTATGTGTTTCATCCATTCCGTTTTATGATATGAGACCAAAAATGATGTCTCAATCTTAATTTGACTACATTACAAGAAACAATGTTTAATGAGTGTCGACCATTAAAAATATTATAGGGGCCATCAAAGTTTCGGATCAAGTTGATTTTTATTTTTTCCCTTCATATGGGCCTTTATGACCTAATCAACAGATTGGATATCAAATAAATAGTACAGTGGGCCTTAGGAGGATTTTAATAGTAGATATTCAATCATTAATTTATTTTTTTTTCATGTGGTGTGATGCACCTAAGATATATATCCCTCTCATTTTTAGCATTGACCCCTAAAATGATCTTTAAAAATGGATGAACGGAATGGATGAAACATATACATCATGGTGGGGCCCATATAGCACCAACCACCAGTCCCGGGCTGGTGTCAGGGAGAGTAGCCAATCCGTTTCCGAGTGGTGGTCAATGCTCTGTGGGGCCCGACATGATGAATGTATTTCATCCATTCCATCTATCTATTTTTATAGATCATTTTACAATATGAGACCAAAAATGAGGTATATCTCAATCTCAATTTGATCACATTACAAGAAATAATGTTTAATGAGCGTTGACCATTAAAAATATTATGGGGTCCATAAAAGTTTTGAATCAAGATGATTTTTGTTTTTTCCCTTCATCTAGGCCTTTATGACCTAATCAACAGATTGGATGTCTAATAAACAGTATAGTGGGCCTTAGGAGGATTTTAATGGTAGATATTCAATCACTATTTTTTTTTCATGTGGTGTGGTCCACCTGAGATATATATCCCTTTCATTTTTATCATTAAACCCTAAAATGATCTTTAAAAATGGATGAACGGAATAGATGAAACACATACATCATGGTGGGGCCCACATAGCACAGACCATCAGCCCCGGGGCTGGTGTCAGGGGGAATAGCCAAGCCGTTTCCCCCAACAAGAGGCTGGTGCCAGGGGAGTAGCCAATCCGTTTCCGTGAATACAGTGCTTCCGGAAGCCTGGAGTGCAATCATGCGATTCATGTCATAGCCGCATGTGTGGGAATGCGGATTAGCTGCGACCGTGGATCCAGCGACGACGTGGGTGGGACTCTGGACGTCGGTCCCACGTAGATGTATACGTTTTATATCCCCGCCGTCCATCTGTTTTTTCAGCTCATTTAAGGAAATGAGCCCAAAAATGAAGCAGATCCAAATCTTAGGCGAATCACACAATAGAGAATAGGGCATTAAAAACTTTTTTCTGGACCACAGTATGTTTTGGGCTTTCCATTCATCTAGGTCCACGTGACCTTATCAACAGCTTGGATGGAAAATAAACATTACGGGCAGACCTTAGGAAGTTTTTAACGGTGGCCTTCAATGATCACACTTTCCTGTGTTGTGGTCCACCCGAGATTTGGATCTAGTTCATTTTTCAGATCATGCCCTAAAATGAGCTGGAAAAACGAATGGATGGCCTGGATATACAAATCATATATTATGGTGGGCCCCACGGTCGAAGTCCACCCACGTCGCTGGCTCCGGGGTGGCAGATAATCCTCTTTCGATGTGTTGTAGCTATGAATTAGATCTAAACCGTCCATTTGACAGGTCGAATGTTGAACTACCTCGTTACAGAAATCACACCACCGTTTGGAGATCCTAACCATTTATCCGGTGGAATACAGAAAGACGCGTCTATTGATGGAAACGGATTGGCTACTCCCCTGTCATCAGCCAATGGCTGGTGGTCGGTGCTCTGTGGGCCCCACTATGACGTTTGTGTTTCATCCATGCCTTTCATATACTTTTCCAGATCATTTTATGGTTTGAGACCAAAAATTAGATATATCACACTCTCAAGTGGACCACATTACAGGAAACAGTATCAAATGAGCGTCGACCATTAAAATCCTTTTGGAGGCGATAAAAATTTTCGATCAAGATGAATTTTGTTTTTTGCCTTCATCTGGGCATGTATGACCTAATCAACAAATTGGATATTAAATAAACAGTACAACGGACCTTAGGAGGATTTTAAAATGGATATCCAATAACTATTGTTTTCCTGTATTGTCCACCAATGATTTCTATCCCTATTAATTTTTTGATCAAGCCTAAAAATGATATGTAAAAATAGATGAACGGAATGGGTGAAACACATAAATCATGGTTGAACCCACATAGCACCGACCGCCAGCCAGGAACCGATTGGCTACTCTCCCGTGGCTGGTGGTCGGTGATCTATGGGCCCACTATGATGTATGTATTTCATACATTTCGTTCATCCATTTTAAAGATAATTTTAGAGCTTTATTCCAGAAATGAGTGGGTTATAAATCTCAGGTGGACCACACCACAGGATAACAACAGTGTCTGGATATCCATCATTTAAATCTTACTAAGGTTCACTGTACTGTTTATTTTACATCCAATCGGTTGATTAGGTCATCAAGATCCAGATGAAAGGAAAAAAACAAATATCAGTTTGATCCAATACTTTTATGGCTCCAAAAAGATTTTAATGGTTGGCGTTCATTCAACACTGTTTCCTGTAATGTAGTCCACTTGAGATTGGAATATACCTCATTTTTTATATGATATCATAAAATGATCTAAAAAAATAGATGGACGGAATTGATGAGACATATACATCATGGCAGGGCTCACAGAGCACCGACCATCAGCCATTGGTTGGTGGCAGAGGGAGTAGCCAATCCGTTTCCCAGCCACCGGGTCAGTGAGCGTAGCCAATCCGTTTCCTCTATTGATCGCACCGCAGCTGATACATACGATGACAAGATGCCTATTAATTGTCCAATCAAAGTAATTTTAATCGGGTCATCGGAAGAACTCACTGGTAACCGGAAGCGGATTGCGTGGTGAGCCACACACCACCGCCCTAAGTTGTGTGTTGACACCACAAAGTTATGTGGGCCCCAACATGATATAAGTGTTATATCCACACCGTCCATCCATTTTACAAGATTATTTAAGGGAATAGACACAAAAATGAGGCAGATCCAACTAGCAAATGGACCACACCAGAGAAAGAAATGGGGATTGAACAACTACTATTAAAAACTTCTCAGGGGCAATAGAACTTTTGCATCAGGCTTATATTTATTTTTTCCATTAATCCAGGTCTTCCTAACCTTATGAATAGATTGGATAGCAAATAAACATCATGGCTGACCCTAGGAAGGTTTCAACGATGGGTATCATTAATTTTGTTACTTTCTATTGTGTGGTCCAGTTGAGCTTTGGATCTGCCTTGTTTTGGGTAAATACCTTAAAATTATCCGGAAAAATGGATGAATGGTATGAATATAGAATATACATTATGGTGGGGCCACGGAACTTGGTGACGTCGACACACCACCCAGGTGGTGGCCTACCCTGCAATCCGTTTCCAAACCCGCTAGACTTGAAGCTATGCGATCCAGAAGGCGAGACCCGGTCTTTCGATGGCCCGAAAAGAAAAACTTACACATACTCCAGGTAAATTTGGGTCCGTCCATGGGAACCCGCGGGTCCGGGTGGGCTTGGTTTAGCAATTACAATCTGGTTGGGCAATTAGTAGTGGGCTGGGCCTCCATTCGGATTGGATTGGTCAGGATCCATGCCCGGACTCAGGTATGCAGTTCTCAAGCCAGGCGGACTGGATCAATCGCGGCCCATCCAGCCCATTTACTCCCCTGGAAGATACATCTAATGAGGAGCAATCCCAACTGGTTGATGGTGCTAACGTGATGGTCCACGAAGAGGCTTGACACACTCTCATGGTGTACTAAACTCACACCATGGTTGGGTCCTTGCTCTTACCCGGGTGGTAGACTCCTGGGAGTTTCAACACCGGGTCAAGGGTTTGAGTACCCATGGTGGTGAAATCCCACGGTGTGTGTGCATGTGGCGTGAGTGTGTGGGGGTGTGTGTGCGTGTGTAAAAAAAAGAAAAAAAACTCACACCATGGTTTGTAGTTTAGATAATAAAATATTATTAGGGCTGTCAATGGACCCTGCCTGGTTTATGTGAAATTTCGAATAGGCTCAGCCCAACAGCCTGTCCCAAAACAGTTAAAACCAGAACCAAGAAAAGTGCTAGGCCCATCCTGTTGAGGGCCTGACACTCTTGATGATGATAAAAAAGAAAAGAAAAAGAGGCTTCTTGTTAATTAGGGTTAGGGGTGTACATTGAGTTGAACCGAGTCACACAGCTCAACCACTAGTTGACCCCGGCTCGAACTTCAGCTTGGTCCTCGAGCTTGACTGGCCAGCTCAACTTGGTTTAGTTAATAGCTCGGGCTTGTTCGAGCTAAATTCATCTATGCAGTATTTTTACAAACACATAGACCACACCTTCAATATCTCACTGTATATAAAATAGCAACAACGGTTTTATTGGTATTTTATCAAACACCTTCTAAGCAACATAAAAATCAAGAAAAAAAAGGTATTTGTTCCAAATACGTACCTTCTTTGCCACCGGCCACACTTCGCTGGGTCATTTTATCAAACACTTGGTAAGGAACATCAAGATCAAAGTAACCGAGTCATCGAACTGGTTTGATCCAAGTTCGATTCGAGTTGGGTTTGATCCGAGTCGAATCAAGGTGGGGCCAACTCGAACTCAGCTCGAACTCATTTTGGAGCTCAAAAAATCGGCTCAACTCGGCTCAAGCTCAGCTTCGAACTGAGTCGAGTCAAGTCGAGCGAGCTAACCGAGCTAGTTGGGTTTGTGTACACCCCTAGTTAGGGTCATCAATAGATGGGGTGGCCCATCGTGTATTGGGTCCCGGCTCGATGCAGGTGTCAGTGGGTCAGGTATGGTCATGACTTAGGAGGCCAGAACAGGTCAGGCTTCCTATTAAGCCCACCTTGAGGAGAATAAGCCCGTTTATAATGACTGGGCTCGGGCTTGGAACCAAGTGCCCCATTACTAATGTTCAGGGCAAAATTTGACATTTTGGATAACTAATAGGGAATTTTATAAAATACTACCTAATTGAAAAGGAATTTGGGTTGTGATACCTTTATAAGAATTATAAATGTTTTCAAATAGCCACCTCATTTGTGGATATCATTATCATTCCACTACCTTTGCCGTTGGCCGGGCATGCCAACAAACGGGTTTGCTACTTGGGTGGGCCTCACGCGGATGTATACGCTAAGTCTTCCTAACCACCTGGTGTGTCACCTCATGTTATACCAAGGGCTCAAAGCACACTCTCATCCGTGATTCAAGTAGATCACATGATTGGAAACCGTATACAGGGCGACTCCAAACTGTTTCCTTTGGTATGGCTCACTTGAATTATGAATGGGCCTGAGGTTTAGGTGGCAAGACTAAATTTCACGGACTAGATTTAATATGATCAATAAATGAGCTCTCTAAAACATCAAGGGTGGATCTCTCTCTCCCAACTTTACATTTTAGCCCACCTGAATCACACGTTAGCTTTACTTTTTGGTTATGGGCATAAATCGAGATTACTCATCTAATGATCGGAGTGAATTTTATATACATATCATGGTGAGCCCCGCCAAAAATCAACTCTGGTTCCCCCTACAACTATAAAGAGAGATTATTTAGGGAAAAAAGAAGAAGCATCGAACACGACTCTTGATTTTTCCGGAACCTAGTGTGATGTTTATATCAAATCTCTGATTATTAGATATTTCGTCACAGGGCCCGATACCTATGGTTTGGTAAGCCACTGCAAAAGAAGTAGGTAAGAGAGAGAGAGAGTTGTACACCCTTGTTTTTAGAGGGCCCAGCATAATAGTTATAAGAAATCCACTCCAACCATTAGATTCCACACATAAATGCAGGACTGTGAACCATCGTACCCTTCTTTAGATCACATGAATCACGCTATGATAACAGTTTGAAGGGCCAGTGTTGCCCTTTACACTCTTTCCTATGATGTGGTCCACCTGAATAGGAGATGAAGATAATTTTTAGGCCCTTGGCCTAACATGGGGTGACACACCTAGGGCTATTCATGAGTTGAGTTAGCTTGAAAAACTCGCTCGACTCAGCTCGAGTCAGCTTGGCTTGACTCGGCTTGAATGGCCGATTCAAGCCGAGCCAAGTTAAGCTAATTATTTGAAGTTTTAGTTGAGTTCAAGCCAAGTTCGACTAGGGGGCATTTCAACTTGACTCGACTCGAAGCTCAAACTCGAGCTCGACTTGACTCGATTAATAAATATATTAAATATTATATATATTATATATAATATAAGTTTTAAGTTTTAACTTAAAAAAAAAAATAAAAAACAAAACAAACAAACCCTAGAGTTTCTACTCGACCACATGCACCCCCTTTCCCTCTCCCTTTCTTCTTTTTCTATACCCACTGGCTCAGACCGTCACCACTAGGTTTCCTCATCCAATTCGAAGCTTTGTTTAATTTTTTATCGGGTTTTGCTTTGATTCTCTTAAGATTTTTGAATTTTTCATAAACGGAGGAGGATCAAGAACGGAATCCATTATTCTCTCACCCAACAAGCTCGAGCTCGACTCGACTCGAACCACTAGCTCGACTCGATAGTTTTGGCAAACAAGCCAAGCTTTAATGTTGAGCTAGCTCGAGCTTGAACTCGAGTACATCATGGACAAGCCGAGCCGAGCTTGGCCCACCTGGACTTGACTCGGCTCGATGCCCACCTCTAGACACACCTGATGCTCAGGATGGATTTTACATAAAGCATCATGGTGGGTCCACCCAAGCCACCGACGCATTTGCATGTCACCACAGCTGCTGCTCCTTGGCCTTAGTATCCAGCCTTCTGCACAGAGAAGTATAATGTCATGGGCTAACTCTAGTAGACATGGTTTGATTGAGTGGACCACGATGATTTCGTGGATAATTGATCCAAGTCTCTCAATGGGCCAGTCTAGCCTGTGTTTGGGACGTGCTTGGTCTTGAATATCAGGCCTGATGGCTCGGACCACGCCCATCCATTAATTGGGTCATGCTCAAGCTGTGCTTACAAGCCCAGTAGTCGGGACCAAGTCCTTCCCGTCCAGAGATTTTAGTGAACTTCTGTAATATATTCTGCATGATGAGGCATACCTAATGAACGGTCTGGATATTGTACAAAAGTGGGTGGCCCATTGACAGCTGCATATACGTGAGCGCAACTGGCTCCGGAATAAAAAAACCTAGGCCCGGCTCGCACTATGTCCATCCTGGCTAACTTACAACCTAATCATTTCTTGCCGGCACGTACTCTTTTATAAAAAGACCCTCAAGGCGTAGCAAACTCACACCATTATTAAGCTGGAAATGGGATCGTCCAGCCCAAGCCAGACTACAACTGCTTCATTTGGGTTGGGCTTGGGCTTGAGCCTTCAGACCCATCAGACCGCCTGTGTTTTAAGCCACAATTAATCTAGCTGGATCTAGGCATGCATCCACCTACAGGCCCGAGAAGTAGACCTGGCCTGACCAGGCTTATTTCACATTGGTGTGACCCATTTGCCATCCTAGTGTGGAGTTAGTGGTGATGAAAATTAAGGCTGTCAACAGCCTTTATTTAAGTTGTCTTCGGCCAGGGTTTTGAACTGTTTGGGTCGGCCCTGTTCAAAATTTTAATTTTCACGGACCTGAACATGGCCAGTCTAGTGGGCCCATGTTGCTGCCATGGGCCACGCTCCATGCCAATTCGATGCCTTATAATATTGTATATCAAGTTGAAAATGGACCGCTGACTATCTTTTATATTTTGTCACGGCCCAAAATTCGGGTACCCGAATAGGGTGTCCAGGACTTGAATTTCAGACCCGTGATCTATATAAAAAAAAAATAAAATGAAAAGATAAGGTATAACAATTTCATACACATTTCATTTTCTCCCACTATAGCCCAAAATTTTAAAATCCAAACACATACTAAGAACACTAATTACATAATCCATTATTACATCAATGCATACTTATTTAACTTAACTTGAAGTAAGAAACTAAATCAGACATTACTACATTCAGAGTTCTAAAATAAAATTTATCGTATGTAGAATGACATGCCACGTGCATCTAACCACATTCCATGTTCGACTACTAATAGTAATGTCCTGCATCTTCAAAATATTCGTAACCTGAAACGGTTAAAACATAATGAGTTGACAACTCAATAGGATCACATCAATCCCGAGTTGAAAATCTCACAAATATACCAAATTTAATCTCGACATATTAATCACAATAAGACGAACATTGGATGTAAAATCATAGTAAATAAATTGACACTCATGAATGTGTAATGAATAAATAACTTTTCTAAAGATGCTAAGATTTGAAGTGAGCAAAACACTCATGTGTGCTGATCCTTTTAGGGGATGACCCACGACAGAGTACCGGTGTTGATCCTTTTAGGGTATGACCGTCGGCAGAGCACCGGTATAACCTTTTAGGGACAAAAGCCCAGGGCAGTGCACCCGTGCATACTGATCCTTTTAGGGAATCACCCAGGGCAGAACACCCATGCCAATCCTTTTGGGAATGACCCTGGGCAGAGCACCCATGAGAATCATTGCATAAAAAAAAAAATCAAATAAAATGCATCTAACTTATAAAGAAATATGACAGATATAATGTCTATGTTCACATAATAAATATCCATTATCACCATTAGATAAAATAAATAATAATAATAATAATAATAATAATAATAATAAATATAATAATAATAATAATAATAATAATAATTGCATTGATTTAGTAAAGGGAAATAAAAGAAATATCTCAATGTCTAGATTATATTAGGCAATTACTTATGAAATTTTCAATGGGGAATGATCACCTACCTGATATGAAAAAATAGTGTGATGGGAGGAGAAATAATCTGAAGCAATGCCGTGTACTAACTTGGATTGATCAACTCCGAACTCGATGTTGAACCCTCACGGATACTGTCCCTTCCCTTGAGCTCTCTTTTTCTTCTCACAGATTTCTCTCTGATTTTCTCTCGATAGCATGAGAAATAGGTAAAAAAAATAGATTCAGGTGAGTTGGCGGGTTCTGAGTTTAATAGATGGTTTAGATTGAGGTATGAGTCCCACCATGATGATGACAATCATGGTGGATGGGTTCTCATCCGCAACCGTATTGCGGAGAAGTGGGAAAGAGAGAGAGAGAGAGAGAGTTGTGGAGGAGAGGGCTTGCTTTGCAAATTTTATTTTATTTTTATTTTTTTTAAAGAATGGCCCCCACAGGAATCATGTGATAAATCCACACCGCTCATTCATTATGCCAATCAAAGTTAGGGCCTGAGCCCAAAAATGAGGGCCTTCCACAGCTCAGGTGGGCCACACTGACGACAACAGTGGAACTCACCATTTTTTTTTAAAAAGGGAGTATTACATTCTACCCACCTTATCAAAATTTCATCCTTAAAATTTATATACCTAAAAGAGGTTTGGATACTTCTCTCGAATTTCTTGTTCTCGCTCCCACGATGCTTTTTTCTCGCTTTGATGACTCCATTGTACCTTCACAAGTGGTATAACATTCGTCCGAAGTACTTGTTCCTTACGATCGAGAATGCGCACAGGTTGCTCTTCATATGTGACATTTTCTTGAATCTCTAGCGGCTCCCATTCGATGACATGAGAATCGTCCGGCTTGTACTTTCGAAGCATGAAGACGTGAAATACATTGTGGATATTGGATAACTGAGGCGGTAGGGCAAGCTTGTATGCTATAGCTCCAACTCTTTGTAAAATCTCGAAGGGCCCGATAAGACGTGGCGTGATCTTTCCTTTCTTTCCAAAATGCATAACTCCTTTCATTGAGAAAATTTTAAAGACCACATGATCTCCCACACAAAACTCTAAGTCTCTACGTCGATTATCTGCATAGCTCTTCTGGCGACTCTGGGCGGAGCGCATACGTTTCCGAATGATGTCAATCTTCTTGGAGGTTTCTTGAATAAGTTCTGGTCCCAATAATGTCCTTTCTCCTACTTTGGTCCAGCAGCTTGGTAATCTGCAGGGTCTTCCTTATAAAGCTTCAAATGGTGGCATACCAATGCTGGATTGGTAGCTATTATTATATGCAAATTTCGCCAGTGGCAGATGATCGTCCCAATTACCCTTGAAGTCGAGAATGCAGCTGTGTAACATATCTTTTAAAATCTGGTTCGTCCTTTCTGTTTGTCCATCGGTCTGCGAGTGAAATGCTGTGCTGAAATCGAGAGTAGTTTCCAAAGCTTCTTGTAGACTTGCCCAAAACCGTGATTTAAACCTAGGATCTCGGTCGGAGATGATGGATACTGGAGTACCATGAAGTTAGATGATTTCTTTAATATAAATTTTACTCAACTCCACTGCTGATGTAAAAATCTTTATCGGGATGAAGTGTGTGGATTTTATTAACCTGTCCACGATCACCATATAGTGTCATGGTGTCGATCGGTCTTTAAAAATCCAACTACGAAATCCATGGATATATGCTCCCATTTCCACTTGGGGACCGATAATGGCTGTAAGAGTCCTGGTGGTCTTTGATGGTCTGCTTTCACTTGTTGACATGTAACACATTTAGATACGTACTCAGCGATTTTTCGCTTCATGTTGTTCCACCAGTATTGACGCTTAACATCGTGGTACATTTTAGTATCCCTTGGATGGATAATGAATCTTGATCTATGAGCCTCGTCCAAAATCTCTTGCTTCAAATCGGGTTTGTTTGGAACACATAACCTTCCACGAAACCTAATTCCTTCATCAACGCCAATTCGCCATTCTGCATTCTCCTTCCTTATTCCTTATGCTCCTTTTTCTTGTAGCCAAACGTCTTCCTTTTGAGCTTCTAAAATACGCCGAATCTAAGGAAAAAAGTTTATTATGATCTAATCTCAATTCTAAAGATTAATAAGTTAAACTTAGCTATTAAACTTAAGAAAATAAAAATAAAATTACACATCAGGGCAGGCTGTGCTACTAGGTTACTTGGATGCGCCTGAGGTTCTTCAAGCTGAAGTTGCAGATCGAAATCCTTGATGACATTTAATATCTCCCACTCTTTGATCATTAGGCTGGCCACAAGTCTTTGTGTCTTTCTGCTTAAGGCATCGACCACAACATTTGCTTTTCCTGGGTGATATGAAATATCGAAATGGTAGTCCTTCAAAAATTTCATCCATCTTCTCTGACGCATATTCAATTCATTCTGATTAAAGAGATACTTTAATCTCTTATGATCTAAATATAAGTCGAACTGCTCCCCCTATAGGTATTGCCTCCAAATTTTCAAAGCAAAAACCATTGCTGCTAACTCCAGATCATGCGTCGGGTAATTTCTCTCGTGAGTCTTTAACTTTCGTGATGCGAATGCGATAACTTTACTTCCTTGCATAAGAACACATCCTAATCCCTGATATGACACATTGGTATAAACGACGAATCTTTCTCCTTCGGTCGGTAATGCCAGAACTGGTGCTGATGTTAACCGCTTCTTCAGTTCGGTAAATGCCTGCTCACAATCTTGATCCCACTTAAAGTTCATATTCTTCTTAGTTAGATTATTTAAGGGTCTTGATATTTTAGAGAATTCTTCTATAAATCTTCGATAATAACCAGCAAGACCGAAAAAACTTCACACTTCTGACACATTCGAGGTCTGCTCCCATTCTAATATAGCTTCAATTTTTACTGGGTCCACAGATATTCCTTTTTCTGACACTACATGCCCCAAGAATTTCACTTCATACTTCCAGAAGTCACATTTTGATAACTTGGCATACAATTAATTTTCCTTTAACGTTTGCAGAGCGGTCCTGAGATGTTCCTCATGCTCCTCCTGAGTCTTGGAGTATATAAGAATATTATCGATAAATACAATAACGAATCGATCTAGATAAGGTTTGAATACCCGATTCATAAGATCCATAAATACCGCTGGAGCATTTGTCAATCCAAATGGCATTACCAAGAACTCATAGTGCCCGTAACGAGTCCTAAAAGCCGTATTGTGCACGTCTTCGTCCTTTATTCTCAACTGATGGTAACCTGACCTCAAATCTATTTTAGAAAAGAATCTTTCTCCCTTAAGCTGATTAAATAAATCATCAATCCTAGGAAGATGATATTTGTTCTTGATTGTCATTTTGTTCAATTGACGATAATCGATACATAATCTCATAGTTCCATCTTTTTTTCTTACAAATAAGACCGGTGCCCCCCATGGTGATGTACTCTCTAATGAAACCCTGATCTAGCAACTGTTGGATCTGATCCTTTAATTCTTTTAATTCTACAGGAGCCATGCGATAAGGTGCTCTAGAGATGGGTGCAGTTCCGGGCATTAGATCGATACCGAAGTCCACATCTCGCTTTGGAGGTAACCTTGGAATGTCCTAAAAAACTTATGGAAACTTCCTAACCACGAGTATTTGTTCAATCCCTTCTTCTGATTGCTCGATCCCCACAATAACTGACAAACCAATCGGCGCATTCCTTCTTCGTGTCCCACAGAATTTCAGTGGAGATCGTCTTTCTAAGTTCAACGTAATCGTCTTCCTGAAACAATCTATCTTGGCACGATACTGGGACAACCAATCCATTCCTAAGATGACATCATATTCCCTCATAGGCATAATTATGAGATTTGCTGGTAGTATTTTATTTTCAATTATGATGGAGCATTCTTCACATATTTGCTCTAAATTCATGGAATTACCGAGAGGGGTTGCTACGATAATTTTCTTATCTAATCATAGGGGTGATATACCAAGTGAGCATACGAAGAAATAAGATATAAATGAATGTGTAGCTCCTGAATCGAATAATGCTCTAGCAAGGGAGTGTAAGCTAAGATAGTACATTCCACCACATCATTAGTAGCTTCAGCACCATGTTGAGGAGTGATATCTGTAGGTTGTGTTGGGTCCTCATAAGTAGAAGCAGTAGTCTCATACATTTGCGCAACATCATCTTGAGGTGGCGTTGGATCATCATAGCTTCGATTTGGATCCTCATACTCTTGAAGTTGGGCTAGATCATTTGTGAATGATGATAGAGCGTAAACACGTCCTTGAGCTTGAGGTCAGGGTGCCTGAATTTCTTGCCTCAGTTGCTGATATTGGGGAGGCTTAACCTGTTGTTGCAATTATTGAGGTGGTCTCGGATAAGCTTGAGGGGGTCCAGGTTACTGGGATCGTGGATGTAGCTGTGCAGGCCTCTGAGGATAAGGTTGTGATGGTCTTGCAGCTTGCTGAATCATTTGAGGGGGCGGCGGAGGTCGCTGATACGAAGTAGACGGTGCATAATGAGGAGGTGGCCTGTAAAACGATCGTGGTGGTCCTTGATTCCTTGGATATTGATGATGAGGTGGCAGAAGACAATGGTGGGCAGGATGACCCACAATTCCACAGTTATGGCAAGTCCTGGTAAATTGCGTTGAAAGTTGCGTAGTAACATGCCTGAGTACTGATGTTGACATCATCTTCTGTTGCTTAGTTGCTTCATGTTGTGTGAGAGATGAATGATGGGTAGTCCTGGCTCTACTCCTCATGTCCTTCCTCGGCTCGCGGTTCTTCCAATGCTTATCAAAGTCCTTTTCTATTGCGCTAGCGCGTTCCGGTGCTTCTGCATACGTTTTAATAAGAAATGGCGCCAGTCGAGTACAGATAGAAGGTTTCAGTCCCTCAACAAACTTCTGCCCTTTACGAAGTTCATCCGGTATGAGAAATGTCGCAAATCGTTCCAACTCTGTAAACTTTGCATCGTATTGAGGCACCATCATATCTCCTTATTCTAATTTCATGAATTCTGTAGCCTTTTGAGCACGCACATAAACTGAAAAGTATTTATCCTCAAACTTTATGTAGAATTGTTCCCATGTCCACCTTTCTATTTTCGGGTTCTCCCTGGTCATAGATTCCCACCAATGATCGGCTTCTCCTTCTAACATATATATTGCTAATTCAGCTTTTTGTTGCTCTTTACATCTCATAGCTGAGAAAATTTTCTCCATCTGTCTTTTCCAACCCTCATCTTCACTTGGGTCAGACCCGCCTTTAAACGTAGGCGGTGTTTGCCTCTTAAACTTTTTCAACAAGGATCCCGTCCCTTCCGGGGCTACAAGTGTCGCTTGAGTTTGCTCCTGAGATTGACTCATAAGTACTTGTGTTTCCATGAATGAGGTAAATCCTTCCATCGCCTGGAGGATCTTGTCAATAATTATTCCTTGCCTAGCTACATCGGGTACTTGAGTCTCCGATGTGGCCCCGAGGTTCATACTCTGATCCGCCGTAGCCTAAAATAAATAAAGGAAATTATAAATTATTTTTTTTTGGCTGATTAATTTTAATATGATAGGAAATTAGATGGTGTAACATAGGCATACATGAAGTCTAAGAGAAGTTGAACTAAGATGTAGTTTAGAACTATGTGCAGAAATTTCTGGTCATAAGGATGCTATTCTAATTAATATTTTTGATACTTTCAGACATTATTTTAAGTTAAAATTTTTATATACATATATCTATAAGTCTACTATACTCCTGTAAAATTTTATAATATTTTGAAGTTTATAGAATTTTTAAAAATTTAGAGAGTACACGCTGTCCAGATTTGAATGATTTCTGGATAGGTTTTTCTTAACCTCAACTATTTACATCAAGGGTTAGTATTTTTAATTTTTATCTATTTTTCTATAAAATTATACTTATCAATCTTCAATTAAGTTTTTGAATCACCTCAATCGGAGTTTTACTTAAATAGTTATGATTTTTCAAAGTCAGATATTTTATATTGATTATTGCTGTCCAACCTAAGAAATAGTTAGAAAAATATTTTTAGAAAATTCCTAATGTCCAGATTTGATTTTGTATGTTAACATACAGCCTAAATGAGATCTAAGTGTTATACACAATAGATTAAAATATCCTACGTATGTATTTTAAATTTCACATCTTCTAGTTAAGGCCACATAGGAAGACTTAGAGCTAAATCTCTATTCTAGGTCCAATGTTTAAGATCAAACTTGGCTTTGATACCAACTTTGTCATGCCCCAAAATTTGGGTACCCGAATAGGGTGTTTAGGACCCGAATTCCAGACCCATGATCTATATAAAAAAATAAAATAAAATGAAAAGATAAGGTATAACAATTTCATACACATTTCATTTTCTCCCACCATAGCCCAAAATTTTAAAATCCAAACACATACTAAGAACACTAATTACATAATCCATTATTACATCAATGCATACTTATTTAACTTAACTTGGAGTAAGAAAACTAAATCAGACATTACTACATTTAGAGTTCTAAAATAAAATTTATCGTATGTAGAATGACCTGCCACGTGCATCTAACCACATTCCATGCTCGACTACTAATAGTAATGTCCCGCATCTTCAAAATATTCGTAACCTGAAACGGTTAAAACATAATGAGTTGACAACTCAATAAGATCACATCAATCCCGAGTTGAAAATCTCACAAATATACCAAATTTAATCTCGACATATTAATCACAATAAGACGAACATTGGATGTAAAATCATAGTAAATAAATTGACACTCATGAATATGGAATGAATAAATAGCTTTTCTAAAGATGCTAAGATTTGAAGTGAGCAAAACACTCATGTGTGCTGATCCTTTTAGGGGATGACCCACGATAGAGCACCGGTGTTGATCCTTTCAGGGTATGACCCTCGACAGAGCACCGGTATAACCTTTTAGAGACAAAAGCCCTGGGCAGTTGTAACGCCCTAAAATTTGAGGGTCGAGCATAAGCTCCACTCCCGATTTTCAACGCATCACTTATGCAACATAAATAATGATGATTCAGTGTTGATCGTATGAGTGCATTAAACATGAGTGTGATTATACCAAAACAACATATCATACTCCAGAGACAGTTAAATTATGCAAGTGGAAGACTGTTAGATATATAACATATATAAACTGTTGTAAGTCTCCAGAGTGTGAACATGTTATCAGGTTAAATATATACATGTATACTCCAAAAATGAACAAAAAGAATATACATGAGTGCTCTAAAAGAGCAAAATGACAAGTGTCATGGCGTCTAATCAACCTCCTTGTAATCCCATCAATCAGAACACGATTTACATAGACCTGCCTGATAGCTGCCTATAGGAGAAACCCTCCTCATCATCATGAAAGTCCAGCTCCGCTTCACAAGCAGCGCCATTATCTGAAACTAAAACAAGGACTGGTTGGTGTGTACAACACCATTCCGTAACGTGAGAGTGAGTGATCAACTTAGTGGAATCATAAAACAAAGGTTAACATGTTATCAATTCAGTCAAGCAGTAATGATAAAGCAAGCAAATCAAACATTTCTAAATACTATGATTAATGCAAGGATGAGATGTAATAATGATGCATGCCCTCGCCAACATACTCCCTCGTGCGACACTATCTTACGTTCGCGGCATGCTTTCGTCCCTCAAGTGCTCCACATCTTCCAGGCACATGTAATGCGATATGGGCATGATTACCGAGTTGTTATTAGTCCTTTTCATACAGCAGGATTGAAAAACTAAGGTACCTCCCTTATATCATTCCCAAACAAGGATCCTGTCTAGGGTCGTGACTCCTAGTTAATCTCATACGGTGATGCGGTTCTAGGTCGCTGCAAGGGCTACCAGGGCTGTTACACGCACTCGTTGCACCGCTCTCCCATCACCTTATCAATACAGGCATAGTTTATACTCTATTTACTACGGAAAGGCTCGTCGCCTCTCCGCAGATTCAGAGTATGCTCAAGGTCATTATAAAGGGCTGCCAGGGCTGTTACACGCACTCGTTGCACCGCTCCCCCATCATCTTATCAGTGTAGGCTGACAGCTCGAATATAGTATCCCATACCACCATAATCGGCTCACTAGTCTGGATTGCTCACTGGTCACTACGGGGAGGCTCGTGGCCCCAGCGTAGGTCGACAGCTCGACCACGGTGTCCCATACCGCCATGCCTGGCTCATGAGTCTTAATGGATTAAGGTACCATGGTTATCAGGATTTTTACTGGTAATTTTAGTACCCTAGGTTCAAGCAGTTATAACCAATACAAGGTGAACATACAATGGTCAATCGGGTTACTTGACGAGTTCGACTAGTACGAGCGCCCGTTGAGTTGTATGACATGAAGTGCATAAGCACTTCGTGTGGCCTAACCACTGCCGACAAGTAACGCACGACTCAGGTTCGTCAAACACGTCTTGCGTGGCGAATAGAGGCCAACCACGAGCTCAAATCTGTTACCGATTGCCTGGACCATAACATAGCCCCAAACACATTCCATATTAACCAGTAAACATATACAGTAGCCAGAACAGAAATGACCAAATAATTCAAGCATATTTCCTAACATGTTATAAGTTACAACATGAACAAGAATCCAAACGCATACATTTCAAAGTAAAGCGACTAAGTTAAACAACTTGCATGGAGAAAATTATAAACATCGCTAAGGTAGTTGAAAATCATATCTCAACACTCAAGTAAAGCATTATTTACTACGTATATACTCATACAAGCATTTATACAAACACTTAGACTACACATATTAGCCTACACATCATATGTTGGCTAAAACCTGTATTAGGGCGAATCCTTTCGCCAAACAGATATTGCATCCATAACTCGCATGTATATACGACAAATACTCATGGCAATCACATTTATAAAATTTATACGTATACGGTATTTTCTAAAAATACCTAAAATACATAAAATTTCATATACTTCGTATGTATTCGAAATGGAAAACGGACAACATGTTGTACATGTGAAATAACATCCTCGTCAATAATCTACTATTAACCGATATTGAAAGCTTTGAAAAATGACAACCTAAGCGTCTAAAATCCGCACCTTACGCGTAGAAGTGTAACTAATTCAATAGAGACTCTATGTCTTTGTCAACGACTGATTGACAACCTACAGTATGATTTAAATTAGCTACTTCACCACTTGCACCAATTGAAATCCTAGAACAGGTTAGGGTTAGGCTTTCTTACTTAGGAACGAAGCCGGAGTCGTCGGAAAATTGATTAGATCGTCATGGTAAGCACGTACGATAGCAGGGTAGGATAGCAGGAAGATCCTCCCACTTCTCTTACACTTTCTCTCTCTTTTCTCTCTTCTCTCTCCTAGGTTTTTTCAAATTCGTATGGGATGAGAGAGTGAGGGTTTAAGGTCCTTATATAGGCCCAAAACTCTCCAAATTAGACTCAGGGCCATGGTATACTTAAGTTATGTCCAAATATGGACTGTTCCTTATCAACGGAGCACTTATGGAGGTCTTGTTACTAAATGCGGTCAGACTTAAGCTCATAAATGCTAGATCTTGATCAAGTTAAGTTTTCAGTTCAATCAGATTTTTAGATCGACCGTGGCGGATCAGTTTCAGTTCAACGGTTACTGAAAGTCGATCAGAGCCACAAGTGCTATGACATGTATGGACCACCTATCCTGATCCGAGGGTGAATTTGGATTGAAATCTAATGGTCAAAATGCTTAGAAACATTGCGCAAGCGACACGTTTCAAATTATTTAAAATTATATTTAAATTTTTAAAAATCTTCGTTTTCTCACTCTCTTCACTCCAGACTCAAGGAAACAGTCCCAGGACATCGTTTGGTCTTGATATTTGTGGTGCTTGTCAAGTCCAACTACGCGGTCAATATCTTCTAAGTTTATCGCTATCGGACTTTCGATGTGCGGTACAGGTCCAATACGGAGTTTAAAAGTGCTCCCGAGAGCAACAGGGAATAAAGATTGTTCCTAAGTTTCTAGGTAATATAGCTTTAGCAGTCTTACTCATTTCAGGTCTTGTAATTCATATTTAAAGTGGTTCAAGTTAATTCTACTGAGTATTCAGTTTGGTACTTAACCAAATTCTAGCCTAATTATGGCAGAGTATGGTCCTAGGGCCATTCTATGCCCCATTTTGGGCACTTCTAATTATCATATTATTTTAATTATTTTTTAATGATTCATCATCGAGTTTACCTTGTCTCCACCAAATTTCATAAGATATTGAGTTGTAGAAAAATTCTAAAAATTCTAAAAGTAGCAGCTGTCCAACAAGTGATTATTGGACAGTTGCTCACAACGACCTACTTTAAACTATATTAAATATTTTATTATATTTTTAAATATTTTTATATAAAATTAGACTCATTTATCTTCAATCTAATTTTTGAATCACCTAAATCGGATTTATAACGAAGGAGATGGTTTTTCAAAGTTGGACGAAACGTGTAGAAAAAAATGCAGAAATCGGACTGCCTGACCGTTGTACGGACGAGGCCTCGCCAACTCGGCGAGGTCCTTACCGGTCACTGACCTATTTGGCGAGGGATCACCCCAGGGGCGAGGTCCTCCCCCCCCCGGGGATGCCGGAACATGTGGGACCCACCTCGGGTCCCCCCAAATTGAGCCGTTTGGACCTACGAGTCCGTCGAGGCATTTATCGAGTCTCATTTGTAAACCGAAATGAGTTACATGATGTACAATATATGATTTTAGGGTAGAAGAAGCTAATCCACCTAAATAACTTATCCACATCATGAAATTCTAAAAAAAAAAATAGTTAAAATCTCATTTTATGCATGTACGTACCATTTACAGTAAATTTTAGTTTAAGTATAGTTCTTTACCATCTAAACTTTAGATTTTATATCTAATATGAAAGTACTTGGAGAAATTTGAAGAATGAAGTGGTGAAAAGTGAGAATTTGAAGGAAATGGGTTGAAAAGCGATTTCTTTAGCTTTGGAATTGAGTTATGAAAAGTTACCAAGGTGTTATGGTTAACCCATTGCCTAAGGACGTGTAATTCTAAGTTGGCGAAAATTCGGGGTGTTACAGTAGAGCACCCGTGCATACTGATCTTTTTAGGGAATCACCCAGGGTAGAGCACCCATGCTGATCCTTTTGGGAATGACCCTGGGCAGAGCACCCGTGTCGTGCTGATCATTTCGAGAATGACCCTGGGCAGAGCACCTATGAGAATCATTGCATAAAAAAAATAAATCAAATAAAA
Organism: Magnolia kwangsiensis; assembly: GCA_037074715.1. Taxonomy (NCBI): domain Eukaryota; kingdom Viridiplantae; phylum Streptophyta; class Magnoliopsida; order Magnoliales; family Magnoliaceae; genus Magnolia; species Magnolia kwangsiensis. The sequence continues at coordinate 23,022,238 of CM073574.1, forward strand.
TGCATCTAACTTACAAAGAAGTATGACAAATATAATGTCTATGTTCACATAATAAATATCCATTATCACCACTAGATAAAATAAATAGTAATAATAATAATAATAAATATAATAATTGCATTGATTCAGTAAAGGAAAATAAAAGAAATATCTCAATGTCTAGATTATATTAGGCAATTACTTATAAAATTTTCAATGGGGAATGATCAACTACCTGATATAAAAAAATAGTGTGATGGGAGGAGAAATAATCTGAAGTAATGCCGTGTATTAACTTGGATTGATCAACTCCGAACTCGATGTTGAACCCTCATGGATACTCTCCCTTCCCTTGAGCTCTCTTTTTCTTCTCACAGATTTTCTCTCTGGTTTTCTCTCGATAGCATGAGAAATAAGTAAAAAAAAATAGATTCAGGTGAGTTGGCGGGTTCTGAGTTTAATAGATGGTTTAGATTGAGGAATGGGTCCCACCATGATGATGACAATCATGGTGGATGGGTTCTCATCCGTAACCGTATTGCGGAGAAGTGGGAAAGAGAGAGAGAGAGAGTCGTGGAGGAGAGGGCTTGTTGGTGACTCACGTCACTTGCTTTGTAAATTTTTTTTAAAGAATGGGCCCCACAAGAATCATGTGATAAATCCACATCGCTCATTCATTATGCCAATCAAAGTTAGGGCTTGAGCCCAAAAATGAGGGCCTTCCACAGCTTAGGTGGGCCACATTGACGACAACAGTGGAACTCACCATTTTTTTTAAAAAAAGGGAGTATTACATATTTCAACTAGCTATTTGAATACCACTGAAAAGATGGTCAGGATCATCACTCAACACAAGTTCTAGACCATTGTCCATTGCTAGTGGGCCCCATTGGACAACAAGTGGTGGAACATTAGCTTCCACTTGGGACTCTCGCCCAAAGAAAAAGGGAATCCAATGAGTAAATAAAACTAGCATAGCGCACATCAAACAGTGAATTAGAGGTGCATCAATGTCTAAGGAGGCCGTTTCTTGCATATCTTTGTAGAATAAACTTCTTCATCCAAAAATAGGTAAATTCAAAGATTAAACGCCCACCATTGAAAACGCCCACCATTGAAAACTTATCGAGGGCCATGTAAGTTTTGGATCAAGCTAATATTTGTGTGTTCCCTTCATCCAGGTTTGTGTAACCTTATAGACATGTTGGATGGCAAATAAGCATCACCATAGGTCTTAAGAAGGCTTCGATGGTGGATGCCATCGATGTCATTGTTTCCTATAGTGAGGTCTACTTGAGCTTTATATCTGTCTCATTCTAGGGCTGCCTAAAATGAGTTGGCAAAATGAATGGATAGTGTGGATAAAACATATACATCATGGTAGGCCCCAATGAGTCTGGTCACCAGGCAATCCGCATTCTTAGGGCCATGGCTCAATAATCCAGACCATTGGTCCATTGTGCCCTACAAATGTACGTTGAACAATCCAAAAATCTGAGGATTATACCCACCCATATTGGAACCCTTCTCAGTAGGATGTGAGCCATTTCAATATTTCTCTTCTTAACCATCGATCAAATTGTTTAATTAGGAGGATTCTCAAGGCACAGTTCATTTACTGACACAAAATACAGTTCTGGATTACATGAGCATGGACCTCACTTGTCATTACCAGAAACGCCTGTAGCGTACAAAGATGTGGGCTGGTTATCATGCAAAATCCTAATCCAACTTCGATGAATTCTTCTCTCTTTCCATGCAGCAGTAAAGTTCTGAGTCTCTACGTATAAACGCCGGAAGGCCCCTGACCCATCTTACCGATCAAAGGTATTTGATACTCTGGGAGAGTACGAAGCTTGATACATGGGAACTATGAAATTGTATATGTAGCATACGTCAAATCCACTACTTCAAAGTCACATTCCCAAAAATAAGATTGGTTGAACATTCCTAACTTGTGATTCGTCTCTACTTGATTGTTAAAATAGGATGTGTTGATTGTTTTTCATTTTTAACCCTTCCATGAATCTCCACCAATCTGGAAGCCGGTTAAATAAATAAGAGTAATTTGCTTACTTCTGAACTCGATCCATAATTTCGATAGTTTAGTTTGAGTCATTAGTAGTTTGTGTTATCACTATGGCAATTTATCAATGTTTTCTACATTTGGCTATATTGTTTGATTTTGTGTGGTCTATCAAATTAATAGGTCATTTATTATTTATTAACACATGTACATATTTATTTATTAAATTATATTGAGACTTTTTAATATTTGAGTTTATATATACATGGATATGATCATTTAATCATAATGTATATACAAATATTCAGATTGGCCTTCACGGTGAAGTGAGACATGTTCATCCCTATTATTGTTAATTTCTGCGAAAGCCAATCGAAGTGAGTAATGTGTAATCTGGATGGATTTGCATGGTGTATTTGGAGATCTGTGAAAACATACGAAGAGGATCGTACGATATTACAGCTAGAGCACATTAATTAGGCGATATCAGAACATGAGAAGCATCTAGATAGCCTTGGTAAGGTTATAAATAATAACGGAACTTGGTAAGAAGATTTAGTCTCATATCAATCCAATTAAATCCAAACGTATCTTTCAATTATCCTCTCAATTACACGTCATTTACATTCCTTAATGTTATCACTTTACCTTTTACATTTCCTAGTATAATTATTTATTTTTTGCCTGATGTTTACATTCTATTGTGTAATCCGTAGCATTAATCAAGTGTATAGTAATCTTAGGTGAAATTTGGGTCTGTGCTCATACGCTGGATTTAGTTCTCCATACAGGAAGGTGTTCCGCAACTGTTCTCCGCGACTAACTGTAAGAGTCCATTTCTCAATCTTTTGTCTGTATTCAAAAGTCCTTTCGTAAAGAAGGCAAATGTGTAACTCATCATTGGAGGACGAACCCTACCCTCTAAATATCGCCCGATCCTATTTACATACTGAGTGAGTGGCTGAATAGGCGGCCGATCTCTTCCGATCTCGATCATATACTATGTTTTTGCCTATCTTAGCGCTCTGGATCATAGTTATTTGGTTTGAATTGAGCTACAAATTCAATTCTAGCATGCCCATATTTATTACATGCCAAATTGGAAAGACTGGCAACAAGACCAATATTTGTTATGTAAGTTTATTTCAACTATGCACAACGAGCATATTGAACTACATGTCCATATGAAATGTATCTCTTTCCTAATTTTTGAGATAGCTAAGATAAAATTTCACAAAGATTATCTCCACACCCAATTAAATCATATAAGCCTATATATTGCACCATTGATATATCACTAGTTGATCAAATGAATTAGACAATGAACACTTGATCATTTATAACGTTGTGTGAAATGGGTCACATGTTGCGCGAGATTAATTAACTCTAAGCGATAAATTAATTCTAGTCAAGTTATTGTGCAAGTATGCTAGTCGTGTAAGTGATTAATGTGTCCTTATTACTTTATGTTATGTGACAAGGTCATGTGAGTTAACATTGCTTTGATGTGCATGCTTAAGGCCATAACCCCACATATTTCATTGGGTCAAAAGAAAGTGAGGAAAGCAGCCAAATCAAGATTAAGTCACGAAGATGCGATAAAGGAAGATCATAGACAATCACATGGTTGTGATGATGCAAATGAGACTTATCTAAGGTGTTGGATTAAATGGGTATTGGGATTTGCACGGGTGTACATATGAAATTAAACATTCTTGATTGAGTATGATTAAATCATGAGTTTAGGATAAGTGGTTGGAGATTAGGGTTAATCATTTCAAGTCTGTGTGTGGACTTAGCGTGATGTTGTCCCCTAAGGAAGATTATAGTTGTCGATGCCTTACATTGAATTTACTTAATTGAGGGTTAAAGACTGATTTTATTATTATAAGGGAGTATAGCAATTTGATACACCTCATTTTCACAATAACGTAAGAGATATTAGTATCTAATGAAGATTTTCAATGATGGAGGTATGTTAATAGAGGTGTAGGGTTTCAGTTTAAGACATTTATCTCTCTCCTCTCAACCTTAACCTAAGAAAATTCATTCTCTCTTAGAAATTCTTGTCCACCAAATTTAGAAATCTCTTAGCGAGTTTTAGTGTTCTCTTACTTTGTGATTAAGAATCAACATCTCTAGTAAGCTTTCCTTCATTTTCGTGCATATTTTCCATGTAGTGAAAAATATAATTGTAATTATGCATTCAAGAAATTTTTGTTCTAATTTTTTTTTTTATAAAATATATATTAACATATTTTTCAATATTTCCGCTTATAGAGGGACATCAAAGTGTCTCATAAGTTAGCACAAAAAAAAGTAATGTGTAAAAATCACATTATTTGGTGAACCACCCCTCATTAAAAGGACAAATGGTTTAAAATTTTCCAATGACAGTTATCCAACTTACACGAATGGACCACCTAGAAAGTATCTTGACGATGGCAACCACCTCATGCACCACAATGTTCACACACTTTTCCACTATATCACATATGTTGCATGTCGAAAAGAGCCTAGGTAGAGTTAGCAAACCTCCAACTTCGGAACGCAAGGTATAATGTTCCACCAAGAGGTCACATAACACTATTAGAATTTTCCTTATATAGAATTGGGGCCATGGTTTAATTGTCCAAACCCCTAAAAGGCACAACCAAACCATGAATGGACCATACACCAATGAAAGTATAGATTGGGTGATTCTACATTGCTTTCTTGCTTGAATTGAATGACTACTAATAGTGTATTTGTTGACTACTAGTTAGGATTATTCAAATTTGAGAGATTTTCAATGTATAGGCCATCCTTCGTAGGGCTCATCATTGGTCCATGTTGTTGTTGATGTCTTAAATTTTTCAATAACAGGGGTCTGTCGATGCCATCGACAGACCACCATCGAGCAATGTCGATGCCATCGAGCAATGTCGATGCTATTGAAAGATGTTCAATCTCATTGAGAAAATCTGAAAATTTAAATGTTAATTGTTAGAACATTTTAGTGTTGCTACTCGATGTAATCAAATGAGTTTGATGCCATCGACCGATCCTCAATGGGGTGTCGATGCCATTGAAGGTCCCATTAAATATCTGCGCATAATTGCCTAAGTGCATGAGTTGTTTCCTATTTCAATTGTAACAATATATATATATATATATATATATATATATATATATATATATATATATATATATATATATATATATATATATATATATATATATATATATATATATATATCAAGTGTAATTGAAATTTGAGAGAGAGATAAGTGTTTTATGACTTTTTAATTCGTTCCTAAGGGTTCAAGAGCATAGCTAGGGCTTGTGAAGTAGATTCGAGGTTTGTTCGAATTAGTAACACTTTATCTCTTGTAATTTCTGTTTTACTCATCGTTTTGTGCGGTGATTGTTTTTTGAAAGGATTTTTTCATATAAAATTTGAATTGTTTTTGTTTGGACTTAGTTACGCGATTGCGTCTACTTTGATTAATTTATCTTTGGTTGTTTCCATGGTTTCCAATACATGTTACCTACTTACTTGACTTACATGGATTGAAAGTTTAAATGGTAATTGGTTGCATTTTGGGTTCACAAGGGTGCGACTTGAGTTGCATCAACCCCAACCTAGTTTCCACCCCCACCCCTAATTATAGGTTGGGTTGGGCTTGGGTAGACCCATGGGCAACCCGGCCCAACCCAAACCAGCCCAGTCTTAGATGCAAGCTTGTGAGTGTGGCTGAGATGACTAAGACGCATGATATGGAATATAAAATTACGGCTAACATGGAAGATAGAGCTCATGATTGGACGTGTCCATCCATGGAACCTATCCTATATAGAATTCATTTTTAGAACTCCTCACGCATAGAAAAAGAGACTCATTATCACAAGTGACCTAGGAGGCCAGATGCTGAGTGCTTTAATGCGCGCTCACAACTGTCCACGTTGTGTACTATGCAATTCAAGAAGCTATGATCACAAAATTACGCAAACAGATGATTTTGACAATAGTCATTTTAAAATGTATTTTGAACATCAAACATAAAAAAAAATAATTTATGGTTCCCATTAAACTCTAAAAATCAAGGGTTAAGATCATTAATGAATCATGGTTATAGGATAATAACTTATATATGACAATAAAAAATGTGTACAACTGGGTTTGATGGAACTCAACCATCCAAATCAAAGGCTCTTCCTAAGTGTTAGTTTAATGGTATTATTTAGTGGTTAGATGTTTGTTCTTATTTGTTTATTTATTTATTTTTGGTTGGAAGATAAGAAGTATTATTACCATCAAAGAGGGACTAAGAGCCCAATAACAATCCCAGGGCCAAAGCCCAAAAGCAGTGTAGAGGTGAAGTTCAACGAAACAAATAAAACAGCCATAAAATAATAATAATAATAATTACAATATTAAAAAATTATTGGGCTAAACCTCACAACAGGAAAATGAGCAGAGTCCTAAGAGGAGACAGAAAATTATAATTCAGCCCAAAGTCACATGCTAGAGGTAGTAGGCCTTTCAAATTATAGATGTTCGATTTTATATTTTCTTTTTATTAGTTAAAGTGTTACCTAACGCAACTTGGGTCCACCTTATTTAAGCTGACCTAACTGAATTGGGTCATAGTTAGGTATTCAATGCCTTGAATATTGCTTAGGGTTAGGCTGGGGCTTTGCCTAGCTCCGCCGAGCTCTGTCTGGGCTTGACCCAAAACCTGCCTAACCCCGTAATGTCACCTTCCTACTCGTGCAGCAACTGAGAGTGCGTTGCAACCTGTCGCCTAATCTTAAAGTGATGGACTCATGTGGGCTTCTCATCCTAGCTGTCCAATCTTCATCGAATAGGTATGAGATGCATCATAGGATGATCCACAACGTTAGAATTCCAGATCGGAATATTCCCCAAATTGAAAGGTCCTGATCTTATGCGGCGCTTACACTTTAAGATTCGAGGAGAGCAGCCACACGATACTCTTTCACGAAAAGAAGTGCTTTCCTCCTGTTGGGTGGGAATATATACACTCAACTTGGTTTCTAAGCTTGCTCAAGTGTGGCCTATGGTCCAATCGTCCAAAACATTGTTACAGTGAGTCGTAGCCTGGATGGCCCGTGCACCGTAAATCCATATATGGTGGTGGCCAGTAAATAGATGATTAACAAAGGAAATATCAATTCAATGGTCAAGATTCATCCAATCTGTGAGATTTTTATTGTATGAGTTACCCAAGGTGGGGTCCATTATACCAACGTCTTGGATAGCTAAACGGGGTGTGTCAACCGGAAGGAATGAACTTCACTGAAAGACGTCAACGTGACTGAAACTACACTGAGATTCAGGACCGATTAGTGGGCCACACCTTAAGAGAGTCATCACGGCACGTTTGGCGGTAGGTCTGTGAACCAACCATCCCACGTGTTTTTGATGCACTGCATGTGGTCAGAAACGATGCGTTTTGAGTATATCGCGGCACGTTCATCCCACGCCTTGTACTCCACGTCATACGCATTTTTGTTTCCCACCACTCGATATACATGAATGTTTTGTGCGGTATCTATGTTTTTGGAAGCCGCTATCTTATACTAAGATCTGTTAGTCCTGCACGCACCTCTACGGTGGTTACGCGTGCCCCACCTCCTGAGGACAACACCCGACATGTGTATCAGTTGGGACCCACATGAAGATCGTTGACTAAATAAATCAGGCCGTTCATTATCAGGTAGACCATACGTGAACGAGAACAAATGCATTGTCCGGTTCATGTGTGGACTGTACTATATTGGACCGTCCTTAGTCTTTCTTATTCAAATATTGATGGATTATATGATCCTGGCCCAAGGATAATCTGTTTTAATATTGTGCATGGTGATCTAGACCATTGGATTCCTAGGCCCTACCATTAGCATTGATGGACCCAATATCTACTTGGAATACTGGTGGCCTGGATCTTGGAATTTGAGGGAGTCTTGTTGCCTTGTTCATCCCCAGCGGGGCCCAGCAGACCAATGGTCTGGATTGTGGAATCAAAGGTCTCGCTTACACAGTTTTTTTTGTTTTTTTTTTTTTTTCAGTTAACTTGTTAGTACACCTCACTGTCATATCTCACTTACATTGTTGAAAGTCGCGATATGTTGTGATGCCACGGTGCATTGTGCACACACATGAGTGATCCCAGCCATCCAATTGGTGGGGCTATCGAATAGTGGGCCACACGTGCATGAAAAAAAGGTGATTAGTACAAAAACCATGAACGCCGTATATTCAACCTGCTTATATGGACCACTTGCTGAATGGGCAGCTACGGCTTTTATCTATGGCTATGATCAAGTCAATCGACATCCTTATAAATGGTAAACGTGCGTGCCACGTTAGCACTTTTGCGGCATGCGCCTCTTTAATGAGTCTCACCTCAGCCAAAGTCGCTTCAGCATTTCTTTTTGTAATATGGTCAGTCGAGGCCGGATCCACCATTGTAGGTTAGGCTTAACATATAACGTGATATGTGGGGTCCACCATGATGTGTGCATGAAATCCAATCCATCCAAGATATGAAGCCCATAAGAATATCATCGGTTGCACAAAATCACTCTGATCAAAAAATAGAATGAGCCACAAAATAGGGAAAATTTGAATGGAGATGCCTACCATTCAAAACCTCAGAGCTCGAGTTCGGTGTCCATCGTATTTTTTCTATGCTATCCATCCATTCATAAGATGCACCTGCCATCATGATCGGTCATGTAAAATATGAGAAAATTCCAAAACTCAGGTGGGCCACGCAATGTGTATTTTAGAGATTTTAGACATGATTGTACATGGTAAGGCCTGCATGAGTTTTATATTAGCATGATATTTTTGGATCCATGGATATCAGGAGTTTTCACACATGATGAACGGATTGGATGCCATGAACACATTATCTGAGGCCCTATAGACCGTATGGTTAATTTAAGCTTTAACCTGCTAAGCTTTGCAGTAGAAGGAGCTGAAGGTGACCAGGAAGAAGAGAGAAAAACCAAGACCATCTGCTTTACTGCATTGACTTTGAAAAGAGGAAATGTCGAAGGCGTTAATACCGGAAGCAGATGGCGTGGTGTGCTATAAACCACCATCTAAGTGGTGTGTTGACGTCACCCAGTTCCGTGGGTCATATGTTGTGATAACCGCCCGTTAATTCCTTTTTCGGGATCATTTTAATGCATGAGCAGGAAAATGAGGCATATAAAACTTAGTAGAGGCCTATAAGTTTTGGATCAAGCTGATATTTGTATTTTACTTTCATCTAGGCTTATTTGACATTACAAACATATTAGATATCAAAGAAATATCATAGTGGAGATATAGTGGGCCTACAGGGCTTAGTGACGTTAACACACCACCGAATCGTGTTGGCAGACGATGCAAATCCGCTTTCATGAATCCCAACCCCCGGCAAGTTACACTTTTGAGGAAACTTCAGGGCCATGTTTCCTTGAACTCCACTAGACGCTGAACATCCAATTTAGTTCCGTGGAATGTCCATGTGCAATGGATCGAAGGGTCAGGACGACTTTTGGGTCAGCCTCATTTAATGAAAATGCACCCTCTACCGAAAAAATGCTGAGGTATGAATTCAGTCCATGTGGGCCCTTGTACAGCGGTCAGGATTGTTGACATCGGGCGCCGATTGTGGAGGGAGTTACTCTGACCTACAGCGTGGTGAGTAAAGCCCATGGGGCCCACTGTTATATATGTTTCATTATCTAATCGGTACATTTTTATTTTTTTTTCTTATTTTATAGCATGAGCCCAACATTGAAGGATATCCAAAGTTTAATTGGACCACGCTGCAGAAAATAGGGGGGATAATGGCATTTACCGTTGAGACCTTCCTAGGGCCTATGGTGATGCTTATTAGTCATCCAACCTGCTCATAAGGCTTACACAAACATGGATGAACAGAAAACACAAATTTTAGTTTGATCTCCAGTTTTTAACTGTTGCCATTCAATTTCTACTGTTTTATGTGATGTGGTTTGCTTGAACTTGGATATGCTTCAATTTGGGATCTTCCACTAAAAGAAGCTTATAAAAAAACATATGAGCGGTATGGATAAAACACCTACATCATAGTGGGCCCCACAGAGTTTACTCATTGATATCATTCACTTTCATGGGTGGGTGGGGCCTCCAAAAATGCTACCTTAGGTCCATACTCAAAGGGGAATGGCCAAAATTGTGCATTTCACAGGAGAAATACAAATCCCCAATGTGAAAAGAATAACGATTATTCTAACTAGGCTATTTTTATTGGCGGGGTGGAAAATTGAAAGTCATCTTTAAATTATGTAACTTGGGTTCAGGTCAACCCAATTGGGTTAGGTTGCTAAGGTCCTTAGATGGGTCCTTACGGTCCTTAGATGGGTCCTCACTCTGGCCCAAATAGTAAACTCACAAGACTTTCAACACCGGCCAAGGGTTCGAGTACCCACGGGTGGTGAAATTCTACTATGGCAGGAGTGGGTATCCGTGTGTGCTAGTGAAAATAAAAGGTCATTCATTAGGTTAGGTTTGGTTGAAAAATGCCAACTTACTTTAAATTTGGGTTAAGTTCATGTTAAGAAAATTCAGCTTGGGTTGAATTGAGTACGAAAGACTTTTAAGGCTGGATTCAGATTGGGCACCTCGGGTTGGAACTCAAGTCGTGGATTAACGGATTAAGTCCTTTTGACGTTAGGTTGGTTGGTTCGACCCTCAACCTGGCTCAACCAGTTTGAGTTGCCGTTATACTCACTAGACAACCGATACCCTATGCATTGCATTAGAAAATTCTTACTGCAGATGATAATGATCACCATTGAAGTTTTTTTTTTTTTTTTTTTGACTTTCTCGCAGTTCAAAAGTTAATACCGATAAACAAACGGAAAAGCATCTCTCTTTCCCACAGATTCTGCTTATCCGAACACACAATCTTAAAAATTGGGCATTCCCATCAACAGTGGCACCTCCCTAACGAGGTTTGCCATAGACATTTGAGGCCCATGTGGAAGATATTGACAGCCTCAATAAATTTGATATTCCTTGGATTTTATACGTCCTGTAGGTGGGATCCACATTTATTTTTTTCCAACACATGCTAGGATTACCGTCATTTCTCCGTTGAAGATTGGTCCAGTTGGAAAAGAAAAGAAAATTATGACAATTATCCAAAGATGATCCTCTAAATTTTTATAAGCATTATCTAAATATGGATTTTCAAAATTTTTACTTTTATGTCTTGTCTGAAATCTAGGAAGTGAAAATTTTATAAAGTGTTCACAATGACCAGCTCCTGCTTGTGCATGAAAATTTGTCAATAGTATCGGTTAATGCTCATCTTTTATGTTTAAGTAGATAGCCAATCGTGTCCTGCCTCCTCCGGATGATAATCCGTCTAGACAAGACATATGGGTGACCATGATATATGGGTTTTATCCACACCATCTATCCATTTTTTCAAATCATTTTAATGCATGATCTAAAAAATAAAGTAAATCGAATGTTCAAGGGGACCACATAGTGAGGGTTGAATTCCCACCATTAAAAAATTCTCGCGCGTGTCATGAATTTTATATCAACTTAATATTAATATGTGTTTTCCCTTTCGTTGAAGTCTATATGATTTTATAAACAGTTGGATTGCAAATAAACATCAGTGTGAGATTTCAACAGTGAGTTTCATTATTGTTGCTATTTCTCCAATGGATTCACCTGTGTATTGAATTTGGCTAATTTTTAAACTCACACTCTAGAATTATATAAAAAAATGGATGAACCGTCTGGATAAAACCTAGACATCATGTTGGACTCCACAAAATCTATGCATGTCCACTCATAAAACATTTAATGAGTCCAAGCAGGGGCATCCGGTCCATTTATACATAGTTACTTTTGTTGTGAAAATGTGATTTATTTACTCTTCCTTTCTTTTCTTTTTCCCTACCATTCAAATAAGCCGTTACTCAGTGATCCACATACCAGGTAACCTATAGTTAAAATCAACTGCAAACCGCTATCTGACTTGAAAATAAATGTGGCACACCTACTGAGCAGATCAGTTGGGCTTTGATGGTGGGCGTACCATTTGAAATATGGAATATAAAATTTTAATGGCTCACATTAAAATTCAAAGAGTCATGGTCAGTCTAATCCATGAATCATGATTATGAGTTCGTAGCTTCTGTTTGGAAGTAATTAAACACGAACGGTTCAGATAATTAGCTAGATGCAACAGGAGTCGAAAACTGATCCAGTATGCCTGCACGTGATCAGTTCTCCACCGTCCATTTACATTCTGAAGTTGGTCAGGCTGACTAAGATTTTTACTTCAATGGTCCAAGGACTACATGCCCTGTACCGTTAAGAACTTCCACGAAGCCTCCCACGTGCGCACGTGCGGTCATGTGTAATTCTAGTTGGATGGACGCAACCGCCGCCCAGGCGGCAGAAGACCTCAAATAGTCCTCTATACGCCACGTGGCGTAATTGCTTTGGAGTAGTCGTTAGCGAAGGGTAGGGTACGAGACGGAGAAGGCCGCCCCTCTGGACAAAAACCGTAATAACGACAAAAATCAGGCAATTCAAACTTTCCGTCTCCTTATATAAAGACCACACTCCTACCAACAAACCAACCAACCCAGCTCTCCAGACGCTTTTGCCCCTTCTTCCACAATCCCCTTCTTCATCCCACAACATCACGTGATGGGCGCGTGCCAATGGACCAGGGGCCGCGTCATCGGCCGCGGCTCATCGGCTACGGTCTCTCTTGCCAACGATCATCAAAGCGGCAAGATCCTCGCCGTTAAATCTGTAGAGCTAGCATACGCAGAGCTCTTGCAGAGGGAACAGAGAATTCTATCTCTCTTTGATTGCCCGCATATTGTCGCGTATGCCGGCCACGATGTCACGGTCGAGAACGGTAAGCATTTCTACAACCTATTGATGGAATATGCTGATGGGGGCACATTGACGGACACGATTCAACGGCAGGGCGGTAGGTTAGAAGAGTCCGTCATCGGATCCTACACTCGCGAAATTCTTCAAGGGCTGTCGTACCTTCACTCGAAGAGGCTAGTGCATTGCGACATCAAGGGACGTAACGTGCTGATCGGATCCAACGGTGTGAAGATCGCTGATCTTGGATGCGCCAAGTGGATCGACGTCTCTAGCACCACCAAGGCACCAATTGCCGGTACGCCTCTCTATATGGCGCCGGAAGTTGTACGGGGGGAAGAACAAGGCTTCCCTGCTGATATCTGGGCCGTTGGATGTACGGTGATTGAGATGGCCACCGGACGCCCACCATGGCCTGACGTGGCGGACCCGATCACCGCCCTGTATCGAATTGTTAATTCAATCGATGTACCGGAATCTCCAAGATGGCTATCGGAGAAAGCGAAGGATTTCTTGAGTAAGTGTCTAAAGAGACGTCCTGAGGAGAGATGGCCAGTTGATATGCTTCTCAAACACCCCTTCATTGTCAGTGAATCCAATTTTCCTCCAAAACAAGTTACAGTCTCGCCAATCACGAATTCTCCAAAGAGTACTCTCGATCACAACATTTGGGACTCGTTCGGCGAGGATCAGATTCACATCTATCCTTCTAATAATTCTCCGGCGGAACGGATCCAACAGCTGAGCCGCGGCAGCTCATCCTCTCGTATGCCTGATTGGACAGGGGAGGGGAATTGGGTCAGCGTTAGAAGAAGCGAAGAAGATGAGAATTCTCTGGAGCTAGAGGGTCAGATTCCGGTTGAAGAGATGGGTGGATCAGATTCTGTTAGGGACAGTGATGAAGGGATGAGATTTCGCACAAGCTCTTTGATTGAAGAGAGTGATGTCGATAGCAGTAGCATGAGTGATAAATATGTAGAGATGATAGTGATACAGAGCGTTAGAAAGGATTTATTATCTCCTGTAAATGCATCAAAGATTTTCTGTCTTCCAATGAAAATTTTGAGTACGAAAATCATGTGTTTTGCAAAATCGATATCGTAATGAGTTCTGTTTTTGGTGTGTCATAACCAAGATTTTAAGTGTCGTCCGAAACTGGTACGTATCGGGCGATATGCGAATCTGTTATTGTCAGAGATGATACAGCGGTGTGGGCCCTGATGCGGGCCCAAAATAGGACAATATGACGCAATACAACACCGTTTTGTTGGTGAACGATGCGATGCACTGAAACCGATTCTCAGTCATAGGTCATAATCCATAACATACAGCATTTATATTTGAAAATGGTGATTGTGTCATCTTTATCCAGTGGCCACAATGGATAAAATTACGGCTGTTATTTAAGGGGCATTTTTTTGCTACACAACACAGTGACAGCGAGGCCGTTGTGTTGTGATGTTTTTGAAACCCTGATTGGTTCTCATCTAACGATGTTATCAAGCGGATTGCAACCAGTGTTTATAATGCCGATAAAAATTTGTGTGGTGGGCACGGGATTCACAATGAAAGTATAGAGGTTTTCGGTACAAAATAATAATAATAATTTTTATATTTTTAAAATTTTTTAAACTCTATAGTCTCATATGTGACCTATGCACATAACACTTTTAAAAAAAAAAAAAAAAAAAAAAAATTATAACCAAACAAATATATTTAGCTTTTAAACGCAATCCGCGTCTCCTTACACTTGGACCACAAGGTGCATGCGACATCCAACCCTTTCAATTAGTTGGCCCCATCGGGAGGATCATCCAGGCAAAAAATCAGCCGTGTACTCATCAGGGGGGCTACACAGAAAACAATGTTTAGTCGCTGATAAACATTGGACGGTTTGGATGCTGCATGCATTTAATGTGATGTAAGTTATCTGATGAGCGGACCATAACTTGTGGTCTAATCAAATGAACTTAAAAACTTATTCATTAATAGGAGATGCTATTTAAAACGAATCACTCTCTGATTTGTTGTCAATTAGCATCTCATGTGCATCAGGTGTGAGACCCTTTTCACTGTGGGTCCCACAGCTAACACGTCATCACTGGATGTGGGAGTGTGTCCAGCGATGATATGCTACAAATGAAAAGCATCATATGCGCATGTAAGCGTGAGACCTATGATGAATCTTTACATAAGAATCTTTACTTTTCACCATGGGTTCTACACTCGTCGTTTTTCCTCCTTCAAAGTAATATTGTTGGACGGCAAACAGGTAGCCCCACTGATGCACGCAATCTGCTTCCCATTCTCAGCAAATTTCTACAATACGAAACTAGCCATTTGATTGGTGGGCCTTTTTCATTGAATGTGGGCTATTAGGCCGGTTGTCCGTGTGGTGAAACCAACGGTCTGGTTGGCAACAGTTGGTCCACTAAATCAACAGCCTGGCTTATTAGACAATTGCCGTGCGGTTTTAGATACTAGACCTCGTGTGCTTCCCAGGAAGTACAGGAACCATCGCTGCTGACATCCCAAACAGATCCGCTCCGTGTTAGCATCATCCAGACCGTTAATCTGGTCGACCATGACATGATCATATGTATATAACGATAGACGGTTAAGAAGAAAAATACAGCAACCTTCTACATCAGACTGAAAAGGTCCTAAGATTTTGGTACAGGGTCCATCCATGCTTAGGAATCACTATCAGCCCAGTTTGGAACTGGCCACGCCCAGCCCATTCAACCAGTGTAAGACCCAAGACCAGGGTCCACATGGGCCTAGAACAACAAGCCCAGACAAACTGAAAGGCCGATTAGGCCCAAGCCAGCAGGCCCAGCCCGAAAATTGATCACATCTCTATTTCCACATGAATGTTCCTAATCCATCTGTTGATCAAGTGGGCCACACATGTACAAAGAGATGGGCATTTAGAGAAATGAAACCAAGAGTCTTTGTGCAAGATATATGCCTTTCTTAACCAAGGATTGGAACGGTATATCTATAGGATAGAAACAAGCGTACATGTGAAGTAGGCTAGGTCAAGTTGGGATAAATGATTTGAGAACAAGCCCGACTATTGAGTTGATCAGGTCAGACATGGTGGGCCCTAGCATGGCCTACTGGCTAAGCTAAATAGGTCCCAGCCAGGTCAAAAGCCGGGTGGGGCAGAATGCCCACCCCTATTCATTGTGGAATGAAACAGAGTCCTATATGTCAAGCCTCTTTTGGGCGGGTTTGCCTTTTTTTTTTTTTTTTTTTGGGCAAAGGTTCAATCCTGGGACGGGTTATTTATATGCTGGGGCTCAAGGTCTTGACATGGCCCATGAAAACGGTTACATCAACTCGCTTATTTTGGAGCGTGCGTAGGGTCCAAAATTTTTGTACGTTTTCCACCTTTGTTTAGGGGTGTGGGGATAGTTTCTGTGATCCGAATTGTTTGTATGATGGGCCTCACTTAGATGGGGTACCCATTATTTCAATTCTTTTATGATTGGATTTGTTTTGTCTTGAATGTGGACAGTCTCCTCAACTGCCATTTTGTGGGCCCCTGATGGAAAGGCTAGGATGTCTCGATAACGGAGCGTTTGGCGCATGGTATTAGATGGGATAGAATTGCATTTGGTCCCATGCCAATTCCACTCAATATTGATTGGAATAGCTTGGAATTAGTTTCGATGGAATTGCATGTGCCGCAGGCGGTGTCGCTTTCTGCTTCCCCATGTTCTGAAAAGTTTAGTTGATGTTAGTATGTTGGTAGGTCCCACCATGATATGTGAGCTATATCCACACCATCCATTCATTTTTCGAGATCATTTTAAAGGATGGGCCCAAACATCAATTAGATCCAAAGCTCAAGACGTCCCCACTACATAAAGCAACTGGGATTAAACACCTACCATTGAAAACTTTTTTAAGGCCGTATAAGTTTTGGGTCAAGCTGATATTTGTGTTTTCTTTAGATTTATATCTTTTTGACCTTATGAATAGATTGGATGACAAATAAACATCACAGTGGATCCTAGGAAGATTTCAACAGTGGGCATCATTGTTCCTAATGCTTTCTGTGTTGTGATCCATTAAAGCTCTAGAACTGCCTCATTTTAAACCTCATATCATAAAATAAGGTTGCAAAACAGATGAACAGTACGGATATAACACATGTATATTATTCTAATTGATTCCAGATGATGGTAGGTATATCTACGGGACGCTTGATCTGCGAAACAGTTCTTTCGTAATACATACAAACTTCTTTGAGAATATATTATATTTTATGAGTCTTGAAAATTTGAACAGTCCACATGAAGTAGAACTTCATAAAACCCTTGGTACAAATTTTTACTTTGATCCAAAACTTTGGTGAGCCATGAAAAATGCAAACATTTTCTTTCCTTGATTTGAATTTCTCTTTCTATGGCCCACCAGAATCTGAGATCAGGGTGAAAATTCATCCTCTAAGGTTACATAGGATTCCACATCTAATGGACCGTTCGGATTTGACACCCATAACACGTGTGCAAAGGTACACACCTACGTAGGTGCATAGTTGAGCATGCCTCCGTATATCTATTCAACGAATAACAAACCAAACCAACAAAGAGTGAAGGCCATCCTCACACAGACATAACATGAAGCTATGCTTGTCCCTTTCCAATGCCCGCCAAACGTATGAAAGATTTTCAAGGCAGTTACCTCTCTCTCGCTGTCGCGCACGTTTATATATCATTAACGGTCTGGAGCATCAAATAGAACTCAATTATGGCCTAATGGTCTGAATCGTATGGGTCATCCAACGGAGCCGATCATTGAACGGTCAGGATCATTAGGCCATCCTGAAAACAAGGGTCAAAAGGGAAACAAAAGAAACGATTCAATGAAGCAAAGCGCGGATAAGGTGGTCGCGGATTGCGTCCTACCCTGCCATCTCTAGCCACGGACGGGCAGCTCTGTGGGCGGGCCAACTGTGATTTATCAGTTTATCCATGCTGCCCAACCCTTTTCTCGAATTTTAACAAAAATGAGACAGATCTAACGCTCAAATAGTCCACACCTAACAATAAGCTGAGCTGCATTTAATGCGGCAAAGCATGATATGTAAGTTGCATTTTTAATGCAAGGGCCAGCTGTGGCGTGGTCCAATTAAGCGTTGGATCTGCCTAATTTTCTTTTTATTTTCATACCTTAAAATGTTCCGAGGGAAGGATATAGACGGCGCAGATAAACAAATAAATCACAGTGAACCCGCCCACAGAGCTGCCCGTTCATGGCTAGAGACGGGCGGGGTAGGACGCAACCCGTGTCCAGGATAAGGTAATTAGGTAGGGAACGGATAGGGAGCCGCCGGGCCGCACCGCACCATCATTGTAGGGCTCACCTTGATGTATGTATTGTATATCCATGCCGTCCATCTGTTTTCCCAGATCATTTTAAGTCTTCAGGCTAAAAGTGAAGAGGATCAAAATCTCAGGCGGTAAGGAAACATTGATGATTGAATGATTAACCATTAAAAACTTTAAGATTTTCACCCCTAAAGTTTAATTAATGTTCAATTGACATCCAACCTGTTGATAAGATCACGCAAACATAAATGAAGGGAAATAATAAATAAATATCAGCTTCATTTAAAATTTTCATAGCTCACGGTAAGTTTTTAACGATCAGTCACCACTGTTTACTTGGATGTAGTCTCTCTGAAATTTAAACCTCTTAAAATAAATTTGAAAAAAAGGATGGACAGCTTTGAAAAAAAGGATGGACAGCTTAGATGTAAAATACTTGCATCAAGGGGGGCCGCACAATCTTGTGTGAGGCCGGGGCCGCATCTAATCGACCCCAATTAGGTAAAGCTTTCAAAAAGTACTGGCCCAACTCATTCAATGGTTTTTGAGTCATCTAACTCTTGGATGTATGTACACGTCATCTTTGAAACACATAGATGTGGAGTAGTGGATCCTCTTTTCACGTTATAACGAACACGAAGTCGTGGGTCCTCTTTACACGTTATAAAGAATCCGGCCGATTCTAATCCATCTCACTAGATAAGTGAACGACGCGGATAGCGTTCTACCCGGCGGAGACTGTGGGGCCACCATGGTTGTATTTTATCCAGACCGTCCGTCTATTTTCAAACCATTTTAAGAGTCAGTTCCAATGGTCAGGTGGACCACAGTGGAGATTCAACGCCTACCATTAAAAACTCAGGGAACAAAGGAAATTCTGATATGGATGATATTGTGGTTTTCCTTTGTCCGGGTCTATTAAGTCATTGACCTTGTGAGCAGGGGTAGTCGGATTGCGTGGTGTGCTACACATCACATACCTTGGTGGTGTGTTGACGACACTAAGATCCGTGGGTTCTAATATAATGTATGTGTTATATCTATACTGTTCATTAAGTCTTGGGCACAAAAATAAAGAAGATTCAGAGCTCATAGGGCCAACAGAAGTTTTGGATCAAGCTGATATTTGTGTTTTTCCATGAACAGTTTAGATGCCAAATAAACATCCGAGTGGAATCTAGGAAGGTTTCAATGGTGGGTGTCATCATCCTCACTGCTTTATGGGGTGTGGTCTACTTGAACTTTGGATCTACCTCATTTTTTATTTCATGGCTCAAAATGATCTCGGGAAATAGATGGACAGTATGGATATAGCAGATACATCATAATGGGCCCACAGAACTTGGTCACGTCAACACACCACCAAGGCGCCCATGCAATCCGCTTCCGAGAGCCTTTCGGATGGCAAATAAATATCACGCTGGGCCATAAGAAGGTTTCAACAGTGGGTATCTTTACCGCAGTAACTCCATGTGGCAGGGTCCATTTGAGCTCTGGTGGACCTCTTTTTAGGTCTCATACCATAAAACGATCTATCAGAGTAAATAGAGAGTGTGGATAAAACACATACATCACAGTCGACCTATACCGAGTCAATCCTCCAGGGGCCATAGGCAATCCGCTTAAAGGCTGGCTAGAGTACAGCTCTAAGATAGCGTTTGGTGTGATTTGGAATTGTGGGCCATCTACTAATACAAGGATTAGATGGATATTGATCTAGATCCACGTATCCGGAACGGCAGTATGGTGTTCATAACCGTCAAATGAGGAGTTCATCCCGCCTCAGTACTGGGTTAATATTCGTCGGTGGTAGTTATGTTTTTCCTCCTCTCTCTCTCTCTCTCTTTCAATTATTTCGGCCTTTTATCTTTTATTTGATCAATGCAACACTACCAGCCCCATGTCTCATAGCACTGTAACTAATAAAGATATTGTAACTTATATAGTGCTCAGAGATCACTCGACCACTTCTCAATATGATGAATCCAGATGTGTGATGAATAAGAAACCAGTACAAACGGCTCAATGGTCATGTAATGCTGATGCAACATCTCTATCTTTATATACTGTACAAGTGTTAGGTCTCACGTGCAACTCATCAGGTGGTCCACATTCGTAGCATCAATAGATTGGCAGTTGTCCATTGTTTTTCCACGGTCTGGCCCACAAAACGTGTGGATCAGTCTGATTTGTGTGGGTCCAACCACTTGGATAGGTTGGATACCATACAGACACGACATTTCGGTGACTATGTGCTAGCTGGCCTTCGGTTGGACCGTAACACCATCGTCCAACTAGATGTGGGCGAGGCTTCCTCTTTTATAATGAGATGTAATTAGTGGATACGCTTTAAAAAGAAGTAAGGGATTATGCTAGGCCGTCACCATGAGTAGCGGTGGGGTTTGATAGGGTACGGTTTTCAGTTTTCACTACCACAATAGTGCATGAGGCCGCTTTCTACACCTGTGGCATAACGTGGGCCAGCCGTGTGGGCCTACAATGAGTTACGTGTTTTATCTATGCCGTCCATCTGTTTTTTCAGCGATGACCTGAAAAATGATGATACGGATCCACAGCTCAAGTGGACTACACCACAGAAAACAGTGGGGATTTAATGTCCACCGTTGAAAACTTCCTAGAGCCCACTATGATGTTTTATTTCTCATCCAACCTGTTCTTGAGGTCACACAGACAAGGATGAAGGGAAAGAACAGATATAACCTTGATCCAAAACATCTGTGGCTCTGAGAAGTTTTCAACAGTGGCCGTTCAATTTCAACTGTTTTCTTTGGTGCAGTCCACTTAAACTTTATATCTGCATCTTTTTTGGATCATGCACTAAAATTAGGGGATAAAATGGATAGATAGTGTAAATAAAACGCATACATCACGGTGGGTATTACAGAGCTTGGACCACGTAGTGCTACTGGGCGTGTGCTGCAGCGTATCCGCTTTGGTGGAATTCGGCCTGTACTGTAGCAGGGTACGCGGATTGCAAAAATATAAATGAAATAATAATTTCAAGTAAAATTTTAAATATCACATTCTTATCATAATACTTTCCAGACATGAATTTACGTCGTTTCCTATGGGGAAAATATGCCAGCACACCTGATGGACGGGTTGGATCTGATGCACGTCCTCCCCATGTGGTGCTCGGGTAGTTGTAGTCACGTACTTCGTATGGGTACCGTACTCCATGAGATATTGCCTAAATGGTACCTGCGTGGACGTAAAGCTAACAAATGCTTTCCATTATCTCTGGTAGAAAAACAGGTGTATTATATTAAATTAATGAAAACGGATCATCTAATGGTAAATGGGGGTGTACATGGGTCGGGCCGAGTTGAACTGGCCTCAGCCCTTCCAGCCCCGTTCAATAGCCACAACAGGCCTGAACCTGGCCCGGCCTGGTCATCGGGCTAACAACTCCAGCACGAATCCGGTTCGGCAGCAATCGGGTGAGTTTGAGCCGAGTTCGGGCCAGTTTCGAACCTTCAAGTTCGGACCAGTTTCGAACTTGAGTTCGGACCAGTTTCGAACCTTACGGCAAGTTTATGAGAAGGATTTTGACAGGTAATACACGTCCCATTACAATTTACAAGTTCATGAGAGAGAGAGAGGATATATTATACTTTTGCTATATTTACATACATTTGACAAAGTATAAAATAAAACATTTTATATAAACTGAATACAATCATGCATTACTAACTACTATCGAGGAGATTCATCTGAGCCCGAGCTGCTATCTAAATCTTCATATACATACTCATTCACCTTTTTCTTTTCAAAGGTGGAGATAGCTTTTTATCGCCCTCCTCTTGTATAGTTTGAAGTAGATTTTTCAAACTATTTTTGTGAGAAGATTTATACGTAATTCCCAACGTCCTATAAAACGCACCCAGATTGGAAAGAAACTTAGCTGAATTCTTACTATTATTCTTTTTACCCGTGCAGCTTGAACCTGCTTCGACATCATGTGGTCTTGAAGGACATCGCTGATGTGTTTAAGCCTCTTCCATATTGCGCTTTAAGACGAGTTGAAATTGTTCTTTTTTCAATACTAATAATTTAGCTTCCTTCTCTGCCTCAGAAAATTTGAATTGGGGAGTGGAAATCTTTTTGTTTAAATCAAGAACTGCTTGAAAAAGAACTTGGATTTCTTTTGAGGCTTTAGGACACAGTCTTGCATCTCTACCCCGACAGGATAAGTGTAATCTGAGCCGATTAGTTTTGTTAACAAACTTAGCTCTACACAAATTACATAAAATCTTGAACTTTTCAGACTTTTGAGAATGGACTAAGGAACCATAGTCCCAAACGTTAACTGATGGTTCGCTTGAAGATATATCTACATATTGTGTTGGAAAAGTATTTTAGACTTTTTAACAATAATGAAATACCGACATAAGATAAAAATAATTTATGGATTAAAAAATAATAAAAGTCAACATAACTGATAAATAAAAATAAAAGTCAGCAAACAGATGTAGAAATGTATTGCGCAGCTTGCATAACATCCATCAACACATAATAGATAAATAAAAATAAAAGTTAAAAGAGTACCCATTACAACGTTTGTGAATTCAATTAAACTAATAAGATCATAACATTCATCCCAAACATCCATCATATTGCTGTTGTTTCATGTGTTGCGGCTTCATTCACATTCTCCTCCTCTTCCTCATCAAGATCACCTCTTAGACTCGGACGCAACCAATCTTGTGTACAAATTAATGCTTCAACTATATCTGGTGCAGGAGAACTTCTAGTCTTTCTCATGACTCTGCTCCCTGTGCTAAACACAGATTTCGATGCCACTGTTGAAATAGGAATTGATAAAATATCTCGTACCATCGTCGATAGTGTAAGATATTTTTCTTCACTAACTTGTAATTTCCACCACTACAAAATATCGAACTCTGAACCTGCCATAGTACGACCGACTCTTTGAGATACATGTCTAACTCTGATTCTTTCGTGTCTGTGTTTGTATTTTCTTTTACTAAGAAAAGTATGAAATCAGCATCGTCGAAGCTTGAAGTAACTTGCGATCTAACTTCGGAAGCACTTGGTGTGGACACTGTGGTTATGTACGCATTGTATAATACTTCGATTGCGTCATGAACCTTCGAGGTTTCAAATATTACCTTTTTAGTGGGATAAATCCTCGTGAAGATGTACTCAACATAACTCATTTTGCGCCGAGAATCAAGAACAACAACTAAAGACATTATCAGATGACAATCATCCCAGTATTTATCGAACTTCATTTGAATACCACTTGTCATGATTTGGAGAAAAAATGGACCGTCATCAGAAAAACTTTCAAAAATTTGTGAACTTCTTTCGCTTTGCTTCAATCATCATCAGTAGGTAACCAAGCATATGTTCTATCACACACTGCATATTCTAAAAAGGCATGTTCCAATTTCAAGGCTGAATTTAACATCTTAAAAGTGAAATTCCAACGTGTACATACATCTAGCTTCAACATTTTTAGAGACGCAAATTCAAACGTTGAACGATGTCATTCCATATACTCAATCTTGATGGCGAGCCTCTTATGTACTTCACACTCTCCCTCACATTCTCTATAGTTTGGTCAATTGATTTCAACCCTTCTTATACAATTAAGTTAAGAATGTGTGCACAACACCAAATATGAAATATTTTTTTTTCAAAAAATAAACTGTCGGTTGCCTTAAACTAGTTACGTAAGAATTGTATGACATTGTCATTTGTCGAAGCATTATCTAAAATTAATGAGCTAACTTTTTTTTCAATGCCTCAATCTCATAAACAGTTGTAAATGCAATCTGAAATAATCAAACTGGAATGAGGAGGTGAAAGTTGGCGAAAATTCAATATTCTCCTGTAGAGTTTTCAATTTTCATCAACATATTGTGCAGTCAATAAAATATAACTTTTTCTTTGATTTTCCGTCATCCACATATCAGACGTCAAACTTACCTTTGAAACCGAATATAAAACTGTTTTCAGCTTCATTTTCTCACTGGCAACTCGTGTTACTATGAAGAGGGAGTGCATGAAGATGTATGCCATTGAGAAAATGAAGCTGAAAGCAGTTTTAGATTCAATTTTAAGAGTAAGTTTGACGTTCGATATGTGGATGACCCAAAATCAAAGAAAGGATTGCATTTCATTGACTGCACACTATGTTGATGAAAATTAGAAACTCTGCAAGAGAATATTGAACTTTTGCCACCTTCCACCTCTCCATTCCAGTTTGGTTATTTCAGATTGCATTTACAACTGTCTACGAGATTGGGGCATTGAAAAAAAAGTCAGTTCATGAACTTTAGATAATGCTTCGACAAATGATAGTGTCATACAATTCTTATGTAACCAGTTCAAGGTAACCGATAGTTTATTTTTTGAGAGAAAAATATTTCATATTTAGTGTTGTGTACACATTCTCAACTTAATTATATAAAAATGGTTGAAATCAATTGACCAAAGTATAGAGAATGTGAGAAAGAGTGTGAAGTACATAAGAGGCTCGCCGTCAAGATTGAGTATATGGAATGACATCGTCTAACATTTGAATTTGACGTCTCCAAAAACGTTGAAGTTAGATGTATGCACATGTTGAAATTTTACTTTTGAGATGTTGGATTCAGCCTTGGAATTGGAACATGCCTTTCCAGAATATGCATTGCGTGATAGAACATATGCTTGGTTGTCTACTAATGATGATTGAAGCAAAGCGAAAGAAGTTCACAAATTTTTGAAGGTTTTTTATGACTACGAAAATATTTTCTGGCATTAAGTTTCCTACAACAAATATGTTTCTACTATCTTTGTGAAAAATAAAGGATGCCCTGAAGAAAGCTGCTGATGACGGTCCATTTTTTCTCTAAATCATGATAGGTGGTATGCAAATGAAGTTCGATAAGTACTGGGATGATTGTCATCTGATAATGTCCTTAGCTGCTGTTCTTGATTCTCGGCGCAAGATGAGTTATGTTAAGTACATCTTCACGAGGATTTATCCTACTGAAAAGGCAATATCTAAAACTATAACAGCCTGAATTTTCACGGTCAGAGTTTGTACTCGTGCCCGAGAAAACCGGGTGTTAGTGATGTATAAATTGGATGCTTTAGAAAATCGCACCATTTTTTTTTCGTTTGGTTCACATCCAGATACATTCATGAAGGTAGCATTCACAAGAATAAAATCAACTGTACTGATTATATTTCATCAGAATAAAAGAATAATCAAATGACCACATAAAGGGAGGTTTGTTACAACATCAAAGTTTACAGCGGAAGTATAAAACTAAATAATGAAATTGTCTTCTTAGTCCTTCAAGTTAATCCTCTATATGGAAGTAATCTTTTAAGCCTTCAATCTGTACATTACCTGCAATAACTGTACGGTTGGGAGAGGGTCAATGCCCTACTCATAGTGAAGGTTAGTCTTCAAGATTAACAATAATTCAAGAGATTCATAGAAATAAAGTAAAGGGTACTGATACATCTCGTACTCCACTAATACATGAGATATCAGTATGCGCAAACAACCTACATGAGATGCATGCCTAGCATAGTGTGTGCGGCTCATCATACATAGTGATCGTCATAGTGTGGAATATAATTCATAGGAAACCCGGCTCGACCCGCATCCTATAACTACGGATATTCGCCGGCATGGCCAACGCTAACGTGAATTTATGCGAACATCTCAAGGCAACACAACATGCGATTGAGGGATTTACGTAACATGATGTGGTCATGGAGCGACTAATTGCGACATCCAATCCTGAAAAGTTGATGTAACACGTATGCCGATTTACATACATCGATTGTGCACCACGCCAACCAACTCACGGAATTACGTGCCGACCAAGAGGGCTGCTACCCGTAACGCATTACGTCCATGATAAGATATATGAATTACTAGTTGTGATACCTCATAATGCAACACTTGCACTTATAGAGAATATAACTGAAATTATCAAGAATATAAACTGAATCATGGAGGTTCTGGAATAACAAGACACATGCCCATGCCTTGAAAGATAAACGGCACAAGGCCAATATAATAAAGAGAAGAGTGACAATGGTTAACTCAGCAAAAGTGGTAATAACCAACATAATAAGAGAAGAGTGACAATGGTCAACTCAACAAAAGGAGATTGGCAGAGCCGACTCAAATATAAAGACGAGTGGGAGATCCAACTCAAATATAGAGACGAGTGGCAAAGCCAACTCAAATAAAGAGATGAGGTAGGACAAGGCTCGCATCCATGGCCTCACATAAATTCAGAGAAACTCATATATATTTGACATCATGTCATAATCTCAAAAGGGCCAATAAAATCAATTGATAGGATAATTCTCAAGGAACATGTAAACATAGAATACATGATAATTCATATCGTAAGAGGTATGAAAAAATCATAATGGATGGTGAAACATATAATAACATGGAAGATTTAAATTGATGTATAAAAGGAATACATGTAAGGCAATATCAAATTCATGAAAGTATGCATAAAAGACAAGATAAACTATTATCAAGATCATGAAAGTATATAAATGGCAGGATAAATAAATCAACTTAAATTATTATAAGCTTAAAGGATAAATCCCTCACCTCTAGTAGTGTAACACCCCAATTTTTTTTCAACTTGAAATTAGACGTCCTTAGGCAATGTGTCAACCATATCACTCTTAGAGCTCCATCCTAAAGTCTAAACATTGCTTTTCAACCCATTTCCTTCAAAAATCTCACCTTTCACCACATCATTCTACAAATTTCTCCAAGTTCTTTCATATTAGACATAAATCCTATAGTTTAAATGAGGAAGAACAATACCGAAACTAAAACTTACCATATATAGTAAATAAATGGATAAAATGGATTTTAACCCTTAACCTTTTGAAATCTAACAAAGTAAATGGGTTAGTTGGATAGATTAGCATCTCCTACCCCAAAATCATATACTACAAGTCACATAAACTCATTCCGATTTACAAATTGGCCCATAAAATGCCTCAAATGGAGTCGAGGGCCTACCCACGCTAATCTAGGAGGACCCAGGGTGGGCCCCACACCTTTTTGGGACCCAGCGGACAGGAGAACTCGCCCAGATGGCGAGACCCCGCCAGATGGCCCAGTGGTCGGCGAGGCCTCGCTGGTAAACGGGCTGGGTTCGGTCGGGCCTTCGGGCCAAAGGTCTTTGGGGGTTAGGGTAACCCCTTAGTACATGGGTTGTCCCTTAAAAACATCCCAATCACCTACTTCCTTCACAAAGTGACCGTCCAATCTCTCATTTCTCTTCCAAACGTCTGATTTTTGGTAAAAATTACCCCTCCAAACTCTTTCTTCTTCCGTTTCCAAGCACCCTCACTCCACCCTTCAAATCTCATCTCGAATAAAAATCAATAAAGGCTATTTCCTTTAGATTTCTAATGAGAATTAACTAGCACTGCACTAGATGACCTATGAAATTCTCACCAATCACTTTCAATACGATCTGCTAGAGCTAAAACGTATAGAATAGGTGACGCTACAACACCATAAAACCTAAGATCAAACTCTAAACCCAGTTGCTCACGGGAGCATTCGAAAACTTTATATCGGATCTGGACCGCACATCGGAAGTCCGATTATCTCAAACTTAGACAATCCTGACCGCCTAGTTGGACTTGACAATCACGTTGAAAATCAAGACCAAATGATGTCCCACGACGATTTCCTTGAGCCCAGAGTGAAGAGTGTGAGAAATGTTAGAAATTAAATATAATTTATGAAATCTAGCATGTGTCGTTTGCGCACCTTTTTCTAAGCATTCTGACCGTCAGAATTCGATCAAATTTTACCATCAGATCAGGATAGGTGGCCCTTACATGTCATAGTACTTATAGCTCTGATTGAGTACCGGTAGCCGTTGAACTGAAACTAGTCTGCCATGGTCGATCTAGATTTTTGATCAGACTGAAAACTCTGCTTGACCTAGATCCAATGTCTGGGAGCTTAAGACCGACCGCATTTGATAAGAGGACCTCCAGAAATGCTCCGTTGAGACGGAACAGTCCGTATTTGGACATAACATAAGTATACTTTAGCCCCAAGTATATTTTCGTCGCTTTTGGACTTATAAAAAGGGTTTAAACCCTTACTCTCTCATTCCATACGAATTTCCTAAGCCCTAGGAGAGAGAAGAGAGAAAAGAGAGAGAGAAAGAGGGAGAGAGTGGGAGAGAAGATGGGGTTTTTCTTCCCTGCTACTCCTTGTGCTTCAACGCCGCTTCTGCACCGCCATTCCGGTGCTTCCAGCTCCGCTCTTAGGTAAGAAATCATAACCCTAACCTGTTCTAGAGTTTCAAATAGTATAAGTGATGATGCAGCTAACATATTTCGTGGTATAGGTTGCCGTTGAACCGTTGACGAAGACTTATCGTCTGAATCAACTCCATTTTACAATTTCTGGTTTAAGGTGCGTATTTTAGACGCTTAGGTTATCATTTTTCAAAGCTTTCAATGTCGTTTAATGGTAGATTGTTGACAAGGATGCTGTTTGACATGTAAAATATACTGTCTGTTTTTCATTTTTTGAATACGTACGAAGAATATGAAATTTAGGGTATTTAGGTATTTGTAGGAAATACTGTATACGTACATATTTTGCTGATATGATTGCCATGAGTATTTGTCATGTACCTATGTTAGTTATGCATGTATAATTTGTTTGGCGAAGAGATTCGCCCTAATACACATTTTGGCTAACATATGCTATGTAGGCTAATGTGTGTAGACTAAGTGTTTGTATAAGTATTGAGTAAATGAGGTTGTAGATTAGCGTTGAGATAGGATTCTCAACTATTTTGATGATGTATATAATTTCCTCCACGTTTGTTATATTTGAATTGATTACTATATATATATGAAATGTTTGTGTATGGTTAAATTGTTTATGTTGTATCTTATAACATGTTGCTATCATGCTTGAATTACTTGCTATTTCAATTCTGTCTATCTCATATGATTACTGATTCAGATTATATGTGCTTGGGGCTATACTCTAGTCCAAGCAGTCGGTAACAGATTTGAATTCGTGGTTGAATTCTATTCACCACGAATGACGCGTTGACGAATCCGAGTCGTGCGTTGCTTGTCGGCAGTGGTTAGGCCACACGAAGTGCTTATGCACTTCATGTCGTACAACTCAACGGGCGCTCGTACTAGTCGAACTTGTCAAGTAACCTGACTGACCATTGTATGTTCACCTTGTATTGGTCATAACTACTTAAACCTAGGGTACTGAACTTACCAGTGAAAACCCTGATAACCGTGGTACCTTGATCCACTAAGACTCATGAGCCGGACATGGTGGTATGAGACACCATGGTCGAGTTGTCGGCCTACGCCGGGGCCACAAACCTCCCCGTAGTGACCAGTGAGCAATCTAGACTCGTGAGCCGATTATGGTGGTATGGGACACTATATTCGAGCTGTCGGCCTACACTGATAAGGTGATGGGGGAGCGGAGCAACGAGTGCGTGCAACAGCCCTGACAGCCCTTTATAGTGACCTCGAGCGTATTCTGAGTTTATGTGAGGCGACGACCCTTCCGTAGCAACAAGAATACAAACTAGGCCTGTATTGATAAGGTGATGGGGGAACGGAACAACGAGTGCGTGCAACAGCCCTGACAGCCCTTGCAGCGACCTAGAAATAGATCATCGTATGAGATTACTAGGAGTGACGACCCTAAACAGGATCCTTGTTTGGGAATGATATAAGAGAGGTACCCTAGTTTCCCAATCCTGCTGTATGAAAAGGACTAATAACAACTTGATAATCATATTCATATCGCACTGCATGTGCCTGGAAGATGTGGAGCACTGAGGGAAGAAAGCATGCCACGGACGTAAGATGGTGTCGCATGAGGGAGTATGTTGGCGAGGGCATGTATCATGTCATTTCATCCTTGCATTAATTACAGTATTTATGAATGTTTGATTTGCTTGCTTTATCATTATCGCTTGATTGATTTGATAACATGTTAACCTTTGCTCTATGATTCGACTGAGTTGGCCACTCACTCCCACGTTATGGGACGGTGTTGTACACACCAACCAGTCCCTATTTTAGTTTCAGATGATGGCGCTGCTTGTGAAGTGGAGCCGGACTTGTTTGATGATGAGGAGGATTTCTCCTATAGGCGGTTATCAGGAGAGTCTAGGTAGACCGTGTTCTGATCGACGGAATTACAGGGAGGTTGATTAGACGCCATGACACTTATCATTTTATATTTTTGGAGCACCCATGTATATTCTTTTTGATCATTTTTGGAGATACATGTATATGTTTAACCTGGTAACATGTTCACACTCTGGAGACTTACAACAGTTCATATATTTTATATATCTATCACATTCTTCCGCTTGCTAATTTAACTGTCTCTGGAGTATGATATGCTGTTTTGACTTAATCCACTTCATGTTTTATGCATTATTATAGCCGACATTCATCCATCATTGAAAATGTTGCATAAGGAACTCGAGAGTGGAGTTTATGGTTGACCCCCGATTTTCGGGATGTTACAGATGGTATCAGATCATGATTTGGATTAAACCGGACCTGGGTTATGGTAACACAACGCACACTGACGCACTCTGACTTAGAAAGGGGGCGATGAAATCTAGAAATCACATTAGAATTCCAAGTGTCGCCGATTGGCGAGATTAACTACCGTAGAACACCTCATACGTAACCGAGACCATATAAAATGATCTCATATCCTACTTCTATTCCCTCAAGCTTCCATATTCTTTTACATCCTACACCCATCCACCACTATTCTTTAGAACTCTTCACCTTCCTTATACCCTCTCATATGGGCACAAAACTCACATTTTTGTGTCCCAAAACCTACACAACTTCCAAATGATGGGACATTTAGGGTCGTTCGACCAACTGCATTAGGTAAGATTAGGGCAGATGGAAATGTAAAAGTAATAAAAAATATGTGTAATGTATTATCCCCAAATTGGGTGTATCCTATGGTTTCTAATGCCATGGTTGGAATGTATGCAATTAAAAGTAAATCCCAAGTTCTCCTTTCATATTATCCTTGAAAATTCATTATCATGGGATTTGAAAATCCCATCTCACTCTTTCTAACGCAAGGCTCATTTTCCAAGGTCTATGTAATTGATTTTAATCCCTTCCCACCCTCCTACTAAACACGTCATTTCTGATCCCAAGGTGGGATTAGCAACGCAATCCATTTAATACAACTTAATACCATTGGCCACATAGGCCCTTGGTGTTTTGGACCTAGATTTGGTACTCTTAGAATTAGAATGATTTGTCAGTATAGGAGATTTGATAAAGTAATAACATGAACCCTATAACCTCCTTAACTAGTATGAACATGTATATAGTGCTCAAGTGCAATTAAATTCAAATTCGGGCAACAGATAGTTAGGAATTAGATCCTGAATCACAGACCCTTCTGGCTTACATATGGACTTAGAAAGTTAGTTTGCTTGTTAACATATTTTGTGTCCAAATGCATTACGTACTAATAATGTGTAGATTATCTTATAGTATTAAGCTATACATGATTAAAGAGGGTAAGTCAGGACCCTAGTAAGAGTCATTCTTTGGTAGAATTAGGCATCTTGCCACCAAGTCACACCCCTCCCTAGAATCAACCACAACACCCATCTTTTTTGCTCCTTTCTATAATTATAGGTATCAATGCCATAGTACGCATCATTAACAAAGGAAGACCAACGTATTGGGAGATTGTATCCCATATCATGTCAAGGATAGGTCCTAAATTATACCTTGTTCCGACATACGGATCAGGACAAAGATTCTTGAGCCTTGAGAGTAGAAATAAATTTTTAAGGGGGGTAGAACCTTATGAGCCCAATCTAGTAAGGTCCGCTAATACAACAGTTGAGTTAGAACTGCACAGCGGAAGCATGGTTGGCCCTTTCCCCACTGGCCCAGGATCGAAGAAAGTGATTTAGGTTATACGTAAGGTTAGGTCAGTAAATAGGATTTGAACCTTCCTTAGAATGTCAGTACTAAAGTCTTTATAGGGAAACAATTAGGGCTTAAGTGTTGAACCCATACATATTAAATCATAGGCCTAACAATGGGAACGAACGGAGGTCAGAGTATCCACAAATCTACTCGCTAAATACGAACATAATAGAAGCCTTGGTCAACTCTATACGATTAGAAATCCTTTTAGGATGATCTATTAGGGTGCATATTAACCCCTACCTTGGACATAGATTCAGATGAGGACTCCCTTAGACCAAGACCCAAAGAACAACCTTATAAATAAGAAATTGGAACTTTCAATGATGGGCATTCCCTAAGCTTTGGAGTAATCGGATTATACGGAGTTATTGAAATATAAAATGGCGAAGCATTCACAGCTTGACTCATTTCTCAATCCTGGGAGACTACCAATGGACTCACTGCTTTGACTGGGTAGAAGACAAGGATCTAGCAGGACTAGGAAGGGATACGATGAGCCTTCTACCCTGGTCAGGTAGATGTTCAATGTATTGGGATCAAACCCACTATAACCGTCTCTCCGTACTGGTCAACCACTGAGAACATATATCTTACTCTAAGTAGTTCGAAATCATCGTTAAGACTAGTCCAAATAGATGAGGAAATAAATTGTAGCAAACCATTACGGTATAAGCAAAGAATAAAGAGTAAATTTTAAGGAGGATAGACAAAAATGCGCCAGACTTGTATAGATGTATAAACCCCACCATGTATATAAACTTGAATCAGTACAGTTTAGGCAAAAGACATAATAGAATCTTTACTCATTACCCTTTGTCAATTTCGGGGATGAAATTATTTTTAAAGGGGGTAGATTGTAACACCCCAAATTTTTTTTAACTTGGAATTAGACGTCCTTAGGAAATGGGTCAACCATATTACTCTTAGAGCTCAATCCCAAAGTCTAAACATCGCTTTTCAAGCCATTTCATTCAAAAATCTCACCTTTCACCACTTCATTCTTTAAATTTCTTCAAGTACTTTCATATTAGACATAAATTCTACAGTTTAAATGAGGAAGAACAATACCGAAACTAAAACTTACCATAAATGATAAATAAATGGATAAAATGGGTTTTGACCCTTAACCTTTTGAAATATAACAAAATAAATGGGTTAGTTGGATAGATTAGCGTCTCCTACCCCAAAATCATATGCTACACATTACATAAACTCATTTCAGTTTGTAAATTGACCCCGAAAATGCCTCAAATGGAGTCAGGGGCCTACCCACGCTAATCTAGGAGGACCCAGGGTGGGCCCCATACCTTTTTGGGACCTAAGGTGGGCCCCACACCTTTTTGGGACCTAGAGGACAGGAGAACCTCGCCCATCTGGCGAGGTCTCGCCAGATGGCCCAGTGGTCGGCGAGGACCTTCCCGGATCGGCGAGGCCTCGCCGGTAAACGGGCTGGGTTCGGTCGGGCCTTCGAGCCGATGGTCTTTGGGGGTTAGGGTAACCCCCTGGTACATGGGCCGTCCCTTAAAAACATCCTAATCACCTACTTCCTTCACAAAGTGACCCTTCAATCTCTCATTTATCTCCCAAACGTCTGATTTTTGGCAAAAATCACCCCTCCAAACTCTTCCTTCTTCCGTTTCCAAGCACCCTCACTCCACCCTTCAAATCTCATCTCAAAAAAAAATCAATAAAGGCTACTTCCTTTAGAAATCTAACGAGAATTAACTAGCGCCGCACTAGATGACCTATGAAATTTTCACCAATCACTTTCAATACGATCTACTAGAGCCAAAACGTATGGAATAGGTGACGCTACAATACCCTAAAACTTAGGATCAAACTTTAAACCTGGTTACTCAAGGGAGCATTCAGAAACTTTATATCGGATCTAAACCGCACATTGGAAATTCGATTATCCCGAACTTTGACAATCCTGACCGCCTAGTTGGACTTGACAATCACCTCGAAAATCAAGACCAAATGATGTCCCACGACGATTTCCTTGAGCACAGAGTGAATAGTGTGAGAAATGTTAGAAATTAAATATAATTTATGAAATCTGGCACGTGTCGCTTGCGCACCTTTTTCTAAGCATTCTGACCGTCAGAATTCGATCAAATTTTACAATCGGATCAGGATAGGTGGCCCTTACATGTCATAGTACTTGTAGCTCTGATCGAGTACCGGTAGCCGTTGAACTGAAATTGGTCCGCCACGGTCGATCTGAATTTTCGATCAGATTGAAAACTCTGCCTGACCTAGATCCAATGTCAGGGAGCTTAAGTCCGACCGCATTTGATAAGAGGACCTTCAGAAGTGCTCCGTTAAGACGGAACAGTCCGTATTTGGACATAACATAAGTATACTTTGGCCCCAAGTTTATTTTTGTCACTTTTGGACTTATAAAAAGGGCTTAAACCCTTACTCTCTCATTCCATATGAATTTCCTAAGCCCTAGGAGAGGGAAGAGAGAAAAGAGAGAGAGAAAGAGGGAGAGAGTGGGGGAGAAGATGTGGTTTTTCTTCCCTGCTACTCCTTGTGCTTCAACGCCGCTTCTACACCGCCATTCCGGTGCTTCCAGCTCCGCTCTTAAGTAAGAAATCATAACCTTAACCTGTTCTAGAGTTTCAAATAGCATAAGTGATGATGTAGCTAACCTATTTCGTGGTATAGGTTGCCGTTGAGCCGTTGACGAAGACTTATCGTCTGAATCAACTCCGTTTTACAATTTCTGGTTTAAGGTACGGATTTTAGACACTTAGGTTGTCATTTTTCAAAGTTTCAATATCGTTTAATGGTAGATTGTTGACAAGGATGCTGTTTGACATGTAGAACATGCTGTCTGTTTTCAATTTGGAATACGTACGAAGAATATGAGATTTAGTGTATTTTAGATATTTGTAGGAAATACTGTATACGTACGTATTTTGCTGATATGATTGCCATGAGTATTTGTCATGTACCTATGTTAGTTATGCGTGTATGATCTGTTTGACGAAGAGATTTTCCCTGATACACATTCTGGCTAACATATGCAATGTAGGCTAATGTGTGTGGACTAAGTGTTTGTATAAATGTTTGTATAAGTAAGTATTGAGTAAATGAGGTTGTAGATTAGCGTTGAGATAGGATTCTCAACTATTTTGATGATGTATATAATTTCCTCCACGTTTGTTATATTTGAATTGATTACTTTATATATATGAAATGCTTGTGTATGGTTAAATTGTTTATGTTGTATCTTATAACATGTTGCTATCATGCTTGAATTACTTGTTATTTCAATTCTGTCTATCTCATATGATTACTGATTCAGATTACATGTGCTTGGGGCTATACTCTAGTCCAAGCAGTCAGTAACAGATTTGAATTCGTGGTTGGATTCTATTCGCCACGAAAGACGCGTTGACGAACCCGAGTCCTGCGTTGCTTGTCGGCAGTGGTTAGGCCACACGAAATGCTTATGCACTTCATGTCATACAACTTAACGGGCGCTCGTACTAGTCGAACTCGTCAAGTAACCCGACTGACCATTGTATGTTCACCTTGTATTGGTCATAACTGCTTGAACCTAGGGTACTGAACTTACCAGTGGAAACCCTGATAACCGTGGTACCTTGATCCACTAAGACTCATGAGCCGGGTATGGTGGTATGGGACACCATGGTCGAGTTGTCGGCCTATGCTGGGGCCACAAACCTCCCTGTAGTAACCAGTGAGCAATCCAGACTCGTGAGCCAATTATGGTGGTATGGGACACTATATTCGAGCTGTCGGCCTACACTGATAAGGTGATGGGGGAGCGGAGCAACGAGTGCGTGCAACAGCCCTGACAGTCCTTTGTAGTGACCTCGAGCGTACTCTGAGTCTACGTGAGGCGACGACCCTTCCGTAGCAATAAGAGTACAAACTAGGCCTGTATTGATAAGGTGATGGGGGAACGGAGCAACGAGTGCATGCAACAGCCCTGACAGCCCTTGGAGTGACCTAGAAATATATCATCATATGAGATTACTAGGAGTGACAACCCTAGACAGGATCCTTATTTGGGAATGATATAAGGGAGGTACCCTAGTTTCCCAATCCTGTTGTATGAAAAGGACTAATAACAACTCAGTAATCATATTCATATCGCACTGCACATGCCTGAAAGATGTGGAGCACTGAGGGAAGAAAGCATACCGTGGACGTAAGATGGTGTCGCATAAGGGAATATGTTGGCGAGGGCATGCATCATGTCATTTCATCCTTGCATTAATTATAGTATTTAGGAATGTTTGATTTGCTTGCTTTATCATTATCGCTTGATTGATTTGATAACATGTTAACCTTTACTCTATGATTCCACTGAGTTGGCCACTCATTCCCACGTTACGGGACGGTGTTGTACACACCAACCAGTCCCTATTTTAGTTTCAGATGATGGTGCTGCTTGTGAAGCGGAGCCGGACATGTTTGATGATGAGGAGGATTTCTCCTATAGGCGGTTATCAGGCGGGTTTAGGTAGACCGTGTTCTGATCGACGGAATTACATGGAGGTTGATTAGACGCCATGACACTTATCATTTTATATTTTTGGAGCACCAATGTATATTCTTTTTGATCATTTTTGGAGATACATGTATATGTTTAACTTGGTAACATGTTCACACTCTGGAGACTTACAACAGTTCATATATTTTATATATCTATCACATTCTTTCGCTTGCTAATTTAACTGTCTCTGGAGTATGATATGCTGTTTTGGCTTAATCCACTTCATGTTTTATGCATTATTACAACCGACATTCATCCATCATTGAAAATGTTGCATAAGTGATGTTCTGTAACTTGGGAATGGAGTTTTTGCTCGACCTCCGATTTTCGGGATGTTACAAGTAGTTTGATGATCCTCTGTCAGATTAGATGTCAGAAGATATGTCTTATGGTTAACCCTTAGCCTAATTCATGGAATTTAGAGAGTTAGGGTTAGGAGTGGCTTACACTATTATTATCTTTGACTAGGTTTGAAGGATATTGTAGGGCCTTTTTTTCATGGAGTTTCTCTTTATTATTTCATTTGGGTTATGAGGTTACGATCTAATGGGGTTGTTTTCTTCCTCTATTTTTGGCAAAATAAGAAAAGAAAGAAGAACAATCTAAGGAAATCGGAATTCATCTGGGCCTTAAGTCAACTCAGTGAGTCGACTCGTCTCAACTCGCTCCTCTTCTTCCTTCTTCTTTCCTTCTCTCTTTCTTTTCTTTCTTTCCTTTCTTTCTTTCTTTTCTTTCTTTCTGTTGAGGGTCAAATATTACATATTAAACCCCATTTATTTGCTGAATTTATGAGCATGATACTGTTTAATGGCCTGTTTTATCGTGTTTATGTTGCAAGGTGATTCTACGAGCATGAACTGCAAAAAGTTATTAAAAGCGTGGATTTAATGCTCTGATGTCACTAAGGCAAAGGGAAGGACCCCAGGGGACCAAGAACGACGAAGTTACATACCAGAGATCCGAGAAAATCAAGAAACTGAAGCTCAAGTATCCTGAAAAATGTCCATAATGCAAGATCATAAGGTTCCTACCATCCGATTGACCTGAAACTTCATACCATAAATTAATCGTACACGTAAAATTTCAGCCATTGGATCACTATGGAAGTTCCCCAACTGATAGATCAGCCCATAAACCGTTGATTCTGGGTCCACTTGATATCTGGAACTGCCTTAACTTTGACATGGACGGTTTAAATATGAATATGAAGTGAATGGATGGATTGGATTTCTGAAAATCATCACACTAAGCCCTGCACATGCAGTGTGTATACACTGTACAAAAATCGTTCGAGCCACACCACACTGGTCAAAGCGCTGACCGCTTTTCAACCCGCGCCTGGCTGCTTTCTAAAATAAAAAATGGCAACTACCGTTTCCATCTCTGCGAACGGACGCTGTCCGTTTTCACGGACGTTATTGGGCCCCACACAAGCTCCGTACGTCCGATCCACACCGTGTAGAGGGCTTCGAGAGCTACAACGCCATGCTGACATTTTGCATCCATGCGTACACATGTGTGCGATACAAGGACCACGAAAGGGCTTCCCGGCGACGTTCAAACTGATCCTTTTATGATTTCTTCTCTTTGTCGCGTCAATAGACATTCAAAACCACTCATTCTTAATTGAAATTTCGTTCTGAATGCAATGAACGGGGGAGATTTTTCTAAAAGTACCTCTGTGGGGTCCACCGATCACGACAACGAAAGAGTGCGAAAGGTTTCACACATCTGCGAAAATTGACTTTTTCAGGCGGTTGTGGCCCACCATCTTTGATCATATGGTAGATCTGAACCGTCTATCATGTAGAGGACCCAAAAACGTCCTAAGAGATGGTGTTTCTTTAGAAATTTAGTGAGAAAAGTGGCGTGTTTCGAGGCACTGAACTTGGTTGCGAAAAGGCTTTCGCTGCGCATGCGATAGCTTTCCAAATCCGATTCAAGTCCGATTTTCACCACTCCAGCAGCTATATAAGGAGGTTTTGGACGTGGAGAGCAATTATTCAGACCTTGGGAGGAAGATCCAGAGTTTGAAGAGAGAGAGAGGAGGTTAGAGATTCTTTTGTTCTTTCTTATTTACTTGTTTTATTTTTCTCTTTAAGATGATTGGTCCATCCATGACGGGCTAAATCCTCTTAGCTAGGGCTAAGAGGTGAAGCTTGTAGTGAGATGGGAGAGTTTATTTTATGATTTCTGTTTAATTTATGAACTAAATTAATGCTGATATTAGTTTAATTAATGAGAATATTTTTAGTCTTTAATGGTCTGTTGTGACTGAAATTACAATGGGTCTACAATGGCTTTGAGCATGTCCTTTTTCCTTTATGTTTATGACTTCAGGAAGCCATGTTGTTGACCATAGTCTCCTAGGCATGGTCGGATGACGGTACCCTTCCTAACCTTCATACATGAGATTGATCGATAATTAGTTTAATTCTGTTGTTTGCCATAGTCTCCTGGGCATGGTTTGGTGATGAAATTCATTCTAATTCATATACCTTTCATCTCTTTGAAACTATATCAACAGCAGTTCAGTAATTTTCATGATTTTTTATGTAAGCATAAGATCTCCCTGATCTCTACGAGTGGATCCTCTGAATCCCTAGTTATCCTTCTCTGATATCTCCCAAGTTTTAGATTAATTTACCTACAATTATTTCACAATTGCTACTTGATTTAGAATTCATCTTAATCTAGTTCTAGTTCTAGTTAATTTTAGATAACATACGAGTTTCAGTCCCTTGGGATTCGACCTCGGTCTTACTGAGTTATTACTACATCACAACCTTGCACTTGGAGAGTGAACAAGTTTTTGGCGCCGTTGTCGGGGACTGACGGTTATGTATTTTTGAAATTAATTAGTTTTAGAATTAGATTAAGATTATGATTTTACTAACTTTATTTTATTTTTATTTTTTTTCCTAGAACTAACTTGTTTTCCTGTTTTGTAGGAACCTAACATAAACTTCTAATTCGGTAATCCCTTTCCAATTCTTCTACTTTTTCCCCTTTTTAGGAACTAGTTTAATTTTGAAAACTTTTTAATTTTAGGGTTTCCTATTTTAGAAATTTTCTAGGGTTAGGAAACTTTCCTTTTCTTTTTAGAAACTTTTTCTAATTTTAGAAACTAACTCATCCTTCCTTTATTAGAAACTTTCTATTTTAGGATTAGGTTTTCCGTTTTAAAAACTAACTTAGCTTCTAAGTTTTCTTTTAGAAATTTCTAACTTTTCTATTTCTACTTTAGTAAACTAATCTCTTTTGTTTTCCTTCGCAGGATCTTAACATAGTACTCCAATCTGGTAACTTCTCTCTAACTTCTCCTCTACCTACTTTTCATATTGTTGTAGGATCTTTTCTTTTATTCTTTAGGATTAGATTCAGATTAAGGGTTTCATCATGTATATGAATAAGTGGGCACGTCCGTATGTTAAGATAGCTTATGGAAAATAACCTATGCCTCAAAATTTTTCTGAAAATACCTTCGAGAACCAATCGGAATATTATGCTCCACCGATTAAGAAGTCTTTCGGTGATTATCTGTGGGAGAATAATTACATTCCATAAGTTAAGAAAACAGTACGTGATTATTGAAATGATGACGCATATCAACTCCCGACAGATGACCCGTATGATTTTGATAAGTGGAAACAGAAATATTTTGAAGTTGAGTCAGTAAAACATCACGGTAATAACCCCTGTGGATCCGCCACTTGCGAATATCCACCAGAAACGATCCAAGAGGAGTTATCTCTGAGTTATACAGAGTATATTGCTGGCATGAGGAAATTAGTAGAAGCGCTTGAATTACGCCTTGATAGACTAATGGAGGCTAGGTCGTCTCAGCCCCAACTCAATCCAGAAATACAATGCAAGGAAAGTGATCCGCATTCACTTTTGAAAGAATCTGAAATTTGGAATGAGGAGTTGGATTCTGTTAATGAGCATGTGGTTCAATTTCCCGATGAGTCAATCTCAATGACTGTTCGAAAGAATGGTGAAGATACATGGGTGTCTTTTAAATACATTCATGATGACATACCTTCCTTACATGACACACAGGATTTCAATGATGAGGTAGAGGTTAGTTTATTCGAACCTCGACCAAATTTAGGAATAGAATGTGAGGAAGGTGATCTCATCCCAATTGTGCACTGCACGGAATTAGACGACGATGATTATGAATGTTCAGCCTAAATTCTCCTAGAATCAATCTCTAGTATGGTCCAGGTCAGTGATCAAGAAGTGCACGAAATGATCAGTCAGGAGGATCTACTCCACTCATCTGACATGCATGATTTAAATGTGGAGAATGAACCTCTTACAATCGACTTTTCTAACTCTTGTGATACATGTTTAGACCACTCCCCTAAATTGAATGATAATATGATTCGAGAGAAGGAGGTGTTGCCTGCTATGACTTTGGAATTTGAAACCACTCAGTTGAGGCCACCATTTGAGCTACACACATTTGACAAATCAACGCCTCAATTAAGTAATTTCAATGAACAGAGTACTCACATCAATGCCTCACTTACTGATTTTCAATCTGTTTGTGTAGGACTGGAGCATGAGAGCGTACCTCCATCCACTTTCAAGGATGATGGATTCTTTGCACCGATCATTACAAGCCACAATAAGTCACACTCAGCTGAACTTCCTAACTCTTGGGATTACTTGGCACACTTTGTAGTTTCAAACGATCCCATGTTAAGAGACAAAGCGGATGCCTTGCGAGACAACATCTCGGTAGTCGTCATTGACCGAGAGAACCCTTATTCTGAAACCTTCTCTTCCCCTGATCCTAAAAGTCTACCAGTAAAG
The DNA here is from genome assembly GCA_037074715.1 of Magnolia kwangsiensis. NCBI lineage: Eukaryota > Viridiplantae > Streptophyta > Magnoliopsida > Magnoliales > Magnoliaceae > Magnolia > Magnolia kwangsiensis. The sequence goes on from CM073574.1 coordinate 23,063,901, forward strand.
GAAGAGGACCTAAAAATCCAACCGAAGTTTGGAGCTTCGGAATGTGTTGAGACTACATCACTTCTTAGAAAGTTTTTTAAACTTTATTTATTTATAGTATCTGATTCACCATGCGATACTAACATTGAAACTTCTTCTGTCATAGGTGAATTGTATATATTATGGATATCTCAAGCAATTCAATGGAAGATTTTTTATGAGGTACATAAGTCTCTCTGAAAAGTCATGCTCCAGGTGCCTAAGCCTATTGCAAAAAAGGTTTTTGGATGATCCTGTTGAGGAACTTACTGAGAAACTTATTAAGATATTGGCCGGAAGGGGAACCTTACTTCATGATCGATTCAATGTTTGAGGGTAACATTACTATAAACCCTCACGAGACTACAACTCATCCACTAGGGGTAACCTAGGGGTTTAAAGGCTTGTTGCATACGCTAAATGCAATCGAGAGCACCTGCGAAAATGATATAGGTAGGATTTTATTTTTGTTATTTTTATTTTACTTTTTCTCTCGTACTAACCTGCTCTATCCCAGTGATCTCTTGAAAAATCTCTCTCGATTCGTTATCCAGGTACTATCCTCCCATCACTTCTCATTTACTTTCGTTGTCCCATGTGCATTACATACTCATATCTTTTACATTGAGGATAATGTAGATTTTAGGTTGGGGTGGGAGATTAGGTTTCCTAATCAGTATTTTCTTGATTTTGAGCAAAAATTGTGAAAATTTTTCAAATTTTTCTAGAAATTATCCTATAGTTCTCAACTTATTTTTCGAATATCTTGCTCGGGACTAGTAAGATGCTGGTTGGGGGTTGTGTTGAGGGTTAAATATTGCATATTAAATCCCATTTATTTTCTGAATTTATGAGCATGATACTGTTTAATGGTCTGTTTTATTGTGTTTATGTTACAAGGTGATTCTACGAGCATGAACTGCAAAAAGGTATTAAAAGCGTGGATTTAATGCTCTGATGACACCAAGGCAAAAGGAAGGACCCCAGGGGACCAAGAACGACAAAGTTACATACCAGCGATCCGAGAAAACCGAGAAACTGAAGCTCAAGTATCCTGAAAAATGTCCAGAATGCAAGATCACAGGGTTCCTACCATCCGATTGACCTGAAACTTCATACATGGGATGAGGGCCATAAATTAACCGTACACGTAAAATTTCAGTCATTGGATCACTATGGAAGTGCCCCAACTGATAGATCAGCCCATAAACCGTTGATTCTGGGCCCACTTGATATCTGGAACTGCCTCAACTTAGGCATGGACGGTTTAAATATGAATATGAAGAGAATGGATGGATTGGATTTTTGAAAATCATCACACTAAACCTTGTACATGCAGTGTGTATACACTGTACAAAAATTGTCCGAGCCGCACCACATTGGTCAAAGCGCTGACCACTTTCCAACTCGCGCCTGGCTGCTTTCTAAAATCAGAAACGGCAACTGCCGTTTTCGTCTCGCGCGACCGGACGCTGTCCGTTTTCACGGACGTTATTGGGCCCCACACAAGCTCCGTACGTCCGATCCACATCGTCCACCGTGTAGAGGGCTTCAAGAGCTACAAAGCCATGATGACATTTTACATCCATGCGTACACATGTGTGCAATACAAGGACCACAAAAGGGCTGCTCGATGACGTTCAAACTGATTCTTTTATGATTTATTCTCTTTGCCGCGTCAATAAACATTCAAAACCACCCATTCTTGACTGAACTTTCATGTGGATTTTCCTAAAAGTACCTCTGTGGGGCCTACCGATCACGATAGCAAAAGAGTGCGAAAGGTTTCGCACATTCGCGAAAACTGACTTTTTCAGGCGGTTGTGGCCCACCATCTTTGATCATATGGTAGATCTGAACCGTTAATCATGTAGAGGACCCAAAAACGTCCTAAGAGATGGTGTTTCTTTAGAAATTAAGCGAGGAAAGTGACGTGTTTCGAGGCACTGAACTTGACTGTGAAAAAGTTTTCGCTGCGCATGTGATAGCTTTCCAAATCCGATTCAAGTCCGATTTTCACCACTCCAGCAACTATATAAGGAGGTTTTGGACGTGGGGAGCAATTATTCAGACCTTAGGAGGAAGATCCCAAGCTTGAAGAGAGAGAGAGGAGGATTAGATATTCTTTTGTTCTTTCTTATTTACTTGTTTTATTTTTCTCTTTAAGATGATTGGTCCATCCATGACGGGCTAAATCCTCTTAGCTAGGGCTAAGAGGTGAAGCTTGTAGTGAGATGGGAGAGTTTATTTTATGGTTTCTGTTTAATTTATGAACTGAATTAATGCTGATGTTAGTTTAATTAATGAGAATATTTTTAGTCATTAATGGTCTGTTGTGACTGAAATTACAATGGGTCTGCAATGGATTTGAGCATGTCCTTTTTGATTTATGTTTATGACGTCAGGAAGTCCTATTGTTGACCATAGTCTCGTGGGCATGGTCGGATGACGGTACCCTTCCTAACCTTCATACATGAGATTGGTGGATAATTAGTTTAATTCTTTTGTTTGCCATAGTCTCCTGGGCATGGTTTGGTGATGGAATTCATTCTAATTCATTTACCTTTCATCTCTTTGAAACTATATCAACGACAGTTCAGTAATTTTCATGATTTTTAATGTAAGCATAAGATCTCCCTGATCTCTACGAGTGGATCCTCTGAATCCCTAGTTATCATTCTCTGATATTTCCCAAGTTTTAGATTAATTAACCTACAATTATTTCACAATTGCTACTTGATTTAGAATTCATCTTAATCTAGTTCTAGTTCTAGTTAATTTTAGATAACGTATGAGTTTCAGTCCCTTGGGATTCGACCTTGGTCTTACCGAGTTAATACTACATCACAACCCTGCACTTGGGGAGTGAACACTTTCCTTTTTTTTTTTCTCTTTCCTTTCTTCCTCTACTGAACGGCAGCAGGTCTGCCGGACCGAACAATTTGCTCGGTTGCACGTCTCCTCCCTCTTCCTCGTTTTCCTCTCTTTCTCGTGGGCAGTAAACTCCTCTTTATAGGCGGTCTGCATCCAGAAAGTTCCGTGCGTAATTCCCGTTTACGCAGCAAGGAGAAATCAGACTCAAAGTCCTTACACAGCAGCCCATACGCATCAGCGGTTCTGCATAATCTGAGAAACAGGGCTACAATTTTGTCTGATCGGTCTTCCTAAACGGTCTAGATGGGCTGACCGGTGATCTCGAATTGGGGCAGAAGTGCCCCACCTCAGTTTCGATCACGGCCAAGGAGTTATCTTCTGGTTTCAAATGCAGTAGAGTTCGAATTTGTTTCAGTTTTTAACGCTGCATGCGGAGAGAAAACAGGCGAGGTGCGCTTAGTTTCTCGGTCAGTTTGGGAAAGCAAAAGATCATGTTTCGATCGGTTTCGGTCCGCATTACCGGGAATTGTGCTCCCATGCGTGCCAAACCTCACACGAGGATAGCTAGGATTTAGACGCAAGTGGGTCACGAACATGATGTATGGATCTGATCATCCTGATGGATGATCGTGGTGGGCCATACCGATTCTCAACAGACCTTGTTCGTTAGCATCACAGCGCAGATGCCCTCTTTTGGTCAGGGATTTTGGGCACATCCGGGTATCTTCTCACGTGATACTACATGGGTTGAGACGGTTCCGTCTGGGGTACCTGATGGACGGTTTGGATTATACTACCGGGTGGTGATGGTGGGCCATAGCAGTTCTCAAGACGGACACCGTCCGTCCGTTGCGGCAAAAGAAAAACACAGGGAGAGATCTCTCCGTATTCGATTAGGAGTCGGGTCAGTAGGCACTGACCGCAACTCCTGACCCGGTGCACATTGGCGTATGCACACCTGTGCATATACACCCTGAGGTGGGGCTTCACAACAATGTTTTCTTTGGAATCCACACCGTCCATTAGTTTTCTCATCTAATTTAAGGGGTTGAGCCCAAATTTGAAGTGTATCCAAAGGTCAGGTGGCCTTAAAACTGACGTATAGTGATGGATCCACCCATTGGGTCAGTTTTATGATGATCCAAGGGCTATAATTTTGTTTGTACGGTTATAATATGGTGTAATGGCATGGTATAAAATTTTGTATCAAACCAAGTTGTGGGAACCATGTGATTCAGAATCACAGGTCTATTTTAATGGTATTATTGTATTTATTATTAATTTAAGGGTTTTGTGAAATATGATGGATTCTGCATCGTTGAGGCCATGCTTCTAAGTGATTCTTATGAAAGGACCTATGCCTAAATCCTTATAGATGAAGGATCATACATTGATTTGGCTTGAGGGAGTGTATATGTACAACTCCATGTGATCAACGGTTAGATGACCTGCCATATGAATGGGAGTCACTTCCTATGGTTAAATTCACATCATGGTATAGGTGTGAGGTAAGGATGGTGCGGTTTGTATTGCACACATGTACAGATTATACTAACTTCTTGGTAACGCTCGAAGACTTTCAATACTCGAGTATTGAAAAGTTCGGGGCGGTACAGAAACCTCGAAGGTTTGTGACGCAATCGAAGTATTGTACAACACGTACATAACCACAGTGTTCATACCAAGTGCTTCCGAAGTTAGATCGTAAGTTGCTTCAAGCTTCAACGATGCTGATTTCATGACTTTCTTAGTAAAAGAAAATATAGACACAGACACGAAAGAATCAGAGTTAGACATGTATCTCAAAGAGTCGGTCGTACTACGACAGGATTCAGAGTTTGATGTTTTGAAGTGGTGAAAATTGCGAGTTAGTGAAGGAAAATATCTTACACTATCGACGATGGCACGAGATATTTTATCAATTCCTATTTCAACAGTAGCATTGGAATCTTCGTTTAGTACGGGGAGCAGGGTCGTGAGCAAGACTAGAAGTTCTCTTGCACTAGATATAATTGAAGCATTAATTTGTACACAAGATTAGTTGCGTCCGAGTCTAGGAGGTGATCTTGATAAGGAAGAGCAGGAGAATGTGAATGAAGCCGCAACACCTGAAACAACAACAATATGATGGATGTTTGGGATGCATGTTATGATCTTATTAGTTTAATTGAATTTGCAAACATTGTAATGGGTACTCTTTTGACTTTTATTTTTATTTATCTGTTATGTGTTGATGGATGTTATGCAAGCTGTGTAATATATTTCTACATTTGTTTGCTGACTTTTATTTTTATTTATCAGTTATATTAACTTTTATTATTTTTTAATTCATAAATTGCTTTTATCTTATGTCGGTATTTCATTATTAAAATACTTTTTCAACACAATATGTAGATATGTCTTCAAACAAACTATTGGTTAACGTTTGTAACTATGGTTTCTTAGTCCATTCTCCAAAGTCTGAAAAGTTCAAGATTTTGTGTAATTTGTGTGGAGCCAAGTTTGTTAACAAAACTAATCGGCTTAGATTACACTTATCCTATCGGGGTGGAGATGCAAGACCGTGTTCTAAAGCCTCAAAAGTAATTCAAGTTCTTTTCTAAGCAGTTCTTGATTTAAACAAAAATGCTTCCACTCCCCAATCCAAACTTTCTGAGGCAGAAAAAGAAGCTAAATTATTAGAATTGGAAGAAGAAAAATTTTAACTCGCCTTAAAGCGCAGTATGGAAGAGGCTTTTACACATTAGCGATGTCCTCTAAGACCACATGATGTCGAAGCAGGTTCAACATGTACGTGTAAAAAGAAAAATAGTAAGAATTCAGCTAAGTTTCTCTCCAGTCTGGGTGTGTTTTATAGGACGTTGGGAACTATATGTATAAATCTTCTCATAAAAATAGTTTGAAAAATCTAATTCAAACTATACAAAAGGAGGGCGATAAAAAGTTATCTTCACCTTCTGAAGAGGAAGAGGTGAATGAGTACTTATATGAAGAGTTAGATAGCAGTTCGGGATCAGATGAATCTCCTCGACAGTAGTCAGTAGTGTATGACTGTATTCAGTTTGTATAAAATATTTTATTTTATGTTTTGTCAAATGTATATAAATGTAGTAGAATTATAATATATCATTTCTCTCTCATAAACTTGTAAATTGTAATGGGACGCGGATTACCTGTCAAAGCCCTTCCCATAAACTTGCCATAATGTTCAAAACTGGCCCAAACTTGAGGGTTCGAAACTGGCTCGAACTCGACCCGAACTCGCCCGATTGCTGCCGGTCCGGGTTCGGGCTGGAGTTGTTGGCCAGGTGACTAGGCCGGGCCAGGTTCGGGCTTGGTGCGGCTGTTGAACGGGCCTGGACGGGTTAAGGCCAGTTCAACTCGGCCCAACCCGTGTACACCCCTATGCATCGGTATTCGTATTTCCATGGACCTAATTCGTGATGCCTAACAAAACGAAAAGATTTTGTAAGTAGCCAGAGTAGTAAAGTTTTTGGGACCGTGCATTACGTGGGTCCCATCCTTGAGGATCGGAATAATCCATCCAGTGGACCCAGATCGGTGCCCTTATACTGGAAGGCTAAGCACACGAACCGGATGATCCCGTGAGATCGACAGGGGCATGAAAATGGATGGTTAAAACTAGTTCGGTGGTGAAAATCTTGGAAGTGGATTTCTTGAAAAGCGTTTTGGCAGGAAGTTCCTGCGCTGGGATGCTACGTGGGGCCGACGTGATGTTCGTGAAAAATCCACCCCATCCATCCGTTTTTCAAGATTATTTTAGGAAATAAAACAAAAAATAAGACGGATCCAAAAATCAAGCGGGCCATACGAGAGGAGAAATTAGGAAAGAAATGCCTACCGTTTAAACCTCACTGGGCTCCACGTTAAAGTTTATATGCCATCCAAACCGTTTATAAGTTCATTCCCCCTGGAATGAAGTGAAAAAAAACCAAAAACTTAGCCTTTTGCAAAAAAATTGTAGCCATACAAATATTTCAACGGTGGTCATTGAATGCCCATTGTTTCTTCTCGAGGGGCCAAATTGACTCTTGGATCACCTCATTTGTTAGTCATATGTCCTAGAATGAGCTAGCAAAACGGATGGAGAGGATAGATTTCTCACAAGCATCAGGGTGGGTCCCACCTACATCCCAGCGCAGGAAATGGGCGTCTAAAAATATGCACTGAGAAGTCAGAATTGTCACAACCCAGCGGCTGTCTCCATTACCAATCCATACGCCCCACTCGGCAGAATTTAAAAAAAACAGTGCAAAGAAGCTCCTATGCACGTAGTTCCATTTAGACTCGTTGGTCTCCACATCACGTATCTGGATTTTGGACCGTCCACTAGGCCAGTCTACCCACCGTGGAACGCATTGGGAAAAAAGAGACCAATCGGATTATCCAAAAAACGGAATGGACAAGACCACTGCTGGAAGACAGGTCCAATCACGGATGTTTCGGATCATACCGTTGCTGCAATCGTGGACCCAATAGACGGTCCAGATATATCATGAGATGACAACAAGCCCAAATACTTCTGTGTGTACGGTAAGGTTTCCATACATAATGGGAGCAACTGTATTATTACTTTTCAAGCGGATGAAAGAGGCATTGCCGATCGCTCGTGTATACCTAAAAGAGAGAGAAAAAAAGAAGTGGAATGCACCCACCCACGTGCTGTGGAGTAGGGAGGAGGGAGCGTGCCTTCGTCACATGTCATGTCAGATCTGGCCACGAGTAGTAGGAAACACGTCAGCCTTTAATCATCCACTACCACCTTGTTAAGCATAGAAATGTTGATATATTTTTTTTGAAGTTCATTTTTTGATCAAACTTTAGTTTATATGTTAGTTTAAATGTAATTATTATTTTCACGAGGAAAGTAAGAATTGATTAGCCTGTAGTTTGAAAGATTTATCCGATATGATTTGTGAGATTATATATATATATATATAGAGAGAGAGAGAGAGAGAGAGAGAGAGAGAGAGAGAGAGAGAGAGAGAGAGAGAGGAATGCTCAACTACGCACCAGTTCGCATGTCATTACGTGCAAACCTTCCTATCAACCGTAGGATAAAGTAGATGGTTTGGATGAATGTGCTCTTAGTGCGAGCCTAAAAAAGTGAGTTTCCTTCTCTCGCATACCTCTTTACCACCTCTCCGAAGGATGCGGCGAAAGCCTTTTCATATAAAATTCTTTTGCTAGGATGCTAGGTGTGTCCCAGCAAGATGCTAATGATAAATTCACACCGTCTATACATTTTTAAAAATAATCTTATGATATGAACCCAAAACTGGGGTAGATCAAATTCTCAAGTGGGCCACAAAGTGTTGATTGAACTCTCACCAATAAAAACTTCCTGGGGCTACCAAATTTTTTGATCAAGCTGATATTTGCTTTTTTTCCATCATCCAGGTATGCATGACCTAATCTATAGGTTGGATGTCAAATAAATATCACGATGGGCCCTAAAAAAATTTAACGGTGAGAATCATTATCACCCCTGCTTCTTGTGGTGTGGTCCACTTGAGTTTGGATCTGCCTTAGTTTTTGGTTTATGCCCTGAAATGATAAGGAAAAATGGATGGACGGGGTAGATTTCTCAAAAACATCATGGTTGGCCCCACTAAATTTTCAATGAAATGTGCAAATTGCTAGTGTAATTAGGGAGCAGATCTGATTTCACATGAAAGCCTTTCGCAAGAAGTCCTTGTGCACAAATGCTGGGTGGGGCCTACCACCATGTTTTTGGAAAATATACTCCATTCATCCGTTTGTCAAGCTCGTTTTAGGAAAATTGACCCAAAATGAGGAGGATCTAAAACTAAAGTGGGCCACACTAGAGGAAAAATTGGAAAAAGAAATACCTACCGTTGAAGCCTTCCTGGGCTCTGCCTTGATATTTATATACCATCAAAACCGTTTATAAGGTCATTAACATAGGGATGAAGTGAAAATATAGAAAATTTATCCTTAAAAAAAAGCTTTTATGATCATAAAAATATTTCAACAGTTCTCACTGAAACCCTACTGTTTCCTCTCGTGTGGCCCAATCGAGTCTTGGATCTACCTCATTTTTTGTCTCTTATCCTAAAATTATCTTGCAAAATGGATGAACGGAATATATTTTTCAAAAAATATGTGATGGTGAAACTAATGGACAAAGTTGATTTCTCACGGATGTTGCGTTAGATGAAGCTTCCGCCAACATGAACTTCCTTACTCGTGGAGGAACAGACAATTTGCGTCCACAGACTCCCTGACGAAGTTAACGTCACAAATTCTGTGGGCCACACCATGATGTATGTTTTGTATCTACACCGCCCATCCATTTGGGGAGATCATATTAGGGCATGATCCAAAGAATGAGTCAGATCCCAAAATCTAGTGGACCTCACCATAGAAAATAGCGGGGAGAGTGACGCCTGCCATTAAAAAGTTTTGAGGGCCACAAAAGCTCTCGATCAAGATAATATTTGTGTTTTCCCTTCTTTCATGTCTGTGTTAACACATTAATAGATTGGATCTCAAATAAAAATTATGGTGGACCTTTTGAAGGTTTCAACAGTGGCCATCACTCTCACCACTGTTTTCTATGGTGTGGTCCCGCCCAGCCTGGATCTACCTCATTCTTTGGACTATATCCTAAAATGATCTCTCCAAATGCATGGACGGTGGGGATACAACACATACATCCTGTGGGGCACACAGAAATTGGTGACGTCACTCCAGTCGTCTCCGGCACTTCTACCTGTGCCAGATCCGCATCACAGATTTCATGCGAAAGCCTATGGCAGGAAGTTCCTGAGCAAGGATGCTGGGTGGGGCCCACCACCATGTTTTTGGAAAATATATTCCGTTCATCCATTTTGCAAGCTAATTTTAGGATAGGCGGCAAAAAATGAGGTGGATCCAAGACTTGACTGGGTCACACGAGAGGAAACAGTAGGGTTTCAGTGATTACCATTGAAACATTTTTTATGATCATAAAAGCTTTTTTTAAGGATAAATTTTCTATATTTTCACTTCATCCTTATGTTAATGACCTTATAAACGATTTTGATGGCATATAAACATCAAGACGGAGCCCAGGAAGGTTTCAACGGTAGGTATTTCTTTATCCAATTTTCTCTCTCGTTGGCCCACTTTAGTTTTGGATCCATCTCATTTTTGGTTGATTTTCTTAAAATAAGCTTGACAAATGGATGAACGGAGTATATTTTCCAAAAAAATGGTCGTGGGCCCCACCCAGCATCCTTGTGCAGGGACTTCTTACGAAAGGCTTTCACGTGAAATCAAATCTGCCCCCTAATTACGCTAGCAATTTGCACATTTCTTTGAAAATCTAGGTGGGGCCAACCATGATATTTTTGAGAAATCTACCCTGTCCATCCATTTTTACTTATCATTTCAGGGCATAAACCCAAAACTGAGGCAAATCCAAATCTCAAGTGGACCACACCACAGGAAGCAGCGGTGATAATGATTCTCACCGTTAAATATTTTTTAGGGCCCATCGTGATATTTATTTGACATCCAACCTGTAGATTAGGTCATGCAGACTTGGATGATGGAAAAAATAAATAAATATCAGCTTGATCAAAAAATTTGGTAGCCCCAAGAAGTTTTTATTGGTGAGAGTTCAATCAACACTGTGTGGCCCACTTGAGAATTTGATCTATCTCAGTTTTGGGTTCATATCATAAAATTATTTTTAAAAATGTATGGACGGTGTGGATTTATCATTAACATCTTGGTGGGACCCACTTAGCATGCTAGCAAAAGAATTTTATGTGAAAAGGTTTTCGCCGCATCCTTCGGAGAGGTGGTAAAAAGGCATGCGAGAGAAGGAAACTCGCTTTTTTAGGCTCGCGCTAAGAGCGCCTTCATGCAAACCGTCTACCTTATCCTACGGTTGATAGGAAGGTTCGCACGTAATGACGTGCGAACCGGTGCGTAGCTGAGCGTTCCTCTATATATATACATATTTGCATAGATTTAATCGTTGGAACAATGTTCCTCGTAAGATTACTTTTAGATGAAGTTTAAGATACATCATGGCTAGGTGTCAACATGAGAATGGGTGTCATATGTATAATTAATTTTTTAAGGAAATCCATATTTTTTGTCATTGGGATTGGGATGATAAATCTAATTTTAATTTCAATTTTGATTTCTTCCATTTCTTTTGTTTTTAACTTACCTTTCTAAGGGTCTTTACTCTTGCTCGGGTGGTAGACTCTCAACTCCCGGTCAAGGGTTGAGTACCCATAGGTGGTGAAATTCTACCAGCGTGAGTGTGTGTGTGAAAAAAAAAAACTTATCTTTCTAAGGGTCTGTTTGTGGGATGGGCTTCATCTGTCCTTTGCCAATTCCACTCCATGTTTGGGAAGAATGGAAAAGCTTGGAATTATATTAAATGAAATTGCATTGGGTCTCATGCTAATTTCACTCAATGTTAGCAAGTTGTGTAGGTCCCACCATGATGTGTGGGCTATATTCACACTATCCACCCATTTATCGAGATTATTTTAGAGTATGGGCCAAAAAACAGATAAATCTAAAGCTCAAGTGGACCCCACTATAGAAAGCAACAGGGATTGAATACTTACCGTTGAAAACTTCTTTGGGGCCACATAAGTTTTGGATCTACCTCATTTTTAGGCTCATGCCATAAAATGAGGTTACAGAACAAATGAACGCTTTAAATATAACACGTGTGTCATTCTCAATAATTTCAAATGATAATGGATATATCCATTCAATGTACCACCTATTATCCACGAAGCATGACATTAATCTTATCCCACGGCAACAGGGACAATCCCTGCCACGGGTAATAATTATGTTCTTTGAATCCCATCCCTCCTAATCCCACAGCCCAAACAGCCCTATATAGGTTCGTTGGTTTTGGCTTTAGAAAACATGTTTCTAAATTGAATTTTTAGTTTTGTGGGCATTGATTAAGCAATCCATTTTCATATTTATTTTTTTAATAAGAAATTCTGATAGCTAAAAGTCAATGCCGACTGTTGATAGCTATTGGAAAATGTTGATGTCCACTTCCATTGGAAAAAGTCAATGCCGACTGTTTTAACCGCTGGTGTTGTTCTGTTTTTTTTTTTTTTATTATAGTAATTTCATTCCATAGTGACCTCAAGTACAAGGCCTTCACATTAGTCAATGTTGTGAGCTTTACTACAATATATATGTTTTATCCATGCTATTTATAAATTTTTATATATCATTTCAAGGAACAAGTTTAAGAAGAGGCGGATCCCAATCTCAAGTGAACCACTACACATGAAACAATGTTGATTGAATGCTCACTATTAAAAACTTTCTAAGCCCATTGTAATGTTTATTTGTCATTATTGATTCTGCCATGCAGATTTGAATCAAGGGAAAATAGAAATATCAGCTTGATCTAAAGCTTGTGGCATCGAAGAATTTTTTAACTGTGGGTGTTCATTCACCACTGTTTCATGTAATGTGGTCCAACTAAGTTTAAGATATGCTTTTTTTTTTTTTTTAAATTTGTATTTTTCCTTTTGGGATTAATGTCCGAAATTGAGCTGTCAAAATTGATAGACAACGTGGATAAAATAGGGCCCACAAAAGCGACCAATGCTAGAGGGGTCACTACCGAATCGGAACCTATCTTGTGTTCCCAGCCATCCCATTTCTTTGCTACCTGATGCACGGAATATCATCTCTATGCTTTATTAATTCCTTTATGTATATTTTTTCCTATGGACTCACCAGTCGGCAGTTGGGCTACCTTAGCACAGTCCATTAAAATTTCTGCTACATTTTCACTCTCGATCCTAATAAATAAAAAGAAATCACTCCAATCCAAGACTAATTTGGGACACACGGAACGCTATAAAATCATTACTATAAACCTAAATTCACGTGATATTTACTTCATGATTTCTAATGTTCCGATTTTAAGTGGAATGCATTCATCCTGGCATGGAACGTCAGATGATTAGATTGGATGGCAGATAAAAACCACGGTGGACCGCACACAAATTGGAATGTTTAACGGTGGGAATTTCCATCTCAACTCTTTCCCATATTTTAGACCCACTACAAGAAAAATGATCTTTACCGGCGGCCAAAACCTCCCCTAAAAGTCCACAAATCTGCCGGTGGACGAATTACCGGCGGTCGGGCACGTGCCACTAAAAGGGGGCGTCGCTGTATCTTTTAGCGGCGGTCGATCACTTTTAGCGGCATTTTTAACGGTCGCCGCCAAAGTAGAAATTTAGCGGCGCTTACTCTACCTTAGCGGCGCTTCTGTGACTGCCGCTAAAAATATTAAAGCACCGGTAGAAACTATAAAAGCGCTGTTAAAAACTCCACGAAGCGCCAATAAAATTGTACAAAGCGTCCGTAAAATTATACAAACGCCGCAAAAACTCCAACAAACGCCGCTAAAAAGACGTAAACACATGTAAATTTTCTTAGAAACGCTGCTAAAAGTTATTACAAACGCAGAAATATGCAACAAATGCTGCTAATAGATTAGAGAAACGTCAGGAAAATCTGTAGAAAACGCCGGTAAAAATGCCAATAATAGAAATTCCTCCTGATTCTTTACTAATCCTTTCACACAAATTCCTGTTAATTCTAACTAATCCTTTCCTATAATTGCTGTCCTACAATCAAATCTCCATCAATCTAACTATCAAATTTCTATCTGCATAACTATCAAAAACCTTAATTGAATGACATGAATTTGAACTAGGCCCTCTATTTGTTGAAGACTTGAACCTTTATAAACAATTAAGGCCCATGATAAACAAGAAAATAAAAGGACAATCAGCTTCACAAGTCACCTCTATAGTTGGGAAAGTGTCACAGAAAAAAAAAATTGTCATTGTATCAATTGAAACTTTTCTTCTCTTTTCTTTCTTTTTTCATTTCCTTTTTTCTTAATGATTTGCCTTCAATTGGAACTTCAATCACATTAATAAATTGTTATTGTATCAAACTATATGGTGCTACAAGGCTTACAAGCACCACAATACAACCCCTACTCAATTGCTTACTGGCAGGTATTGCAAATCATAAGCAACAAAGGAAACAAAAATTGGCCTTGTAAAAGAAAACCAGTAAGAAAAATATACCAAGTATGAAAAAGGTTGGAAAGAAAAAGCAAATAAAAGTCATCACCTGATATTCTTGAAGTGGATTTCGTTGCTAGTCAGGCACGTACAAGAAGCATCCAAAACCTGAAGAAATAAGAAAACTCAACAGTCAGAATGTAGATGATAAATATGATTGATTCAGTTCATTTATATTCGTAAGATTCCATTCAAGACCTTGAAGAGACTGTTAAGTTCTTTAATATGTTGCAGCCATTGCTGATGGAGATTCTCTTTTTAGAAGGATATAGTGTTGGCTTGAATGATTTTGACATTCCCAAGGCTGTTACTGAAGATATAAGAAGAAGATTCAGAACATATCACCTTTGCTGCTTCACTTGAGATCAAATTACAATGAACTTGTAGAGTTGCAAGTGGAAAGCTACCTGAAAATTGTAAAACTGCCTATCGTGATTTGTATTCTAAAGTTATCTACTTTGGGTAATTTAATAGATTCTAAAAATGATTCAACTATCAGTAAGGTTGTTCAACAACTTCGCTTTTTGAGGCTTCAACTTTATAACCGAGGGAAGTTTTATTCAAGGCGTTTGGTTGAGGATATGAGTTTCCACTTCCAAAATAAGTATTCTGTTAATGGTGTTGACTATCCTTCTGAGGCATTTGGTTAGTTAAGAGCTCTTTTTTTCAAGGTCCGACTCCCTACGAAGAGTTGGTCCATTCCATATCATCCAGAGAAGTGTTGATCCGTTCTTCCAGAGGACTTACTGAACCAGGAACTTTGTTTAAAAATCTAATGGCCACACTTAGAGATGTCGTTATCTGTTATGATGGAACAGTGAGAAACCACTGCAGCAATTCTATAATTCAATTTGAGTATGGACAGGTGGACGAAAATAGTCTTGGAAGTTCTCTTGTTGGTGAACCGGTTGGTGTATTAGCTGCTACTGCAATATCAAATCCTGCATATAAAGTAGTTCTTGATTCTTCTTAGAGCAACAACGACTCTTCATGGGAATCGATGAAGGAAATACTTTTGTGCAAAGTTAACTTCAAGAATGATATTATTGATCGGAGAGTTATTCTATATTTGAATGAGTGCTTCTACGGGAAAATGCATTGCAAGGAGAATGCAACATATTTAGTTTAGAATCATTTGAAAAAAGTCACTTTAAAAGATGTTGCTTTTGACTTCTCCATAGAATACCAAAGGCATCGACAAATACCTAAAAGTTCAAAAGCGGATACAGGCCTTGTTGGTCACATTCACCTTGATAAGATGCACTTAAAAGGACTCGACCGGAGCATGGATGAGATCCTGCACTCTTGTCAAGAGGTTATAAATTGCTTTAAGAGAAAGAAGCACGCTCTTTCACCTTTTTTTAAGAAGATTTATTTGTCTTCCTGCAAATGTTGCACACTTCAGCAACAATGTGATGAGAAGTGGTCTCAGTTGTCATGCCTGTAGTTCTTCTACAAAGATGGAAATGGTGGTCCACAGGGTGCGCAAGGTGATACAATTGAGAAAACTTTGCAGATCATGGTTGAAGGTATCTGCTCAATTTTGTTGGGGACTGGTTAATGGTGACCCTTGAGTGCACAATGAGATCCACAATCTAGATGGTGTGTATAGCTGTAAATCAATCTGATATGTAAGGTGGATGAGTCACTACCAATTTTTAAATGGTGCCAAAAAAAAAAAAAAAAAAAAAAACAAATAGATGTAATAGCTCTATTGAATTTACCATTTTATCCTAGAAAGTGAATTGTCTATCAGTCTAAGAAGAGAATTCCCTTTCTATTTTCAAATCAGGTGGGGAAGGAAAATGAAAAAAAAAAAGAAAAGAAAAGTTGGGAGAGAAAAGTACAGAAAAAGGAGGGGAGTCTAACAAAATAGAAAATCTTCTACACAAGAAAGAAATGCATCCACAACAGTCTTTGAAAATTCTGATTCAAGCTAAATTGTTGGATGTAGCTCGATGAGGCTGTTACCTGGCTCTGGTTTCTGAACTCCACTGTTTCTCATTGTCTCTCTCACTCTTGTCACTTTGTTCCATTGGCTAGCACTTGCAAACATGTTCGCTAGAAGAACATAATCCCTACTTTGAAAGAAGTAAATCCAACCATCTGCAGATCAAACTATGTATGAAGAAGTTGGACAAAGCAAAAACTTTCAAGGAAAGAAATCATAAAAGAAAACAAATACAAGAGAACTGCTGTAGTGTATAAACCTCAACTGTTTGAGAGCTAATGTTGACTTTTCACATCTATATAAAGGATGGGAAAATTTTCAAGGAAATTGTCGATGATGGTGCTTAGAAAATTCTCATGTAGGTGTGTGGGATTGAAAGTCGATTGCAACCTGTAAGACGATATAAGTTCATATCCACCTCACTACAACAAAAATGGCCTTGTGGCTAGAAATGAACAATTAACCAAACCATATACAAGAATTCCAGGACATGACAGTATATTCATATATATTTACAGATTTTAATGCATGGATTGTGACATCTTTGGAAGAATAATAGAAAGCTACTTTGTGTGTGCGTGCGTTTGGAAATTCATGAGAACCTATTTTCCTCACCCATGAGAACGTGTTGATGTCGGCGATTTCATGGCGGCTTGTTAATCTTCTCTCTTTGCCCTCCCCATATGCAAAAATGTCCATGCATAGGCCTTGCATGATAGCAAACACAGGTTGCAATCAAGAAATCCATGTCTTAACATTCATGCTGCTCTATTCTTATTGACCATAACATTTGAAATAGGGAAAGTACATATGAAAGTACATAGATCAATTTCACTTACAACCAAACAGAGCGTAGGCCATGCCGACTATGTCAAGTGACTTGAAAATTAATCAAGTGACTTGAAAATTAGTCGAGTGACCTGAAAATTAACGTTGTATGTAAAATAAAATGGAAGAAAATGACGCACCTCACCTTGATGCCCTTTTCCCTCCTCCTTTACCCGGGCTTGGGATCGGCAATGCAAGAAGTTGCATTGGCAGAGTTAAAAAAGGGCTTAAGCTCCATTTGGTTTGAGAAAAATTATATTCATAAAGATTGATGTGATGACCAAATGAAGCCTAAGACTTATATGTAAATTTACTAAAAGGTATGATAGGAACTCTTACACTACAAATATGATGACTAAGTGACCACACTACTAAAAGGTATGAAATTTTTGCCTAGGTCTTGATTTTAAATGAGCAAGGTGTTTATATAGCTTCTCTGCATCACTCTGAAGAGAACATCAACTTAAATGTAAATATCAACATGGAATAAGATGCATAAGGATGGTGTGCATGCTTAGTGAAATGCTGAAATGGAGATGCTAAACAGAGTCCAAAACTCGCTAATTGACTAAGAGCCCAATCTAGTATGTTTCAAACATTAAATTCAAGTTTCAATTCAATATAGACACACCACTGCTTTATTGAAGAAAGACAAAACTAAAATGGTATAGGTCCCAACACAAATATCCTGATGACTGCAAAAAGGTTTTAAGTCAGTATATATCGTGTCCATAAAACAAATGATTTCACATGATCACCAGATGCATGGTTCAGATGCCCGACAAAAATCATGGTGGGGCCCAAAAAGCTCAACATTAGCATAAGCTAAGGTAAGGTCGACCTCTATCTGCAATTGTTTTATACTTCTTTAATTCCATTACATTCTTCTACTCATGGTAAATTATCAAATACCTTTGGCTCAAAGAAGATTACAGGGTTTGGATCACGTATACATGCCAACAATAGTCCTTTTGCTTGTAGGGGGCTTTAAGGAATCACCATCTATAACCAAGACATTTCTCTAAAAAGCTCATCATCCTCGGATAACATTCCTTACTCACACAGAATATATCAAAAAAAATATCCAGATAAAATTTTCTATTTGCAAGACACACATAAAAATGTTGGGATCATATGATAGAGAAGATTGGGGTATGGCCTAACCCATGATGGGAACACCAGAAGAATGGCTTAGATTACCAAAAGGTAGGTCCCACATGTACCATTGTTGGGTAAGCACTAAAACCACCATTTCCTTCAAACAAGAACCATATAATACCTCCAAAGTTGATTCTTTGAGAAAGTTCCAAGTTAATATGCGATTTTCAACATTTGTTGCAGACACAGTGCAAGACATTTCTTTATCTTGAAATTCAATAACACCCACAACCTGTTTTGCAAGTTGCAACTCTTCTATATCTACTCATCTATTTTGATCAGTTGATAAAAGGTGAACAGATCCCTATTATAATTTTCCATTTGCAAGTCACAAACTCATATTTCTTATTAATTGTGACAAGAAAGCTGATACAAAGTTGGAAATGCTGAACATATTTTTTCTAATTGGCATTGCAAAATAGTCAAAAAGTATTAGAACATAAATCTCTGCACATGGATATTTAACTGTCTCTCCTGCTCCTACATCCAAGTAATGAGTTACATATATATGTACACATGCACAAAAAGCAAGATTCGGATTCAGATTCCCAATGAAATTTTTTTAACACAAAGAACAAGAGTAGAAAACCACTGCAAGACATCTAAGAATGAGTTCCTGAATTGAAGTAGGGGAAAAGGGATCACAGCTGCAAAAGGATTTTAAACATGATAGGAAGCATGCCTGATCAAAGGCAGGGAAAATGCAATCTGCAAACTGAATTTCCGCAATAACTCGATTCCCCTATTGTGGACAAAATTAAATAAATAATCCATAGTTAAAAAAAGAATGTTTGAAAGCTTTGAACTATTCACAAAATACCAGAGTTGCATTAAAGGAACACAAAAAGCAAAACATGAAAGTATAACATTTAGAGGATGTGGGAGAATTAAAATTTCTATCTAACCTGATTACATGGACTAGACAAAGGGAAAACATAAATATCAGCTAGATCCAAAACTTCTGCAGCCTAAGAAGTTTTCAACTGTAAGTGTTTAATCCATAATGTATTTACTTGAGCATTGGATCTGCTCATGTTTGGACGTATACACTAGAATGATATGGAAAAATGGATGGGCGGTGTGGATGAAACACATACATCAAAGTGGCACACATGTATAAGACATCTCATATATGAAGCACACATGTATAAGACATCTTCATATTATACATCTCATATAATATACATGTGTGCTTGAAAAAAAATTTCAATGGTATAGAATAAAAGTCAGGCCAAAGATCAGCAGATTCACCACAATTTACAAAAGAAATGAATGGGTGGAAAAAGTTCAAGCAGTTTTATAAGCAGTACAGGTTTTGATGATATTGCAGCCCACCTGATAAGAGTACAGGCCAAATTTCATGACCATGAGATCTAAATGATGGCTTCTACTTGTTGTATAGCTTGGAATTCATGTCCATAACCCACATTGGCACATGAGGTGGCTCTTACAAGCATATGGGCTTAGGCCTATTAAGAAAATCTTTGATATGAAACCAAAGTGTGAAGCTTGATGTGCAATCAGTAAAAGCTGTACAGTGTGTACAAGTAACTCAAGATGGATAATCCAACTTGTGCCCCAAAATCAGATGAATTAAAATACATAAATTACACTTACGATAAAAATCACAAGTTTTTACTGAAGTTTGGATGGGATTGATATTGAAGTCTCCATCTATTGACTGATCCATACATATCTTCAATGATAAAAATCACAAGTTTTTACTCTTGTTAATTGATTCTATTCTTCAGACTCTTCCCTGTTTCCAACATAGCCATGATAAAAAATCAAGATATAAAAGGGTTTAAATATGATTTTTAATTTTTAATTATTTTCATTCTTTCTCCAATATTGAAAGAAAATCAAATAAAAAAGTTTCAATTATTCCAATGACCTAGTCTTACTTATTTTGATTTTTTCCTAAATATTGAAAAAAAAGAAGAAGTAAAAAAGTTATAATATTTCAAATGCCCAAGTTACTAGTTAAAAGTGACCATTAAGTTACTAACAAAGATTTTTATTAAGATTTTTTTTTTTAAAAAAAAGAAGAATACGAAATTTTCATTTATTCCAATATCACCAAATATCATATGGTTAGTAAAGTGAATGACATTAAAAAAAGTACTAGATTTGCACATGGATCATAAAATTTGCCAATAATTCATCCCAATAAAATATTAATTAATTTATTTGGAGTCATTAATTAATTCATTGTAAAATTGATTGATTGCTTTCTATTCCAATAAAACAAACATATGTCTACACCAAATTGCCTACACTGTTTTGGATCTTGTCCCAGAAAACAGACCATTTTACACATCAGGTGGGACATAACATGCAAAACAGGTGGATGGTTAGAAAGTAAAATAAAATTTAACCGTGGCCCACCAGAGGAGTGAAACAGCCTGATTTTTATAACAAACATGAAAACAGTGTTGCAAACCAGATTAAAAGCTTGGATCAATCAAACGAGTTTCAAATTAATCTGCAAAAATATTCACGGAGTATCTTTTAGCAAACAACTTTTGGCTCATATCCTAACATTAGCTAGTGCAATGGATGAGCAGAGTGGGTATAAAACATGACCTGCTGAACATCAAGTACGAAGTTTCGGGTTTTTGAACTATGGACCTACACCATCCTTCTGACAGGCCACCATGAGGATAGACCATAGCAGTCCATAATCAAACAGCAAGAATCATAAATAGATTACCTGACACGTCTTATTTTCTATATTCATCCTCTTTAACCCTTTCTTGTTGCGTTTCTCGAAAGAGATATATAGCTCCACAAGGATGCCCCTCCACGTGCATTAATAAGTGCCACCTTCCCATGTTAATTAGACATCCAAATCGTGTATCAGGTGGGAACTACCTGGCAGCAGATAATTTGGCCAAAAAATCAGGTTGTTTAATCATAGGACACGTAAGAAAACAAATGGACAATCTTAAAAAACTTACAAGCTCTCTCTACACCATCCTTCTTTTTTTTTGTACATGTGGCCTACATGATAGTCAAATAAACTAATTTTTTTGTCATAATGCAAAAGGACAAGTGAAAACTATCAGGAATTTCACATAGTTCCTTTGCAGTATAAGTTGCCTGTACTTGTCCAACCTGAAAACAACCAAACAGAGGTGTAAGAAAATCAGCAGACCTGCTTCAAAATGGTGAAATAATTTGAGAAATGGAAATTTGGCCCAAACCTGCATTAAACCTAAAATCTCTACATCTTCTCCAACTTTAATAGTCCCTTGTTCAACACGGCCTGTGACAACAGTTCTACGTCCTTGTAAAAATTGAAAAGCAAACCATCAAAAACTGAAGTGGCAACTACCCATTAAGCCTCTTGGTTCAAGCCAAATTCTTGGATAGCTAGATATGCTAGTAGACGCTAGTATGCATGTATAGGTATGCTTAGAGACATAGCAAGGAAATTACGTGATTTTAAATTTACAATAATCCATAATCTCAGATGATGAAGCCTCATCCCAATTAATTAGGGTTGGCTACATGAATCCTGTTCCACCATTCCACTCAATCAAGGGCCACCCATAGTCTCAAACGACATGATTTTGAATTGACAGACATGTTATCCGTAGAACTGTTACAATGAAATAATTTTACATGGAGAGCTACTTTCTACAGTGTTTTACAACAGCAATATGGCAATTATCTTGTAACTTTCAATGACATGCCTATTTGTAGGGCACAATTTAACTAAGTTTTGCTTTCACCACGTTAGGGTGTGTGATTTAGGTGGTCTGGATTGGATTACATGTATGGTACTGCTTCTGCAGTGGAACAAATCAAGGAAAGGGTCCACCAATGCTTACGTCGTCCCTGCGATGTGTGTCCTAATGTGGGTCTCATTCTCATCATACAACTTGGCCAGACCAAAATCTGAAATTTTTGGATTGAGATCTGCATCGATCAGAATATTACTGGCCTTGACATCCCTATGTATGATATGGGGTCTCGACTCCTCGTGAAGATAAGTCAGACCTCTTGTTGTCCCCAAGCAAATATTATAGAGGATCGGCCAACTAAGATGCAAATTGCTCCTTCCTGCAAGGCAATGACAGTCATTTACAAAAAGACAAGAACATGTTTCACATCATTTCCTGTTTGTGCAACCTGGTCACAAACACGTATAGGTGTTGGACTATGGTTGCATGAGGACACCAAGGGGCAACAAATTCAGGTGTGCAAGCGTGGAAGCATATACCTCAAAATGTTACCAAGTATCAACTACTAGGAAATTAGAGCAGGAGTGTGCATACAAAGCATGACTCGGAACAGGAGTGACACCTATTTAGAAAGATTGTGCAACCAAGTGTTGGATATTAACACATGGTAGCAAACATGGGGACCAAGAAAAATCCAACACACCAAGACATCTGTATGAATGCATAATCATCATTATCATCATCTAAGCCTTATCCCAACTAATTGGGTTGGCTACATGAATCATGTTCCAACATTCCACTCTATCAAGGGCCTTGCACATTTCTCACTGCACCCGGGTTCCAATTGAGTGTGCCGCTTTCAGAGAACGCCCCAGCTTGAATACATAATGATATTGACTGTTACATAGATATTACTGTATATATGCATAAGACAAAGACACACTGTACATAACTAAAAACACACTAGGACCTGGGAAACAACTATACAAATAACACTAAAACACAGGAAGAAAAGGAAAACTAAGGTTTTTCCAAATAGAAATGTTGATGGGTGTCTGACATATGTCTAACATGGATGCTGGACAACATACTTGCCCATAGATTCCATTGATTGATATAAAAGAAAGGAAACATGAATGGAAAATTGCCCATTATTACAACGAATTCTCTAGAAGTAAAGAGCACATGTCAGATTTGTTCAGATTATAACATGAATACACAATACCTAATCTTTTAGTTCAATTCTATTTAAATTCCATGATATATAAACGCACCATAAAAATTTTCCACCACATTTCCGTGCACATAGTTTCATTTGGACTCAGTGGCATCCATATCACCTATTTGGACCATCCATTAGGTCTAGTGCACTCTTCATAAGCCACCTTGAAAAATACATACTGGTCAGATGATCCAAACAACCAGTTAGTGGCATACAAAATAGATGTACAAGATTGTTCATATAAGATAGGCCTAGTCACGGATGTATAGAGCCATCTGATTGCTGTCAATTTTTTTTCCCAGTAACACAATGAGGGGACTGGACCTAATGGCTGGTTCAGGTAGGTGATATGAATGCCAAAAAGTCCAAATGCAACCATTATATTTCAAAAGTAACATTATACATTACAGGAACATTCCTTGCACTTGACCGATCTGTAAAGAGAGAGATAGACGGTTGATCTTTGCCCCCTTTCTCTCTCTTAAAAGAAACCAAAACAAACAAAACCAACATAGTAATAAAACAGAGAGAGGGAGAGAGATTAGCTGTATGCTTTTGGATTAGGCAACAGATACAAAACCATATGAGAGAGCCATCAACAGCACAACTGCCTCTTCTTCCTCTGCCAGCTTCCTCTTTCTCTGCATCTGCAACAACTTTTTTTTTTTGACAAGAAATCCATATATAGTAATATTAGAATGTCTCATATATGCAAACAGAAGCATCTAAGACATCTTATTCCTATTCACAACTCTATTGAAAAACCCTAAAATCCAGATCTCCCTCCTACAGAGAAAACGAAGGATCTTCTGCAGAATCTGCAACGAAAATCACAGAAAAATCCTCCGACTCCTTAAAGAAATACAATCCAAACACAAGCTGTAAAAAATGTAGAATAAACACATGTAAATATATGTAACTGCCATAGATATCAGCATCGATCCTTCAATGGAAGAACGATGAGGGAAAAAACTACCATAGATATCAGCATCGGATCCTTCAATGGAAGAACAATCTCAGAAAGAATGCAGCAAGAGAGACGAGAATCGAGGCCGGAGTGGAGGGACATTGGAGAGAGAGAGACTTTCGGGATTTGGGCATGGGGCGATTTGGGAGAGAAGAGGGAGGAAGGGATTTTGGGAGAGAAGAGGGAAGAAAGGTTTTTGGGAGAGAAATATTGGCGCGCACGATTCGGAGATGGCGATTTGAAAGAGGAGGGAAAAAAAGGTTAGGAGAGAAATAAGGCGGGCGCGATTTGGGGATGAAATTCGGGAGGGGAAAAGACCTTTATTTATTTATTTTTAATTCCAGCAGCGGTGGCTTATCCGTACACAGGCGGCCACGTAAAAACACCGCACATTTTGTTTGTACACGGGTGTTTCGTTCGGGGGGCCAGTGAGAATCCGCCGCTGATACGGATATTTCTTGTAGTGACCACCTGAGCCTTTAATTGATCTCTTTTTACGCCTGTGGTCTACACACGGAGTGTCACACCTGATGGACCGAGTGGATCTCATCCACATGAATTCATTCTGTCCAAGTAGCTAAAGTGACGCAGTAGTGGTAATTTTCATATGCCTTCCTATTCCTGTACCAAAAGGGTACCGAGTAGTCCGCATGCAGGAGGAGTTTATCCGGTCGTCAATTCGAGGACATATGCACGTCATACATGCATTTTTTTTTTTTTTTTAATATTTGGTTTGGGAACGTGGGGAATCTGGTTAAGTAGTTATCCAAACCGTTGGTATTTTGTTCCCTACCGTTGATGAACCATGCGGTAAATTGAAAGGTTAGGGTATTTCCTTGAACGGAATTTTAGGATGTGTCCTATCCAAGGCGAGGCCCAGAAAAAGAACGGTGTGGATCGATGAAACACGGGCCACAAGTGTAGAATCTGTGGACCCTAATATATATATACCATGTATAGATCCTTAGGTAGGGCCATAATAGAGGAGTCCGGCTCGGTGAGCCGATGAGCTGGGGCCTCGAACATGGAAACGGATCGGCTACTCAGTACGCACCCTGCTACTAGCCAATGGCTAGTGGTTGGTGCTCTGTGGGCCCTACCATGATGTATATGTTTCATCCATGCCGTCCACTCATTCTTCCATATCATTTTATATTATGATCCAAAAAATGAGGTTGATCCAAATCTCAAGTTGACCGCACAGTGTTGATTGAACGCTTACCATTAAAAGCTTATTGGGGGCCAGAAAAGTTTGGGATCAAGATGATATACTTTTTTACCTTCATCCAAGTCTTTATGACCTAATCAACCGGTTATGTGTCAAATAATTATTAAAGTGGGCCCCAGGATGTTTTTAATGTTGGAAATTCAATCACCACTGTTTTAGATCTACTTAATTTTTTGGATCTAGTCCTAAAATTACCTTTCAAAACGTATGGACGGCATGGATAAAGCAAATACATCATGGTGGGGTCCACATAGCACCAACCACTGGCCACCATGCTGGGAGTAGCGTCACTAGCCAAACCTCGAACATCTTCAAGTTCAAACGCCACATCTTGGAACATGCACTCATGCATGAGAATACGATCGCTCGATTCCTGGGCCCCACTTGTATGACCATAAGCCGAAAACGCGCAGGTCAGATGATACGAGCTGTCAATTGGAGGACTTTTGTCTGCACATTGAAGGTTGGCCGTTGGTTGGGTTTTAACGTAGACGCCCAACTGTAACCATCGTAGGTCGTTCAATTATCAAGATTTGTGGTATGTAACCATTGTAGGTCGTTCAATTATCAAGATTTGTGGTATGCCCCCATGGACCGCAGGGACCACCAAATGAATGGTACTGCTTTTGAGTACCTGATGCTCCCTTTTAGAGCGTGATTTGAAAAGAGAAATTGCACCGCATCCGTTGCATGGAGAGATGAAGGGAATGTTCGTGGGACATGTGTCCAGTGGCATATGCGTGCAAGGCCAATCATCACATGGGGCCCACCCAAAAACGCTCCTGTCCAAAATTTACGTGGCTCCACTTGAAGAAAGGCCAGACGTCTATGATTAAGAAAGACAACTAGAAAATAAAAGACCAAATCTCCTAATGAACCAGGGATTTTGATATTCTACTTATCAACCTATATATGTGACCAACCTGTCGTCTATTCTCGGCAGGGCATTTTCAAAATGGGGCCACGCTGATGAATGATGCGGATCTCCTTCGAAAATCTCCTTGGCATTTATCTAAGTGTATATATATATATATATATATATATATATATATATATATATATATATATAAAGTCCATGGAAAGCTGTAACACACATACCGTTTGTTTCTTTTGGTGAGGAAGCTCAATAAAGTAAAGGAGACTTTGCATTCTTACCTAGTGCTTTCGTGTTTCTTATTGGAAATGGCCTCTTACTACATGTGCAAGATTTCCAACTTGTGCAGCTTCGACAGAAGGTCCAAAAACATGACATGCTCTAGAGGTCCAAAGAAATGGACCTGTCATCTAATCTCCTTGCAGCTCTTTTCAGTACATGGGCTCTTGCGAAATGCATGCATGCTTGCTTCTCTTCATGTTCTCCAACATCTAAGCATTCGCAATAATAAAAGTAACACCATGTGCATGTGCTCTCGAAAATCAGGATTTATGGCACGTTTGACAGTTCCATATAATTGCATTGAGCTGAATTGAGATTCGCCCAAATGGCCATTCTGCTCAATTAATCTGTAAATTTGTAGAATTGGGTTTTCCTCAATGCAGGGTAAGATTCTCACAACTCCCTAATGTGGGCCATTTTCTGATCATAGTTGCCTAGTGGGCCACGTAGAAATAGGGTGCAATTGTCATTTGCCTTTTCTCATGAGGGGCCTTAGGCCACAAAGCGTATTACACGGTTTTAGCCATCTTCTTTTGAGATGATTGAAAGGTTAGAAACCAACCAGACTAGTTATAGGATGATTGGTGGGTTTAAAAAGCTCAAGTTCCATTTGAAGTGAAAAGGGACCACGTCCAATACTGAAAATGCACAATGAACAAGGCCATACACAATTACCATTTTCATGAGTAGTTAGTTTTACTTGTGTCTTTATTCAAGATCCCACCATCTGATGCCTCATTAAGCACTGCATGTTGAGTTAGTCTGACAGTCATGTGCTAGATTCCATGTCGAATGGGCAACCATAAGGGTCCTTACTCTTACCCAGGTGGTAGACTCCCAGGAGTTTCAACACCGGGTCAAGGGTTCGAGTACCCACCAATGGTGAAATCCCACGACATGTGTGTGGGGTGTGTGTGTGCGCGCGTGTAAAAAAAAGAAGAAAAGGAATGGGCAACCATAAGAAACTCAATTATACACTACAAGGATGATTTTAATTGTTATATAATGTTAAGAATTGATATTTGGATACATTGAAAATATAAGAAATAAATTGAAAAATTATTTCGCTAGGCTGAATTACGTATAAAATACGTTGTCTTTAAAGCGTGATTTACTCCCTTATCAACTACTGCTGGATTACAGGGAATTGCTTCTATGATAAGACAAGCCTTATCTGGATTCAGCATGCAGCAATCACGATAAGTCCACTAAGGAACAGTTGTAACACAACAGATCTCTTCTGGCAGACTCAGACGGTAGAGATTTTTCAGAGTACTCTATAAGGGAGATTTGGATTGTATTTAATTTGATGGGAGAGATGGTGCGTTGAGATGATAAAATCGGACTGAAATGGTCCGGTTTACATAAGCATTAGATAGTGGACCGTTGCTAGATGGCTATCAATGGTTTAGAATGTTTGGATTATGTTTTTGACCGTTGATCATTAACTCCAACCATTTCTAGTCGTCGAATTAAAGGATCTGATTGTTGGATCATCATAGTCCGTCCATTTTCGGGCCATTTGGCTTTCAAGGCAGAGAACCGTTTTTAGAAAATGTTGAATGTTCTCAATCTTATATAAAACTCGGACCATTTCAGACCCCACCACACAAAGGCACAGACCAGACTTATTGCACCGCAAAGTGTAAAGGAAATCATCTAGCGCCACACAACCACATTGCCTACGCCCTAGCGCGAGCGCCTGCGTGCGTACGCACTAGAATATGCAAGCACTAGAACATGCAACCCAAGTATCATCTCCTCCAAGAACTCTAAGTAAGAATACTCTTCATAACATCTCATATAAACCACACAACTCTTCTTTGCATTTCCGATGTAGTACAAAGCACATACACCATACTTTTTAATTCAAAAAATTCACCATACTTTTTAATTCAAAAAATTTGAATTTTTGTTTTATTATT
Source organism: Magnolia kwangsiensis (assembly GCA_037074715.1). Taxonomy (NCBI): domain Eukaryota; kingdom Viridiplantae; phylum Streptophyta; class Magnoliopsida; order Magnoliales; family Magnoliaceae; genus Magnolia; species Magnolia kwangsiensis. The sequence goes on from CM073574.1 coordinate 23,092,055, forward strand.
TTTAAAAAATCACTGATTTTCAACATATAACTATGAATTTAGAATATTAAATAGAAGATTTTAAATGACCCATATTCAGCCTTAGAAATCAGAGATCAAAATCCTCGCAATGGAGTCTTTCACGTTGCATAGATGAGTACTTTTTTTCTTAATACAGAAAATGTAATGACTGTTTAATAATAATTTGCTTGATTACAACCTTTCTACATAAAGTAGATATTCAAAATGTATTTGTGCCCGATAGCAAACATATTTCTCAAAGTCATTATAAAACAATCGCCCATTTCCTTTGCCGTGAAATCAAGATGTTCCACTTTTCAAGTGGGCTGAACATGTGCAGCTGATGGTCAGTCACAAACAATGAACATTGGTCTATATCCAGCAGTCCTACGAAGCATTTCATGGTGACACGTGTGGTCTTCTTGCGGTAACGAAATATCGGCGAAGAGTGCCAAACACGATTGTTTATAGCTTATTTAGTTGAACAGAGAAAAGGAAAATAAATAAATAAATAAATAAATCCATTTGAATAGAGGGACCTGATTGTGACCCATCTGATTTATCCGCTTAGAAAGTAACATCCAGCTCAAAGCGAGGTTTCGCTAATTTCACATGCTTGTAGAGCCGTACCATACACAGGTACACGTGCAAATATGAAACATGACAGAGAGATCTGAGCTTTCCGTGAGGCTGAAATAACGCTTTTATCATCTGCCAAAAAAAGAGACGCGGATTGGGCACTACGCTCACATGTTACAAGCTAAGATGCTGATGTGATGGATTTAATTGGCCTGCAGGCCATTACGATGCCATGTCACCGCCCGTCTCAGATAATAGAAAGCTCAAAATTTCACACGTATTACAAGGTTGACACATGCGAAGCATATTGGTTTGTACGGCTCCCCACGCGTGTGGAATTAGCAAACCTCGAGCTTGTACATGTTTCTACAAACGCGATATGATTCGCGACATCGCGTGTGGGGTGGGGTTGAGCCCCGTACTCTACTCGGCCGTTGACGTAGAAATTTGGCAGCCTAACTCACATTAGTACACGCTGCACCTGTGCGAAAACTGGCACCTGTGAGCTACATCTGACCTGCGAAATAGGCGGACCGCACGGTGTAGATTATCATCAGGTCAGCTGAAAACAAAACAAAAAAATACGAAGAAGTCGCCAATGGTAATTCTCGGTCCCATTTATCACACACATGCGTGCTGAAGTCACGATAGCCAAGAGCAGAAGGTCCCGAGAAATTGACCCAATTGTACTTGTTACCAATTGGGGAAACTCTCATCACCATCCGATCATGGTGATGGAAAGCAGCCAGTCGAAGAAAAGCCCCACCACATCAGCTGATCAGAGCTACCATGTGGGGCCCATCCACTAGTCCACCAGCCCCTTTCTTTCACGGTTAGGAAATCAAACTAAAAAAGTCCAGAAAGACGGACACTTGCAACCGCCTCCATTGCACGTCCGATTGTAGACCATCCTCTCTTTCTGTATATATATCAACTGATGCAAGGCAAAAACCATGCAATTTCCTCCTTATCCAGGAAGAAAATATGGAGCAGTCCCAACCGCAGATCAACCTCACCATGGACGTCTCCGTGGTCTCATCACCACAGAACATGGACATCGTAGCACCCAACAAACCATCCAAACCGTTCATCTTAACCCGATTTCATGCCGGATACTTCCGCATAAGCCTCTCCCTCTGTAGCCAGGCCTTGCTATGGAGGACCCTAAGCGAACCAACCGAAGACGCTCATGCACTCCGCCGCGTGCCGTGCACGCTTCCTTCCACAGCTTTTATTCTATTTTGGTCACTTGCTCTCTTCACCCTCCTCTCCCTCTCTCTACTCTACTTGCTCAGATGCCTCTTTCACTTTCATATGGTGAAGGCCGAGTTCCTGCACCACGTGGGTGTGAACTATCTCTTCGCTCCCTGGATCTCATGGCTCCTACTCCTCCAATCCTCGCCGTTCATCCATCCGAAAGCCACTTACTATCTCGTGTTTTGGTGGGCCTTTGCGATACCTTTGCTAGTATTGGATGTTAAGATCTATGGACAGTGGTTCACTAAAGGGAAGCGGTTCTTGTCGATGATTGCCAATCCCACAAGCCAGCTATCGGTGATCGGGAACCTGGTGGGGGCCCGCGCTGCCGCTCTGATGGGGTGGAAAGAGAGTGCCATGTGTATGTTTTCGTTGGGCATGGCCCACTATCTTGTTCTCTTCGAGACGCTCTATCAACGGTCCGTAGGGAGTGATCGGCTTCCGGCAATGCTTCGGCCTGTTTTCTTCTTGTTCATTGCAGCGCCGAGCATGGCCAGTCTGGCGTGGGATTCCATCTCGGGAAGCTTCGATGTGACTTCGAAGATGTTCTTCTTTCTTTCCTTGTTTCTCTTTACATCACTGGTAAATGACATGAATGGAAGAAAAAGAAGAAGAAAGATAGTGAATGAAAGTGAAAGGGAGATCGAATAGATTTACTAGTCTAACAAAATATGATCCTTTCTTTTAATAGAAAACGAAACCAATCACCCGAGTTTTGATTTTTCGCTGGATGTGAAAGCAACCCATCTTTCAAAAAATTATAACTAACATAAAACCCACAATTATAGAAGTAGGAAATGATTTGATATGAAACACCCACAATGAAACCGGTGAATAATGACCCCATCAAGATTGCGCATTCATTAGATGAGGGTTGCACATGATCCCTACATCTTGATTGGTCAGTTATCAAATTCACCAATAACGAACATTACTTGTGGGTGTTTGAACCTCTTTCGTTAGCTAAAACTAGATTCAAATCTTTAATTATACATAGAAAGTGAAAGAAACCCATCTTTCGAAAAATTAAAATATAAGAACACTATTCTAGAAGCAGGAAATTCTCTGGTGCGAATCACCCACAATGAAATCCTGATATGGGTGAATCTTATAATGGTCCCATCAAGAGATAAGGTTTCACATAAATCTTGATTGGTCGCTTATCAGATTCACCAACAGCGAACATTAATTATGGTCATTGAAACACTTTCATTAGCTTCTAACTTGAGATGAATCGACGTGATCAGATTGATTTTCTTTTGGTTATGGTTGTATGTGAGGCAGATATCGAGACCGCTTTTGTTCAAGAAAGCGATGCGAAGGTTCCATGTTGCATGGTGGGCCTACTCCTTCCCACTGACGGTGCTGGCATTGGCTTCGACAGAGTACGCACAAGAGGTGAAGGGCAGCATAGCTCATGCACTGATGCTTGCGCTGTTGGCACTCTCTGTCGTTGTCTCCTTTGTTTTGATGATCTTCACCGCATTCAACACTAGCATTCTCTTACACAACGATGATCCTTTTCCAATTCCTCCACCACACTTACCGACAACCACGTGATCCTGGTGACATCGCTATGTTCATCAATCGCAAATTACTTGACTTATATGTACAGGGCGATCCTAGCCGTTTCTTTCCTGTCCATTTGAATGCAGCTGATCTATGGCCAGGATAGTTTGTTGGGTGTGATTTTTGACCAAGAACAATCCATGGATATGACCCACTAGGTGGAACGTTTGTATGTCCGGTATTTGACCAGAACAGACTGCTTACTGATCTGACGAGCCGAAGACGAGCCATCCTCTTACGTGTAATTTGTATCTAAAATTCTTGTATACAAACATCAATTTTTCTGTTTTGTTGTATTTATGGCATGAGGACGCGTGGATTTGGTGATTTGAGCGTTGTGTTGGGTGCCTTGCACAGAACCTTAGGATCTAGCCCTCCGAAACAAACCAAAATTATGAGATAATAATAACAATGAAAATAATCAAAGCACAATCACACACCACACAAGAGATTTTTTATGTGAAAAACCCTCGAAGAGGTAAAAAGTACGGGACGTCGTCCAAATCAACAATACACTATGAAGTACAACGTTACAACCTTCGTCACTCACGCAGGAGTGGATGGACAATAAGAGAATAAAGGAAAAACAGAGGGATCTCACCGATTACGAGGACGTAGAAGCGCTGAGACGACGACTCCCTTCCACAAGCTTCCTCTCTCTTTTTAACGCAGGGAAGGACGTGAGGTCGAGCACCGTCTTTTTCAAGATGATAAATATTTCGAATCCACGGAACTTCTCTGGACTCCTCACAGAGACTTCTCGAATCCACGAGGAAAGAAATTAGAAAATAAGAATAATTTCTAATAAATTCGAAATTGATTAATGAATTCCCAAAATCGAGTTCACAACCCTTTAAATAAGGGAACCAAGCAATAAGAAAGAAATCAGACTCAAACTACAACTAAAACTCCTAGAATTCGCAACTTACTATAAATAGTAAGCTTACTATTTATAGACGGTCATGATGTCTACTAGTGCGCAAGGTTTTCGGCCAAAAATAGTAAGTGTCCTATTTGCCTTCACCAAACTGTTCTCCTAATTATCCTAAGCACTTTTCATGTTGGACACAAATCCTAAAGCCCAACGGATGAAAAGTTATACTCAAACTAAAACTTACTATTTATAGTAAAAACAAAATTAAAACGAGGAAATGACCGTCGATCAGGGGGTTTCTCACAAATTCGGGCTGCGCAACCCGGCATAGCGGGGTTGGTTGGCTAAAGTAGCTCGTTCTACCCCAAAATCATATATTTTACGTCGGATAACTCATTCCGGATTGTGAGATATGCCCGATCTAAGGTCCGATGGTCCGGATCACTTCTGTCGCCGACCGTGCCTTTTCTGATCCATCTTGGCTATGAAATTGTCTGCGACCCGCTCTACATCACTTTTTTTCTCTCTCTCACCCTTGATAACCCTCTTGTGTTTTTCTCATACACTAGAAAAACCCTAGAGACCCTTTTTATAGTTTTAGGAAACTCCTTTTCGCATCCCTATTGCGAAAGGATTCAAATCCGCAGTTTCGCGTAAAATCGCGGAACAAACTGCGTAACCTACGACTAGTCGTAGCTCTCCTACGACTGGTCCTAGACCATCTACAACTAGTCGTAGCTCTCTCTCGACTAGTCGTAGACCTCAGAGAAAAAACAGCATAACATAAGACTGGTCCTAGCCTCCTACGACTAGTCTTAGACCCCAAAAAAAATAACACAACTCGCTGGACTTCAAGTCATGCCAGGGCTCGAACCTATGACCGGTCGAGCGCCTCCCACGACCAGTCGTGGCTCCCCCACGACCGGTCGAGCAACGCGGTGAATTACTCCAATTTTTCACCCATTGCTCCATCTCTCCTTTGATCTAAGGAGGAAAATCCCATCAAATCTCTCTCTTTCTGACTTAGGAGGAATTCACTTTCTTCAAGCCAGCCTGGTTTCTGTAAACCTCAAACTTGTCCTTGAGCAAAGCCTTGGTCATCACGTCTGACCCATTATCGTCCGTGTGGACTTTCTCAAGCTATAACACCTTCTGTTCCAAAGTATCTCTGATCCAGTGATACCGAATCTCTATGTGCTTTGACTTATAATGCTGACTTGGATTCTTGCTCAAGTGTATAGTACTCTGACTATCGCAATAGACCACGTGCTCCTCCTACTTCAGGCTAAGTTCCTGTAGGAACCTCTTCATCTAAAGCATCTGTTTACATGCCTCTGTGACTGTAATGTACTCGGTCTCTGTCGTCGACAATGCTTTGACCCTCTGTAGCTTGCTCTACCAAGAAACCGCTCCCCCTGCAAACGTAAACATGAACCCCGATGTAGACTTCATGGAGTCTATGTCGCCTGCCAAATCTGCATCTGTGTAACCCTCTAGCACAGGTTTACCGTCACCATAGCATAGGCTCAACCTGGATGAGCCTCTTAGATACCGCAGTATCCACTTCACCGCTGCCCAATGTTCTTTACCAGGATTGGTAAGATATCGGCTGACAACATCAACCGCATATGCTATATCTGGACGTGTACACACCATAACATACATCAAACTTTCTACAGCTGACGCGTAGGGTATCTTCTGCATCTCTTCTACCTCTGATTTTGTCTTGGGACACTGTCTGTCGCTCAATCTGAAGTGACCATCCAGTAGAGTATTGACCGGCTTCGCTGTATCCATATTGAATCGCTCTAAGACTTTCTCAATATACCACTCTTGTGACAGCCAAAGCTTTCTACTGCCTCTGTCACGGGTTATCTCCATTCCTAGGATATGTTTAGCCGGGCCCAAGTCTTTCATTGCAAAAGACTTGCCCAACTCCTGTTTCAGCCTGTCGATCTTCTTGATGTCTTTTCCCATGATGAACATGTCATCAACGTATAAGAGCAGAGCTAAGAAATCACTATCTGAGAACTTGCGCGTGAACACACAGTGGTCCGACTCCATTCTGTCATACCCATACTATAACATGAACGAGTCGAACTTCTTGTATCATTTTCATGGAGCTTGTTTCAGCCCATACAAGCTCTTCCTCAGCCTACACACCATATTTTCCTTGCCCTTGACTTCGAACCCCTCTGGTTGGTACATGTAGATCTCTTCTTCCAGGTCACCATGGAGAAAAGAAGTTTTAACGTCCAACTGCTCTATCTCTAGATCCATGCTAGCGGCCAACCCAAGCAACACCCATGTGGATGTCATCTTCACCACTGGTGAGAATATCTCCTCGAAGTCTATGCCTTTCTTCTGACTGAACCCTTTTACCACAAGTCTGGCCTTGAACCTCGTCTGTGAATTCTTCTACTCAACCTTCTTTCTGAACACCCACTTGTTGCTCAGAGCTTTCTTGCCCTTAGGCAGTTTCACCATGTCATAGGTGTGGTTCTTATACAAGGATTCCATCTCCTTTTGCATAGCTTTCAACCACTCTTCCTTATGCTTATCAGCTAGGGCCTCAGAATAATCTTTTGGCTCTCCCTCATCAGTCAGCATAATGTACTCATGCGGCGAGTACGTCTTGGACGGCTGTCTGTCCCTAGATGACCTCCTCACCTGTGGCTCAATAGGTGGATCAAGTGGGGGCTGCTCCTCCGGTCCATCTTCTGTAGGAACCCCCTCGTCCTCTGTACCTCGCTGTACTCCCTCGTCATCAGGCAACACGGGAGGAATAACCGGATCCATGTCCTCTAGCTCACCTGAACTAGGCTGATTCTTCTCTGGCTTACCAATGTCTTCAATCACTGATCTTCAAAGAAAACCACATCTCTACTCCTAACGAGCTTCCTCTCGGTCGGATTCCACAATCTGTAACCGAACTTGTCACGCCCCAAACCTGAAAATCGGATTCATATGAATCCCGATCGCCGAATCCGATACCGACAGCCTCTGTAGTGCCCCATTCTCTGCTCCTGACAATCATATGCCAGATTCCGATCCTGGGATCATACAAGGAGGATTTTCAGAACAAATTTTTTTGTAATGGAGCATAACCACAAGCATAACCAAGTCACAAAACAATATCACCACATATCCACTATATCAAAAACTTTAAGTACAATGCGGAAAGGAAATACAAGGTGATCAAAAGCTCCAAAATGGCCTGATACGCACTCCTGCCTTAGCGCTGCTGTTGTCCAATGACACCTGCATGCAACGGTCGTACATAAGCTTACAAAAGCTTAGAGGGTGGTGTAAGTGTGTGCGTAAGGCGAGCGCCAAGTGTACAATATCAGAGTAATGCGAAAGTATGCGGTAAGTCCATGAATAAAACCAACCATACCAATGCTATGTAATGCAAGACATGAATGCTATCGGCCATACCAAGGCCATGCGATGCGAGACATGAATACTATCGGCCACACCGATGCAAATGCGAGGCTTATATAGTCGAATGTCATATGGAAGGAGATCACATGGAAGAGAGCTTGGACGTGGGTTCTCTCTTGCTTGGCTTGGAAATGTTGAGAAATGAGAGGAAGAGAGAAAGTTGTAAGGAGGGATGTGAGTGATGATGTGAGGTGGGTGATGGGTGAGGTGATGGATTGGTTGACTTTGGGGTTTGGTTGACTTGTAGAGAAAGAAAGCATGTGTGCTTTGTACTTAACATGAGAGGTGATTGATGGGATTGATTTGATATATTGTAGAGATTCTCTTGGGATTGCAAACGCACGACATTTTCTCGAAATAAAAGTCGGCTCACATCTCTTAGTCAGGGTATCATATCGGTACATGAGTCGCGGCGTTAGAACCGCGACGACAGTGCGGTCGCAATGATAAAAGTCTCGAATTAAGCCGACTCAAATGTATAGGATACGACTTACGGTAGTGCGCATACGTCGATTAAAGGTTGCGGATTGCAGGACTTTGACGGGAAGGATAGCGGGAGTTGGCGGAACAGTACGGATTAGGATACAGGTCTTACAGCTCTCCCCACCTAATAAAAATTTCATCCTCGAAATTTACATTACCATCGTAGCAAAACACAACTCATAAGGGGATAGGGGCCTTAACATCATATATGATCAAAACACAGCATATCATCAAAATCAAACACCTTAGAGATAGGGATAACGCTCATGATTTTCAGGCTCTAACTTCCAGAACGCATCATTAATGAGTAACCTAGCTAGATGGTGTAGGGGTCAAGTCACACGAATAGTCGACGACTGCTCCTGATGACTGAGGGTCCTGCTGGACGGCGTAAAATCTTCCCTGGGCCTGCTGGGGAGGTGCAGGTCCCCTCTGAGGTCTCTGCTGCTGCGATGGAGGTCCCGGAGGCTGGTGCTAAGGTCGTTGTTGCTGCTGTGGGGGCTGTCGCGGAGTCTGATACGGTATCCTCGACTATTGATGCTGTGGTGGCTGTCGCGGAGGCTGATGCGGTGCTCTCGGCTGCTGTTGCTGTGGATGGGGACACTCAAGCACACAATGTCCTGTCCGGATGCAACCAAAGCAAGTACTTGTAAACAGTCCTGAAGGTGGTACTGGGGGTGCCACTGGTGCTTGGAATGCTGGGCGGGTCATGCGTCGTTGCTGTGGACGATGCTGCTGCGGCTGAGAGCTACTGGTGGGCTCCTTCCTCTTTTGATCTCCTCTCTGGTCACAGGCTCTCTGCAAACTGGTCCAATCTGACTCATAAATATGTGCCCTCTCTACGATCTGCTCAAACGTCGGAAGCATGTGTCTGATCACATGACTCCTAAGGGCAGGACACAAACCGTTCTCAAAATGGCCAGTCTTTCGCCCCTCATTGTCAACAAGATATGTCGTAAATCTCAATCGTGCTACGAACCGAGCCTCATACTGGGACACAGACATGTCCCCCTGGACCAATGTCTCAAACTCTAATGCGCGCTACTGTTGCACATGCTCGAAAAAGAACTTTCGGTCAAATCAGTCTATAAAGTCCTCCCAAGTCCACTCAAAATCGACAGCTACCGATCGGGCTACAGATGCCCACCAATACTGAGTCTCACCCTGTAGAAGAAATACGGCTAATGGGACTTGCTACTGAGTAGTATATCTCATAGTGTCAAATATTTTCTCCACCTCAGAGCACCATATCTCTGCTGCAGAAGGGTCTGGCTCACCCCGAAAACGCGGGGGATTGTGCTGTCAAAAATTCTTGAGAAAAGCGCTCGCACGCTCCTGCTCGGCCTCGGCTGGTGTAACAATAGGACGCCTGCTTTGCCCCTGAAGAATGGCGATCATCGCCTGTAACATCTGCTGCAGCTGCGTAACACTTACAGGTACGGTCGGATCCGCACCGGTCTCAGGTAAATGAGTGACATCCTCAGGATGGATGTAAGACCCGTATTTTAGTCCGTACCTTTCCATAGACTTCCGCGGTCTTACCGGTCGAATTTCGGCAACCTTCGACCCTTAATCGATATCGACGTGCGACCCTGATTCATGTGCCGACAACCCGAGTCGACTCAACCCGAAACCAATACCATAGCGACCGCGCCGTCGTTGCGGTTCCAATGCCGCGACTCGCGAGTCGAGGCGATACCTTGGTCAAGAGATATGGGCCAACGTTCGGTGCGAGAAAACGCCGCGCGTTGCGAAATCAAAGAGAATCTCTACGATGTGTCACATCAATCAATCAGCCATCAATCCATCACATGTCAAGTACACATCACTTCATTCCATTTTTCCAAGCAACCACAAAAGTCTTCATCTCCCATACCTCTCTTACACAAAAAGCCACAAAAGTCTTCATCTCCCATACCTCTCTTACACAAAAGCCTCAAAAGTCAAAGATTTCTTACACCCCCATCATTCATCCATCCATCCATCTCTCTCTACATCACTCTCTCTCTTCCTCTCTTTCTCATTTCAAAAAAAATCTCCAAGCAAAAACATCCCACGCATGAAATTCCTCCATGCCTCCTAAGCTCCAAGTGGCCCACCTCTTCATCCCAAAACCTCTCATCTCAACCCTCCATTCTTCATCTCATCCATTAAAGTTGAAGCTAAGGTGCCAAGGAACCCCTAGGAGCAAGAAGATCGGACGGTGGGTGCCTCTATAGGGTAGATTTTCTTATTTTTATGGTGGACCAAGTGAGGCCCACCGATCAATGGTGTGGATCTCACTTGGGACCCTAATATGTGGCCGATGGACCACTTGGATCATCATGATCATTCCATGATGGGGCCATTCTCCATGGACCCCATCATGATGTTTATTTTCTTTAGAAAGGTTTTTTAGACCATCCATATTGGTGGGGAAAGGATCCCCACTGTTGATCTTCAGTTTTGATGGTCACACGTGCAAAATGACCCACTTGATGTATGATTTCATGTAAGGGAGGGCCCATAATGACGGGGTCCCTCCATCACAAGCCGTGTCCCACTCTCCATGTCTCTCTCTCTCTCTTTTATTGCTTTTATTTTATTTTATTTTATTTTATTTTTTATGCTATAGGATTGTGGCCCACTTGAATGGATCCCACCTTGATGTAATTATTTTTATTCAAGTGGGGCCCACCTTAGCCATTGTACCCATGCCGCTCATCAGTGGTGGCTCACTTCATCAGGGCCCACCATCATCAAAATATATATATAAAATACTAAAATCGTCCAGCGTCTGGGACGCTGGACGTTTCAAAGGAAAGAAGAGAAAAAGGAAAGAAGTAAGGGACTTTGGGTGGTCCCCTTGTGTAGGCCCCACCTTGATGTTTATTCTCGATCCAAGTCGTCCATCCTCTTACCCATCCCGTTTTAGGCGTTGAGCCAAGTGATGGGGCTGGTTGGAAGGTCTGGTGGGCCATGGCATTAGAAAGTTGCACCCTTACCATTCAAAATCATTATCTTGTTTTATTTTACTGTCCATGCATCAAAAAAATTCAAATTCTGGACTCTTTGGGCTCGTCTTGGGCCAGGGGAACTAATGAGCGGAGCGGATTTAGGCGATGTGGACCCCACCTTCGAAAATCCTCAAAATCCAGGATTTTCCAAAAAATAAAGGAAGAAGGGAAGGGGCAGTAGCCTTCTGCGTCAGAACCGCTGCAGGCGCTGCCTGCAGCGCGTCACGCGGCGGACAGCGTCCGTGCAGGCCACCCACGGCTGTTGCCATGGGCCCCACCATGATGCATATGTTTAATCCACGCCGTTCATTTGTTGGGTCCCCTCCTCAGGTGGGCCCCCTCCAAAAATTAGGCCGATCCGACGCTCGGGTGGCCCACACTATAGGAAACAGTGTGAATGGACAGCTACCATTGAAATCTATTTTTGGGCCCACAGAAGTTTCAGATCAACCTGAAATTTATATCCTCACTTCATACAGGTCTGGGTAACCTTATGAACGGGTTGGATTTCAAATAAATATTACGATGGGCCACATTTGTGGGATCCACGTTAATGTATGTATTTCATTTTCACCGTCCACAGCCCGTGGATGGTGAGACTCACCATGACTTATTATTTCACCCACCGTCCAGCGGACGGTGGGGCCCTATTGCATGTGTTTTACACACACCGTCCATTTGTCTTTGATGATGGGGCCCACTGCAAGCTGCACATATTGATTTCTGTGGGACCCACCATTATATATATTTATGTATGTCATATAGTTTATAATGTATATTTTATAATATGAAAATTGTAGTGGGCCCTAGACCATGTGTCCCTATGAATAGTTTGGATGAAAATAAATATTTTGTAAGGCCCATGAGTCGGGACCCATTTAATTTCAAAAGGGCTATGGGTTAGGCCTATTGATTTATAAAATGCTTATGGGTTAGGCCCATTTGATTCGTATGAGTCCTATGGACTTGGGCCCACTTGCTATGTAAAGCCTATGGGTTAGGCCCATTTGATTCATATAAGGCCTATGGACTTAGGCCCATTTGATGTGTTGCAAGTTCATGGGACTAGGCCCATTTGATGTACTTCAAGGCCCATGTAATTGGACCCTTTTGTTGAAATTTAAAGACCATGGAAGTAGGTCATTTGATATATGTAAGGCCTAGGGGTTTATGCCCATTGAACTCATGTTAGGTCTATGGGTTGAGGCCCACTTGATCTACATGTGGGGGCCCAATTGGTGTGGCCCATTGGTCATATATTACACTCATGAGACTAAGCTCATTTGATGCAATCCAAAGCCCACGGGCTTGACCTATTACAATGCACATAAGACCCATTGGTGTGGCCTATTTATGTGGCCCATCTGATGAATAAAAGGCCCATATGATATGGCCATTTGATATATATATGAAAAGCTCAATGGGGTGAACCTAAGGTCCATTGCAAATGTGTAATCCCATACCGATTACGTAGCGATGTTTAAGAAGATCGTGCCTTGGGAGCAATGTTGGTTTGACGTCCACATTGCGAGTGTAATGTTGATTGGATGTCCACATTACGACTCTCCTTAGGGCCCATCACTGGGCTGTACTTATTGTGTATAGGCCGTCCAGGTCCATCTGCATTGTAAGATAGTTCATTTTACTATAACATGTTTAGTACAGTTTCATGACTCATGATTATACGCATCATATGTATGCTTGACGTGAGAATTGTTTGATCATAGCATTTACCTTCGGACAGGTTGTTTATGTGCTCCCGGTTAGGCGGTGTTGCCCTACATGAGTGCACGATATGCGTAGAAATTGTTGCATGATTGGATAGAGTGAATAATGCATTTCGCATTGTGTGACATGGTTATTGTAAGCCCTAGCGACATCAGGGCCGTAGCCTCCACAGGCGCATCGTGGTTGGCAGGATTGGACACCGAAAATCTTGTTCTACATGGGGTACTATAGATATCCCTGGGTGAAAGTCCCTAAACCCTTATGGTACCAAGAGGTTGCTCCAACGTCTACACCGAGTGGGTAGATGAGCGTTGAGTGCCGATTACTAGACTGTTACGCTCTCCATTGTGTCGTGGTCGGTTGGAAGGGGGTGCGGCCTTACCCGCCCGAGAGTAGGGGGCAATGCTAGGCTGAGTTTGACCAGCTCGAGGAATGGGTCCGCTATCGAAGAGTCGCGCCCGATATTGACAGACGGATAGTGAGGTCTCTTCCACTTACCTTATTGCGCGTGATGTGGCGGCAATCTGGTTTAGAGTGTACTAGACCCCGGCGATATCCCATATTTTGAGCTGTATTGATGTGTGGACATAGATGAGGATCTGTATGCTTGAGTTGCATTGCACATCGTATGGCCTTGGGATGGCCGATACCATTCATGTCTCGCATTGCATAGCCTTGGTATAGCTCATGGTATTATGGTTCTATCTGCATATTCTGCTTTACTTTGACATTACATGTTCATATTACTACCTTGCGCACACACTTTCACCACCCTCTAAGCTTTCTGTAAGCTTATACACGACCGTTGCGTGCAGGTGATGTTGGTTCGCAGTAGCGCTGAGGCAGGAGCACGTTGCTGAGCATTTTGGAGTTTTTGTTCTTTACCATTGTATTTCCCTTTATGCTCATTGTACTTGTAAAGTTATTGATCATAGTGAAAATGTAATGGAGTTCTTGGTTGTTGTTTGTGGGTTATGCCTTTGGTTATGCTTATTACGAATCAAACTGACATTGAAAATTCTCCTCGTAGCATCCCAGGATCGGAACCTGGCGAATGGGAGCTAGGAGCCGAGAACGGGATTCTATGGAGGTTGTCGGCGTCGGATTCGGCGATCGAAAATTTTGTGAGCCCGATTTTTGAGTTTGGGGCGTGACACTGGAAGGCAAAAATATCTGGTGGTGGAGCAGGAGTAGCAGGTGGTAAAGCGGGAGTCACAAGTGGTGGTGTGGGAGTCGCAGGTGGTGGAGCGGGATTCACTTGGATCGCTCTTTTAGCCATAATATTGTACAGGAAGGAACAATGACCTATTAGCCTTGAGAATTCTCGAAGGCATAAATGCTAAGGGTCTATGTCGAAAAATCGCTAAGTCATTCGGACTCGGAACCTATTTATAGTAGATGTGTGATGTGATCCTCAGGTATTCCCAAGTTATGCTCTGATACCAACTTCTGTCACCCTCGAACTCAAAAATCGGATTCACATGAATCCCGATCGCTGAATCTGGTACCGACAGCTTACGTAGTGCCCCATTCTCAGCTCCTGACAATCATATGCCAGATTCTGATCCTGGGATCCTACAAGGAGAATTTTCAGAATGAATTTTTTTTTTGTAATGGAGCATAAACAAGTCACAAAACAATATCACCACATATCCATTATATCAAAAACTTTAATTACAATGCGGAAAGGAAATACAAGGTGATCAAAAGCTCCAAAATGGCCTGATACGCGCTCCTGCCTCAGCGCTGCTGCTGTCCAATGACATCTGCACGCAATGGTCCTGCATAAGCTTACAAAAGCTTAGAGGGTGATGTAAGTGTGTGTGTAAGGCGAGTGCCAAGTGTACAATATCAGAGTAATGCGAAAGTATGCGGTAAGTCCATGAATAAAACCAATCATACCAATGCTATGTGATGCAACGCATGAATGCTATCGGCCATACCAAGGCCATGCGATGCGAGATATGAATGCTATCGGCCACACCGATGCAAATGCGATATTTACATAGCTGAATGTCTTATATGAAATGCAATCCAAGCAAGTCGGTACTCATCAAGTACACATCGGTACAGTTCCTCTCTGGATATCACCGGGGTCTAATACACTCACACTGACTGCCTCCTCCCTAGCTGCACAGCCAAGTAAGCGGAATAGACCTCACTATCCGCCTGACCAGTAGTCTACCAATACTTACCCGACTCGTCGATAGTTGACTCATTTGCAAGTTGGTCAAACTCAGCCTAGCTTATAGCCCCCTCACTCAGGCGGATAAGGCCACACCCCCTTCCAACCGACCATGACATAGTGGGAGACACGGCCTACTGGTATTCGATACTCGGGCGCTCGTATATCCACTCGGTCTAGACGTTGGAGCATCTCCTGGTACCAAAAAGGTTCTGTGACTTTCACCCAAGGACATCCTAAGTGCTCACAGTGCTAGAACCAAGTATTTTCGGTATCCGATATGGCCATCTACGATGTGCCTGTGGAGCCACAACCCTGATGTCATTAGGGCGTGCAGTGATCAAGTCACACATATGCTAGATGCATGAATCACACCGTTAAATCATGCAATAATCCAGCGCGTACTGCACGATCATGTGGGGCACTCTGTCTCATAATGAGTCCCGTAAATGGTCTGCCCAATGGCGTATGGTATGATCAGTCACTACTCATATCAAGCATACATATGATGCGTATGGGCATGAGTCATGGGATTATACTACGCATGTTATAAAGTGATGAATATTAACGAGTATGGGCCTATCAATGGGCCCTAAGGAGAGTTACAATGCGGACATTTAACCAACATTGTACTTACAATGTGGACGTCAAACCATCATTGTTTCCTAGGCACGACCCGCCATAAATATCATAACATGAACCATGAAAAATCACATGGCCCGCCATAAATATCATTACATGCTCCATTGTGGGGTCCATCCAAGTGGGCCATAAGGCCGTTTCATCACATAAAAATAAATACATAAATGAAAAGAGAGGGAGAGAGATAGAGTGGGACACGCGTGATGGAGGGATCCCGACACTATGGGCCCTCCGTTTCAAGCATCCAATCATACATCAATGAGTCTTATTACATATGAGCCCTCCAAATAAAAGATCAACGGTGGAGATCCCTCTCCATCCAAAATGAACGACCTATATGACCTCTTTAATACAAAGAAAGTAAACATCATAATAGGGTCCATGGAGATTGGCCCCATCATGGAACGATCATGATGATCAAAGTGGGCCATCGACTACATCTTAGGATCCAAAGTGAGATCCATACCATTGATCGGTAGGCCTCACTTGGTCTATCATAAAAGCATGAAAATTAGCCTATAGAAGCACCCACCTAGCGATCTCCTTGGTCTATTGGAAAGCCTATCTCCTTACGCTTCATTTTGATGGTGGAAGATGAAGAATGGATGGCTAGGATGAGAGATTTGGGATGGGAAAGTGGGCCACCAACATACACTCTCTCACATGGAAGAGAGCTTGGACGTGAGTTCTCTCTTGCTTGGCTTGGAAATGTTGAGAAATGAGAGGGAGAAAGAGAGTGTAAGGAGGGATATGAGTGATGGATGTGAGGTGAGTGATGAGTGAGGTGATGGATTGGTTGACTTTGGGGTTTGCTTGACTTGTGGAGAAAGAAAGCATGTGTGCTTTGTACTTGACATGAGAGGTGATTGATGGGATTGATTTGACATATTGTAGAGATTCTCTTAGGATTGTAAATGCGCGACGTTTTCTCGAAATAAAAGCCGGCTCACATCTCTTAGTTAGGGTATCGGAACAGTACGGATTAGGATACAGGTCTTACAGAACTTTTCATCACCGTAGACTAGGAACACACACTGCTTGATCTTCATATCGAGCTTGGGCCTCTCGTCCCTTGGTGCGTGAACGGATGCCCTGCATCCAAACACCTTGAGATGACTGTACGATGGATCCTATCTAGTCCACACCTTCTCAGGTACTTCTCCATTCAATGGGGCTGATGGATACCTGTTTATCAGATACACCGCCATGTGCATTGCTTCTCCCCAGAACGTCTTAGGCAACTTCGCATGGGATATCATGCATCTGATTCTCTCAATAATGGTGCTATTCATTCACTCAGCTACACCATTATGCTGAGGGGTCTTGTGAACCGTTTGTTCATGCCGTATACCTAAGGACTTACAGTACTCATGAAAGTCGTCGATGTATTCACCACCATTATCAGTGCGGATGCACTTCAATGATCTACCTGTCTCTCTCTCGACCATAGTATGAAACAACTTAAACACACTAAAGACCTCGTCCTTGGATTTCAAAGCAAAAGCCCAAACCCTCCTACATGCATCATCTATAAAAGTAACAAAGTACAATGCCCCACCCAAGGTTTTTGTCCACATAGGACCACACACATCAGAATAAACCAAATCTAATGCACGCACTTTATTAACATGAGAAGCAGTTTTAACAAATGAAACTCTATACTATTTCCCTGATAAACAATCAAGACATGTTTTGAGAGGTATACCTGTCACGTCTGGAAGGAGCCGCTTCCTCGCTAGTAGTTGAAGCCCTTTTTCACTCATGTGGCCTAGACGCCTATGCCACATGTCTATAACTAAATCTTCCGCTGTGTTCAACCCACCCTTGCATACACTGACACTTGCCTTGTACAGGGTGCAACACTTCTTTCCTCTGGCTGCGATCAACGAACCCTTGATGAGCTTCCAGCGCCCACCAGCAAACCGGCTTTCATAGCCATCATTATCCAACCTTCCCGTCGACATCAAGTTGAGGCGAAGGTCTGGGATATGTCTCACATCCCTGAGAACCAACGTGTAGCCCACATCGGTCTTCACACAAATATCACTAACTCCTACGATCTTCGATACGCCAGAACTTTCTATCTTCACGGTCCCATAGTCACCTGACTTGTAGCTTGTAAAGAAATCTCTGCGTGGAGTCGCATGAAAAGAAGCCCCTGAGTCAATCACCCAGTCGGTGTCCTGACCAGTAGCCGTGAGACAAACATCATGATCTGTGGAAAGAATAATAACAACGTCGCCATCTGAAGCGACCATAGTGGAATCAGATTCATCTTCCTTCTCCTTTCTTTTTCCTTTCTTGTTGTTTTTAGTCTTACGACATTCATGCTTATAGTGGCCCTTCTTCTCACAATTTCAGCATTCAACATCTTTTCTGTTACTCGACTTGCCTCTTGATTTATCTCGGACCTTCCCACCCTTCCTGTTCTTTCCTCTCCCCCGTTCCTGTGTCACAAGTGCCTCTTGTTGAGTAGACTCCTGAGACTTCCTCCTTGTCTCTTCGTTGAAAAGACAGCTAGTTTCCTGTTCCATGGATATCTTTCCGTCTGGCGCGGAGTTACTTAGAGACATCACCAATGTCTCCCAACTGTCAGGCAATGAACTAAGCAATAGTAAAGCCTGCAATTCATCATCCAGGACCATCTTCATAAAAGAGAGTTTGTTCACTATATTGCTGACCTCATTCATGTGCTCGGCCATAGAATCACCATCCTTGAACTTGAGATTCACAAGTCGCCTTATCAAAATTTTTTTATTACCGGTTGTTTTCCTCTCATACAGCCCTTGTAGTTTCAGCCATAGGCTAGCGGCTGAGGTTTCCATAGACACATGGTGGAATACAGAGTCATCCATCCATTGTCTAATAAACCCCACCGCCTTCCAGTCCAACTTCTTCCAATCATCATCAGACATATCTTTGGATTTTGCTGATATGCCTAAAATTGGAGAATATAGATCCTTGCAATAAAGTAAGTCCTCCATCTTAGCCTTCCATATGGTCCAGTTAGAACTATTGAGGCTGATCATCCTTGATGAGCCACCTTCCATAATTCCAAACCGATCCTACCCGTTTAATGAACTTAGCGCTCTGATACAACTTTGTTGGGGGCCTTGCACAAGACCTTAGGATCTAGCCCTCCAGAACAAACCAGAATTATGGGATAATAATAGCAATGAAAACAATCAAAGCACAATCACACACCACACAAGAGATTTTTTACGTGGAAAACCCTCAAAGAGGTAAAAACTACGGGACCTCGTCAAGATCAACAATCCACTATGAAGTAGAATGTTACAACCTTCGTCACTCACGCAAGAGTGGATGAACAATAAGACAATAAAGGAAAAACAAAGGGATCTCACCGATCACGAGGACGTAGAAGCGCTGTGACGACGGCTCCCTTCCACAAGCTTCCTCTCTCTTTTTCTCTCTCTCTCACCCTTGATAACCCTCTTATGTTTTTCTCATACACTAGAAAAATCATAGAGATCCTTTTTATAGTTTTAGGAAACTCCTTTCCGCATCCCTGTTGCGAAAGGACTCAAATCGCGGAACAAACTGCGTAACCTACGACTAGTCATAAACCTTCTACGACTGGTCCTAGACTACCTACGACTAGTCGTAGCTCTCCCTCGACTAGTCGTAGACCTCGGAGAAAAAATAACATAATCCAGGACTGGTCCTAGCCTCCTACGACTGGTCGTAGCTCACCTACGACTAGTCCTAGACTCCGAAAAAAAACAGCACAACTCGCTGGACTTCGAGTCGTGCCAGGGCTCGAACCTACGACCGGTCGAGCAACGCGGTGAATTACTTCGATTTTTTATGCGTTGCTCCATCTCTCCTCTGATCTGAGGAGAAAAATCCCATCACGTTGATCTTTTGGGCCCACCGTAGATGATTTATGCCATAAAATCTTTAAGATTGGTAGATCCTGTTCCTTTGATCGTCGGCCCACTTTGGTTGAATGTGGAACGTTGCTGTATCTCTGACAACTGTGTATTACGGTACACCGTATGAGTGGTTACAATCTCTATATGTGGGAAGCGGATTGGCTAATGTACCACATACCACCCATCTAGCTGGTGTGGGTACGTGTTGTGCGAAGACAAGCGCAGACTCTCCTCCGAGTTTTACGAACGGTACAAAGGAGATCAAATTTACATGGACCCAAAATGATGTATTTATCATATCTGCATCGTTCATCCATTTGGCGAGATCATTTTAGATCTTTCTCAAAAAAGAGCAATTTCTGAGGCTCAAGTGGACCACACCAAAAATAGCAGTGGGACCAACGATTCGTAGGACCCACCATAACATTTAACTTGCATCCAATCTGTTCGTAAGGTCACATAGATCTATTACTTTTTACAGTGTGATCCACTTGATTTTTGGATCAGTCTTATTTTTCGGCTCAAGCTTTACGACGAGCAAACCAAGTGGACCGACGGTTTGGATATAGCTCATACCTCATGATGGGACCAACAAAACTTAGTGACGTCAATACACCAGCCACATCGGTGGTTTGTGGTACACCAGCCGATCTGGGAGATTTCCATCAGATGTATAGACTAAGACACCGAGTTGTGGGCCCGACATGTCCCAAACACCGCACCTTACCAGAGAGAAGGCTCTCCTTACACGTGCGAACTGGCACGTGCATGTAGGATCGTATCAAATCATTAGGCTATCCACGATGTTTACACTTCACGCATTTAAAATCATGCAAATGTGATGATCAGGTGGGCCACACCTGCGCAGATTATGAACGATGGATCGGTTCCTCTTAAACCGTTCATGCATGAAATATGGAAAAGGTACTATGCGCTCGAGCACATGGGTCCGTCCGATGAGGTTGAGCTGTGTGGGCCCCACCCTGATGCTTTTCGAACATCTACCCCATCAGTCAAATGCACCATTCCATCATGGGCCTAGCTCTCAAAAATCAAGTCAATCCGTGACTTGTGTGGACCACACCACATACAAAAGTGGAGAGGGGTCGTGCACCATTAAAACATTCATAATCATTTTTTGGTCCCACCGAGATGTGGTTTGCAAATCCAACCCATCCATTATGTGTGTCCCACTTGGATGAGGGTTAGGACCGAGTTTCAAACGCATGCAAATTTCAGGTGGGGCCCACCAAGTGCTTTTATATGTTTTAACGGTGTCTTCACATGATTTTAGATGGTATGGCCTACCTGAGTTCCGTATACAGCTATTTTTGGGATATCCCATAATTTAAAGGGGACCCATCAAATGCACAATGTTGATGGTCGACACGCATCACGGTGGGGCCCACACAGCTCAACCTCACGGGAGCTTATTGTGCGCGCGCGCGCACGCACACACACACACACACACATATATATATATATATATATATATATATATAGGAAATGGTTATATGCGATCATGCTCATGGGAACTTCCCATGAGGTCGAGTTGTGTGGGGCCCACCGTGATGTGTGTCGAAAATCTACCCCATCAGTCAGATGCACCATTCCACGGTGGGTTTGGGGCTTAAAAAAAAAATCAATACGTGACTTGTATGGGCCACACCACAAATAAAAGTTGAGAGGGGTTACCCTCCATTAAAATATTCATATCATTTTTTGGGCCCATCGAGATGTGGTTCACAAATCCAGACCATCAATTATGTGTGTCCCACTTGGATGAGGGGTCAGACCAAGTTTCAAATGCATCCAAATTTGAGGTGGGCCCCACTAAGTTCTTTTATATGTTTTAGGGGTGTCTTCACATGATTTTAGATGATATGGCTTACCTGCGTTCTGTATACGTCTTATTTTTGAGATGTCACATAATTTAAAGGGGACCCATCAACTGCACGATGTAGATGTTCAACATGTATCACGATGGGGCTCACACAGCTTTATATATATATAGGGAAAAGGTACTATGAGCTCGACCTCACGATAAGCTCCCATGAGGTCGAGCTGTGTGGGCCCCACCGTGATGCGTGTCGACCATCAACACCGTGCATTTGATGGGTACCATTTAAATTATGGGATATCTCAAAAATCAGCCGTATACGGAACTCAGGTGGGCCATACCATCTAAATCATCTGAAGTCACTGTTAAAACATATAAAAGCACTTGGTGGGGCTCACCTGAGTTTTTAATGCTGCTGAAACTTGGTATGACCCCTCATCCTAGTGGGACACACATAATGGATGGGGCTGGATTTGCAAACCACATCTCGGTGGGCCATTAAAATGATTATGAATGTTTTAATGGTGCACGGCCCCTCTCCACTTCTGTATGTGGTGTGGCCCACACAAGTCATGGATTGACTTGATTTTTGAGATCTAGGCCAACGATGGAATGATGTATCTGACTAATGGGGTAGATGTTTGAAAAGCATCACGATAGGGCCCACACAGCTAGACCTCATGAGAGGAACTCGTGAGGTCTAGCGCATAGTACCTTTTCCCATATATATATATATATATATATATATATATATATATATATATATATATATATATATATATGGATTTTCAAGCGTATTAATGTCATTGTATGGCCATATTCTCTAAAGAGGTTTCACTTTTCAAATATCTGCGTTAAGGGCATTTTAATCTGAATAATTTTCAAAAGCTTACGGAGAGAATACCTCGGAATATTTAAAAGGTGGAACTTCCTTAGAGAATTTAGACTTTATATATATAAAAAAAAATTTAAATACGGCTTGGGAGTAGATTTGGAGTACCCCAGCCTCGCCCAAAACGGTGTGGAGATTACCCTGGGGCTCACATTTATCCATGCCGTCCATCAAGTTTTTCAAATCATTTTAGGGCATGAGCTTAAAAATGAAGCAGGTCCAAATCTCAGGTGTGCCATACTATATGAAACATTGGAGATTAAACATACTACCGTTTAAAAATACCCGGACATCCAACCTGTTTATAAAGTCATAAATATATGCATTAAGTGAAAAATATAAATATCAACTTATGCAAAACCTTTCAAAACTTTTTTTACCCAAGAAAAAGAAGAAGAAGAAGAAGATTTTAATAGCCAATGACCACTTTCTTGTTGTATAATCCACCTAAGATTTGGATCCGCTTTATTTTTGGTTCCATTCCCGTGTGATGACCTGGTAAAATGGATGGACGGTATGAATATCGAATAAATACATCATGGTGGGCCTCATGATAAGGGCTGCAACTAATCCGCTCTCGCTTGGGATGGCCCACTTTTTGGGATCGTATCTTAACATGAGCCGCGGAAATTGGTAGACCGGGGTGGACACGGGTCCTAAAAATCAAGGCCGCATCAAAACTCAGATAGGCAAGTCTTGTCAAGCCCAGGTTGTATTTTTCATTGCAAGCCCAAATTCTACTGGGCCCATCACAAGTCAAAATACTCCAGCCCGACCTGAAATTTCTGTACAGAGCGAGAGAGTTTACCAGTGTAGGAATTTATCCATGTGTGGGTTGTAAAAGTTAAAAAAGAAAAGAGTACGTGTTTATCAATTGAGGGATTTCTCCATCTTTCTTCCATTTCTTCAGTGATGAAAGGCCTGCTACTGCTGCAATGGCGGCATGGGCGCATCTAGTTTGGTTGGATGGAGTAGAGAGAGGAGATGAAAATGGTGTGTTTGGTGAGAAGAGAGGAATGGAGGAGGGTGCAAATGGGTTTTTTGGATTATTTTTTTAATGCTTTGGGGAAATGAAATTTGGGGAATCCGCTTTTGGTGGGGAATGTAATTATTTGGGGAAAAACTTTCTTCTCTTGAAAATTTGACTTTTCAAAAAATTGTTGAGAGGAACAGGGATTATTATTATTATTATTATTATTTTAATTGTGCAGAGAGAGAGAATCATTATTATTATAATTGGAGAGAGAGACAGAGAGAGGTCAGGCTGGGCAAGTTGGCGGGCGTTTGGGCATGTAAGTTTAAGTTCGGCCCGATTTATAAATGACCTCCATTTTGAGCTCGAGCTCAGCCTTCGAGCCTGATACTCATCCCAATCAGATGCCCGACGAGTCAAACCCGGCCCATTGACACCCCCAGTGGTGTCTAGATACCATCCAATCCATTCATCTAGTGCGGCATGCCAGGATGAATACACAAGTTTTAAGCATGATTTCACACCGTCCCCATGGTGTGTTCAACCTAAGTGTTTGATTGGACTTAGTTTTAGGATCTATAGTGAAAATGTCACCGCCCACCAGATGGAGCGGGTGGATTTGATTTATGTTTGCCACACTCAGGTATCATCTATTATTTCAAATTGAAAAACATTTGATCCACTCGATGAGCAGCATATGACAAACAAATCAATCTCTCGAAACATTAAAGATCCATACCTTATAATTACCCATAAGCCATGACGCTGTTATCTCAAGTGGGGCCCATGGTTTGGTGACTGGCACCATTGATCTGGTGGACCTCATCATGGATTGGGGGAGCTCCATGATTCTCTGATGCCATCGAATCTTAGCTCTTTGATCAAGTGAACGTAGACTGTAGTTGACGGATCTCCCCACACCATTGATCTGGTGGACCTCATCATATTGTGGGGGAGCCCCAGAATTCTCTAATGACTTCAAATTTTGGCTCTTTGCCCAAGTTAATATAGACCGTAGTCGTAATTCTTAGTAAGAAATATTTCTGGCCAACGATCAAAGGTTTAGGATCTTCCAAGTATGGGAACTTTTTCGAGCATTTTCTGTGTTCATGCCAAGGCTAATTAGATATACGGTCCTGATCACCGAATCATGAATCGAACTTGCAAAAATACTCTAAGCTCGAGTGAAGTACTGAAAAATATTCCTATAAAAGACAGGATGTAAATATGTGATGTTCTTGTTGGGTCGAGCGATGTTAAGGCGGGGCCCGGTAGAAAATTCAGCCCAAGCCCACCAAGTTTCATAATTGTGTTGCTGGATTCCGATCCAGCAACCATAATCGATTGATAGGTCTTCTGGGTCTGACATACTGCCTACTTGGGCCATCTCGGTCCATTGATGCCTTGTAGATTTATGCACCAAAAAAGCATTAAATTTCTTTTTGCCATTTCAGAAAGACTGTAGGGCCGTCCAATATCTGTCAGAATCTGAACCAACCGAATATCTGGCCTTATTTACCCAGTTCACTCATTATCGACGTGTACCACAATTCTGACGCAGGATGGACAACGAACATGATGAGGTTGATCACTATCTTACTCAAGTATAACTACTCTGAATGTAGCACCCCACTTAGGTTAGCATCTTGAAAAGATAAAGACAACAGGGAACCCTAATCTTAGCCTAACCCCTGCATGAACCCTAATCCTAGCTTAAACCCTAACCATTACCCAAGCTACTGTCTATATGCAAATCAGTACAATTCTTTTAAATGCACCAAACCATTTTGAGTCAAAACTCTAAAAACAGACTTTGAACCGAGTCAAAACACCGAATCATGCCCACCAACCAAAGCCCGGTGGGAACCCTGCTCGGGTGGTAATTAGAGTGCCGCTCTTTATCTGATAAGTGTCCCCTTTGATCACATAACTATCCCCCTTCCAAAGTCAACTTCATATGAAATTATCCACGTAGTTCACCTCATTTACCATTTTACCAAACCTCAAGAGTTTATAAGAGTATAGCACATGACATTTCTCTCTCCTCAACCATTTACAAGCTATCATGTCAGCTTTTACCCTTAAAAAATTCAACAATTACTAAAATGCTATCACAAAAGGCTATAAATCGCCACCACCTCTCTTCATTTTATACAATACTTCTACCTAAGAGAGAACATTCTCAAAATTTTCTGAGGGAGAGTGAGAGAGAAAGGAAGAGAGTGAGGGTGAAAAGGAGCTCCAAACCTCCAAAATCCGATTTTTTAACTATCCCTTAGCCTCTTCCAAGCCATCTCGATCCCAGGATCTAGCCCAAATTGATTTTGGTGTATTCCATGCTCTAGACATCTAAAGAGCAAGATAAAGATCATCTAATTCTCTATTTAAGCATTCATTATACTATCTTCTTTCTTCTCAACCCCCTTGCTATTGTATATTGTTAGCAGATGTATGCTCTATTACTTGCCGTATATCGGATCCTGTCACATCAGAAACTCATAGGGATTTAGTCCACTTTTTATTTTTATTTTTATTTTTAATTACATTAGCATCATTACATCTGTCTTTTTAGACATTCTTCGGACGTATGCTTTGTAGTTTGCCGGAATCCCGGATCTTTTTACATAAGAAATTCGAGTGTGCCTAGTCGTATTCTGACTATATCATTTGTCGTTTAAGATTACTTACCATACAAAGTAGAGACCGTACACTTGTACGACACTTTCCCTCTTTGTAACCGAGGTCCTTTACTTAAAATCCCGAATCGCAGATCAGGAGTTAACTTAAAGCAAGAGTGTCTTTGGATTCTTTAACTTTACATATTCTGCAGGTTCTAGCCGACTGCAGGATTTTAAGTTAAGTGGTTAGTGACGACTTTAAGTCTATTTGCACCATCAATCAAATCACCTCCACACACAAACACAAATTAAAAGAATATAATACATTCTTTCTAACGCACAAGCGTGGGCGTCGATTTTCCAGTGTTCACAGAATGACGACTCTACTGAGGAGTGCTATAGCACACTAGCCGAGACTCGACTAGAAAGTGTGTGGTACTCCAATCTCATGGGACATTCTTCATACATTACATCCATAAAAAAAATAAAATCAATCTTAACTTATACTTGTTTGGACACCAATCCTAGCCACGACTATCCAATCTTGCGCAGTCATGGCTACCCAAGAAAAAGAGCCGACAGTTTTGCCAGCTCCTGAAGCACCAACACCGGCACATTTGACAGACTCACCAGCTACTGTAACTATGAATTACCAACATTTTGAAAGACAGCCACATGGGTGGGCCCACATGTTCTGATGGTTTACATAGTCTTTAGACTTTCACAAAAGCTGAATTGGGCGATGCGTGTCCAATCATCCACCTAACTTGGAGTATAAATGTTTAATCATTTCATTGATTTTATAGGTAAAAATGTGTAATGGTGAAATGCTTGAATTGTAAAAGGACTCGATGGAAAATGGATATAATACTAGTTTCCTTCGGTGGTGATGGTTGATATACCGATCATAATGGATATAATAAGGTCATGATGTCGAGGAAGTCATACACACTTCATAGCAAATGTGGACTAGAGAAGCCCAATCGTGGTGGAAATAATTAGTACTACCAGAACTTTAAAAAGTTGTATCTCACAAAATCGGAATGCATTTTTCAACATATCATGTATAATTTTGGAGAGAAAAAGCTACTTTAGCCAACCAACCCCACTATGCTGCATGTTAACTAAACAAGGTTTGCCAGATTACATCATATCGATGGTAAAATAATTCATTTTATTTTTATTTTTACTATAAATAATGAGTTTTAGCTAAATTGGACACTTATTATTTTTTGGCAAAAACCACGGAGTCTAGTAGAAATGATAACGGTATAATCACATGTAGACAACCCAATCGCAATTGACCGCCGTAGCTAAACTTGTAACGGTTCTGATAGGACTGGAGCAACCGGAGTCTGTGGGCTCTACCTTGGCCATCGCCCAAAAGTTGCACACATCAGATAATCTTGACTGTTGGTTTGGCTGACTCTTGAGAATTGATGTTGGGCCATTTTGCTTATTTTTTTTCTTGTCCATCCATTGCAGGCATGGCCCACTGGATAGGCTACACTGTCCCGATCATGCTGACATCACGTGGATGGATAAAATATGCCAGGGGATGCGGATAGCACCATGAATGATGGGCCAGGGTATGGGGAATGGATAGCATCATGAATGATGGGTTTCATTCACTGGCGTAAGCTGAAAGGAAAGCTGTGCACCACCAAATCCCAGTGTGGTAGACGTGTGCATGATCTGAGGCATTCATCAGGTTGCAACAGCTGTTAATATTCATTCTTCATCTTAAAAATCAGGGTATCACCTATCACGGAAGCCATGTTTGGAGAAAAGCGAAGGGTTACAAAAGAGGGACCAATTATCAGATTTGATGCAAGTGGCCCACCTGATACGTGGATAGGCTTCCATATTGTCCACGATATGTTTAATCGGGAGTTATTACCTGATGAATGGTTCGGATCTATGGATGTGATGTGGGGAAAACCACGTGTACATTTCCCGCGAGCGAGTACAATCTAGCATGCCTCAACCGATCCTATGACGCACTATGGTATGATTATAGTAACTCGACCGTGCTAGTGAATCGTGATACGAGTTCTGTCCCTAGATCCGAACCACTTACAGCTATCCCGGACATCCAAGTTTCCATCTCATAATGCATGGAGAAATTTTCTAAAATTGCACTGATCCAGCAATCCTAATCATCCAATTAATGGCTATCGCGTAAACAGTGAAGAGTAAGGAGTGAGTGTCAGATAACTAACATTATCTTCACGGTGCAAACTTTCCCTTATGTTAGGGTGTCAACGTGTTGTGTTAGGGTGGGTCAAGCTCTTTCCAAACCTGGATCCTTACTCTGGCTCCCGTGGTGGAATCTCAGGAGTGTCAACACCCGGTTAAGGGTTTGAGTATCGATGGGTGGTGAAATCCCACTGTGGCGTGCCCGCGGGTGGCCAAAAAAATAAAAGAAGCGTGCTTTTCAAACCCGAGCAGCATTTGTTCAACATAAACATGTAAATATAATATACACATTACGATGAGGTCTAAAGAAGATGGTTGTAGATTGCCTGAGAGCCACACAGACGTGAGAAATGTATTGTCGAACTGCTTTTCCAACTTAATGTTAAGGCATGAGACTAAAAATGAAGTAGATCCAAAATTCAATTAGACTGCTGGATATGAAAAAGTGAGTATCAAAATGGCTAAGGTTGAAACCTTCCTTAGATACGTAGTTATATTTATATATCATACATGTTGTTTATAAGATTAGTTGCATTGAGATGAATTGAACACAAAAACATTAGCCTTATTCGAAACTTCAATGGCCCCACAAATGTTTCAACGGTGGATGTTCAATCCTTGATGTCTGCATCCTACTTGAATTTTGGATCAGCCTCATTTTTAACCATATTCTAACTTTTTCTTCCAAAATGAATGTATGAATTAGACTTCTCACTAATATTACGGAGCTCTTGCAGGCAATCCACCCCGATCGAACCATCTTTGTCATTAATGATTGATACGGCTTAAGTAAAACCCCCAGTCTATGTCGGTGGGGTGGAACCACTGTGGGCCCTATAAACGTCGTCCATACAGTTACCTATCTCATTTTAGGAAGTGAGCTCAAAAGTACAGCAGATCGAAATTTCATGCCGATTATGCCATAGGAAGCCATTGAATGCTCACTGTTGAAAACTTCCCAGGGTCACAAAAGTTTTGGATCAGATGATATTTATATGACCATTTCATCTAGGTTAGTGTGACATTATCATAAGTTAGATGGCAAATAAACAATCTGGTAGCTGGAAGAAGTTTTTAATAATGAGCATTTAATCTTCAGCCTTTACTATAGCTTTACTATAGCATGGTTCACAAGAGATTCAGATCTACTTCATTTTTTCGATCATGCCTTAAAACGAGCTGGTGTTGATATAAGGCACATCCCTCACACTGGCCCCAAAGTCAGGTATCCACCAAAGCCGCATCATAAACGAATCACCATGAAGCATCACCATAATGAGATTACTTTCCAACTTAGACCGCATTGACAATAAAATGTAATAAAATATATATTATTAAATTATTTCTTTCTTATATTTATTTATAACTTAATTACAATAACACATGGTTAGAGGTGTACATGAACCGAGGTAGCTCAGTTAACTCACTGGACTCGACTTAAAAAAGCTCGTTGAGTTTGAGCTAGGCCCAGCTCGATTTAACTCGGATCAAACCCAGATCGAATTGAACTTGAATCAAATCAGTTCAATGACTTAATAAATTTAACATGGATGTTGCTCACCAAGTGTTTAATGAAATAACTCAAAGAAGTATAGCTGGTGGCAAGGAAGGTATATATATGAAATCAACATTTTAAAAAAATAAAATAAATTATGTTACTTATAATGTGTGTTTGATAAAATACCTATAAAACTATTATTATGACTTCAAATATAATGAGATTTTTGAAGTGCAGTCCCAGTGTTTATGAAAATACTGTAACAGCAGACTGTGCTTGGCCTTGGCTTAAACTTGCCCAAGCTGCCGGCCTAACTGAGCCCGTCAGGCTTAAAGACCAAGCCAAGCGGAGTTCAAGCTGAGGTCTAGTGGAGGAGCCGAGTCAAGCTAAGTCTAGCTCGACTTGATTCAACTACAACCCTACACGTAGCACAAATGAACGGCATCCATGTTGGCTGGACTTAGAGCGATAGTCCATCCGATTGAGTACCTGATCGAAAATTCGGGCGGGAACTAAGGCAAGGTGTTTTAGGTGCAATTTTACATTGACGTTGCATATATTAAAACTTTTTATTGATGATATTTTGTATAGACATTTAACATGCTGGTTATCAGCTGATGGACGGACTGGATTTTACATACGTACCATTGTGGCCCCATAGAAATGTTGTAGAAGATTGCGTACCCTCTGGAGGAGATACTATGCGGCGATACGGTCGACGCTATCACCACGCGAATTCGCTGTGTTACAGCGACACGTGTACTCCTCTCCCCTAGCAGGCAACGTAAATATCCGGGGCATCGATAAGACGGGTGCGGCTTCGGTGATACCCGGATCGACTGAGGTGGGTGCATCTCTGAATGCGGGGATCACCTTGAAGTTTGTTTTCTTTTTAAAATCCATTCCGTTCATGTGTTTTTAAATATCCTTTTAGTTAATGATTCATAAAATGAATCAGATCCAAATTTCAAGTAGACCGTATCAAAAGAAACAGTGATAGATAACCATTAAAAACTTCATGCGGGCCATAAGGGCCTGTTTGGCAAGACCGATCCCACACTATTAGGAGGGATGGTATTGCGATATCCCGGAATATGCATGGCGAGTCAAGCAGACCCGGTGAACTTGTCCCAGGATATCCCATGAATATTAAAACAATCCACTAACATCACGTCATTACCTGGTTGGTAGCAATCCCACGGGTCTTAAGGCCCATATAGCAATCCCACCGATCTTAAAACCAATTCACTGATACCACCATTATTACCTTAAAATCCATCCCATCCTTCCTAATCCCAGGGGAGTCGCAGGGCCAAACAGGCCGCGAAAGTTCTTTATCAAGCTAACATTAGCTTTGTCCTTGTATTTTTGGCCTTATCGGCATGTTCGATGGTAGATAAAAGTTCCCAGTATCTCTCAGGAAGTTTTAATAGTGGATATGACGGTTTCCTCTAAAATTATATGTCAAAGTGGATGGATGACGTAGATATAAGAAAAATAGATCAAGGTGGGTTCCACGGTCAGGGATCCATCAATGCAGCTCTCTAGACAATCTTAGGGCTTGTTTGGCCGGCAGGATTAGATGGACTTAGGTGGGATGGAATTGCATCCGGTCCTTTGCCAATTCTACGGTAGGTTAGATGGAAGAGAAATTTCCCACTACATTTTACCTTCCAAGAATAAGCACCAGCTGTATGGATGACTTGGCAAATGTCGAAAATGCTCCTACTTTTTCACTTCAAGCAGATCGGTTAGTGCCTAATGCTGCGGCCCTATTACTATGAATTAAAACCGTAGCCATAATTGTAGTCATTGAAAAAAAATTCATGCGGCAGTACCGTCGATCCGGCCATAGTAGCGCCGACCTCTGGATGTCTGTGCGGTAGTGCCGCATAGGTGCGGTACTACCACCCAGTTTTTTTTTTAATTGGATGGGTCCCATTGTGGGCCCCACATAATTTTAAATGGCCACACACTCAATGTTTATGATTTTGGTGGGCTCCACATTCACCTATGTACTTTTTTTTTCCATGGATAACTTTATTATACATATATTTTTCTGTGAAGCGAATTGACCGTGAAATGTATAAAAATGACCGTGTAGTGAAGAGAATTGACCGAGAAATGCGTGGAAATGACTGTGAAGTGAAGAAAATTGGTCGTGAAATGCATGGAAATAACTGCGAATCAACACGGAATTGTCGGGAATGACCGTAAAATGCATGGAAATGATCGTAAAGTGAAGCAAATTGACCGTGAAATGCATGGAAATAATCGTGAAGTGAAGGGAATTGACCGTGAAGTGCATCGAAATGACTGTTAATCTAAATGGAATCGCTGGAAATGACCGTGAAATGCATGAAAATGATGGTGAAGTGAAGCGAATTGTTCGTGAAATGCATGGAAATGACTGTGAAGTGAAGGGAATTGACCGTAAAATGCATGGAAATGACCATGAATCAATACGGAATCGCCGGGAATGATAGTGAAATGCATAAAAATGACGGTGAAGTGCAGCGAATTGACCCTAAAATGCGTGGAAATGACCGTGAAGTGAAGGAAATTGACCATGAAATGCTTAGAAATGACCATGAATCAACATGGAATTGCCAGGAATGACCGTGAAGTGGATCGAATTGACCGCAAAATGCATGAAAATGACCGTGAAGTGAAGGGAATTGACCGTGAAATGCATGAAAATGACCGTGAATCAACACGGAATCGCCGGGAATGACCGTGAAATGCACGAAAATGACCGTGAAGTGAAGCGTATTGACCGTGAAATGTGTGGAAATGACCGTGAAGTGAAGGGAATTGACCGTGAAGTGCATCGAAATGACCGTCAATCTAAACGAAATCACTGAAAATGACCATGAAATGCATGAAAATGACGGTGAAATGAAGCGAATTGACAGTGAAATGCATGAAAATGACGGTGAAGTGAAGCAAATTGACCGTGTAATGCATGGAAATGACTGTGAAGTGAAGGGAATTGACTGTGAAATGCTTGGAAATGACCGTGAATCAATACGGAATCGCCGGGAATGATTGTGAAATGCATGAAAATGACGGTAAAGTGAAGCGAATTGACCGTGAAATGCGTGAAAATGACTGTGAAGTGAAGGGAATTGACCATGAAATGCATGGAAATGACCGTGAATTGACATGGAATCGACGGGAATGACCGTGAAATGCATGGAAATGACCGTGAAGTGGAGCGAATTGACCATGAAATGCGTAAAAATGACTGTGAAGTGAAGTGAATTGACCATGAAGTGCATCGAATTGACCGTAAATCAACATGAAATTACAGGGAATGACCGTGAAATGCATGGAAATGGGCGTGAAGTGAAGTGAATTGATCGCGAAGTGCGCGGAAATGGCCGGAAAGTGAATTGCCCGCGAAGTGCATCGAATCGACTGTGAATCACCACGGAATTGCCAAGAATGATAGTGAAATGCATGGAAATGACGGTGACGTGAAGTGAAATGACCGCGAAGTGCGTAGAAATGGGCATGAAGTGAAGTGAATTGACCGTGAAGTGCGTCGAATTGACCGTGAATCAACACGGAATTGCTGGGAATGACCGTGAAATGCATGGAAATGGGCGTGAAGTGAAGTGAATTGACCGCGAAGTACGTGGAAATGGCCGTGAAGTGAAGTGAATTGACCGTGAAGTGTGTTGAATTGACCGTGAATGAACACGGAATCGTCGGGAATGACCGTGAAATGTATGGAAATGACAGTGAAGTTAAGTGAAATGACTGCGAAGTGCATGGAAATGGCCGTGAAGTGAAGTGAATTGAC
Organism: Magnolia kwangsiensis; assembly: GCA_037074715.1. Taxonomy (NCBI): domain Eukaryota; kingdom Viridiplantae; phylum Streptophyta; class Magnoliopsida; order Magnoliales; family Magnoliaceae; genus Magnolia; species Magnolia kwangsiensis. Next base: position 23,125,536 of record CM073574.1, read on the forward strand.
CGTGAAATGCGTCGAATTGACCGTGAATGAACACGGAATCGCCGGGAATGACCGTGAAATGCATGAAAATGAGGGTGACGTGAATTGACCGCGAAGTGCGTGGAAATGGCCGTAAAGTGAAGTGAATTGATCGTGAAGTGCACCGAATTGACCGTGAATCAACACGGAATTGCCGGGAATGACCATGAAATGCATGGAAACGACGGTGAATTGAAGTTAATTGACCGCGAAGTGCATGGAAATGACCGTGAAGTGAAACGAATTGACCGTGAAGTGCGTCGAATTATCGTGAATGAACACGGAATCGCCGGGAATAACCGTGAAATGCATGGAAATGACGATGAAGTGAAGTGAATTGACTGCGAAGTACGTGGAAATGGCCATAAAGTGCGTCAAATTGACCGTGAATGAACACGGAATCGCCAGGAATGACCGTGAAATGCATGGAAATGACGGTGAAGTGAAGTGAAATGATCACGAAGTGCATGGAAATGGCCGTGAATTGAAGTGAATTGACCGTGAAGTGCGTCGAATTGACCGTGAATCAACACGGAATCGCCGAGAATGACCGTGAAATGCATGAAAATGATGGGGAAGTTAAGTGAATTGACCGCGAAGTATATGGAAATGGCCGTGAAGTGAAGTGAATTGACCGTGAAGTGCGTGGAATTGACCGTGAATGAACACGGAATCATCGGGAATGATCGTGAAATGCATGAAAATGATGGGGAAGTGAAGTGAAATGACTGCGAAGTGCGTGGAAATGGCCGTGAAGTGAAGTGAATTGACCGTGAAGTGTGTCGAATTGACCGTGAATCAACACGGAATCACCGGGAACGACCGTGAAATGCATGGAAATGACGGTGAAGTGAAGTGAATTGACAGTGATGTGCGTGGAAATGGCCATGAAGTGAAGTGAATTGACCGTAAAGTGCGTCGAATTGATCGTGAATCAATACGAAATTGCTGAGAATGACCGTGAAATGCATGAAAATGAGGGTAAAGTGAAGTGAAATGACCGCGAAGTGCGTGAAAATGGCTGTGAAGTGAAGTGAATTGACCGTGAAGTGCGTCAAATTGATTGTGAATCAACACGGAATCATCGGGAATGACCGTGAAATTGTCACGCCCCAAACTCGGAAACCGGGCTTTCAAAATTTTTGATCGCCGAATCCGACGCCGACAGCCTCCGTAGAACCCTATTCTCGGCTCCTAGCGCCCATTCGCCAGGTTCCGATCCTGGGATGCTGCGAGGAGGATTTTCAACATCAGTTTGATTCGTAATAAGCATAACCAAATGCATAATCCATAAACAACAATCAAAAACTCCATTACATTTTCACTATGATCAAAAACTTTACAAGTACAATGAGCATAAAGGGAAAATACAATGATGATAAACAAAAACTCCAAAATGATCTGCTAAGCACTCCTGCCTCAACGCCGCTGCGAGCCAACATCACCTGCACGCAACGGTCGTGCATAAGCTTATACAAAGCTTAGAGGGTAGTGAAAGTGTGTGTGCAAGGTAGTAATGTAAACATGCAATATGAGATTAATGTGGAATATGCAGATGGATCCATAAAAATTATTAGCCATACCAAAGCTATGCGATGCAAGACATGAATGATATCGGCCATCCCAAGGCCATGCGATGTGAAATGCAAATCAAGCATACAAATCCTCATCTATGTCCACACATCAATACAACTCAAATTTGGGATATCACCGGGGTCTAGTACACTCTAAACCAGATCGCCGCCTCATCGCGTCTAATAAGGTAAGCGGAAGAGACCTCACCATCTGCCTGCCAATATCGGGCTCGGCTCATCGATAGCGGACCCATTCCTCGAGCTGGTCAAACTCAGCCTAGAATTGCCCTCTACTCTCGGGCGGGTAAGGCCGCACCCCCTTCCAACCGATCACGATACAGTGGAGAGTGCAGCCATCTGGTAATCGGTACTCGACGCTCATCTATCCACTCGGTCTAGATGTTGGAGCAACCTCTTGGTACCATAAGGGTTTAGAGACTTTCATCCAGGGATATCTATAGCACCCCATGTAGAATGAGATTTTCGATATCCAATCCTGCCAACCACGATAGGCCTGTAGAGGCTACAACCCCGATGACGCTAGGGCATATAGTAATCATGTCATATAATGCGGAATGCATGAATCATACTATCCAATCATGCGATAAATTCTGCGCGTATCGTGCGCTCATGTAGGGCAACATCGCCTAATCAGGAGCCCATAAACAACCTGTCCGAAGGCATATGCTATGATTAGTCACTTCTCATATCAAGCATACATATGATGCGTATGATCATGAGTCATGGAACTATACTAAACATGTTATAATGAAATGAACTATCCTTACAATGCAGATGGGCCTGGACGACCTATACACAATAAGTACTGCCTATCAATGGGCCCTAAGGAGAGTCGTAATGTGGACGTTTAACCAACATTATACTTACAATGTGGACGTCAAACCATCATTGCTCCCAAGGCGCGATCATTACATAATCCGTGTTGGGGTCATACATTGCAATGGACCTTAGGTACATCCCATTGGGCCTTAAATACATCAATTGGCCCACATTCAATGGGCCTTATATTCATCAGGTGGGCCACATCCATGGGCTGCACCAATGGGCCTTAAGTGCATTGCAATGGGTCATAACCTGTGGGCCTTAGAATGCATCAATGGTTCTCGACCCATGGGCCTTATACATATCAAATGGGCCTACTCCCATGGGCTTTAAAATACATCAAATGGGGCCAATCCCATGGACCTTGAAATACATCAAATGGGTCCACTCCCATGGGCTTTAAAATACGTCAAATGGGTCCAATCCCATGGACCTTGGAATACATCAAATGGGTCCACTCCCATGGACCTAACATAATGTTTATTTTCCATCCAAGCTGTGGCCCAACATGATGTTTATTTCCATCCAAACTGTTCATGTGGTCGCATGGGCCTAGGCTCACTGCAATATTTATTTGTCATCCAGCGTGTAGGCCAGGGGGCCCACTATAATATTTATTTGTTATTCAGCCAGCGTGTGGGCCAGGGGGAGGCCCACTGTAATATTTATTTGTCATCCAGCCAGGGGGTGGCGTGAATAAAACACATGCATTAGGTGGGCTCCACCGTCCAGCGGACGGTGGAAACAAACATATACATCACTGTGGGCTCCACGTGGAGCCCACCTCAATGTTTATTTGAAATCCAACCCGTTGGTAAGGTCACACAACCCTGAATGAAAGGGGAAAACAAATTTCATCTTGATCCAAGACTTCTGTGGCCCATAAAAAGATTTTAATGGTAGAGGTTCAATCCCGTTGTTTCGTGTGGTGTGCGCCACCTGAGTTTTGGAATCGGCTGAAACTTGGAGGGGGTCCACCTGAGGAGGGGGCCCACCTCATGAACGGCTTGAATTTACATATACATCATGGTGGGGCCCACGACAGTAGCCGTGGGATGCTGCTGGTACGCCCGCCAGCCCACCTGCTGCACGCAGGAGCGTGCTGCTGCTGCAGCGCGTCAGAGAGACAGAGCCTCTGATTTAAAAAAAAAAAACTTGAAAAACCCATTTTTTCGGGGTTTTTGGCATCTAAAGCTCGTAATAAGAAAATCCACCCCGTCCATTGGCTTCCCTGGCTCGTAACAGATCCAACGAGTCTAATATAGGATATTTTTCTATGTTTAGAAAATGAAATAAAATAAGAAAATGATCTTTGAATGGTAATGATACAATCTTCGACGTTATGGCCCACCAGATCTTCCAACCAACCCCATCACTTGGCTCAACGCCTAAAATGACCCCGGGAAGGAGATGGATGGCGTGTATTGATACACACACCAAGGTGGGGCCTATGAGAGTAAACCACCCCAAAGCTTAAAAGAATCAAGCTTATATTCATGTTTTCCTTCTATAAAAACGTCTAGCGTCCCAGACGCTGGACGATTTGGACATTGAAGGAAATGCATTGAGGTGGGCCCTGATTAGGTGGGCCACCTCATGGGGAATAGTGTGAATACATCACACACAAAGTGGGCCACACTTGATGATTCAGATAGAATATAAGCCTCATGGTGGGGTCCATTCAAATAGGCCACACAACCCTATTATAATCTCATAAAATATATAAATAAATAAAATGAAATAATAAGGGGGAGAGAAAGAGATGGAGAGTGGGACACGCGTATGATGGAGGGCTCCGCCACTATGAGCCCTCCCTTATAAGAAATCATACAATCAAATGGATCCCTATACACATGGGACCACCAAAATCGTAAATTAACGGTGGAGATTCGTTCCCCACCGTATGGACGGTCCAGATGACCTTTCTAATGCAAGAAAATAAACATCATGATGGGGTCCATGGAGAATGGCCCCATCATGGAATGATCATGATGATCAAGGTGGGCAATCGGTCACAACTTAGGGTCCCAAGTGAGATCCAAACCATTGATTGGTTGGTCTCACTTGGCCCATCTCAAAAATATGAAAACCTAACATTATCACGCACCCACCGTTCGATCTTCTTGCTCCTAGGGGTTCCTTAGCACCTTAGCTTTAATTTCAATGGAGGAGATGAGAAATGGATGGCTAGGATGAGAGATCTTGGGATGGAGAGGTGGGCCACACTTGAAGTTTTGGAAAGACTTGGAGAATTCTCATACGTGAAATTTTTGTTGCTTGAGAAAATGATATGAGAAATGAGAAAGAGAGAGAGTTGTAAGGAGATGTGAGGTGATGGGGTGATGGAGTGATGGGAGAGAGATGGGTGTGTAAGACACCTTTTTGACTTTGGTGGCCTTTTGTGTAAGAAAAGCATGGGTTTGTAAGACCTTTTTAACTTTTGTGGTTACTTGGGTATGGGTGAAAAGTGATGTGTACTTGACATGTACTTGACATGTGATGGATTGATGGATTGATGTGACATCTCGTAGAGATTCTCTTGGATTTCGCAACGCATAACGTTTTTCTCGCACCGAACGTTGGTCCACATCTCTTGACCAGGGTATCGCCTCGGCGTGCAAGTCGCGGCATCGAAACTGCAGCGATGGCGCAGTCGCATGGTAATGGTATTGAGTTGAGTCGACTCGGGTTGACGGCATACGAATCAGGGTCGCTCGTAAATATCGGTTAAGGGTCGAAGGTTACCGAAATTCGACCGGTTAGACCGCGGAAGTATACGGAACGGTACGGACTAAGATACGGGTCTTACAAAAATGCATGGAAACGATGGTGAAGTTAAGTGAATTGACCACGAAGTGCATGAAAATGGCCGTGAAGTGAAGTGAATTGATCGTGAAGTGCATTGAATTGACCGTGAATCAACATGAAATCGCCGAGAATGACCATGGAAATGACAGTGAAGTGAAGTGAATTGACCGCGAAGTGCGTGGAAATGACCGTGAAGTGAAGTGAATTGACTGTGAAGTGCGTCGAATTGACCGTGTTGATACACGGAATCTCCGGGAATGACCGTGAAATGCATGGAAATGACGGTGAAGTGAAGTGAAATAACCGCGAAGTATGTGGAAATGGCAGTGAAGTGAAGTGAATTGACTGTGAAGTGGATTTTTAACCATCGACCCAATGGAATCTTGAACAATTACTATGTTGGTTGGCTAAATTAGCTTCTCCTACCCTAAAATCATATATGGTATGTTCAGTAACTCATTCTAGTTTAGAAGATATGCTTGTTAAATAAATAGATAAAGAAATGAATTAAGAGATAAAAAAATATTTTTATATACTTATATATACATATTTAAGTAATTTTATATTTTGAGAAAAATGTAAGGAAAAAAAAATTCTTCCATAATTAAAAAAAATAATAATAATAATTTGCTAGGCTGCGTAGCACTGTCGCCGAATCGGCAGTAGCATGTGGGTTTTTTTCTTATATTGATTTTGTGGGTCCCTTCATGAGGTCCGTGTTATATCCAAACCGTCCATCTATTTGGCGAGCTTATATTAAGGCTTGGGATAAAAAATAAGATAGATCTAAGTATCAAGTAGACCACACTGTAAAAGGCAGTGGGGAATTGAACGTATACCGTTGAAACCCTTTTAGGGGTCACGGAAGTTTTGGATCATTACGAAATTTGTTTTTCCTCTTCATCTAGGTTCTTGTGACCTTATGAATAGATTGAATGATAAATAAATGTTATGGTGGGGCCTACAAAAGTTTCAACGATGAAAATCAATTTTCTGCTTCTCTTTGTGGTGTGATCCAGTTGATCTTTGGATATGATTTTTTTTTTTTTTTGTGGGATAATGCTCCGAAATGATCTCAAAATATGAATGAAAGTTGTGGATATAATAAATACATAACTGTTGGCCCATGTAACGTTCATCTCCTTTGAACCGTTCTTACAACTCAGAGTTCGAGGAGCGTCAGCGCTCGTCCTCGAGCACCAACCGATCCGCTTGAAGGAAAAAGTAAGGGGCATTTTTGACCTTTTGGAAGGCGTTCGTACATCTGAGGCTCATTCTTGGAAAGTAAAATGAGGTGAGCTTGTACAGAGTCAAAGATTTCTCTATAGAGTCGTATTGGGTCCCAGGCCAATTGCACTCAATGTTAGCAAGTTGCGTAGGTCTCACCATGATGTGTGGGATATATCCACACCGTACACTTATTTTTTGATATCATTTTAGAGTATGACCCAAAAAATCAGGTAGATCTAAAGCTCAAGTGGACCCTACCATAGAAAGCAATGAGGATTGAATACTTATTGCTGAAAATTTCTCCGGGGCACGTAAGTTTTGGATCTGCCTCATTTTTAGGCTCATGCCATGAAATGAGGTTACAAAACAAATGAACAACTTAGATTATAACACATTATTCTCAATAGTTTCAAATGATGGTGGATATATTCTTTCAATGTACAACTGGATTACAAATAAAGCAAAGAATTAAGCTTATCACATGATAACAGGGACAATCCAGCCATGGGTAATAATTTTGTTTTTTGAATCTCATCCCACCTAATCCTTGCCAATGCAAGTGGATTGGAAGGGAGTGAAGGTATTAAGGTGGATGGCCTCTGGATTTCTAGGTAATGATGGTGTTGTCAACGGATTGTCTCGAGATTCATGGGATTGCTACACCGTTGGATTCCGTTTGGTACGCGCGGCCATTCCAGCGATTAAAGCTTCCGATCCCCTCCAAGCCCATAAATCACTTGATAGGCTAATTTGAATGAATTGGATGAAATTTAAAGGTAATGATGATATTGTTAGTGGATTGTCTGAAGATCCATTGGATTTGGATCAGATCACCTTCACTGTTTCGCACGCCTGGCCATTCGCAGGATTTACTATCCAATCCCTTCCACTACCGTCTAATCCCTTCCTATTCAACCGGCCAAATGGGCCCTTAGTGACGTGGAAACATTGGTTTAAATCTCACCAAACCCATCCAACGGCGAATGTTGAATGGGAAACGGATTGGCTACTGGCCCTGACAGGTGGTCGGTGCTATGCGGGCCCTATCACGATGTATGTGTTTCATCCATGTCGTCTATCTATTTTTATAGATCATTTTTCGTTACTAGGACAAAAATGAGATATATCCCAATCTCAAGTGGACCACATTGCAGCAAACAGTGTTAAATGAGTGTTGACCATTAAAAACATCTCGGGGCATAAAAGTTTTGGATCAAGCTGATTTTTGTATTTTCCCTTCGTCTGGGCTTGCATGACCTAATAAACAGATTAGATGTCAAATAAACAGTACAGTAGGCCTTAGGAGGATTTTAATGGTGGATATCTAATAGCTATTGTTTTCACATGGTGTGGTCCACCTGAGATCTATATCCCTCTCACTTTTGCTATCAAGCCTAAAAGGATCTGTAAAAATGGATGAACGGAACGGATGAAACACATACATCATGGTGGGGCCTACATAGCACCGACCATTAGCCACGGGGACTGGTGGCAGGGGGAGTAGCTAATCCGTTTCCGTTCGAGGTGGGACAGTCCGTGGAATTCTCTCGTAACTTCCAGCACGCTCTTTCATTTCCAGACGAATGTCGAAGCTTCTGTCCTGTCTCCACAAAAACCCCTCATCCTCTCCTCTTTTCCAACATCACAATACAACTCCAAAGAAGAAGAGAAAGTCCCAAAGGCGATTTATCATTTCAAACGATCAGCTCATCTCACCGTTTCCAAAAGAGGCAAGCTTCATTTTCCAATCTAATCTCTCTTTCCATTCTCAATTTGCATTTGAATTCCATTTCATTAGCATTTGTATAGGATCTTTGAAAAGAAGCCATGAATCCTGACAAATTTACACACAAGACGAACGAGGCTCTGGCCGGAGCCCACGAACTGGCCTTGAATTCCGGCCACGTCCAGTTCACCCCTCTCCACATAGCCCTAGCTTTGATTTCCGATCCAAACGGCATCCTCCGTCAGGCAATTTCCAGTGCTGGTGGTGGCGATGAGGCCGCCAACTCGTTTGAGCGCGTCCTCAAGCAGGGGATGAAGAAAATCCCATCCCAAAGTCCTCCCCCTGACGAAGTCCCTGCTAGCACTTCCCTCATCAAGGCCATCAGGCGGGCCCAGTCGTCTCAGAAGTCCCGCGGTGACAGCCATCTAGCCGTTGATCTACTCATCCTCGGCATTCTTGAGGATTCCCAGATCGCGGATATTCTCAAGGAAGCCGGCGTTAGCGCATCGAGGGTCAAATCGGAAGTCGAGAAGTTGAGGGGGAAGGAAGGTAAGAAGGTGGAGAGTGCGTCGGGTGACACGAATTTCCAGGCGTTGAAGACATATGGAAGGGACCTTGTCGAGATGGCCGGGAAGCTTGATCCGGTGATCGGGCGGGATGAGGAGATCAGGAGGGTGATACGGATTCTCTCGAGGCGGACCAAGAACAATCCGGTCCTTATTGGAGAGCCTGGTGTCGGGAAGACTGCTGTCGTGGAAGGGCTCGCACAGAGGATTGTTAGGGGTGATGTGCCTAGCAATTTGCTGGATGTGAGGTTGATTGCTTTGGATATGGGCGCTTTGATTGCGGGTGCCAAGTACAGAGGGGAATTTGAAGAGAGATTGAAATCGGTGTTGAAGGAAGTTGAGGATGCAGATGGGAAGGTCATCCTTTTCATTGATGAGATCCATCTTGTTCTTGGGGCGGGCCGAACTGAGGGTTCGATGGATGCTGCAAACTTGTTCAAGCCAATGTTGGCCCGTGGGCAGCTCCGCTGCATAGGTGCAACCACCCTTGAAGAGTACAGGAAGTATGCGGAGAAGGATGCGGCATTTGAGCGACGCTTCCAGCAGGTTTATGTGGCAGAGCCGAGTGTGGCTGATACCATTAGCATTCTTCGTGGACTGAAAGAGAAATATGAAGGGCATCATGGTGTTCGAATTCAAGACCGTGCTTTGGTGGTTGGGGCGCAGCTGTCTGCTAGATATATCACTGGTAAGAATCAGAAGTTTGAATTTCTTGGTTGGATGTTCAATTGAAATATGTGTATGACCATACTGGAGATTGATATTAATCATGATATTATGGTTGGTTCATCTCAATTCCAAAGCGATAATATCATCCAAACACCAAGTTGAAAGTCATATGTTTTTCAAGCTGGACTTGCTTGGAGAAGCTAACTGCAATTTAGGGGCAATTAGTTCTCTATGTGGGGATTATTGCAATATGATTCACTTGCTTATCTAACACGGTCAGGGTATTCTCTTTTTTGGTAGTTCAATGTCTTATAGTTTGTGATTGCTCTGTTAAGGTCGTCACCTTCCTGATAAGGCAATCGATCTGGTTGATGAAGCCTGTGCGAATGTGAGAGTTCAGCTCGATAGCCAGCCAGAAGAGATTGATAATCTCGAACGGAGGAGGATTCAATTGGAAGTTGAATTGCATGCTCTTGAGAAAGAGAAGGACAAAGCTAGCAAGGCTCGGCTTGTAGAGGTGAGTATCTATGAAATTCGCAGACCTTATAATATCACTTTTTTTTTTTAAAAAAAAGAAATATTGTGAATGACGGTTTTAAATGAGAGATTTGTCTTTTCAGGTTCGGAAGGAGTTGGATGATTTGAGGGATAAGTTGCAGCCGTTGATGATGAAGTATCGGAAGGAGAAAGAGAGAATCGATGAAATTCGAAAGTTGAAGCAGAAGCGTGAAGAGCTGTTGTTCACCTTACAAGAGGCAGAGAGGAGAATGGATTTGGCTCGTGTTGCAGATTTGCGATACGGGGCATTGCAAGAGATAGATGCTGCTATCGCTAAGCTGGAAGGAGATACTGATGAGAACTTAATGCTGACAGAGACAGTTGGACCTGAACATATTGCAGAGGTATGGAACTTAACATTTTCAATTTGTGGGGTGTTTTAAGAATTTTGATAGTGATTTGAATGGCAATGCAATGTTTTGTTCTGAACTGTCATTTCAAACATTTTTCTTGTAGGTTGTGAGTCGCTGGACCGGCATTCCTGTGACTAGACTTGGCCAAAATGAGAAGGAGAGGCTGATTGGTCTTGCAGAGAGGTTGCATAAGAGAGTTGTGGGACAGGATCGAGCAGTGGAAGCAGTTGCAGAGGCTGTGTTGAGATCAAGGGCTGGACTCGGACGCCCGCAGCAGCCCACAGGATCTTTCCTCTTCTTGGGTCCAACAGGTGTTGGGAAAACGGAACTTGCGAAGGCTCTTGCTGAGCAGCTATTCGATGATGACAAGCTGCTGATACGAATCGACATGTCGGAGTACATGGAGCAGCATTCGGTTTCACGGCTCATTGGTGCACCACCAGGGTAAGCATCTTCCTCGATTCATTGAGTATTTGGGTAACATGATGTTGGTTTTTCTTTCGGTACCGTATTGTTTTGTATTCATGGATGAATTCTCACACTGGAGCCTTTTAGTTATGTTGGCCATGAAGAAGGTGGACAGCTGACAGAGGCTGTGAGGCGGCGCCCGTACAGTGTTGTCCTCTTTGATGAAGTTGAGAAGGCGCACATTTCCGTTTTCAACACCCTCCTTCAGGTTCTTGATGATGGTAGGCTGACGGATGGCCAAGGGAGGACGGTGGACTTCACAAACACTGTGATCATCATGACTTCGAATCTTGGAGCAGAGTACCTCCTTGATGGGCTTATGGGAAAATGTTCGATAGAGATTGCACGAGAACGGGTAATGCAAGAGGTGAGTAATTTGAATCTACATACATTGCATTGGAGATTTGAGAGCTTGTGTCCAATGGTTATGCTAAACTGTTTTTTTACTGTCTTGCAGGTTAAAAGGCATTTCAGGCCAGAGTTGCTTAATCGGTTGGATGAAATTGTGGTCTTCGACCCGTTGTCGCATGAGCAGCTCCTAAAGGTTGCGAGGCTTCAGATGAAGGATGTGGCTGTCCGTTTGGCTGAGAGAGGAATTGCATTGGCTGTATCAGATGCTGCCTTGGACATTGTCTTGGCAGAATCTTATGACCCAGTAAGTATTACTTATAATGAAGTTTGTGAAATCAAGAGCTTCCCTTGGTCAAGGAAGGGAAAGTCTTTTTGCTTTGTGGTTGGATGAGACTAACTGTTTCTCTTGTTATAGGTGTATGGGGCAAGGCCAATAAGGAGATGGCTTGAGAAGAAGGTCGTTACAGAGCTATCAAAGATGCTCATAAGGAATGAAATTGATGAGAACTCTACTGTTTACATTGATGCAGTGCCAGGAAAGAAACAGCTGATGTATAGAGTTGAAAAGAACGGTGGGCTGGTGAATGCGACTACTGGGCAGAAGTCGGATATTCTGATTGAGATTCCGAATGGGCCATTGCAGAATGATGCTGCTCAGGTAGTGAAGAAGATGAAGCTCCAGGCCGACGAGGAGGATGAGGACATGGAGGAATAGAGAAGAACAAGATCTCTGTGTTGCTGTTTGTTTTAGGACACTCTTTTATCAATCCTTTTTTTCTGAGTGCCATCCCCAAAAGATGTATAAGATGTAGGTTTGGTTTGTCAATATAATCAAGCAGAGTGGCTTCGTAAGGAAGCTATTTGTTTTCTTGAGTGCTGTTATCATGTATTGTGGATCATGGTTTGGTGGTCTGGATTATTGGTCTGATGTAGCCCATGGATCATTCCTCTTTTAAGCCCTCCAGATTAACACTGGTCATTTTTCCATCAAATGTTTTTTTTTTGTGGGGGGGGGGGGGGGGGAGGACCTGCAGGACGTTTTCCATGTTGTCTTCTTCTAAGTACATGCATTTTCAAGTAAATGCAGATGCTTTTATTATTATTTTTTTTTGTTTGAAGTACATGCATTTTCAAGTAAATGCAGATGCTTTTTTTTGGCAAGTATGAATTGAGTTGAATGGCTATTCTCTGGGCAGACGAGAATTGTTATCTCTGTGATCTCTAGACATTATTAGGACCATTTCTTTTTCTTGTGTTTTTTTTTACAAGTAGAACTCTGAACTCTGCTTTATACAATACATTGCCTGAGGAAAAACTGTTCTATCTTAAAAATATGCCCTGTTGCCACTTAAAACTAGTTCTATTGTAGGCAACACCACTGGCGCCCAAACAGGCTGGTGTCGCTCCCACGTATTTGGGGGATTATCAGGCAATTGTCTGACAACATGGGAGGGACTCATGTAGGGAGTGGGCCAACTCTGGTGATGGTATGTGATAGCCAGAATTGCTGATTCTGAGCCTTTGATATCTTTGGCAAAACGGGAGAAGCTTATTCAATCTTAAGTTTCCAAGGGGTTAACCCTAAAAAAGAGGGAGAGCCTCGTCAATTTCAACTAGAAGCGATTTTTGATTGGGCACTTGTCTTTCTTCTGTCAAATATCTCAGATTGCGATTTTTGAATATAAGCAAGTTACAAGGTAAGATTTATGACCATATTATTTTTACTGTTCGTATGATGGTGCATTACTTCTGATCAGGTCTGGGTTGAGATATAGTGGGCTCTAGTTCTGGGCTTGGAGATCAGTGGGCTAAGAGAAAATTTTCACTCCTAGGCTTAGAAGAACCCAAGTAGGATGAGGGCACGGCCCAGTACTAGGGTTGGACTTGCCACCCACCGTACCTGTGATCATTCCTGATAATAAATTATTAAAGTGCATTTATAAGGAAAAATAATATGAGAGTATCCTTATGAGCACCCAAACACTATCCAAGAAATAAAGGGCGCAGCCGGATCGCTGGAGCATGTCCATGTCCAAGGACCTGAGTCGAGCCATGCCCAGCCTCGTCCAACCGTTCATGGATAGAGGACTTCGTGACTCGGTCTGACTCGTCTGGTCTTAAGTTGTGTTGTGAGTGACTCGGATGAGTTTGGCATATTTTTAGTGCTAACGCAGTGGCTCAAACCAGGTTGGACTAAACTGAGTCCAAGTCGCATCGGACTTGGATGAATTGGTAATCCATGTTTGAGTAGTTTATGGGCACCATCACCATGCATGTACACAAGTCAAGTTAGCTTGTAAAACTCGCTTGGCTTGAATGATGACTCAAGGCGAGCCAAACTTCATATGACTCGGTTCATTTTAAAGATGAGCCGAGGTGGAGCGGAGTGGAGCTTAATTCGGCTTGACTCGAACTCAAGTTGGATCAGACCTCAAGCTCAACTCGACTCGAATATATATTATAGCATATTTATGTAATTGAAAACTCTAAATATATTTATATAATTGAAAACTCCAAATATAATAAATTAAGGTGGGAGCAGGCTTGACTCGACTTAAGGTAAGCTTGTCTCGACTCAATTCACTAGCTCACCTCAAGCTTGCTTCAAAAGATTTGGCAAACAAGCCAAGCTATAATGGTAAGCTCAAAGAGAGCACGGATAAATCAAGCCAAGCTTGGATCAGGTTGATTCAACTTGGCTCGATGTACAACCCTAATCACCCTATAGATATATATGAACCATGATTTTGAAAAAAAAAAAAATAAAAAAAAAAATAAATAAGCGTTTCATGGTGCACGGTCCCAAGTGCAAGCATTAAGGAGTCCACCTTCTGCACCTGTCAGATGCCTTACAGGTCCCTCAAAATAGATGCGGGAGAGCATAGTTAAAAACCTAATAACTCCACTTAAAATCCAGTCCTGAGTTGAGTCACAACTTGGCCTAATTAGGCATATTTTTAGTACTAACTCAATGGTGTTGAACTGGGTCAAACTTTATTGAGTCCGAGTCACTTCCGATGTAGAATCATTAGCAACCCATGGTTGGGTAGTCCATGGGCACTGTCACCATTCAAAACCCCTTAACCATGATAATAATAATTAAAAACAATGGTTCATTGTTTGTCACAATGTTTTCAGTACTAATGATATCGGTCAACATATTCCTTGATATATTTTGCATCTCACCTATGCGATGTGAAATAATGATATCGGTCAATATATTTTGCATCTCACCTATATCCTACATGTTCAATTGTGATGGGTGTTTTTTTTAAAAAAAAAAAAAATTTTTGATCTTCCAATTTTTTTTAAAAAAAATTGTAAATGATTTTAAATTGGTATTAAATGATTACAAATTTATACTTCTTCATGTTTTGCATGAAAAATTATGGATTATGAGTTTTGATTTCAAAATTTGTAGGAGATAAGCTGAGTTGTGAAAAATTGGAAAGCAAAAAAGAAAGAAAAGAAATTGAATTTCTAGCAAATTGGTTGAATCTTTGTGTTTAAATATAAAATCAAACATGTATGTAACTTGATGTAATAATTTTGGATAAATTGGAAAGTTTTTAGAAAATAATAATTTTTAATTAAAAGTTAATTAAAAAAGGTTTTATATATATATATATATATATATATATATATATATATATATATATATATATATATATATATATATATATATATATATATATATATATATCGAAATTCTACTTCGATCGGTGGTCATTTAGACCCCATTTCAAAATATTTTGAAGTGTTAATTTTCATTACATACATAATTTTGAGATTTGAGGAAAGATGGGCCAATTTGTGGAAAATAAAAAATAAGAGGACGACTATCATCATTATATGTTAGAAAGTACATTCACTAGTATCATTTTACTCTGAGGTAGGCATAACATTGTTGGTTTGTGAGTAATAGTACTATGCTCAACCTATTGAGATAGAGATGATGATTTTGAGCCAACGTGTATCTCTATGTCAGTCTAAGTCACAACCAAACAGATTATTTATAGGTATATTTATTTTCTGCTTCTTGTTTTGCTTTTGAGTTTATTGTTGGTGTTTGTATTTGTCTTTTTACATTTATAAATTATATGCATAGACTTTGAATATACTTGCATTAGTTCGATCAAACAATGTATAAATTAAGACCCCATACAAAAGAATCTTATTATGCGTACTTTTTTGTGATATTTTGATTTATAAGTCTTTATATTGATTTTTTTAAAAAAGAATTCCTAAAGTTTTATTGAAAAATTCAACAAATTTCTTATTGTTTTCGAACAACAACAACACACCACGTGATATAACCTATGCAATAACTGATATATATCTGTATTTTAACGGTGCGATAACTGATATATATCTGTATTTTAATAGTGCAATGTATTACGTGATAACCATATGAAAAATATTAGTTTATCAAGAGTGACCATAAGTGCAAACATTACAGAGGTGTTCACCATACATGCACCTGGTAGATTAGATGTCCTACACATGTGGCTAAAGTAAATGTGGGAGTAAATGGATGTCACCTAATGGGACCACACGTGACTCTATTTGTATAAGGTGCAACCTTTCATTTTTATTCAAATTGTTTAAAGAAATTTATCTTAAAAAACAAGCAAATGGACTTAGTTGGGATTGAGTTAGGTCCATAAGTCACCCCTGCTCACCCATTACACAGGTAAGTCAGCCCAATTTACTCCTAACTTGATGAGTTTGCGTCTACTTGAACTCGAAGGAGTAAGTATGATGCACTGAATCAGGCAATGGTCAAAATCACTAATGTAGGATGTGGCACCAATACATTCCTAGCATGGTTGGACCAAAAGAAGGTGAACCGTAAATTGATCATAACTTTTGATTCGGGTATCGTTACGACGCACCTGACTGAGTATCAAGAACCGAATAAGCACGAGAATTTGAGGAAGAGTTCTTTTGAAGTGGAGGGGATTGATGTAGAGCGGGTCGCAGATACTTTCATGTCCAAGATGGACCAAAGAAGGCCTGATCGGAGGTGAAAGTCATTAAGACCATTAGAATCTTAAAACATGCATATCTTGCAAACCAAAATGAGTTACTCGACCTGTCATATGTGAATTTGGGGTAGGACGGGCTACTTTATCCAACCAACCCAGATAGGTGTCGTTACCCATGCTGAATTTGTGAGATTCCATCAGATCGACAATCGAATTCCCTGTTTATTTCCGTTTTTATTATTTTTAGTAAGTTTTGGTTTAATTGTAACTCTTCATCCGTTGGACTTTAGGAGTTGTATCCACCATGAAAAGTGCTTAAAATAATTTGGAGAATAATGTGGTCGAGTCAAATAGGACACTTACTATAAATAGTAAATTATAGTAAATTATGAAATTTAGGGAATTTTAGTTGTAGTTTAATTCCTAAACTTCTTCCAAGCTTCGTATCTCTATTTAGATGGTTGCAAATTTATTTATTTCATCAATCAATCAAATTACAAATTCTATAGAATTTATTTTCTATTTTACTTGCTTATTTCCTCAAGGATTCAGTAAGTTTATGTGAGGAGTTTAGAGAAGCTCCATGATTCGGAGTAGTTATCCTCGAGGAGGACAGTTATCAACCTCATCACGTTCATCCCTGTGTCAATCACATCTATCAATGCAATGGTTTGGAGGCACGAGACCTCCCCAACCTCCACAGGCAACTCGATCATCTCCCACGAATGTACACTGGAAGAGGAATAACAATTCCCTTGGAAAGAGGCATACTTTTGTGCCGGTTCTTGGACGCATATATGCCAACTTCCAAAGGACATCTTCCATCTTATAGAAAATCTTCAGTTTTCCAAGGCAACCATAATACCCTTAACCTTCCAAGGGAATTATTTGATACTCCGGTGGAGTACATCACTTGATATGCAGTCACTCGGTAATTGTACACGTAACATACATAAGCTCAACTTGGACCCACTATATTGTAGAAACCACTGTCAATAAGGGGCCATTTGGAGCCAAAAAATATTTGGTTATGGATAAAAAAGGGACTTTTATATAATACCTACCCAATTAATATGGTATTTTGAAGCAGCACCTATTTAAATTAACTTTTCATTAAGCTACCTGGTTAATCAAGTTAATTACCATATTAGTACCTTCCATTAGTTTTCTCTAAATTCTATCACATTAAGTACGTGCTTTTCTCATAAATAACAAAAATACATCTGTATACAGCAACAAAAGGTTTTTATTTTGTAAGTGACAAAACCACCCCTATACATAAAGAGCTGCTGAACTTTCATGGATCCACCCTATCCATCAGGTATGCTGGTTCATGTTCACTTTAGAACCCAAAAACCATGACCATCCTAAACTCAGGTAGGACACACCCTATAAAAAGGTTCGGATCGGACGTCCACCATTTGTTATGTGCAGGGCCAACTATTTTGTTTATATGCCATTCAATCCTCATTAGGATGAAGGAACTACCCAAAATGAGATCATGTAAACAATACTAACCTTAGATTTGTGAATACTTAATTTTTAAAAAGGGCAGTTTCATCATTTACAAGAAAATAACCTACCCAATCTATCTTCCCAATGAGGTAGCTTAACAAAAACCTTTTAAAGAAAAGGTATTAGGATGTAATTTTGATATATTTAGGTAGTGGTTGGTGAAAATCCCTTTAAAATTTTAACTTAACCACTCAATGGAGTATCCAAACAACCCCCAAGTCACAATCAAAAGAATAGATCAGTTGAAGAATGTGCTGCATTTTTTAATTTCATTCTTAACCATCCAATAAATGTCCACGAATCTAATAGTCGAATGATCAAATAAATTGTTTTTGGGTCCAGGATACATCCAAACTGGGATCCATAATTTGGAAATTTTAATTTGAATAACTTATATGCCCAAAATGTAATTTCTAAGTGTGGACAAATCTCAGCCATGGTATTAAAATTTTTTTTTTTCTCTTTATTAATACTCAAATAATATAGTTCATGAATGGGGTGGTATTGGGCCGGGGCCACCGGGTCTAATCCCCTGATCCTTGAACATAGTCCAGCCTAATCAGGCTATAGAGGACTCGGCCCTGGCCTTGGCTCTACAATGCGGGACCAAAGGTGGCCAGGTGGGGCAACCTGACCCATTGCCTCCCCTAATCATGGATATCAGATAAACAAAAGGCAAAGATGCTATAAAACGAACTTTCTTGTAATACATCTCAGTAAATTTAAAAACATCTTAATCACCATTTGCTCATAAATAGCTCCTCTTGCATGTCCACAACAAAATCTAGCTTATCAAAACAACAGATAAAAAGAGTTTTGTCACACAGTCCATATCAAAATGGCATTGATCACATTGGTGCAATTGACCATTGTGGCATTGTTCGCACCCATGGTGGCTAGCTTGGAAGTCCTGCCCATCAAGGAGACCAATATGGTCTTCTACTTGCAAGATTGGGAAACTGGTTCGAATGCGACCACCTTTCCAGTTGCCGGTCTGAACGGCACTTTTTCGAGCATACTTAAATTTGCAACCATCATGGTGATCGACGATGCTGTAACCGAAGGCCTGGATCGGACATCAAAGGAGATGGGGCGGGCACATGGGATGTATGTGAACTCAGCATTGGATGCTTCAGATCTCCACCTTCTGTTCTCAGTTGTCTTTACAAATGAGAAGTACAATGGGAGCACACTGGAGATACAAGGTGCCGACCGGTTCTTCCTAAAGCAGAGGGAGGTCTCGGTTGTGTCCGGCACTGGCTTTTTTCGGTATGCCAAGGGCTATGCTGTGTTAGAGACGGTCTACCTTGACCTTGCCAACCTCAATGCAGTGATCAAGTTCAATGTAACCGTTCGTCACTACTGATATTCGGGGTGGATCAGAGATTTTCGGTGTCTCAGTATTTATAATGTAGAATGGTATGTTTGAATCTATGAAATAAAATCTTTTGTTTGGTAATTTGGAGTTTACCATTACTAAATGAGTTATATATTGGTCATATATATCGACAGAGACTCCACCTGGTTAATCTGAACCGCCTAATAATTGACAGTTAAAATAAGAAATGATCAACAGTCCAAATTGAAGAGGCAATTAAGTACTGTTTATTGCTTTGATAAATTGTCTATTATATGTGATGTATTGGGTTATAGCCCATGATTTAGAGCGGGTTGTGGACACTTTCATGTCCAAGATGGACCAGAGAAGGCCCGATCGAAGGCGGAAGTGATTAGGACCATCAGAACACTAATACAGGCATATCTCGCAGACTAGAACGAGTAATTTGATGTACTATGTATGATTTTGGGTAAGAGTATCGACTTTAGCCAGCCAACCCTCTACGCCAGGTCACCACTCCGAATATGCGAGATTCCATCGTATCACAGTCGAAAATTTATTTTATTTTTATTTTTAATATTTATAATAAGTTTTAGTTTGATCCATTGAGCTTTAGAAGTTGTGTCCAACATGGAAAGGGCATAGAAAATTTAGGAGAATAAGGTGGTTAGCCCAAATATGACACTTACTATTTTTGGCCAAAAACCAGGAAGTCTAGTGGAAATCATGATTGTCTAGTACGTTTACTATTCATAGTAAGTCATGATTTTTAGGGAGTTTGAGTTGGAGTTTGATTCTAAAACTTCTTCCTAAGTTTGGTATCACTATTTAAATGATGGTAAATTCGTTTTTATCCATCAATCAATTTATTTCTGATTTTATCAGAATTTATTTCTATTTTCTACTTCTCCTCATGGATTCAAGGAATCTTTGTGAGGAGTTCTTAGAAGCTCCATAGATTTGAATTACTTATCCCTTGAGGAAGACAGTGCTTGACCTCATCACGTCCATGACTACCTTCGGTGAGGCCCAGTAGATGGACTATCAAGATCTTGCACGGTGTAACAAATGAAGGGGTTTTGGTTGAAGAAGACCTACTTGTAGGCATGATGAAGAAACTAGCTAATGGAAATGCATTAATTAAATAAGAATAGGGGGTTTGTATTTGCTACCATTGGCGAAATATCATGGACCATCCAAAATACATCCCAATTACGTTTAGATCACTATAGACTGTCCAAATCATGGGCCTCTTTGAGGAAGAAGCATAATCCAAAATACAGTCATAAATTATCTTTAACCATTTGATTCTACCCTGCACAATTCTTGTTGTCCACCTACCCAAATTACAAAGTGAGGAATAATATAACTGCAGTTTGTTGTCCACTTCTCCAATTAAAAAATTAGGAATTATGGAACCATGATCATTATGCGAATTATGTTCTAATGCATCATTTTGTACTAAAGCAGACCATTTTTATTGATCCAGATGTTTGATATTATGATAAACAGCAGATGTGTGGTGACCCAAAGAATTCTGATTGGAAGATCCCAGACATGAAATTTATGGACTTTTCTCTTGACCAATTTCGTTTCTTGATTATGAAGTTGTGGGACGCTGATCAAATGGGTAGATTAAGAAATTAAGATAACCGTCTGCCAGAGTATGAAGTAAGTCTCTTTGTACCCATTACTCTTGCAGCACTTCACCACAATGAAAGACTAAAAGAAAAAGAAGATGAAGAATGAAAATGAATAACAACAACATCTAGTGTAGATCCAGCCCTGCAAATCATCATGTTCAGAGATCCACTCTGTCCGGTGTACATATCCGCTATTTTGAACAAGAAATCGACTCGGTCGAGTTTTCCACATCGACTCAACTCAATTGAGTTTTATACAAGACTTGATGCGTTGGTCGAGTCTAACCAAGAAGCACGATGCAAACAAGTTTTTCAGTCAAGTCGTTTACTCTACAGTCAATTTCTTTGAGTTTTTGAACTATGCCGGATAGAGAACTTGGTGACTCAGACTGAAACATCCAGTCCTGACCAGTTGAGTCACGACTCAGCCAAATCAGGCATATTTTTAATGCTAACTCGGTGGTGCTGAACTGGGTCAGACTCAATTAAGTCTGAGTCGGATAGTTGCAGCATCTGATTCTTTTGGTGTAAGTCGCAGCCTGGCTGATGAGTGTACTAGCCTTGGTTTTCAGACAAGTTTATCTTAACAATCTATTGTTTTCATACAAGGGTGGACTCAGACCTGGTTGGGACCGGGTTATTAACACGAGTCACCCCTTTCCACCCCTTAACACAGGCAAGTCAGGGCAATTTACCCTCAATGAATCTGCCTTTATTTCGAACTCAAATGAGCCCGGATGAGGTACCGAGTTAAAAATACAAATGCCTGTATTTATACATACCCAAACCTTCACCTCTTTTTGAATTCGACTTTACAATAGGACAATTTAGGTATGGGTTGATGCAACTATAAACAAACACGGTAGCAGATTGCGTGGTGGGACACCCTACTAACCTCCATGGTGTTGTGTGTTGAAGTGACCAAGTTCTGTGGTACCTGCCATGATGTATTTATTATATCCGCACAGTTCATCCATTTGGTAATATCATTTTAAGGCATGAGCCCAAAAACAAGTTATATCTAGAACTCAAGTGGACCACGCCACAAAAAGCAGTCAGGACAATGAATACCACCGTTGAAACATTCCTAGGACCCACCGTGACTTTTATTCGACGTTCAAACTGTTCATAAGGTTTTAATGGATGATGGGAAAAAAAAAAAAATCATTTTGTGCCAAAACTTTTGTAACCCTTAAAGAAGGTTTTAATGGTAGACTTTCAATCCCTACTTCGTTATATGTTTTTTTTTTTTTTTTTTTTCTGAAGCCTCGAAGGGTTCTCGCCAAATAGACGGATGGTTCAGATATGACACGTAAATTTGTTCGGTGCCAATTAAAGTGTTCGGATTCTCCCAACAGTGATTTTTTTACCTATGACCTATTTCTTATTGGAAAAGCTGAATGAACGGTTCAGATCAAATCAATGCTACGTCTACCACAACGATTCAGGCAAGAAACATCCCCAGCCTCAAGAAGCAACTATCTTCCAGGCATGTATGACTTGAAGAGGAATAAAACCATAGCAAGAGACGTGCTTTTATGCCAGTTCTTGGACGCATATATGCTAACTTCCAAGTACATCTTCTGTCTTATGGAATGTCTTCAGTGTTCCAAGACAACCATATTGCCCTCAAGCTCCAATGGGAATTTTTTGATCCTCAGTTGAGTACATAGCTTTAGCTATGTGCAGTTGCACGGTGATTCGGATAAACGAAAGGCAAAGATGCTACCATTCGAACTTTCTTGTAATACATCTCACTAAAATAATAATAATAATAAAAAAAAAAATCTTAATCTGCCTTTGCTTATAAATAGCTCCTCTTGCATGTCCAGAACATAAACTAGCTTATCAAAACAACAGATAAAAAGAGTTTGATCACACAGTCCATATCAAATGGCATTCATCACATTGGTGCAATTGACCATTGTGGCATTGTTCACACCCATGGTGGCTAGCTTGGAAGTCCTTCCCATTAAAGAGACCAATATGGTCTTCTACTTGCAAGATTGGGAGACTGGTTCAAATGCGACTGCCTTTCCAGTCGCCGGTCTGAACGGCACTTATTCGAGCATACTTAAATTTGCAACCATCATGGTGATCGACGATGCTGTAACCGAAGGCCTAGATCGGACATCAAAGGAGATGGGGCGGGCACATGGGATGTATGTGAACTCGGCATTGGACGCTTCCGATCTCCACCTTCTGTTCTCAGTTGTCTTTACAAATGAGAAGTACAATGGAAGCACATTGGAGATACAAGGGGCCGACCGGTTCTTCCTAAAGCAGAGGGAGGTCTCGGTGGTGTCCGGCACTGGCTTTTTTCGGTATGCCAAGGGCTATGCTGTCTTAGAGACCGTCTACCTTGACCTTGCCAGCCTCAATGCAGTGATCAAGTTCAATGTAACCGTTCGTCACTATTGAATCTACGGTGTGGATCAGCGATTTTCGGTGTTTCAGTATTTATAATGTAGAATGGTATGTTTGAATCTATAAAATAAAATCTTTTGTTTGGTAATTGGTAGTTTATCATAACTAATGAGTTTATATTGGTCAAATATCTCGACAGAGACTCCACCTGGCCAATCCGTACTGCCTGATCATTGGTATAAGAGATCAAGGGTTAAAATAAGAAATGATCAATGGTCCAAATTGAATAGGCAATTATGTCGTGTTTATAAGTTTGATAAGTTGTCTAGTAAATGTGATGTTTTGGTTGTGGCCCACCTTTATAACGTAGAATGGTATATTGGAATATATGAAATAAAATATTTTGTTTGGTAATTGGTAGTTTATCATAAGTAATGAGTTTATATTGGACAAATATCTCGTCAGAGACCTGGCCAATCTGAACTGCCTGATCATTGGTCTAAGAGATCAAGGGTTAAAATAAGAAATGATCAACAGTTCAAATTGAACCGGCAATTAAGTCCTGTATATTGGTTTTGATAAGTTGTCTAGTAAATGTGATGTTTTGGGTGTGGCCCACCTTTGGTGAGGCCCAGTAGATGGACTATCAAGATCTTGTATATTGTGTAACATAAGTTGGGTTTTGGCTGAATAAGACCAACTTGTACGCACCCATGAAGAAACAACAACCTAATGGAAATGTCTTAAATAAGAGAAAGGGGTGGGAATTTGCTATACCATTGGCGAAAGATAGCAGACCATCCAAAAGACATGCCACTTAACGCTTAGGTCAATTTAGACTGTCCAAACCATGGGCCTCTTTGTGGACAAAGCATTCTTCAGAACACATTGATAAATGATTTTAACCATTTGATTCTGTCCTGCTCAATTCTTGCCGCAGTCCACCTACCCAATTACAAAGTAAGGAATAATATAACTGTAGTTTGTTGTCCACTTCAATTAAAAAATAAAGAATTATAGAGCCATGATCACTAGGTGAATTATGTCCAAATGCACCATTGAGTACGAATGCGGACCATTTCTATTTATCCTGGCCATTGATATTATGATCCAGCCGAGTCAAGTTCATTCGAAGACTCAGGCAAGTTGACTCGAAAACTTAAAAAACTGGACTTAGCCTGACCTGAAAAGGCCATGCATGCTCATGTCCTACCAATATGCTAATGAAATCTTTCGTCAATCATTTTCTTTTTACACACCACATGAGTACTTAAACTCATGACCTCAGTGTTAAAACCCACAAGTTATACCATTTATTTACAATGAGAATGTTGTTTTCATTCTTTTAAAATATTTATTTTTTTGTGCACGTGTTGCATACTCGATAAATGGGTAGATTAGGATCCTTACTCTTGCTCGGTGGTAGACTATCATGAGTTTCAACACCCAGTCAAGGGTTCGAGTATCCATAGGTGGTGAAATCCCACTATGGCGTCAGTGTGTGGGGGTGTATGTGTGTGTAAAAATATATATAATAATAATAATAATAAATATAGGTATATTAGGAAAATTTAAGGGAAAAATAGGGATTTTATCACTTTTCAAGCCACGTTGAGTTGGATTAGGTCAGACTAAGACCCGATGAAAAAAAAAATTTCAGGTCAGGTCTGGGTCTTGAGTGGCCCAAACCCAGTCCATTGCCACCCTTAAATGCACGAGTAGATGAAGCATATCTCCAAAATCACAATGGTCAAGCAATCCTGGCCAGTACTAAGTTTTTCTATTCTCGTGAGAGCTAGCATTTTCTCCAAATCTTTTGAAATTCCACCGTTGGGAGAAGTTTATGAAGATCAATTATGTACATGGATAGACTTGGTGACTCGAGCAATTCATCCAGTCCTGAGTTGAGTCACGACTCACCTGAGTCAAGCATATTTTTAATACTAACTCAGTGGTGCTGAACTGGGTCAGACTCGACTGAGTCGGAGTCACGTCAGACAACATGCATGTTTGAGTAGTCCATAGGAACCATCACCATACAGAGATCCGTTAACCATGATAAAAAGCAGCGGTTCATCATTCATCGTGTGTGGCCACAGGTACAAGCATTACAAAGGAATCCATGTCATATGAACGTGCCTAAAGTAGATGCTAGAGAGAATGGATGTAAGCTAGTAGACCACACACGATTCATTTGGCACAAGTTGCAGCCTGCCTGTGATGGGTGCATTTCTCCTGGTTTTTCACAAAAGTTTATACGAACAATCTATTTGTTTCCGTCCAAGGGTGGCCCACATGATGAACGGCCCAGCCTCATCGTGGTCAGATATACTACAATCATATCACATTGGCATTTGCGCTGCAAGTATGGTGCATGAAGAGGGGCATCCGTGTGGCTGGCAAACCTTCACTTATGTCCATTGATTACTGACTTGCCCGCGTCATACTCAACTCATCCGAGTGGACTCGGTCAGTTCCATTATTCACCCTGTTCACCCCTTACTCAGTTCCCCAACTCGATGAGTCTGCCTCTGCTTCAACTCAAATGAATTCGGATGAGGTGCCATGAATTAAAAAAATAATAAAATAAATAAAGTGCAGAATTTTTCTTAGGCTCCATATCTTGTACCGTACATGTGGTGGATGCCTATGATGATCAAAACCATATGATGGGCCACGTTCCCAAAAAAAAATTCTTTTTCTTTCTTTCTTTTTTTTTTTCAACTATGCTCATTTTCTCATTGAACATGGCAATTGCAGTTATTTTTAGCATCCATTTGTTTGCGCCAATTAAAGTATTTCAGATTTTGCGAACAGTGTGATTCTTTTACCCATGACTTATACCTTGTTGGACAAACTGAACGAATGGTCCAGATCACATCAATCAATGACACGTCTACGGCAGTGATTTGGAGGCAAGAGACCTCCCCTGCCTCCAAAGGCAACTCGTCTACCTTCCACGCATGAGGACTTGAAGAGGAATGACAGTTCCCATCGCGAGACGCATGCTTTTGTGCCAGTTCTTGAATAGATATATGCCAACTTCCAAACTACATCCTTCCATCTTATGGAATATATATCTTCGATGTTCCAAGACAAGTAAACAACCATATCGCTCTTAAGTTCCAAGGGGAATTATTAGATACTCGGTTGAGAACATCGCTTGATGCGCAGTCACTCGGTGATTGTACATCTAACATACATTAACTCAAGATTGATCCCCTGCATGGTAGAACCACTGTCACTAAAAGGGCCTGTTTGGAAGTACACACATACACATAAAAAAGGAGCTTTTATATAATACTACCAATTCATATGGTATTTACATCCGGGTACCTATTTAAATTAACTTTTTCATTAAACTGCTTCATTAATCAAGTTAATTGTCCTAGTGTAACCTTTCATTAGTTTTCTCTAAATTCTGTCAGATTAAGTATGCCTTTTTATAAATATTTAAAATGCTTATCAGTACAGCAATATTAATAAAAGGCTTTTATTTTTTCAAACAGAAAACTACCCTTGTGTACATAAAGAGCCGCAGAACTCTCATGGATCTATGCTGTCCATCATGTTACTGGCTCATGTTCACCTTAGAACCAGATCACCTTAGAACCAGAAAATCATGACCGTCCTGAACCCAAGTAGGGCACAAGGAAAAGTTTCGGATGGGATATCCACTATTTGTTTTTGTGTAAGGTCCATTGTGATGTTTATATGCAATCCAATCCATTCATTCAATTTTCCAGGTTGGGATGAAATAATTGCCCAAAACATGATCAGGTAAACAGTCCTAAGCTTTGATTTATGAATACTTATTTTTATAAAGGGCAGTTTCATCATTTACAAAAGTTTCGTAATGAGGTAGCTTAACAAAAATACTATTCATCATTCTTAAAAAATTATTTATCATTGACCCTGGCCTAGCCCTTACCAAGCCCCGGCTCTACAAGGCAGGACTAAAAGTGGCCGGGCAGGGCAACCCGGCCCATTGCCATCCCTACTCATGGATATTAGATAAACAAAAGGCAAAGATGCCACAAAACGATTTTTCTTGTAATTCATCCTAGTAAAATTAAAAACATCTTAATCTCCCTTTCTTTATAAATAGTTCTTCCTAGCATGTCCAGAAACATGAGCTAGCTTACCAACATTACATAGAAAAGGAGTCTAGTCACACAGTCCATATCAAATGGCATTGATCACATTGGTGCAATTGACCATTGTGGCATTGTTCACACCCGTGGTGTCTAGCTTGGAAGTCCTACCCATCAAAGAGACCAATATGGTCTTCTACTTGCAAGATTGGGAGACTGGTTCAAATGCAACCGCCTTTCCAGTCGCCGGTCTGAACGGCACTTTTTCGAGCATACTTAAATTTGCAACCATCATGGTGATCGACGATGCTGTAACTGAAGGCCTGGATCGGACATCAAAGGAAGTGGGGCGGGCACATGGGATGTATGTGAACTCGGCATTGGACGCTTCCGATCTCCACCTTCTGTTCTCGGTTGTCTTTACCAATGAGAAGTACAATGGGAGCACAATGGAGATACAAGGGGCCGATCGGTTCTTCCTCAAGCAGAGAGAGGTCTCAGTGGTGTCCGGCACTGGCTTGTTCCGGTATGCCAAGGGCTATGCTGTCTTAGAGACTGTCTACCTAGACCTTGCCAACCTCAATGCAGTGATCAAGTTCAATGTAACCGTTCGTCACTATTGAATCTACGGTGTGGATTGGCGATTTTCGGTGTCTTGGTATATACAATGTAGACTGGTTATTTGAATCTATGAAATAAAATCTTTTGTTTGGTAATTGGGAGTTTATCATAAACCATGAATTACATATTCGTCATATATCTAAACAGAGAATTCGCCTGGCTAATCCGAACCACCTGATCATTGGTCCAGGAGATCAATGGTTAAAATAAGAAATTATCAACAGTCCGAATTGAACAGGCAATTAAGTCCTGTTTATTGGTTTGTTAAATTGTCTAGTAAATGTGATGTTTTGGGTGTAACCCACCTTTGGTAAGGCCCGGTAGATGGACTATCAAGATCTTGCATGGTGTACATATGATTGGTTTTGGTTGAGGAAGACTGACTTGCATTCATCGATATAGACCATCCAAAAGGCATGCCACTTACGTTTAGATCAATATAGACTGTCCAAATCATGGGCCTCTTTGTGGACGAAGCATTCTTCAGAACACATTGATAAATGATTTTAACCATTTGATTCTGTCCTGCTCAATTCTTGCTGCAGTCCACCTACCCAATTACAAAGTAAGGAATAATATAACTGTATCTTGTCGTCCACTTCAATTAAAAAAATAAGGTATTACAGAGCCATGATCACTAGGTGAATTATGTTCAAATGCACTGTCTAATACGAGCTTTGATCATTTTTATTGATCCAGACCGTAGTTTTTATGATCCAGCCAAGTCAAAGTTGACTCGAAAACTCAAACAAGTATATTTTATTAGAAATATTTAAAAATATGGATGGTACCAGCTGGAGAGGGCGCGGATTGCATACTGACACTACTGGCGGTGCTCTGTGGGCCTCGTCATGATGTATGTGTTTTATCCAGGCCATCCATCCATTTTGGACCAGTATTTTAGGGCATATTCCTAAAAATGAGGCAGATCTAGCTCACATGTGGACCACACCATAGGAAAGCAGTGGTGATTGAACGACCACCATCAAAAGCTTCCTAGGGCTCACTGTAAGGTTTATTTTCCATCTAACCTGTTGATTAGGTAAAACAGACATGAATGAAAAGAAAAACCAATATCAGCTTGATCCAAAATTTGGTTGTCCCCGAGAAGATTTGAATGGTAGGCATTCGATCACCACTGTTTCCTGTGCTGTGGTCCGCCTGAAATTTGAATCTTCTGAAATTTTGGGCGCATGTACTAAATTGAGCTGGAAAATGGATGGACGGTGTGGATAAAACACATACATCATGGTGGGCCACACAAAGTCAGCCCCAATCCACTTCTCATATCAGCCACGGTATCAGAATGAATCGAGGTGGTGGGATCCATTTGATGAACGTATGGAATCTCGCACGTGTGATACTGGGATCCATTTGGTGAACGTATGGAATCTCGCACGTGTGCTACTGGGATCCATGTGATGAACGTATGGAATCTCGCACGTGTGCTACTCAGGCACATGGTGTGTAGATGGGCTCCCACGTACACGTAACGGTGGCAATGGGCTGAGTATCTGCCTAACCCGATGATCATGACCCTACTTCGGGTCAGGTTTGGAAAACTAGCTTGGCCTGTGAACTAGGCTTAGGCCTTGAATGCATGGCCTTCTAAGGTCTGGCATGGGCTCAACTCATTTTAGCCTCGCCTAATCTGACTCGTCATGTCCTACAAATATACCATTCTAGACCTTTATCAATGTCTATTTTCAATGGGAATGTTAGTTTCATTCTTTTAAAATGATTATTTCTTTATGCATGTGTGATGTACTTGATTAACAGGTATATTATGAAAATTCAAGGCAAAGTTAGGGATTTTATCACTTTTCAAGCTAGGTAATTGAGTTGGATCAAGTTGGTGTTGGGGGCCTTGCACAAAACCTTAGAATCTAGCCCTTTAGAACAAACCAGAATTATGGAATAACAAAGCAATG
This sequence comes from Magnolia kwangsiensis, assembly GCA_037074715.1. Taxonomy (NCBI): domain Eukaryota; kingdom Viridiplantae; phylum Streptophyta; class Magnoliopsida; order Magnoliales; family Magnoliaceae; genus Magnolia; species Magnolia kwangsiensis. Next base: position 23,155,198 of record CM073574.1, read on the forward strand.
AAATAAATCAAAGCATTAAGCACACACCACACAAGAAATTTTTACATAGAAAACCCTCAAAGAGGTAAAAACCACGGGATCTCATCCAGATCAACAATCCATTATGAAGTAGAATGTTACAACCGATCACAAGCACACCTTGCTATGATCAAACCTTCATCACTCACGCAGGAGTGGATAAACAGTAAGAGAAACAAAGAAAACTGAGAGATCTCACCGATTATTAGGACGTAGAAGCACTGAGATATGGTAGACCACCTCCACGAGCATAACCTTCCTTCTACAAGCTTCCTCTCTCTCTTTTTGTAACATCCCAAAAATCGGGGGTCGAGCAAAAACTCAGCTCCCAAGTTCCAGAACATCACTTATGCAGTATTTTCAATGATAGATATATGTCGGCTGTATGAGTGCATAAAACATGAGGTGGATTAAGCCAAAACAGCATATCATACTCCAAAGACAGTTAAGTTTCTCAAGCGGAAGACTGTGATAAATATATAAAATATATAATTGATTGTAAGTCTCTAGAGTGTGGACATGTTACCAGGTTAACTAAATACATATATACTCCAAAAATGGAAAGAAAAGAATATACATGGGTGTTTTAAAAAAAGGTAAAATACTAAGTGTATTGGCATCTAATCAATAACCCTATAAACTCGTCGATGAGAACATATAGGAGAAAACTTCCTAATCGTCATAAAGTTCGGCTCTGCTTCGCAAGCATCGCCATCATCTGAAACTAAAACAGAGACTGTTTGGTGTGTACAACACCGTTCCGTAACGTGGGAGTGAGTAGTTAACTCAGTGGAAACTATACAACAAAGGTTAATATGTTATCAATTCAATCAAGCAGTAATGATAAGGCAGTACAATCAAACAGGTCCTAGATACTCTTGTTAATGCAATGATGATATGAAGAATGATGCATGCCCTCACCACAATCCCCTCTGCAACATCATCTAATGATCGCGGCATGACTCACTTCCTCAATGCTCTATCACCAACGCCGTTAGCACATGCAATGCGGTGTTATGAGTATACTTACCAAGTTCTTATTAGTCCTTTTCATACAGCAGTATTGGGAAGCTAAGACACCTCCCTCGTATCATTTCCCAACGTTGATCCATTTTAGGGTCGTCAGTTCTAGGAATCTCATATGATGTTATGGTTCTATGTCACTGCAAGGGCTGTAAGGGCTGTTGCGCGCAATCGTTGCTCCTCTCCCCCATCACCTTATCAATACAGGCCTATTTATATCCTTAAGACTGCATCAGGACTCGTCGCCCCTATGCGGTGTCAGGATAAACTCAAGGTCACTACAGAGGGCTCGTCACCAATCAGTGTAGGCCGACAGCAAGAATATAGTGTCCCATACCACTATAATCTGCTCAAAGTAGGGTGCTTGTTGAGGGTCAAATATTGCATATCAGACCTCATTTATTTTCTAGATTTACTAGCATTATACTGTTTAATGGCCCGTTTTATCCGTGTTTGTGATGCAAGGTGTTTTTATGAGCTTGAACTGAAATTAGATGCTAAAAGCATGAAATTAATACTCAAGATTCCCAAGAGCAAGGGATGGACTCCAGGGGACCACGATCGACGGAATTACACACCAGAAATCCATAAAAATCGGTGAACTGACGCTCAAATGGCCTAAAACTCGTCCAGAATGCAAGATAACATGTTTTCCACCATCCGTTCGGTTTAAAACTTCATGCGTGGCCTGAGGATCATAAATAAACCGTACACGTCAAAAATCAACCATTGGATCACTCTGTAAGTGGCCCAACGGTTAGATCAGCCCCTTAAATCCTTAAGTGGGGTCCACCTGATCTCTGGATACACTTCAACTTTGGACTTAACGCTTTAAATAAGGTGAAAAAATGGATGGATGGCACAGATTTATCTCAAACATTATGATGGACTCGACATGTATATTGCATGCACATAAGGGTACATGTGCATAGAGGTGCACCGGATGGAGAGTTCGGTCAAACAAAGCATTGACCGACTCTTCTTCTCAAAATTTGAAGAGAAGGCAGCGGACGTGCCTTGTCCGCCGTTTTTGCCTAGTGGGACCCACATTTTGTCCAATGGCCCGATCAGATCCGTTCATTCGTCCCGTGGAGCGGCAATAACCTATGCCTAGGTATCCTTTTTCTTCCATGAAAGCTATCGGAGGATCCTAGCTGTCGAACGGAAGATTGACGGTGAAAATATTCGCTACGGTGGATCGCACTAAAATCAAGATTTAATACACGTTTCTAAGTGGTTTTTAGCCACGAGTCGAATGAATGGGATGGATTTCTCCATAAACATCAAGGTGGGACTCACTAACCATCGTAGGAAGATTCGCAAGCTCTGTTTCACAACTGAGCTTGCGGTTTTTCGTTGTGGGCCACCCCCGTACCACAGAAATCCAATCTGGACCGTCCATCATGAGCCCACGGACCCTCTCACCTCAGCCTAGGTGGATAATTTCAAGAACCGATGGAGATAAGAATTTGATCTTCTAAACGGAAGAAGGATGGTGGCGTTACAAGTTTGGTGGGCCGCAGTGTGGAACGTCCAGGAGTACCTTATTCTGACTGAAAATTTGAGGAGAATCTAGTAAGCGGAGTGGATCGCCTGTACAAACCCAAGAATGGGCCCACCAGGAAATCAGCGTAAGAGTAATGCGATTTGGAGCTTGGGCTGCGAAAAGAGGTCGGTTCGTCCGACTATAGCCACCGACCCTTTGGACTATAAAAAGGGGTATGCACGGCTGGGAAGGGGATCATCTTGGCTTAGGTGGACGTGAAGCACAGGAGTCGGCTGGGAGTTGTTTTCTTTATTTATTTTTTTTTATTTTCTTCTTTAATAATTTTGTTAAGATACTTAGCTTCACTATCATGTGTTGCTAAACCTCTTAGCTAGGGCTAAGAGGTGAAGCTTGTAACGTGATCGGAGTGATTTGCTTATGCCTTTTGTTTGGATTGAATTGACGTTAATTTTAGTTTTATTAATATTGAAAATATTTTTAGTCTTTAATGGTCTGTTGTGACTGAAATTACAGTGGGTCTGCGATGGCTTTGAATATTTTTTTTTTCTTTTTATGTTTATGATGTCAGGAAGCCCTATTCTTCACCATAGTCTCCTGGGCATAGTCGGATGACGGTACCCTTCCTAACCTTCATACATATGATTGGTTGGTAATTAGTTTAATTCTGTTATTTGTCATAGTCTCTTGGGCATGGTTTGGTGATGGAATCCATTCTAAGTCATATACCTTTCATCTCTTAAAAACTAGATCAATGACAGTTCAGTAAATTTCATGATTCATGAAACGGGCATAAGATCTCCCTGATTTCTACAAGTGGACCCTTTGAATCCCTAGTTTCTTTTCCTCTGATTTCTATAAATTTTAGATTAATATTTTTACCATTATTCTTCAAATTACATTCGGTTTAGATTTCATCTTAGCCTAGTTCTAGTTTTAGTTAGTTTTAGATAACGTACGAGTTTCAGTCTCTTGGGATTCGACCTCGGTCTTATCGAGTTATTACTACATCACAACCCTGCACTTGGGGAGTGAACGAGTTTTTGGCGCCGTTGCCGGGGACTGTCGGCTACGTTTTTCTAAAATTAATTAGTTTTAGAATTAGTTTAAGATTAGGATTATTCTAACCGTAGATTTTTATTTTTATTTTTCTAATTTTTAGAAACTAACATATTCTTCATGTTTTGTAGGATCCTGAGATAGAAACTTCTAATTTGGTGATATCTTTCTAATTTCTTGATTCTTTCTATTTTTAGAATTAGGGTTTTTAAAAATTTTCTAATCTTAGACTAACTGTTTTAGAAACTAATTTGTTTTTTTTTCTTCTGTAGGATCTTAACATAGGAACTTCTTATTTGGTAACACCCCTCTAACTTCCTCTCTTACTTTCCATATTGCTGTAGGACTTTTCTTTTATTCTAGAATTAGACTCAGAGTCAGGGTTCTACCATGGAATCGTGGGTACGTGCATATGCTGAGATGGATAGGAGATATTGGGGAATGCCTGAGGGTTGTGGAATTCAGCGTATACCTCAAGATTTTTCTCCATCACAAACAGACATTGAGAACCGAGAAGACGTTATCTTCCATCGGTTAATAGGGCTGATACGATCGTAATTATGGGAATGAGGATTATTATCAGCCATCATATTCTCCCATGTATGATCAGTATGACTATAACCAGTGAAAACATCAAAGCTGTGAAGATGAACCAACAACATGTTATAAGGATTATCCTCTTGGATACCCTAACATTAAGATCCAACCAGAAACGATCCAGGAAAATTCAATTCAGCATAACATGGAGTGGTTTGCGAAATTCAGAAAAGTAATGAAAGGACTCAATGCGCGCCTTGATAGGATAGAGGAGGCTCGGTCATCCCAGCCACGACCTAATTCAGAAATACAATGCAAGGAAAGTGATCTGCATTCACTCTTGAAAGAATCTGGAATTTGGAGTGAGGAGTTGAATTTCGTTAATGAGCATGTGGTTAAATTCTCGATGAGTCAATCTCGATGACTGTTCGAAAGAATGGTGAAGATATATGGGTGTCTTTTAAATACATTGATGATGACACACCTTCCTTACATGACACACATGATTTCAATGATGAGGAGATTAGTTTATTCAAACCTCAACTGAATTTAGGAATAGAATGTGAGGAAGGCAATCCCATCCCAACTGTGCACTGCACGGAACTGGATGATGATGCGTATTCGAATGATGATCCTGAATGTACAGCCACAATTCCCATGGAATCCATCCCAAGTTTGGTCCAGGTTAATGATCGAGACGTACACGAAGTGGTCGGTCATAATGAGCCACTCCCCTCACCTGACATGTCTGATTTAAAGGTGGAGGATGAGCCCCTTACAATTGACTCTTCTAACTCTTGTGAAACATGTTTGGATCACTTCTCTGAATCGAATGATAATGTGATTCAGGAGACGAATGAGCCACCTGATACAACTCTGGAATTTGAAACCACCCAGTTGAGGCCACCATCTGAACTGTCGAGTTTTGACGATTCAATGCCTCTTCTGAGTAATATCAATGAACAGAGTTCGTTCATCAATGCTTCACTTATTGATCTTCAATCTGTCTGTGCAGGACTGGAGCAAGAGAGCATACCTCCATCTACTTTCAAGGACGATGGATTCTTTGAGCAAATCATCGCGCGATCCAATATGAAAAATAAGTCACCCTCAGTTGAACTTCTCAACTCTTGGGATTTCTTGACACACTTTGTAGTTTCAAACGATCCCTTGTTAAAAGACAAAGTGGATGCCTGGAGAGACAACATCTCGGTAGTCGTCACTGACCAAGAGAACCCTTATTCTGAAACTTTCTCTTCCCCTGATCCTAAACGTCTATCAGTAAAAGGAGAAGAGCTGAAAATTAAACCGAAGTTTGGAGCTTCGGAATGTGTTGAGACTACATCACTTCTTAAGAAGTTTTCTAAACTTTATTTACTTGTAGTCTCTGATTCACCATGCGATACTAACGTTGAAACTTCTTCTGTCATAGGTGAATCGTATATATTACGGATACCTCAAGCAATTCAATGAAAAATTTCTTATGAGGTACATAAGTCTCTCTATAAAGTCATGCTCCAAGGCGCCCAAACCTATTGCAAAAAAGGCTTTTGGATGATCCTGTTGAAGAACTTACTGAGAAACTTATCAAGATATTGGCCAGCAGGGGAACCTTGCGGCATGATCAATTTAATGTTTGTGGGTAACATTACTGCAAACCCTCACGAGACTACAACTCATCCATTAGGGGTAACCTAGGGGTTTAAAGGCTTGTTCCATGCGCTAAATGCAATCGAGAGCACCTGCGAAAGTGGTATAGGTAGGATTTTATTTTTGTTATTTTTATTTTACTTTCTCTCTTGTACTAACCTGCTCTCTTCCAGTGATCTTTTGAAAAATATCTCTTGATTCGTTATCCAGGTACTATCCTCCCATCACTTCTCATTTACTTTCGTTGTCCTATATGCATTGCATGCTCATATATCTTTTACATTGAGGACAATGTAGATTTTAGGTTGGGGTGGGAGATTAGGAAACTTAATCAGTGTTTTCTTAGTCTTGATTGAGAAAAATTTGTGAAAATTTTTAATTTTTTTTTTCGGGAATTCTTATGAATTTGAAGTGATTTTTGATGGATATCCTGGATTTAGAAGTTCAAGATAAGGGATGTTGAGAATTTAGGATTCTTGGATTCAATATCTGTTAAATTTCGCAGTTAAGATCGAGTTATTAATAATCCATGATTAGAAGTTGTAAACATTGACTGAATCATGATTTCAGGACACGTCTCGCTTACACATTAAGATTTCAGTTCCATACCGAAGGAATAACTTGGTAATCACTGGGCATGAAAGGAATCAACCTGAAATATCTTACCATCAGGGTATAAAAATTGAAAACGTTCGGCAATTAATCTTCACCATGGGTTTACTCCTTATAGGTGTGGATTCGATTCCCTACGGTTAACAGTTGGAAAGAGTTGGGTGACTAGTTTCACCGTAGGTTTGCTCCCTATAGGTAAAAATTTGATTCCCCTCTTGTCATTCTTTTAAAAAAAAAAAAAAAAGATCGAAAAATCAAAAGATGATCTTTGAGGCAAGTGTTGGTTATTATGAATGCTCTTGTTGATTACTAATGATATTCTGAGAATAAATAATTGAATCTTAATGTTGATGAGCCGAGAGTACACTATACGCTCATGGATCTTAATGTTTAGAAATTTTCTAATTAGTGGATTAATATTTTGAACTGGACTGGGGAGTTTACCATGCACTCGAGTCCAGAAGAAAGTAATGCCCAACATTTATGAATCTTGAAATCCTGGTATCTGAATTGTTTTTCAAAATATCACTCGAGTTCTTAGAAATTGTGCTATAAGTCTCAACTTATTTTCGCATACTTTGCTCGGGACTAGCAAAATGCTAGTTGGGGGTTGTATTGAGGGTCAAATATTGTATATCAGACCCCATTTATTTCCTAGATTTACTAGCATTATACTGTTTAATGGCCCGTTTTATCCGTGTTTGTGATGCAAGGTATTTTTATGAGCTTGAACTAAAATTAGATGCTAAAAGCATGAAATTAACACTCAAGATTCCCCAGAGCAAGGGATGGACTCCAGGGGACCACGATCGACGGAATTACACACCAGAAATTCATAAAAATCAGTGAACTGACGCTCAAATGGCCTAAAACTCGTCAAGAATGCAAGATAACATGTTTCCAACCATCCGTTCGGTTCAAAACTTCATGCGTGGCCTGAGGATCATAAATAAACCGTACACGTCCAAAAATCAACCATTGGATCACTCTGTAAGTGGCCCAACGGTTAGATCAGGAAGCCCCGTTGTTCACCATAGTCTCCTGGGCATAGTCGGATGACGGTACCCTTCCTAACCTTCATACATATGATTGGTTGGTAATTAGTTTAATTCTGTTGTTTGCCATAGTCTCTTGGGCATGGTTTGGTGATGGAATCCATTCTAATTCATATACCTTTCATCTCTTGAAAACTAAATCAATGACAGTTCAGCAAATTTCATGATTCATGAAACGGGCATAAGATCTCCCTGATCTCTACAAGTGGACCCTCTGAATCCTTAGTTTTCTTTCCTCTGATTTTTATAAATTTTAGATTAATATTTTTACCATTATTCTTCAAATTACATTCGGTTTAGATTTCATCTTAGCTTAGTTCTAGTTCTACTTAGTTTTAGATAAAGTACGAGTTTCAGTCCCTTGGGATTCGACCTCGGTCTTACCGAGTTATTACTACATCACAACCCTGCACTTGGGGAGTGAACAGTGCTCACTGGTCATTACGGAGAGGTTTGTGGCCCCAGCATAGGCCGACAGCTCGACCACGGTGTCCCATACCACCATGTCCGGCTCATGAGTCTTAGGGGATCATGGTACCACGGTTAACGGGAGTTTCAATGGTAAGATCAGTGCCTTAGATTCAAACAGTGACGACCAAACATGATGAACAAGTATCGGTCAATCGGGTTCGTTGATAAGCTCAACTAGGCCAAACACACGTTGAGTTGAACAACATGGAATGCATAAGCACTCTGTGTGGCCTAACCACTGTCGAACACTCCAAGCACGACTCAGACTCGCTAAACTTATCCTGTGTGGCGAAGACAACCTTAACCACTATTTACAGCACGGTTTTCGATTACCTGGACTATACACTAGCCCCAATCACATTCAATTACAATGATCTAACATATGAGATACTCAAGGCAGTAATGGAGCATGTTATGTAGTACAACATAAACATGAATCCGCACTTATGCATTTCTGGGTAAAAGCAATGAGCATGAAATAAAGTATATGGAGGAATTCATACACATCATTAGAGTGGCTGAGAATCTTATCTTAACACCCATTTAAAGAATAGTTTACAAGTATTTCTTCATACAGACTTATTTACAAACACTTAGCATACACAGTAGGTCATACATGGTATGTATTAGTTAGCATACATATAAGGGCAAATTCTTTCGTCAAAGGGTTGCCGCCTACACAACAATTATATATCCATGACAGTTAGTCATGGTGAGCATGAAAGCAAATTCCATACTCATTCAGTCATTTTCACAAACACTTAGATTACACAATATAACATGCCCAACGTATGTTGATAAAACATGTATTAGGCTAATCCGTTCACCCAGAAGTTGATGAATATGCATCTAGTATACACAGACGGCAGTTAATCATGGCAAGCACAAATTTGAATTTTATACCTATACGGTATTTTCTACAAATACGAGAAATACAATATATTCAACATAGTTAACGTATAATTGAAAAAATGAAACGGACAACACTTTATACATGTGAAATAGCATCCTAGGCAAGAATAAATTATTACTTAACATTGAAAGTCTTGAAAACCATAACCTAAACGTATATAGTCCGCACCTTAAACCAGAAAACGCGTATTCGATATGATTCAGACAATATGTCTTCGTCAACGGTGGATACGCTACCTATGACACGAAACAGGTTAGCCATTACGTCATTGGAACTATTCTAGGCTTCAAAACAGGTTAGGGTTTGAGTTTTCTTACCTAGGAACGAAGCCGGAGTTGCCGAAAAAGCGATGTAGAAGGGTGGATGAGGCATGTAGGGAGACTGGGAAGAATCCCAGGAAGCAGCACCAACTTCTTCCTCACTTTCTCTCTCTTTTCTCCCTCTTGAAAAGTTAGGGTTTGGAAATTCATATGAAATTTGGAATGAGGGTTTTAAGGCCTTTTTATAAGCCCAAAAATGATGAAAATAGACTTAAGGCCAAGGTATACTTAGGTTATAACCAAATCGGGTCTGTTCCGATCCAACAGAGCACTTTTGGAGGTCCTGGTACTAAATGCGGTCGGACTTAAGCTCTTTAATATTGGATCTAGGTCAAGCTAAGTTTTCAGTCCGGTCGGGTTTCCAGATCGACCGTGGCGGACCAGTTTCAGTTTAGTGGTCACCGAAACTCGATCAGAGCTACAAGTGCTATGACATGTAAGGGCCAACTATCCTGATCCTAGGGTGAAATTTGGTCAAAATCTAACAGTCAGAACGCTTAAAAAATGTCGCGCAAGTGACACGTGCTAGATTACTTAAATCTTATTTAATTTCTTAAAAATCTACATTTTCTCACTCTCTTCACTCCGAACTCAAGGAAATGGTCTCAGGACATCGTCTGGACTTGATTTTCGAGATGATTGTCAAGTCTAACTAGGCGGTCATATTCGTCTAAGTTCATCACTATCGAACTTTTGACGTGCGGTTCAGGTCCGTTACAGAGTTTCCGAATGCTCCCGCGAGCAACTGGGTTTAGAGATTGATCCTAGGTTTCAGGGTAACGTAGCGTCAATGATTCTATAGGTTTTGGGTTTTACAGATCGTATTTAAAGTGGTTGGTGCTAATTTGGTAGAAAATCTAGTGTAGCGCTAGTTAATACATGATAAATTTCTAAAGAATTTGGTTCTAAATGATTTCTTTAGCTTTGGAAATGGGTTCTGAGAGGTTACCAAGGTGTTATGGTTGACCCATTGCCTAAGGATGTCTAATTCCAGGTAGGTAAAAATCTGGGGTGTTACACTTTCTCTCTCTCTCTCACACACCCTTGATATCTCCCTTGTATTTTTCTATCACCATCATGCCCTAGAAAAATCCTAGGAACCCCTTTTTATAGTTTTAAGAAACTCCCTTCCACATCCTAGTTGCGAAAGGACTTGCGACACGAAATCCGTGCAAAATCGTGGAACAAATCTGCATAACCACGACTGGTCGTGTGCCACCCACGACTGGTCGAGCATCACCTACAACCGGTCTTGCACCTCTCACGACTAGTCGAGCACCCTGGAGAAAAATATCCAAACCTCGCTTGACTTTGAGTTGTGCAACTCACGACTAGTCGAGCACCAGCCCACGACCGGTCGTGCAAGGCTCACGACCGGTCGTGCACGGGATAAAAAATCTCATCAAATCTCTCCCTTTTTGACCCAGGAGGAATTCACCTTCTTCAAGCCAGCCTGATTTCTACAAACCTCAAACTTGCCCTTGAGTAAAGTCTTGGTCATTATGTCTGACCCATTATCGTTCATGTGGACCTTCTCAAGCTATTGCAATAGACCACGTGCTGCTCCTTCCACTTTCTGTTCCAAAGTATCCCTAATCCAGTGATACTAAATCTCTAAGTGCTTCGACTTGGAATGCTGACTTGGATTCTTGCTCAAGTGTATAGCACTCTGACTATCACAATAGACCACGTACTGCTCCTACTTTAGGCTAAGTTCCTGTAGGAATCTCTTCATCTAAAGCATCTCTTTACATACTTCTGTGACTGTAATGTACTCGTCCGCTGTTGTAACACCCTAAAATCGGGGGTCGTGTATAAACTCAACTCCCGAGTTTCAGACCGTCACTTATGCAACAAAAATGATTATGATTCAATGTTGTCTGATTTAAAGCATTCACATGAGTAAAAGTATACCAAAACTGCAATTCATACTTCAGATCCAGTGATAAAAGCAAGCGGAAGACTAAACAATATATATATCACTGTATGAAAAAATAAAGTAAATCTCATCTATCTCCAAAATATGACTACATCTCTGAGTCTCATATAATATACATGAACAAAATAAATATCCAAAATGGTCCCATTGAAATCCCATCGATCCAGGTCGCCTACGCAAAGCCATCGTGGTACTGCATGTACGAGAACTCGTCCTGGTCCTCGTCGAAGTCTGGCTCTGCCTTCTGGATCTCAGCCTCACCTGCATCTACAACAGGGTCTGGTGGGTGTTGCAAACACCATCCCGTAACGTGGGAGTGAGTGATCAACTCAGTGGAATCATAGAGCAAAGATTAGCATGTTCACAATTCAATCATGCGATAATAGTAAAGCAGTAAATCAGACAATCCTAATACTGTTGTTAATGCAAGATGACATGACGTGATGTATGCCCTCACCGACGATCTCCCTCATACGGTAACATTTTACGACCACGGCATGCAATCGACCCTCAAGTGCTCCACATCTTCCAGGCACATGCAATGGCATGGTGATATGATTTTCAAGTTGTTATTAGTCCATTCAAACAGCAGGATTGGGAAACTAAGGTACTTCCCTTGTATCAATCCCAACACAGATCCTATCTAGGGTCGTCACTCCTAGTAATCTCATACGATGTATATTTCGTAGGTCACTGCAAGGGCTGCCAGGTCTGTTGCTCGCACTCGTTGCACCGCTCCCCCATCACCTTATCAATACAGGCCTACTGTACTCTACTGCAACGGAAGGGTCGTCGCCTCCCGTGGACTCAGAATACGCTCGCGGTCACTACAAAGGACTCGTCGCCTGATCAGTGTAGGCTGACAGCTAGAATATAGTGTCCCATACCACCATAATCTGCTCACGAGTCTAGGTGCTCACTGGTCACTACGGGGAGGTTTGTGGCCCCAGCGTAGGCCGACAGCTCGACCACGGTATCCCATACCACCATGCCCGGCTCATGAGTCTTCGTGGATCAAGGTACCATGGTTAACAGGGTTTACAATGGTAAGTTCAGTACCCTAGGTTCAAGCAGTTATGACTCATACAAGGTGAACATACATCGGCCAGTCGGGTTGCTTGACGGGCTCGACTAGCGCGATCGCATCTCAAGTTGAACGACATGAAGTGCGTAAAACACTTCGCGTGGCCTAACCACTGTCGCCAACTCCAAACACGAATCGCGTTCATCGACGCGTCGTTCGTGGCTATGACCAGTCAGCCACGAATTCGCTCGGTTACCGACTGCCTGGACTAAGTCTAGTCCCAAACACTTATGGAATCACATCAGAAATCTATATAGGAGTATTGGAATTGAAATACAATCATGTGAGCATGTTAACACATGTTATAACATTCAACTTAAGTAAATCTTCAAACACATATATTTCATGCACGTAATGAAATCATGCATATAGTCAATATGTGGAAAGTCATTTAGGTTAGCATATTAATTGAGAAATCCATCTCAAACTAATTCATAACATCATTTAGTTCAATACATATTAATACAAACATTTATACAAACACATACACTACACACTTAAGTCTACATATAGCATGTCGACCCGAAGTGTGCAATTAGGCGAATCTTTTCGCCAAACTAATTATGCACGTATTCCTAACTCCCTAATGCGACAACAAACCATGTTAATCACATCAGCAAAATATGAATGTAAACAGTACTTCCTACAAATGACTAAAATGCCCTAAATCTCATATTCTTCGTTAGTTTACGAAACAGGAAACGGAGAGCATATTGTACATGTCAAACGGCGATGCCGTCAATAATCTACTATTAAACGACATTGAAAGCGTTGAGAACCGTCAATCAAAGCGTCTAAAATCCTCACCTTAAGTCTTGTAGACTCGTGAATTGAAACGGAGCGTATACGCTTCGTCTACGGCGAATAAGGAACCTAATACACGAGATCCATAAGCTACATCGCTATGGAAACAAGGGAAACTCAAATCAGTAACTATTTAGGATATTTGCTTACCTAGAATCGCGGTGAAATCGTCGGAAAAGCGATAGAGGTGCGTAGCTTAAGCACGTGCAACACGGAGCACAAGTAGCAGGAAGAACTCTCCCACTCTCTCTCACAATCTCTCACCTTTTTCTCTCTCCCAAGTTAGGGTTTCTCTCAAATTCGGATGGGAGAGAGGAGTGAGGGTTTCAACCCCTTTTATAGCCTAAAACATGCCCAAAATAGGCTTGGGAATAATGTTTACTTGGTGCCTAACCAAATCGGGGCCGTTTCGGTCCAAAAGAGCATTTCTGATGGTCCCCTGGCCAAATGCGGTCGGACTTAAGCTCATGCATACTGGATCTAGCACACATCCAGTTTTCGAACCGGTAGGGTTCCCAAATCGCACGTGGCGGTCCAGTTTCAGTTTAACGGTCACCGCACCAAGATCAGGCCTATAAGTCTCGTGATATGTAATAGAAATTTTTCCTGATCTAAGGGTGTAATTTGGCTGTATTCTGACGGTCAGAACGCTTAATACTGATGCGTCAATTTGTGTGCTAGATTTGAATTTCAAATTCCAATTCTAACCCTATTCTCACTCTCTTCACTTCATGCTCAATGAAATAGCCTCTGAATGTCAGTTGGACTTGATTTTCGAAACGATTGCCAAGCCCAGCTAAGTGGTCATAACGGTCTAAGATGGTAGGTATCTGACTTTCGACGCGCGGTCTAGATCCAATACAAAGTTTCAAGGAGGTCCCGAGAACAACCGGTTTAGAGTTTGATCCGAGGCTTTAGAGCATTATAGCACCCTTGGTTCCACTCGCTTTGAGCCTTATAGAACGTATTTAAAGTGATCAGGGTCCATTTCCCAGCTATTCTAACGTTGCACTAGCTAACTTAGTCATATTTTTCTAAAGGAATAAATTCTATACAATTTCGGGTCGAGTTGGTACTCGAGCCCAAGTATGGATTTTTCACGGGCGTTACATCTATCGTCAACAATGCTACGACCCTCTATAGCCTGCTCTGCCAAGAAACCACTCCCCCTGCAAACGTGAACATGAACCCCGATGTAGACTTTCTGGAGTCTATGTCACCTACCATATTTGCATCTGTGTAGCCCTCTAGCACAGGTTTACCGTCACCATAGCATAGGCTCAACCTGGATGAGCCTCTTAAATACTACAGTATCCACTTCACCGCTGTCCAATGTTCTTTGTCAAGATTGACAAGATACCAGCTGACAACACCAACCACATATGCTATGTCTAGGCGTGTACACGCCATAACATACATCAAACTTCCTACAACAGATGCGTAGGGTATCTTCTGCATCTCTTCCACCTCTGCCTTCGTCTTAGGACACTGTATGTTGCTCATTCTTAAGTGACCATCCAGTGGACTACTGACCGGCTTTGCTGCATTCATATTGAACCGCTCTAGGACTTTCTAAATATACCGCTCTTGTGATAGCCAAAGCTTCCTCCTGCTTCTGTCATAAGTTATCTCCATTCCTAGGATCTATTTAGCCGGGCCCAAGTCTTTCATCGTAAAAAACTTTTCCAAGTCCTGTTTCAGCCTGTCAATCTTCTTGATGTCTTTTCCCATGATGAGCATGTCATCAATGTATAATAGCAGAACTAAGAAATCACCATCTGAGAACTTACGCGTGAACACATAGTGGTCCGACTCCGTTCTATCATACCCATGCTGTAACATGAACGAATCGAACTTTTTGTACCATTACCGTGGAGCTTGTTTCAGCCCATACAAGCTCTTCCTCAACCTACACATCATATACTCCTTATCCTTGACTTCAAACCCTTCTGATTGGTGCATGTAGATCTCTTCTTCTAGGTCACCATGGAGAAATGTAGTTTTAACATCTAACTGCTCTATCTCCAGATCCATGTTAGTCGCCAACCCAATCAACACCCGTATGGATGTCATCTTCACCACTGGTGAGAATATCTCCTCGAAGTCTATGCCTTTCCTCTGACCAAACTCTTTCACCACAAGTCTGGCCTTGAACCTCGTTTGTGAATTCTTCTGCTCAACCTTCTTTCTAAATACATACTTGTTGCTCAAAGCTTTCTTGCCCTTAGGCAGTTTCACAATGTCATAGGTGTAGTTCTTATGCGAGGATTCCATCTCATCTTGCATAGCTTTCAACCATTCCCCCTTATGCTCGTCGGCTAGGGCAACAGAATAATCTTCTGGCTCTCTCCCGTCAGTCAGCATAATATACTCATATGGCGAGTATCTCTTAGACGGCTGCATGTCCCTAGATGACCTCCTCACCTATGGCTTAACAGGTGGATCAGGTGGGGGCTGCTCCCTTGGTCCATCTTCTGTAGGAACTATCTCATCCTCTGCACCTTTCTGTACTCCCCCGTCATCAGGCACCATGGGAGGAAAAATCAGATCATTGTCTTCTAGTTCACCTGAACTAGGCTGGTTCTTCTCTGGCTTACCAATGTCTTCTATACACTGATCTTCAAAGAAAACTACATCTCTGCTCCTGACGAGCTTCTTCTCGGTCGGATCCCACAATCTGTAACTGAACTTTTCATCCCCGTACCCTAAGAACACACATTGTTTGATCTTCATATCGAACTTGGACCTCTCGTCCTTTGGTACATGAATGGATGCCCTGCATCCAAATACCCTGAGATGACTGTACGATGGATCTTGTCCAGTCCACACCTTCTATTCAACGGGGCTGATGGAGATCTATTTATCAGATACTCCGCCGTGCATTGCTTCTTCCCAGAACGTCTTAGGCAACTTTGCATGGGATAACATGCATCGGATTCTCTCAACAATGGTGCGATTCATTCGCTCAGCTACACTATTATGCTAAGGGGTCTTGGGAACCGTCTGTTCATGTCATATACCCAGGGACTTCCAGTACTCATGAAAGTCACCAATGTATTCATCACCATTGTCAGTGCAGATGCACTTCAATGATCTACCTGTCTCTCTCTCGACCATAATATGAAATAATTTAAACACACCAAAGACCTCGTCCTTGGATTTCAATGCATAAACCCAAACCCTCAAAGATGCATCATCTATAAAAGTAACAAAACACAATGCCCCACCCAAGGTTTTTATCCTCATAGGACCACAAACATCAGAATAAACCAAATCTAATGCATGCACTTTATTAACATGAGAAACAGTTTTAACGAATGAAATCTATGTTGTTTCCCTGATAAATAATCAAGATAGGTTTTGAGAGGCGTACCTGTCATGTCTGGAAGGAGCCGCTTCCTCGCTAGTAGCTGAAGCCTTTTTTCACTTATGTGGCCTAGACGCCTGTGCCACATGTCAATAGCTAAATCTTCCGTTGCGTTCAACCCACCCTTGCATACACTGAGACATGCCTTGTAAAGGGTGCAACACTTCTTTCCTTTGGCTGCGATTAAAGAATTCTTGATGAGCTTCCAGCGTCTACCAGCAAATCGGCTTTCATAGCCACCATCATCCAACCTTCCCGTCGACATCAAGTTGAGGTGAAGGTCTGGGATATGCCTTACATCCCTGAGAACCAATGTGTAGCCCACATCGGTCTTCACACAAATATCACCGACCCCTACAATCTTCGATATGCCAGAATTTCTCATCTTCACGGTCCCATAATCACCTGACTTATAGCTTGTGAAGAAATTCCTACGTGGAGTCGCATAAAAGGAGGCTTCCGAGTCTATCACCCAGTCGGTGTCCTGACTTATAGCCGTGAGACATGCATCATAATTCGCAGAAAGAATAACTACAACATCTCCATCTGAAGCGACCGCAGTGGAATCTGATTCATCTTCCTTCTCCTTTTATTTTCCTTTCTTGTCGTTCTTAGCCTTACGATATCCATGCTTATAGTGGCCCTTCTTGCCACAATTCCAGCATTCAATATCTTTTCTGTTACTCGACTTGCCTCTTGATTTATCTCGAGCCTTTCCGCCCTTCCTGTTCTGTCCTCTCCCCCGTTCCTGTGTCACATGGGCCTCTTGCTGAGTAGACCCCTGAGACTTCCTCCTTTTCTCCTCATTGAAGAGACAGCTAGTCGCCTGTTCCATGGATATCTTTTTGTTTGGCACAGAGTTATTTAGAGACACCACAAATGTCTCACAACTGTCAGGCAACGAACTAAGCAATAGCAAAGCCTGCAATTTATCATCCAGGACCATCTTCATAGCGGAGAGCTGGTTCACTATATTGCTGACCTCATTCATGTGCTCGGCCATAGAACCACCATCCTTGAACTTGAGATTCACAAGTTGCCTTATCAGAAAAATCTTATTTTCGGCTGTCTTCCTCTCATACAACCCTTCTAATTTCAGTCATAAGCTAGCGGCTGAGGATTTCGTAGACACATGGTGGAATACAGAATCATCCAGCCATTTTCTAATAAACCCCACCACCTTCCGGACCATCTTCTTCCAATCATCATTAGACATATCCTTGAATTTTGATGATATGCCTAAAATTTGAGAATATAGGTCCTTACAATAAAGCAAGTCCTCCATCTTAGCCTTTCATATGGTCCAGTTAGAACCATTGAGGCTGATCATCCTTGATGAGCCACCTTCCATAATTCCAAATCGACCCGACCCGTTCAATGAACCTAGTTCTGATACCACTTTGTTGGGGGCCTTGCACAAAACCTTAGGATCTAGCCCTCCAGAATAAACCAGAATTATGAAATAATAAAGCAATAAAATAAATCAAAGCATCAATCACACACCACATAAGAAATTTTTACGTGAAAAACCCTCGAAGAGGTAAAAACCATAAGACTTTGTTCAGATCAACAATCCACTATGAAGTAGAATGTTACAACTAATCACAAGCACACCTTACTATGATCAAACCTTCATCACTCACATAAGAGCGGATAAACAGTAAGAGAAATAAAGAAAACTGAGAGATCTCACCGATTACGAGGACGTAGAAGAACTGAGATATGGTAGATCAACTCTATGAGCATAACCTCCCTTTTACAAGCTTCTTCTCTCTCTTTTTCTCTCTCTATCACACCTTTGATATCCTGTAAGACCCGTATCTTAGTCCGTACCGTTCCGTAGACTTCCACGGCCTTACCGGTCGAATCTCGGCAACCTTCGATCCTTAATCGATAGTTACGCGCGACCCTGATTCATATTTCATCAACCCGTATCGACTCAACTCAAGACTATTACCATAGTGACCAAGCCATCATTGCGGTTCCGATGATGCGACTCGCATGCCGAGGCAATACCTTGGTCAAGAGATGTGGGCCAACATTCGGTGCGAGGAAAACGCCGCGTATTGCGAAACTCAAGAGAATCTCTACGAGATGTCACATCAATCCCATCAATCAATCAAATCTTATCACATCACATGTCAAGTACACATCACCTTTCACCCATACCCAAGCAACCACAAAAGTCAAGAATCTCTTACAAGCCCATGCTTTTCTTACACAAAAGGGCCACAAAAGTCAAAAAGGTGTCTTACACACCTATCACCACCACATCCATCACTCCATCACTCATCACTCTCTCTCCCTTTACAACTCTCTCTCATTTTTAAACCCTTTCTAAGCAACAAAGAAAAATCCCATACGTATGAGAATTTTTCCAAGTCTTCCAACTCCAAGTGTGGCCCACCTCTCCATCCCAAGATCTCTCATCTTAGTTATCCATTTCTCATCTCCTCCATTGGAATCAAAGCTAAGGAGCTAAGGAACCCATAGGAGCAAGAAGATCGATCGGTGGGTGCTTGATTATAGTAGTTTTTTATATTTTTAAGATGGGCTAAGTGAGGCCAACCGATCAATGGTTTGATCTCATTTGGGACCTTAATTTGTGGCCGATGGTCCACTAGGATCATCATGATCATTCCATGATGGGGCCATTCTCCATGGACCCCATCATGATGTTTATTTCATGGCATTATGAAGGTCATCTAGACCGTCCATATTGGTGGGGAAAGGATCCCCACCGTTGATTTTCGATTTAGGAAGTCCCATGTGTAAAGGGACCCATTTGATTGTATGATTTTTTCAAGGGAGGGCTCATAGTGGCGGAGCCCTCCATCACAAGTGTGTCCCACTCTCTCTATATCTCTCTCTCTCTCACTTCCTTTCTTTTTTATATATTTTTGTGTGATGATTTGGCCGTGTGGCCCACTTGGATGGACCCCACCATATGATATGTATTTTATCCAAGTGATCCTTAGTGGGGGCCTCCTTTATATGCGATTGTATCTATGCCCTTTATCATTCGGTAGCCCACCCGAGCAAGGCCGACCTTGTATTTATTCAAAGACCGTCCATGTCCAGGGACGTCCCTGGACGTGAAATGGAAACACAAATATAAGCTTTGTTCAAGCTTTGGGGGTGGACCATCGGTGTAGGGCCTACCTTGATGTATGTATTCAATCCACGCCGTCCATTCTTTCCCCGAGTTCATTTTAGGTGTTGAGCCGAAAAATGAAGCTAATCCGTTCATCGGGCGGGCCATACCTCTCAAAACAGTGACTTTCACCATTTAAATTAATTTTAATTTTACTACAGGCCTAAATGGGTTCAATAGCGGACTCGTTAGGCTTGTTTTGAGCCAGGGAAGCTAGTGGATGGAGTGGATTTATACGATGCGGGCCCCACACTCTAAAAAGCTTAGAATTCAGATTTTAAAAAAAAAAAATGAAAAAAAAAACTCTCCAGCAGCAGCTGCTGCTGCTGCCAGCTCAGGCACGCTGCCTGTTGCTTTGACGCACGGGCGGGCGGACAGCCACCCATGGCCCCTGTTGTGGGCCCCACCATGATGTATATGTCTTATCCACGCCGTTCAGTTGGCGAGTCCCTCACTGAGGCAGCCCCTCTAAAAAAAATGAGGTCGATCTGGCTCTTGAGTGGCCCACATCATAGAAAATAGTGTTGATTGAGCGTTTACAATTGAAACACTTCTGCGTGCCACGAAAGTTTTGGATCAAGATGAAATTTATGTTTTCTCTTCATCCAGGTTTGAGTGACCTTATGAACGGATTGAATGACATGTAAGCATTTCGGTGGGCCCCACGTGGAGCCCACAGTGATGTATATGTTTTGTTCCACCGTCCAGTCACCTTATGCATGTGTTTTATTCACGCCATCCCCTGGCTGTATGGCAGATAAATATCGCGGTGGGTCCCCTGCCCTGGCCACATGGCCTTGTAAACAGGTTGAATGGCAGATAAATATCACGGTGGGTCCCCTGCCCTGACCGTGTGATCCTGTAAACAGGTTGGACGGCTAATAAATATTGTGGTTGGCCCATGTGGGACCCACTTGTAAATGGATTGGCTGGTGCACGTACACAGCAGCATAATGGCTGCAGTGTTGACGTGCTCAGGCCTCTCAGGCCATGTGGGTTGCATGCACAAGGTATGTGCCACATCTAAGCCGTCTATCCACTTTGATAACTCATTTACGACATGAGCTAAGGGATGAGCCAGATCCATAGTCCAAGTGGACCCCACCTTGGCATGTTACGAGGTCCATCTTAATGTATTTGTGGTAATTCTTTGAGACCCACTTAAGACCCATGGATTGGACCCACTTTAATGTATTCTAAGGCCCATGGGCTTAGGCCCATTTGATGTTTTAGGGGCCCATGGGTTTAGGCCCATTGAGATGTACTAGGGCTTATGGGTTGAGGCCCATTCGATGTACATATAGGGCCCAATTGGTGTGGCCCATTTGTACATATAAGACCCATAAGATTAGGCCCATTTGATGTAATCTAAGGCCCACGGGTTATGACCCATTGCAATGCACATAAGGCCCATATTACATGGCCCATTTGATGTATTTAAGGCCCAATGGGATGTACCTAAGGTCCATTGCAACGTGCGATCCCAACATAGATTATGTAACGATGTTTACGACGATCGTGCTTTGGGAGAAATGTTGGTTTGACGTCCACATTGCGAGTGTAATGCTGGTTAGATGTCCACATTACGACTCTCCTTAGGGCCCATTATTAGTCCCGTGCATATTGTGTATAGGCCGTTCAGGCCCATCTGCATTGTAAGGATAGTTCATTTCATTATAACATATTTAGTATAGTTCCATGACTCATGATCATACGCATCATATGTATGCTTGATATGAGAAGTGACTGATCATAGCATATGCCTTCGGGCAGATTGTTTATGGGACCCCGATTAGGCGGTGTTGCCCTACATGAGCGCAAGATACACGCAGGATTTGCTGCATGATTGGATAGTGTGATTTATGCATTTCGCATTGTGTGATATGGTTACTGTACGCCCTAGCGACATCGGGGCCATAGCCTCCACAGACGTATCGTGGTTGGCAGGATTGGATACCGAAAATTTTATTTTACATGGGGTGCTATAGATATCCCTGGGTGAAAGTTCCTAAACCCTTATAGTACCAAGAGGTTGCTCCAACGTCTAGACCGAGTGGGTAGATGAGCGTTGAGTGTCGATTACCAGATGACTGCGCTCTCCACTATGTCGTGGTCGGTTGGAAGGGGGTACGGCCTTACCCGCCTGAGAGTAGGAGACAATGCTAGGCTGAGTCTGATCAGGTCGAGGAATGGGTCCGCTATCGATGAGTCGAGCCTGATATTGACAGATGGATAGTGAGGTCTCTTCCACTTACCTTATTGCACGCGATGAGTCGGCAATCTGGTTTAGAGTGTACTAGACCCCGGTGATATTCCAGAGTTGAGCTGTATTGATATTTGGACTTAGAGGAGGATTGTATGCTTGACTTGCATCTTGCATCGCATAGCCTTGGTACGGCTCATGATATTTATAGATCCATCTGCATATTCCGCATTACTCTGATATTGCATGATCATATTATTACCTTACGCATACACTCTCACCACCCTCTAAGCTTTTTATAAGCTTATGCACGACCGTTGCGTGCAGGTGACGTTGGGGCGCAGCAGCGCTGAGGCAGGAGTGCTTTGCAGATCATTTTGGAGTTTTTATTCTTCATCATTGTATTTCCCTTTATGTTCATTGTACTTATAAATTTTTTGATCATAGTGGAAATGTAATGAAGTTTTTGGTTATTGTTGTGGGTTATGCCTTTGGTTATGCTTATTACGAATCAAACTGACGTTGAAAATCCTCCTCGTAGCATCCCAGGATCGGAACCTGGCGAATGGGCGTTAGGAGCTGAGAATGGGGTTTTATGAAGGCTGTCGGCGCCGGATTCGACGATTGGGAATTTTGTGAGCTCGATTTTTGAGTTTGGGGCGTGATAGAAGTTGGTATCAGAGCATAACTTGGGAACAACTGAGAACAACATTACATATTTGTTATGAGTGTAGAATGGCTAAGTCTCGAAGTTCGGATAGCTTCGCGACCTTCCGTTATAGGCCTTTAACGTACGTGCCTTCGAGAGTTTTCAAGTTGATAGGCGCCTTCGCTCTTTCCTATAGGACATGACGCGTGGGAGAGTGACCAGATCGACTCTCGCACCACCACCTGAGGATCCCGCTCAACCACCTGCGGCCCCTGCGTTACCACCTACGATGCCCGTTCCACCACCAGAGATTCCTACTGCCCACCCTGAGTATACTGCCCCTCCACCAGAGACCGGTGCGGATCCGACCATATCCGTGAGTGCCTCACAGTTGCAGTAGATGTTACAGGCTGTGACAGCTACACTTCAGTGTCAGGGCAGGCAGCCAGTTGTTTCACCGACCCAGGCAGAGCAGGAGCACACGAGCGTCCTCCTTCGAGAGTTTCGACGGCTCGATCCCCCGCGTTTCAAGGGTGAGCCAGACCGACTATAGCTGAGAGATGGCGTGCCGATGTGGAGAAGATATTTGAGACCATGGGATGTATAACTAAGTGGCGAGTTCGATTAGGTGTATTTTTCTCCATGGTGAAGCTGAGCATTCGTGGACATCAGTCTCTCGAGTAGCAGGCACTGATTTTGTATGGACGTGGGAGAATTTTGTAGATCATTTTGACCGACAGTATTTTTCAGATCACATCCGATGACAGTAAGCGTTGGAGTTCGAGGCCTTGGTGCAGGACGATATGACAGCGGCCAAGTATGCAGCTCGCTTTGTAGCACTGTCCAAATTTGCACCTTACCTAGTAGATGATGAGGAGCGGAGAGCCCGCCGCTTTGAGGACGGCTTACGTTACGGTCTTCGCAGCCGTGTTATTGGGCATGAGCTTCCGACTTTTGAGGAAGTGGTGCGGAAGGCTCAGATTTTTGAGGTCGAGTGGGCCGGTTCTTAGTCTGATCTTGGTCAGAGGAGAGACCAGAAGAGGCAGGCTTCTTCCAGTGATTCCCAACAACGTCAACCACAGTAGAGACGCACAGGTCACCCAGCCTTCCGAGCACCAGCAACACCTCCACCACCACCTCCGAGACAGTTCACCGGCACTTGTTTTAGGTGTGGTGCTACGGGACACCGTTCGTGGGAGTGTCCCAGCCCCCAGCAACAGCAGAGAGGTCCACAGTAGCCTCCACCACAGCCGTAACAGAGAACCCCATAGTAGCAGCCACAGCAGCCCCCACCACCGAGGCCACCTTAGCAGTAGCATCAGCACCAGCCTCCTAGGCAGCAGTAGCAAAGGCAGCAGTTTCGACCGCCTCAGCGACCCCATCAGCAGCACCAGCACGTGCAGAGGGGACAGGCACCTCCCCAGCCGGCTCAAGCTAGGTTCTATGCGGCTCAGCAGGATCCGCAGTCATTTGGAGGAGTCGTTGAGGGTATACTTCCAGTCTCTGCATGCATTGCACGTGTGTTGTTTGATTTCAGTACATCGCATTCTTTTGTGACCGAGAGCTTCTGCCGATCGACCGACTTACCGTTAGAGTCTTCTTGTGAGAGCCTATTAGTATCGACTTCCTTGGAGAGGATTGCAGTGTTGGGCCGATTTTGCTCATCTTGCCCAGTTCTAGTTAGGGATACCTTTTTGCCTGCCGATCTGTTTGCGTTGCCGATGTCCGAATTTGATGTCATCCTGGGCATGGATTGGCTCACTGAGTACTATGTCATATTGGACTGCGCCGCGAGAACTGTCACGTTTTGTATACCCGGCGTGCCGTAGTTTCAGTTCGTTGTAGAGCCCAGAGGAGAGCGGTTATCTTGTTTGATGTCATGCGCCATTGAGGAGCCTGTTGTCGCTTGTATCGACCATTTTTCCGTAGTTTATGATTTTCTCGATGTGTTTCAGGAGATTCCGAGATTACTGCTTCGTCGACTCACCGAGTTTCAGATTGATCTCATGCTCGGTACCGCACCTATTTCGAAGGCCCCATATCGCATGGCACCGTTGGAGTTACGGGAACTGCAGAAGCAGTTGGATGAGTTACGAGAGTTGGGTTTTATCCGTCCGAGCAGTTCGCCGTGGGGAGCGCCAGTACTCTTCGTAAAGAAGAAGGATGGCTCGTTGAGGCTCTACATTGACTATCGCGAGCTCAATAAAGTCACGATCAAGAACAAGTACCCGCTCCCGAGGATTGATGATTTGTTTGATCAGCTGCACGGTACACAGTTCTTTTCGAAGATTGACCAGCATTCCGGTCATCATCAGATTCAGGTCCGAGATGAGGACATTCCAAAGACGACATTTAGGACGCGTTACGGTCATTTTGAGTTTCAAGTCATGTCCTTCGGACTGACCAATGCACCCGCGGTCTTCATGCAGTTGATGAATGAGGTCTTCCGCCCTTATCTAGATTAGTTTGTTGTAGTCTTCATCGACGACATTCTAATCTATTTGAGGACCCGTGAGGAGCACGAGCAGTACTTGGAGATTACTTTGCAGTCCCTCTGTGCACACCAGCCGTATGCGAAGCTGGAGAAGTGCGTTCTGATAGGAGGAGGTGAAGTTCCTCGGTCACGTGGTGACGAGGGAGGGCGTCGCAGTGGACCCCTCGAAGGTCGAGGTAGTGCGTCAGTGGGGCCAACTCACGACTGCGATAGAGATCCATAGTTTCCTTGGTTTAGCGGGCTATTATCGACGTTTCATTGAGGGCTTCTCTCGTATTACAGCCCCGCTGACCAGATTAAATCGAAAGGGCGTAGAGTTTATTAGGGGCGATGCCTGCGAGCGAGCATTTATGCAGTTGAAGGACCATCTGACGTCCACTCCTGTCCTCACTCTTCCCTCTGGGAGTGATGGATTTATTGTATTCACTGATGCCTCGCATATTGGTTTAGGTGCTGTCCTGATACAGCACGGGAGGCCAGTGGCCTTTGCATCTCGTCAGCTCAAGGTCCATGAGCTGAACTATCCTATGCATGATCTGGAGCTGGCTGCAGTTGTCTTCGCACTGAAGGTGTGGAGGCACTATCTTTATGAGGTCAGGTTCGAGCTCTTCTCTGATCACAAGAGCTTGAAGTACCTCTTCTCGCAGTCTGAGTTGAATATGAGACAGAGGCGTTGGATGGAGCTTCTGAAGGACTATGATTTCGATCTCTAGTACCACCCGGACAAGGCGAACGTGGTGGCAGATGCCCTCAGCCGTCAGCCACGAGGCCTAGTGGCGCATATGATGATTCAGGAGTGGCAGATGCTTGAGGATATCGCAGCATACGATTTTGAGTTTGGCCTGCAGTCTTTCATCGTATAGTTATCGAGCCTGTCGATTCAACCCTCTCTTATCGCTAGGGTGATCGAGGCTCAGCAGGCTGATGAGTCATTGCAGAGTTATATGGCTGAGGCTACATCTGAGAGACAGGCAGATTAGTACAGATGGTGGACTTCGCTTCAGAGGCCGATTATGTGTCCCGGATATTCTAGAGTTGCGCAGAGAACTTATGACCGAGGCACATCGATCGTGATTTTTTATCCACCCTAGCTCGACGAAGATGTACCGTGACATGAGGCGACAGTATTTTTGGGAGGAGATGAAGCTCCAGATCGTCAGTTTTGTGGCCGAGTGTGACACGTGCTAGCGTGTCAAGACCGATCATCAGAGACCTCCTAGTCTATTGCAGCCATTGAGTGTCCCGATGTGGAAGTGGGAGCACGTGTCGACTGATTTCATTATGGATTTGCCGAGGACTCAGCGCGGTTATGACGCCATTTGGGTTGTTGTGGATCATCTGAAGAACTCGGCACATTTTCTAGCGATGCGTGCGACTTGGTCTATGGACCGGCTTGCGAGATTATTCATCGAGGAGATCGTGAGACTGCATGGCATTCTAGTTTCGATCGTTTCTGACCGAGACTCGAGGTTCACGTCTCAGTTTTGGGGGAGCTTCCAGCGAGCGATGGGGACTGATTTGCAGCTCAGCATCGCGTACCATCCGCAGACCGATGGCCAGACCGAGAGGGTCAACCAGATCCTTGAGGATATGCTTCGGGATTGCGCCATTGATTTTGGGGGTAGCTGGGATGAGCATCTGCGATTGGCTGAGTTTGCATATAATAACAGCTATTAGGCGACCATCGGTATGACTCCTTTTGAGGCACTATATAGCAAACCATGCAAATCACCGAGTTGCTGGACTGAGGTTGGAGAGCATCATCTCCTAGGTCCCGAGCATGTGTAGGAGACGTGAGAGGCTATTGATATCATCAGGCAGAGGATGCGCACAGCTCAGAGCCGACAGAAGAGTTTTGCTGATCGTCGGCATCGTTCCTTGGAGTTTGATGTACGAGACCATGTGTATCTCAAGGTCTCACCCATGAAGGGCGTAATTCGATTTGGAGCGAAGGGCAAGCTTGCCCCGAGATTCATAGAACCTTTTGAGATCACTAGACACATTGGCGTCGTGGCCTATCGGCTTGCCTTGTCATCTCAGTTGTCTGGCGTCCACAACGTTTTCCACTTCTTCATGTTGAGGAAGTGTGGGTCAGACATAATTTCCGTTATTGATTGGCAGTCGCTGGAGGTTCGTGAGAACGCTTCTTACATTGAGCAGCCATTTCGTATCCTTGATCGGAAGGAGCAGGTCCTCAGAACCAAGGTCATTCCGTTGGTGAAGGTTCAGTGGGGTCACCATTCTGTAAAGGAGGCTTCTTAGGAGCGTGAGGCCGAGATTCGAGAGCGTTATCCTCATCTCTTTGACGGTTGATCATGTGATGTATTTTGTATGATTATCTCTGATTTTATAAAGTGATGTTATGTCTCTTCTTCTTCATAAGTTATGCCTAGTTGTGATGATTGTGTAAATTTTGAGGATGAAATTTTTATGAGGGGAGAGCTGTAAGACCCGTATCTTAGTCCGTACCGTTTCGTAGACTTCTGCGGTCTTACCGATCGAATTCTGGCAACCTTCGACCCTTAATCTATAGTTACGCGTGACCCTGATTCATATTCCGTCAACCCGTATCGACTCAACCTAAGACTATTACCATAGCGACCGCGCCGTCATTGCGGTTCCGATGCCGTAACTCGCGCGCTGAGGCGATACCCGGGTTAAGAGATGTGGGCCAACATTCAGTGCGAGGAAAATGCCACGCGTTGCGAAACCCAAGAGAGTCTTTACGAGATGTCACATCAATCCCATCAATCAATCAAATCTTATCACATCACATGTCAAGTACACATCACCTTTCACCCATACCCAAGCAACCACAAAAGTCAAGAATCTCTTACAAGCCCATGATTTTCTTACACAAAAGGGTCACAAAAGTCAAAAAGGTGTCTTACACACTCATCACCACTACATCCATCACTCCATCGCCCATCACTCTCTCTCCCTTTACAACTCTCTCTCATTTTCAAACCCTTTCCAAGCAATAAAGAAAAATCCCATACGTATGAGAATTTCTCCAAGTCTTCTAACTCTAAGTGTGGCCCACCTCTCCATCCCAAGATCTCCCATCTTAGTCATCCATTTCTCATCTCCTCCATTGGAATCAAAGCTAAGGAGCTAAGGAACCCATATGAGCAAGAAGATCGATCGGTGAGTGCTTGATAATAGTAGTTTTTCATATTTTTAAGATGGGTCAAGTGAGGCCAACCGATCAATGGTTTGATCTCATTTAGGACCCTAATTTGTGGCCGATGGTCCACTAGGATCATCATGATCATTCCATGATGGGGCCATTCTCCATAGACCCCATCATGATGTTTATTTCATGCATTATGAAGGTCATCTAGACCGTCAATATTGGTGGGGAAAGGATCCCCACCGTTGATTTTCGATTTAGGAAGTCTCATGTGTAAAGGGACCCATTTGATTGTATGATTTCTTCAAGGGAGGGCTCATAGTGGCGGAGCCCTCCATCACAAGCGTGTCCCACTCTCTCTCTCTCTCTCACTTCCTTTCTTTTTTATATATTTTTGTGTGATGATTTGGCTGTGTGGCCCACTTGGATGGACCCCACCATACGATATGTATTTTATCCAAGTGATCCTTAGTGGGGGCCTCCTTTATATGTGATTGTATCTATGCCCTTTATCATTCGGTAGCCCACCCGAGCAAGGCCGACCTTGTATTTATTCAAAGACCGTCCATGTCTAGGGACATCCCTGGACGTGAAATGGAAACACAAATATAAGCTTTGTTCAAGCTTTGGGGGTGGACCATCGGTGTAGGGCCTACCTTGATGTATGTATTCAATCCACGCCGTCCATTCTTTCCCCGAGTTCATTTTAGGCGTTGAGCCAAAAAATGAAGCTAATCCGTTCATCGGGCGGGCCATACCTCTCAAAACAGTGACTCTCACCATTTAAATTAATTTTAATTTTACTACGAGCCTAAATGGGTTCAATAGCGGACTCGTTGGGCTTGTTTCGAGCTAGGGAAGCTAGTGGACGGAGTGAATTTATACGATGCGGGCCCCACACTCTAAAAAGCTTAGAATTCAGATTTTTAAAAAAAAAGACAAAAAAACTCTGCAGCAGCAGCAACATGTTGCTGCCAGCTCAGGCGCGCTGCCTGTTGCTTTGACGCACGGGCGGGCGAACAGCCACCCACGGCCCCTGTCGTGGGCACCACCATGATGTATATGTCTTATCCACGTCGTTCAGTTGGCGGGTCCCTCACTGAGGCGGCCCCTCCAAAAAAAATGAGGCCGATCTGACTCTTGAGTGGCCCACATCATAGAAAACAGTGTTGATTGAGCGCCTACCATTGAAACACTTCTGTGGGCCACGGAAGTTTTGAATCAAGATAAAATTTGTGTTTTCTCTTCATCCAGGTCTGAGTGACCTTATGAATGGATTGAATGGCATGTAAGCATTTTGGTGGGCCCCACGTGGAGCCCACAGTGATGTATATGTTTTGTTCCACCGTCCGCTGGACGGTGGAGCCCACCTTATGCATGTGTTTTATTCATGCCACCCCCTGGCTGTATGGCAGATAAATATCACGGTGGGTCCCCTGCCCTGGCCACGTGGCCTTGTAAACAGGTTGGACGGCAGATAAATATCACGGTGGGTCCCCTGCCCTGACCATGTGATCCTGTAAACAGGTTGGACGCCTAATAAATATTGTGGTGGGCGCATGTGGGACCCACTTGTAAATGGATTGGCTAGTGCACGTACACATCAGCATAATGGCTGCAGTGTTGACGTGCTCAGGCCTCCCAGGCCATGTGGGTCGCATGCACAAGGTATGTGCCACATCTAAGCCGTCTATCCACTTTGATAGCTCATTTACGACATAAGCTAAGGAATGAGCCAGATCCATAGTCCAAGTGGACCCCACCTTGGCATGTTCCGAGGTCCATCTTAATGTATTTGTGGTAATTCTTTGAGACCCACTTAAGACCCATGGATTGGACCCACTTTGATGTATTCTAAGGCCTATGGGATTAGGCTCATTTGATGTTCTAGGGGCCATGGGTTTAGGCCCATTGAGATGTACTAGGGCCTATGGGTTGAGGCCCATTCAATGTACATATGGGGCCCAATTGGTGTGGCCCATTTGTACATATAAGACCCATAAGATTAGGCCCATTTGATGCAATATAAGGCCCACGGGTTATGACCCATTGCAATGCACATAAGGCCCATATTACATGGCTCATTTGATGTATTTAAGGCCCAATGGGATGTACCTAAGTCCATTGCAATGTGTGATCCCAACACAGATTATGTAACGATGTTTAAGACGATCGTGCCTTGGGAGAAATGTTGGTTTGACATCCACATTACGAGTTTAATGCTGGTTGGATGTCCACATTACGACTCTCCTTAGGGCCCATTATTAGTCCCGTGCTTATTGTGTATAGGTCGTCCAGGCCCATCTGCATTGTAAGGATAGGTCATTTCATTATAACATGTTTAGTGTAGTTCCATGACTCATGATCATACGCATCATAAGTATGCTTGATATGAGAAGTGACTGATCATAGCATATGCCTTCGGACAGATTGTTTATGGGACCCCGATTAGGCGGTGTTGCCCTACATGAGTGCAGGATTTGCTGCATGATTGGATAGTGTGATTCATGCATTTCGCATTGTGTGATATGTTTACTGTACGCCCTAGCGACATCGGGTCGTGGCATCCACAGACGTATCGTGGTTGGTAGGAATGGATACCAAAAATTTTGTTCTACATGGGGTGCTATAGATATCCCTAGGTGAAAGTTCCTAAACCCTTATGGTACCAAGAGGTTTCTCCAACGTCTAGACGGAGTGGGTAGATGAGCGTTGAGTGCCAATTACCAAATGACTGCGCTCTCCACTGTGTCGTGGTCGGTTAGAAGGGGGTGCGGCCTTATCCGCCCGAGAGTAGGGGACAATACTAGGCTGAGTCTGACCAGCTCGAGGAATGGGTCTGCTATCGACGAGTTGAGCCTGATATTAACAGACGGATAGTGAGGTCTCTTTCACTTACCTTATTGTGCGCGATGAGGCTGCGTTTTGGTTTAGAGTGTACTAGACCCCGGTGATATCTTAGAGATGAGCTATATTGACATGTGGACTTAGAGGAGGATTGTATGCTTGACTTGCATCTTACATCGCATAGCCTTGGTACGGCTCATGATATTTATGGATTCATCTGCATATTCCGTATTACTCTGATATTGCATGATCATATTATTACCTTGCGCACACACTCTCACCACCCTCTAAGCTTTTTATAACTTATGCACGACCGTTGCATGCAGGTGACGTTGGGGCGCAGCAGCGCTGAGGCAGGAGTTCTTTGCAGATCATTTTGGAGTTTTTATTCGTTATCATTGTGTTTGCCTTTATGCTCATTGTACTTGTAAATTTTTTGATCATAATGGAAATGTAATGAAGTTTTTGGTTATTGTTTGTGGGTTATGCCATTGTGAGTTGCACTATGGCATGATCGATCATGGGCTGGTTCTCGACCAGTTGTAAGTTGCACAATTCAAAGTCCAGCGAGGTCTGGATATTTTTCTCCGGGGTGCTCAACTGGTCGTGGGAGGTGCATGACCTGTCGTAGGTGGCACTAGACCGGTCGTGGGTTGCACACGACTAGTCGTGGTTACACAGATTCGTTCTGTGATTTTGCGCAGATTTCGTGTCGCAAGTCCTTTCACAACTAGGATGCTAAAGGGAGTTTTCTAAAACTATAAAAAGGGATCTCTAGGGTTTTTCTAGGGCATGATGGTGATAGAAAAACACAAGGGGGATATTAAAGATGTGAGAGAGAGAGAGAGAAAAAATGAGAGAGAAGAAGCTTGTAGAAGGGAGGTTATGCTCGTGGAGGTGATCTGTCATAACTCAGTGCTTCTACGTCTTAATAATCGGTTGGATCTCTTAGTTTTCTTTGTTTCTCTTACTGTTTATCCACTCCTGCGGGAAGATGAAGGTTTGATCATAGCAAGGTGTGCTTGTGATCGATTGTAACATTCTACTTCATAGTGGATTGTTGATCTGGACGAGGTCCCGTAGTTTTTACCTCTTTGAGGATTTTCTACGTAAAAATTTCTTGTGTAGTGTGTGATTGATGCTTTGATTTATTTCATTGCTTTGTTATTCTATAATTCTGGTTTGTTCTAAAGGGCTAGATCCTAAGGTTTTGTGCAAGGCCCCCAACAGTTGGACCTGTGATGTAGGACGCGACACATATACATTTCTATCATGCTTGGATTAAAAGAAGGTGAACCGTATATTAGTCATAAATTTTAATCTGGGTATCATTACAGGACACACAACCTATTAATCTTTACTATAACGGGCGATTTCGGATGAACCGACTCGCATGCATCAGTTTATTTCGCAGGCAAAAGCGCACTTCTAGCTCAAAAATAAGATTTTAGGTAAATTTTACTATTTTTAATAATTTCAATTTTTGTAGTATTTTTTTTTAAAAAAAAAATTTTAATTTTCAATTTTATTTTAAAAATTACTCCTAATGTTAGTATTTTTTTAACAAAAGTTTATCTAAATTTTTAATTTTTAGAATTAAGCTTTAGAAGAGTTTTACTATAATTAGGAATTTTATTAAGGTTAGAATTTTATTATTTTTAGTAATTATGTATTTTAATTTATTTTTTCTTTATAGATGGTGTAATTGAAACCTCTGCCCCTCAAAGATATGTTGCTTGCTGAACCTCGAGTGAAGATAACTCCTCGGAAGGAGCCGGGGACTCGAGGCGAGGCTTCAATTGTTGTTGTGGCTCCAATTTCTATTGTTGCAGCTCCATCCGGTGCTATGGGAGTCGGAACGACAGCTGCATCCGGATCCAGGATCGCTCAAGCTCGGACCCCACAGCCTGCCATAGCCCCTCAAGCCCTCGAAATTCTCCCGCCAGACTCCTAACAGTCCTGCATTGTAATCTCATCGTCTTCTGAGCACGAGGAGGCCATACGGGCCGTTGATGCCATATCTCCTCTTCTGGGGATGAGGGTGCTGCAATGGCCGAGGCTCAGGCCTCTGCTGCCAACAGTATCGGTGAGGTGGTAGGGTCTGGTCCTCACCCGGAGGCTCCAGAGGATGGAAGGTCGAGATTTCCTTCGGGCTATCATATGTCCATTTTGGTCAACCAGGCGACGAAGCATTCTCCTGAAGAAGAAATCGTCGACCTCCTCGCCAAGTAGCACGAGTCTTTTGTAAACGATATTGCCTCCGTCTTCTATAAGGTACCTTTCGCATGGAGATTCTTCCCTTATTTACTTTTGAAATGTTCTAGGCTCATGCACTTATCTCAGTTTAGGCCACACCGATGCTCCTGTCAACCCGAGAGAGATTGAGGGAGATCACTAGAAAAGACATGGAGATAGCAGCTCTCCGGGATGAGGTCGGAGCGCTCCAAGAGGAGCGAGAGGAGCTCCGTGGCACATTAGGTGAGGAGAAGATGAAGGGGTTGCAGTACCAAGGGGATATCAACAAGCTCAAGGCTCTTTGTGGATCTGTTGTGTCCGAGCTGGGGGAGGCCCAGGCTCATCCTGGCTCGGTTGAGGAGGATAAAGCTCGGCTTGCAGCTGAACTGGAGCAGGCTAAAGTTATAACACCCCATACTTTCTAATACTCGAGTGTTACTATATAATCTAATGTAATATAAATACAAAAATAATACAACATAAACATATACACTATGGAAGGTTATTTATATACTTTTTAAGAGTTAAGATTTTCATATTAAAATGATATTTAACCATAATCAATATTACCTGTATACACTTATAACATCATTAATTACAAATTTTAGAATATATAATACACAAATAATATATAGTAATCTTACTTACATTCATACAAGTTATGCATATAAACGAAC
Organism: Magnolia kwangsiensis; assembly: GCA_037074715.1. Classification (NCBI taxonomy): domain Eukaryota; kingdom Viridiplantae; phylum Streptophyta; class Magnoliopsida; order Magnoliales; family Magnoliaceae; genus Magnolia; species Magnolia kwangsiensis. Next base: position 23,188,946 of record CM073574.1, read on the forward strand.
TATGAGGATATAAATTAAATATGACAAATTATATAAATAATAATAATGATATCGATAATAATAGTAATAGTGAAAATAATAATAATAATAACAGTAATAATGATAGTGGTAAAGGAAAATAAACAACGACATATATAGTTTATACTAAAGTAATAATAAATAATAACATTAGCATTAATATGTAGTTAGTGAATCATTACAAAAGACATACAAACATCCATTGGACCATTTTAGCCGTTGACGTTTGATTTTGGGGCGATCCAACCGTTGGATTGACATGAATCCACCAAGCTGACCCAAATCAAGTCATGTGGACCCTACATGTACACGTAGGGTACATGCACCCGTGTTGCACTGGACAGGAAAATCCGGTCAAAAGGCTTTGACCCGATTGCCTCTTTAAAAAAGAGCGTTTTCTCTCCTTTTCTCCCGCCAGCAACGGCATTTGAAAATGCCGTTCGTGGCTTCAAATGGTGGCTCACCACAATCAACGTTTGGACGATCCAAACCGTCCATCATGTAGGGACGACAAAAAACGGCCAGGACCACATTGTCCCTGCCAGCCCATGTACGTATATGATCGTGTGGGGACAGGTTGTGTTTCCTGTCGCTCCAAGATTGGGCCATTGCAATCAAGTCGGGACACCTTGTGACGATCCGAACCATCCATCTGATAGAGGGCTCGCGACTCGACAAATCCCACTAAACATCGCACCTGGAAGCACGTATGCATGCACACGAATCCCCGTTCAATAGCGGTGCGCGTGTGGCTTTCTTCGGAAATGGGAAGCTTCTCCGAAAATCCCGGCCGCTCGTTGAGACGCATCTCAGCGCTCCTTTAGGTGCCAAAAGGAGGCAGACAACCGTCTGCTAGGCAAAACCGCGTGGGAAGACATTCCCACTTCGGGAAAGTCCAACTGGCGTGATCCAGCCTATCCCTGAACTCAGTAGGGTCGTCACGGCCGTCCAAGATAGGGCAACCCCAGAGACAGCCGAGAAAATCGCCAGCTCACGTGAGAAATGAGCCCCGGCGGAGAAAATCTCGTGCGATGATTGGGTGGGAAGCGGATAGCGTACTGAGTAACTCAGTATCCTTAGCATACTGAGTAAACCTTGTGGGTTCCACGGTTATTTATTTATTTTATCCATTCCGTTAATAAATTTTAACAGATAATTTTAAGTTTTAATGCCAAATTGGAAGCATAAAAATACCTAATGTGGACCACGCCACGGGAAACAGTGTGATTGAACCTCTACCATTGAAAAATTCATGGAGGCCACAGAAGTTTTGGATCAAGCTGATGTTTATGTTTTCTCTTCATCCATGTCTCTATGATCCTAATAACAGGTTGGATGACAAATAAACATCACTGTAGGTCCCATAAAGGTTTCAACGGTGGAAATCATTATTCCACACTGTTTCTTGTGGTATGGTCCTCTCAAGCTTTGGATTTACTTAAAATTTTGGATCAACCGCTAAAATTAGAGGGAAAAATGGATGAACGGTGTGGATAAACTACATACATTCATGGTGGGCCCAACTGAGTTTACTCAGTACGATAAAAGCGTACTGAGTAACTCAGTACGCAATCCGATTTCGATTGGGTGGTGATCGGGGATGAGATTAGTGGACCCCACACCGATCAGTGATCCCATCCAATCCATCCACAAGGTTCAGATCACCCGAATGGTCCAGGAAACGGAATCCGCCATGAAAGCCGACATTATCTTCTCCGTTAAACCGGAGAACCCACCATGATCGTGTCGACCCCATCCACTGATCCAGATTACTTTTCCTGTGGGCCTCAGCACCAGGAATCCATCCCTGTGATTGGATGGACCCCACGTTTAGCGGTCTCTCAAAAACGGCGCTTGCAAGGGACGTTTAAAGCTCAACTGTTGGCTGAGATGAGCTAGGGTCTTCTCTCGGCTATAAGAAGTCGTTGCTGTGTCTTGGGATCCACACCAGAGGGAGCGAGAAGAAAAGAGAGAAGGAAAGGAAAGAAAGAGAGAGAGAGGGAGAGCAAATGAAGGAGAAGGAAGGGCGTTAGGTGCAAACTCGATTCTGTACTGAGTCGACCCAGCCTGTCTAGACTGAGTCGAGCCAGTGCAGATCAGTGGCATCTTTACAGGGTCGTCCGAATCGAGACAGGTAACTCCATACCCTCCCTAGACCTTGCAACGAGCTGAAAAACGCCCCTCCATTGAGCTGGAAGCAGGCCGAAACCAAACCTTCAATAGACCGTGTCCACGGCTGGAATCAGCCCTCAGATGGGTTTTGATTTGGACTGAGGGCAGGCCTCCAACCTGCGTTGAAACCCGTCCAAAGACTGGGACAGAACTGGCCTTTAAGTGAGTCGTGGGTTGGGCTCAAACCAAGGCTCCAGATGGGCCACGAGCTGGGCTCAAAGATGGCTCTCAGATGGGCCATGAGAGGAGTGGAACCAGACGTCCTTTGGGCCGAGCAGCCCATGTCCTGGCCTAGGACAGGCAACACATGGTGGGCACGGGTTCAGCCCCACACACACCACTGTGGGCCTCACCATAAATTCTCGGTGGGCTGCACCTGAGTTGCAGCTCAGTGGGCCGCACCCCTCAAGGGCAGCGGGCCTTGTGCTCTTCAGTAGGGTGGGTCACCCCACATAACCATGGGCCTCACCTTAAATCTCTATGGGCCTCACCCAAGGACTGATGTTGGCCCAGAACTTTTGTAGCCGCATTTTAGGCCCAACCCAACAATGTCTAAGGCCATTGGAACAGACCTGAGAAAGGGACAGCAATGGGCTACCCAGCCCCAATTCTAAACTTGATATGGGACCCAATGGCTGGCCCAAGGCAAGGCCCAACTCAGCCCTCGATTAGGAATGATTTTAGGCCCAAAGCTAAACCACTTGTTGGACCAAAACCTGGTAGGCCTGTTCACCCTAATGCTGGCCGCAAATAACCTCATTCATGGGGCCCTTCAAACCCACACTAGACCCATTTTTTTTATTGTCATCGTTATTATTAAGATTATTAATATTAGCAAAGATTAGCCATTAGTGGATCATTATGCTAAACTGGTTATTATAAACAAATTACAGTTATTAAATAGTAGTATCTTGTTTATTATTCGTAAATATTCATTTTGGATGGTCATTGGTGTCACCATAATGACTACCTCGCTACATTAACTAATATTAATTGTAATGCTAATATTAACAGTTATTCTCTAATTATTAGATTAACATTGTTACCATTTCCATTGTTAATATGATTGTTAAATATTAGGATGCATGACCATTAGCAAATTATCTATTCTAGTAATACTTATTATATAAAATAAATTACAATGATATCATTATGAGATGCTAATGCATTGTCTAATCATAAATAGTATATCATAATATTAATTATCATCATAATTATTATTAACTAATATTAACTATAATACTAGTGTTAGTAAATATTTTATAACTATTAAATTAACATTTGTAAACTATTACACATCAACTACAATTCAAACCCTAGAGTTAAGGCTACAACTAAGCTCTAAGATAAAACCCCAAGCCCTAAAAACAAGTAATCCAAACCCCAGTATATATCGATCTTGACCATAGATGCTTGGTAGGACATTGATTTCATGTACAACTTTACAATTCATGGTAGGATTCAATTCTAAGGATGCAGGCGCTGCCTAGCAACGTTAGTTGGCGATTCAAAACATCAGGTGATGATTCTTCCCCTTGAGCTTTTCATTTTCTCATTAGCTTAAGTTATAATCTTATTTTAATTTATAATTGATCTCCCTTTTATAATCACATGTGTTAGCTGGTAGAAATTGAATTGCTATATTACATGCTTAATACGTATCCTATATATTTGTTCATGCTTATGGATTATTTGTGGATTGCTTATGGAATTTAAACTGGTACATTAGTGGGAACTGTAAGCCCCGTATCTTAGACCGTACCGTTTCGTAGGATTCCGCGATCTTTCCGGTCAAATTTCGACAACCTTCGACCCTTAACCGGCATTTGCTCACGACCCTGATTCACACGCTTCAACCTGAGTCGACTCGACCTATGACGTGTACCCTAGCGACCACGTCGTCGCCTCGGTTTCGAGGCCACGACTCGCGCACTGAGGCGATTGGTCAGGAGATGTGGGCCAACGTTCAACGCAAGGAAAACACTGCGCGTTGCAAAACCCACGAGAATCTCTACAACATGTCACCTCAATCCATCAATCAATCCCATCAAGGGTCAAGTACATGTCAAGTACACATCACCTTTCACCCATTCCCAAGCAACCCCAAAGTCAAAAGTTTCTTACACAAGCCCATACTTTTCTTACACTATTTGCCACAAAAGTCAAAAAGTCTCTTACACCCATCACTCACCACATCCATCATCCATCACTCTCTCTCTCCCTTTGCAACTCTCTCTTTCCTTCATTTTTAAATCACTTTTCCAAGCAAGAGAGCTTCACACGTCCAAGCCTCTCCAACTCTCCCAAGCAACAACTGTGGCCCACCTTTCCTACCCTCTCATCTCCCATCTCAACCATTCAAACTTCATCTCCTCCGTTGAAATCGAAGCTAAGGAGCAAAGGAAGCTAATGAAGCAAGAAGATCGAACGGTGAGTGCGTTATAGGCTAGATTTTCATGTGTTTATGATGGGCCAAGTGAGGCCAACCGATCAATGGTTTGGATCTCACTTGGGACCCTAGGTGTGGCCGATGGCCCACCTTGATCCTCATGATCATTCCATGATGGGGTCATCCTCCATGGACCCCATCATGATGTTTATTTCCTTGCATTAAATAGGTCATCTAGACCGTCCATATTGGTGGGGAAAGGATCTCCACCGTTGATTTTCGATTTCGATGGACCCATGTGTAATGAGACCCACTTGATGTATGATTGAATGCAAGGGAGGGCCCATAGTGTCGGGGTCCCTCCATCATACGTGTCCCATGTCTCTCTCTCTCTCTCTCTCTCTCTCTCTCTCTCTCTCTCTCTCTCTCTCTTTCCCTTTTGTATGATGACGTAGTTGGGTGGCCACTTGGATGGACCCCACTTATATAGGGGTTGTATCCACACCATCTATTATTAGGTGGCCCACCTAAGCAGGGCCCACCTTAAGATTACCATACGCCTAAAAAAAAAGAGAGTCCAAAGACGCTGTCTCTGGACGTGAGGGTGAAAACACCATTATTTAGCCTTGGTTTAAGGCCATTTGGGTGGGCCATTCATGTAGGCCCTATGTCATGCCCCAAACCCGGGAATCGGATTCATAAGAATCCCGATTACCGAATCTGGTGCCGACAGCCTCCGTAGTACCCCATTCTCGGCTCCTAGCATTCATATGCCAGATTCCGATCCTAGGATCCTATAAGGAGGATTTTTTTTGTACATATAACTAGTAATAAGCATAACCACAAGATTACCCAATTCACATGGGCAACATCATCATCACGTATCCACTAATATAATCGTTTGAGTACAATACTGAAAGGGAAATACATAAATAAAAATCAAGCTCCAGAAGACCACTGCACGCTCCAATCTCAACACTGCTGCAACCTAACATCACCTGCACGCATCTATCGTGCATAAGCCTATAGAAAGCTTAGAGGGTGGTGTAAGTGTGTGCACAAGATAAGTGCCAAGTATTTAATACAATGCTATAATCATATAAAAATTGGTAATCCATAAACCATACAATGTCTAAATAAGCAGAAACACTAACAAGAGCAAGAATTATCAGAGTAAGCAGAAGTATGGACAAGTCTATAAGTTAATCAATATCAGAATACGCAATATAAAACAACTATGCGATAAGGAGTCATAAAGAGTCAAATATCAAATGCCGAGGATGTAATACAATATGCGATGCGAATGAAATAATCATGCTGGAGTGTGAAATCGGGATGATAGTACGTAGTATCGCAGGCTATGGGGTCCACCACAAGGGACTTCTATCCAAACCAGTCTCATACCTAAATTTGGATAGTCAGGCTCGACGTGGTAAACTCCTGATCTCAGGTTGGTCGCGCGCCCAACCGAAATTCTTGCCGTAACGAAGGTACACAATAATTAGTTGTGCACCACTAGCCCGAGTGGATAGTGAATGAATGAATGAATGAGCATGCCACTCCTACTCGATAAGTTCACATATCAGTACGGTTCCTCTCTGAAAAATCACCGGGGTCTATTACACTCCATACAGATTGCCGCCCCATCGCGCGCAACAAGGTGAGTGGAAGAGACCTCACTATCCGCCTACCAATATCGGGCTCGGCTCGTCAATAGCGGACCCATTCCTCGAGCTGGTCAGACTCAGCCCAGCATTGCCCCCTCTTCTTGGGCAGGTAAGGCCGCACCCCCTTCCAACAGACCACGACACAGTGGAGAGCGCAGCCATCTGGTAATCGGCACTCGGCGCTCATCTACCCACTCGGTCTAGACGTTGGAGCAACCTCTGAAACCAAGAGGGTTCTGGGACTTTCACCCAAGGATATCTATAGCACCCCATGTAGAACAGATTTTCGGTATCCCATCTGACCATCCACGATATGTCTGTGGAGGCTACAGCCCTGATGTCGCTAGGGCGTATGGTGGTCATGTCATACAAATGCGAGATGCATGAGTCACACAGTGCAATCATGCATCAATCCTGCGCATACCGTGCGCTCATATGAGAAAATATCCGCCTATCAGGAAGTCTCATAACAACCAGCACTATGACATATGCAATGGTCAATCATATCTCATAACAGACATGCAGATGATGCGTATGGGCATATATCATGATGTTATGCAGTCACATACTCATAATCGGTATCAATAGCAAGCATTGACAATCGACATCGACAACGTGGGCATTTAACCAACATTGTCCCCCAAGGAATGGCCCACATAAAGCCTAACATATAGTGGACTCATAACCGCACACAAGGCCCAAATACAACACCATGGGCCTCACTCAAGAGTTTAATTTACATCACGATAGGCCCTTTCAGATTGGCCTAACATACATTATAATGGGTTCCATCGTCTAGCCCTCAAATGCATCATAGTGGGCCTCATCACATAAGCCTCATATACATCACATTGGGCCTTAAACACGGGCTAGATACACATTACAATGGGCCGCATATGCATCACATTGGGCCTCGACAATCGTAATCGGCGATCAGCCATGATAATCGAAATCGACAATCGGCCACGATAATTGGCCTCGATCAGTAATCGGCCTCGATAATCAGAATCGGTCGATCGGCCATGACAAGTAGAATCGACAATCGGCCACGTCAATCGACAATCGGCCACGATCAGTAATCAGTCTCGATAATTGGCCTCAATCGGTAATTGGTCAATCGGCCACGATACGCAGAGTCGGCAATCAGCCACGTCAATTGATAATCGGCCACGATCAGTAATTAGTCTTAATAATCGGCCTCGATCGGTAATCGGTCAATCGGCCACGACAAACATAATCGGTAATCGACTTCAATTGATAATCAACAATTGGCCACGTCAATCGGAGTCGGTAAGAATGGGCCTAACAAGGCCCAATGGAAGGTCACAATGTGGTCATTAAACCACCATTGCCCATTAATGTGGCCATTTAACTGACATTTCCCCCAAGGAGTGGCCCACATAGAGCCAAACGTATCATAGGCCCATGGCCTCATATACATCAAGTGAACCGTATCAATAGGTCGTATCATATGAGTCTCGAATACAACTCGATGGACCACGTCAAAGGTCCATAAATACACAATAGGTGGGCCTTGCACATGGGTCAAATACACATCACATGGGCCGCATCACATCCTAGTGGACTACGACATACATGCCGGAAGTACATCACAATGGGCCTCATCATATGGGCTGAGAAAACATCATAATGGGCCTTGCCAAATAGGCCAGAAATATATCACAATAGGTCTCGCCCACGGGCCTCGAATACATCACATTGGGCCTCGCCCACATGCCTCGAATACATCACATTGGGCCTCGCTCATGGGCCTTGAATACATCACATTGGGCCGCACGTCCCATGGACAGTGTGGATAAAACATACATCGAGGCAGACCCTATATAATCTAGATGGTCAGGATATAACACAAATCATGGTGGAGTCCCCACCGTCCTAACTTGATGGACAGTGTGGATTAAATCAAACATCAAGGTGGACCACATGTATAGGGTCCACGTCCAACACGTGGATGGGACGACGGACGAAATACTTACATCATGGCCAGTCCCACATACAGATGGATGACATACATACATCAGGGCCCCAGCTGGACAGACAGTGTGAATATACAACGCATGCATTATGATGGGGGCCCACTGTCCACGCTGGACTGAATGGTGTGGATCAAAACCAGTGCATCACCGTAGTGTCCCACCATCTAGAACAGATGGGCGGTTGGGATAAAACACTTGCATCTCACGTGGGTTCCTCCGCAAGGGGTAAAACACGTACATTGAGGTGGTCCCACACCACTTGCCAACATGGTACAGTAGCAGCAAGCCGCTGGTGTGGGTATACTGCCTAATCCGATTCCCAGATGGGTCACCATCGGGACGGACAGTGTGGATTGAATCCACCAGAGGTGGGCCTTGTCAAAATGGATGGACGGTGGATATACAATACATACAATCAAGGTGGGACCCACGGAACTTGCTGACATCATCACAACAACCACATGCTGCTGCGGCCCACAAAAGTGACATCAACACATCAGCTAGGAGGTGGGGTCCACATAAATCGACGACATTGATAAAGAACATGCGCCATGTGGGCCCTTGCCCATGTGGACGGACGGTGTGGATGTAATACATGCCTCGAGATGGGATCACGGAACTTACCGAAGTCGGCAGCATCTCAAGTTGTTGGGCCCACTATCCCATGGACGGTCTGGATACAATATTACATCATGGTGGACCCCACGGAATTGATAACATCAATACATTAGGTATGCATTAGCTGGGTGAAGTACACCAGTCAATCAAAGCATTAGCTGATGTGAAGTACACTAACCAATCAAATTTTAGAGAGGTGGGTCCCACGTAGGCCCACCAAATATACAATATAAATATATTAATATAATACTTTATATTGACAATAAAATATAGGGTCCAGTCCAGCGTGTCCAGGGTCCAGACGTTGGACGTTTGGATGTAATCCATACAGCAAGGGTGGGGTCCACTAACCGTCCACTAGCCCAGCAGAATTGCTGGACGGCATGAACAAAACACGTACGTCATGGTTAGGACCCATGGTCCAGCTCATGCATCATGGTGGGGCCTGCTCATCAGCGCACAGCGCAGCAGCGCTGAACGCCCTATGAGACACTTACATAAGTGGGTCCCACGTGGGGCCCACTATAACGTTTACTTTCCATCTGATCCATTGATAAGGTCCCACGGACCCAGATGAATAGGAAAAAAACAAATTTCATATTGTTCCAAAACTTCTGTGGCCCGGAAACGGTTTTCAATGGTTGACGTTCGATCCTACTATTTCATATGACGTGGGCCACCTCAGCTCCATATAAGGCTGATTTTTGAGGTGGGGGGCATAGTTAAAAGGGGCCCACCATGTGTACGGCATGGATGAAAAATACGCATTATGGTGGGGCCCACGGCTAGGACCGTGGGTCCCAGGTCGTCCGCCCACCGCCCACAGCTCAGGACACACAGGCGTCCTCTCTCTCTCTCTCTCTGTCAGCAGCAGCAGTTGCTGTCGTTTTTATTTTTATTTTTTTTGAAAAATTGTGATTTGAAGTTCTTCATACGTGGGGCCCACATCAGCTAAATCCATTCCATCCATTGCACTCCACGGCTCAAGATCAACTAAACAAGTCCAATATGCGGTAATGTTCTAGCGTATCGAAACATCGGGGTGAGTTTAACGGTAAAAAGACTATTTTTCTTTGGTATGGCCCGCCAAATAATCAGATTCATTTCATTTTTCGGCTCAACGCCTCAAATGAGCTAAAAAATGAAATGGACGGCGTGGATTTGATCTTTATATCAAGGTGAGTCTTACATGAGAGAACCAGCCAAAAGCTTTGAGTATAATATATTTTATTTTATTTATTATCATTATTTCTCTTTTTCTATTAGCTGTTAGTTCACCGAGTCAATACACGCACTCCATGTCCAGCGTCCAGCGTCCCTGGACGGCATGGATATAACACAAGCATTGTGGTGGTCCCATATGGCACCTTACGCTTCACATTGAGGTGGGTCCACACGTGTGGGACCCACCATCCTTGGATAAAATGTAAATTTATGTATTTTCTACAATTAGGCTCGCTTAAATGGACTGCTAGGTAGGCCCACTAAGTGGACCACATGGATGTGAAACATATCACAAGGTGGGCCACGATCAAACACACAAAAAAAAGGAAGAGAGAGAGAATAGAACACCCACCTCGAGATCTCTTCCTCCTTCTTCCGCCTATGCACTCTAGAGCTCCAAGAGGACATTTTCAACGGTTGAGATGATGGTCCAGGGTTGGATTTTATGGTAGGAAGGTGGGCCACACTAGCTCTCTCATGGGGAGCTTGGACGTGGCTTGCTTACATGGGAGTTTTCTTGGAATGATAAGAGAGAAAATGAGAGAGAGAAGGGTGAGGTGGAGTGATGGGATGAGAGGGATGGTGAGTGATGTAAGAGAGTACTTTTGTTGTAAGAAAAGTTAACTTTTGGGGAGGGTAGTTGTACTTGGCATTAATTGGTGATGTGTACTTTGATTGATACGATTGATGGGATGTTTCGTAGAGATTCCCTTGATACTTGCAACGCGCGGTATTTTCTTGAACTGAACGCGGGCCCACAACTTCTGGCCTGGGTATCGCCTCGGCGCGCGAGATGCACCATCGGAACCGCGGCGATGACGCGGTCGCTAGGGTACAAGTCTCGGGTTGAGTCGACTCGGGTTAACGGCGTGTGCATCCGGGTCGCGCGCAAATACCGGTTAAGGGTCGAGGTTGCTGAGATTCGACCAGAAAGACCGCGGAAGTCTACCAAACGATACGGTTTAGGATACGGGTCTTACACCCTACCTTGATGTATGTATTCAATCCACGCTGTCTATCCTACATACCAACTCATTTTAGGCGTTGAGCTGAAAAACGAGGTTGATCGGAGCATCTGGTGGGCCATACCTTAGCAAACAGTGATCTCCACCGTTTAAAGTCTCCCAGATTTTTCTACACGCCGAAACAGGCCCAATGTTGGGCTTGATGGACTTACTATGGACTATGTAATCCAATGGCTGGAGTGGATTCACTTGAAGTGGGCTCCACACAGGTAAAACCTCAAAAAAACAGAGTTTTCAAATATATAAATATATATATATATATATATATATATATATATATATATATATATATATATATATATATATATATAAACTAAGGCAGCAGCAGACGCTGCTGCTACCACTGACGCCAGGACGCAGTAACGTCTTGCGTCTGATGCTGGATGGATAGTGGGAGTGGGCCCCACCTCAGGTCCCCGACCCTCTCCAAATATCAACCATATACAAGACTCAGGTGGCCCACACGGCAGGAAACAGTGGGGGTTTGAACGTCTGCCATTGAAACCCTTTTTTTGGGTTGCAGAGGTTTTGAATCAATGTGAAATTTGTTTTTACTCTTCATCCGGGTCTGTGTGACCACGTCAACAGGTTGGACAGCAAATAAGCATTATGGTGGGCCCCACGTGGGACCCACAATGATGTATGTGTCTTATTCACACCGTCCATGGGGACGGTGGAACCCACCATGGTGCATGTGTTTTCACCACACCGTCCAGGGCTGGACAGTGGGACCCAATGATTCATGTGTTCTCTCCATGTCGTCCACTTATATGGGACCCACCATGATGCAGGTGTTGTATCCAATCTGTCCATCCATTTTAAAAGCTCATTTCATGGTATGAGCTAAAGAATGAGCTAGATCCATAGTTCAAGTGGACCCCACCTTGGTATGTTATGAGGCCCATCTTGATTTATCTATGGTAGTCCATTGGGGCCCACTTTGATTTGGATGTAAAGCCCATGTTATGAGGCCCATTCAGTATTTGTGGCCTGTGGTTGAGGCCCACTTTGATATATATAAGGCCCATGTTACGAGGCTCATCTTGATGCATTCTAAGGCCCATGGGTTATGGCCCATTGCAATGTACATAAGGCCCATTGGTGCGGCCCATTGATGTAGCCCACTTGATGAATATAAGGCCCATATGATATAGCCCATATGATGTATTTAAGGCCTAATGGGATGTACCTAAGGTCCATTGCAATGTGTGATCCCAACATGGTTTATATAATAATGTTTATGATGGGCTATGCCTTGGGAACAATGATGGTTTGACGTCCACATTGCGAGTATAATGTTGGCTAAATGTCCACATTACGACTCTCCCTAGGGCCCATTGATAGGTTCGTACTTATTGTGTGTAGGCCGTCTAGGCCATCTGCGTTGTAAGGATAGTGCATTACTTCATAACATGATTAGTATAGTTCCATGATTCATGATCATACGCATCATATGTATGCTTGATATGAGAAGTGACTGATCATAGCATATGCCTTCAGGCAGATTGTTCAGGGGCTCCCGGATAGGCGGTGTTGCCCTACATGAGCGCATGATACGCGTAGGATTGTTGCATGACTGGGTAGTGTGATTCATGCATTCGCATTGTGTGATATGGTATTGTACGCCCTAGCGACATCAGGGTCGTAGCCTCCATAGGTGTATCATGGTTGGCAGGATTGGATATCAAAAATCTTATTCTGCATGGGGTGCTATAGATATCCATGGGTGAAAGTCCCTAAACCCTTATGGTACCAAGAGGTTACTCCAACGTCTAGACCGAGTGGGTGTAGGAGCGTCGAGTGCTAATTACCAGAAGGTCACGCTTTCCACTGTGCCGTGGTCGATTATAAGGGGGTGCGGCCTTACGCGCCCGAGAGGAGGGGACAAAGCTAGGCTGAGTTTGACCAACTCGAGGAATGGGTCCACTATCGACGAGCCGAGTTCGATATTGGCTGGCGGATAATGAGGTCTTTTTCACTCACCTTGTTGCGCGCGATGGGGCGAGAATCTGGCTTGGAGTGTACTAGACCCCGGTGATATCTCAGATTTGAGCTGTATTGACATGTGGACTTAGATGAAGATTTGTATGCTTGACTTGCATCTTGCATCGCATAGCCTTGGTATGGCTGACATCATTCATGCCTTGCATCGCATAGCCTTGGTATGGCCGACATCATTCATGCCTTGCATCGCATAGCCTTAGTACAACTAATGGTATTCATGGATTCATCATCATGTTTCGCATTACTCTGATATTGCAAAACTGCATTACCACCTTGCACACACACTTTCACTACCCTCTAAGCTTTCTATAAGATTAGCTTGCGCACACACTTTCACGACCGTTACGTGCAGGTGACGTTGGATCACAGCAGCGCTGAGGCAGCAGTGCATATTAGATTAGCTTAGAGCTTTTGTCTATCATCATTGTATTTTCCTTTATGCTCATTGTACTTGTAAAGTTTTTTATCATAGTGAAAATGTAATGGAGTTTTTGGTTGTTGTTTGTGGGTTATGCCTTTGGTTATGCTTATTACGAATCAAATGATATTGAAAATCCTCCTCGTAGTATCCCAGGATCGGAACCTGGTGAATGGGCGCTGGGAGCTGAGAATGGGGTACTATGAAGGTTGTCGGTGCCGGATTCGGTGATTGAGAATTTTGTGAGCCCAATTTTTGAGTTTAGGGCGTAACAGAAGTTGTTACAAAGCATAACTTGGGAATAACTAAAAACAACATTACATGTTTGCTATGAATGACTAAGTCCCGAAGTTCAGACAGCTTAGCGATCTTCCGTTACAGACCCTTAACGTACGTGCCTTCGAGAGTTTTGAAGTTGATAGGCGCCTTTGCTCTTTCTTATAGGACAAGATGCCTAGGAGAGTGACCCGATCGACTCTCACACCACCACCTGAGACTCCCGCTCCACCACTTGCGACTCCCGCCCTATCACCTACGATTCCCACTCTACCACTAGACGTTCCTATCGCCCATCCTAAGGATGCTGCTCCTCCACCAGAGACTGGTGCTGACCCGACCGTATCCGTGAGTGTCTCCCAATTGTAGCAGATGTTACAGGCTGTGACGGCTGCACTTCAGGGGCAGGGCAGGCACCTCGTCGTTTCGCCAGACCAAGCAGAGCAAGAGCGCGCGAGCGCCCTTCTTCGTGAGTTTCGACGGCTCGATCCTCTGCGTTTTCAGGGAGAACCAGACCCGACAACAACTGAAAGATGGCGCTTCGATGTGGAGAAGATATTTGATACGATGGGATGTATGACCGAGCAGCGAGTCCGATTAGCCGTATTTCTTCTCCATTGTGAGGCTGAGCATTGGTGGACATCAGTCTCCCGAGTAGCAGGCCCCAATTTTGTATGGACCTGAGAGGATTTTATGGATCGGTTTGACCGACAGTACTTTTCTGATCACATCCGATGAAAGCAAGCATTGGAGTTCGAGGCCTTGGTACAGGGTGATATGACAGTGGCTCAGTACGCTGCTCGCTTTGTAGCAATGTCCAGATTTACACCATATCTGGTAGATGACGAGGAGCGGAGAGCCCGTCGATTCGAGGACGGTTTGCGTTAAGGTCTTCGAGGCCGTATTATTGGGCATGAGCTACCGACTGTCGATGAAGTGGTACGGAAGGCCCAGATTTTTTTGGCCGAGTGGGCCTGTTCTCAGTCTGATCGCGGTCAGAGGAGAGATCGGAAGAGGCAGGTTCCTTCCGGTGACTCCCATCAGCGTCGACCACAGCAGCAGAGGTGCACAGGTCACCCAGCCTTCCAAGCACCAGCAACACCTCCAGCACCACCTCCGAGGCAGTTCACCAGTACCTGTTTTGGGTGTGGTGAGACGGGGCACCGTGTATGGGAGTGTCTCCGCCCCCAGCAGCAGCAGCAGCAGAGAGGTCCACAACAGCCTCCACCACCGCAGCAGTAGAGACCCCCACAGCAGCAGCGACGGAATCCCTCACCACCGAAGCCACCTCGGCAGCAGCATCAACATCAGCCCCTGAGGCCGCAGCAGTAGAGGCAACAGTTTCGACCTCCTCAGCGACCCCAGCAATAGTAACACACTTAGAGGGGACAGGCACCTCCCCAGCCGGCTCAGGCTAGGTTATATGCAGCTCAGCAGGACTCGCAGTCATCCGGAGTCGTCGAAGGTATACTTTTAGTCTCTACATGCACTGCACGTGTGTTGTTTGATTCTTGTGCATCGCATTCTTTTGTAGCCGAGAGTTTCTGTCGATCGACTGGCTTGCTGTTGGAGTCTGCTCGTGAGGGTCTATCAGTATCGACTCCCTTGGAAAAGACTGCAGTGTTAGGCTGATTTTTCTCGTCTTGTCCCATTTTAGTTTGGGATACCTTTTTGCCTGCCGATCTGTTTACATTGTCGATGTCTGAGTTCGATGTTATCCTGGGCATGGATTGGCTTGCTGAGTACCATGCCATATTGGACTGCTACGCGAGGATAGTCACCTTCTGTATACCCTGTGTGCCGCAGTTTCAGTTCATTGCAGAGCCCAGAGGAGAGCCGTTGTCTTGTTTGATGTCATGTGTCATAAAGGAGCCAATAGCGGTGAGATCGACCAGTTGCCCGTGGTTTACGATTTTCCTGATGTGTTCCAGGAGATTCCGGGATTACCGCCTCGTCACTCACCAAGTTTCAGATTGATCTCGTTCCCGGTATTGCCCCTATCCCGTATCGTATGACACCGATGGAGTTGCAGAAATTGCAGAAGCAGTTGGATGAGTTGCACGAGTTGGGCTTTATCCATCCGATAAGTTCACCGTGGGGAGCGTCGGTACTCTTCATGAAGAAGAATGATGGCTCGTTGAGGCTCTACGTGGACTACCGCAAGCTCAATAAAGTCACGATCATGAAAAAGTACCCGCTCCCGAGGATTGATGATTTATTTGATCAGCTGCAGGGTGAACAATTCTTTTCGAAGATTGACCTGCGTTTCGGTTATCATCAGATTCGAGTCCAAGAGGAGGACATTCCGAAGACAGCATTCAGGACGCGTTATGGTCATTTTGAGTTCCAGGTCATGTCCTTCAGACTGACCAATGCACCCATAGTCTTCATGCAGTTGATGAACGAGGTCTTCCACACATATCTCGATTAGTTTGTTGTAGTTTTCATCGATGACATTCTAATCTATTCGAGGACTCGTGAGGAGCACGAGGAGCACCTGAAAATTACCTTGCATACCCTCCGCGCACACCAGTTGTATGCGAAGCTGGAGAAATGTGAGTTCTCGCAGGAGGAGGTGAAGTTCCTCAGTCACGTGGTAACGAGGGAGGGCGTTGCAGTGGACCCCTCAAAGGTTGAGGCAGTACGTCAGTGGGGTTAGCCCACAAACGCGTCCGAGATCAGCAGTTTCCATGGTTTGGTGGGCTACTACCGGCGTTTCATTGAGGGCTTCTCTCGTATTGCAGCCCCACTGACCAGGTTGACTCGGAAGGGCGCAGAGTTCATTTAGAGTGACGCCTGCGAGCGAGGATTTATGGAGTTGAAGGATCGTCTGACGTCTGCTCCTGTCCTCACTCTTCCCTCTGGGAGTGACAAATTTATTGTATTCACCGATGCCTCGCATATTAGTTTGGGTGCTGTCCTGATGCAGCACGGGAGACCAGTGGCTTTCGCATCTCGTCAGCTCAAGGTCCATGAGCTGAACTACCCCACGCATGATTTAGAGCTGGCAGCAGTCGTCTTCACACTGAAGGTGTGGAGACACTATCTCTATAGGGTCAAGTTCGAGCTCTTCTCCGATCACAAGAGCTTGAAGTACCTCTTCTCGCAGTCTGATTTGAATATGAGGCAGAGGTGCTGGATGGAGCTCCTGAAAGACTATAATTTTGATCTTCAGTACCACCCGGTAAGGCGAACGTGGTGACGGATGCCCTCAGCCGTCAGCCACGTGGTTTGGTGGCGCATATGATGGTCCAGGAGTGGAGGATGATCGAGGATATCGCAGTGTATGATATTGATTTCGACATGCGATCTTCTATTATGCAATTATCGAGCCTGTCGATTCAACCCTCTCTTGTCGCAAGGGTGATCGAGGCTCAGCAGGCTAATGAGTCGTTACAAAGTTGTATGGATGAGGTTGCATCTGAGAGTCAGGCAGATTAGCAAATTGGTACAGATGGTGGACTTCTCTTAAGAGGCCGATTATGTGTCCCAGATATTCCTGAGCTGTGTAGAGATCTTATGACCGAGGCACATCGATCGTAATTTTTCATCCACCCTGACTCGATGAAGATGTACCATGACATGAGGCGACAGTATTTTTGGGCGGGGATTAAGCGCCAGATCGCCAGTTTTATAGCCAAGTGTGACACGTACAAGCGTGTTAAGGCTGATCATCAGAGACCCCCTGGTCTATTGTAGTCGTTAAGTGTTCCGATGTCGAAGTGAGAGCACCTGTCGACAGATTTCATTATGGGCTTGCCGAGGACTCAGTGCGGTCATGACGTCATCTGAGTTGTTGTGGATCGTCTGACGAATTCGGCACATTTCCTTGCTATGCGTGAGACTTAGTCTATGGACCGACATGCGAGGTTAGTTATCGAGGAGGTTGTGAAGCTGCATGGCATTCCAGTCTTGTGTTTCTGACCGAGACTCGAGGTTCACATCTCAGTTTTGAGGGAGCTTCCAGAGAGCGACAGGGACTAATTTGTAGCTCAGCACCGCATACCATCCACAGACCGATGGCAAGACCGAGAAAGTCAACCAGATCCTTGAGAATATGCTTCGGGCCTACGCGATTGATTTCGGGGGTAGCTGGGATGAGCATCTGTAATTGGCTAAGTTCGCATACACCAACAGCTATCAGGCGACCATCGGCATGGCTCCTTTTGAGGCACTATATGGCAGACCATGCAGATCACCGAGTTGTTGGACCGAGGTTGGAGAGCGCCATCTCCTAGGTCCCGAGCTTGTGTAGGAGACGTCAGAGGCTATCGATATCATCAGGCAGAAGATGCGTACAGATCAGAGCCGGCAGAAGAGTTTTGTTGATCGTTGGCGTCTTCCCTTAGAGTTTGATGCAGGGGACCATGTGTATCTCAAGGTCTCGCCCATGAAGGGTGTAGTTCGATTTGGAGCAAAGGGCAAGCTTATCCCAAGATTCATAGGACCTTTGGAGATCACTAGATACGTTGGCGTCGTGGCCTATCGGCTTGCCTTGCCACCTCAGTTGTCTGGCGTTCACAACGTTTTCTATGTCTCTATGTTGAGGAAGTGTGGGTCAGACATAGTTCCCGTTATTGATTGGCAGCCGCTGGAAGTTCATGAGGACGCTTCTTACATCGAGCAGCCAGTTCGTATCCTTAATTGGAAGGAGTAGGTCCTCCGGACCAAGGTCATTTCGTTGGTAAAGGTTCAGTGGGGTCACCATTCTGTTGAGGAGGCTTCTTGGGAGCGCGAAGCCAAGGTTCAAGAGCCTTTTTCCTATCTCTTTGTTGATTGATTATGTGTTGTATTTTATATGCTATCTCTGATTTTATATAATGATGTTATGTTTCTTCTTCTTTGCGAGTTATGCCTAGTTGCAAAGATTGTACAAATTTTGAGGATGAAATTTTTATTAGGAAGGGAGAGCTGTAAGCCCCATATCTTAGACCGTACCGTTCCGTAGGATTCCACGATCTTCCCAATCGAATTTTGGCAACCTTCGACATTTAACTGGCATTTACGCAAGACCTTGATTCACACACCGTCAACCCGAGTTGACTCAACCTATGATGTGTACCCTAGGGACCGCGCTGTCACCGTGGCTCCGATGCCGCGACTCGCGCATGATGTAGCTCATTTGGATTTGAGCCTCCAATGAAATGTGTGTTTCTAGGGTTTGGCACAGGTTGAGAAGGAATGGTGACTTTTTCCCTAGCATTTAGTTGAGTCTCAATCCTAGCCACAGCTATCTTTAATTTCTTATTTGATTGAATTAGAGACTGATTCATTTGAGCTTGAGAGTTTATGAATGCGGTTAATGCATCCTCCACAGATAATAGCTTTGGCGGGGGCACCTATGGTGCATTGTTAGGTGCCCTAAAGAAGTTATTTTGTGAAGGCATTTGAGGTGCATTGGACGCATTAATTTATAGTTCATTCCTCCAACTTAGATTAGGATGGTTACGCCAATTTGGATTATACGTGTTTCCCATTGGTTGCATAACTGATATTTGGTAGTTATTTATAGCATTTACTTGATCATGCTCATGCGTGATATTTTGTACAACTGAGATTATTGGACAATCCTTTGTGTCATGGTCTGTACCACCACAAATGCTACAAAAATTACCTAAGGAAGTGTTTTCTTTAACCATATCAACCTTCCTAATTTCCAAGGCTTCGACCTTTCTAGCCAATGCAACGAATTTTACATTAAGGTCGTCTTCCTCTCTTAGGACATACATCCCCGCTTTCTCTCTAGGAATGGGTCTAGTTTGGTCTGATTTAGAAGAGACATCCCATGTCTGCGTATTCTCTGCTAATATATCTAAAAAATTCCAAGCTTCATTATGATCTTTGTCAAGAAAGGTTCTACCACACATCATCTCTATGAACTGACGGGTATCCATGGTAAGTCCCTTTCGGAAAGCATCAATCACGTACCATGGTTCATAACCATGATGTGGACAAGTAATTAGAAGGTCTTTGAAGCGCTCCCAAGCTTGAAAAAACAGTTCATTCTCCTTTTGGGAGAATGACATGATTTCTTGTTTTAATGCATTTGTTTTGTGCTCGGGACAAAACTTTTTCAAAAATTCTCTACTTAAGGCTTGCCATGAAGTGATGGTATTAGGTCTTAGAGAGTTAAGCCATGCTTTGTCCCGATCCTTTAGAGAAAATGAGAATAACCTAAGCTTAAGTACATCCCTATTGCCATTATTTACTTGTAACGTTACAATTACTTCCTCGAAATCCTTGAGGTGCAAGTAGGGGCTTTCAGAATCCAAGCCATAAAATATATGAATTAATTGAATCACACCTAGTTTAAAATCAATGTTCCCTGTGTGAGCAGGGAACACTATGTAAGATGGTAAAGTTAATCTCTTAGAGTGTAAATGTTCACGTAAAGTTCGTGGTTGGTTCAACACATTCCTATGAACTTCATTTTCATCCTCAAGAGGAGGATTAGGTTGATTTTCTCTGTTTTGATTTATAGTTGGATCTGGCAGATTTGGATTTGGATTATCAACTAGGTCTGCCATGAACTCCAAGTGATGTTGAGTGCCTCTTCTAAGTGAATGATCAAGGCCTGGAACTAGTCCGCCTTCAGAGGAGAGTCGATTGTTTTGATCCCTACTCCAACGGGACATAAACCATCTATATCACACAATAAATACCACTAATTCAAATAACAAGTATGATACTTAAAATAAAAATAAAAACTTAATCAACAACCCAGACTGTAGGGCCGACCATGAGGGTTCAGTCCACAAAGCAAAAAAAATCAACAACCCAGGCGGCAGGGCTGACCATGAGGGTTCAGTCCACAAAGAAAAAAAAATTAACAACCCACACGGCAGGGCCAACCATGAGGGTTCAGTCCTCAAAGCAAAAAAAAATCAACAACCTAGGCGGCAGGGCCGACCATTAGGGTTCAGTCCACAAAAAAAAAAAAATCAACAAAAAGAAAACTACTGCAGAAATTAAACTATGTTAATCTGAAAAATAGATTCAGCGGAAGATCTTTGTAATCAAACAGCAACTGTAGGACAACCATAGCACTTGGGTGATAAAATCCCAAGCAGGGCAACCTTATGTCATAGTTAGTGCTTGAAAGACCCAATTGAATTTATTTTCAAAGAAAAAGAAAAAAAATCTACAGAAAATTTGGAGGGTTTAAAAGAGAACTTACCTTAGAAAAAACTTGCCTTAGCTATCTTGCACAGATCTGATCTATTTCAGTCTCTCCCCAGCAACGGCGCCAAAAACTTGATTGCTTCCCTCCAAGTGCAGAGGTTCGTAAGTAGTATCCCATGAATACGGGGTCAATCCCACAGGGAAATGAATTGTGAGAAGGAAAAAAAATCAAATGCAAAACAAACTAAATAATAAAAACTAAACTGATGATTTGATTTTAGGATTTTTAAATGGATGTAATTCAACTGAATAAAATAACACCCAAGCTTCAAAGTTCCACACATAGGTTAATGTTCTAAAATCATGATGACTTGGATAACACAACTAGGATCTGAGCACTATAGTCAGCCTAGTCGAAAAATAAGACGGTTTAAATATTTTAAAAAGTGATATAAAATATTAGAAAATCATAAATTTGCATCATTGACATATATTCTTCAGCGTCAATGATTTTAAGTATTCAAGATCTATGGTATAATAAATATCAAAGAAATACAACAGGTTGATAACCTCTCCTATCTAGGAAATCTGATTGATCTAGGCTAAGCCTATCCATCAATATGGATCTCATATGATAAAAATATATGGATCTCACAAGAGGATAAAAAAATAAAATCTAAATAATAGACAACATGCATGCACTATTCTTCTCATCATTAAAACAATCAATTATCATAATCTTAAAAAAGTATTAAACCCATGTGCTTCCCTTCTAGCTTGGGCTAGAAGGAACTTAAAAAAACATAATTAAATTACAGAAATAAAAAGTAACAAGAAAGAAAAAAAATGCAAATAAAAAAAATCTAAAATAAAAAATAACTTATAAAGCTTTAATGAAACTAAAAACTCTTTAAAAATCTTAAATTTAATTTGCTTTGGGATGCCTTGAATGATCTTTTGGAATGTCCTAGGAAACCCTATTTATAAGTTGAAACTCCAATTTTCGTACAAAGTTGAAAATCCTAGAAATCGCCTCAAATATACATATTTTTTCAAAATAGACTTCTCATTGCTTAGTTCGTTTGAAACAAACTTTTTGATGCGCAGTTTCCCAAAATAAACTTCACAGCTTCAAAATATACTTTTTAAGGACGATTTCAGGATTCTTCACTTCAAATTGTCGATTCTCTTCATTCGTCACTTGGTTTTCTTGGATCTTTGGTATGTGAAGCTTCAATCTTGGTCTCCTAAGATTCATCATTTTCATTGGTAAATCTCGAGTATCAAATCCATGCTTTTTAGCACACTTTTTCAATCTAAGCACTTAAATTCACCTTGCAACATATGCATGAATAAAATAGAATATTAAGATGATTTATGTTCATAAAACTAAGAGATAAATGGGGAAAATTATACAATATTTGATTCTCAACAGCGCACCGAGGTGATACCCTGGTCAGGAGATGTGGGTCAGCGTTCCGTGTAAGGAAAACGCCGCACGTTACAAAACTCAAAAGAATCTCTACAACATGTCACCTCAATCCATCAATCAATCTCATCAAGGGTCAAGTACATGTCAAGTACACATCACCTTTCACCCATTCTCAAGTAACCCCAAAGTCAAAAGTTTCTTACACAAGCCCATAATTTTCTTACGCTATTTGCCACAAAAGTCAAAAAGTCTCTTACACCCATCACTCACCACATCCATCACTCCCTCACCCATCACTCTCTCTTTCTCCATTTACAACTCTCTCTTTCCGTCATTTTCAAATCACTTTACCAAGCAAGAGAGCTTCACACGTCCAAGCCTCTCCAACTCTCCCAAGCAACAAGTGTGGCCCACCTTTTCTACCCTCTCATATCCCATCTCAACCATCCAAACTCCATCTCCTCTGTTGGAATCGAAGCTAAGGAGCAAAGGAAGCCAAGGGAGTAAAAAGATCGAACGGTGGGTGCATTATAGGCTAGATTTTTATGTGTTTATGTTGGGCCAAGTGAGGCCAACCGATCAATGGTTAGGATCTCACTTGGGACCCTAGGTGTGGCCGATGGCCCACCTTGATCCTCATGATCATTCCATGATGGGGCCATCCTCCATGGATCCCATCATGATGTTTATCTTCTTGCATTAAATAGGTCATCTAGACCGTCCATATTGGTGGGGAAAGGATCTCCACCGTTGATTTTCGATTTCGATGGACCCATGTATAATGGGACCCACATGATGTATGATTGAATGCAAGGGAGGGCCCATAGTGTCGGGGTCCCTCCATCACACGTGTCCCATGTCTCTCTCTCTCTCTCTCTCTCTCTCTCTCTCTCTCTCTCTCTCTCTCTTTCCCTTTTGTATGATGACGCAGTTATATGGCCACTTGGATGGACCCCACTTTATATAGGGGTTGTATCCACACCATCTATTATTAGGTGGCCCACCTAAGCAGGGCCCACCTTAAAATTACCATACACCCAAAAAAAAAAGAGAGAGTCCAGAGACGCTGTCTCTGGACATGAGGGTGAAAACACCATTATTTAGCCATGGTTTAAGGCCATTTGGGTGGGCCATTCATATAAGCCCTACCTTGATGTATGTATTCAATCCACGCCGTCTATCCTATATACCAACTCATTTTAGGCGTTGAGCCGAAAAATGAGGTTGATCGGAGCATCTGGTGGGCCATACCTTAGCAAACAGTGATCTCCACCATTTAAAGTCCCCCAGATTTTTCTACACGCCGAAACAGGCCCAATATTGGGCTTG
The DNA here is from genome assembly GCA_037074715.1 of Magnolia kwangsiensis. Taxonomy (NCBI): domain Eukaryota; kingdom Viridiplantae; phylum Streptophyta; class Magnoliopsida; order Magnoliales; family Magnoliaceae; genus Magnolia; species Magnolia kwangsiensis. The sequence goes on from CM073574.1 coordinate 23,212,637, forward strand.
ATGGACTTGCTATGGACTCTGTAATCCAATGGCTAGAGTGGATTCGCTTGAAGTGGGCTCCACATAGGTAAAGCCTCAAAAAAATAGAGTTTTCAAATATATATATATATATATAATAAACTAAGGCAGCAGCGTCTGCTGCTGCCGCTAACTCCAGGACGCAGTAGCGTCTGGCGTCTGACGCTGGACGGACAAGAGGAGTGGGCCCCACCTCAGGTCCCCACCATGATGTATGTTTAGTATTCGTACCATCCAACTGCTGGAGCCTTCCCTGGAGTGGGCCCCCTCCAAATATCAGCCATATACAAGACTCAAGTGGCCCACATGGCAGGAAACAGTGGGGGTTTGAACGTCTGTGATTAAAACCCTTTTTTTGGGTTGCAGAGGTTTTGAATCAATGTGAAATTTATTTTTACTCTTCATCTGGGTCTGTGTGACCACGTCAACAGGTTGGACGGTAAATAAGCATTATGGTGGGCCCCACGTGGGACCCACAATGATGTATGTATTTTATTCACACCGTCCACCATGGACAGTGGAACCCACCATGGTGCATGTGTTTTCACCACACCGTCCAGGGCTGGACGGTGGGACCCAATGATGCATGTGTTCTCTCCATGCCGTCCACTTATATGAGACCCACCATGATGCAGGTGTTGCATCCAATCTGTCCATCCATTTTAAAAGCTCATTTCATGGTATGAGCTAAAGAATGAGCCAGATCCATAGTTCAAGTGAACCCCACCTTGGTATGTTATGAGGCCCATCTTGATTTATCTGTGGTAGTCCATTGGGGCCCACTTTGATGTGGATGTAAGGCCCATGTTATGAGGCCCATTCGATGTATTTGTGGCCCGTGGTTGAGGCCCACTTTGATATATATAAGGCCCATGTTACGAGGCCCATCTTGATGCATTCTAAGGCCCGCAGGTTATGGCCCATTGTAATGTACATAAGGCCCACGGGTTATGGCCCATTGCAATGTACATAAGGCCCATTGGTGCGGCCCATTGATGTGGCCCACTTAATGAATATAAGGCCCATATGATATGGTCCATTTGATGTATTTAAGGCCCAATGGGATGTACCTAAGGTCCATTGCAATGTGTGATCCCAACATGGTTTATGTAATGATGTTTACGACGGGCTATGCCTTGGAAGCAATGATGGTTTGACATCCACATTGTGAGTATAATATTGGTTAAATGTCCACATTATAACTCTCCCTACGGCCTATTGATAGGCCCGTACTTGTTGTGTGTAGGTCGTCTAGGCCGTCTGCGTTGTAAGGATAGTGCATTACCTCATAACATGATTAGTATAGTTCCATGATTCATGATCATATGCATCATATGTATGCTTGATATCAGAAGTGACTGATCATAGCATATGCCTTCGAGCAGATTGTTTAGGGGCTCCCAGATATGCGATGTTGCCCTACATGAGCCCACAATACGCGCAAGATTATTGCATGACTGGGTAGTGTGATTCATGCATTCGCATTGTGTGATATGGTATTGTACGCCTTAGCGACATCAGGATCATAGCCTCCATAAATGTATCGTGGTTGGCAGGATTGGATACCGGAAATCTTGTTCTACATGGGGTGTTATAGATATCCATGGGTGAAAGTCCCTAAACCCTTATGGTACCAAGAGGTTTCTCCAATGTCTAGACCAAGTGGGTGAAGGAGCACCAAGTGCCGATTACCAGAAGACTGAGTTTTTCACTGTGTCATGGTCGGTTGGAAGGGGGTGCGGCCTAACCCGCCCAAGAGGAGGGGACAAAGCTAGGCTGAGTTTGACTAGCTCGAGGAATGGGTCCACTATCGACAAGCTGAGTCCGATATTGGCAGGCGGATAGTGAGGTCTTTTTCACTCACCTTCTTGCGCGCGATGGGAAGGCAATCTGGCTTAGAGTGTACTAGACCCCGGTGATATCCCAGATTTGAGTTGTATTGATATGTGGACTTAGATGAAAATTTGTATGCTTAACTTACATCTTGCATCGCATAGCCTTGGTATGGCCGACATCATTCATGCCTTGCATCGCATAACCTTGGTACAGTTAATGGTATTCATGGATTCATCAGCATGTTCCGCATTACTTTGATACTGCATAACTGCATTACCACCTTGCGCACACACTTTCACCACCCTCTAAGCTTTCTATAATCTTATGCACGACCGTTGTGTACAAGTGATGTTGGATCGCAGCAGCGCTGAGGCAGAAGCACATATCAGATTAGCTTGGAGCTTTTGTCTATCATCATTATATTTTCCTTTATTCTCATTGTACTTGTAAAGTTTTTTATCATAGTGGAAATGTAATGGAGTTTTTGGTTGTTGTTTGTCGGTTATGCCTTTGGTTATGCTTATTACCAATCAAATGATATTGAAAATCCTCCTCGTAGTATCTCAGGATCGAAACCTGGTGAATGGGCGCTGGGAGCCAAGAATGGGGTACTACGAAGGCTATCGGTGCCAACTTCAACGATCGAAAATTTTATAATCTCGGTTTTCGAGTTTGGGGCGTGACAGAAACCCCCACTTATAAATGTACACCCATACTTGGGATGTAACTCAATTGATGGTGATTGCAATGGACCTTCAATCTAGTGGTTATTTAATGGTGGTCTAGATGGATCATTGATGTGGGCCTATCATCCAGGGTTGTTGTATCCAATGGTTTTTAAGGATGGTCGTTATCGTATGGTTTTGATACTCCCCCTATGTGGCTTATTTTGATAATTACTCTATGTGGCTTGTTTGATATCGCCCTATATGGCTTTGTTCTGGTATTTTTCCTATACGGGTTCGATGTTTTATACGGTGTAACCATGTGATGGTAAGCCCCATATATTGTAACATGATTGGCCACTAATCGATGAGTTTCTATTAAACATCCTAAGATGGTAGTCTCATGAGCCGGGGATGGTGGTCATGGGACACTATGCCTGAGCCGTCGGCCTACGCTAGGCCAAGAGCTCCCTGTAGTGACCGTGAGCTTAATTAAATTGGTTGAGTGTAATTAGATTAATAATGAATTGACTAATTATACATACATGGCACAAATCAGCATCTATTGCTATCGTACGTGATGTACGTATTATTCTGACTGGATGATTTTTCTCAAGTTTGATGATTGCATGAGTGACGAGCACACTGTCCGCATGGATGAGCATCCCCGGGGCGATGATTGCATTCACACATCCATGCATGTAATAAGACTTGCGTCATGTATTATTTTGTATGCTTTATTTTATAACTATGCTTACCTAATGCGGCGGTGTGTAATCTTGAGTGGAGTTCACACTGAGTTGGTCACTCATCCATAAAAAAATATAACCATACAGGTAGCGCGGGTGGCTTAAGTGATTTTTAGGTTTAGATTAATGAGGAGCAGGATCTAAGTGTCAGGGTTGCATGAATGTATCTACCTTGAGAAGCTGAGGAGTCTTGCGGCTCAAATTTACTTGTATTTTACTATTTCTCATGTATTGGATCATGTAATTTTTGTATTTGTTAATTTTGGAGACAGTGGTTTGTATAAGTTATTATGGACAACCTCTTGTATACTTAAATAAAAATGCAGATTTTCCTTTATGCTTACTTGTCCATTCTCAGCTCATCTGCTTAATCTGATAAAAGAAAAAAATATATACTCAAATTTGACCATCATTTAAGGTTAACACTTAAGTTTTTAGGAAACGGGCGTGTACTCGGGTCCTGAAAAGTCGGGGTGTTACAAAAGTTAATGCTGCGAAGGAGCTGAGGCGTGCGGTCACAAAAGCGAGGGTGGCACAACACGCTGAGTTCGAGGATTCAGTCACATCGGTGGTTGCTACCGCCATTGAAGAATTTAAATCTTCATAGGAGAGGACTGCCGAGGCTAACAGATTTTACTACTGCGGCTATAACGCTTGCATTGATGCCATCTTAGAGTTGTACCCAGACCTCAACCTCGAGGCCCTCGCCGTTGAGGACGCCGAGGGGATGCTAGATGAAGGTGATCTTCTTGGCCAAGTGCTTAACTCTAAGATTTCTCTTCCCTACTTCGAGGCTCCTCCTGCTCCTCAGCCTGTCGACCCCAGCCCTCCAGTCGAGTAGTTTTTAATCTTTTTTCCTTCCTAGATGATAATTTTTTGGATGATTTTTGGATGATTTGTGAATGCTGATTTTAGGATACTTGTGGATGATGGGTAATTAACCCTTGGCTTGATGGCATTCTCTTTTATGTGTCGCTAGTTGAATTATAATGACTGTTAATCTGTCGATTGTTTGTCATGAGACAAGACTGATCTCCTCTTTAAGAGTCTTCTCGCCGAGGAGCTCCATCTCTGCACATGAGAGATGGTTCCTCATATCATATTCGGGAGATGGATCGACCAATCTAGCGACCGACCTTTCTGTAGGACCTTTTACTTCGTGGGGGTCCTGGTAGATTGTGTAGAGCCGAACAACTTTTTGTAGAACATTACTTTTATTAAAACAGTAGACTTTCAACGAAACATGTCGACCCTTACATTGCTACTTTTAAGAGTAGTAGACTTTCAAATGCTCAGCATTCCATGGATGTGGTAGAGGGCGTCCTTCCAGAGCCTCAAGTCGGTAAGATTCGGACTTCGTTGAACTGACAACTCGGTAGGGACCCTCCCAATTAGGCCCTAAGGATCCTACTACAGGCTCCGACGTGTTCTAGAACACACGTCGCAATACAAGGTCCCCTGGTCAGAATCATCTTGCCTTGGTCTTGGAGTTGTAGAAACAAACGACTTGTTAATGTCAAGCCGTGATCCATAGCTGGGCGACTTCTCTTAATTCTTCAACCAAGTCGAGGCTCATTGTCGTTTGATCTGCATTTTTGTCTTTCATGATACGACTGCACCCAAGCGGTGGGAAGCTCTATCTTGACCGGGACAACAGCCTCCGCCCCATATGAGAGGGAGAACGTGTTGAGAGTCAAATATTGAATATTAGACCTCAGTTATTGCCTTGATTTAAGAACATGGTACTGTTTAACGGTTCGATTTAATCATGTTTATGATGCAAGGTACATTTAGGAGCTTGGACTGAAACAGGGTGCTAAAAAATTGAGATTTAACGCTCAGAATTCACCAAAGCATGGGACAGACCCCAACAGACCAAGATCGACAGATTTACACGCCAGAGATCCAAGAAAATCGAGAAACAGAAGCTCAAGAGGCCCAAAAGTTGTCCAGAATACAAGTTCACAGGGTTTCCACCATCCGTTTGTCTCGAAACTTTACATCTGGCCTGAGGATCAGAAATTAACCGTACACGTCAAAATTCAACCCTTGGATCAGTGTGTAAGTGACCCGATGGATAAGATCAGACAATAACCATTGAGAAAGCATCTTGGACATCATTGGGAGATCGGAACCCAAACTGAACCAATGGAAAGAGCATAAAAAATGGTGGATATTCACCAAATTTCACTTCTTTTGGATGGGGCAGTAAGGAGGAACGAACGATAGACGTTTCTAAAAGGTAGAGTAGCAGATCTTTAAATATAACGAACTCTATATGCATCCGCGTAAGTGAGAAGAGGCTTGCTTAAACGATGGGTATTGACTCATCAGGTGTGGATGGTGTGGCCCACCTAGAGTTCAGATCTACTTCATGCTTTGACCCATGGGCTTACACGTTACTAAGAAGAGGATGATCAGAGTAGATGTCCGAGAATGCCATTAGAAGTGAGTCTCACCTTTTTTTTGTACGAAACAGCCAAACAGTGCGAAAAACGTCCAGTGACGTACGTGCTTGTGAATGAGTTTTGATAATGGGCCTCACCCATCATCCCTTTTCATGATCTGGACCGTCCAATGTGTTCCAGAGGGGGGGCTTGACCCTCACCTAGGTGGCGGAATTGCAAAAGATAGTATGAATCGGATTTCAACCATTCAAACGAAGGATAGACAGTGAAAAAAAAAACTCTGTGAGCCATGCCGAAATCAATCCAAGAACAACCCTTCCCGAATGGTTTTTCGAGAGGATCACAATGGACGGAGTTGATCTTTCCAACGCCAGCAAGTGTGGGTCCCACCAGTTAATGAAAAATTAATTTTTTCGCATGGGTTACACAGCAACAGCGTCCTCACTGCCGACATCGGGTTCTCTCAGTGGGGCCCACTCCTCATCCAAATGGATGATCCGGACCGTCCATCAGAGTCCTACATGCCCGCTAACCATGACCTAGGTGAAAATTTTCCAAGAAGAAGCAGCTATCAGATTTCGACCTTCTAAACGTATGATGGACGGTAAAATGGAAAAGCAAGTGGACCGTGTCAGAAGCAAGCCAAAACCACCCTTTTCTGACCGAAATTTTGAGAGGAATCCAGTGAACGGAGTGGTTTTTATTCCAGAACTAATTAGGGGCCCACCGAGCATTCCAGCGTGGGTACGTGCCTCGGTTACCCGTGTCCGAGACCCGAACGATCCGGTCCTTTCTGCAAACATGACCAGATTCGGATCCGTAATCTAGACCGTTCAAACTTCTCTTCAGGGATGTCTGACCAGTCCCAAGGAGACTGAATGGACCAGATCATGCAGCCGAGCCTCCTTGGTGTAAAAACTGGTTACGTCAGATGTGCACGCAAGGATTGTCACGATTTTTCGCTGCTGCAGAGTAAAAACTTCTACAAAAGTTTTGTTCCCACCGACTACCACCGCCTGGAAACTATAAGTAACAAAGAGAGAGATAGGGAGAGGCATCAGTCGATCCAGGAAGCCAGCGCTTGAAGTCCAAGACCGTTAGAGATCTAAGAGTAGTTTTATAGTTTTTTTTTCTCATTTATTTTTGTCTTTTTGTAATGATTTTTGAGAGATTCAGCCAAATCATGTCTGGCTAAACCTCTTAGCTAGGGCGAAGAGGTGAAGCTTGTAGTGAGATGGGAGACTCTATTTTATGCCTTTAATTTAATTTATGAAGTGAACTTGATTTTAGTTTGATTATTAAGGGAATGTTTTTAGTTTTTAATGATCTGTTATGACTGAAATTACAATGGGTTTGCGATGGCTTTGAGCATGTTCCTTTCTCTTTTTTTATGTTTATGACGTCAGGAAGCCTTGTTGTTCACCATCGTCTCCTCGGCATGGTCGGATGACGCTACCCTTCCTAACCTTAATGCATTGTTGATTGGTTGGTAATTAGTTTAATTCTATTATTTACTTTGTCTCTTGGGCATGGTTTGGTGATGGAATCCATTCTAATTCATACACCTTTCATCTCTTTAAAACTATATCAAGTAAGTTCAGTTAAGTTTTCATGGTTACACTCTTCAACTGGATGAAGATGGGACTCTAAGTCTAGTTGAGTTTTTGATGCAGGCATAAGATCTCTCTGATATCTACAAGTGGATCCTCTGAATCCCCAATGTCATTTCCCTGAATTCCTTAAGTTTTAGATAATTATTTCACAATTATTCTTCAAATTACACTCGAGTTAGATTTCATCTCATTCTAGTTCTAGTTCTAGTTAATTTCAGATTACGTACAGGTATCAGTCCCTTGGGATTCGACCTCGGTCTTACCGAGTTTATTACTACATCACAACCCTGCACTTGGGGAGTGAATAGAACGACGTCTCCCCTGTGGCAGTCCGAGTTGTTGTTCTGTACGCCCATAACACGAACGGTAGCTCGTCGACCCATACGCCCTTATCTTTTTTCAGTTTGGTCTTGAGATGACCCTTTATTATTTTGTTCACCGCCTCTACTTGTCCATTCGACTGGGGATGTCGTGCTGACGAGTAGGCGTTCTTGATGCCGAGCCCTTGACACATGCCCCTGAACTTGTCATTATCAAACTGTTTCCCGTTGTTCAAGACAATAGTATGCGGAATGCCAAATTGACAAATGATGTTCTTCCAAACGAAGTTAGTCACTTTCTGCTCAGTGATCTTGGCCACTGGCTCGGTGTCGACCCACTTTATAAAGTAATCTACTGCCACGATTGTATACTTCATCTGTTCCTTACCCTGGGGTAGAGGATCGATGATGTCAATCCCCCACTAGGCAAATGGTCAGGGCCTACTCATAGGGGTCAATTCTTCTACCAGATGCCTAGGGATGGCGGCAAACCTTTGACATCTATCACACCTCCGAGTAAAGTCTCTGGAATCGGCTTAGATAGTCGGCCAGAAGTAACCTTGTCAAATAATCTTCTGAGCTAGAGCTCGACTCCCCGAGTGATTCCCGTATATACCTTCATGAATTTCTCTGATCACGTAATCGGCCTAATCTGGTCGCAGACACCTCAGATATGGCTGAGAAAACCCCTTCTTGTATAAAGTATCTCCGATGATAGTATACCGAGTCGATCTAACTCTCAGGCGTCGAGCCTCGGCCCTATCCTTAGGGGTCTTTCCATCTTTAAGAAACTCAACTATCAGATCCATCCAACTTGGTACCATCTGTACGGGTTGGATGACTTCATGACCTTCAATACTCGATTTATCTAGGAATTCCACTGGGACAAACCTCAGGATCCTCCCTTCTGTTGTCGAGGCCAGCTTAGCAAGCGCGTCGGCCTAAGAATTCTTTGACCTCGAAATTTGGTTGATGTTGCACTCCTAGAATTTTCCCACCAACCTCCGAGTTTCATTCATGTAATCTATCATCCTAACTTCCTTCGCCACGTACTCTGAAGATATATTATTCACAACGAGCTACGAGTCGCATTTAACACTTAGAACTCGGACTCATAGGGTAGCTGCTAGCTTGAGTTCGGCTATCAAGGCCTCATACTCTGCTTCATTGTTAGAGGCTCAGAACCTGAGCCATATGGAATACTGGACCGTCGTCGTGTCGGGTGCAATCATAATGACCCTGGCCCCTCCTCGCTTTGAATTCGCTGAGCCATCCACGAACAACACCCACCTATCTTCAGCCTCAGCCTCCACACACTGGGAAGCTAGAGCTGTGATTGGACTTTCTGCCAGTTTTACGAGCGCATCTAAGTTTGGCGAATCTGGTTCACTATCCTGAGCGGTGAACTCCGCTATGAAGTCAGCCACGGCCAGACCCTTGATAGTTGTTCTCGGCCGATATTCAATATCGAATTCACCGAGCTTAACTGACCATTTGATCAATCGTCCCGATACGTCTATTTTCTGCAATACTTGCCGGAGAGGTTGGTCTGTGAGGACGGTTATAGAGTGAGCTTGAAAATATGGGAATAATCGTCGGGCTAAGACTATCAGAGCTAAGGCGAGCTTCTCCATGTTTGGATACCTTGTCTCGGTCGGGATCAGCGCCTTACTGACATAATACACCGGGTATTGTTTTCCTCCAGATTCTCTGATGAGTGCCGAGTTAATAGCTGAGGGAGATACGGTCAAATAGATGAACAGTCATTCTCCTTTCTCTAGCTTGGACAGTAACGGAGGCAATCCCAGATACTACTTCAGTTGTTGGAAGGCTTATTCACACTCTGAAGTCCATTCAGCCTTCTTACTGCCCTACAACTGTTAGAAGAAGGGGAGGCATCTGTCTATGGCCTGGGAGATGAAGCGATTGAGCGTGGCCACTCTTTATGTGAGGCACTGTATCTCTTTTAGATTCCGAAGCGAGCTCATGTCTAGGAGAGTTTTTATCTTCTTTGGGTTAGCCTTGATTCCCCTCGACTAACATGGAAACCGAGGAACTTACCCGAACCCACACCAAACGTGCACTTGGTTGGGTGTAGCCTCATCTGATACTTTCGAAGGATGAAAAATGCTTCAGCTAGGTCTAAGATGTGGTCGGCTGACTTGACGCTCTTTACCAGCATGTCATTGACATAGACCTCCATGGTCTTATCGATTTGTTGAGCGAACATTTTGTTAACCAGTTGTCGGTAGGTCGCCCCTACATTCTTCAATCCGAACGGCATCGCCCAGTAACAGTAGAACCCTTTGTCGATGACGACCGTCGTCTTCTGCTTGTCCAAGGGATTCATTGTAATCTAATCGTAACCAAAGTACGCATCCATGAATGTTAGACGTTCATGCCCGACTTTACTATCAACTAGTTGATCGATCCTCGGGAGGAGAAAACTATCCTTGGGACAAGCCTTGTTGAGATCGGAGTAATCTACACAGACTCGCCACTTTCGTTGGCTTTTTTGACAAGCACAACATTAGCGATCCAGTCAAGATAGTTGACCTCTTCTATGAAGCCGACATCGAGGAGCTTCGCAACCTCTTCGGCAATCATTGCATATCTTTCTAGATCAAAAGCTCTTCTCTTCTGTTTGACTGGCTTGTACTCTGGATCCACGTTTAGTCTGTGGACCATAACTTTGGGTTCGATGCCTGGCATGTCCTGATGGGAGACATCCTTATGCTGTCACAAAAAGCTCATCATCTAATCTCGCTGCTCGAAATTTAACGACGATCCGAGCTGCACCATCTTGGTTGGATCGGTGTCATCGAGCTGGAGAGTTAAGAGGTCATCCATGAAAGAACTCTTTATTGAGGTGTCTCCTCTGGGATTGAGCGCACCTATGGTTACGAGCTCCTCCACCGAGGGATTCTTAGTTGAGACATCACCCGTGGGTTTGAGCGCGTCAATCGTGAGGGCCTGCTTTGCTATGCCTTTCCTGACTGCTATAAAATAGCAACGCCGAGCTTCCCGCTAATCCCCTCAGACATAACCGACCCCTCCCTTGACTGGGAACTTCATCATGAGGTGATATGTGGACACCACTGCTCTCATGGCATTAAGGGACGGTCGCCCGATGATGACGTTATGTGTTGATGGCGTATTCACCACCAAGAAATCCACTAACACAGTGACCTAGTTCCATCCTTCACCAGCGGTGACTGAGAGGGAAATCGTTCCTTCCGAGATGACCTTCTCACCCATGAAACCGTGCAGTGGGGTTCGAATAGGCCTGAGTCGTGACTTGTCAATACCCATCCGGTCAAACACTTCCGAGTATAATATGTCGGCCGAGCTCCTGGTGTCGATCCGGATCCGATACACCTTACAATTATCTATAGTCATTGCGACTATTAGTGCATCATCATGGGGGTGTTGAATCCCCCTTGCATCATCCTCAGTGAAAGTCAGGGTGCACAGACTCAAACGGGGTTCCTTACTTGGTCAATCTATGAGGTACACAGTGTTTAGGGTCGGTGCTGCAAGCGTAGGCCTTTCGGGCTTGATTAGAGTCCCCACCTCCGAATGGCCCTCCGAATATTGTCTGAATTTCAACAGTATCATCTGCTATGCGAGTCAATGATTCCTCCTTCCAAGACTACTTCTCTTCCTTTACGTACTGCCGCAAATGACCCTTACAGATGAGGGTCTCGATTTCATCTTTCAAGTCGACGTAGTCACCAGTGTTATGTCCATGGTCGCGATGGAAGCAGTAATACTTGCGCCTGTCTCGTTGATTTGCTCGGTTTTCATGCAGCTCGGCCAATGTAGCAGCCTTTTGCCTCTAACTTCTAACAAAATCTGCTCCCGAGAAGTGTTGAGAGGGGCATACGACTGGAACCAGCTCTCGGGCTTCTTGCTAGTCCTGTGGCCACGGGACGACTCTTCATCCATCTTTTTTTTTATTATTATTTTTATTTTTATTATAACACACGCACACACACCCCCACACACTCACTCCCAGGACTCTTCATTTGTCGTCTTCTAACTTGTACTTAGTTAAGAGGACACATCCTTGCGTTTCTTATCTTTGGATGGCTATTCTGAACTCTAAGCGTTCTGCCTCGAACTGAAGAACTCCTCGTTGTTTGTATACTTTTGTGCTCAGCTTATGAATTCACTTAGAGAGGTCAGGGGATTCTTTCCAATTGAGAAAAGGAATCTCCCGTCCTTCAGTCCGCTGATCATAGCGATCAGAACCATCTTGTCAGAATAATCGTCAACCAGCAAGGCCTCCTCATTGAAGCAAGAAATATATTCTTCAAAGACTCTCCACTCCTTTGTTTGAGGGTAAGAAGATGAATCGAAGGCTTCCGACTCTTCTTCCCGATAATGAACTGTGTCAGGAAGGCACACCTGAGTTCGACTAACATACCGATCGATCCCGGCTTGAGTTGGCGATACCAGCTCCTTGTAGCCCCCGTGAGGGTTATAGAGAACGCTCTGCACATCATCTCTTCTGATGCTGACTGGATTTGCATCCAGGAATGATAAGATTTCAAGTGTTCTGTCGGATCTTTGGATCCTGAATATTAGATGATGGGGGGAATCCTAAACCTCTGAGGCATCGTCGCACTCATGATTTCACTGGTGAATAGAGGTTCGGTCTCCTCCATCATTGCTTCTACTGGAGTCGGAGTCTGTGCCTGACCTCCGCGTTGCATGCTCTTGATTTGATTGTGAGGTTCATCGAGTTAAGCTTCCCATGGATCCTTATTTTCTGCAACAGCCTCGGGAGGAAACCCAGCCTCAGGTGTCCTACCTCTTCTTCTTCCTCTAGTTCATGACGGAGATCGATTGGGGTAAGGGCCGAGGTCACGGACACGTAGGTCAAAACTCGAGTGGGCGGGTTCTGAGTGTGTGCTAGGGCCCGAGCTGATGCGGTTCGAGACGTTCCTGCTTGGGAGCCTATTCGAATTGGTTGTTCTATCGCGACTGGGCTAGCTTCTCCTTGGTCGGGAAGCGATTGTTGTCCCACCACTTGTTGCTATTTCAATTGGTTAATCTCATCAACCAACGCCTGTATCTGATTATTTATTGCTCAATACTTACCTCCTCTGTCCGGGTCCGTTGAGACGGTCCGATTGGAGTCCACTCGGTATGGAGTACTGATGAGGATTGTCGTTGTCCAGCAGGCCCAGATTCCGATAGTCCCGTTGCTTAGATTGGGAATGCTCTCCTTTTTCCTTTAGCCATTTATGGTGGAGTTACAAAAGACTTTTTGTCCTGTTTTCCACAGAAGGCGTCAAAATGTTGATGCAGAAATCTAGTTCACCCACATCGAGCTCCGAGCTCAGACTCCGATCTCTGAATGCTTGTGTGAATGGAAAACAAAGGAGACCCTGGATAGAACAAGGGACCCTCCGATGCCAAAGTCAGATTAGGAATCTAGGTCTAAGTGGTGTACTAGGGATTTAGGTGAGAGATTTTGCGTACCTGTTCCTTTACATTTGACAACTATTTATACCTTTTAGTTGGAATGGATGTGCCCGTAAGACTCGGTGCGATCTTAACCACTAACCACGACCGAAGGACATGCAAATATTGGAGGTTATATGGTTACCCAATTGATTATGCGATAATTGGACACCGCAATAGCCGCTCCACTCTTCTCAGTCACTCCGCTTCTGATTAAGTCTGAGACCATACCTCGGAGTTCATATTAAACCGAGAAAGACCTCATTAAGTCTCATCCCTCATACGTCTTCCTCAGGTTGAACCGTTCGAGAGACACTCCGAGCTTCACCTACTCAGAGGCTCTTCCCGTTTACACCACTCGAATGTTTCTCAACACCTCAGTCCACATGGGGCTCTTCGGGTCTCGGAGCACTTCAAATTTTCCCATAACAGTAGTCACACTGGAGAACCCCTTGCACAAAAGTCAGTCCAATTCACTTCTTATACAAGCCATGGCATCAGAATCGATTAAGGTGGTACGATCCACTTAATGAACATAGGAAATCTCTACACGTGTGCTACTTGGGCACATGTTGTGTAGATGGGCTCCCACATATAGGTAAGGGTTGCAATGGGCCGAGTAGCTGCTCAATCCGACAAACACAACCCTACTATGGGCTAGTCTTGGGCCTTGCATGCATGGCCTTTACAGGCGGGCTTAGGTTAAAGTCAGTTTTAGGGCCTGTTTGTTAACGCTGAATTTTTGTACTTAATGCGGATTTAGAAAATGTTCAATGTTTAATGGTGTTTGTTAATGCAAAAGAAGGAATGCGCTTCACCATTTTATGCCAAAAATTTTCCGTGATAGGAGTCTAGCTTAATGGAAAATTAAGAATGCGCTCTGTGATTTTATTTTTTTAATCCAAAATTGATCTTTGCGACAAAGATTTTCTCCCTTGCATTATACACATCCCAACTTTTAACGTGGGGCACTTCTCTGAGCCCACCATGATTTATGTGTTAGATCCATACCGTCCTTCAACTTTTCTATATCATTCTAAAGCATGATCCAAAAAAATATGCACATCCAAAGTCAAGTCAAGCACACCACATAAAATAGTGGGATTGGAACGACTACTATTAAAACCTTCCTGATGTCCACCGTGAAGCTTAATTGCCATCAAATCTCTTTATAATGTGACACAAACCTGAATGAAGGAAAAACATAAAAACTAGCTTGATCAGAGCCATATGTGGCCCCAAGAAGTTATCAATGATAGGCACCCAATTCCCACAGATTCTTGTAGTGTGGCCCACTTAAGCCTTAGATTTGCCTCGTTTTTATCTTAATTTCTAAAATAATATGAAAAAATGAATCGACAGTATGGATAAAACATATATATCATGGTAAGCCTCGCAAAGCCCTTAATTGTCCATATTTAGGTAGATCTTGGTGGGGTGGTACGCAATCCCCTCCCATATTTTGGTTGTGAATTATGTGCAAATGCCTTTGGCAGGAGTTCCTGCGCTGGAATCTTAGGTGGAGCCCACCGTTATGTTTGTGATAAATCTAATCTGTCCATCTGTGTTTCGAGATCATTTTAAGACTTGAGATAAAAAAAATGAGGAGGATACAAGACTTAAGTGGGCCACACTAAAAGAAAAGTTGGGTAGGAAAATTCCTACCATTGAAACCTCCCCGAGTCGATAGTGATGTTTACATGTCATCAATACCGTTTATACTGTCATTCCTAGTGAGATGAACTCAAACCACAAATATTAGCATGATTGAAAACCTCTGTGGCCCCATGAATATTTTAATAATGGACGTCCAATCTTCACATTTTCGGCCTATTTGAGTATTGGATACTGCTCATTTTTAGCACTATGTCCTAAAATGATCTCACAAAACGGATGGACATGGTGGATTTCACACAAACATCACGGTGGGCCCCACCTAGATTTCTAGAGGTGGACTTCCTAGGAAAGGTTTTCCCATGAAATCTGACTCACGCATGGGGACGTGGTTTGGCCAGTGACGATGCCATCAGCCGGGTGGCTAGTGCTCGGTGCTCTATGGGCCCACCACGATGTATGTGTTTCATCTACATCATTCATCCATTTTTTCAGAAAATTTTATAGATCATTGATATAAAAAATGAGGCATATATAAATCTCAGGAGGACCACAACAAATGAAAACAATAGTAATTAAGTGTCCACCATAAAAAATCGCTTAGTGGCCACTATAATGTTTATTTGACCTCAAACCTGTTGATTAGGTCATACAAACCTGGATTGAAGGGAAAAACAAATATCAACTTGATCTAAAACTTTTGTGGACCCAATAAGTTTTTAAAGGTGGGCAATCAATCAACATTGTTTCCTATGATGTGATCCACTTGAGATTTGGATATACCTCATTTTTGGAATCATGCCATAGAATGACATGTAAACATGAATAGACAGACCAGATAAAATGAATACATCATGGTGGAGCCCACGGAATAACGACCAATGGCCATTGGCTAGTGGCAGGGTAACCGATCTGCCTCCTAGATTAGGGTAACCGATCTGCCTCCCCAATCTAGGGGAGTGGATTTGGTGCGACCCCAGATCCACCAAGTTGGGTGGGACCCTGACCGTGGGGCCTATTGTGATATATGTGACTACATCCTTACCGTCCATCTATATTGAAAGCTTATTTTAGGGCATGATCTAAAAAATAAATTAACTTCAAATTTTAGATGGACCTTTGTATAGGAAACAATGGTGACCATTTAAAAATTCTTTTGAGTCACAAAAGCTTTGGATCATGTTTATATTTGTGTCATCTCTTCATCTAGCTGTTCAGGACCTTTTCAATGGTTAGATGACAAATAAACATTTAAGTGAAATTCATGAAGTTTTTAAAGGTAGGGATTCAATCATAATTGTTTCATGTTGATAAATGTGTCAAATTAATATATTTCAAACATTTCATACATTAGTTAATAAATAAGTCATTTTAGATTCACTATTAGTTTTTCCACTTCAGATTCAGCCTTTGGATTTCAGATTTAACAAACCGGCGCTTAGTCAGATTTCAAACTCAGACTCATCCAGTCCTGAGTTGAGTCAGGACTCGCCTGAATCAGGCGTATTTTTACTTCTAACTTAGAGGGGTGCTGAACTGGGTCATACTCAACTGAGTCTGAGTCGCATCTGCCAACACATGGTTGAGTGGTCCCTGGCCACCATCACCGTACGGATATCTGTTAACCATGATTAAAAAAAAAAAAAAAACAGCGGTTCATCGTTCATCATGGTTGGGGCCCAGTGCAAACATCACAAATGACTCCACCTGACGCTCACCTGTTAGACTCGATGTCCTACACACGTGCCTATAGTAGATGCCGGAGAGAATGGATGTCAGCTAGGTGACCACACACGATTCTTTGGTACAAAGAGAGCGGATTAGGTGCAGCCCTTACCGTAGGGCCCACCTTGATTCATGTATTCTATATCCACACCGTCCATCAGTTTTTTCAGATCATTTTATGCCATGAGTCCAAAAAAATGAAGGAGATAAAAATCTATGGTGGACCATACAATCGGATACAGTGATGATTCAACACTACACCATTAAAAACATCCCAGGCCCACTGTAATGTTCCTGTAATGTTTATTTGCCTTCCAATCTATTGATAAGGTCTTACAAACCTGGATGAAGGAAAAAACAAATATCAGCTTAATTAAAAACTTTTGTGACTCACAGGAAGCTTTTAATGATTAATCACCACTGTTTCCTATGTTATTGTCCACCTGAGACCTGGATCTACTTCATTTTAAGCTCACACCCTAAAATTATACGGATGACATGGATATAGAATACATACGTCAAGGTGGGCTTCACAGTAAGGGCCGCACCTAATCTGCTCCTTCAATACAATGATGAGTAACATGAACTGATCGTAGGGTAGCCTCATGCATTTTCAGATGAACTACAATCATGTCACATTGGCACGCGCACTGCATGTATAGTGCAAAGGGGCAGCCATGTGGCTGGAAATCCTTCACGTGTACCATGGATGTATGGTACCCAACTCCCTTGTATTTGTTCAATTATGTCACATTGTCACGCACGCTACATGCATGTATAGTGCAGAGGGGCAATCATATGGTTGGCAATCCTTCACGTATACCATGAATGTGTCGTACCCAACTCTCTTCAGACAATTTAGGCATATTTTGTTACAACTGTAAATAATTAGCTTTTGTATTTGTTCAATCATGTCACATTGGCACACGCGCTGCATGTATAGTGCTAAGGGGCAGCCATGTGGTTGGCAATCCTTGACATATACCATGGATGTGTCATACCCAACTCCCTTTGAATCGGACAATTAGGGCATGTTTTATTACAACTGCAAATAAGCTTTTGTATTTGTTCAATCATGTCACATTGGCATGCACACTGCATGTATAGTGCAGAGGGGTAGCCACGTGATTGGCAATCCTTGACATATACCATGGATGTGTCGTACCCAACTCCCTTTGAATCAAATAATTTAGGCATAGGTTGTTACAACTGCAAATAAACTTTTGTATATGTTCAATCATGTCACATTGGCACACATGCTGCATGTATAGTGCAGAGCGACAGCCATGTGGTTGGCAATCCTTCACGTATACCATGGATGTGTCATACTCAACTTCCTTTGAATCGAACAATTTGGGCATGTTTTGTTACAACTGCAAATAAGCTTTTGTATTTGTTCAATCATGTCACATTGGCACGCGCGCTACATGTATAGCGTAGAGGGGCAGCCATGTGGTTGGCAATCCTTCAAGTATACCATGGATGTGACGTACCCAACTCCCTTTGAATCGGACAATTTAAGTATGTTTTGTTACAACTACAAATAAGCTTTTGTATTTGTTCAATCATGTCACATTGACACTGTTTCGACAAGAAACAAATGCATTCGATTTGGAGAAATTTATTTTACTCAATAATCAACAAAGAAAGAATGGAGAGAACAATCAGAATATTTATTTAATTTGAATTTGTTTACATCCTTTCTCTTTTAATTATAAAGTAAAACATTTACATAATTCAACACAAATATCAAATGTTTAATATTAATTTCTGCAACATTTCAGATCACATTGTGATATTTAGTTTAGGAATATTGAATATCATTGTGCAGGAATGATATCCATTCTGATCGATTCCACACTTCTGAGAAGATGCTTTGATCTTTTAACCCAGATCAGGATCTCTTTCAATTCCTTCACAATTGAATAATCATCACTCAAGCGGACTATCCATATATCAGACCCTTTGTGCACACATAAGAGGCCCATCACTCACATGGTTGTTATGCAGGACACCGATTGTGCGGACTAGGGGTTGTGCAGACCAGGGGTTGTGCGCTGCACACTGGTTGTGCAAGCCCCTAGTTGTGCGTTGCACACTGGTTGTGTGAGCCCCTTGTTGTGCACCACACAACAGGTACTGCCAGTACCTGGATTCTTCTGAAGTCTTAGTCTCTTTCTGCTGCTCTGGTATTATTCCAATGAATCATCTACGGGGGTTAGTGGGGTATATATAGCATTTCACACGTGCCATCACCTCATTGTTGTGCGTTGACCCCTTTGTGCGCTCTTATCAGTTGTGCGATCACACAGGTTGTGCAATTACACCAATTGTGAGCCGCACAACCATAATCATAGCAACTCCCATTGTGCGCTGCACAACACCTTTCTCCCTTTACCTTTTGTTGTGCGCCGCACAACTCAAGCTAGGGAAAAATCTATCTTCTTTTCAGAAATTGTCTTTCTTCTTCTGATAAATTTTATGCCCCAATAGATGCCCCCTTGATCCTGCATTTTTGTCATTTCTATCTTCGAAGTAGGAAAATGTAGGATCAATCTTTGATAAATTGTACTTTTCCTTCTATATGCATAATCACTCGTCTGCACACAACCATCTTAGTGCACAACACTTGTCCGCGCACAACTACTCTCAGCGCACAACATCTGTCAGCGCACAACCCAGACTAGGAGTTCTATATAAGTCAGACTTGGTCCCATTCTACTCATTTGGAATTCTCATCTGATCCTCTCTATGCGCTGACTTCTTCCACACAATGCTCACTGTTCACTCCCCAAGTATAGGGTTGTGATGTAGTAATAAACTCGGTGAGACTGAGGTCGAATCCCAAGGTGTTGATACTTGTACGAAATTTGAAACTAATTAGAACTAGAACTAGACTAAGATAAAAGCTAAATCGACTATAATTTGAGGAATAATGATGAAATAATTATCTAAAACTTAAAGAATTCAGGGAAAGGAAACTAGAGATTCAGAGGATCCACTTGTAAAGATCAGGGAGATCTTATGTCTGCATCAAGAACTCAATTGGACTTAGAGTCTCATCTTCATCCAGTTGATGGGTATAACCATGAAAATCAAACTGAACTTCTTTTGATATAGTTTTTAAGAGATGAAAGGTATATAAATTATAATGGATTTCATCATCATACCATGCCTAGGAGACAAAGTAAACAACAGAATTAAACTAATTACCAACCAATCAATAATGTATGAAGGTTAGGAAGGGTACCGTCATCCGACCATGCCCAGGAGACGATGGTGAACAATAGGGCTTCCTGACGTCATAAACATAAAAAGGAAAGGAACATGCTCAAAGCTATCGCAAACCCATTGTAATTGTAGTCACAACAGACCATTAAAAACCAAAAACATTCCCTTAATTAAACCAAAATCAACATCAGTTCAAACATGAATTAAAGCCATATAAGTCTTCCCATCACACCACAAGCTTCACCTCTTAGCCCTAGCTAAGAGGTTCAGCTCAACATTATTGGACCATTTCTCAAAAAAATCATAAAAAGAATGTAAATAAAACAAATAAACAATTCAAAAAAAATGACTCTCTCTTCTTCTCTTACCGACGTTCCTAGCTACTCCCAGCTGATTTTAATGCCATGGCTGCCTCACCTTTTAAAAGAGCCCCAGGTCCGTCAGTGGAGTGCAGAGAAGGTCGGCTAGAGTGGCTTCGTGCGTAAGTCTACGCAGCAGAAGGCGATGGCTGCGTAACAACGTGCAGAAGGACTTTCACACCGAAAAGATGATGCTGCACTCCCTTTCTTCCCTTACTTTCTTTCTAAAAGGATAACGTCCCCTGGGACATTTTTGGCAGACCTACACTATGGACAGTCCAGATCGGCTATCCGATCACCGTCGAGATTATGCAACAGGCCGCAAAAGCCGGACAGCATCCGGCCGTGAAAACAGGGGCTGCGCTGATTCTCGATGGGGCCCACTTCAGCTGATGTTTGAGAGATCCACGCCATCCACAGGATTCATCTCGAAAAATCCATTGGGAGTAGATGGTTCTTGACTGATTTTGGTGTGGCCCATAGAATCTTTTACTCTCCCGTCTGACTTGCGTTTGATTCCCCATATTCATGCACTATCCGATAAAGTCAGACCACCGACCAGCATACGGTCCGTTTTATCCCCTGGTTTCAATGAACGATGCAGATCATCCAATCAAGCGATGATGGTGGCCCACCTACACCCATCCGTAAGTCGCTGTTCGGCATTACATACCTGGAATGGAGAAAGAGCCTTCCTTTCTCGGTCAAAGACGGATTGACCATCATTTATGCCTTGGTACATAGCGAGTGTGCACACGCACACTCTAAGTTGGGGTTCACTTTGATTTTTATGAGAAATCCATTCCATTCATCTACTTTTCCACCTCCTTTAAGGGGTTGAGATCAAGCTTGAAGCATGTCCAGGTATCAAGTGGGCCCAAAATCAACGGTTGATGGGTTGATCTGTTCGTTGGCCATTTCCACAGAGATATAAGACCTAAAATTTGACATGTACGGTTAATTTATGGTCCTCAGGCCATATATGAAGTTTTAAGTCGAACGGATGGTGGAAACCCTGTGATCTTATATTCTGGACGTCTTTTGGGTTACTTGAGCTTCAGTTTCTCGATTTTTTTGGAGCTCTGGCATGCAAATATGTCGATCTTAGTCTCGTGGGGTCCGTCCCATGCTTTGGTGAATTCAGAGCATAAAATCCATGCATTTATCACCCTTTTTCAGTCCAAGCTCCTAAAGTCACCTTACAACACAAACATGATTAAAATAAGTTGTTAAATAGTATCACGTTCGTAAATGCAAGCAATAACTGGGGTCTGATATGCAATATTTTACCATCAACACAACCCCTAACCAGCATTTTGCTAGTCCGAGAAAAATATGCGAAAAATAAGTTGAGAATTATAAGACATTTTCTCTGAAACCGAGTGATATTTTGAAAAATGATTTAGATACGAAAAATCTAAGATTCATGAATGTTGAGAATTATTTTCTCTTGGACTCAAGCACACGGTAAACTTTATAGTCAAGTTCAAAGTATTAATCCATCAATCAAAAAAATTATAAACATTGAGTTCCATGGGTGTATAGTATAATATCTACTTATCATCATTAAAATTCACTTCTCTATTTCATGATATCATTGGTAACCAGTAAGAGAATTCATGATAACTAAAACTTGTCTCATAGATTATCTTTTCATTTTCAGTTTTTGATACGTTAAGGAGAGGAATTAAATCCTCAATTATAGAGAGCAAACCTATGGTGAAGCCTGTACACCCAACCATTTTCACATATCATTCATGGGGAATTAAATCTACACTTATAGGGAGCAAACCTATGGTGAAGATTATTCGCCCAACCCTTTCCAAAGGTATCTATTTTTTTTTTAACTAGGTATTTTCTTTTTCTTCAATTGATCATGACGGACAAATTTTTCAGGCTGGTTCCTTATATGCTTAGTGATTACCAAGTTAACCCTTCAATATCAAACTGAAACCTTAATGTGAAAGCGAGATGTGACATGTGAAATCATGACTCAATCAATGTTTACAACTTCTAATTTTGGATCAAAAATTCAAACTTAACTGTAAAATCTAATAGATACTGAATCCAAGGGTCATAAATTACCAACAACATGTATCTTGAAATTCTAAGTACCCTAGATGGCCGTCAAAATCACTTCGAATTTACAAGAAATTTTAGAAAAATTAAAAATTTTCACAATTTTCTTAAGACTAAGAAAACACTGATTAGGAAACCTAATCTCCTACCTCAACCTAAAATCTACATTGTCCTCAATGTAAAAGATATGAGCATACAATGTACATGGGACAATGAAAGTAAAGGAAAAGTAATGGGAAGATAGTACCTGAATAACAAATCGAGAGAAACTGTCCAAGATATCGCAGCATGAAAACTGGACAACATGAGAGTGAAGACACGAAAGCAAACTATCCTAAAACAATGCAGGAAGCAAACTAACCTAATGGCATATATAAGACCGTCTATCCTAGAACAACATAAAGAAAATTACCATAGTCCTATGAAAGCAGGGAAAAACTACCAAGTCATGCCGTAAGGTTCCTCTTCCGGCCAACATCTTAATAAGTTTCTAAGTTCCTCAAAAGGATCATCCAAAAGCCCTTTTTGCAATAAGCTTAGACGCCCTGGAGCATGACTTTCTAAAGAAACTTATGTACCTCATTAAAAAATTTTGTTGAATCGCTTGAGGTATCCTAAGTATATATGATTCACCTGTGACAGAAGAAGTTTCAACGTTAGTAGCACATGGTGAATCAAAGACTACAAGTAGATAAAGTTCAAAAAACTTCTCAGGAGGTGGTGTAGTCCTAACACATGCCAAAGTTTCAATCTTTGGTTCAATTCTCAGCTCCTCCTCTAATGGTAAACATTCAGGCTCTGGAGGAGGCGGTACTTCAGAATAAAGGTTCTCTCAATCCATGATAACTACCGAGGTATTGTCTTGCGAGACATCCACTATTTCTAGTATCATGGGATCGTTTGAGTCTGCAAAGTGTGTCCACCAATCATCCAAAGAGTCGAAACATTCAGTTGAAAGGAGTTCATTCATCCTATCAAGATCTGTGATGATATGTCCAATAACTCATTTATCTTTTTGAGAGTAGAAATGAGTATACTCTCTTATTTGTTCTCAAGGTGGGATAAAATCACTACCGGGTATGTCTTATCTTGACCTAAATACGCATATTTCAAATTAGAGGGTAAAGGTTTTAGGTCAAGCTTCGATGGCATGAAGTTAGACGGTAGAGGCACTTCATCAGTTTGGGACAACTCTTCAAATTGTGGCCCCCACTGGTTAACTTCAAGTACCGATGCAGCATCAAGCATGGCACACGTCTCCCTAATCATGTCATCATCAACATTATAGGAGTGGGTTAGGCACGTCTCTCGAGGGTCAGAGGATAAGGTTAAAGGTGTCCTATTATAACGCCCCAACTTTTCAAGACCTTAGTACACAACCCGCTTCCCAAAAACCCGACTGTCTTAAAGGATGGTCAGATATAATATATTTTTTTATCAGAGTAAGCAGATGAGCGTAGAGTAGATAAATCAGCATAAAGAAAAATTTTAAACTTCATTTAAAGTATACAAGAGAGTGCCCATAATGACTTATACAAACCAATGTCAACATTCTTACGAATACAAAATCAAATAACATTACATGTGACAAAGTAAATTTACAACAATCTCGGGTTGTGAAATCCTGTAGTAACCCTTAGCAAATATAATCATGCACTCTTGTCAATTATAGCCTACTCCTCACCAATATGAATGTGAACATCATCAGGACCACCTGTGCTACCTGTACGGTTATATATTTGATGGATGAGTGGCTAACTCAGTATGAATTCTTCTCAAGATTATACACCGCCGCATTAGGTAAGTATAGTTGTAAATCAAAGCATACAAAATAATGCATGATGCAGGTCTTATTAGATGCATGGATGCGTGAAGTATGCAATCACACCCCGGGGATGATCATCTGTGCGGACAGTAGGCTCGTCACCCATGCAATCATCTAACCTGGGTACATCATCCAGTCAGGATCATCGAACCTGGGTACATTATCCAGTTGGAACAATACATATATCACGTACGATAGCAATAGATGCTGGTTTGTGCTATGTATGCATGATTAGTCAATCTGTTATTAATCCAATTATAACCAGCCAAGTTAAATAAGCTCACGGTCACTACGGGGAGCGCATGGCCCAGTGTAGGCCGACAGCTCAAGCATAGGTCTCATTACCACCATCCCTAGCTCAAGAGACTACCACCTTAGGATGTTTAATGGAAACCCATTAACTAGTGGCCAATCATATTACAGTATATGGGGCTTACCATCGCATGGTTGTACCGTATAGGACATCCAACCCATATAGGGAAAATACTAGAATAAAGCCACATAGGGCGATATCAAAGTAGTCCACATAGGGCGAGTATCATAACCATGCGATAAAAGACCATCCTTGAAAACCATTGAACATAACAACCCTGGATGGTAAGCCCGCATCAATGATCCATCTAGGGCACCACTCAATAACCACCAAGTTGAAGGTCCATTACGATTACAACTAATCAAGTTACATCCCAAGTATGGGTGTACATTCATATGTGGGAATTTTTTACTAATGTACCAGTTTAAGTTTCATAAGCAATCCACAAAGAGAAATCCACAAGCATGAACAATTATTCAGGATAATTATAAAGCATATAATACAGCAATTCAATTTCCATCAGCTAACACATGTGATTATAAAGGGAGATATGAATTTAAAAAAAAACTATAACTTAATCTAATGAGAAGATGGAAAGCTCAAGGGAAAGAATCATCACTTGGAAAGTTGCAGTATTTTACTCCGATTCAACGTTCCTGAATTTCTTACGACCTAAGAATAGCACAAGAAATCCATAGAGTTCATAGCTTGCATTAGCCGCATAATCCCAAGGTTTTAAGTCAATTGACATTGTGCGGTAAATGGCATATGAGGGCCCATGAAAATAGGGCGCTTGGGCCTGAGTTTGGCCACAATTACATCAAGGTGGGCCTCATGGATGAGCCGCACCATCTATGCTATTTATTTTATTTTAAGAGTACCCCAAAAATGAATTTGAGAAGGGTCATTAGGACCATATCACAAATAGCAGTGGTGATCATGATTTCCACTGTTGGAACCCCACAGGGCCTACCATGGTGTTTATTTTCCATCCAATCTGCTCACATGGTCACCAGGACCTGTTTTAAGAGGATGAGCGAATATCATATTGTTCCAGAATTTTGGTGCCCCAAAGGATTTCAACAGTGGACGCTTATCTTTTCACTGTTTATGGCAGTGTGGTCCACTTGATAACTAGATCCATCTTATTTTTCCCCTTAGCCTTTAGGACGAGCTCCCCAAATGGATGGATGGTTTGGTTGAATCACAGACATCAAAGTGGGGTTTACGTCCTAGCTGGACGGATGATGTAGATAGGACTCATATACTATGGTGGATGGTATTCACGTCCAGACCGCTGGATGGTTTGGATTAGCAGATGGCGGAGTGGACGTAAAATACATACACTAGGGTGGGTCCCACTTGCTGGGTACAGCATGGTACGTGGGGCCTACACATGACCCCCCTTTTATTACTATTATTATCATATGATCTGTGAAGTGGAGGGTATTCCAGCCAACCTCAACAGGTGGGTCCCATGTGGGGCCCACCACTCTCATATACAATATTATATGCATATATATACTAGTTATTATTATATTATCATATATATATATATATATATATATATATATATATATATATATATATATATATATATATATATATAAGTACCAAGCGTATAAGTACCAAGCGTCCAGGACTGGACGTCCATTGATGGACGGCCAGGATAAAATATGTAAATCATGGTGGTCCAGGGCTGGTAGGATGGACGGTCTGGATGCAAGCACCTTGGTGTGGCCCACTGTGATTCAATGGTGCGGCCCACCAGCTTGGGACGTTGTGAACCACTAAGGTATAACGTGGGGCCCACACGCTGCCTGCTGGGTGCGGCCCACCTGGAATAAATGTGAGGCCCAACATTAGTGGCGAGGCGGGGGTACTTGATGCACCTCATTCTCATCCTGGATGTCTTCCACCCTAGGTTGGGGTAGAAATAGTTGGGTTGCAGCCATCACTTCAGAGACGTGGAGTGTTGTCACAAACCCACTTGGGCATGAAACACTCGCGGCCCTCAATTTAAATTCTAAACCTAGACATAAGAGAAAGGAAGAAATAGAAATCTAGAAATAAAAAGAAAAGAGTTGGAAGTAAGTTTCCAAATTAGAAGTCCTAAGTTAAGAACCTGCAAAACAAAACAAGCCAAGTTAGTTTTTAAAGATAGAAAGTCTAAAAATAGCATGAGATCCTAAAATAGAAAGAAGGTTAGTTTCTAAATTAAAAGAAATCCTAGAACTTAGAAAATTTCTAAAACAGAAAAACCTAAGATTAGAGAGTTTCTAAGAATGATTAGGGATGTTCTAAACCTAAAGTTAA
This sequence comes from Magnolia kwangsiensis, assembly GCA_037074715.1. Taxonomy (NCBI): domain Eukaryota; kingdom Viridiplantae; phylum Streptophyta; class Magnoliopsida; order Magnoliales; family Magnoliaceae; genus Magnolia; species Magnolia kwangsiensis. The sequence continues at coordinate 23,239,180 of CM073574.1, forward strand.
AATGTAAGTTAGTTTCTAAATTTAGCAAGTTTCTAAAAATAAAACCATAATTCTAAAAAATAAATAGAGAAATTAGAAAGAGATTACCAAATTAGAAGTTTATGTCAGGATCCTACAAAACAGAAAAACAGGTTAGTTTCTAGAAATCAAACAGAAGAAATTCTAACCTAAAAGTAGAAAAAAAAAAAAAAAAAACTAGTCTTAAACTAATCCTAAAACTAGTTAATCTCAGAAAAAGTAACCGTCAGTCCCCGATAACGGCGCCAAAAACTTGTTCACTCCCCAAGTATAGGATTGTGATGTAGTAATAAACTCGGTGAGACCAAGGTCGAATCCTAAGGGACTGATACCTGTACGTAATTTGAAACTAAGTAGAACTAGAACTAGAACTAGACTAAGATAAAATCTAAATCAACTGTAATTTGAGGAATAATGATGAAATAATTATTTAAAACTTAAAGAATTCAGAAAAAGGAAAATAGGGATTCAGAAGATCCACTTATAGAGATCAGGGAGATCTTATGCCTGCTTCAAGAACTCAACTGGACTTAGAGTCCCATCTTCATCCAGTTGAAGGGTGTAACCATGAAAATCAAACTAAACTTCCTTTGATATAGTTTTCAAGAGATGAAAGGTATATGAATTAGAATGGATTCTATCACCAAACTATGCCCAGGAGATAAAGTAAGCAACAGAATTAAACTAATTACCAACCAATCAACAATGTATGAAGGTTAGGAAGGGTACCGTCATTCGACCATGCCCAGGAGATGATGGTGAACAACAGGGCTTCCTGATGTCATAAACATAAAAAGGAAAGGAACATGCTCAAAGTTATCGCAGACCCATTGTAATTTTAGTCGCAACAGACCATTAAAAACTAAAAATATTCCCTTAATTAAACCAAATCAACATCAGTTCAAACATAAATCAAAGCCATATAAGTCTTCCCATCACGCCACAAGCTTCACCTCTTAGCCCTAGCTAAGAGGTTCAACCCAACATGATTGGACCAGATCTCAAAAAAATCATAAAAAGACTGTAAATAAAACAAATAAACAATTCAAAAAAAAATGACTCTCTCTTCTTCTCTTACTAACGTTCCCAGCTACTCCCAACCGATTTTAATGTCATGGCTGCCTCACCTTTCAGAAGAGCCCCAGGTCGGTCGGTGGAATGTAGAGAAGGTTGGCTAGAGTGGTTCCGTGCGTAAGTCTACGCAGCAGAAGGCAGTGGCTGCGTAACAACGTGCAGAAGGACTTTCACACCGAAAAGATGATTTTTTTGGCAGACCTACACGATGGACGGTCCAGATCGGCCATTCGATCACTGTAGAGATTACGCAACAGGCCGCAAAAGCCGGACAGCGTCCGGCCTTAAAAACAGGGGCTGCGCTGATTCTTAATGGGGCCCACTTCGGCTGATTTTTGAGAGATCCACGCCGTCCACAGGATTCAGCTCGAAAAAACCATCGAGGATAGATGTTTCTTGACTGATTTCAGCGTGGCCCATGGAATCTCTTACTCTCCCGTCCGACATGCGTTTGAATCACCATATTCATACGTTATCCAACAAAGTAAGACCACCGACAAGAGTATGGTCAGTTTGATCCCCTAGTTTCAATGAACAGTTCGGATCATCGAATCAGGTGATGATGGTGGCCCACCTGCACCTATCTGTATGTCCTTGTTCGGCGTTACGTACCTGAAATGGAGAAAGAGCCTTCCTTTCTCGGTCAAAGACAGATTGACCATCTTTAATGCCTTGGTACATAGCGAGTGTACGTGTGCTATGCACACGCACACTCTAAGTTTGGGTTCATTTTGATTTTTATGAGAAATCCATTCCATTCATCCGCTTTTCCGTCTTAAAGGTTGAAACCAAACTTGAAGCATGTCCAGTTATTAAGTGTGCCCAAAATTGATGGTTGATGGGCTGATCTATGCGTTAGGCCATTTCTACAGGGACTCAAGAGCTAAAATTTTATTTGTACGGTTAATTTATGGTCTTTAGGTTATATATGAAGTTTTGAGTCAAACGGATGGTGGGAACCCTGTGATCTTGCATTCTGGACGTCTTTCAGGTTACTTGAGCTTCAGTTTCTCAATTTTCTTAGATCTCTGGCATACAAATATGTCGATTTTGGTCTCCTGGGGTCTGTCCCATGCTTTGGTGAATTTAGAGCGTCAAATTCATGCATTTAGCACCCTCTTTCAATCCAAGCTCCTAAAGTCACCTTGCAACACAAACACGATTAAAATAGGCTGTTAAACAGTATCATGTTCGTAAATGCAGGCAATAATTGAGGTCTAATATGCAATATTTGACCCTCAACACTCACCTGCGCACAACAAGTTCCTACGCACAATGGTTCTTTGCGCACAACTAAACTTGTGCACAACTGATCTTGCACATAACTAAACTTGCGCACGACTGAACTTATGGCCTGAAATTCTCCAAATGCTCAATATTTACTGGGTCTTTCCTATTCTTCCAATGGCTCATTCTAAAAGACCATATGTCTCTCCTGATAAACATACTGCTGAATCCTCAAATCCTCAACCGTCAGAAGACCATCCTCAGAAAAGGTCGAAATCCACTGAAGATTATTCTTCTCTCTTCAAGATACTAGATCCACCGATCATCGACTTTATTGATCGAATCCAACATCTTCCCGATTCCATCTGTCATGTTGTACTAATGAGAGAACTGGAAGGACCACCAACAGAGGGTCACAAATCTGACTAGGAAAACTGGCTGAAATCTGCCGCCAACTATCGAACTAATGACTCTCGCCCTGCTCTCGTTAAATCTTCCCTTCCTCCCTCCATTTCGAAGAGCAAGAAACAGAAAAATAAAGACAAAATTCTCCAAGATAAGATAAGAGATCATAACAAGAGACGTTATCAAAGCGTCTGGGACATGATCAAATTCCAAGCAGACGTGATCAAATTCAAGAATCCTTACAAGGATGAAACTATCATCATTCCCCTGAATCTTCAACGTCATCTCTCCATGATTCAGAGTGAGCCATCCGATCACATGACGCAAAACTAGCTTTTATACGTAGCGAACTAGGTTATAAAAGAACTGAAAATCCTGGAAAGTTACCTCACAGAAAAAGTCTAGTACAGAAGACTAGGCAAATATCATACATGCGCTTCCTCACCCCATGCTATAATCCCTACACTTTGTACCCCATTCATTACTTCGAAATAGTCCAACAGCGCTTTCGTGATCGTGACTCTCTGTGGGGAAAAGATGAATTCAGGACACGTGGTCTCTTATCTCAACTTCAATTTTACAAGTCCTTATTGCGATGAGCATATATGTAGCTATAGAAGCCACCTCTGATTTCTTTCACAAAGATACCCCAATTTATAAAGGATTTCTAAAGCACTGGTCTTCCGCCACAAACTCCTTCCATCTACCAATCGGTGAAGTGAGCATCACTCTATGAGATCTTCATCGAATGACCGGCCTTCCCATTACTGGTTCTTTCCTTAATGAGTATATTCCTACCAATACAGAGTTTGCTTATGTTGCTCCCGGAAGAGTGCCACACATTTCTGCCTCTACTATTGAGCTTTTCAGGGAGATGTCACACTTTCCAGATGTACACAAAATATCTCCACTCCAATGGCTTGCACACTTCTCGATATACTTACGGTATATAATTTTAATATCCCTTCCCCTTTCCAGTCTTCTCATCCTCTTACATACATGTACATATTTTCTCATACTTTTCTTCTTCTCCTCGGGTTTTCTGATAGTCATTCTCCGAAGTTGGAATCCGTCCGCCAAAGAATAAGAGACCCGACCACTTTTACCCCTGAAACTGAATTAGTTGCTTTCCTAACGTATTGCTGAGTCTAGTCATTTTTCCCAGTTTGAAATGGTCGAATCTATTCGCCCAACTTTATTTGTAGCTGTAGGAGCCATGGTGGAAAGCAAGAAGAATATTCTCTAGCTCCCCCCATCTTATGCTCTTTGTACAGAGCTTTTGGAAACATCACAGTGCATTACTGAAGCCCGGCAGTTGAAGCTACATCTTCATTCACCCCATGGCACTATTTTTCAGGTTGGTTAGGAATATACTTTCCATGGACATATAATGATCCCGAGAAGGCTTACATCAATCCTAAGCGTCCCCCCTTGTTCTATTATCTCAAGCGAAAGATGGTGAAGAAAGCGTACAAATGGATCGTTGATAAAATCGAGAACATGGAATCTATCGACTTTTTCCCCTTCTATCTGACTCATCAAGCTGAAGACATGGAGATTGAAGACAATAGTGATTTGGAGCCCATTGAAAGAACTTTCCTAATCTAAATTCAATCTTACAGTCTGCCCCTTCGAGAAGGAGTGGAATTTTGGTGGAAGCCCTACTATCCTAGTAGGTTTGCGAGACAATTTGGTTACGACCAAATGGTACCCCAAGTAGGAGAAGAAGTTACCCATATAATGTAGAGCTACGAGGTCGGTCCATATAAATGGGCCCTGATATGGAAACAGCTCTTGGCCAGAAACTTCGACTCCCGCTTCGTCCTTCCTAGATTCAATCATCTAGTACAAGCTTCAAACGCTTGGATGTACTAGTGGTCACATCACTATTACTTAGTGCGTAATTGTTTTCTTGTCGATCGTCGCTTCTGGATTCCTCCTCCTAGACTAAGGAATTACAGACCGGAACAAGGGATAGGATATTTTGTTGAAACAGATCATGCTGCAACTCCAGAGCATATTTGTCGGAAGATTTCTACAGAAGAACCCATTAGGGAAATAAAGCCGCCCAACACATTAGAAGGGTGGATTGCCTTAGGATCCCCTTTGGACCTCATCAAGCGAGCAGAAAGATAAACCACACTCGTTGATGAATTCAAACCCCTGGCACCATTCTTTCTTCTCCCACTCGAGAAGCAGAGGGTCAAACTACAGCCGTGGCTCCTGCCATTATAGATCAAACTACAACTGTGATCTCTCATGCTGCGGGTTAGATTGTTGCTACAGCTTCGTCCATGACTCGGTCACGAGTCAAATCTTTATCTCTAGAGGTCTTAGCACAAAAACATCCTTCTCCTTCTCGAGGTGTTTGTCTTCTACCCGTAAAGACTGTTTACAAGGGAAAACAAATACTTTCTGAAGAGGATAGTTCATCAGATTACTCTGCAGATACTTCAATTAGTGAAACATCTTCTTCCACTAGCTTGACTGATGAAGGGAACATTTTAATAGATGATAACCAAGAAGAGGACGCTGAAGTGGATATTGACGAGGAAGGTGAAGTCAGGGCTGATGTTCCTCCCATCAAAATTTAGTGAGATCATCCAAATGCCTCTTCTCCAGTTAAAGCGGCTTCTCTGGAGGAAGAACAACTTGATTATGGAGGCTCCAGTTGTTCCCCAGGTGCAAAAATTTTCATTTCTTTCGATGCTTCATATTCCCCTTATATTGTGAAAGCTGCCGATGCAATTACACAGGGTCATACCTCCCTCTAGACTATAGCAGAGGTTTCGTCATCTAGAGAAGCAGAAATTCCCTTATCAAATACTAGAGTAAAAGTAGAAAATGTATTTTATCCTCAGAGCGTAGAGGTGAGACAGAATATCGTACAAGCTCTACCAGTTGTTACTGTAATTACTGATATCTATGTCCATGTTGAGAAATCCCCCATTACGTACCCCTTCTCCCATCCACCCGGTAGCTCGAAGTTTAGAATTCTTCTCTGATCCTATTGACATTCTGACTCCAACAACCTTGGATTCAAGTATTGGGGTTCACGAACTATCTCTTGATGTTGCGGTTCCATTTGTAGACATACCTGTATCTTTTGAGGCAGGAATATCTTCTATTCCAGCCACTTCTTTAATTGCCCCCAAAGAGGGTACATTTTTTTATTCTTGCAGTTCTTATATATTCAACTTTAACATTTCTAATTATGTCATTCTTTTCCTTTTTAGCTACAATTATGTCGTCTTCGAGTGGATCTATAGGCTCTAATTTTGTAGCCACGATTTCTAACAGAATTTCTCTAGAGAAAGTTTCGCCTCTTATGCTCGTATTCTTCAAGAACGTCATTTTGTCATTATGAACGCCTTTAAAGATCTTGCACAATGGCCCTTTTTGGACAGTGTCTAAGCTGTTCTTGAACATTCAAGAAGGCTGGCTCATATCAACGTTCTTCCTCTACATGATTCCCTATTGCAATTCTATAACTCCATAAATAATTTGGAATCAACAAGGAGTGTAGTTATTGCTCTAGAGATTTTGGATCGTTAAAGAGAACTAACATCCCTCAAGGCCAAGATTTCTCAAACTGACGACCTAATATCTAGTTATGATATTGCGTGTCAATCTCTTCATGACAAACTGAAAGCCTTTGATAAGAATAGGGTGATCATTGAAAATCATATCGCTTTTCTGCAGAAAGAGATAGCTTTGCTTAAAGTGAAGAAGCAAGAAGAGGAATTAAATATTTGCAAGATTAAAGAAGAAATTAAAGTCAATGCCTGTATTGCTGAGATTGAAAGAACTGAGCAGATGAAAAATAAAGAATAGCTGCCTTTATGGAGTAAGAACTGGCTAATATTCCAGATATGACCAAAATCATTCTTAAAGCTGAACAAACCCAAGCTACAGTGTAGGATCGATTGAAAGAAGATTTACAGAGATATATCACAACATTAGGCATGCCAGAGGAGTTGTAGAAATTTAGCTTTTGCATGTAATTTCTTTTGCTTTGTAATATTCGTAAATAAATTCCAATGTTTTGTTTGAAATAGATATGTTTTTAGAAATGCTATCATTAATTTTGAGCACATATTGATACAACATTTCTTCTGTTAATTCATATAATTATGCTTTAATTTATTATGTAATATATCGACAATCTATCATAATTGTTAGTACAACATATCCCTTATGTGGTATTTATTTAAATGGGCGGGGCTAATTCTGGTTTTGAGGTTAGTCTTGCACACAGTTTAAGCTCTTGAGTAGTGGAGCAACCACAGTTTTTGAGACTCATAAGTAGTTGGAGTCGGGTCTCACGTAAATGGTCTCTGTAACTCTTTTAAGTTCACTAGACTTATCACAACCGAGGAGTTCACAAACCGTGATCCATCAGAGGGACCCAGTGAAGCTACCGAGGCCGTGAACTCGGTGAGATTTACTTACAGGGTTGGCTGCAGTAACTCTCTAAAGTTCACGGGGTGCACGAGGCTACCTTAAGGTACCAAATTCAAGGCCGTCAGTCCATCAATGAGGGGGTATTTTTATTTTAGAGACCCTATCCTCATGAGTTACTACTGAAATCAAGCTAAGAATTTGGGAGGACTTACGCATGGTTGGCCTATCTATTGACAATGGCCAAAGAACATACACTGCAGCCCACTTTTTCTTCGCCTGCAAGGTCGAACTCATTCACGAGAGGGCATTTTCTCTCACCTTCCCTCGTGACGCTATCGGAAGCTATACAGACGGCATTGGTCTCATGCATGATTAGCCACCTTCTACACTTGGTCATTTATGACTTTTGGTAGTGATTAGATTCATCCGCTGTCCACATGGCTAAGCATGTGATGGCCTATACGGACTTTTTAGGGTCACTGGCTTCTCACTGCTACCTGCATGATTTTAAATACTTTATCAAGAGTAATGAATCTTGTGCATGGTTAGCCTTTTAGGCTTATTCCATTGTTGTCATAAATGATAGATCGTCATCGTTGTCACGAAACTTGTGTGGTTTTGATGAATCAGTAAATAGCATATATCACAATGTCGATGACAATATTTGCGATAGTGTCTTAAGTATCAATTTTGGTGATAATATCATTATGATGTTTGACGATGGTGATAATCTCCATTTGGTGATAATCATAACCGATGCTTGACAATGATTGACGATAAGATTGATATACTTGAAAATGTTTAAGAATTTGCCTTTTATTCATTCGTATATGGAAGAATGCATGGCATTGCCTATTGAGGTTGTTTCATCATTTTGCTTATTCTTGCCCCCTTTTGATGCAAAAGGGTTATACTGATAATCTTCTGGATCGAAACTGCATCAGTCTTCAGGGACGATACTTTTTGATAAAGCGATCATTGATAGGTATGTTAATACTCCGTCTGTCTTGGTTGACAACTCTATATGCCTCATTGGAGTATACCTCGGTTATTATGTATGGCCCATCCCATGTGGGGTCAAACTTGCCCCCTGTTCGGTGGGTGACCACTATCGGTCTCTTTAACATTAACACCATATCACCCTTCTTGAAAGTGCGATGCTTGACTTTCTTGTTGAAGGTGGCAGAGATTCTTACTTGATATAATTGCAATCGTTGTTGAGCTGTCAATCATTTTTCATCTAGCATATCCAATTCTGCTAGCCTTATTCTTACATTTTCATCATTTATAATTGACTGATGCACTGCTACTCTGAGTGATGCGACTTGTGTTTCAATCGGGATGACTGCTTCCATGCCATAAATCAACGAATATGGCGTAGCTTTCATTTTCGTTCGATGAGTAGTCCTGTAAGCCCACAGCGCCTCTTGCAACTTTTCGTCCCAGTCATGCTTATTTTCGGTCACTGTCTTCTTCAGTATTTTCATAATCGTCTTGTTCAATGCCTCTGCTAATCCATTGGCCGGTGTATAGTAAGGTGTCGAAAACGAGTGGTGAATACTAAATTTCTGACATAGTTTTTTCATGCCCTTATTCTTGAAAGGAGTATACCATTATTGGTGACGATTCTCTTTGGGATGCTATGGCGGTATATTATCGCATGTCGGATAAAATTGACGACATCTCTTTCTTTGACGTTTCGCAATGCAATTGTTTTCATCCATTTGGAAAAATAATCAGTTGTTGCCAATATATATTGCTTTCCTTTGGACGAGGTTGGATTTATGGGACCAATAACATCGAGTCCCCAACAAAGTCGTCATTCTGTTTCGACAAGAAACAAATGCATTCGATTTGGGGGAATTTATTTTACTCAATAATCAACAAAGGAAGAATGGAGAAAACAATCACAATATTTATTTAATCTGAATTCGTTTACATCATTTATCTCCTTTGATTCCAAAGTAAAGCATTTACATAATTCAACACAAATATCAAATGTTTGATATTAATTTCTGCAACATTTCAGATCGCATTGTGATCTTTAGTTTAGGAATATTGGATATTGTTGTACTGGAATGATATCCATTCTAATCGATTCCACGCTTCTGAGAAGATGCTTTGATCTTTTAACCTAGATCAGGATATCTTTCGACTCCTTCACAATTGAATAATCATCACTCAAGCTGACTGTCCATATATCAGACCCATTATGTACACATACAAGACCCATCGCGCATATGGTTGTTATGCAGGACACCGATTGTGTGGACCAGGGGTTGTGCACTGCACACTGGCTGTACGGGCCCCTAGTTGTGCGCTGCACACTAGTTGTGCGGGCCCCTAGTTGTGAATTGCACAACAGGTACTGCAAGTACCTGGATTCTTCCGAAGTCATAGTCTTTCCCTGCTGCTCTAGTATTATTCTAATGAATCATCAATGGGGGTTAGTGGGGTATATATAGCCTTCTACACGTGCCATCACCTCACTTTTATGCGCTCATACCAGTTGTACGATCACACAGGTTGTGCGATTACACCAGTTGTGCGCCGCACAACCATACTCATAGCAACTCCCATTGTGCGCCACACAACACTTTTCTCCCTTTACCTTCTGTTGTGCGCCGCACAACTCAAGCTGGGGAAAAATTTGAAAGTGCCCTGGTTTGTTGTAACGTCCCAGAAAAATACGTACAAAAACTCGAGTACCACCTTAAGCAGAAATCACTTAGGATAAAATCCTTTAGAAATTTAACGAGGATTAACTAGCGTTAAACTAAAGTACCTGTGAAATTAGCACCAATCACTTTAAATATGATTTGCAAGACCCAAAACTTGTAGAATCATTAACGCTATGTTCTCTTGAAATCTAGGATCAAACTCTAAACCCAGTTGCTCTCGGGAGCATTCAGAAACTCTGTAACGGACCTCGACCGCACGTCGAAAGTCCGATAGCGATGAACTTAGACAATTATGACCGCTTAGTTGGACTAGACTATCACCTCAAAAATTAAGTCCAGATGAGGTCCTGAGATGATTTGCTTGAGTCCGGAGTGAAGAGTGTGAAAAAGGTGAATCTATTTAGAAATTAAATATAAATTTAAGTAATCTGAGTCGTGTCGCTTGTGTGCCATTTATAAGGATTCTAACCGTTGGATTCTAACCCAAATTCACCCTCGGTTCAGGGAAGATGGCTCATATATGCCAATATACTTGTGGCCCTGATCGAATATCGATGACTGTTGAACTGAAATTGGTCCACCACGGTTGATCTGAAAACCCGATCGGACTGAAAACTTAACTTAATCAAGATCTAATATTTTTGAGCTTAAGTTCGACCGCATTCAGCAAAAGGACCTCCAAAAATGCTCCGTTGGATTGGAACAAGCCTGATTTGGTTATAACCTAAGTATACCTTGGCCCTGGGGCTATTTTCGTTAGTTCTGGGCCTATATAACGACCTTAAAACCCCTCTCACATATTCCATACGAATTTGAAAAAATTCCTAGGAGAAAGAAGAGAGTAAAGAGAGAGAAAGTGAGAGAGAAGTTGGTGTAGATTCCTAGGATTCTTCCCCGCTAATCCACCTGTTGAAACGCCATTCCCGTATAGTTCTTCTGATAGCTCCAACGCCGAACTTGAGTAAGTAAACCTAATCTTAATCCGTTCTAGGGTTTTAAATAGCCTAAGTTATTGAAATAGCTAACCTATTGTGGGTTATAGGTGGCCCTCACGTCATAGGCAGTGACTTGACATACAAACTAAGTTCGATGCGCATTTACCGGCGTAAGGTGCGGACTATATACGTATAGGTTATGGTTTTCAAGACTTTTAATGTCAGTTCATGATTTATTACTGACGTGGAAGCTATTTCACATGCCAAATGCGATGTTTGTTTCGCGTTTCAGTTATATATGAACTATGTTGCGTTTAGTGTATTTCATATATTTGTAGAAAGTATCGTATACGTATGAAATTTGGAATTGCGTTTGCCATGATTAATTGTCGTGTATATATGCTAGTTGTATGTATAATAATTTCTTGACGAAAGGATTCGCCCTAATACATGTTATGCCAACATACGTTGTGTATGTTATATTGTGAAGCCTAGGTGTTTGTGAAAATGTCTGAATGAGTATAGAATGTGTATTCGTGCTTGCCATAATTAATTATTGTGGGTATATGATTGTTGTGTGGATGACAATTCCTTGATGAAAGGATTTACCATAATACGTATTATAACCAACGTATGTTATATACGTTGGAAGGTGTAGTCTAAGTGTTTGTAAAAATGACTGAATGAGTTAGTAGTTAGTAAATTGTGATTTGTAGGGAGTTGAGATACGAATCCCAACTACCTTAGCTATGTGTATGATTTCCCCCATGTACTGTATACAATTCATGTTTAACTGAGTGTATGATTTCTTCCATGTACTATATAAACATGTTTAAGTTATATTCCATGGTATGCTCAAATGATTGTAGGATTTGACTTAAGTCTTCATTACTGCTTTGATTATCTCATATGCTTATTTGTTATGATTATAAGTGGTTGGGACTATATCACAGTCCAGGTAATCGATAACAGGCCTCGAACTGGTGGCTGAGGTTGTTTTCGCCACACAGGATGTGTTCGATAAATCCGAGCCGTACTTGGGATGTCGGCAGTGGTTAGGCCACACGAAGTGCTTGTACACTTCATGTCGATCAACTCAACGTGCACTCGTACTAGTCGAGCTCGTCAATTAACCCGATTGACCCAATATATGTTCACCATGTTTAGACGCTACTGCTTGAACCTAAGATACCAAACTTATCAATGAAATGCCCGTTTAACCTTGGTACCACAATTCGCTAAGACTCATGAGCCGGGTATGGTGGTATGGGACACCGTGGTCGAGCTGTCGGCCTACGCTAGGGTGACGAGCCTCCCCGTAGTGACCAGTGAGCAACCCAGACTCGTGAGCCGAATACGGTGGTATGGGACACTATATTCGAGTTGTCGGCCTACACTGGCACAGCCTGGCTGTGGTCCCCAGTCGGGTTGGCGACGAGCCTTCGAAAATAGACTGCCAGTTGGTAGGGCGTCAGTGGAGTGACCTCAAGTATGAATAGGCCTACCTCGGCGCAGCCTGGCTGTGGTCCCCAGTCGGGTTAGTGACGAGCCTTCAAAAATAGACAGCCAGTTGGTAGGGCATTGGTTGTAGTGACATGAACTTGCCTATCGTATGTGATTAACTAGGATTGACAACCTTAGATGGATCAATGTTGGGCAATGATATAAAGGGGGGTACCTTAGCTTCTTAATCCTGCAGTTTTGAAAAGGACTAATAAGAACTTGATAATCATGCTCATAACATTGTACTGCATGTGTCATTGGCGTTGGTGTAGAGCACAGTGGTAGTGATTCATGCTGCGATCGTTAGATGTTGTCGCAAGAGGGAGTGTATGCGAAGGCATGCATCATTTTTACATACATCCTTGCATTAATCAGAGTACTTAGGGATGTTTGATTGTATTGCTTTATCATTACTGCTTGATTGAATTGATAACATGTTAACCTTTGCTGTATAGTTCCACTGAGTTGATCACTCACTCCCACATTATGGGACGGTGTTTGAAACACCCACCAGACCCTGTTTTCATTTCAGATAATGGCGATGCTTGCGAAGTGGAGCCGGAGTTTGAGAATGATGATGAGGCATTCTCTTACATGCAGTTCTCAGGCGGGTTCATGTGAGTTGTATCTTGATTAACGGGGATTCAGGGTTATGTTTATAGTGGACTATCACATCTTGATATTTGTATATTGAAACAATACTTGTACTTATGACCTGGCAGAGCATACATATCTTGAAGACTTCTACTGGTTTATATATTTCTTTTAGTCTTCTGCTTACGTATTACACTTGTCCCTAAATTATGTTTTGCTGATTTGGCTTAATCTAATTCATGTTTTATGCACTAATACAATCAACATTCATCCATCATTGAAAATATTGCATAAGTGATGTTTTGGAACTCGGGAGCTGAGTTATGCTCGACTCCTGATTTTCAAGGCGTTACATTTGTCAATTAGCGTGAGTGTTGAGTCAGCAAGACAAAGGAACCTTGTATGAAGATTGTTTAAGCTTCTGCCTAAACTAGATGTGTGCCCAAACTCGTCAAAGGTAAACTTAGCCTCCCATCCCATATCCCAAAACACCAGGTATATAAAACCCTTAAAAATGGATAGAACTTCTTAAAGTTTTAAGTGAGAAAACTAATTTACAAAATCAGAAAAATCTTTAAGTTTTCTTCCTTTGTCGATTTATCGACACATGGTTCAATGAAATCGAACCCTGTTATCAATGTCCTCAAAACTCACTCGATATTATCGAAATGAGAACTTCATATGTCCAGCAACCACAATGAACTCTGGACTGAATTATCGATGAATCCATGGACTGTTCGATATCATCGAATTTTGAATCTCGAGTACATCAAGACGCCTCGATAAAATTGACATCTGGTCAATTGTGTCCAATATACTACTAAGGCAAATCATGTGATTCTCGATATATCGAAGGGAGCCTCGATATCCTTGAAATTCAAATCTCAATGATATCGATAGACCTTCGATAATATCGGATTGGGACACTAAACTATCCAGCAAGTTTTTAGGTAAAATATTTCTCGTATCGAGGATCACTCGATAAAATTGATATTTAAATATCGATCATATTGAGACATGGTCGATGTCATCGAAATAGGACATAAACTGTCCAGCAAGCTTGTAGGAAAATTTCTTGTAATTATCGATGAATCAACACCATCATCGATATCATCAATATTCAAATTCTAATGATATCGAAGGATACTCGATCATATCATATACTTGATAAGTTTCAAAGGCATCAGTTCTCTCATTTTCACATGTCGAGAAATCGAACCTCGTTTCCTTGAAATCGAAGTTCGAAATCCGATGACATCAAAGCATATTCGATCTCCTTGACCAGTTGGCAAAAAGGTTCAAAAGCATTTGACAGTTTGAGTTCGTATCATCGAACGGCCAGTCGATGCTATCGAGAGTATACGCTTGATGATATCGAACCCGGCTCGATGATATCGAACTCTGTCAAAAATATGACTATTTTATATCCATTAAAACTTTTTTCCTATTTAATGAGAGCTAGCCTTTGATTATTTTTAAGAAAAAATAGAGAGTGCTTTTGAGTGTTTAAACCCAAATCATATACCCTAAGCCTTTTCTCTCATGAAAGTTCATCCTCCAATCCACCCTCACCATTGATATTCAATAGAGTGGATTTGAAAATGAACTTCCGCATTCAAGGATCCTACAACTACCATCTTAATGGCAAATCATTAAACTGGGATACTTTGAATGCATAGATGATTGGAATCACTGTCTCCTTTATAGAAAAATATGTAATAGAGTAAGATTCCATCATAACCTTGACCCAACCCGTTGCCTTACATTGGAACATCATCTGAGTTACGGTTCAAGGGAGCTGAAGATTCTTCGTCATCAAAGGAGGAGATCTTCATCAAAGTACTTAATGGGGCTCATCTACTTATCTGTAAGTCATTAGAGTCCAGAGAACTCTTATAATCATTCCTTTTATAGGATTGGGTCAAAAATATTTCTCATCCCTTTTAAGTCCTCATAGGAGGCCTCCGACGGGAGTGTACGTGGGGGGTATTTTGTGTTGACCCTTGCTTTATGGAGAGCATAAACTGTTAGGTCCTTGACCTGTGTGGTCTAAAACCTGGGTGTTGTGTGTTGACCCTTGCTCATGGGAGCATAAAATGGTAGGTTCCTTGTGTGAATCATTGGCCTGTGTAGCCTAAAAGTTAGGTATTGTGTGTTGATCCTTGCTCCTGTGTGGGGTATAAACTTGTGTCGTATAGACATGTTAGAGTCAACCTAATGTAGGCTATACTAGTTTGAGGTGAACCTGATTTGAAACCTCCGTTAGTGAGGTTCGGTACACTCAAGGGTTGAGTGCGTCTGCCAAAAGTGGAGTAGACAAGTAGTCAAACCACTATAAAAATAACTGTGTTTGAGATTGCCATTTACTTTTACTGCTTATGTGATTTCTCTGAATGTTCTCATATCCCATGTATACATGATTATTTAGAACTGAGTAAGAATCACATCTCACACACAGTCACATCCATCACACACTATATTGTGCATCTTGTTTATCTTTTGAATAGGTTTTGTGATTAGATCCTCTAATTGGCTTGGAAGCCATTAGAGTTATTTTGAAGAAATCCTGATACTTACATATTTATTCAGGATAGGGTTGATAGGTTTAAAATGTTCATAAAATATTAAAAAGTCCTATTCACCCACCTCTAAGACATCTTGGCATATTCTTACTTTAACTAAAGCGGTTATTACCATAATTTCAATTTCAAAATCTATCTTCTTTTCAGGAATCATCTTTCTTATTCTGATCAATTTTATGCCTCAACAGGCACGAGGGTTGCATGTATAATGTAGAGGGACAACCATGTGGTTGGCAATCCTTGACGTATACCATGGATGTGTTGTACCCAACTTCCTTTGAATCAGACAATTTAGGCATGGGTTGTTACAGCTGCAAATAAACTTTTGTATTTATTCAATCATGTCACATTGGCACGCGCGCTGCATGTATAGTGCAGAGGGGCAGCTATGTGGTTGGCAATCCTTCACGTATACTATGGATGTGTCGTACCCAACTCCCTTTGAATTGGACAATTTAGGCATGTTTTGTTACAACTGCAAATAAGCTTTTGTATTTGTTCAATCATGTCACATTGGCAAGCATGCTGCACGTATAGTGCAGAGGGGCAGCCATGTGGTTAGCAATCCTTCACGTATACCATGGATGTGTCGTACCCAACTCCCTTTGAATCAGACAATTTAGGCATGGGTTGTTATAACTGTAAATAAACTTTTGTATTTGTTTGATCATGTCACATTGGTACACGCGCTACATGTATAGTGCAGAGGGGCAGCTATGTGGTTGGCAATCCTTCACGTATACCATGGATGTGTCGTACCCAATTCCCTTTGAATCTGACAATTTATGCATGTTTAGTTACAACTACAAATAAGCTTTTGTATTTGTTCAATTATGTCACATTGGCACGCATGCTGCATGTATAGTGTAGAAGGGCAGCCATGTGGTTGGCAAACCTTCACGTATACCAAGGATGTGTTGTACCCAACTCCCTTTAAATCGAATAATTTAAGCATGTTTTGTTACAACTATAAATAAGTTTCTGTATTTGTTTAATCATGTCACATTGGCACACACACTACATGTATAGTGCAGAGGGGCAGCCATGTGGTTAGCAATCCTTCACATATACCATAAATGTGCCGTACCCAATGCCCTTTGAATTAAATAATTTAGGCATGTTTTGTCACACCTGCAAATAAGCTTCTTTTTTTTTGTTCAATCATGTCACATTGGCACACGCACTGCATATATAATGAAACGTACACGTCATCCCCTGCCAGGATCGTCCCTCTTTACCTATCGGGTACTACTAGTACTACGACCAGTCTCTAGCACATTAGCATGCACACTACATGGATAATGAAATGTACACGTCATCCCCTGTTAGGACCGTCCCTCTCTACCTACTGCGTACTACTTAGTAGTATGGCCAGTCTTTCATACATTGGTAGGGGCACTGCGTGTATAATGAAACATACACGTCATCCCCTGCCAGGACTGTCCCTCTTTACCTATTGGTACTACTAGTACTACAACCAGTCTCTAGTACATTAGTATGCACATTGCATGTATAATGAAATGTACACATCATCCCCTGCCACGACCGTCCCTCTCCACCTATTGGGTACTACTAGTACCATGACCAGTCTCTTGCACATTGGCACGCACACTGCATGTATAATAGAACATACACATCATCCCCTATTAGGACCGTCCCTCTCTACCTACTGGGTACTACTTAGTAATATGGTCAATCTCTCGTACATTGGCAGGGGCACTGCTTGTATAATGAAACGTACACGTCATCCCCTGCCAGGACCTTCCCTCTCTACCTACTGGGTACTACTAGTACTAGGACGTCTCTCACACATTGGCATGTGGATCACCGTGTGATGTAATGTTTTTTATCTACACCGTCTATCCATTTTTTTTCATATCATTTTAAGGTAGAAGCCCAAAAATGAGACGATCCTGGGCTTAAATGGACCACACCACAGGAAGTAGTGAGGTGACTGTTGATACCTTCATAGGGCCTACCATGATGGCAATCCGTGGATGAAGGGGAAAAACAAACATCAGATTGATCCAAAACTACTGTGGCCCTAAGAATTTTTCAAGTAAGACACATCATAGGAAAAGGTTTCGATGTGATGTCTACCATTTCTTTTGAGTAGGGCCCATTGTGATCCAATCCATTCGTTTGATGTACTTACTTAGGATGAAACAATTACCCAAAATATGATCCAGTAAACAATCCTAACCTTTGATCGGTGAATACTTATTTTTGAAAAGGGTAATTTCATCATTTACAAAATAATAATAATAATACTAACCCATCTAATAAATTTTCACCCAGTTCGATAAACACATGTTAACATGAAAGATAGGCAGGGCGAGTAACATAGGGTGTAAGTACGGCAATCAGATAACCAACTGACTGCTTCTTTGTTGCCAAAGACCAGACGTCTGCATGTGATACAGCACCAAGAGAGATATTTGGTATGTGAGATTGATTTTTTTTTAAAATAGTATTTGCTAATTAAAAGATTCGCTAAAAATTTCACTTAACTAGTTAATTATTTAACTTAACCGGTCATTAGAGTATCCAAATAACCCACAATTTGAATATCATGGTCGAACAATGTTTATGACTATTGGATTGTTTTTATTCTTAACTATCCAATAAATGTCTACAATGTGGGACTTAAATCTATATGCAGAATAAGCCCACGAATCTGTCTGTGCATGGGACATGGCGATTAGGGGTCGGATAGCTTACCTAACTGAGATGCCGCCATGTAAGCCGGATAAGAAAACCAGAATTCCTGTAGAGCTTAGGATCTTCCTCTCCTTCACACCCTTTCTGCAATATAGTAGATGGGACTCGAATTTTGCCGTGGTATAGGATCGGGGACCCAGCTCTCTTTTATAGAGACTGTAGAGAGAGAGTTTGAAACCCATCAAAACTCTCCCTCCCACGCTCCACATTGTAGTATCCCAGTTCAACTCAAACTACTGTCTGCGTAAGACAGTTATAGCATTCCAGCCCTAGTACGCAGAGCTGCGTAGATAAACTGCACAGCGTATCACTTGAAGTGGGGCCCACTGGTCTACTCAATCATCCAGTCCAACTGTATGGCAATCCAGACCGATGATCAGTGAGGCCCACTAAATAGAGCTCTTACATTCTCCCACTTGGGCCTCATTAAGCAACGTCAATGATAGTCATATATAATTATTTTGAAAATAAGTTTTGATCTTTAAAGAAAATATACAAATGGTTAACCAATAAAAATAGTTGGACAATAAGAGTAATGTTATTCAATCTTGTCCATCAAGACAGTCAGTATCGAAACGCGGAAGTCATCACAACATTTAATTTAGGCGAAGTGAGTCTAAGCGCGATCATAAATACTTTCAATCTTAACGACATAGATCATTAACTAGGAAATGTGGTATAAGGATTACACATTTTTGTGTGATGATATGTGTCTATCCTTAAGAGGTCCTGAAGCTTTTATATGTCTCCAACAAGACACGACTACAGTTTCACTTACTCAAAATTTATGTATATATATAGAGAAGTAGAAATAAATCTTTATATCAAAATCATCCAAAAATAAACTGCATAAAATGAGATCTCTAAATGTCTATAAAAATAAAAATATGCTCAACTCCTACTAACTGAAAACATCTATGGGATCAATGACTCCCATGGATGTCACATGCTCTTGAAATGTCGTGATAGGGAGCCCTTTAGTGAGCAGATCTGCAATCATCTGCTTAGTGCCGATGAATTTCACGGACACTTGATGATTCTGAACCATTTCCTTTACAACAAGGTACTTAATGTCGATATGTCTCGACCTTGACGAATGCTTGTTGTTACTAGAGAAAGAAATAACAACCGAATTATTGTAAAATATTCTCAATGGTTTCGGGATATGCTCTAGTACCTGCAAACCTGAGAAGAAACTCTGTAACCATAGTGCCTGATTAGATGCCTCATGGCAAGCAATAAATTCAGCTTCCATAGTGGATGAGGTTGTGGTAGACTATTTCACACTTTTCCACGACACAACTCCTCCCACCTCATAAAGATGTATCCTGAAGTAGACTTCTTAGTGTCAACGTAACCTGCAAAATCTGCTTCTGAATATCCGATCAATTCCAACTGATCAGATCTTCTGTATGTGAGTCCGAAGTCTTTTGTTCTCGAAAGATATTATAACACTTTCTTTGCAACTATCCAATGTTGCATTCCTAGATTAGAAAGATATCTTCCCAACATTCCAGTGACAAAGGCAATGTTCGATCGCGTACAGACTTGAGCATACATGATGCTCCCTACTACTGATGCGTACGAAAATTTCTTCATTCGATTCTTTTCTAAATCATTCTTTGGACACTGAAATAGATCAAATTTGTCGCCCTTCACAATGGGCAACTTTCCTGAAGCACAATTTTACATGCCATATCTTTCGTGTACCCTAGTAATATAGGCCCTCTATGACAGGCTAAGCAGTCCAAGTGTTTTCTCACGGCGAATCTCAATGCCGATGACGTAAGAAGCTTCACCAAGGTCTTTCATTTAAAACCTTTGAGATAAGAATTTCTTGGTGTCGCTCAACATCCTGGTATCACTGCTAGCCAACAGAATGTCATCAACATACAAAATCATTATAACGAACTTACTCCCACTGGTTTTAATGTAGATGCATTCATCTGTAGTGTTTTCTACAAATCCATATGATAAAATTACTTCATGAAACTTAAGGTACCACTGTCGTGATGCCTATTTCAACCCATAGATGGACTTCTTAAGTTTGCAAACTAAATATTCTGAGTCAATAGCTACAAAACCTTCAGGTTGCAACATGTATACATTCTCATTTAGATCCCCATTGACAAATGCAGTCTTTACATCCATCTGATGTAACTCTAAATCCATATGAGCTACAAGAGCCATTATGATCCTGAATGAGTCTTTCTTGGATACTGGTGAGAAAGTCTCCTTAAAGTCAATGCCTTCACGTTGGTTAAAACCCTTAGCAACAAGTCGGGCTTTATACCTTTCTACATTACCCTTGGAGTCCCTTTTGGTTTTAAATATTCATTTACAATCAATCGGCCTTATTTCGGTAGGTAACTCTACAAGATCTCATACTTTATTGTCCTACATGGATTTCAACTCATCTTTCATGACATCAAACCAACGAGAAGAATCAGTACTTTGTTTAACTTGTGTAAAGGATTCAAGATCCTTTTCCACCCCTATGTCAAAGTCGTGCTCCTGTAAGTATACGATATAATCGGCCTTCTCTCTCTTTCAAGTCTTCTCAATGGTTCAATTTATTGGGTCTGATCTTGATTTTTCTCATCAGTGGTTTGTATATGAGGTTCTACGTGGCGCTCTACAGTGACTGCAGAATCAACTGCATTATTAATGTCCACGTGATCTGGATTGACTATGACAGGAGTCACAGTCCTTTATTCCTCAAATATAAAATTTCTTATGTTTGTGCTCCCATTGTTTTCAATGTCCTCAATGAATCTAGCATTCTCAGTCTCAACAATCCTGATAGAGTGGGAAGGACAATAGAATCGATAGCCTTTTGATTTTTTTGGGTATCCAATGAAGAAACAACTTACGGTTCTAGGATCAAGCTTCTTTTCATGCAGGTTATAAACTTTTGCCTCAGTAGGATAACCCCAAACATGTAGATATCGGAGACTTGGTTTTCTCCCATTCCACAACTCAAAAGGAGTTTTACTTACTGCTTTGCTGGGAACCCTGTTTAGTATATGAACTGCGATTTTGATCGCATCACCCCACAGAGATTCTGGCAATGTCGAATTGTTGACCATGCTTCGCACCATATCCATAAGGGTGCGATTACGTCTCTCAACCACACCATTCTACTCTGGAGTACCAGGCATAGTGTATTGAGCGACAATGCCACAATCATGTAGGCATTTAGTGAATAGCCCTGGATTACATCCTGATTCGTCATATCTGCCATAGTATTCACCACCACGGTCAGATCTGACAACTTTAATTCTCTTATCGAGTTAATTTTCAACCTTAGCCTTATAGATTTTAAAAGCATCCAAGGCATCTGATTTCTCACTGATAAGGTATACGTACCCGAAGCGAGAGTAGTCATCTATAAAGGTAATGAAATATTTGTTGTCACTCCATGAGGCTGTGGGGAATGGTCCATAGATATCTGTATATATAACCTCTAATAGACCTACACTCCTAGTTGCACCTTTCTTTCTCGATCTAGTCTGTTTCCCTTTTATGCAATCAATGCATACTTTATAGTCAGAGAAGTCTAGAGAATGTAATTTTTTTCTCGCACAAGCCTGTCTAATCTCTCACGAGATATATGGCATAGCCTCTTGTGCCACAACATGGAGGAATTCTCATAGTCTAATCTTCGTTTAGATCCCACTTTATTTTCATGCAAGGAATTAATATTGTAAACCTGAGAGGCAATCAAGTCTAATTAGTATAAGTTGTTTACTATAGATCCGGTTCCAACTTTAATCGAATTAAAGTAAATACTTAAATTTTTATTTTCAAAGTGGAACAGATATCCCAACTTGTCCAAACAGAAAATTGAAACTAAATTGCGCCTTATAGACGGCACACAGAATGTATTTACTAAATTCAAAAAATAACTAGACTTCAACTTAAGCCTACAGACTCCTATTGCATCCACGTCAACTTTGACACCATTGCCTATGTATACTGAGCGCTCCGCATCAGTTGGTGGCCTGGCCTGTAGTAATTCCTACATAGAAGTGCATATATGAATAGTAGTTCGTGAATCTATCCACCAGGAATCCGCTGACACATCAGTTAGATTAGATTCAAAATAGACAAGAACAGAATGATTACCATTCTTTATGAGCCAATTCTTAAAGCCTTCGCAGTCTTTCTTGAAATAATCCGCCTTATTGCAAAAGAAGCACGGTTTACCCTTAACCCGTTTATGTTTAGATCCATTTCCACATTGATTCTCAGGTTTTTCAGATGGAGAACCAGAGAATCCATTATTAGAACCTTTTTTCCTTTTCCTTTTACCTTTATTCCCTTGCCCTTGCCCATGACCTGAGGTCACCATATTAATATTTTAAATTTTAACCATCTGCCTGATTCTGTCTTCTTCTTGGACACACTGAGTGATAAGTTCATCCAATGTCCACATGTCCTTCAGAGTGTTATAGTTCACCAGGAACGTACCGTATTGGGGAGGTAGGTTATTCATGATCAAATGAACCAGCTGATCATCAGTGAGTACAAGCCCTAGAGCACGAATCTTAGAAACAACCTCAATCTGCTATACAATGTATTCACTGATGTTGCCTTTTCCATCGTAAGACGAGCAAGTCAACTTATTCAGAAGGATGCGCACCTCAGAATTATTAGATTTCTTGAACCTTTTTCCCATTTCAGTCAGGAAAACTTTGGCCTTATCTATTTCAGGCATAGCGTCTTTCATAGATTCAGAAATCAAATACTAAATGACTTTCAGGCATGTATTATTTAATATAAACCATGCAACCCATCAATTATATTCAGCTTCAGTGGCATTATCAAATGGTTCTGGCGGTTCTGGTATTATCAGGGCAAGATCCAATTGTAAACACCCCAATACAACTTCAATGGCATTCTTCAATTGAGCATAGTTAGACCCATTTAGGGCAGGGACTTGATGTGTATTAATGGAAATTGAGACTGAAATATAAGAGATACACATATACTCACATTAGTTCATTATTTCATAAAACAATTTCGTGATTATAAACAAATAATATCAGGCAAATTAAATCAATTCAGTTGTTAAAAGGCATCAACTGAACCATTCAGGATGAAGATGGGCCCAACCATCACATCCTGGTGAGAATCTGTTACATCATCATCATTCCTCCTATGGGTGGTAATAATAATATGTTAGTGATCCTCCTGACATGAAGCTAAGTGATGTCAGTGATGTAAATCTGAGACACTCAACACCTATGGGTGAGATGAGTCTTTTAAATTTACATTACCTACACCATTTACTCCACCCGTTCACGTGACTGTCATACGATAATCATCTGCATTTTCATTACCGTATGCATGAAAATGTGAACGTAACTGTATGCAATCTACCTTATCCCAATGTTACAAGTCTCTACTTATAAAATTTTCATCGATTGAGGTCACTATGGTGGCTAACACAACCAAATCCAAAACTACAAATATAGACTTTAGAATTGCTATTATAATCCTACCTCTCTATGGATTATATCTTAATTAGCCCTGATGCGGCTCATAAGTTAGTTGATATTGACCCTTTTAGAAATAAAGGAACTTTAAAGTGAAACGAACGGAAAGGTTTCACATTGTATATTCCAATGGTCCATATCAACTCTTAAGGATGGCTGATGGACCAAAAATAGGACCGAATCAAAACTCTTATTTGATCTATACCAGTTCAAATGACTATAACTAAATCGAACTCTTGTCATTCTCATGATAGATAGTATGGACTATATAACTTGACGGGCAGATACATGTATGGTTGTTCATAAGTTGAACAACTCAAACCAAATACTAAAGATCTACCTATTTAATTATATTATCTATCTAGCTAATGGAAAAAATTGTATGCTCATCGCGTGAACTGAATATACGTTCTATAGCAGGGAAACATATTAAAAGATGCGCTACCAAGGTGCACATGCACGACCTTTAAATGAGGCCTACTTTGTTATGAAGAACACCGTAGAATGGGCCAAGATGCGCTAAACAGGCCCATAAATCAGGCCCAACAAGCTTAATATAACAATCGGGTCCACTTACCCGATAGTTAAAAGGGAGAAATCCCGACTATAGCAATTCAAAAAATGCTGCTGCTGCTCGCCCTAATCTCATGGCTATTAGGAGCAGTTGCCGCTACCAGCTATCGTTGGGACCAGACGATCGGTCTCCATCACAGGGTTGATGGGAAGGATCTCCAGTCACGATGATGGCCACTACGATTAGGGAAGAACACTCTCAGTGTTTCAATGGAGCATTAGAGGGTTTGAAAGATGTTTGCACTCGCTCAGCCATGGATGGGATATGAGGATGTAGCAAGTCATGAAAAGAGGTTGAAACCTCGGATCTGCTGGAGTCAAAGACGATGTATAACTCCGGTGGTGAATGGGACACCCACGGCTGCCTCCATTGAAAGCACAGGTGAGGGTATGGAAACCCTAATTCGAAACACTGATTAATATGGAATTGAATCCTGGATATAGACTGGATTTTGGGTAACTGGAATTCGGGACTGGAAATCCCCAATATATTTGTCTGGATTTGGGTTCTAATCCGAAATCCCTGTTTAATGGGTATTTAGGGTTTCGAATTCTCTGATTAATGACCAGAATTGGGGTTTAGAATATGAAATCCCCAATTTCTAGATTTAGGGATTGAATCCAAAATTTTCTAGCCCCATTGGTCTACTCAATCATCCAGATAGACTGCGCAGCGTATCACCTGAAGTGAGGCCCACTGGTCTACTCAATCATCCAGTCCAACTGTATGGCAATCCAGACCGTTGATCAGTGAGGCCCACTAAATAGAGTTCTTACATACAAATCTAATGGTCAGATAATTAGATGATACGTTTTTTTTTTGGTTCATATTACATCTAAACTAGAATCTTGAATTTGAAATTTTTAATTTGAATAACCCATATGCCGCATATGCAGAGGGGCAGTTATGTGGTTGGCAATCCTTCACGTATACCATGGATGTGTCGTACCCAACTCCCTTTGAATTGGACAATTTAGGCATGTTTTGTTACAATTGCAAATAAGCTTTTGTATTTGTTCAATCATGTCACATTGGCATGCGTGTTGCACGTATAGTGCAGAGGGGCAGCCATGTGGTTAGCAATCCTTCACATATACCATGGATGTGTCGTACCCAACTCCCTTTGAATCGAACAATTTAGGCATGGGTTGTTATAACTGCAAATAAACTTTTGTATTTGTTCGATCATGTCACACTGGCACACACGCTACATGTATAGTGCAGAGGGGCAGCTATGTGGTTGGCAGTCCTTCACGTATACCATGGATGTGTCGTACCCAAATCCCTTTGAATCCCACAATTTATGCATGTTTTGTTACAACTACAAATAAGCTTTTGTATTTGTTCAATTATGTCACATTGGCACGCATGCTGCATGTATAGTGTAGAAGGGCAGCCATGTGGTTGGCAAACCTTCACGTATACCATGGATGTGTTGTACCCAACTCCCTTTAAATTGGACAATTTAAGCATGTTTTGTTACAACTGCAAATAAGTTTCTGCAGTTGTTTAATCATGTCACATTGGCACGCACGCTACATGTATAGTACAAAGGGGCAGCTATGTGGTTAGCAATCCTTCACATATACCATAGATGTGTCGTACCCAATGCCCTTTGAATCAAATAATTTAGGCATGTTTTGTCACACCTGCAAATAAGCTTCTTCTTTTTTTATTTGTTCAATCATGTCACATTGGCACACGCACTGCATATATAATGAAACGTACACGTCATCCCCTGTTAGGACCGTCCCTCTCTACCTACTGCGTACTACTTAGTAGTATGGCCAGTCTCTCATACATTGGCAGGGGCACTGTGTGTATAATGAAACGTACACGTCATCCCCTACCAGGACCGTCCCTCTTTACCTATTGGGTACTACTAGTACTACGACCAGTCTCTGGTACATTAGCACGCACATTGCATGTATAATGAAATATACACATCATCCCCTGCCACAACAGTCCCTCTCCACCTATTTGGATACTATTAGTACTATGTCTAGTCTCTCGTACATTGGCACGCACACTACATGTATAATAGAACGTACACATCATCCCCTGTTAGGACCGTCCCTCTCTACCTACTGGGTACTACTCAATAATATGACGACTCTCTCGCACATCGGCAGGGCACTGCGTGTATAATGAAATGTACACGTCATCCCCTGCCAGGACCTTTCCTCTCTAACTTACTGGGTACTACTAGTACTACGACATCTCTCACACATTGGCACGTGGACCACCGTGTGATGTATTATTTTTAATCTACATCGTCTATACATTTTTTTTTCATATCATTTTAAGATAGAAGCCCAAAAAAGAGACGATCCTGGGCTTAAATGGACCACACCACGGGAAGTAGTGAGGTGACCGTTGATACCTTCCTAGGGCCTACCATGATGGCAATCTGTGGATGAAGGGGAAAAACAAACATCAGATTGATCCAAAACTACTGTGGCCTAAGAATTTTTCAAGTAAGACACATCATAGGAAAAGGTTCTGATGTGACGTCTACCATTTCTTTTGAGTAGGGCCCACTGTGATCCAATCCATTCGTTTGGTGTGCCTGCTTAGGATGAAAGAATTACCCAAAATATGATCCAGTAAACAATCCTTACCTTTGATCGGTGAATACTTATTTTTGAAAAGGGTAATTTCATCGTTTACAAAATAATAATAATACTAACCCATCTAATAAATTTTCACCCAGTTCGATAAACACATGTTAACATGAAAGATAGACAGGGCAAGTAACATAGGGAGCAAGTAGGGCAATCAGATAACCAACTGACTGCTTCTTTGTTGCCAAAGACCGGACGTCTGCATGTGATACAGCACCAAGAGAGATATTTGGTATGTGAGATTGATTTTTTTTTTTAAATAGTATTTTCTAATTAAAAGATTAGCTAAAAATTTCACTTAATTAGTTAATTATTTAACTTAACCGGTCATTAGAGTATCCAAACAACCCACAATTTGAATATCATGGTGGAACAATGTTTATGACTATTGGATTGTTTTTATTCTTAACTATCCAATAAATATCTACAAATCTAATGGTCAGATAATTAGATGATATGTTTGTTTTTTTGTTCATGATACATCTAAACTAGAATCTTGAATTTGAAAATTTTAATTTGAATAACCTATATGCCACATATGCAATTTCTAAGTAATATCAAAGTACCGGCATATCATCCATCACGCTCTGCTAGAGTATCAAAGTTTTCCTCTCAACACCCGCTACAACTCAAATAATATAGCTCATGCATGGGGTGGTAATGGGCTGGGGCCGCATGGCCCTAACCAGGCTATAGAGGCATCCGCCCTACCCTCATAAGAAAATAGATTGACAGATCAAAGGTTTGAAATAGTTCAAATATAAGACATGTTTTAACAGCCCTTATATTGCCCCAGAATTCTTGCTCGGGTGGTAGACTCTCAGGAGTTTCAACACCCGGTCAAGGGTTTGAGTATCCATATGTGGTGAAATCCCACTATGGCATGAGTGTGTGGTGGTGTGTGTGCGTGTGTAAAAAAAATAAAAAAAAAATAAATAAATAATCATGGAAAGATGATCCTAAATAAGTGATTTTAAACTACACATGCACACTGAATGTGACCCGTCACCTCAAATCATCCATTCTTTCGTATAGTAGTGATCCACTTGATGATAGAACCAGACCAACAGGCCAGGCCAGGCCGAGCCATTCATCATGGATCGTGGCCCAGGCCTTTTGCAAAATTTGGGGCTCAAGCCCTGGCTCTACAAGGCTGGACCAACCAGACCCATTGCCTACCCTACTCATGGATGTCAGATAAACAGATGTCAGAGATGCTACAAATCTAAGTTTCTTGCAATACATCTCAGTAGTTTATATTTTTCATAATAAAAATAAAAAAAATAAAAACATCTTAGTCACCCTTTGCTTATAAATATCTCCTCTTGCATGTCCAGGACATGAACTAGCTTACCAAAATAACAGATAAGAAGAGCCTGGTCACACATATTCCATATCAAATGGCCCTGATCACACTGGTGCAATTGACCATTGTGGCATTATTCACACCCATGGTGGCTAGCCGTGAAGTCCAACACATCAAGAAGACCAATATGGTGTTCTACATGCATGATTGGGAGACAGGTCAGAATGTGACCGCCTTTCCGGTAGCCGGTCTGAACGGCACATATTCGAGCATATTCAACTTTGGAACTATCCTAACAATTGACGATGCTGTAACCGAAGGCCTAGATCGGAAATCAAAGGAGGTGGGACGGGCACGTGGGATATATGCGACCTCGGCATTGGATGCTTCCGAACTCCACTTTCTGTTCTCGGTTGTCTTTACCAATGAGAAGTACAATGGGAGCACACTGGAGATACAAGGGTCCGACCGGTTCTTCCTCAAGCAGAGGGAGGTTTCGGTGGTGTCCGGCACCGGCTTGTTTCGGTATGCCAAGGGCTATGCTGTCTTAGAGACTGTCTACCTAGACATTCCCAACCTCAATGCAGTGATCAAGTTCAATGTAACCGTTCGACACCATTGAATCTACAGTAGTGATTTTTGGTGCCTCAGTATTTACTATGTAGAATGGTAAGTTTGAATCTATGAAATAAAATCTTTGTTTGGGAATTGGGAGTTTATCATAACTAATGAATTATATTTTGGTTGCATATCTGGACAGAGATTCCACTTGGCCAATCTGAACCGCCTGATCATTGGTATAGGAGATGGACAGTTAAAATAAGAAATGATCAACAGTCCAAATTGAGCAATTAACTCCTGTATATTGGTTTGATAAATTGTTAAATGTGATGTTTTGGGGGTGCAGGTCACCTTTAGTGAGGCCCAGTAGATGGGCTATCAAGATCTTGTATGGTGTAAGATATGATGAGTTCTGGTTTAGGATGACTAACTTGTAAGCATCGATGAAGAAACTACTTAATGGATATGTGTTGAATGAGAGAAAGGGGTGTGGATTTGCTCATATCCGCGAAAGATAGCAGACCATCCAAAAGACATGCCACTTACATTTAGATCAATATTCCAAATCATGGGCCTCTTCATGGACGAAGCATGATTCAGAACAAATTGATAAATGATTTTAACCGTTTGATTCTGTCCTGCTCAATTCTTGTTGCCCACCTACCCAATTACAGATTAAGGAATAATATAACTGCTATTCTTAGTCCACTTATCCAATTTAAAATTGAGGAATTGTGGAACCATGATCATTATGCGGATTATGTTCCAATGGCCATTTCTTACCAAAGCGGACCATTTTTATTGATCCAGATGATTGATATTATGATACACAGAAGAAAAATAAAATAAAATCCGATGGGAAGATCCCAACCATGAAATCTTTGGACTTTTCTCTTGACCAATGCTCAAATGGGTGTGTGTGTGTGTGTCTATATATATGTGTGTGTGTGTGTGTGATAGATATAAAATTAGAATTTACTCATATTGCTGATGTAACAGGATCAAGACACCTAACAAGTCAAGATCATATGTCTTTCGTAAACCTAGAAAATAATATATGCTCAGTTAATATGAGCATGTGAAGGCTTGTTTAAAACATTAAAAACACCTAGAGATGAATCAAGCAAAGTACGTAATTGCACAACCAAGTTGAAATAAGAACAATCTGAATTTTGCATAAAAAACCTCTTGTGAAAAAAAAAACCAGCAATAAGCAACAAGCCTCTTTTGAACAAAAATTATAAGAGATAGTAGCTTACCGATTTGAAAACATCAAATCTCTTTTCACAAGCCCTAGATATATCCTTGAACCTATAGGAATGATTTAGAAAGCCTTAATACACATGTCTCTCTTCAAAATCCCAATTACACGTGATATATATAGTGTTACAATCGAAATACGAATCAACTTGCGCACTTATGCAATTCTGTGCATATTTTTTTTATGGGACCATCGATAACATCAACTACCTATCGAGGATCTGTCGATGGCATCGAACTCCTTCAATGCCATTGAACAACAACGCTAAAACATTTCAACAACCAACATGGAATTTTTTAGATTTTCTCGATAGAATTAAGCATCTGTCGATGGCATCAACATTGCTCGATGGCATTGAGTGGTCTATTAATGGCATTGACGGACCCCTATTACTGACAAAATTAAGACATCAATAACAATCCCCACTACGTGTTAAATTTTCATTCATCATAGCCCTTTATCAATTCTCACCTCTAATTCCACCTTCCATAATAACTTCATCATCTCTTCTCATGTACACTCCGTCTATGATTTATGCTTTTGCCAAGCCTAAAGAAGCTACAAATAACTTAAACTTCTCTGTCGAAACCACTTTCATAAGCATGTTAACCCAATTCACACTTGTATTGATCTTCTCCAGAGTCACACCTCTTTCCTTAAGCATTTGTCGGATAAAATGATAGCACACATCAATATATTTAGTACATGAGTAATAAATGGAGTTTTTATAGCTAAATTAATCGCGTTTTCGCTTTTAAAATTAACTAACACAATCTCCCGTTGAAGCCCCAATTGATTTACCGTCCCCTTTAACCAAACGTCTTCTTTGAATGCTTCTATCACTGTCATATACTCAGCTTCGGTTGTGAAAAGAGCCACCACAAACTGAAACTTTGATATCCAACTGATTACTCAACCCGCTAATACAAATAATAACCAGATGTCGACCTTCTATTATCCATACTGTCCGCGTAATCTAAATTCACATAGTCTACTAACTTGGCCCCTATTTAAATTAACTTTTCATTAAACTGCTTCATTAATCAAGTTAATTGTCCTAGTGTAACCTTTCATTAGTTTTCTCTAAATTCTGTCACATGAAGTATGCCTGTTTATAAATATTTAAAATGCTTATCAGTATAGCAATAAAAGTCTTTTATTTTTTCAACCAGAAAACTACCCTTGTGTACATAAAGAGCCGCGGAACTTTCATGGATCTACACCGTCCATCGTGTTACTAGCTCATGTTCACCTTAGAACCAGAAAATCATGACCGTCCTGAACCCAAGTAGGGCACAAGGAAAAGTTTCGGATGGGATATCCACTATTTGTTTTTGTGTAAGGTCCATTGTGATGTTTATATGCAATCCAATCCATTCATTCGATTTTCCGCATTGGGATGAAAGAATTGCCCAAAACAAGATCAGGTAAACAGTCCTAAGCTTTGATTTATGAATACTTATTTTTGCAAAGGGCAATTTCATCATTTACAAAAGTTTCGTAATGAGGTAGCTTAACAAAAATACTATTCATCATTCTTAAAAATACTATTTATGATTGACCCTGGCCTAGCCCTTACCAAGCCCCGGATCTACAAGGCAGGACTTAAAGTGGCTGGGCGGGGCAACCTGGCCCATTGCCATCCCTACTCATGGATATTAGATAAACAAAAGGCAAAGATGCCACAAAACGATTTTTCTTGTAATACATCTTAGTAAAATTAAAAACATCTTAATCACACTTTCTTTATAAATAGTTCTTCCTAGCATGTCCAGAAACATGAGCTAGCTTACCAACATTACAGAGAAAAGGAGCCTAGTCACACTGTCCATATCAAATGGCATTGATCACATTGGTGCAATTGACCATTGTGGCATTGTTCACACCCATGGTGGCTAGCTTGGAAGTCCTACCCATCAAGGAGACCAATATGGTCTTCTACTTGCAAGATTGGGAGACTGGTTCAAATGCAACCGCCTTTCCAGTTGCCGGTCTGAATGGCACTTATTCGAGCATACTTAAATTTGCAACCATCATGGTGATCGATGATGCTGTAACCGAAGGCCTGGATCGGACATCAAAGGAGATGGGGCGGGCACATGGGATGTATGTGAACTCGGCATTGGACGCTTCCGATCTCCACCTTCTGTTCTCAGTTGTCTTTACAAATGAGAAGTACAATGGAAGCACATTGGAGATACAAGGGACCGACCGGTTCTTCCTAAAGCAGAGGGAGGTCTCGGTGGTGTCCGGCACTGGCTTTTTTCGGTATGCCAAGGGCTATGCTGTCTTAGAGACCGTCTACCTTGACCTTGCCAGCCTCAATGCAGTGATCAAGTTCAATGTAACTGTTCGTCACTATTGAATCTACGGTGTGGAGATCAGCGATTTTCGGTATCTCAGTATTTATAACGTAGAATGGTATGTTTGAAAATATGAAATAAAATATTTTGTTTGGTAATTGGTAGTTTATCATAAGTAATGAGTTTATATTGGACAAATATCTCGTCAGAGACCTGGCCAATCTGAACTGCCTGATCATTGGTCTAAGAGATCAAGGGTTAAAATAAGAAATGATCAACAGTTCAAATTGAACAGGCAATTAAGTCCTGTATATTGGTTTTGATAAGTTGTCTAGTAAATGTGATGTTTTGGGTGTGGCCCACCTTTGGTGAGGCCCAGTAGATGGACTATCAAGATCTTGTATATTGTGTAACATAAGATGGGTTTTGGTTGAGTAAGACCAACTTGTACGCACCCATGAAGAAACAACAACCTAATGGAAATGTCTTAAATAAGAGAAAGGGGTGTGAATTTGCTATACCATTGGCGAAAGATAGCAGACCATCCAAAAGACATGCCACTTACGCTTAGGTCAATTTAGACTGTCCAAACCATGGGCCTCTTTGTGGACAAAGCATTCTTCAGAACACATTGATAAATGATTTTAACCATTTGATTCTGTCCTGCTCAATTCTTGCTGCAGTCCACCTACCCAATTACAAAGTAAGGAATAATATAACTGTAGTTTGTTGTCCACTTCAATTAAAAAATAAAGAATTATAGAGCCATGATCACTAGGTGAATTATGTCCAAATGCACCATTGAGTACGAATGCAGACCATTTCTATTTATCCTGGCCATTGATATTATGATCCAGCCGAGTCAAGTTCACTCGAAGACTCAGGCAAGTTGACTCGAAAACTTAAAAAACTGGACTTAGCCTGACCTGAAAAGGCCATGCATGCTCATGTCCTACCAATATGCTAATGAAATCTTTCGTCAATCATTTTCTTTTTACACACCACATGAGTACTTAAACTCATGACCTCAGTGTTAAAACCCACAAGTTATACCATTTATTTACAATGAGAATGTTGTTTTCATTCTTTTTAAATATTTACTTTTTTGTGCATGTGTCGCATACTTGATAAATGGGTAGATTAGGATCCTTACTCTTGCTCGGTGGTAGACTATCATGAGTTTCAACACCCAGTCAAGGGTTCGAATATCCATAGGTGGTGAAATCCCACTATGGCGTCAGTGTATGGGGGTGTATGTGTGTGTAAAAAAATATATAATAATAATAATAATAAATATAGGCATATTAGGAAAATTTAAGGGAAAAATATGGATTTTATCACTTTTCAAGCCACGTTGAGTTGGATTAGGTCAGACTAAGACCCGATAAAAAAAAAAAATTCAGGTCAGGCCTGGGTCTTGAGTGGCCCAAACCCAGTCCATTGCCACCCTTACATGCACGAGTAGATGAAGCATATCTCCAAAATCACAATGATCAAGCAATCCCGGCCAGTACTAAGTTTTTCTATTCTCGTGAGAGCTAGCATTTTCTCCAAATCTTTTGAAATTCCACCGTTGGGAGAAGTTTATGAAGATCAATTATGTACATGGATAGACTTGGTGACTTAAGCAATTCATCCAGTCCTGATTTGAGTCACGACTCACCTGAGTCAAGCATATTTTTAATGCTAAATCAGTGGTGCTGAACTGGGTCAGACTCGACTGAGTCGGAGTCACGTCAGACAACACGCATGTTTGAGTAGTCCATAGGAACCATCACCATACAGAGATCCGTTAACCATGATAAAAAGCAGCGGTTCATCATTCATCGTGTGCGGCCACAGGTACAAACATTACAAAGGAGTCCACCTTAACCGCACCCGTTAGATTACATGTCATATGAACGTGCCTAAAGTAGATGCTAGAGAGAATGGATGTCAGCTAGTAGACCACACACGATTCATTTGGCACAAGTGGCAGCCTGCCTGATGGGTGCATTTCTCCTGGTTTTTCACAAAAGTTTGTACGAACAATCTATTTGTTTCCGTCCAAGGGTGGCCCACATGATGAACGGCCCAGCCTCATCGTGGTCAGATATACTACAATCATATCACATTGGCATTTGCGCTGCAAGTATGGTGCATGAAGAGGGGCGTCCGTGTGGCTGGCAAACCTTCACTTATGTCCATTGATTACTGACTTGCCCGCGTCATACTCAACTCATCCGAATGGACTCGGTCAGTTCCATGATTCACCCTGTTCACCCCTTACTCAGTTCCCCAACTCGATGAGTCTGCCTCTGCTTCAACTCAAATGAATTCGGATAAGGTGCCATGAATTAAAATAAATAAAGTGCAGAATTTTTCTAAGACTCCATATCTTGTACCGTACATGTGGTGGATGCCTATGATGATCAAAACCATATGATGTGCCACGTACCCAAAAAAAAATTCTTTTTCTTTCTTTCTTTCTTTTTTATCTTTATTTTTTTAACTATGCTCATTTTCTAATTGAACATGGCAATTTCTGTTATTTTTAGCATCCATATGTTTGCGCCAATTAAAGTATTTCAGATTCTGCGAATGTTGAAAATCAATGGTTTTTAAATAATAAAAAAAATTCAAATTTTTCAAAATTTAGAGAATTTCCTACCAAAACGCTTTTTGAATTTTTTGAATTAAAAAGTGCAGTGTGTGTGCTTTGTCCCACATCGGAAATGCAAAGAATGATTGTGTGGTTTATATGAGATGTTGTGAAGAGTATTCTTACTTGGAGTTTTTGGAGGAGATGATACTCGCATTGCGTGCTGGAACGCACGCACGCATGCGCATGGGCGAGGGCGAGGGTGTGGGCAGTGAGGCAGTGAGGTTGTAGTGGCGCTAGATGGCGCACTTTGCACTTTCTAAAAATAATTCTCTACCTTGAAAGTCAAACGGTTCGAAAACGGACGGACCATGATGATCCAACGGTCGGATCCTTTAATCGACGACCAGAAATATTTAAGATTAATTGACAACGGCCAGAAATGTTTTCAAACGCTCTAGACCATTGAATACCACACAGCAACGGTGTTATACCTGATGCCTATATAAACTGGACCATTCCAGTCCGATTTTATCATCTCTACACATTATCTCTCTCATTAAATCAAATACAATCTATATCTCCATCATAGAATACTTTGATCATCTCTACAGTCTAAGTTTGCCAGAAGAGATCTGCTGCATTAAAATTGTTCCATAGTGGACCTATCGTGATTGCTACATGCTACATCCTGATAAGGCTTGTCTTATCCTGAAAGCAATTCGCCTGTAACCCATCAGCAATTGATAAGGGGGAGAATCACGCTTTAAGAACAGCATATTTTATACGTGATTCATCTTAGTGAAATATTTTTTTGATTTATTTTTTATATTTTCAGTGTGTACAAATATCAATTCCTAACAATCTCAAAGCATGATTCTATGGACACCGAAATTAAGTGTTGCATCAGTCAAACTGATGAATCAGGATCTGATCCGATTGGACCGATTCGATGGTTTAAATTTCACTAGATGGCAGGACAAGTTGAAATTTCTACTGACCGCTCTGAAGATCTTCTACATCCTAGACCCGACTCTCCAGCTTCAGCCTGAAACAAAGGACACTGATACTCCAGAACAGGTTGTTGCTAGGATCAAACAACAAGAAGATGAACTGCTGTGTCATGGCTACATCCTCAATGCTCTATTTGATCGGTTGTATGATTTGTACATGGGGACTACATCAACGAAAAAAATTTAGAGTGCGCTGGAATACAAATACAAGGCTAAAGAGGAAGGTACACAGAAATTTCTAATTGTCAGGTATTTCGACTTCACAATGGTAGATAATCTACCGCTGCTTGCTCAAATCCAAGAACTGCAGCTTATTGTAAACAAAATAAAAGCTATAAAAATTGATCTTCATGAATCATTTCAAGTCAGAGCTAATCGCAAAATTGTCTCCGAACTGAAAAGACTACAGGAAGAAACTACTGCATAAATTTGAAGAATTCACCCTAGAACAAATCCAGAAGCATCTTCGTGTTGAAGAAGAATCCCCTAACTGAGACAAAAAGGATGATGTAATGGTGCATTCTCATCCAAGGTGAACGCAGTAAAACAGCCATCCCAAAATAATTCTTATGAGAAAGCTGATTTCCTTAAACCTAACAAAGATCAAGGAAAATTCAAAAAAATCGAAAAGAATAAAAACAGCAAACTTAAGGGAGCTTGCTATGTCTGTGGCAAGACCGGGCATTTCACCCAAGTCTGTAGGGACAAAAAAAAGCCTAAGAAAGAGGCTAATGCGGTAGACGATGAAATCGTAGCCATGGTCACAGAAGTGAACCAAGTTCAAGAGAAAATTCCTGGTTAGTGGTATGATATAGGTGTCACGGTCCATGTATGCAACGATTGATCTATCTTCAAAACCTATGAAGACGAGACAAATGGTCAAGAGGTTCAAATGGGAAATGAAGGATGATCAAAAGTTATAAGAAAAGGAACTGTGGAATTACTCTTTACCTCTGGAAAGAAGGTAATTCTGACCAATGTACTGTATGTCCCAGACATAAGGAGGAATCTTGTCTCAGGGGATCTCTTAAGCAAACTTGGGATTAAGGTTGTGTTTGAATCAGGTAAGCTAATCTTGTCTAAGAATGGAAACTTTGTGGGTAAGGGTTATGCTTGTACTGGGATGATCAAACTTTCTTTAAATGAAAAGAATTCTTTTGCTTACACAATTGAGCCTGTAACATTATGACATGGTAGACTAGCTCATATTGGCTACAGTACCATAAAACTCATGGCTAAGAACGGCCTAATATTATACAATGATTGTGACAAATATAAATGTGAAGTATGCATACGGTCTAAAATAATCAAAAAACCATTCCCTAGCGTTGAGAGATCATCTCAAATATTAGACCTAGTGCATACTGACATATGTGAACTAAATAGCGTTCTTACCCGTAGAGGTAAAAGGTACTTTATAACGTTTATAGATGATTATTCAAGATATGGATATGTATATCTATTCAAATCTAAAGATGAATCATTTAATGCATTCAAGATCTATAAATCTGAAGTAGAAAATCAATTAGATTAAAATATTAAAATCCTTCGTAGTGACCGAGGAGGAGAATATTTCTCTAATGAATTTTCTAACTATTGTGAAGAACACGGCATAATACATTAGTGCACAACACCTTATACACCACAACAAAATGATGTAACAGAGAGAAAAAATATGACATTAGTAGAAATGGTCAACTCAATGCTAATACAAGCATAGTTGTCATTAAACCTATGGGGAGAAACACTGTTAGCTGGATATCATATTTTAAACTGAATTCCATCTAAGAAAACTAAGACTTCTCCATACGAAATATAGAAAGGAAAAAAACCAAACATAGTGTATCTTAAAGTGTGGGGGTGTCTTGCATACTGCAGAACTCCAAAACCTAAAAGAACAAAGTTAAGACCAAGAGCTATCAAGTACGTCCTTGTAAGATATGCACAATATAGTAAGGCTTATAGACTTCTAGACATAGACTCCAATGTAATCATAGAGTCTAGAGATGTAAAGTTCTTTGAGAATTTTATATTCACGAAAAAAAAGAATGCTGAGATTCAATCTCCTAATGAAACTATAAAAGAAACACAAATAGAAGAGAAAACTCCTAGTGAACCTCGTAGGAGTCAAAGAGCAAGAGTAGGAAAGAGTCTTGATACTGATCAAATAGACTCTTAATGACTTTCATTTCATCTAGTTGATGGTGATAGAGAGAAGGTGATTAGGAAAATACATATGGTTTTGACTATAGAAGACAAACTTAAAACCTTTAGTGAAGCTATGACTTCAAGAAACTCCGCTTTTTGGAAAGAAGTCATTAATGATTAAATGGATTTTATAATATCTAACCAAACATGGGAATCGGTAGATCTACCTTCAGGTTCTAAACCAATAGGTTGTAAGTGGGTATTTAAGAAAAAATATCACATGGATGGTACAATTCAAACCTTTAAAGTAAGGTTAGTTGCTAAGGGTTTTCGACAGAAAGAAGGAATCGATTATTTTGACATTTATTCACCAGTAACTCGAATAACATCGATTAGGATCTTATTCGTTCTAGCATCCATACATCATCTTCATATCCATCAAATGGACATGAAGACAGCATTCCTGAATGGTGATCTGGATGAGGAAGTTTACATGGAGCAACCAGAAGGGTATGTTCTACACAGAAAATGAAAGAAAAGTGTGTAAAGTTGTTAAGTCTTTGTATGGATTAAAGCAAGCACTAAAACAGTGGCATGATAAATTTGATTCTAAAGTTCTGTCTTATGGTTTTGAACATAATATTATTGATAAATGCATATACTCAAAAGTATATAATGATTATGTTGTAATCATATACTTGTATGTAGATGATATGTTAATAATCAGTAATAAAATGGAAGGTGTAACTGAAACTAAAAAGTTTCTCTTTTCAATTTTCAAAATGAAGAATCTTGGACAAGTGGATACCATATTAGGTATCAAAGTTAAAAAACATAGTGGAGGTTTGGCATTATACCAGTCTCATTATATTGAGAAAATAATAAACAAGTTTAATCACTTGAATAAAAAAGTAAAGACCCCGTTTAATCTAAGTATCAAGTTAAAAGAAAACAGTGAAAGAGCAGTTGCACAACTAGAGTATGCTAGTACTATAGGCAATCTTATGTATGCAATGTAATGCACAAGACTGGATATAGCATACGTTGTGAGTAAACTAAGTAGGTTTACGAGTAATCCAAGTGTTGAA
This sequence comes from Magnolia kwangsiensis, assembly GCA_037074715.1. NCBI lineage: Eukaryota > Viridiplantae > Streptophyta > Magnoliopsida > Magnoliales > Magnoliaceae > Magnolia > Magnolia kwangsiensis. The sequence goes on from CM073574.1 coordinate 23,278,284, forward strand.
CTTTGGAAAGCAATAAGTAGAGTGTTAGGTTATCTTAAATAAACCAAAGAACTATGGCTATTTTACTCAGAATTTTCAGTGGTATTGGAAGGATATACCGATGTAAGTTGGATATCCAGTGCAGGGGACAACAAATCTACTACAGGGTGGATATTCACCCCTAGGAGGTGCAATTATATCGTAGAGATCCAAGAAATAAACTTGCATAATGCACTCAACTATAGAATCTGAATTCATAGCTTTAGCTGCTACATGCAAAGAGGCTAAGTGGTTAAGGAATTTTCTATTAGAAATCTCATTTTATGTAAAGCCTATACCGGTTGTTTCACTTCATCGTGATAGTAAAGCCACTCTAGCGAGAGTCTATAGCGGTACCTATAATGGGAAGTCCAGACACATAAGTTTAAGACATGACTATATAAGCCAATTGATTCAAGATGGAATCATTGTGATCATATATAAAGTCAAGTAATAACTTAGCTGATCCTTTTACTAAACCTCTAACGAGAGAGGTAGTAAGGACAACATCTAGAGGAATGGGGTTGAAACTTTTTATTTAAAATTTCACCAGTGAAAAAAACTCAATTCTAAATTAAAAAATCTCTAAATATTGGGTTTAATGGGTAACAATAATTCACTGATAAGTGAAAAATTTCAACACTAAATAAATTAATAACCTCATCAGAGATGATAGTGCTGGCCGTTATAAAATAATGATGAGTATTAAACTCTTAATAAAGTCCAGTCAAACAGGACAAGTGTTTTAAACGAAAACACTGGAAGGATTTTACATATGTGAACGTAGAAGTGGTGCCGCTTCTCATGAGAGTTAGAGTTATCTCGGGATCGTTCATGAAACAGGATAAACACATGGCCATTAAAAGTGCTAAGCGAGATTATGAAGAAACACGTAACGTAGAAGCTATTATATGTGTGGTATTTTTGGTTATATCATATAGGAATAACTGGTTCAATGCTGCGGCAACTAGAAATTTTGAAATAACTTTAAAATATTTACATTAAGGAAAGATTCAAATCACAAGATATCTTTCTTTATACATAATAACTGTTATTATTCTGAGTTTTCTTTGTTTTAAAAACTAGTGGAGGATTGTTAAAAATCAGTGGTTTCTAAAAAAAAATCAAATTTTTCAAAATTTCAGGATTCCCGCTGAAACGCTTTTTGAATTTTTTAAATTAAAAAGTGTGGTGTGTGCTTTATCCCACATCGGAAATGCAAAGAATGATTGTGTGGTTTATATGAGATGTTGTGAAGAGTATTCTTACTTGGAGTTTTTGAAGAAGGTGATACTCGCGCACTGGAACACACGCACGCGCGCGCTCGGGCTCGGGCACGGGCACAAGCAAGGGCGAGGGCGTGGGCAGTGTGGCTGTGTTGCTGTAGTGGTGCTAGATGGTGCACTTTGTATTTCGCACGTGCGCATCGTGTGGTAGAGTGGTCGTTCCCTCGCGACCTTACGTGAGACGGTGTACCTCGGTGCGATAGGTCTAGTCTGTGCCTATGTGCAGTGGGGTCTGAAATTGTCTGAATTTTATAGAAGACTGAGAATGGTCGGATCATAAATCCAAAACGTTCAGTAGTTTCTGAAAACAGCTTTCTACCTTGAAAGCCAAAGGGTCTGAAAACGGACGGACCATGATGATCTAACGGTCAGATCCTTTGCTCCGACGATCAGAAACGTCTAAGATTAATTAACAACGGCCAGAAATGTTTTCAAACGTTCTAGACCATTGAATACCACACAACAACAGTGTTATACCTGATGCCTATATAAACTGGACCATTCCAGTTGGATTTTATCATCTCTACACACCATCTCTCCCATCAAATCAAATACGATCCATATCTCCATCATAGAATACTTTGATCATCTCTACTGTCTAAGTCTGCCAGAAGAGATCTATTGCGTTAACACTGTTCCACAATGGACCTGTCGTGATTACTGCACGCTACATCCTGATAAGACTTGTCTTATCCTGGAAGCAATTCGCCTGTAACCCATCAGGACCATTCCAGTCTGATTTTATCATCTCTACACACCATCTCTCCCATCAAATCAAATACGATCCATATCTCCATCATAAAATACTTTGATCATCTCTACCGTGTAAGTCTGCCAGAAGAGATCTGCTGCGTTAAAACTGTTCCACAGTGGACCTATCGTGATTACTGTACGCTACATCCTGATAAGGCTTGTCTTATCCTAAAAGAAATTCGCTTGTAACCCATCAGCAGTTGATAAGGGGGTGAATCACGCTTTAAGGACAACATATTTTATACGTGATTCAGCCTGGTGAAATATTTTTTCGATTTATTTTTTATATTTTCGGTGTATCCAAACATCAATTCCTAATAGCGAAGAGTGTGATTCTTTTACCCATGACCTATACCTTATTGGACAAACTGAACGAATGGTCCAGATCACATCAATCAATGACACGTCTACGGCAATGATTTGGAGGCAAGGGAGCTCCCCTGCCTCGAAAGGCAACTCGGCTACCTTCCACGCATGAGGACTTGAAGAGGAATGACAGTTCCCATCGCGAGACGCATGCTTTTGTGCCAGTTCTTGAATAGATATATGCCAACTTCCAAACTACATCCTTCTATATTATGAAATATATATCTTCGATGTTCCAAGACAACCATATCACCCTTAAGTTCCAAGGGGAATTATTTGATACTCGGTTGAGTACATCGCTTGATACGCAGTAAGGTTTATTTTCCATCTAACCTGTTGATTAGGTAAAACAGACATGAATGAAAATTTAAAAAACAATAACAGGTTGATCCAAAATTTGGTTGCCCTCGAGAAGATTTGAATGGTAGTCGTTCAATCACCACTGTTTCCTGTACTGTGGTCCACCTGAGATTTGAATCTGCTGAAATTTTGGGCGCATGTACCAAATGGAACTGGAAAATGGATGGACGGTGTGGATAAAACACATACATCATGGTGGGCCACACAAAGTCAGGCCGAATCCACTTCTCATATTACCCACGGTATCAGAATGAATCGAGGTAGTGGGATCCATTTGATGAACGTTTGGAATCTCTTCACGTGTGCTACTCGGATCCATTTGATGAACATATGGAATCTCGCAAGTGTGCTACTCAGGCACATGGTGTGTAGATGGGCTGCCACATACACGTAACGGTGATATGGGTATCTGCCTAACCCGATGATCATGACCCTACTCCACGTCAGGCTTGGAAAACTAGCTTTGTCTGTGAGACAGGCTTGGCCTTGAATGCATGGCCTTTTCAGGTCGGGTATGGGCTCAACTCATTTTAGCCTCACCTAGAGGTGTACACAAACCGACCTAGCTCAGTTAGCTCGACTCGAAAAAACTCGATTCCAATTGGTTCGAAGCTAAGTTTGAGCCGAGTCGAGCTGATTTTTTGAGATCGAAAATGAGTTCGAGCCGAATTCGAGCTAACCCCAGCTTAACTCAACTCGGATCGAACCCAGCTCGAATCGAACTCGGATCGAACCAGTTCGGTGACTCGGTTACTTCGATATTGATGTTGTTCACCAACTGTTTGATGAAATGACTCAAAGAAGTGTGGCCGATGGCAAGGAAGGTATGTATATGAAACAACACCCTTTTTTTCTTGATTTTTATGTTGCTTAGAAGGTGGTTGATAAAATACCTGTAAATCCATTGTCGTGGTCTCAAATACAGTGAGATTTTGAAGGTGTAGTCCAGGTGTTTGTGAAAATGCTGCAATGGCGAACTCGGCTCGATCTTGGCTCAAACTGGCCCGAGCTACTGACTGAACCAAGCCGAGCTGGCCAGTCAGGCTCGAGGACCGAGCCGAGCCAAGTTCAAGCTAAGGTCAGCTAGTGGCCAAGCCGAGTCTAGCTGAGGCAGCTCAACTCGGTTCGACTTGATGTACACCCCTAGCCTCACCTAATACGACTTGTCATATCCTACAAATATGCCGTTCTAGACCTTTATCAAGGTCTATTTTCATAGGAATGTTAGTTTCAATTATTTCTTTATGCATGTGTGGTGTACTTGATTAACAAGTATATTATGAAAATTCAACGAAAAGTTCAGGATTTTATCACTTTTCAAGCTAGGTTGAGTTGGATCAGGTACCTGTGATGTAGGACGTGGCACAGATATAATCCTATCATGGTTGGACTAAAAGAAGGTGAACCGTAAATTAGTCATAAATTTTGATTTGAGTATCGTTACAGGACACATAACCTATTAATATTTACTATAATGGGTCATTTCAGATGAATTGACCACACAAATCAGTCTGTTTTGCATGAAAAAACACACTTTTAATTCAAAAACAAGATTTCAGGTAAATTTTACTATTTTTAGTAATTTCAATTTTTGTAGTATTTTTTATTTTTAAAATTTTAAATTTTCAACTTTTATTTTTTAAATTACTCCTAACAATGTTAGTATTCTTCTAACAAAAGTTTATCTAAAATTTTTATTTTTAGAATTAAGCTTTAGAAGAGTTTTACTATAATTAGGATTTTTATTAAGGTTGGAATTTTGCTATTTTTAGTAATTATGTATTTTAATTTATTTTTTTATTTATAGATGGTGTAATTGAGACACATATATTAGACAATTATTGATTAATAAAATTCTGAACTTTCTTCTTCTTCTTTTTTGTGGATTCAAAAAAATATATGTATACCTTGTGAGTTTAAGGTTTTAATTACTTAAGGAAGACGATGATTTTTGTCGTTATCCCTTCATGCTCTTCTCTACGTCCACTCTTTTTTTCTTTTCTTTTTTTTTATAATTTTGTTAGCTTGTTAATACACCCACTGTCTGTTCACACTTCACGGTTAACCACCCCCACTAGGGAATTGATACCAAGACCTCAGTGTTGAAACGAGATATCTTTCACTCAGTCTACCACTTGAGCTATGGATCCGGGTGTTCTCTCTGCGTCAACTTGAGCCCAACCAAAAGTTTTCAAGTCAAGACTAGGTCTTAAGTGGCCCAAACCCAGCTAATTGCCACCCTTCATGCACAATTCCAAAAACCATCTCCAAAATAAAATGATCAAGCAATCCTAGAGAAAATTAAATAATGAGTGATCCAATTTTAAGGAGAAAAATGACAGCTCATATTATCTTGTCGGTGCTAAAAAAAAATTATGCTCTATCCAAATTCGACCAGGGATTTGACTGCATTGCAAAGTTATGTCATAAAAATTGATATTCGTGAAGACTGCAATAGGTTGCACACATATCATATAAGTGGTACAGAAAGAACTGTCAATCCTATTTCCTATTGGTAAAAATTAAATGAATGGTTCGGATCTCATGTATCAATGCCACATCTACCCCTATGATTTGGAGGCACGAGAGCTCCCATGCCTCGAGAGGGAACTCGGCTACCTTCCACGCATGCATGACTTGAAGAGGAATAACAGTCCCCATGTAAAGAGGCATGCTATTGTTCCAGTTCTTGGACTCATACATGCCAGCTTCCAAAGTACGTATCTTCCGTTTATGGAATATCGTCATTGTTCCAAGAATCCCATGTTACCCAAATCCCCAAGGGGAATTATTTGATGCTCCGGTCGAGTACATGGCTTGATGCGCAGGCTGTCAGTAGTTGTACATGTAACCTACATTAAGGGGGGTGTTTGGATCTTAAGTTACTTAAGCTACTTATGCCTCAAGTAGCTAATCTTAGTTTCTACTAATTAAGCAGATATATTCGGTAAACAATATATTTATCAGCTTCTCCTCTCTAATTTCATCTCTCTTGATGCCTCTTTTCAATAACTTATGAAAAGTAAAAAAGTTAAAAGAAAATTAACTAAAGTGATTAAGTGATTTTAAGAAAAAAAAGTTACTTATAATTAATCATAAATCAAACTTACTTATCTGAAATAAGTTATCTATTGTTGTAGGTAGAAAAAGTATCTTATTTGGTGGCATCTAAACGCCCCCTAAATGTCTACAAATCTGAAAGTTGGATGACTAAACAATATTTTCCTTTTTTATTTGGTTCATGATACATCTAAATTGGGACCTATAAATTGGAATTTCTAATTTGAAAAACTTATATGCTACATATACAATTTCTAAGTAACGTCTAAGTGCATCCGGCACATTCTACCAGGGATATCAAAGCTTTTCTCTTAATTCTCGTTAATAAAATAACATAGCTCATATATGAGCTGGTAATGGGCTGGGACCTCCTGAGCATAGTCCTCTGATCTTAGAACATAGTCCAGCCATGGCCCTAATCAGGCTATTGAAGCCGTGCCCTAGCCTAGTAGGAACATAGGCAAGCCATTAGTCCCATTATGTCAATGCTTGTAGTCATAGAAAGAAGACCCTAGATCTAAAAGTGATTTTAAACAACACATGCACACTGAATTCGACCCCTCGAATCATTGACCCTGGCTCATCCCTTTGGCGAAGGTAGGGGGCCAAGCCCTGGTTCTACAAGTCTGGATTGAAAGTGGCCAGGCAGGACAACCTGGTCCATTGCCACCCCCTACTCATAGATATCAGATAAACAAAGGGCAAAGATACTACAAAACGAACTTTCTTGTAATACATCTCAGTAAAATTAAAAACATCTTAATCGACCTTTGCTTATAAATAGCTCTTCTCTTGCATGTCCTGAACATAAACTAGCTTATCAAAACAACAGATAAAAAGAGTTTGATCCACAGTCCATATCAAATGGCATTCATCACATTGGTGCAATTGACCATTGTGGCATTGTTAGCACCTATGTATGGTAGCTAGCTTGGAGGTCCAACCCATCAAAGAGACCAATATGGTCTTTTACTTGCAAGATTGGGAGACGGGTCCTAATGCGACTGCCTTTCCGGTCTCCGGTCTGAACAGCATGAATTGGAGCATACTTAAATTTGCAACCATCATGGTGATCGACGATGCTGTAACCAAAGGCCTGGATCGGACATCAAAGGAGATGGGGCGTGCACACGGGATGTATGTGAACTCAGCATTGGACGCTTCCGATCTCCACCTTCTGCTCTCGGTCGTCTTTACTAATGAGAAGTACAATGGGAGCACATTGGAGATACAAGGGGCCGATCGGTTCTTCCTCAAGCAGAGAGAGGTCTCAGTGGTGTCCGGCCCTGGCTTGTTTCGGTATGCCAAGTGCTATGCTGTGTTACAGACGGTCTACCTAGACCTTGCCAACCTCAATGCAGTGATCAAGTTCAATGTAACCGTTCGTCACTATTGATCTACGGTGTGGATCAACGATTTTTGGTGTCTCGGTATGTACTATGTAGAATGGTGTGTTTGAATCTATGAAATAAAATCTTTTGTATGGTAATTGGTAGTTTATCATAATAAATGAGTTTAGTAGGTTGATGGTTAAGATAGGTCCCGTTTATTGGTTTGATAATTGCCTAGTAAATGTAATGTTAATTTTGGGGTGAGGCCCAGTAGATGGACTATCAAGATCTTGCATTGTTTAACAAGTGATAGGTTTTGGTTGAGGAATACCAACTTTTACTCATCACCTAATGGAAATGGGTTAAATAAGAGAAAGGGGTGTGAATTTGCTACCATTGGCGAATGATAGCGGACCATCCAAAATAGATGCTATCAATATAGACTGTCCAAATCATGGGCGTCTTTGAAGACGAAGCATAATCCAAAACATCCTTGAGGAAGACGGTGATTGACCTCATCACGTTTATTCCTGCATCACATATTTGTAGGATATGAGACACACACACATATAAAGTAAGGTAGCATCCAAGGAGGCTAAAACTGACTTTAGCCTAAGCCAGCCTGTAAAGGCTATGCATGCAAGGCCCAAGCCGCCATAGGCCCAGCTACTAGTCCAAGCCTGGCCCAATGTAGGGTTGTGTCCGTCGGGTTGAGCAGCAACCCGGCCCATTGCCACCCCTTACTACACAACATGTGCCCAAAGTAGAGATTTCCTATGTTCATCAAGTGGATCCCACCACCTCAATCGATTCTGATGCCGTGGCTTCTATGAGAAGCGGATTGGCCTGACTTTTGTGCAAGGGGTTCTCCAGTGTGGCTACCATCCAATATTGTTAAATATTTCTAATAAAATATTGTTTTTTAAAAAAAAAATTTAATCAACTCGCCTGAGTCTTCGAGACAACTTGACTCGGCCAGATCATAATATCAATGGTCTGGATCAACAAAAATGGTCCGCAGTCGTACTAAATGGTGCATTTGAACATAACTCACCTAGTGATCATGGCTCTATAATTTTTCATTTTTCAAATGAAGTGGACAACAAACTGCAATTATATCATATTATTCCTCACATTGTAATTGAGTGGGTGGACAACAAGAATGGAGCAGGACAAATGCCACTTACGTTTACATCAATATAGACTGTCCAAATCATGTGCCTCTTCGTGGACGAAGCATGATTTTAACCATTTGATTCTGTCCTGCTCAATTCTTATTGTCCACCTACCCAATTACAGAGTGCGGAATAATATAACTGCTGTTTGTTGTCCACTTCTCCAATTAAAAAATGAGGAATTGTGGAACCATGATCATTATGCGGATTATGTTCCAATGGCCATTTCATACCAAAGCAGACCATTTTTATTGATCCAGATTATTGATATTATGATACACAGCAGATGTGTGGTTACCCAAAAACCAAAAAAAAAAAAAAAACAAAACCTATTGGAAGATCCCAGCCATGAAATCATTGGACTTTTCTCTTGATCGTTATGAAGTTGTGAGCACTGGTCAAATGGGTATGTGTGTGTGTGTGTGTGTGAGAGAGAGAGAGAGAGAGAGATAGATATATAATTAGAATTTACTCATATTTCTAATGTGACGGGATCCGGATACCTAACAAGCCACATATCATACGTCTTTCATAAACCTAGAAAATACTATATACTCAGTTAATACGACCATATGAAGGCTTGTTGAAAACCTCAAAAACAACTAGAGATGAATCAAGCAAAGTACACGTAATTGCATGACCAAGCCTAAATAAGAACAATCCAAATTTTACATGGAAAAATCCTTGCACGAAAAAACCACAGCAATAAGTGACAAATAATGCACTATGAAAATGGAAATTACAAGAGATAGTAGCTTACCGATTCGAACAAACATTGAATCTCTTTTCACAAGCCCTAGGTATGCCCTTGAATCCATTGGAATGATTTAGAAAGCCCTAATACACATGTCTCTCTCCCAAATCCCGATTACACGTGATATATATAGTGTTACGCTCGGAATAGGAATCAACTTGCGCACTTAAACAATAGCGTGTTCATCTTCAATGGGACCTTCGATGGCATCAACCACCCATCAAGGATCTGTCAATGGCATCGAACTCATTCGATGCCATCGAGCAGCAACACTAAAACATTCCAGTAACCAACATTTTAAAAATAAAAAAAACTCTCAATAGGATCAAGCATCTGTCAATGGTAGAGGTGGGCATGTCAAACCCGATCCGGTGGATCCGACCCGACTCGGTATCGTTCCGAACAGAACCGATGGCCTAGATCGGCCCTGATCGAATCTATCAATCCAGATCCGATCTTTTTTCGGGTCTGGTTCGGATAGTGGTGTATCCGGACAGAACCGATCCGAAAACCGGACCGAAAGGATCCGAATCGACCCGACCCGGGATGTAAATAGCTTTGTATTTTTGCAAAATTCTCTTTCTCTATAAAGATTTACCGACCACGCATATTTTTGAAAAACAAAAGTTCTACTGCCCAGCCTTTTCATTTGGCGCCAAAAAATCCAATTCTCTTTATATCTGCCTATATCGCTCTCTATATCTGGTTATCTCTCTCTCTATATATATGTCTCTCCCTTTCTATTGAAGAAGAAGGCAAGCTGGATGTCTACTGGTAGATCAAATCCTTCATTTTCTGTCGTCGGGTTCGGAAGCTTTATGCGATTTATCTGTTGGAGAGATGTATATATGTGATTTATCTGTGCACAGAAGAGAGAAAGAGAGATGGCGTATTAAGTAACTCAGTACCCTAAGCGTACCGAGTTAATTCTATGGGGTCTACTATGATTTATGTATTTTATCCACTCCATCCACCCATTTTACCAGATAATTTTAAGGATTGAGCAAAACAATGAAGTATATATAAACCTAAAATGGGCCACACCACAAGAAACAGTGTGAATTGAATATCTACCGTTGAAAACTTCTTGGGACCACAGAAGTGTTGGATCAATCTTGTATTAGTTTTTTCCCCTTCATCCATATCTGTGTGATCGTATGAACAGGTTTGACGAGAAATAAACATCATTGTGGCCCATTAAAAGGTTTCAACGGTGGAAATCATTATTCCAACTGTTTCCTATGGTATGGTCCATTTGATCTGTGGGTATAATTAAATTTTGGTCTCAACCGTTAAAATAAGATGGAAAAGCGGATGGACGGCGTAGATAGATCATATACATTTACGATGGGCCCAACAGAGTTTAACTAAGTACGCAATCCAAATCATTGAAGAAGTTTGCGGAAGCATCTGTTTACAGCCTGTAGTCTTGTCCATCAAACCCAAGTTGACAGAAGTGGATTGAGTAGTGTACGAAGCGGATTGGCTGGTGTAACGTCAATGAGTTTTGTGGGTCTCATCACTAGGTATGTGTTATATCTAAACCGTCCATCCATTCCGTTCATCCATTTTACAGATCATTTTAGAGCTTTAGTAAAGAAAACGATAGGGATACCAATCTCAGGTGGACCACACCACAGGAAAACAATAGTGATTGGATATCCATCATTATAATCCTCCTAAGGCCCAATGTACTGTTTATTTGACATCTAATCTGTTGATTAGGTCATAAGGAACCAGATTAAGGGAAATAATAAATATCAGCTTTATCAAAAACTTTTATGGCCTCCAAAACGTTTTTAATGGTCAACGTTCATTAAACACTATTTCCAAAAATGTGGTCTACTTGAGATTTTGATATATCTCATTTTTTTTTTCATTAACATAAAATGATCTATAAAATTAGATGGAGGGTATGGATGAAGCACATACATCATGGTAGGGCCCACAAAGCACCGACCATCAGCCAATGGCTGGTGACAGGGGGAGTAGCCAGTTTCCAGTGGTCTGGCAGACTGGCACTCCTCGCAGCTCCGAGTTGTACGAACGGATCAAAGAAGATCAGAGTTATCTAGCCCCATAGTGAATGTATTTATTATATCTACACCGTTCATATATTTTTAGAGATCATTATGAAGTATCATTAAAAAAATGAATAATATCCAAAGATCATTTGGACCACATCACAAATAAAAGCAGCGAATGACTTCCACCATTAAACAATTTGTATGGTCCACTTGATAGTTAGATCTGTCTTATTTTTCGTCTCAAGACTTAAGACGAGCTCGCCAAATGAATGGACGGTTTGGATATAACACATATCCCATGATTAGACCCACAGAATACGCTAATGTCGATAAGTACATATGTCATGAATTGCAAGTCTGTGCTTGCATAAGAAGCAAGTAACTGCCATTTTGTGCAGTGCACGTCAACGGCTTGTTAAAAACATGATCACGATAGATGGTGTTCTTTCATAGCTATGTGGGGCCCACCTTGATGGATATGTTTTATCTAAGCCGTTCATCGATTTTGAAATATCATTTTAGACCTTGAAAAAAAATGATATATTAAAAGTTGAAGTGGACCACACCAGAATCAATTAAATTAAACCATACAATCTGAAATGCAGTCAACTCGATCCGACTCGATTTTCCTAACCGAGTCGGAGTTGGTTCGGGTCAGGTCAACCCTCCGTCGGATCTATCCGAGTTAGGTGTCTCAGATCTGGCCACGGATCGGATCAAATTCGGTTCAAGGCATTGATATTGCGGATCTGATCGAGTTGGCCACAATCCAATCCGACCAGGACCGATGCCCACCTCTAGTCAATGGCATCAACATTGCTCGATAGCATCGAGTGGTCTATTGATGGCATTAACAGACCCTTATTATTAACATATTTAAAACATCAACAACAATCTCCACTATGTCTTAAATCTTCATCCATCATATCTCTTTATCAATCATCATCTCTAATTCTGTCTTCCATAATAACTCCTTCATCGTTTTTTGTGCACAGTCCATCTTTCATTTGCGCATTCACTAAGTTTAGAGAAGTTACACAGAACTTGAACTTATCTGTGGAAACCACCTTCATAAGCATGTCAATCAAATTCACGCTTGTGCGGATCTTCTCCAGAGTCACACCTCCTTTCTCAAACACCTATCGAATAAAATGATGGCACACATTAATATGTTTAGTATGTGAATGATAAACAGATTGTTTAGCCAAATTAAGCGCGCTTTCGCCTTCAAAATTGACTGGTACAGTCTCCTGTCGAAGCCTCAACTGATTTATCATCTCCATCAACCAAACACCTTACTTTGACACTTTGTCACTGTCATATACTCAACTTTTGTTGTGAAAAGAGTCACCAAAAATTGAAGCTTCGATATCCAACTGGTCACTCCACCCGCTAATACAAATAGTAACCGGATGTCGACCTTCTATTATCCATACTTCTCACACAATCTGAATCCACATAGTCTACTAGCTTGGCCCCTTATTTTTCAAATGTTAAGACATAGTCCTGCATACCTTGAGTATATTAAAATAGTTATTTCACTGCCTCTCAGTGTTGCTTGCCCGGGTTAAACATGTATCTACTAACAGCATCCACCGTATGTGAAATATCTGGTCTTGTACAGACCACGGCATACGTCAAGCTGTCAACTGCACTCAAATAAAGCACATGAGAGATATCATACTTTTCTTCATCTGTTTTATGGCACTACTCAGAAGATTGCTTAAAATGCGTCACTTGTGGAACGTTGACCGACTTTTTCTTGTTCATCTTATACTTCATCAATACATTCTCAATGTATTATGTCTAATGTAATCATAGTCTGCTCCTCTTCATATATTTGTGTATATCAATGCTGAGAACCCTCTTTGCAGCCTTCAGACCTTTCATCTTGAATGTCCCTAATAGTTGAGTCTTTAATGTATCGATCTCAAACATGTTATGACTGGTAATAAGTATGTCATCAATATATATACGATACTAAGATAGTGAACTTATCATCACTCAGTGTCTTATAATAGACACAATAATGATACTCACTCTTGGTAAACCTCTAATTTATCTTGAAATAATCAAATTTCTTATACCACTGTGTACATGACTGTTTCAAATCTTACAACGACATCTTTAACCTACAAATTTTATTCTTTAATTCTTTATTTCGAAATATTTTGGTTGCTTCATGTAAATTTGTCCTTCCAATTCTCTATAGAGAAAGTCAGTTTTTATATTCATCTATTCCGGTTCAAAATTGTATTGGACAACCAATGTCAATACAAATCTAATAGATTCTTGCTTCACCACTCGCGTGAATATCTCTGTGAAATCCACTCATTACCTCTGAGCATATGTATTTGCTATCATTCTTACCTTGTACCTGTAATTTTATATTTTTTAAGATCCACTTGCACCGAACTAATATTAAGCTGCATCACGATTATGAGAATATCTTGAAATCATTGCATTCCAAAACTCCTCCAAGCAGCATCTCATTGAAAACCCACCTGGCACCAACCACACGTCAAAATCGCACATGCAAATGGATCCTTCCTCTTACTCGGGTGGTAGACTCCAGGGGTTTCAACACCCGGTCAAGGGTTCGAGTACCCATAGGTGGCGAAAGCCCACTACCGCGTGAGTGTGTGGTGGTGTGTGCGCGTGTTAAAAAAAAAAAAAAAAGAAAAAAAATCTCACGTACAAATGAATCAAAGCAGCTGCCCCCAAAGAAATCAGATCCTAAGCCCAATTTAAAAACCAAATAGTGTACCTTCTTCTAATGTCCCAAATCCTTACTAGCTTTCAAAACCATGGGAAAAGTTTTTTTAAAAAAAATCTAGCCAAACACATCCGGCGATGATAGAATTTCAGGCAAAGAGATTCTACTTGAGAATTTGATTGAACGCAAGGCAGGTTTGGCGGACATCACCAAGGTTGGCATAGAAGGTGATAAGCTTGGTTGAAGCCAGATACAAGGAGGAAGGCATAGTCGCATAGAGGCGCTTGGCAAGGTGGGTTTCTCTGAGAGAGGAAGCGAAGGAAGAGGCGATAGATCTGAAGGAAACGGATTGACTACTCCCCTGCCACCAGTCAGTGCTCTGTTGGCCCCACCATGATGTATGTGTTTCATCCATACCGTCCATCTATTTTTCTATATCATTTTATGTACAAAACCAAAAATGAGATATATCCCAATCTCAATTGTACCACATTACAAGAAAGAGTGTTTAATGAACGTGGACCATTAAAAACTTTTTGGGGGTCTATAAAAGTTTTGGATCAAGCTGATCTTTATTTTTTTTTCCCTTCATCTAGGTCTGTATGACCTAATCAACAGATTAGATGTCAAATAAACAGTACAGTGGACCTTAGGAGGATTTTAATGATGGATATTCAATCACTGTTGTTTTCCTTTGGTGTGGTCCACCTGATATTTATGTACCTCTCATTTTTTGGGATCAAGTACTAAAATTATCTGTAAAAATGGATGAACGGAATGGATGAAACACATACATCATGGTGGGATCCACAGAGCACCGACCACCAGCCACCAGGCTGGTGGCAAGGGAGTAGCCAATCCATTTCCATCCGTTTCCAGATCTAAAAAGGGCAGGGGAGAGAGAGTGGGACGCCGATTAGCTACTGATAGGTTGAGTAGCGAGACTCGCTACTCAAGTTACGTCACCAAGTTATGTAGGCTTCATCATGATGTATGTTTTGTATCCACACCGTCCATATATTTTGAGAGATTATTTTAAGGCATGCTACAAAGAATGAAGCAGATCCAAGGCTAGAGTGGACCCCACCACAAAAAACAGTGGATAGAGTGACACCCACCGTTGAAACCTTTCGAAGGTCCACCATAATGTTTATTTCAGATCCAACATGTTTAACGGTGTAGATACAAAACCACAAAAGTTGGTGACGTCACTTTAGCAGCGATTCTCGCTACTCAACCTGTCAGTATCTAATCCGCGTCCGAGAGATGGAAACGGATTGGCTACTCCCCCTGACACCAGCCCCGGAGCTGGTGGTCGGTGCTCTGTGGGCCTACCATGATGTGTGTGTTTCATCCATTCCGTCCGTCTAAGTTTTTAGATCAATTTATTATAATACAAAAAAAAGTACAGGTATATCCAAGTCTCTAGTGAACCACATTACAGGAAACAGTTTTGAATGAACTTCGAACGTTAAAAACTTTTTGGGAGCCATTAAAGTATAGGATCAAGTTAATATTTGTTTTCTCACTTAATCTTGGTATTCATGACCTAATCAACGGATTGGATTTCAAATAAACAGTACAGTGGGCCTCAGAAGGATTTAAATGATGAATATCCAATCATTATTGTTTTCCTGTGGTGTGACCCACTTGAGATTTTTATCCCTCTAATTTTTGGAACAAAGGCATAAAACGGTATTTAAAAATGGATGAATAGAATTGATGAAACACATACATCATAGTGGGGCCCACAGAACACCGACCACCAGCACCGGGGCTGGTGTCAGGGGGAGTAGTCAATCCGTTTCCCCGAGAGATGTGAAAGGGAGAGTTGGATCGAACACCATCATGTCACCGACATGATGGTGTTTTTTAACTTTTGTTAGACCGAGTAGCAGACGGCTTTTGCCATAAAATACGGTCATTAAATGAAAATGTGCACCCAACGTTACTTTGAATTACTTGTATGCTACGTCTGAAATTTCCAAGTAGGCACCGGTATCAACCATCACACTCACACTGAATATGGCAAGTCATTGCAGAATAAGCTTCTTCTTCTGCAACTGCTGCACGCGAGGCCCACTGAGATGTGCTCAAGGCATCTAGCCTGTCCATCAGGGCCTCCAATCATAAAAGTTGGGTGCCCCAACTCCAGGATAGTCCAACCACATGAATCTGAAGGTTTTCTGTATATGGTGTGTGGCCAACCTAATTAACAATTGTATTAGCTTGATTTTTGGACATTTCATCATTACAGTAGGGCTTACATAATGCATAGGTTGGATGGCATATAACAAAACACAGTGGGCCCACCTGAAAAAAAAAAAAAAAAAAAGGTTCATTTATATGTGGTGGCCCACGTAATGGTTGATCATCATGATTTATGAGGCTTCATATCTCCTTCTAAACAGGCTATCTCCTTCTAAACAGGCTGGTTGTCATACGCATACTTAAGTGGGCCTAAGTACATCACTTGTAGAAAAAGCATATTAATCCAAAAGAGTCTGCCTCAAAAGTCTTACATGCACCATGATGCCAAATAAAAATAATAAAAAAAAAAACACATGGACCTCACCGCTAGGTTCATTTTAAATGACGTGTGGCCCACCTTATCTTTGATGGGTAGTGAGTTGGTGGCTCACCTTCCCCTTATAAGTAGAAACCTTCTAATCGAAATGGTACATACAAAAGGACTCGAGGGCAAGAGTATAATCTCTCCATGTTCCACCATCCATCCATGGCGCCATCCATCCTCACAACATATGCAAAATTCACACTAGTATTGCTTATAGCAATTGTGGTGGGCCACTCCAACGCTGAAGGGAGGAGAATGAAGGAGACCAACATGGTGTTGTACTTGCAAGACTGGGTAGGTGGGCAGAATGTGACGGCCACTACGGTAGCTGGAATCAACGGCACCAAATCAGGCGTGCTAAGCTTCGGGACTATAACAGTGATCGACCATGCGCTAACTATAGGCATTGATAGGCGATCAATGCAGGTCGGACGAGCTCAAGGCATATATGTAGGTGCTGCGATGGATGGTAGCAGTCTACACTTTCTCTTCTCCATCGTCGTGACAAACGGCCAATACAAAGGCAGCACGCTAGAGATCCAAGGGCCGGATCCGATATTAGTAAAACAAAGGGAGGTCTCGGTGGTGTCGGGCACAGGCATGTTTCGGTATGGCAAAGGGTATGTCATTATAGAGCGGGTCTACTTCGACCCAATCACACTCAATGCAGTTCTCAAGTTCAATGTAACTGTACGGTACCCTGTTAGGTCCGACATGCATAAATAAATACAACAATATTAGTGAAAATAAGACTAAATTTCCCTTAAGGATATACAACTCTACTGCCTCTAAAATGATGGGCCACCTTTGAATCCCAACCCAACAAATTTTGAAGAGTGGCGATTCAATGAAGGAGCTTGCATAAGGGGGTGGAAGACACATAATATAAATCTGGGCATAAGGCACACATGTCAAAGATACAGACCATTCATTAGGCGGGGAACGCTATAAGCATGTGACAGACAAGAAATAATGTAGGTCCACTAACTAAGCAACTCAAAATTGATGAGAAAAATCAGCAAGCAGGAAAAGAATAAGGTCCAATAGTCCAATTTTAAAGTAGATGTGGCTCACAGTTACCGGCCAATGCCATTATATTTGGTACATTTATGTGTTCTCAGTGTGGACGGTGAATGGCTCAAATAGCACATCTGTGTGTGCTGTATGCCCAGTTCTCGGATGAAGATTGACTTTCAGCACCCATTATGACTAGCTCTTTTTTTCTTTTTTCTTTTCACACGCTCACCCACACAACTACAACTACAACTACAACCATTTGGGCACTCCAACCCATACCCTGAGCAATGTGTTGGAACCCAACTGTTATCATTAGCTCACACATGCTTTCCACCCGAATTACATGCTCAACGCGAGTGTATGCAAAAGTGCACTTGGCCCTTTGTTATGATGGTGCTCAATATTCAGTCATCCAGACCACTGACTCGTTGAGCCCCACCCGTGGATGAAACAAGCACCAAAAGTAAAAGCACGGACTACCAATATTTTCATCAAGCCTCGGCCTCTCACTAATGTACATGACACACGTGTAGAGATACTGGGATGATTGGCCTGGTAGACCTCCAAATTGACAGGCACTAGCTCAATATCTGCAGTACTCACTAAGACCTAACCATTAACAATAAATTAGAGACAACTTACAACTTTGTCAGACCCCTTTTCAGTTCATCAAAGTGGGGCCAACAGTTCAGAGATCCAGACACGGCTCTTATGGCCTAGCAAGCCCATCAGATCAATGCTCTGGAGGACCAACTCATGATGCTGCTGCGGGCCAAACTGAATACTTTGATAAACCCACCCATGCTGGTTAGAATAGCTACACTGTCCCTGGTTTTTTGTGTCAAAATTCACTTAAGACTTATTCACCTCATAAAACAACAGCACAGGCAGACCCAAGCAAAATCCTTGCAGTCTAAAACCAAGAAAATCGCCAAAACACAAGCCAGATTAGATTTCTCCAAGTATGAAATAAAATCATCAGCACAAAATACCAGTAAAGAAGGGGGAAAAAAAAAAAAAAAGACAAAAAGATAAAAGGTGGCGTGAAGTAGCCTTATGTGTTCTTCTTGCTATCAGAGTGTGACAATCTCCGGTCAAGTGACTGCAGCTGGTTGCGAAGGTTTTGGTTGTCCTCCAGCAAACGGTCGTATTCAAGGAGGAAACCTTCAGACTGTTTCCTTAGAGCCATGGCATTAGCCTCTGCAGTCTTCGCCTCTTTTTCTCTTATCTCGGCTTCTGATTCCAGCTGCTTAACCTTTGCCCGCAGACTGGAAACTTCTTCCTCGAATGCTTTCTCGTCCAAGCCCCCACCTTTTCCACTTTCACTCTTATCCCTGTTCTGCTTCTTTGCAGCCTCCATGCTTTTCCGTGTCATACGCAATTCCCTCATATAATGATGTAGCCGGTCAATTACTAGTGCAAGGAACAAGCAGTAACCTACACAAAATCACCGAAATTTACTTGGGATACACATCGGCAACAACAAAAGAGGAGCCATTGACTCAACAAGTGCAAGTACAGCTTAAAAATAAAATAAAATAAAAAAGAATGACTGAGAGAGACATAAATTTTAGCTTGAACTAAAAGGAAGGTATTCCACATGCACAAATTCCTATGGGAACATTTTTTCAAGATCTGAACAACTCATCCAACAGACCACGCTGTATGCGAGACATGGCCAAAAATTGTAAAATTTCCACAATCCCAGCAACTCAATTAGCATAGGGCCCAAAAATGTGGATGATCACAGTTCTACCTCAATTCAAGGGCTCAGGATCATCCAAGAGGCTGGAACTTTTGGGGTAAGGCCCATATTTGGTTTGGTCTGGAATTTTACACGTCAGCCTGGTGACCCATGGAAATGAGCAACTTGCTTTCAGCAAACATTTGTTGAGCTGATGTGCAATCCTAAATCATTCTCAGATAGAAAAAATCAGAAGTGGCTAATGTTAACAGAACAACCCACCCAATGTGTTCAGCAGTGGAATTTGTTCAACAAATAGATTTTCATGGAATCCTGCCAGGCTGCCCCTAATAGCAGGGACAAGGCTATAGTGATGAAATAGACTTTCATGGAAGTCCTCAGCAATCATCAAGTGCTAGCGCACAACTTCAAACCATATCAGATGCAAAACAGGAACCGTGAAGACCAAGCCTTGCAAAAGTTCCTAAAGACTTAAGTTTCTGAAACTCAAGAGACAAGTTTCCAAAATCTCAAGTCGTCAAGTTCACTTCCATACCAATATCTCTAACTATACTGCCTGAATTATCTCCAAAAGATTCGGTTATACTCCACGGCAGACCAGAACCCAGGTTCTCTTCCTATGATCAATATACCATACCTAATTCCATAATGCATGTCCATACTACCTGCTAGCTAGACCATCAGTCAGCTAATTTGCTTCCCCTTGAACATGTGATCCAAAAGTAAGTCTAAAATATCAAATGTTAGACAAATGCCGAAGAGGGAGAGATGGCACATTGATCTGTCTAAACCATGTTAAGGGAACATTTGCATTGGAGTACATGAGTAAATATTCTACTACTACTCCCACCAAAAAAAAAATCCATATTCATGAAGATGATGAGTGATCAGCAGTCCTTCCCTAACCTCACCTAAGGGGAAAACAAATAGCAAGAACGCACACATCAGTCCCACATTAGAGCAGCAAAAAGATCTCAGAAAACCTTGGCTAAGCAACACAAAAAACTCTTCTTCTTCTTTTGAAAGATGAAAATATCTTATTGATATGTAGAAGAAACAGCTAACTGTAGTCACCCTTCAACAATGTCAATGAAAATTTACTAAAACACGTCTGATCACCCTCTCCAGTATCACCTCCACCTTGAAAGTTTCAAATATTTTTTTTGAAAGGTAACACTACCAGGGATTGAACCCTGGATCACTCACGCACACTACAGTCTCTACCAGCTCATCAAATGAGCGGGAGACAAATATTCTTATACAAATCCTCCAAAGAATTAATGTTGAAATGGGAACAAAATGTTCGTCTCAAATAATACTAGTGGTTGGACCTTTCAGTGCAAAAACCAACAGTTCTCATGGCAACAAAGAAAGACACTCCAACCCAAGGTTAAACTCCCTCATTCACAACATTGATTAGTAAACTGCTGTGGCTGTGAAATCCCTAAAGGTGCACACTCATCCAAAGTAGGAGTCATCAATTTTTCTCATAGGGCTCTCTGAATGTTGCCCCCTTGCCTTGTGATGATCACCCCAAAAAGTACCACTGAAGGTGTTGAATGACTCGGCCCTTATCCTCCCTATGTGAGGATAAATTGCTCCCCGGATTCCTGTCATGAGGATAAACTACATCTTGCACTATTTGCAACCAATGTCCCACCATCCTATCCAGCCTCTCCATACAAGGATAAACCATATTACATCCTTGTGCATGTTGCACATTGCCCGGCAAGTGTATGCAACCCTGGAAATCATCAGTCTCCCTGTAAGAGGATTAAGTGCATCCAAGCATCATGGTAGTGACCCTTGTCCCAACAGCGCATTGCACTCCACACAAATAATCTGCCTAAACTGCCTAATGATTGCAACAATCCCGCTAGATGTTTTATGCATCCTCCTTGCATGAGTATAAACTACACCATGCATTATGCACCCGTGTGCGAGGCACCTCGCCCAACCCCACTGGTACATCATCAACCTCCCTGCATAAGATAGACTACATTATGCACCTGTGTGCAAGGCAACTTCCCTTGCAAGTACTTCTTCATCAACCTCATGGCACGAGTATAAACTGCATCACATCCTGCCTGCTGAGTACCTTGCCCCAAAGGTATGTGTCATCAACCTCCCTGTATGAGGATAAACTGCATCACATACTGGCGCATGTGATGCATCACCCAACAAGCAAAGCTTGCAGTCTGCCATCACCTAAGAAGTCCCATTGAGCATTTAGCACTGCTTGGCACTCAGCCTCCTCGCACAAGGATAAACTGCATTGAACACCTGTGCGCATGGAACACTACCCCATTGGTACACCTTCAGCCTCCTTGCATGAGGATAAACTACATTGAACACCTATGTGTGTAGCAATCCTCAACCTCCCTGATCAGGGATAAAGTACATTGAGCACGTGTGTGCATGACACTGCCTCACAGGTACCTCTATCAGCCTCCTTACCAGAAGGATAGAACTACCCTCCTACAAAAAGAGGAAACTGCACTAATGTCCCACCGGATGTATGGTGATTGACTCATCAACCTCCCAGCATAGGGATAAACTACATCCAATACTTCCCACCCTCCAAGCATGAGGATAATCTACATTTCAACCTCCCTAAACAATGTGAAATTGTTTGGGCCTCTCCCATTGGCATGTTGAGGCCTTTTTGATAGCATTGAAGCTGACCATGGGCCAAGGTTTGTGTCGAACCATGAAGCAAGTGTTGGACCTGCCATCTTCGCATCAAATTAAGAAGCAGGCATTGAGATCATGCACCAGGCGTTTACCGCAGAAATATCCCCAGCCTCCAACTTCAACTGCTCCCGGCATAAAAAATGTAAAGTACTATGGGCATCAACACTGTGTTTAGGAGTAGAGGGGTATTGTCCAGGGGACACATACATCACAATTTTCAGCCAATCACCACTCGTCACGTGTCCTATCAGAGCATTGAGAACACTGTGTGTTCCTTAACCCCTTCAAATCTATATATACCCCATAGGGGGGTCACATTCAGGGGATAGTTGAATCAGCCCCTTTCTAGCTCCTTTCCCAACTGTCATTCTATGGTAAGAGTGGAGCCTCCTGGCTGCCCTACAAAATCTGTAGGAGTGCGCCAGCATCCCACACCCTCCTGGGTCTTGACGCCCTCCCAGTGACCTATCAGTGCCAATCTGACTCATGGTTTGTACCATGGTCAAGAGCTCATGCTTCTGCGAGTGCCTTGCACCTAGTGTACTATTACGTCACCAAATGACATCTCGACACCAATCTGACTCATGGTTCAAACCACAGTCAAGAGCTAATGTTCACATTGCTGTGAATGCACCACACCCAGGATACTAGAAGGCACTCCGAGTGACCTCTTGATGCCAATCTGACTCATGGTTGGAATCATTGTCAAGAGTTCACAGCTTTACACATGCACTGCACACAGATAGTAGGAGTTCACACCCGACCACCAACACATGGCTAGCCAAGGCATCCTACAGCCCTCCAAGTGTCCTCTCGGTGCCAATTTGACCTATTGCTCATGCCATAGTCATAAGCCTGTCCGCTAAAAGTGCGCCACACCCGGCACATGGACCATCACATACGATCAGGCAACTCACAGCCATATAAGATCAGCGGTCCACCATGCTCTATATCTGATGGACATTGTTGCACTCAACAATCCATCTTCGGAAGTCCCAACCAGGTTACCGCTAATACCCATGGGCCATCTCCTCCATTGCTCTATTGGATCAAAATCCAAGAGCATCAAACATTATCCCACCAACGGCTCATGAC
The DNA here is from genome assembly GCA_037074715.1 of Magnolia kwangsiensis. Lineage (NCBI taxonomy): Eukaryota > Viridiplantae > Streptophyta > Magnoliopsida > Magnoliales > Magnoliaceae > Magnolia > Magnolia kwangsiensis. The sequence continues at coordinate 23,301,216 of CM073574.1, forward strand.
AAAATACAGCCAAACGATGATGGGGACATCACGCACGCACACGCACGCTACCCCCCTAGCATGTACGCCAGGAGAAGGAGGGCCCCACCGTCGATCTGGATCGATGAGGACGTCTAGGGAGGGCCTCCTAGTTAGAAGACGGAGTTTTGGTTTGTTGGAGTGGGCCCGATAGTCAAGTAAAGCCCATCATAGAATCTCATGATCGTGGCCCACTAGTCTGATTGATCTCATATTTTATATTTTGCTTAATAATGTTATTTAAAATATCATGGACGGATTAGATTTTTTTAATTAGTTTTTATTTTGGTTTACTTCATTGCCAAGTAATAAGTTGCGCACATGGTGCGAGTTTGGAGCACCCCTTGTAGCTTTTTTACTCATTGAAGATTAATAAAAAATATCGAATGGCTAACTACCGTAGTACAAAACCACATATATCCCAATCCGCCCCCATCGCTTATCATCCATACTTCTCACCTTCTACAGCCATCCTCGCCTCGAATCCATCAGTTTTTGCAGCAGATCTTCTCCCTACAACCAGTTTCCAGAATCTGGCCCTGCAGGAGGGCTGAAACTTCAGCTGAGCACCACGCACAGCCCATAGCTCGGATCGACCCAAAACTTGGGGGGTTTGGAGCCCACCCCTAGCCAACCAGAGCCAAGGAGTCAGTTTCCAGGTGTGAGACCCCTCGCACGTGCGGCCAGCCCCTACGCACGTGCGTAAGGCCTAGCCCGCTGTCCGCACGCAGGAACTATCTTCTGGTTCAGGTTTTCTTCTTATTTTACCCTCTCATACCTGTTTTTTTATAAACCCTAACCCTAAATTATATTATCCTTAATTTATTTGCCCATTTTCTCACCGTAGGATTCTTTAAATTAAAATTAGTGAATCCATTAGATTAGAGACTAATTGTTGTGCATGTGTGGATGATTATTACTTATCTTTGAGCACCGTTTGGTTTATAATTTTTTAAAGATCCAGCCTTAGCCTGTGTAGGCCTGGACCCGTGCAGATTCCCCTTGTTTGAATGCTTGAGCTTTTGTGCAGGATGTGGAATTAATATGGATTGCTTCAAATTAGTATGAACTAAAGCCTGAGATCTTGCATATCATATTTAATTTTCATGTTCTACATCAAATTTGGTATCAGAGCTTAGGGTTCTTATAGGGAATGCATCACATGTTTAGGGTTTAGTTTGTTTATGTCCATCATACATCAAGTCTCATCACATATAGCTATTTAGAGATCCATAAATCCTAATATTAGTTGTTAAAACTTCTGTTATCAAGAAGTTAGCGATTCACATTGGTGTAACTTTCTGTTACTCCCTTATTTTGACAACTATATTGCTGGATTTTAGCAGCATTGCGTAGCTTTTCTCATATAGAGTCTCATAGGATTATTTAGTCTCGTCTAGTTACATATAGTCATAGTAGAAGGTCCTTAGGTTGAGTAAATAATTGCATGCCCACGCATACGGGTCGTGGTTTTGGTTTGCACCCTACACTAAACATAGAGCAACTACAAGAATCAGTGGACAAGTTAACCCAATAGGTTGATTCTTTGAGTAAGCGCTTAGAACAACGCATAGATCAACGCCTTGACCAATTTAATGATTAACGCAAACCCCATCATTGGCGAAGATGTCCAATCTTAGGCAGGTGGTCAAGAGGTTAGACCAAGGACTAGAGGCAACCAAGGAGTTGGTCATACGCGCGCACCTGTGCACCCACCTCGCGAGGGACTTCAAGACCAATATGACCCAGACGCGCAACTCCTCAAGGGAGTTAGAGTAGATGCCCCTACGTTTGATGGCCACTTGGACCCTAAAGCCTTTTTAGATTTGTTGGCGGATATGTACCACTATTTTGAGTAGTATGACATATCGGATGCTCGTCGAGTCCGATTCGCCAAGATGAAGCTTGTAAGACAAACAAAGAGGTAGATGCCCCTACGTTTGATGGCCACTTGGACCCTAAAGCCTTTTTAGATTGGTTGGCGGATATGGATCACTATTTTGAGTGGTATGACATGTCGGATGCTCGTCGAGTCCGATTTGGCAAGATAAAGCTTGTAGGTCAAGCAAAGAGGTTTTGGGCGATAGTAGAGCGAAAGAAAGAAAGAACGAGAAAGCTCTCAATAATTCATTGGGGAGAGATGAAAGAAGCGCTTAAAGACAAATACATTCTTTTCTCTTATCGCTTCCGATTGATTGAGTAATGGCAATCTCTTGGACGGGGTTCCATGAGTGTTGTTGAATACATTGAGAAGTTCGAAGAGTACTTAACCCGTTTTAAGGTTGATGAGGACCCCGAACTCACCCTTGCTCGATTTAAAATGGACTTCCATTCTGACATTAGAAGAGAATTGTTTGCCAAAGACATAAACATTATTGAACAGTTGTATCAAGTGGTGTTAGAGGTTGAGCAATACCTCAAAGCATCTGTGGGAATACGGTTTGACTTTCGCGATTCTAGTGCTAAGGCCAATCCTTTTGGAACTAAACCTAACACTGGATACCAAAACAAACTTTCCAACAGTCCTCAGTCTAAGCCCAAGGATGATAAGGGTATAAGAAATTATCGGGTCTAGCTCGCGTAAAAGTAGAGCAACTAGGTATTTTAGGTGTCAGGGGTTTGGTCACTTTGCCCACCAGTGCAGCACGAGAGAGGGTACCAAGGTGCTCCTTATTGATGGGCAAGTAGAAGTAGTGCCCCCAGAGAGTGACGACGAAGAGGAAGAATATGAGCTAGTAGAAACCCCTAGTGATGAGGAAGAGGTAGCGCAAGAGTCTGCGACCCTCGCAGTTGTGCGTTGCGCCTTTGCTCAAGCCAAGAACACTGACGATTGGCGCCGCAACACGATCTTCTATACTTACGCAAAATGTGGAGAAAAGAGCTGTAAGATGATCGTGGATAGTGATAGTTGTGCCAACGTAGCATTACCTAGCATTGTGAGCCATTTGAGCTTGAAGCTTGAAGCCCATCCTCAACCCTATAGAGTGTCCTGGGTTGATGAAACTTTCATTCCAGTCTCGCACCGTTGTTTCGTTCCTATTCAATTTGGATCATGTAAAGACACTTTAATGTAATGTTGTTCCCATGGATGTTGGCCATATCATTTTGGGTAGACCGTGGCTCTATAACAGGGATGTTACCATATTTGGTCGTTCAAATGTGTGTACATTCTGCTTCGAGGACAAGAAGGTCAAGCTAAATCCACTGCCACCCAAGAACACGACTGGAAAGGAGTTTGTCACACAGAGTGTTGCGAGCGGATCAAAAAAATTGAAGGAATCGAAGTACAAGTCCAAACCACTCCATATTCTAAATGCGAAGGACTTTGAGCGAGAAACGGATGCGGATTCGATAGTATACGCCCTTGTGGCTATGGAGAGTGTACCAAAGGCTAATGTAGAGTTACTCGCTGAGGCCATTCAGGTAGTACATGAGTTTCATGATGTCTTTCCTGATGATCTACCGAATGAGCTTCCCCCTATGAGAGATATACAGCATGCCATTGATTTAATCCCTGGAGCGACTCTACCAAATCTCCCGCGTTACAAAATGAACCCAAAGGAGCACGCTGAGTTGAAGAGGCAGATTGACGAGCTCCTAGAGAAGGGTTTCATTTGAGAGAGCATGAGTCCGTGTGTTATGCTTGCCCTTCTTACACTTAAGAAGGATGGCACATGGAGGATGTGTGTTGATAGTAGGATCATCAACAAAATCACAGTCAAGTATCAGTTTTCCATACAGCATCTTGATGACATGCTGGATATGATGATCAATGCTACTATCTTCTCAAAAATTAACCTCAAAAGTGGTTATCACCAAATCCGCGTACGCCCTGGAGATGAGTGGAAGACGGCCTTCAAGATGAAGGATGGGCTATATGAGCGGGTAGTTATGCCTTTTGGGTTAACTAACGCCCCAAAGACTTTCATGTGTGTGATGACCCAAGTGTTGAAACCCTTCATGGGGAAGTTCCTAGTCGTATACTTTGATGATATCTTGATTTATAGCATGACCAAGGAGCAACACCTCAAGTAGTGTGATCTTCTTCTTCTTCTTGGGTCCTTACTCTTGCCTGGGTGGTAGACTCTCAGGAGTTTCAACTCCCGTTCAAGGGTTTGAGTACCCATAGGTGGTGAAATTCCACCTGCGTGAGTGTTTGGGGTGTGTGTGCGTGTAAAAAAAATTTAAAAATAATAAATAAATAAAAATCTTCTTAGGTTTTATTATGTCAACTGAGAGCGTATTGGCGGATTTCGAAAAAGTCAAGGCCATCGTCAATTAGCCTGAACCCCGCAATATTCATAAGGTGAGCAGCTTTCACGGCTTAGCTACCTTCTATAGGCGGTTCATTCAAGGTTTCAGTTCCATTATGGCTCTCATCACGGACTGCATTAAAATAAAATAAAATAAAAAAGGAGAGTTTCAATGGACTAAGGCAGCTTTGAAGGCCTTCAAGGAGATAAAGGTAAGGATGAGTGAAGCTCCAATCACGCGACTTCCGGATTTTTCAAAAGCTTTTGAAGTCGCATGTGACGCATCAGGAGTCGGTATAAGAGTACTTAGTCAGAAAAGGCACCCTGTCACCTTTTTTAATGAGAAACTGAATGAGACGAAACAAAAATATTCTACCTATGGCAAGGAATTCTATGCGGTAGTGCAATCACTGCGCCATTGGCGTCATTACCTATTGTCGCAAAAATTCGTCTTATTCTCAGGTTACGAGGCCTTGAGATATTTGAACTCTCAGAATAAATTAAACCCTAGGCATGCCAAGTGGGTTCAATTCCTTTAAGAGTACACTTTTGTGCTTAAGCACAAGGCCAGTGTAGAGAATAAGCCTGCCAACGCGTTAAGTCGTCGAGTCGCATTACTCAATTATATGATTGTCGAAGTCACGGGCCTCAAGCGCATCAAAGAAAAGTATTTTAAGTGTCCAGATTTGGAGTTGTGTATGCGTCATTGTTAAAGAGTCCTTCAGGAGCTAGCAGTGAGTACTTGATTTTAGACGAGTATTTGTTTACGAGTGACCGCTTATACATACCACGTACCTCCCTCCACGATTTTCTTGTATGGGAGTTGCATTTAGGAGGAGTTGTAGGTCATTTCGGTCGAGACAAGACCATTACCCTAATGGAGGATAGGTTTCATTGGCCAAGCCTCAAGCAAGACGTGACCAAAATTATAGGGCAATGTCGTACTTGTCAACTGGCAAAACAAAGGAAACAAAACACGGGATTATACACACCCTCGCCAGTCCCATTCATCCCTTGGCAAGACATCAGTATGGACTTCGTGCTTAAACTTTCCAAGACTATTCGAAAACACGATTCCATATTTGTTGTCGTGGACCGTTTTTCTAAAATGGCCCACTTCATTCCTTGTTCTAAGACCTCCAATGCATCTCATATTGCTAAGTTGTTCTTTAGTGAGGTCATCAAACTGCATGGGTTACCAAAAACCATAATGTCTAACCGTGACGTGCGATTCATGAGTTACTTTTGGAAGACACTATGACACATGATGAATATTAGGCTCCAATTTTCTTATGCCTACCACCCTTAGACCAATGGTCAAATTGAGGTGGTTAATAGGAGCCTGGGAAGTTTGCTCAGATGTTTAGTAGGAGAGCATACCAGGACATGGGACGCCGTACTACCCATAGCCAAGTTTACATTCAATAGTTTTGTCGATAGGTCCATAGGTATAAATCCTTTTGAAGTCATTACTGGTTATAAGCCTAGGAAGCCTATTAATCTTTTCCCTATGTCAGTCCCATAGGCCATCAGAGTCTGTAGAGTCTTTTGCGCATCACATCCATGCATTGCATCAAGAAATCAGGCAAAAGATCAAATACTAGTAATGAACATTATAAATTTTCTGCATACCAACATAAACGTTTCTGAATTCAATGTAGGAGACTCTGTGATGGTCCGCATTAGGCCCGAGCGATATCCTCAGGGGGCCATTCGTAAATTACACACACGTAGCACTAGACCTTTCAAAATTATAAAACAAAACGATCCCAATGCGTATGTGGTAGATCTTCCACCTTCCATGGTAATTAGTTCTACATTCAATGTAAAGGATCTAGTTGCTTTTCAGTGGACCCCTGATACTTCGTCCAGCCCTTTGCCCACCCATCCTGATTCCCCAGATTTGTCCCTTGATACATGACAGCTTCCCAACTTTTCTTCATAGCATCTACCTCTCATACTTAACATTCACATACCCAGAGAGATAATAGAGGATATCATGAACCATCAGATAGTTTCAACGTCGGACGGCGATTTCAGAAGTACCTGATTAAGTGGAAGTCACTCCCAGCTTCAGATAGCACGTGGCTCACTGAGGAGGAGCTTCAGAGACTTGATCCTGACATCTTAGTGCAGTTCAGGAGTTTTGTTTCGCCACTGGCAAAATCTTCGCAGCCGAGGAGAGTTGATGGGGGACATCACGCGGACACACATGCACGTCGCCCCCTACGCACGTACGCCAGGAGGAGGGCCCCACCGTCAATCTAGATAGATGACGACGTCCAGGGAGGGCCTCCTAGTTAGAAGACGGAGTTTTAGTTCGCTGGAGTGGGCCCGATAGTCAAGTAAAGCCCATCATGAGATCTCATGATCATGGCCCACTAGTCTAATTGATTTCATAATTTATGTTTTGCTTAACAATGTTATTTAAAATATCATGGACGGATTAGATTTCTTTAATAAGCTTTTATTTTGGTTTACTTCCTCGCCAAGTAATAGGTTGTGTACATGGTGCGAGTTTGGGGTATAGATTTTTTCTTATAAATAGGCACCCCTTATAGCTTTTTTACTCATTGAAGATTAATAAAAAATTCCTGCATTTTTTTCTACTCCTCTGAGTTCTTGAGTTGTGGAAAATTCCAATTGGGTGCGAAGCCCTCCCTTCATCGAAGGGCTAACTACCGTGGCGCGAAGCCACATCTATCTCAATCCGCCCCTATTGCCTATCATCATACTTCTCACCTTCTATAGTCATCCTCGCCTCGAATCCATCAATTTTTGTCCTAGATCTTCTCCCTACAGCTCGTTTCCAAAATTTGGCCCTGCAGGAGGGTTGAAACTTCGGCAGAGCACCACGCACAACCCATAGCTCGGATCGACCCGAAACTTGGGGGGTTTGGAGCCCACCCCTGGCCAACCAGAGCCAAGGAGTCGGTTTCTAGGTGTGGAACCCCCTCGTACTTGCGGCCAGGCCCCTGCGCACATGCATCAGGCCTAGCCCGTTATCCGCACGTGGGAATTGTCTTTCGGTTCAGGTTTTCTTCTTATTTTACCCTCTCATACCTGTTTTTTTTATAAACCCTAACCCTAGATTACTTTATCCTTAATTTATTTTTCCATTTTCTCACCCTAGGGTTCCTTGAATTGAAATTGGTGAATCCCTTGGATTAGGGACTAATTGTTGTGCATGTGTGGATGATTATTACTTATCTTTGAGCATCGTTTGGTTTACAATTTTTTACAGATCCAGCCCTAGCCTGTGTAGGTCTAGATCCGTGTAGATTCCCCTTGTTTGAATGCTTGAGCTTTTGTGTAGGATGTAGAATTAATATGAATTGTTTTGAATTAGTATGATCTAAAGCCTGAGATCTTGCATATCATATTTAATTTTCATGTTCTACATCAAATGAGATGTTATCCACAGCTAGAGGCACTTAACACTTCATGTGGATAGGAGAGTCCCCAAGCTTCATAGCTAAATAGAGTTAATGTTTTAAATAGCTTATGCCGCGTGGCGTAGCTTAGACTTAGCACAATGTAGCTTGTGATTTAAATCAGTTCAAGCCACACAACAAGCCACGCTACCCACTATGTAGCCTCCTCTACATGCTACATGGCATCCACTACATGTTATAACAGTAAAAGCAATTAATGTCTACAATGGTCTGTTACATTTTGCTATTTTTACTAAAAAGTTATTAATGTTTTCATTGATTTTAGTGGAATGATATCAGCGACAGTATTAAATCAGTTCAATTTCTCCGGGAAGAACCAAAAAAAAAAAAAAAAAGGTATTACATCAGTCCGTTGCTTCTTTTTTTAAGTTAACAAAAAGTATATTATAAACAAGTGTCAAAAAGACAAAAAAAACAAAAACAAAAACAAAAACAAACAAAAAACAAATTGTAAAGAGGAAGGGTGAGAAACCACCCAAACTAATTACATGATAAAAGAATAATCAATTTCCCCTCCCAAGCACGAAACCCATTCAATTACCAGGCCCCTTGCTTTCAAGACGACCCTCCCCATAGAGTGGCTCAAATTCCTAAAGCATCTCCCATTCCTTTCTTCCCAAATAGCCCAAACCTTGCCAAGAGACACAAATGCCAAAGGACTTTCAAATCCTCTTTGAGTTCCACCTTGTGCCAAGACAAAAAGAATAGATCAATGGAGTTTAGGCAAACCCATGTAACCCAGAACGTGGATAGGATGCCATTCCACAAAAAGGAGGTTGTGGAGCAATGCATAAAGGGATGACTAATCAATTCCAAATCAGCCATACATATTAGACAAACATTTGGGAGAACCATTCCCCGCTTCTAGAGGTTTTCCACTATCAAAACTTTGCCCCGGCCTACCAACCATGCAAACACCGCAACTTTCAAAGGAGCACCATATGACCTTGGTAGCAAACACACCACTAGAGGGTTTCCCGATACCTCGGGCTTGAAGCATCTTATAGAAGGATCGAACCAAGACACATCCCTACTTGTCCAACGGCCAACGCATCTTATCCTTTTCACCCATAGATGGATAGCAATGTGTAATATGATCCAACAGGGAGCTCAATTCCCCACCTCTTCTTTGGACATGAAGATCCGACAAGGAGGGATCCAAACTACATTGTTTCTCCTTCGAAAGAAGCAACATCCCACCTTGTCTTTAGACATGAAGATGGATTTGTTGTTTGCGGTCCAACATTTTGCTCAAAGCCTCGACCACCACCACAAAAAGGAGAGGGGATAGGGGGTCTCCTTGTATCAATCCACGCGAGGTTTGAAAAAATCCTTTAGGTGAACCATTGACTAGGACCAAGAATTTGGGTGACCTCATACTATAACGACCTTTTTTTTAACCATATAAGACCCTGACCTATTAAGAGTAATAATTTGATTTTGTATTTAATAACAAAAACCAAGAACTTAACCCAATGGTAGAGGTAGTCTCAGTGGTAGGAGAGGTCAGAGGATAGTGTCTTAACCCCGCAGTATTTAACTTTTTGCAAAATTTTACAAAACCCCAGTGGAATCTTTTAAATCTAAGGCTCTCTCTATTTAAAGGGGGGAACTGCAGAAACCTTAAAACCCTAAAAACTTAAGAGGGGATAGGGGGTCTCCTTGTCTCAATCCACATGAGGTTTGAAAAAAGCCTTTAGGTAAACCGTTGACTAGGACCAAGAATCTGTGTGACCTCATATTATAACGACACTTTTTTTTAACCATATAAGACCCTGACCTATTAAGAGTAATAATTTGATTTTGTAATTAATAACAAAAACCAAGCACTTAACCCAATGGTAGAGGTAGTCTCAGTGGTAGGAGAGATCAGAGGATCGAGTCTTAACCCTGCAGCATTTAACTTTTTGCAAAAATTTACAAAACCCCAGTGGAATCTTTTAAATCCAAGGCTCTTTCTCTATTTAAATGGGGGGAACCATAGAAATTTTCTGCAAAAACCTTAAAACCCTAAAAATTTAAGAGCAGACGAAAAGAGAGAGCCGATAAGTCCCTAACCGTTTTCCTTTTTAAAAATTTTTGTATTTTGGTTCTAAAAACCTAGATCTAAACAACGAACCAGGTGGATCAACCTCACGTCCGTTGTTTTAATCTATGGAGAGATCTAAGAGGAAAGGAAGAAGGCTTTGCGCAAAGTTAGTGTCACAGAGATCGGGTGGGCAATCCAGCCATGTCGGTCCAGATCTATCTGAATCAGAGAATTAGAAAGACTAAACAGTACCATGACCTTAATTCTAGAAGTGATCTGACTGTTAGATTGCCCACAGTAATCTATAGGTAGTGTTGTTAACGATAATATATTTTCCAGAATGGTTCCGATTAACGGTTGTAGATTCTGAATATTTCATATCCAAACGATCCATTGGTTTTTCTCAATTTATCGATGGAGAAATCATTGGATGGTTTAGACCTAACCCCTGTATTGCTTGAATCCCTAAAAGTCAGAGTCAGAGAATAAACCCTAAAATTTTCAAAAATTGGATTGTGTTTCGAAACCAAGCCGACTTCGGTCGATCGATCAAAGCGGGTGTTCAATATGGCTAAAATGCATGTGATCAAATGGGTAATTGCATTAAAGGCTATTGCCCATTTCCCTAATAGTTTTTTTCAAAAAATTTAACAATGTAAAATAATAAATAAATAAAAGTTTTCTCTAAAGGAATATAATTAGGGGTGTACACTGAGTCAAACCGAGTCGAGCTGGCCTCAGCTCGACTCGGCTCGGCCACTAGCTGACCCCAACTCGAACTCGGCTCGGCTCGGCTCGGTCCTCGAGCCTGACTGGCCAGCTCGGCTCAGTTCGGTCAGCAACTCAGGCCAATTTGAGATGAGTTCAAGCCAAAATCGAGCCTCTGCGGCATTTTCACAAACACATGCAGTGCACTTTCAATTTCTCATTGTATATAAAATAGCAGTGGTTGTTTACAAGTATTTCATCAAACACCTTATAGGCAACATCAAAATCAAGGAAAAATGGTATTTGTTTCATATACATACCTTCCTTACCACTAGCCGACACTTCGTTGAGTCATTTCATCAAACACTTGGTGAGCAACATCAATATCAGAGTAATCGAGTCACCGAACTAGTTCGATCCGAGTCGAGTCGAGCTCGGGCAAGCTCGAACTCGGTTCGAAACTTTTTCAAGCTCAAAGAATCAGCTCAACTCGGCTTGAACTCAATGTCGAACCGAGTCGAATCGAGCTTTTTTGAGTCGAATCGAGCGAGCTAACCGAGCTAACTCGGTTCGTGTACACCCCTAAATATAATTAGTGGCTTGTGAGTGGATTGTGGCATGCCACTGCTAGGAATGTACAATCCCCACAACTCAATAGAACTCCAATGACGGAAATTTGTATCAAATTTGGATGCTCCTCCTGTGATGTGATTATTTCCATAGGTAAGAAAACTCACAAATTTGGTCACACCTATCTAAGGCCCTATCCTTGGTAAGTGAATAAGCATTCATTTCCCTTCTTGCTGCCTCAATCCAAGTCCTTTTAGATCTTCCTCCCATCCTCATTTTAGGCCCTTTAACCTTGATCAATGTATCCCTCCTCACTAGAGCCGTCTCTAGTCTTTGTTGCATAAGATTGAACCATCTCAATCCACTCTTTGTCATTATCCCTTATTGGGCAACCCCACTACTTTGAATGACCTCATTCTCAATTCTACAATTCCTAGTCTTCTCACATATTCATCTGAACATACTCATTTCTGCAACAACCTCTAGTCACATAGCTTTCTAACTACAAAACACTTACTTCACATAGCATAGCTGGTCCTTCTAAAATAGATATATGGATTATGTTCAAATGTTACATTTGTCCTATATTAATACAGAAACAAATTATATTCAGGTTAACTTTCCTTGGTTCCACATTCCACAGAGGACCAAAAAAATAAAGAAGACCTGACCCAAATCAAACCTTCATTCTTAAAGATATGATCGGCTTTAGTTGATTTTTCTTTTTCTTTTTTTCCTTCTTCTTTTGAAGATTGACTTTAGTTGAATCTTATCGCCAACCAATTAAGATTGGATGTCTATGGAAAGTAAGATCGCAGGTACCCTCCTTTATTCGTCAAGAAGGGAGTGGAGCCCACTTGCTTTGACTATTTAGAGGGGAACAGGTGACACGCAGCTCAATTGGATGGCTTCCAATACCTCAATCTTAAGGTCATCCAGACCAAAATCTAAAAAGAGATTCACCAGGTGAAATCTCAATACAAGTGTTCCCACCAGATCATTCCCCAAATAAATCAAGAATCATCAAACTTCACCCTATCCTCTCAAGATTAATTTTAAGAATGTTGATTTCTTCATGAACTTGGCTAAAGACATTAGTGTTCGACAGCAATGAGTCTGCATTGGTAGACAGTGTTGGATAAATTGGAACAATTCATCTCATAAAGCAGAAATGACCAGATTGCAGTTACCTTCCATTCTATTCATTTTGACAGACAAGAATCCAAATTGCAATTACGCTGTTCTTGTTGAATCAGGGGTTAACAGTACAAATCCCAAAGGTAATTCCAATTTGATCATTTCCTCTCCATCAAACGCAATTCTGTTCAATTCAATTCAATTCAACTACAGTGATTTTATTATTAACCTACAGTGATTTTATTATTAAACTTCCATCTGAAATCTAGGACTGTCCAAGATCTCACCATTGCTAAAACCCTGAAACGAAATGCAGATCATCCTGGACCTAACAATCTCTAAAACCCTAAAATCCATTCCTCATTCATTTCCAAAAGATTAAAACAACCGAAATCAGACAACCAGTTCCACACAATTCAGCTCCCAAAAAAGAAGTACAAAACAAGAAGTGGAAACATGAGCAGGAAAGCATGGAAATAATACCCATCAGCGACGCTTCTAGGAGATGCCTGCCCATGAGAATCTCATCCGTGGTGGTGACGGCGCCAGCTTCGTTGGATCGCTTCTGTATGTTCACAATGCTGTAGACGGTTGAAACGAACACGATGAAGACCGTGGCGGAGATCGTCTTCACCATCACGGGCCCGCGCCCGCGCTTGACCCGATCCAACCCCATGATCGCCAATTTCCGAAGCGGGGTCTTCACTAAGAGGAGCACGATCAGGCCCGCTTCGGCGAATAGGAGACTGAAAAGCAGATTAATCATCTCTTCTTCTTCTTCTTCTTGATCTGATTCAACGACTAAGAGAGAGAGAGAGAGAGAGAGAGAGAGAGGGGAGGGACAGAGTTGTTAGAGAGTTTAAGAGTAAGGGTGATGAAGGATGGGAGAGGATTTAAGGGTGGATGGGAGGTGGAAAGGTGTGGGGCCCACCGGGGTGGGGTTTGACCATTCTCTACCTTTTGGGAGCACAGAAAGGGGAGTGGAATTATGAGGAATGGTGGAGGAAGGGAGAGGAGAGATGAGAGGAAAAGGAGAAAATCAGCTGAGGATGTTTTCACGTTGGTTTTGCTGGGGTGGCGATCGACTTGTTTTCTTGGGACACTACGCCATCTTGAATCGTGCCACCGCTGGGGACCCAAGGATTTGAAAGGTGATTCGCGCGAGGATCGAAGATGTGATCTCGATGACACGTGCAATTCGCGCAAGGTTGCGCCCGTTGATCATGGGGAGAGGATTAGATGATACCCAAATCCACCATAGTCCAAATCCACCAGAGTGGGTGGGACCCCTGGCTGTGGGCTAACAGTGATGTATGTGCCTTAAATCAAGGCCGTCCAACTGTTTTGAAAGCTCATTTTAGGGCATGATCGTAAAAGTGAAGCATATTCAAATCTTACATGTACCATACCACAAGGAAACGGTAATGATTGAATCCCCACCACGCAAAAAATCCTGGGGCCACAAGGAATGTTTATTTCCCTTGCCATCCAACCCCTTGATAAGGTCATGAAGAGCTGGTTGAAAAGAACATACATATATCAGCTCAATCCAAAAATTTTGTGGCCCATAGGAAGCTTTTAATAATTGATTACCACTGTTTGAGTATTATGGTCCACCTTAGATTTGGATGTACTTCATTTTTTTTTATCATGCCTTAAAATGGGCTTTTAATAAGGATAAACGTCATGGATGTAGTCATATACGTAACAGCGGACCCCACCCGCCTTGGTATATCCGGGGTCTCAACTAATATGGATTAGCTACTATTTTTTGAGTCGCCGAACTAAGTGACGGTTCCAAGTTCGGGCCCACCATGTGTTGTGTCCATCTATCCATACATTTGGAAAGATCGTTTTCTACACTGGCATAAAAAACGATGGAGAGAGTGACGCCCACAGCTGAAACCTGCCGAAGGTCTACCATGTTATTTATTTGAGATCTAACTTGTTCATATGTTAACGTAAACATAAACGGAGTGGAAACATAAATTCGTGATGGTCCGTATGATTCTAAAAGTTTTGTAGTCCTTAGAAGTTTTTAATGGTTGGCATCACTGTCCCTACTGTTTTATGTAATGGGTACACGTAAGCTCTAGATCTAACTTATTCTTTGAATCATGCCTTAAAATGATCTCTCCAAAGTAAATGAGCGGTATGGATACAGAATATACATTATAACAGTGGCCAATGAACCTGGTGGCTTCACTTCACTAGCCAGCCCTGTGTGTCACTACTCAACCGGTCAGCGGAGATGCGAATTAGCTCCTTTGAGCCTGAAGGGGAATTCGTTTAGGCGAAGCTTGCAAGGCCCATCAATGAAAATATATTATCTAAATTATTCATTGTTTTTTTTTTTTTAGATCATTTTAAAGTATAATCCTAAAAATGAAGTAGGCCCACGGTTCCAGTGGATCAGACTAAAAGAAGCTGCAGTGATAGTCATACTCACCATTGAAACCTTTTTGAAATGGATAAAACACTTACATCACGGTGGGCCCCACAGAGCCCTGCCCAGATGGATCACCGTCCAAGTGAGGTAGGATGCAATCCGCATCCGAATATCCAGACACGCTACACCAAGTTCAGTGTTGTATCCACACCATCCCACACCATCCATACATTTGGAGAGATCATTTTAAGGCATGATCCAAAGAATGAGGTAAACCTAAGGTGGAGTGGACCCCACCACCGAAATTGGAAGGGAGAGTGATGCCTACCACTGAAACTTTCCTAAGGTCTGCCATTATGTTTATTTGAGATCCGTTCATATGTTAACGGAGATAAGGAAGAAAGGAAAACAAAAATATCAAGTTGATTGAAAACTTTGTGGCTGTTAAACTTTTTAATAGTGGCCATTACTCTCTCCCTTGTTTTCTGTGATAGGATCCATGCGTACTTTCAAGCTCATTCTTTGGATCATGCTTTAGTGTGGTCTCTCCAAATAGATAAAGAGTGTGGATACAAAACATACACTATGGTGGAGCTCATAGGACTCAACCCGCCAGTAGCTAATCGGCGTCCTGTCAGTAGCTAACCCGCGTCGCTCCGGTTGGTCATGTGGATCACATGCATTAGCCGACAGGGGTAAGAAAACGGATGCGGATTGCGTACTACCCTCGCCCATCCTTAGATCCGTATAGGCATATCTGTGGATGGGCCCACCGTTATGTATCTATACATCCAAGCTGTCAATCCATTTTCACTAGATTATTTTAAACTATTAAAACAAAAATGATTTAGATCCAATGATCAAGTGGACCACACCAAATGGTACACTTAGTTGCATTAAAATGCACAAAGCATTAAACGCCGGTTGCATTAAATACAAGAATCATCTGTGGTGTGGTCCATTTGATCGTTGGATCTACCTATTTTTGTTTTTATGGTTTAAAATAATCTGAAAAAAGGGATAGACGACTTGGATGTATAAATACATCGCGGTAGGCCCGCCGAAGACCTGCCCGTTCGGAGCCAGGGTCGGGCGGGGGTAGTACGCAACCCGCGTCCTAAGAAAACGCGGTTGGAATGGCAGAGGATTGTGTACACGGGAAATTCTGTGGGATCCACGTTGATTCACGTGTCTTATCCATGCCGTTCATCTGCTTCATCAGCTGATTCTATGATGTTTGACGAAACTTGAAGAATATTCAAAGCTCAAGTAAACCACACCAAAGAAAACAGTAGATATAATGAATTCACCGTTGAAACCCTCCAAAGGCCGACAGTTATATTAATTTGTCATCCAACCTATTAAGTATTAACAATGATAAAGAGAAGTTGACTACTGTTGATGCAACTTTTTACCTTATTTCTTTCGACGCGGAGTCCAAAACTTTCCCAACTCAACGAGCATTTGATACCCCTGCCTTCGGTTAGGAAGCGGATTGGCCGGTGCGCCAAGACGAGCGCTGATGCTCGTGGGCTCCACCATGTTATCCACACTTTTCATCCATTTGGAGAGATCATTTTAAGGTAATATTCAAGGAACGAGTTAAATCCAAATCTACAGTAGACCCCAGTATAGAAAACAGTGGGACACTGACCTCCACTATTGAAAACTTCTAAAGGCTACGAAGGTTTAAATGAAACTGATATTTGTATTTTCTCTTGTTTCATGTCTTTTTAAACTTTTGATCAAACTGATTTCAAATAAACATTATGGAAGGCCTTAGGATAGTTTTAATGGTGGGAATCACTCTCCCAACTGTTTTCTTTGGTGGGTCCATTACATATTTTTTTTAGCCTCATTCTTTGCCTAAAACCCTAAAATGATATCTAAAAATGGATGGACGGTATGAATATAACATATACATCCTAGTAGTGTCTATAGAACTCGATAACATCCCTTCCGTCCACAGTAATCTGTCTGAAAAAGGCTCCGTGGGGCACACCGTAATGTAAGTGTTTTATTCATGCTGTTGATTGATTTTCTCGTATCATTTTAAGGTAAGATTCTAAAAATGAAGTAGTTCCACTGCTCCAATGGATCACACCAAAGGAAGCCGCAGCCATAATGACACTAACCATTGAAACCTTTCTAAGGGCCACCATGATGTTTTTTACCATCCAACCTGTTCATAAGGTCATGTAAATGTGGATGAAGTGAAAACACAAATATTGGCTTGATCTTAAGCTTCTCAAGCTCCCAGGAAGTTTTTAATGGTGGATGTTCAATCCCCACTTTATGGTCTACTTAAGCCCTATACCTAACTCATTTTTTAAATCATACCTTAAAATGATATGAGAAAAATGATAAATGGCCTGGATAAATAACTTACATCATAGTGGGCCCCAATAAGCATCCATCAGCGCCCATCCTGACACATTAGCCACTCCACATTAAAAGAAAGATGGGGTTATTTTCGTCCTCACATGCTTGTCCATAGGTCAAACGTTTAAGTTGGGAAGGTACGTTCTGAACTCCTCGTACAAGATAAAAAGTTGCATCTAGTGTGGTTAATTTCTCAATGACAAATATATGCACGAAAGTAATAATAATAAAAATAAAATAAAAATCATCCAAAACTTCATTGGCCAAGAAATTTTCAATGGTTGGCATTCACTTATCACTCTTTACTGTGGGTTCACTTAAGATCTAGATATACTTCAATTTTTGGTTCATGCTTTCAAATAATAGAATAAAAATTGACGGGTAGTATGGATAAGACACATATATCAAAATGGATGACCAACATGGATAAGACACATACATCAAAATGGATAACTAACATAGGTAAGGCATACATATCGCGTAAGATCCTATAGAGTTTACTCAGTGCCTATTCTAAGTTAACTGGATTTAAAAAATACCTAATCAGCACCGGTTGGAATAAAATTAGAGGGAGAGTAAGAAGACTCGTGGATGGCTAGCGGATTTTGTGCCCCCCGTCACACCCAAGTTTGATGGACGGCGTGGATATAATGAGGAATGCACAGTGGACATGCATTAAAAACTTCTTAATCCCCACTAATCCTCAATGTAATGTTTATATATCAAAGTTACATTGGCCATGCAATTATGTATTTATTATATCCACACAATTCAATCATTTGAACAAATCATTTTAGAGCATGAAATAAAAAATTAGTCATATCCAAAGCTCAAGTGGACCACACCATAAATATTAGTAGGGACAATGATTTTAACGACTAAAATATTCATAAGCCCACCCTAACATTTATTTTTCATCTAATCCATTCATAAGGTTGTGCACATCTGTATGAAGAGCAAAAACAAATATCATAATATAGAACTTATGTGACCTCAAAAGTGTTTCAATGGTAGACATTTCATCCCCACTGCTTTTTTTCGAGTGTGGTCCACTTAATCTTTGGACAGCTTGGATATAATACATACCTCATGATGGGTTATAACTTCAACCCACAAGCAAGGTTGGTGTGTGGGGGTATACTAGCCAATCCGCTTCTGGTAAATAGAATAAAATAAATTAAATTTTAAAAAAGAAAAAAATAAATAAATAAATAAAAGAGTTAGATTCAAAAGAAAACAGAAAGGATTGAACGTTTGCACTTAAAACACTCACAATGCCGCTAAAGTTTTAGATCAAGCTACAATTTTTATATTTTCAGTTCATTCCAATAGGAATAACATTACAAACAGTGTAAATGGCATATAAGCGGCATGGTGGACTGGGCAGGTTTCAACCGTAAGCATTTTCCATCCCATTTTTTCATTATGGTGTGGCCCGCTTTCAAATTTGGCTCATGTTCTAATATGATCCGAAAAATTGATGAATTGGTGAATTTCTACAACGATCATGGTAGGGCCCAACTAGCTTCTTGTAATTTGAGTCCTGATGGATGCTTTAGTAGGCCACCCTTAACTTCCTGGGGATGGATTCCTGTGATTTTCCACCGCCATTTTAAAGGTAATGTTGGCTCTTCAACCGTACACAGTAAATGGCCATACCCCTACCCAAGTGTCCAAAATGTCAGGCACGATGTGTATGGGATGTGTTTCTCAAAATAAGCTAAGAAGAAATCCTAACATTGGCTATCATACATATGGTTAAAAGCCAAATAAAGGGAAGTCCAGATTCGTGTAGAAAAATGAGACGATTACTAATTTACTATAGTAATGTCAGTGAAACATTTTGGGAGTTTTATAAATAACTACCTAATTAAAATAAAAATTTCATTCCGGTCTTTCTTAAGAAAGGTTTTCAAACACCTTAACATCCATAAATCGAATTGCGTACTGAGTTACTCGGTAAGATATTACTGGGTAAACTCTGTTGGGACCATCGTGAATGCATGTGGTTTATCTATACCGTTCATTCATTTTTTTCATATCATTTTAGGGGTTGAATCCAAAATTGATGTATATCCAAGTATCAAGTGTACCATACTACAGGAAAAAATAGAAGTATTGATTTCCACAAATGGAAACTTTCGAAGGCCCTAATGATGTTTATTTGTCATCCAACTCGTTCATAAGATCAGACAGACATGAATAATGGGAAAACATAAATATCAGCTTAATCGAAAACTTCTTTGGCCCCCAATAATTTTTCAATGGTAGATATTCAATTCACACTGTTGGTGTGCTCCACTTGAGGATCAGTTACACTCCATTTTTGGCTTAAAGCTGTAAAATTATCTGTTAAAAGAGATGGATGGCGTGGATAAAATGTATGAATAACATTTGAGCCCACCGACATGCTAAGTTACTCAATACGTGATTTGCTTCCAACATTCCATCCCTTCTGGTTATTTTTTAACAGCGAGTGGGGTAGGTGTCCGAGCAAATGAGTGGCGCATAGGTGGGCCCCACTGTTATAGTTACGTAAAATTCAACTTGATCATCAGTTGCATCGCTTCATGTTAGGCCAAGCGCAGAAAGACAAGCCCATACGTCACTCAGGTGGACTGCAGTGAACAAGGCAATAATCACCCTCTAAACTATGTTCCTTGACACGGCTTACCTGAATTCTAATGGGACAGACTTTTCGATCTCATGCCTAAATTTTTGTGTGTCATCTAATAGTTGAAGTGGATTTCAAATAATTATCATAATAGGCCTGCAAAACAAATAATTATCATAATAGGCCTACAAAAATCAAGGGTTGACGTCTCTCCGAACCATTTCTTTGACGCAGCCTACCTAAATCACAAGTCATCCTTATATTCTATTTATAGGCCTAAATTAGGATCGGAGCTACATTGAGTTGAGTTTGAGTTGAATCTGAACCGAGTTGAATCCAGCTGATTCGGCTGTAAATTTTTCTGATCTCAAAAAAACAACTCGACTTGCTCGAACCCAGCTTCAAGTCGAGTCGAGTTGACCGCGCTAACTCGGTCCAGCACTAGTAACCAGCAACTTTTAAACTATGGGTGTTCAATCACCTCTGCTTCCTATGGTGTGGTCCACCAGTGATTTGGATTTATCTCATTTTTTTAGCTCATGCCCTAAAATTAGCTGAAAAACTGTCGGATGACATGGATAAAACATATACATCATCCTACAGTCCACGTAGCTTTTACGGCACCGACCAGTAGAGGGGTCACTATCGAATCCGAACAAGATGGGTTTGACGGAGTGAAATGGTGGGAAAGGATTTCATAGATTTCATGTAGCCGACTGCAAGAGTAAATACTTAGGAAAATTAAGTCTTCTAGATCGTGGGCCATCTGTAGTAGTCATGATCCAAAAAACAGGACTGGAGTAGAAGACCCATTAATTTTGAACGGTTGACTACTTTTCATTTCAACCGTTCATTATGTGTCGGCAAGCCGAACAATTAGTACATCGGTTCAGTATCCACAATTTAAGTGGTTTACCTGCATGTCACGTGTACAAAAGTACTTGCATGAGCTATTTGATACACCATCAAGGTAGGGGTCGCGGACACCCAGACCCATATCTCAACTGGCAGACCGAGTGGAGATACCTCGCTTCAACAGTGAGAAATTTATGACTGTGGATCCCACCTTTTATCCAGCGGTTTGCTTAAAGCAATACAAACTTCATCGTATGGAGCCGGGATTTCAGGACGAAAATACCTCTCCTTTAGACGAAAATGGATTCGGTACTCCCCCTGCCGCCCTCTAATGGTGGACGGTCAGTGGTCTGCGGGCCCCACCATGATGCATGCCTTTCATCCATGCCGTCCATATATTTTTCCAGATCATATTATGGTATGAGACCAAAAATGAGGTATATCCAAATCTCAAGTGTCCCAGATTACAGGAAACGGTGTTGAATGAGCGTCAACCGTTAGAAATCCTTCCCATCTAAGTTGGGGCCCACTGTGATGTTTGTGAGAAATCCTCCCCATTTAAGTTCATTCATAGGGTCACAAAGACATGGATGAAGTGGAAAAACAAATTTCATAATGATCCAAAACTTCTATAAAACCTAAAAGGGTTTCAATGGTTGACGTTCAATTCCCCACTGCCTTTTACAGTTTGGTCCACTTGATAGCTAGATCTAATAGCTAGATCTGTCTTATTTTTCATCTCAAGCCTTAATACGAGTTAGCCGAATAGATGGACTGTTTGGATATAACACATACCTCATAATGAGACCCACAAAAATCGGTGAGGATTACAACAGGGGAAAAGAAAAAAAAAAAAAAAAACAAAAAAAACCAAGAAGCCAGCGAGTTGGGGTCGACCGGGTCAGAGTAATGCTATGCACTTTTGTCTCTTTTTTATTTTTATTTTTTACATGGAGAACTTTTTCTCTCTTACATTTTTCTCTAATACATAATTATGTAAATATGTATATATAAGTATATAAAAATATTTTTCTATCTTTTAATTCATTTCTTTGTCTATTTATTTAACAAGCATATCTCCTAAACTAGAATGATTTACTTAGGGCCTGTTTAGCTAGGTGGATTGGAAGAGATTGAATGGTATTAGGGTGGATGGCATGGATTTTAAGGTAAGGATGGTGTTGTCAGTGGATTGTCTTAAGATCCATGAGATTGCTATATCTCCCGGGATTGCTATATCGAGTCTGTTTGGCACGCCCGGCCAATCCCGGGATTAAACCTTCCCATCCCTTCCAATCCCTCGAACCAAACACATCCCAGGCAAATTTGAACAGATTAGGGTGGATTGGATGAGATTTAAAGGTAATGATGGTGCTGTCAATGGATTGTTTTAAGATCCATGGGATTGCTATATTCCGGGATCAGATCACCCAGTCTGTTTGGCACACTCGACCAATCCCGGGATTTAACTTCCAATCCTTTTCAATACCGGGGCAAACTTGAAATTCAGCGGGGCAAACATGAAATTTAGTGGGGCAATTTAGAAAATTAGCGAGGCAAACTTGAAATTCAGCGGGGCAAACTAGAAAATCGGCGAGGCAAACTAGAAAATTGGCGGGGCAAGCATGCAAATTGGTGGGAGAAGCATGAAAATCAGTGGGGGAAACTAGAAAATCGGTAGGGAAAACTAGAAAATCGCCTGGGCAAGCATGAAAAAATCGACAGGGGAAACTAGAAACCGGCGGGAGAAACTAGAAAATTGGTGGGGCAAACTAGAAAATCAGCGGGGGAAACTAGAAAACCAGCGGGAAAAACTAAAAAATCGGCGGGGGAAACTAGAAAATCAGTAGGGGAAACTAAAAATTGACGGGGCAAGCATGAAAATCGGCGGAAGAAGTATGAAAACCGGCGGGGAAAACTAAAAAATCGGCAAGGCAAACTAGAAAATCGGCGGGGGAAACTAAAAAATCGACGGAGAACTTTTTCTCCCTTACATTTTTCTCTTTTTTATTTTTATTTTTTACATGGAGAACTTTTTCCCCCTTACATTTTTCTCTAATACATAATTATGTAAAGTATATATAAGTATATAAAAATAATTTTCTATCTTTTAATTCATTTCTTTATCTATTTATTTAACAAGCATATCTCCAAAACTATAATGATATACTTAACGTACCACATATGATTTTGGGATAGGAGAAACTAATTTACCCAACCAACCTTGTTATTTTCCAAGATCCATAAGTAGTTCCTCAAGCACTATTACACTACCATAAAGAGAAATATCAGTACAGAGTATACAGCTAGTGATATACTTAATGTACTAAATATTTTTATATCTTTTAATTCATTTCTTTGTCTATTTATTTAACAAGCATATCTCTTAAACTAGAATGATTTTTTTTTCTTTTTTTTTTTACACATGCACACACACCGCCATGCACTCACACTACTGGAGTTTCACCACGTATGGTGTTGAGGGTCAAATAGTGCATATTAGACCCCATTTATTACTTGGATTTACGAGCATAATATTGTTTAATGCCCAGTTTTAATCGTGTTTTGTTGCAGGGTGTGATTAGGAGAGTTGACTGAAAAAGGATGCCAAAAGCTTGGATTTAACATTCTGATGATCACTAGGGCAAGGGACGGACTTCAGAGGACCAAGATTGACGGATATACATGAAAATGCTTCTGTGGGGCCCACCGATCACAACAGCGAAATGGTGTGAAAGGTTTCGCACATCCACAAAAACTGACTTTTTCAGGCGGTTTGGCCCACCATCTTTGATCATATGGCAGATCTGAACCGTCTATCATGTAGAGAACCCAAGAAAGTACTAAGGGACGATGTTTCATTGGAATTTGAGCGAGGAAAGTGGCGTGTTTCGAGGCACCGAACTTGGCTGCGAAAATTGCACTCCATGTCCTGCTACAACTCTGTCACTGACTCTAGCCTTCCAGCAGCTATAAAAGGAGGTTTTGGACGTGGGGAGCATTCATTCAGGTCTTGGAAGGAGATCAGGAGGTGGAGAGCTTGAGGCTTGGGCTGAAAACGAGGGCAGAGGGAGTAGAGTAATTTTGTTATTTTTATTTTTTTCTTCTTCATATTTTCTTTTAACATGTCCAGCTTCATCATGTCTGTGATGGGCTGAACCTCTTAGTTAGAGCTAAGAGGTGAAGCTTGTGGTGAGATGGGATATTTTATTTTATGTCTTTAATATTATTTTAATTCTTGAATTAATGTTGATTTTAGTTGATTATTAATGGCATGTTTTGTTTAGTCTTTAATGGTCGGTTGTGACTAAAATTACAATGGGTCTGCAATGGCTTGGAGCATGTCCTTTTCCCCTTTATGTTTATGACGTTAGGAAGCCCTGTTGTTCACCATATTCTCCTGGGCATGGTTGGATGACGGTACCCTTCCTAACTTGCATACATGTGATTGTGTGGTAATTAGTTTGATTCTGTTGTTTGTCATAGTCTTTGGGCATGGTTTGGTGATGGAATCCATTCTAATTCATCTTCCTTTCATCTCTTTGAAAACTAGATCAATGACAGTTCAGTAAATTCCATGATTCATGAAACAGGCATAAGATCTCTCTGATCTCTACAAGTGGATCCTCTGAATCCCTAGTTTCCTTACCTCTGATTTCTCCTATAAGTTTTAGATTAATAGTTTACAATTATTCCTCAATTTATAATTCAATTCAGATTTCATCTCATTCTAGTTTTATTTCCAGTTAATTTTAGATAACGTACAAGTTTAGTCCCTTGGGATTCGACCTCGGTCTTACCGAGTTATTACTACATCACAACCCTGCACTTGGGGAGTGAACAAGTTTTTGGCGCCGTTGCCGGGGACTGTCGGCTACGTTTTTCTGAAATTAATTAGTTTTAGGATTAGTTTAAGATTACATCTTCTTTTTAGAATTTTCTAATTCTAGGTTTAGAAGCTTAGTTATTTTTCTTGTTAGAAATTTTTTCTAACTTTAGAAACTTGCTATTCTTCACTCTATCTGATTTTTAGAACTAACTCAATTTTTCTGTTTTGTAGGAAACTTCTAATTTAGTAACCTCTTTCTAATTTCTCTTTCTTTGGAATTTCTTCTTTTTTCTAAAAATTAGTTTACTCTTATTTAAGACTTCCTATTCTTAGAAACTAACTTATTTTGTTTTGTTTTGCAGATTCTTAACCTAGGACTCAAAATTTGGTAACTTCTTTCCATCTTTACCTTTTATTTTCTAAATTTCTACTTATTTTCTCTTAGGTCTAGGTAGAATTTAAATCGAGGGTTGAGTGTGTTTTATGCCCCAGTGGGCACGCGACAACACTCGACGTCTCGTGACTGAAGGAGGATTAGTTGAGGGGTTGACTGTCCATCGCAGGACTAGACACTAATTGAATTCTCCTGAGAAAGAGGAGGTTATGGCTGAAAATCAACCTCAAGCACTACCCCAACCTAGGGTTGAGGAAGTACATGATGAGAATGAGGTGCACCACGCACCCCCGCCTCGTACTTTACGAGATTATTTACAACCGGCGGGGGTGAGTACGCCCTCATGCATGATTTTTCCTGCGAATACATGACATATGGACATCAAGCCAGGGGTCATCCAACTCCTTCCCAAGTTCCATGGGCTTGAATCTGAAGAACCATACTTGCATCTGAAAGAGTTCGACGAAATCATAGGCACCTTATATTTCCCTAATGTATCTGAAGATACAATTAGGCTGAAACTCTTCCCATTTTCCTTGAAAGAAAAAGCCAAGACGTGGTTATATTCACTGTGTCCTAGGTCCATTGGCACATGGAATGATATGCAGAGGAAATTTATAAAGAAATTTTTCCCACATCATAAGACAATTACCCTCAGGAGAGCAATCATAAACTTTTCCCAAAAGAAAGATGAAACATTCTTTCAATGTTGGGAAAGGTTCAAGGATCTGGTTAATGCATGCCCACAACATGGCTTTGAAATATGGCGCATTACGAATTTTTTCTATGATGGGCTAACATCTTCCATGCGCCAAATGGTCGAGACAATGTGTAACAGAGATTTCATCAATAAAAATGTCGACGAGGTATGGGATTACCTCGATAGTCTCGCTGAAAAAACACAATCATGGGACTATTACCCAAGGACGAACGCTACGTCTAAGCCAACTCATTCAAGGGAAAAAGGAGGAATATATCTCCTGAAAGAGGATGATGATCTTAACGCTAAGGTGGTTAATCTCACCAGAAAATTTGAGGCCATGGAAGGAAAGAAGAAAAAGGTTAATGAAAGTGTTTGCGGCATCTGTGATTGCAACATTCATACTACTGAAAATTGTCTTTCAATACCTACCTTTCGAGAAGTATTGAATGAACAATCTAATGCCGTAAATAATTATCAAAGACCTTTCAATGGACCACCCTCTAATATATACAATCCTGGTTAAAAAAATCATCCAAATTTCAGTTGGAGGAATGGACCAACGGCTACACCTCAAGGTTTCCTAAACCAAAATCCAACTCAAGAGAAACCTCAAGAGGATTTGGTTCTAAAATATTTTCAAAAGCAAGAGCTTTTCAATCAGGGTATGATGCAAGCCTTTCAAGACCTTACAAAAGTAATACATGAACTTAAGGCTGAAAATACGATTGGAAACAAGGGGAGCTTCCTGGCTCAACCTCTTCCCAATCCTAAACCGCATTATGGAGTTAGTGATCCCAGCTCTTCAAATCAAATGGGACACGTTAAATCCATCACCACTCTTAGGAGTGAGAAGGTTATTGATAAAACCCTTCTGGTTAGGCCCGAAAAGCCTCAAGAACCAGAAGAGGACAACAATGATGGATCTAGTGACGCCCCACAAAAATTTGAACCGGAACCTCTAGAGAAGCCAGTTGCTCCGTTTCCCCAACGGTTGGTTGAACCAAAACGTCTATCTAACTCTCAGGATATCCTAGAGGTGTTGAAACAAGTGAAAGTCAATATTCCTCTGCTTGATGTTGTAAAACAGATGCCTTTATATGCTAAATTCATAAAAGAGTTATGCACGACCAAACGACGGAAAAGTGTTCAAAAGAAAATCTCCTTGACTGAGAAAGTGAGTGTCATCCTAAAACAAGATGTGCCGCAAAAATTCAAAGATCCCGGTTGCCCAACCATATCATGTGTAATCGGAAACTATCGAATTGATCACGCACTTCTTGACTTAGGAGCGAGCGTCGATCTGATTCCCTATTCGGTATACCAACAGTTAGGTTTGGGTGAATTAAAACTCACCCGAACCACACTACAACTTGCTGATCGTTCTGTTCATGTACCAAGAGGGATCATCGAGGATGTGTTGGTCCAGGTTGACAGATTCTACTACCCTGTTGATTTTATCATCTTGGACACCGAACCCATCAATGACACAAGTACTCAGATTCCCGTCATCCTTGGTCCCCCATTCCTGTCCACTTCAAATGCAACTATCAATTGTAGGAATGGTGTTATGACTATGTCTTTTAAAAATTTGACATTGGAATCAAATATCTTTTTTAACAACGGCAGGAACTCAGAGGATGATGACGATTTCCACGATGTTAACATGATTGATTCTTTTGTGGAAGATAGAATACCTCTCACCTTATCCTCTGATCCTCTAGAGACGTGCCTGACCCACTCCCATGATCTTGATGATGATATAATTAGGGAGACGTGTGCCATGCTGGATGCTGCACCAGTACTTGAAGTTAACCGATGGAGGCCACAAATTGAAGAATTACCCCAAACTGAAGTAGTGCCTCTACCGTCTAACCTCAAGCCACCGAAGCTTGACATAAAACCTTTGTCCTCTGATTTAAAATATGTTTATTTAGGTCAAGATGAGACATACCCGGTGGTGATCTCTGCCTACCTGAAAAAAGAACAGGAGAGTATGCTCATATCTACTCTCATTGAGCATAAGGGAGCTCTTGGATGGATGATAGCGGACCTCAAAGGAATTAACCCATCGATTTGTACTCACCGCATATATCTTGAGGACAATGCAAAGGCTGTTCGGCAATCACAACGTAAACTGAATCCAAACATGAAGGAAGTGGTTAAGGCCGAGGTTCTCAAACTATTGGAAGTGAGGATCATATACCCCATATCCGATAGTCAATGGGTGAGTCCAATTCAGGTGGTTCCTAAGAAGTCCGGGATCACCATTGTAGCCAATGCCAATAATGAACTCGTGCCAACCAGAGTTACCACTGGTTGGAGAATGTGCATTGACTACAAGAAGCTGAATACCGTCACTAGGAAAGACCACTTTCCTTTGCCCTTTATAGATCAGATCTTGGAAAGGTTAGCTGGTCATTCCTATTACTGTTTCCTTGACGGGTATTCAGGTTATAATCAGATTGAAATCGCCCCTGAAGATCAGGAAAAGACCACATTTACATGTCCCTATGGCACCTTTGCTTACAGAAGGATGCCATTCGGGTTATGTAATGCCCCTGCCACCTTTCAGCGATGCATGATGAGTATCTTTTCTGACATGGTGGGGAAATATTTAGAGGTCTTCATGGACGATTTCTCTGTTTTCGGTTCATCTTTCAGCGAGTGCTTAGCAAGTCTTAAATGTGTGCTGAAAAGATGTGAAGAAAAGAATCTGGTACTTAATTGGGAGAAGTGTCATTTCATAGTTCAAAAGGAAATTGTCCTTGGACACATCATCTCGTCCAAAAGAATCGAGGTAGATAAGGCAAAAATCGATCTTATCTCTAACCTACCTCCACCCAAGAACATCAGAGATGTGCGATCCTTCTTGGGACACGTAGGATTTTACCGACGATTCATAAAGGACTTTAGTCTCCTCTCTCATCCTTTATGTAATCTTCTTCAAAATGATGCACCATACGAGTGGACTGAGCAGTGCCAAGAAGCTTTCACTAAGCTTAAAGGCATGTTAACCACTGCACCTATCATGCAGCCACCCGACTGGAGTCTTCCTTTTGAACTTATGTGCGACGCTCTGATTATGATCTTGGAGCGCTTCTAGGTCAAAGAAAAGATAAGCGGACTTATGTCATTCACTACGCAAGTAGGACTCTAAATCCTGCCCAAGTGAACTATTCAACCACGGAAAATGAACTCTTAGCCGTAGTGTTCGCTTTGGACAAATTTCGGTCCTACCTGATCGGATCAAAGATAATTATTTATACAGATTATGCAGCACTTAAGTATCTTCTTTCCAAGAATGATTCTAAGTCCTGCCTAATACGATGGATCCTTCTACTCCAAGAATTTAATTTAGAAATTAAAGACAAAAAGGGAGTAGAGAACGTAGTAGCTGATCACCTTTCTCGCCTTAATACCTCTGATTCCCTTGAGGCGACCCATATCAATGATATGTTCCCTGATGAACAACTGTTTAGAGTCTCCCATTCACCTGGTTCGCTGATATTGCTAATTATCTTGCTACAGGTTCGATACCGACACATTGGACATCGCAAGATAAGAAGAAATTCTTTACCAAAGTGTGTAACTTTTTCTGGGATAATCCATATTTGTTTAAATATTACCCAGACCAAATCTTAAGGAGATGTGTGCCAGACGATGAGCATCAGAGTGTCATCTCCTTCTGTCACTCACGGGCATGTGGTGGTCACTTTTCTGCTAAAAGACCACGGCCAAGATTTTACAGTGTGGCTTTTACTGACCCACTATGTTCAGGGACACTCATGAGTTTTGCAAAGCTTGTGAGCGTTGTCAAAAATTGGGAGCATTGTCCAGTCGAAATATGATGCCTTTGAATCCCATCCTTATCATTGAAGCATTTGATTGCTGGGGCATTGATTTCATGGGACCATTACCCCAATCATTTGGAAATCTGTATATTTTGCTCGCCGTAGACTATGTCACTAAATGGGTCGAAGCAATTCCGTGCTGCAAAAATGACCATCGCACGGTCATTAAATTTTTGAAGGAAAATATCCTGTCGCGGTTCGGAACGCCTCAAGCCATCATTAGTGACGGGGGCTCACACTTTTGTAATAGACCATTTGAGAGTTTAATGAAGAAATATGGTATCTCTCATAAGGTGAGCACCCCATATCATTCACAGACAAGTGAACAAGCTGAAATTTTCAATAGGGAGATCAAACATATCCTAGAAAAAACGGTTAACCCTGATCGTAAGGACTAGTCAATCCGATTGACCGATGCCTTATGGGCGTACCATACTGCTTTTAAAACTCCTATTGGAACATCTCCCTTTAGACTTGTCTATGGAAAGACTTGTCACTTGTCGGTGGAATTGGAACATAAAGCATACTGGGCGATCAAAAATCTAAATTTCAATCTAGACAACGCTGGTTCACTATGCAAACTTCAATTAAATGAACTGGAAGAAATCCGGAACGATGCATATGAGAACTCGAGAATTTACAAGGACAGGATGAAGGCGTTTCATGATCAACATATTCTATGAAAATCATTCACGCCAGGTCAGAAAGTCCTCTTGTATGACTCTCGACTACATCTCTTTCCGAGTAAGCTTCGATCTCGTTGGACCGGCCCTTACATTGTTGTTACTGCTTATCCTCATGGGGCCATCGAGATAAGAGATCCCGACAATAGTAAGGAGTTTAAAGTAAATGGACATCGATTAAAGCCATTTGTCAAGACATTTGATTCAGAGGACATGTCCATGCCTCTGATTGCTCCTGTTTACCAGGACTGAGCTCTTAGTCTGATGGAGGTATAGGTAGGTTTATCGCTTTCATAGGACTAGGATTGTTGCTTTATTTGTCTGGCTGAAGACGGTAAATTTAGCGCTCCTGGGAGGCAACCTAAATTTTTAGTTAGATGATTCAATGTTTGTAGGTAACATTACTGCAAACCCTCACGAGACTACAACTCGTCCACTAGGGGTAACCTAGGGGTTTAAAGGCTTGTTGCATACGCTAAATGCAATCGAGAGCACCTGCGAAAGTGGTATAGGTAGGATTTTATTTTCATTATTTTTATTTTTCTTTTTCTCTCATGCTAACCAGCTTCCATACTGTGATCTCGTGGAAAATCTCTCTTGATTCGTTATCCAGGTACTATCCTCCCATCACTTCTCATTTACGTTTGTTGTTCCATGTTTAGATCTTTTACATTGAGGACAATGTAGATTTTAGGTTGGGGGTGGGAGATTAGGCTTCCTAATCAGTATTTTCTTGGTCTTGAGCAAAAATTGTGAAAATTGTGAAAAAATTTTAAAATTTTTCTGACATTTCTTGTAAATTCAATGTGATTTTGACATCTATCTTTGATTTAGAATTACGAGATACGTGATGTTGGTAATTTATGACTCTTGGATTTAGCTACTTGATAGATTCCACAGTTGAGTTTGAATTATCAATCCATGATTAGAGATTTTAAACATTGATTGAATCATGATTTCAGGACACGTCTTGCTTACACATTAAGATTTCAGTTCTATATCGAAGGATTAACTTAGTAATTACTAAGCACGAAAGGAACCAGCCTGAAATATCTTGCCATCATGGTATAAAAATTGAAAAGGTTGGATAATTAATCTTCACCATAGGTTTGCTCCCTATAGGTGTAGAGTTAATTCCCCATGAATGATATGTGAAAAAAAGTCAGGTGTACGATCTTCACCATAGGTTTACTCCCTATAGGTGAGGATTTGATTCCCCTTCCTTGGCATTACTTTAAATAGAAAAATCACAAGTTAATAGGTTAATCTATGAGGTAAGTTTTGGATTAGGTTTTGGTTGTCATGAATTTTCTTGTTGGTTACCAATGATCTCATGAAATTGACGATTGGATCTCTTAATGATGATAAGCCGAGATTAGACTATACATCCATGGATCTCAATGTTTAAAACTTTTCTAATTGATGGATTAATACTTTACACTTGATTATGAAGTCTACCGTGCGCTTGAGCTCAAGAGAAAACAATTTCTAACATTCATGAATATTACATTTCTCGTATCTTGTTCAAAATCTCACTCGATTTTATAGAAAGTTCTCCTATAATTCTCAACTTATTTTTCGCATAATTTGCTCGGGACTAGCAAAATGCTGGTTGGGGGTTGTGTTGAGGGTCAAATAGTGTATATTAGACCCCATTTATTACTTTGATTTACGAGCATAATATTGTTTTATGTCCAGTTTTAATCGTGTTTTGTTGCAGGGTGTGATTAGGAGAGTTGACTGAAAAAGGATGTCAAAAGCTTGGATTTAACATTCTGATGATCACTAGGGCAAAGGACTGACTTTAGAGGACCAAGAATGACGGATATACACGAAAATGCTTCTATGGGGCCCACCGATCACAACAGCGAAATGGTGTGAAAGGTTTCGCACATCTGCGAAAACTGACTTTTCCAGGCGGTTTTGGCCCATCATCTTTGATCATATGGCAGATCTGAACCGTCTATCATGTAGAGAACCCAAGAAAGTACTAAGGGACGGTGTTTCTTTGAAATTTGAGCGAGGAAAGTGGCGTGTTTCGAGGCACCGAACTTGGCTGCGAAAATTACACTCCGTGTCCTGCTACAACTCTGTCACTGACTCCAGCCTTCCAGCAGCTATAAAAGGAGGTTTTGGACGTGGGGAGCATTCATTCAGGTCTTGGAAGGAGATCAGGAGGTGGAGAGCTTGAGGCTTGGGCTGGAAACGAGGGCAGAGGGAGTAGAGTAATTTTGTTATTTTTATTTTTTTTTTTTCATATTTTCTTTTAACATGTTCAGCTTCATCATGTCTGTGATGGGCTGAACCTCTTAGCTAGGGCTAAGAGGTGAAGCTTGTGGTGAGATGGGAGATTTTATTTTATGTCTTTAATATTATTTTAATTCTTAAATAATGTTGATTTTAGTTGATTATTAATGGCATGTTTTGTTTAGTCTTTAATGGTCTGTTGTGACTAAAATTACAATGGGTCTGCAATGGCTTGGAGCATGTCCTTTTCCCCTTTATGTTTATGACGTCAGGAAGCCCTGTTGTTCACCATAGTCTCCTGGGCATGGTTAGATGACGGTACCCTTCCTAACTTGCATACATGTGATTGGGTGGTAATTAGTTTGATTCTGTTGTTTGTCATAGTCTTTGGGCATGGTTTGGTGATGGAATCCATTCTAATTCATCTTCCTTTCATCTCTTTGAAAACTAGATCAATGGCAGTTCAGTAAATTCCATGATTCATGAAACAGGTATAAGATCTCCCTGATCTCTACAAGTGGATCCTCTGAATCCCTAGTTTCCTTACCTCTAATTTCTCTTATAAGTTTTAGATTAATATTTTACAATTATTCCTCAATTTATAATTCAATTCAGATTTCATCTCATTCTAGTTCTATTTCCAGTTAATTTTAGATAACGTACAAGTTCAGTCCCTTGGGATTCGACCTCGGTCTTACCGAGTTATTACTACATCATAACCCTGCACTTGGAGAGTGAACATATGGATACTCGAACGCTTGACCGAGTGTTGAAACTCCTAAGGGCCCGTTTGGCCGGGTGGATTGAAAGGGATTAAATGGTATTAGGGTGGATGGCATAGATTTCTAGGTAATGATGGTGTTGTCAGTGGATTGTCTTGAGATACGTGGGATTGCTATATCCCTGGATTGTTATATCCAATCTGTTTGGCACGCCTGGCCAATCCCGGGATTAAACTTTCCCATCCCTTCCAATCCCTCCCACTAAACACTTCTCAGGCAATTTTGAATGGATTAGGGTAGATTGGATGGAATTTAAAGGTAACGATGGTGTTGTCAGTGGATTGTCTTAAGACCATGGGATTGGGATCAGATCACCGACCCTGTTTGGCATGCCCGGCCAATCTCAGGATTTAACTTCCAATCTCTTCCAATATCATCCAATCCCTTTCAATCCCCGCTGTTTTTCTAGTTTGCCCTGCTATTTTTCATGTTTACCCCGCTGTTTTTCATGTTTGTCCCGTTGTTTTTCATGTTTCTCCCACTGTTTTTCTAGTTTGCCCCGCTCATACTTCAATTTACCCCACTCTTTTTCATGCTTACCCTGATCATTTTCATGTTTGCCACACTCTTTTTCATGCTTGCCCCGCTCTTGGGATCGATACCAAGACCTCAAGTGTTGAAACGAGGTATTTCCACTCAGTCTACCAGTTGAGCTATGGATCTGTCTTATTTTTCGTCTCAAGCCTTAATACGAGCTTGTCAAATAGATGGACGGTTTGAATATAACACATACCTTATAATGGGACCCACAAAATGCTGTAGGGATTATAACAAAAAAAAAAAGTTGATGGAATGTTGGAAAATAACTAGGCTGATTAGCTAAATTAGCTTCTCCTACCCCAAAATCATATATGGTAAGTAAATCATTCTAGTTTAGGAGATATGCTTGTTAAATAAATAGACAAACCTAAATGGACGGTTTGGATATAACACAAACCTTATAATGGGACCCACAAAATGCTGTAGGGATTATAACAAAAAAAAAAAAAAAAAGCTGATGGAATATTGAAAAATAACTAGGTTGGTTAGTTAAATTAGCTTCTCCTACCCCAAAATCATGTGGTAAGTAAATCATTCTAGTTTAGGAGATATGCTTGTTAAATAAATAGACAAAGAAATGAATTAAAAGATAGAAAAATATTTTTATATACTTATATATACATATTTACATAATTATGCATTATAGAAAAATGTAAGGGGAAAAATGTTCTCCATGTAAAAAAAATAAAATAAAATAAAAAAGAGAAAAAAATGCACAGCACTACAATTATAGCTACGGTTTTAATCCGTAGCGATAGGCCAAGCTCTGACCCAGTCGACCGGTCCCAACCAAGTTGACCCCAACTCACTGGCTTTGGGTTTTTTTTTTCTTTGTTTTTTTTTTTTTTTCCTATTGTAATCCGCACCAATTTTTGTGGGTCCCATTATGAGGTATGTGTTATATCCAAGTCGTCTATCTATTTGGCGAACTCGAATTAAGGCTTGAGGTGAAAAATAAGATAGATCTAGCTATCAAGTGGACCACAGTGTAAAAGGCAGTGGGGAATTGAACGACTACCATTGAAACCCTTTTAGGAGTTAAATAAGTTTTTGATCATTATGAAATTTGTTTTTCCTCTTCATCTAGGTCTTTGTGACCCTATGAATGAACTTAGACGGGGAGAATTTCTCACAAACATCATAGTGGGCCCCAACTTAGACGAGGGAGGATTCTAATGGTTGATGCTCATTCAACACTGTTTCCGGTAATGTGGTACACTTAAGATTTGGATATAACTCATTTTTTGTCTCATACTATAAAATTATCCATAAAAATATATGGACGATATGGATGAAAAGCATACATCATGGTGGGGCCCATAGACCACCGATGATCCGCCATTGGCGGGTGGCAGTGGAGTAACCAATCCGTTTATGTGAAGAGGAGGGGTATTTTCGTCCTAAAATTCCGACTTCGTACGAGGAGGTCCAAGTGCGTATGTTAAGTTTGTATTGTTTCAAGAATATCCAATGAATAAAAGGTGGGGTCCACAGTCGTAAATTTCTCTTCAACAATTGAGGTCTCGTATCGATCCCCTGTGGGGGTGGCTGACATGGAGTGTGTGTCCTAACATGGGTGCGTGCTAACAAGCTAACCCCATAATCTATTTTTGTTTTTTTGAAGGTAGGGCCGCGGATCCCTGACCAAAACTCATTTTAGGATATGATTTCATAAACAAAGTAATCCAAATATCAAGTGAACCATAATACAGGAATCAGTGGTAAATGACCATTAAAAATCTATCGTGGGTTACAAAGGATCAAGCTGATATTTTGGAAAACGGATTGGCTACTCCCTTCACACCAGCCAAGGGCTGGTGGTCGGTGCTCTGTGGGCCCTACCATGGTGTATATGTTTCATCCATGCCGCCCATCTATTTTTAAAGATCATTTAGGGTACAAGACCAAAAATGAGGTATGTTCCAATCTTACGTGGACCAAATTACAAGAAACAGCGTTGAATGAGCGTCGACCATTAAAAAACATTTTGAGACCATAAAAGTTTTAGATCAAGTTGATTTTTATTTTTTCCCTTCATCTGGGCCTGAATGACCTAATCAACATATTGGATGTCAAATAAACAATACAGTGGGCCTTAGGAGAATTTTAATGGTGGATATCCAATCACTATTGTTTTCATGTGGTGTGGTGCACCTGAGATTTATATCCCTCTCATTTTCGGGACAAAGCCATAAAATGATATGTTAAAATGGATAAACGGAATGGATGAAACATATACATCATGGTGGGGCCCACAAAGCACCGACCATCAGCCACGGGGCTGATGTAGGGGGAGTAGCCAATCCGTTTCCGACATTTCGGTCGTCTCTGGACGCGTATTAGATACTGACAGGTTGAGCAGCGAGAACAGCTACTTAAGTGACGTCACCAAGTTTTGTGGACCCCACTATGATACATGTTGTATCCACAACGTCCATTCATCTGGAGATATTATTTTAAGGCATGAACTAGAGAACCAGGCAGATCCAAATCTTTAGTGGACCCCACCACAGAAAACAGCAGGAAGATTGATGCCCACCATTGAAACCTTCCTAAGGCCCATCATGCTGTTTTTTCGAAATAAGCTGTTCAAAAGTTTAAAAAGACATTAAAGAAGGGAAAAAACAAATATCATCTTGATGGAAAACTTTTGTGGCCTTTAGAAGTTTTTAATGGTGGTGTCACTCTCCCCACTTGTTTTCCTGTGGTGGGGCCCACTGGAGCTTTGGATGTGACTCAATCTTTGTATATTACCCTAAAATGATCTCTCTAGATGGATGGACGGCGTGGATACAAAACATACATCATGGTGGGGCCCACAAAACTTGGTGACGTCACCTCATTAGCAGTCTCGCTACACAACCTGGAAGTAGCCAATCCGCGGCCCTTCATCCAGGTCTTCGTACTTTATCGAGGTTGAATGGCCCATGAAGTTTTTAATGGTATAGATTCAATAATAAGTTTTCCTGTTGTATGATCCACCTAATATTTGAATTTGCTTCAATTTTTTTTATCATACCCTAAGGTGAGCTGTGAAAATGGATGGACGGTGTAGATATAAGGCACATACAACGGTAGACCCTACAGTTAGGTGGATCCGGAGATCCACCCAAACCGCGCCCAAGGGTGGGAGAGCTAAACAGACAACGCGGAATGCATGTGATATTCCCACCAACCACTCGACACAGTCCAAACGTATACGTGGAGGAATACTTCCACTCAACCATCATGCACGTGTAATGGACGTAAGCACAAGTAGTCCAATAAATGGGACCCACTTGATGAGGCACGCTCCCCTATATCAGATCTATAAGATGAGGATGATATTGACATCTAGTCCGCAGACATTGCACTTGTGGGATGGGAAAATGGCGCGTGTCCGCTCCACGGGGAGCTTTTGAGCACCGGGAGTTCTTTGATACTCTGGCAGTATACGACGCTTGATACACAGTTACTGACACAATTAACATTCGATATTGGGGGAACTACCGCTAATTAAGTCCTAGATTTAAAATCAGAATAATGGAGCAATCCTAACCTGTGATTCGTGGACACTCGTTTGTCGAAATGGGTCCATTGGATATTTTCGTTTCTAACCGTCCACCAAATGTTTGCCGGTCCGATCTCCGATAATGAAATGAGCGTGACCAATTTGAATTAATTGCATGCCAGTATGCAATTGTCGAGCAATTTTTTAAGTGCCTGCGTATCATCTATCACTCCGCAAGAGTATCCAGGTGTCGTCTATCCTTGGCATTTGGCAAAGACCACAAAAATCACGAAAACGATGACTCTTAATTCTTAACATCACCTATCAGAGATAAGTGCTTACACAAAGGTGAGTTGCAGACTGCTTTTTGTGAATCGCTCTTTTTAGTTCAGCTTTGCACGGATGGTGAGATCTTCGACCATTGATTTTCTCTTCTTCTTCTTCTGTTTTTTTAAAAAAATTATATTTTTAAAGTCGCCCATCCATCATGGGTCCTTATATATGAACAGTCTGGATCATCTCATGATAAGAAGCTCGCATCCGTCCATTCTTGGTTGCAGGAATATGAATGTACATCCAAAGTGGTATTGATGACCGTCCACCATAACCAGACAGGTAGGTCATATAGCTCCTCGCTCTATTGTACCAAAAGTAAAAGAAAAGCTGGACTGTGAAAGAAACGGACGAGCTAACCACAGCTTTTGTATTCCCCGTAAGACTTCAACATGCGTTTGCCATCCATCGTTAAATTCTCAAAACCCATAGGCAGCATATGTCGCATGCATGCTTCGAATGTGAACCGTCCAAATCATGGCCCTCAAGAAACAATGCTAAGGAAATGACGGTGTTGTACCCTATTTCTCACTATCACAAGAAAGCCTAACATATACCATTGCCGGAGGAATAAGAATGAATAGAAGTTTCTTTAAAAAATTGAAGTGCTTTTTGTGAGATTATAGCTGACATAAATCTAATTATATATCTTAATAGATGATTGATGGAATATTGTGGTTGATAAACAATAAATATTATCAATTTATTTAAGATATAAAAAATAACCTAGGGCTACAAAGCATAAAAATGGAACCACCATAAGGAGAAAAATATTAAAAGAAGAATTCAGAAAAGAGTAGAAGCTAAAAAGGCTTTTGAATTGCTTTAAGCATTACAATAATAAACGAACTTAAAATATTAAACTACAGTGGAAATTTATAAATAGAAAAAAAAAATGTGACAAATAATGATTATCTTAAAAATCAATCAACCAACAACAATTAATCAAATATATTATTTTATCTTTAATCTTAACTCAATCAAGGATAATTTTTATCATAATCATTAATTGTAATTCAAGTTTATGTTTATGCACTGGATTTATTATTTATCTAACATCAAGAGATTCTTTCAAACGATACATTTTTGCAGTTGCTTCTAGTGATTATTGAGGAGTATTTTGCTTTTGTTTGATTTATCTAACACCAATGATTGTTAGATTATCATTTGATCGTTATAAACTTTTATAGGTGATTGAATAAGCGATCAATCTTATTAGAATCTGATCATATATGCTTATATTGACACTTGAGGTCAAAATTATTTTGTTTGAATCGAGTCGCTATATTAATTCTCACACACCCAAATAATATATCTATTTATTTTAGCACATGGGGTCAAAATTGTTTGGTTCAAGGACATAATGTATCTGTTTATCTTGACTTTTGAGGTTAAAATTGTTTAATTTGGATCAAGCCATTATATCGATTCTGGCCCACTCAAACAATAGAAAACAAACAGAGGACCAACAAATGTACCGTAAGTAACCATCAAAATAAATCAGAAATAAAACACAGCAAACCGACCAAATTCATCCATCAAGACCACAAAGATCAAGATCATCAAATCTATATACAGTTTTTCAACTGACGCGCTATCTACCAAAGTACCAAGATTTGGACGATCCATGTTGGTGTGCTCGTGTCCCATGCATACCAAGGAGTTTCCACAACTTTTTAACTTCACTGACTCACATTGTAGACCAGCCCTTTCACCGAAGGATGCTGCTTTCCGTCCCAAAGGAATCCAAAAGAGGATAAAGTTCAAAGTGTGCCGATAAAGAATACGAATTTAAAAACTTGGAATTAGATAAAAGAAGATACAAAGCATCTGGGCCGTTCCTTGCCTTGAATTGCAAGGATCCCTCCCTTTTACAGCCCCACAGACCGTTTAAAACCGCAAATCCAATATCCATCCACAAGGAAAGAACCAATACCATGCTACAATTCCCATGTATAAGATATGGCATTGCCAAAGCTCATCTTGCATTCCCACTCAAAAACGATTCTTTGCTAAGGTCCTATTTTCTATTGATCTGATCATCTGCCAAGATCAGCACTTTCAGTTGTGTGCGCTAAATGGCTAATCAACAGTTAAAGCCCATTGCAGGTGGCCTACTATTTCTCAACTTGTGTATGTACATCATCGTATGTGCCATTGGAGGGTGGGCCATCAACAACGCAATCGATCATGGTTTCATCATCGGTACGCTACGCTCATTACATCATTTTTAGTTTCTAGGGACTAAATAGGATTTTGTTGGGTGTTAAAATTCAATTGCATTGCACGTTTTCTAGGGCCTGATTTTCATATGGCTGGCACTTATGTAGTATTTGAGCCCACAGAGACACAATTCAGGCCCTGAACTGCATGCCATTGTTTCCATTCTCCCTTTATAAGTGGGCCACATGACCAGACCAGGCCAGGCTAAGCAAAATAAAATTTTGAGTAGAGACCCGCCGGGCCCACCGAAACCAGTTTAAAATCTGGACCAATGCCTAACCCCGATTATAACATTGTGGTTGTCATGTTTGTTGCTATTCACGGCTATCAATGGGCGAGGATGGTCCATCAGGATTTCAGGACAAGCTCACCACATGATGTTTATGGGTTTAGTTCTTAGGCCGTATGTCGAGTTCTATTTTAGCCCAAAACATAAATGGGCTACGCCCTTGGCTTTATTTAATGACTTTTTCTAAGGCCATGATCTAGGCCATCTTACATCTGCGTGAGCCGGCCCATCAGTTTTAGGCCAACGGTCGACATCTATCCCAAAATTTAATGGGCTGGTCTTGGACTGATCTCAGTCTGGCTCAAGCCTGGCTCGACAACCCCAATTTTCTTTTCTACTGGTAGCGTCTTTGATTATATGTAACCTGAGTTTTTGTTAATGCAGGCCCAGGGCTTACACTTCCAGCCCATTTTTCGCCAATTTTCTTTCCTATGGGAAATGCGGCCACTGGATTCTTCGTATTGTTTGCATTGATCGCTGGAGTGGTGGGGGCCGCTTCGGCCATCTCTGGATTAAACCACTACCGATCATGGAACACCAATAGCTTGCCATCAGCAGCATCATCGGCTATAATTGCATGGACTCTAACTCTCCTCGCAATGGGGTACTTTTTCCTTCCTCTCTTCTTCTTCTTCTTCTCTTTTTTTTTATAAATTTTTTTTTTTTTTTAAATAAACTTGCTCCTAAGCTATATCTCATTCTTTTAAATTCACATGCAGTTTGGCATGTAAGGAAATCCAATTGGAAATTAGGAACGCACGTCTGGTAAGTGGCACCATGGCCTTTTTAATTTTCTTTCCATCAATATATTTCATTTTTTCTTGCCTGAGTAAAAGATAATTTGCATTATGTGTACAACCAACATAAAACTTTTACCACAACTTTTAATAAAAAAATTAACAAAATTATATATATATATATATCCTTTGAGATGGTTAATTTGAAAAAGAAATGGATTTGGTTGATTTTGTAGAGGACGATGGAGGCGTTCTCGATTATTCTCTCAGCAACGCAGTTCATATACATTCTGGCTATTCATGGGGTGTGGTAACCGAGAAGATGAGATAAATTGGAATAGTATTTTGGAAAGTGGGAGGTATTCATATGCGTTTGGATTTTCAGTCTGTTGTGGATTTATGAATGCATGGGTTGGTTCTTGTGTAGCATTTTATCTGGATTTATGTGGTTTGTTTTATTGGATTTTTTGGTTCAATGTAATAAATGTAATTATTTATCAATTTAATGCGTGATTTTATTGCATTTGGTTTTTTCCATATTTCTTTCTCCTTCTTAATCGTGTCTTTTGGATGATATCAACCGTCTGGTTTTGTTGGACCACTGAATTTGGTACAGGGAGATTTCCAGGCTCTATTCTGATGTTTTAAAAGTTAGAACACAGATCTGGCTGGACCTGCCAACTGGTTGGGACCAGAACCGGATGGCCTTTCCTGGCTGGGTCACAGCTGTTTTCGAGATATAAGTTACCATGACAATTGTGGATGAGCAGGGCCATTGATCCAATTGATGGCATCGAATGAATGGTGGAAAGAAGTTTCTCAGCAGATAAAATCAAATAGATGAAATCATTTTGGCATTTGGTCCATCCGCAATGTGTCCCACAAGGGACTCATAATATTTGGATCGGCCTCATTCAAACTCATGCTCTAAAATTAAATCTCCAAATAGATGAACGGTGTAGATAAAGTACATATATCATAGTGGGCCCATGGAATTTGATGACGTCACTTCGGTAGGGAATCTCACTATTCAACCTGTCACTACTTAATCCGCATCCAAGTAGGATGCAGATTGGTTGGTGTACATCACACCAGCTATATAGCTGTTGTAGTGACGTCAGAAAGTTCTATGAGTCCTATCATGAGGTATGTGTTATATCCAAATCATCTATCCAATTGGTGAGCTCGTATTAAAATTTGAAATGAAAAATAAGCTACAAAAAGTAGTAGGGGATTGAACGTCTACCATTGAAACCCTTTTTGGGGTCATAGAAGTTTTGGATCAATATAAATATAATGTTTTTCCTCTTCGTATAGGTATTTGTGACCTTATAAATATATTGAATAAAAAATAAACTTAAATAGGTCATAGAAGTTTTGGGTCAATATGGTTTCACTTCATCCATATGGGAGTGACCTTATAAACGGTTTGGATAGCATATAAATATAAGGTGGGCCTTATTTGAAAGTTTTATTGCTACTAGTGTTCAATCCTATACAACACATAGTGATAATCTTCCTACTTAGAGGAATTGAGGGGCTTATGATGATATTTTAATTTTTTTAAAAGTATTTTAATTTATTTGAATTAAATATAATGAT
Source organism: Magnolia kwangsiensis (assembly GCA_037074715.1). Classification (NCBI taxonomy): domain Eukaryota; kingdom Viridiplantae; phylum Streptophyta; class Magnoliopsida; order Magnoliales; family Magnoliaceae; genus Magnolia; species Magnolia kwangsiensis. Next base: position 23,343,329 of record CM073574.1, read on the forward strand.
TTTATTTTCATTTAATAAAAAATAATTTCTTGGTAATGTAAAACATTTCCCAACAAGAGATAAGAACAAATGTGTCAAATTAACAAATTTGAGACATTTAAGATATTTGTTAACAAACAATTTATTTCAAGTTTAGTACTTAATTTTTAAACTTCAACCATAATTATCAAATAAATTTTTTAATTCAGATTTTAGATTCAGGCTTCAGATTTCAAATTTGGTCTTTAGACTTCAGATTTAACAAACAGAGCCTAGTAAAAAGATTCAATAACCCAGATTCGATGGTTTGGTCATTGGATTAGTCCACTCAGACAAGTCACGTTAAGTCCTGCCTTTCCACTTATGCAGGTGCCCAAATAACACTTATACCAAAAGTATGTAAGACTAATATTCGGTATGTATTATATTTATTTTGTTTATCTATTGCGCCCCCTCAAATTCAAAAGTTGTTTGGCCACACTATTAGAAAAGAAAACAATGGAATTGGACTCACACCATTAAAATTTTCTTGGGTTCCGTTGGGATGTTGGCGTAACATCCACTAGGCCATGCGTCTAACATGAGCTCAGACAGAAGGAAAGCTCAAATCGCATGGGCGGCCGGTAGAAGGTTTGAACTGTTACCATTGAAACTCTCGTGAGCTCGTGGAAGGTTCGGATGAGGTTGATATTGGTGCTTTCCTTCAGTAATTGAACCTTGGTAACTGATCCGATGGTCAGGATCATCCAATATTTTGAATTTGGATATTCCCATAAAAGGTCACTAATTAGATGGCTTAGATTCAAATTCTTTCTTTGTGGATGTCACTCTGCCGTCTGAAAAATGCTCTAAGAATCCTACGGTAGTTGTCAAGAATTTTTTAAAATGGTGGTGACTCATATCCCATTTTTTCTTTTCTTTTTTCAATTGAAAATTTTTACTCTTCACTGTCCATTTGAAAGATACCAAGTGGACGGCCTTGATTGCTCGATTTGTGTCTTTCGAGCTCTACTCTATACAACTTCGATGGTGTTTGGTCGTCCATGTGTCCCACACACATGGAAGATCAATGACCCGAGCATCCTGCAAGTGCTGTTATCAGAGGGTGACTTATCGTGGATGAAGTAATCTAAAGAGAAGATGGAAATAAAAAATCTGATTTTGCTCTTGAGAGTTGGACCACTCTACTTTCTTTTTAACCATCCATTTAACAGCCATCAATTGGATGGTGGGATTTTCTTGGTCAGTGTGATTGTAGAGTTTTTCTTCATGCGTGGTGTGTGCCACAATTTGGACGGTCTTGATAGTTGCACGTGACTGCCACATGTGACGAGGATGAGTCTATATTTTCAAAATAGTAGTTAGCTATCACATCGGCCGCTCACATGGATTAGGTGAGACCCTTGACTCATGGAAGACGGTGCGGCACTTACCCTGGGCCCACCTTGATGTATGTATTCTCAATTTATGCCGTTCATTTGTTTTTCCATATCATTTCAGGACATTATCTGTAAAGACAAAGCAGATCTAATTTTCGGGTGAACCACACAATAGAAAACAGTGGTGACTGAAGGTATTATCATTCAAAACTCTTTAAGTTGGACCTTAATGTTTCGGTAGTGTTCATTTGCCATCCAATCTGCCGATAATGTCACATGAGCCTGGATGAAGGGAAAAACAAATATCAGCTTGATCCAAAACTTTTGTGGCCCATCAGTGGTCAATTACCACTATTTCTTATGATATGGCCCACCTTATAATTGGATCTGATTCATTTTTGAAATAATGTCCCAAAATAATCTAGAAAAATGGATGGACGGTGTGGATACATAATACATGCATCAAGATAAGCCCCAAGGTAAAGGCTCTCCCATAATCCGCTCCTAAAGAAGGAACTATGGCTTTTCACGAATGTTTGAACGGCACACCTCAAATAGCAAATGAAATTCAAATTGATATGACATGTTTTGAAAGGAAAGCTTTGTGGCCCATTTTACATGTATTATGGGAAAATATGGGCTGACTTCTGAAGAGGCGGACTCGGCTTGACAAATTGAGTGGACGCGTCTAGGTAGGAACACCTCCGACCCAATTAAGGAAAGCACGGCTCGATCAATTGGCCGGACTCACCATAGCAGGCTAGACGACAAAGGCCAATGAATTGAACCCCGGCTCGTCAATGACAGTTCATCTAACTTAGTCGGTAGTAATCAGAGTTTGGCTCCCAAGATCTTTTGTAGAGCTTTCACATCAATCTGGAACTCAGAAGAAGCCATTACACAGCTCATCCATTGGCTCCGACTAGGATCAACTCACCCATGAGCTCGGATTGTCACCATTGAGACTTAGATTTCAGGGTCGGCTTAGTTGAGAACATGGTCAACGATCACTTTGAGGAATCAACTCCAGTAACGTACGTAAGGAGTTGTTTCTGTCCCACGATCGTAAGGTAACTGCCAATATTAGCACAGGCATCATTCAAGTCCAATGGCTGTAATCATGCCAAGAATGACGGATGCGATCATTACAAACAAAAGATATAAACAGGAGACATATTTACAGGAACATGTATGCAATATCTGATACTCTAAACCTACGCTACACTATTTAGACCCAGATTCCTAGCCTAACTTTGACATTAGAAGGTCTCTTGCTCTAGTCAGGGTCTCCTTTGTCGTTCTCTTGTGTAGGCTAACAGAGCTCGGTTCAAGTGCTCAGAATTCAGCAAAGAGTGAACCAAATTTTACCATCAACAATATGTGTTATAACCATGTTGTCCGGATCATTTTTCGAAATGAACCCAAAAATGGAGTAGACCTAAAGCTTAAGTAGACCAGGCTACAAAAAGCAATGAGGATTGAATGATAACCATCGAAAACTTATTAAGGGTTATAAAAGTTTTGGATCAAACTTAAATTTGTGTTTTCCCTTCATCCATGTCTACGTGACCTTATTAACAGGTTGGATCTCAAATGATCATTATTGCGGGCCTTATGTAGGTGTCAATTATGAGTCATTGTTTCCACTATTTCTCGTAGTGTGGTCCACCTTAGTTTTAAATTTTCCTTAGCCTATATCTTAAAATGATCTTGCACAATGAATAAACGACATGGATAAACCATATACATTGTTAGGGAAAAAATATGACAAGTTTGGAGACTCAGTTATGAAATGGACTAACTCTACTGACACTTCCCAAGGGAGCAGGTAAGAGCAGGTCAGACTGAGATAATGTAAAGCCTAAAGGAGAGACTTAGCTCGGATTTGTGAGAGACGGATCCCGACCAAGGCTTGAAGAGTTAAGAGTCACAGGCAAGATATATAAGACACATAAAGTTGACTCGGCCAACGAGGCAGCAATATCTAAAGAGGCCGGTTAAGGCCCAAAAGGCTACAAGTCACCTGATCGACCATAAAACCGACCCACGTAAGGCTGGTTAGTGTCAGCTATCGGACTAAGGAAGGACATCGGCTATAAACCGACTCTGTTTTGTCCGACAATAGGCAAAAAGCTTCATCCTTGTAGCCAGTCAAGACTGATTTGATATCAGGGTCAATTGAGGCCGAACCGAGCAAGGGAGAGACGGTGTAATCCTAAATATCGTCCCGAAGATCTCGTAGAAGGATTCCCAACCCTGACAATCTCGGGATCAGGAAGCATCCGTAAACAGATGACAACTAAATCAAATCTCCTAGAATCAAGGAGAAAATCCCCTCACGCTAGGACCTCTCACTCCTGTAAAAGCAGGATTCTATGGGACTAAAAGGTACACAGAAAAACACTCTCTAAAATACCTTCATATCCCATTGCTGGCTTAAGCATCGGATGTTCCCTAGCTCTAGCCAGGGTTCCCTTTGCCTTGAACCATTGTGCAGGTGGGAAGTACGAGAAGAGGCGCATCAAGTTTTTCGCATCAACAGTTTGACGCCTTCTGTGGGAATCGACATAAAAAGTCATTTTCTACCCACTCACCAAGAAGTTGAATACGTGTTCTAATGGCGAGAACGAGAACAACGGTCTAAGATGAACCAAATGAAGCCGCTAGACAACCGGGTGCGAGCGTAGCCCAAGGGGCTCAGAATCAACCAGACAACCGGCAAGGTTCCGCGCCTCGTCCAGCGACCTCTGCCGTGAATGATGCCTAACGAAACCGAGGTAATGGACGATTGGATCGGGAGGTCAAGGAGCTCAGAACCGATATTAACCTTATGAAATAAATGTTGGAGCAGATGCACCATCAACAAATGGAGCAGCTTCATCAGGGTCAGGCAACGAACGTTCCACAACAAGTTGCTGACCCTCAGCCTACCGTTCTGCGATCCCTTTCACAACTGAGTCAGTCCCATGGCCAGTCCAATCCAGCACCCGCTAATTTCGCGACTGCTGTGCTGCCTTCCATTGATCTCCGACACGAGATAGATCGGAAGAGGGGCAGCCGGCCTCCGTTTGAGGGTGTGACAGAAAGTGACGAGACCTGAAAAGCTGACATCCAGAACTTCAGGAAAGAAGTACGGGAAGAGATTGCGGACATGAAGCAAGGTCGAGATGCACATCAAACAATACTCGAAACAAAGGCGTCCCCATTCGTTGATGAAGTAATGCAGGCTCGATTACCAGAAAGGTTTTTTCTTCCCCAGATTACACATTTCACAGGAAAAACTGACCTAACTGAACACATTGAATGTTTTTGAACATACATGGAATTACACGATGCTTTGGATGCCGTAATGTGCCGAGTATTCTCTCTCACCTTAGCCGACGTAACTCGACTTTAGTTCAAGCAGCTGAAACCAAAATCTATCAGTACATTCGCAGAGCTCAACGACGCCTTCCTCACCAATTCATTGGTGTAAAGAAGAAATTGAAGCCCCCTGTACATCTGAACAATATAGTTCAGAATGAGGGAGAGCTACTGAAAGATTACATCAAACGATTCAATTTTAAGTTGCTCCAAGTTCGAAAATATTCAGAGGAGATAACACTCAATTAACTTATGTAAGGCGTCAGAGATAAGTCATTTCTGGCATCCCTGTATAAGAATCTCCCAATGACTGTGGCCGAGTTTATGACTCGGTCGGATAAGTACGCGAATGCTGAGGAAACGAGAGTCATGCGTGAAGCCGCCCAAAATGCGAAAGCCTCGGTCAAAGAGTCAGCCAAAAAGGAAGTTGACTCGGCTGGATGAAAGAAGCGCAAGGACGACCGAACGAGCGATGAGCGCAAGTCGAGTAAGCGACCTAATCGAAAGTTCTCCACACATAACCTGCTGAATAAACCCTAAGAGCAAGTTTTGATGGAGATCAAGGGTGAAAGATTTGTCAACTAATCGGGTAAACTTCGAAGCGATCTCAACCGACGGAATAAGGGCAAGTATTGCTACTATCACCGCGATCATGGGCATAATACGAACAACTGCATTCACCTGAAGGAAGAGATCGAAAGACTCATCCGAAAAGGCTGACTCATAGAACACGTCGAAAGAACCGGGACGACGGAAGAATGACCAGGAGACAACCGACCTACGGAGGAAATTCAGATGATTGTCAGTAGTCCCCGATGCGGAGGCGACTCCAACAATGCTCGAAAAAATCATGCTAGGAGCATTAGTCGTCCAGAGTCCGAGGTCCTCATCTTAGGTCGACCCTCAAAGGAAAAGAAGAGAGAGAAGTATTGCATCTCATTCACTGACGAAGATGCCCGATGCATCCACCACCCCCATGATTATGCTTTGGTAGTTACTTTCACTATCGCAAACAGAAAGGTGTTCTGTATACTCGTCGACACAGGATTGTCTGATAATGTGTTGTTCACTCAAGCGTTCGATAAAATGGGAGTTGAACAATCGACATTACAACCAGTTCGTACCCCATTGATCGAATTCTTAGGAGGACAGACACTCCTAGAAGGAACCATTTCACTGCCGCTCACTACTGGAAACCCTCCACACCAAGCAACAGTAATGGTCGACTTTCTGATAGTCAATCAGTCGTCCGTTTACAACGCCATACTCGGCCGACCCTCTTTGAGTCTCCTCCAGGCCGTAGTATCTACGTATCACCTCTCCATGAAATTTTCAATTGAGTCATGAGTAGGAGTTGTCAAAGAATATTAGCAAGATACAAGATGATGCTACGCAACAGCCGTTAAAGCCCCTTCTGAGGTATCTATGATAGAGTCACTGGATCCCCGAGTCGAGACTCACGAACGAGGACAACCAGTGGAAGATCTTATTTTAATAACTCTGGTCGAGACAGATGAATAAAAAATGGTGCAGATTGGTTCGTCTCTCCGCTCACCCTTAAAAGATAATTTGATAACCCCGCTCCGAAGATACGCCAACATATTTGCATGGAGCTATGAAGACATGCCGGAAATCGATCCATCAGTGATCACTCACCGACTTAACATCGATCCAACCCACTGGCTGATTCGACAGAAGCGACGTCCGCTCGGCCCTGAACGGTACGTTATCATTGAAGAAGAGGTCAGCAAGCTCCTCAAGGCCAAATTCATAGAAGAGATATACTACTCAGAGTAGGTAGCTAATGTCATACTTGTGAAGAAAGTCAATGGGAAGTGAGGGGTCTATATTGACTATATTTAAACAAAGCCTGCCTGAAGGACAACTTTCCTCTTCCGGGGATTGATCAGTTGGTGGATAGTATTGCGGGGCATGAAATTCTTAGTTTTATGGATGCTTATTCTGGGTATAATCAAATTGTAATACATCAAGCCGATAAATGTAAGACTACCTTTATCACTGACAAAGGTCTTTATTATTATCATGTGACGCTGTTTGGTTTGAAAAATGCTGGAGCAACTTATCAAAGATTAGTGAACAAAATATTTGCTCGGCTAATCGGCCGAATCATGGAAGTGTACATTGACGACATACTCGTCAAAAGTTTTCACGCAGTCGACCATTTAACCGACCTATAAGAAATGTTTCTAATCTTACGTAAGTTCCAAATGAAGTTGAATCCGAGCAAATGTGCCTTTGGCGTAAGCTTGAAAAAGTTCATCAGATTCCTGGTTAGCCAACAAGGAATTGTGGTAAATCCGGAGAAAATAAAGGCATTGCTTGACATGAATCTCCAAAAATGATTAAAGACATATAAAGATTGACCAGCCGAGTAGCCGCACTCAATCGTTTTCTTTCTCGAGCCACCAAAAAATGCCTTCCATTCTTCAAACAATTGAAGGGACGACAAATGATGGACTGGACAGAAGAGTGCGAAGCAGCGTTCCTTTTGAAGTCTTATCTCGGATCTCCGCCTCTTTTATTGAAACCCGAGCCAAAGAAAGCTCTGCTTTTGTATCTCGTAGTATCCGAGACAGCGGTTAGCTCGGCCCTGAAACGGGAGCACGAAGGAAAGCAGCTGCTGGTCTATTATGTCAGTAAAGCACTATTACCGGCAGAGACAAGATAACCACTCCTATAAAAAGTAGCCTTAGTCCTGGTGGTCTCCTCGTGGCGACTTCAGCCATACTTTCAAGCTCATACCACTGTCGTTATGACCGATCTTTCGCTGCGTCAGATTCTATAGAAATCGGAAGCATCCGGCCGACTTACAAAGTGAGCGATTGAACTCAGTGAATTCGACATTCAGTATAAGCCGAGAGTAGCAATCAAAGGGCAAGACGCGACGGACTTCATTATTGAAGTGACACCACAAACCAACCCAATAATCGAGCATACTACCGAGCCTATTGAAGAATCGACGACCGCTTCTCCCGAGTCCTCACCCGACCCAATCCTCTGGAAATTGTATATCGATGGCTCCTCCAACTCTAAGGCAAGCGGAGCTTGAGTAGTTCTGAAAACTCCCGATCAAACCTACATGCAGTATACCTTAAGACTTGGATTTTAAGTCTCGAACAATACAATAGAATATGAAGCATTACTGCTCGGCCTCCGACTCCCAGCCAGTCTAGATGTTACGCATCTCAACATTTTCAGCGATTCACAGCTAGTCGTCAATCAAGTCACCAACGTATATCAAACACGAAAAGAACAACTAAAAGCGTATATGGAGAAAGCTAAATAATTGATCGACAACTTTCAACTCTGTGTCGTCACTCAGATCCCTCGGACAGAGAATGCCAAAGCTAATCTATTAACAAGACTAGCCTTTACCGATGAAGACGACATACCTAGGTCTATTTCGATCAAGTACGTCGCTAAGCCGAGTATCAGTGAACCAGCTATCTCGACCGTACACACGATTGATTCGGAACCCATTTGGATTGACCCGATCGTCCGATATTTCGACAGTGAAAAATTGCCTGAAGATCATGCCGAAGTTCGACGGTTGAAGATCTGAGTCTCCCGTTACACCATACTAAACGGAACATTATATAAAAAGGGTTATTATGTTCTATTGCTACAGTGCTTAAAACCCAGCGAGGCTGACTATTTACTGCGGGAAATCCATGAAGGGATCTGCAGAAACCACTCATGAAGACGATCTCTTGCACACAAGGTCTTACGTCAAGGATATTATTGGCTGACTATTCAGCATGACGCTCGTAAGCTCGTCCAGAGATGCGACAAGTGTCAACGATTCGCGCCTATCTCGATACAACCTCCTGAAGAACTAACTCTTATGACCGGTCCTTAGCCCTTCGCGCAATGGAGAATCAACATTATCCGGCCACTCCTTATGAGGAAAGGCCAGACCAAGTTCGCTGTCGTAGCAGTGGACTATTTCACAAAGTGGGCCGAGGTAGAGCCATTGGCGAAGATAATCGAACAGAAGGTCACGAACTTTGTCTGGAAAAACATTGTCTGTCGGTTCGGGATACCCCAGACTATTATAACTGACAATGAGAAGTAATTTGACAACAGGAGCTATCGAGAGATGTGTGCTAATCTTAGGATCAGAAATGTGTACTCATCGCCCCATCATTCTCAGATGAATGGACAAGTTGAAGCGGTCAATATGATCATCAAACAGCATCTTCAGGCTAAAATTGACCGCGCCAAAGGAGCATAGGCTGAGAAACTCTCAAAGATATTGTGGGCATATCAAACTACAGCTCAAACGTGATAGAGGAAACTCCATTCTCTCTTGCTTATGCCTCGGAAGCCATTACCCCAGTCAAGATCGGCCTACCTTCAGCTCGAGTCAATTCATTTATTGAGGAGGATAATGAAGAACTCCTGACTCTCGAACTCGATCTCGTGGATGAACAAAGGGAAAAAACTCGGTTACGGATGGTGGCTCGGTAGCAACAAGTAGCTCGGTTCTATAATGCTCTAGTCAAGGTTATGCGTTTTCGAGTCGAGGACTTGGTCCTCCGAAAAATGTTTCCCAACACTAAGGAGGTTGGTTCGGGCATATTGGGACCTAATTAGGAAGGACCTTATGTTGTCTCAAGTACCATCTGATAGAGAACATATAGATTGGAAGACCTAACTAGGCGATTGGTACCCCATCCATGGAATGCCGAGCATTTAAAAGTCTATTACCCTTAACTTTGAGTTAGAGTGTTGGCCCTTAACTTCGGCCTCTTCTTAGAAATCTCTGCAGAACGCATTCAGTCAGCTTCGGAAATATCATGACGAGAAAAGATAGGAAAAAGGCACGCCGAGTCACCTGCTTTACAGAATGCCTGAGGAACGCAAGGCTCAAAGAGCCCAAGCTCGGCAGTCTCCCAACGACCGCAAGCCGAGAATTACCTTTCTCTGCAGTGCTTGTTGGAGGTAGGAGGGTTGGTTATCAAAGAGTCGTCCTTATTCCGCCAAGCGCTAAAAAAGTACCAGCCGGGTTGCTGAGTATTTAGCCATACTTGGTACAAATAGAGGAACTCCTCAATGATCAGTGGGGGTTGCTCTGCCTTAGCCCACAGCACTGCACATCCGAACAAGTTCCTCCACTCATTTGAAACTATCTGCCCGGGAACAATTCTAAGTCGGGATAGAAAATCCCAAGCAACGGGTTGAAAGGACAGATGTAAGCTACATTGTATGGCGACTTAAAAAATTGCGACCATCCCCGGAGGAGGATGGTCGAGCAATTCATTCGAAAGGGGAGGGTGAATAATCACGGAGTCGAGGATATGGTATTCGACTCGAATTCTATTTAAGTCCGCCTCAGTCAAAACCGAAAGAACTGGGCCTCTCTGATCATCTCCGACACTCCCTCCCTCGGCAGCCTCTCCTTCTTCGCCAGCCGACTCAACGGCCCGAGCCGATCTCCTAAAAGGAACCGACTCATTGATTCTCTTAAATTCTTCCTCATCTTCTTCCAGGTCATCCATAGAAAAATGAGGGGTAGGTCTGCCAGGAGTATGCATCAGGCCAGAAGAACCTGCTGGAGCAGGGCATTCCGCTGAAGTTCCAGTCATTCTCTCAGAGAACCGAAAAGCCTCATTAGCGCTAATTGTCATCTCCGTCAGCAATGAAGGCGATTCCGAGACATTTAAGAGATGTCTTGTTTCGTCTTCGTCACTGAAAATTCCTTTCCGAGGACTTGAAGAATGCATTGTCATTAAAAGTTGAAAAATAAAGGAAGAGAGAGGAAACTCACCGGAGAGGCGAAAAGCGTACAGTTGTGAAATAAGGAAGAAAAAATAGACGAAAATAAGGGAGAAAATGGCGGAATGCGAGGACAGGTAGGAGAAAGGAGGAGAAAATGAAAATGGAAAGAAGAGTGGATGCGCAGAAATGGGAAATGAATCCCTCTCGTCTCTTTTATAGCCCTCCCACGTGGCAGAGGCTTTTAAGGAGAAGTCGAATCGACGCCTACTTCGACTTACCCGCTCGACACGTGGCGCACGTCGACTGACATAAGTAACACCCTCGCCACGTGTCTGATGCTCATAAGCGGACAAAGGTCTTGGCGGCTGTCTGCTCGTGTGACATCGAACAATGAACCAACGTGCGTTAAAGACAATACACCAAACATTAAATGCTCCATCATAACCTCAGTCCCGAGTGCAAGTCGACCTAGAGACTCATTACTCTTTAAGTGTTAGCATAGCTGACACAAGGAGTAAGAGAGCTTACTGCTAGGGAAAAAATATGACAAGTCCGGAGACTCGGTTATGGAATGGACCAACTTTACTGATACTGCCCAAGGGAGCAGGTTGGATTGAGATAATGTAAAGCTTAAAGGAGAGACTTAGCTCGGATTTGTAAGAAATGGATCTCGACCAAGGCTTGAAGAGTCAAGAGCCACAGGCAAGACATATAAGACACATAAAGTTGACTCGGCCAATGAAGCAGTAATGTTTAAAGAGGCCGGTTAAGGCCCAAAAGGCTAAAAGCCACCTGATCGACCATAAAATCGACCCACGTGAGGCCGGTTAGTGTCGGCTATCAGACTAAGGAAGGACATCAGATATAAACCGACTCTGTTTTGTCCGACAGTAGGCAAAAAGCCCCATCCTTGTAGCTAGTCGAGACTGATTTGATATCATGGTCAGTTGAGGCCGAGCAGAGCAAGTGAGAGACAGTGTAATCTTAAATACCGTCCTGGAGATCTCGTAGAAGGATTCCCGACCCCGACAATCTTGGGATCGGGAAGCATCCGTAAACAAATGACAACTAAATTAAATTTCTTAGAATCAAGGAGAAAATCTCCTTATGCCGGGACCTCTCATTCCTATAAAAGCAGAATTTTACGGGACTAAAAGGCATGTAGAAAAACACCCTCTAAAATACCTTCTCCTGTTCTATTACTGACTTAAGCATCAGAGGTTCTCTAGCTCTAGCCAGAGTTCCCTTTGCCTTGAACCATTGTGCAGGTAGAAAGTACGGGAAGAAGTGTATCAAGTTTTTCGCATCAATATACATCATCATGACGTCCATAGAATTTTGCCACCTGTTATCTTGCTACTTGGGTTTTTCAAATCAAAACGTACCAAAGATGTTAATATTTTACATCCAATTTTACGAAGTAATGAATGCTAAATTTTGGACAAGTTTCATGTGAAAATCAATATTTCCCTCTCAGATGATATCACACCGGCTGAATTAATCTAGACCACTTAGTTCTATGTACGGCCTAAAACACCCAAGCGTGTGGGGTCCATCAAGTTTTACATGTAAAATCCACTTCACCTATCAGGTTCTCTGGTCGATCTTAGGCAGCTAGGGCCAAAAATCATCTATATCGACATGTCATATGAGCTACACCACATGGAATAACGTGGATGAGATGGCAACCATAGGTTTGGCGGTGCACCTATCGAAGTGCATATCTTTCATCAAACATGATAATGCTAATCAGGTGTGACTCACAAGACGAGAATATGCAAAAACCCATCCTTATAAAAGCCTCGGGCGGGCTACCCTGTGTGAACTTATCATTTTTTAGAGTAATTTTACATTTTTTTCCACTCTTAGTGAGGGCTCAGATGAGTTTCTATTCAGTCCATTTTCTTTACTTATGTGGCTAAAATAATATTTTTTGCCTGATGCATGGAGTGGATTTTACATATACAGTATACAATAGTATACAATATTGTTGATATTTTAATAGTGTTATGGAATATTCCCGTCCGTATCACATTGCCTCGTTTCTTGATAAATGCATCTCCACCGATTGTCTGACAAATGACGCGGGGTTCGGTATCTCACGTGTTTGACTCATTACACGGCATGCTGCACTTCCCTCTTCACAGTATACGTTGCAAAAATGTCCGGTGATCACATCCATTAATCTTGTGGGCCATATTTTGGATTGGATTTTGATAACATGTGGAGCATTGGGGTCATTTGGCACCATGGATTTAGGGGATTTAAGGGTATTTCAAATTCATCAGTCATTTAACAAAGTCGACAAGAGGATATTTCAAATCTTCTCCTTTAGAGCCCGTTTGGATCTTAAGTTACGTATGACACAGCTAACTTATCTTAATTTGTCTTTATTAAAAAGATACATATGTTTGGTAAACAATTACTTATCATCTCATTCTTTCTTTCATTTCTCTTATGCCTCTCTTCAACCACTTATAAAAATTCGAAAAACTAAAAGAAATAATTAGCTATGATTAAGTATTTTTAAATAACTAAATTTATTTATAATTAATCATAAATTACACTTATCTAAAATAAATTATTTATCCATTGCTATAATAGAAAAAGTAACTTATTTGGTAATATGAAACCGGCAGGTAGTGAGTTTTGCAATCTTTCTTTTACTTTAATTATCTATCTTCTTTTTTCCCCTTCTATTTTAAAGGTGAGAGAGTTGGACGTGTAGTACATGTGCCAATAATCTATTAATACTAATCTATTTATCAACTTATTACTAAAATTACTTTAGTAAAATGATCTAAGCAACTTAAAAATTAGCTATGTAAGTCAATGGTTAAAAAATGTTGGTTGATCCGTCATGATCCTATGCTTGTGGCTAATTAAAGATTTAGAAATTTCTTTATTTTTAGTTAAAGTATATATTCTAATAAACATAAACATAGTATAGTCATTTTGTCAAATGTTATATATATATATATATACACACACGCACACATTATTTAATTAGGATTTTAAAGTTAATTTATTAATTAAATTTAAACTCTTCTTAATATTAACATAATTTAAGTGTATAACTATATATTTTTTTAATTATATATTCTAAATCCAGATTTCCAAACTGAACAGTATAATCCAAATCCACACGGTATTCCAGATTCAGGTATTCCGAACCCACGGTGCTCCTGCGACTAGAACTGAAGTAAGCAGGCACCATACAAGATCTGTGTGGCCCATCTTGCGTGATATCCATTCTGTCCATAATTGCATCCCTTCATTTTCACTGTACATAACAAAAATAAGCTAGATCCAAAGTCGATGTGGGCCACACCTTTAGAACAATTTAAAATCATGACCAAGATCTCCGAATTTACCATGCGTTGCCCGCCTAAGTTCTGACAGGTTTTTATTTATTTATCTACGTCCTGGTGCGGATTATTTAATGGACTGGGTAGCATGTAAACAACATGGCAGCCCTTGAAAGGTTTCCCTGGCGGGCGTTACCGTCCCCGCTGTCTTATATAGTGTGGCCCAGATGAGTCTTTCATCCGGGTGTTTTTGAGTTTCAATACCTAACCTGAGTTGTCTTAAATGATAGACGGAGCCGATATCGTCCCTTCCAGCGAAAGGTGGTCCAGAAAAATTCGGTCCCTGTCCTTACATCGACCGGGCCCAAACACTTAATAATAATAATCCATCGATAATGCATTTAATCCCGTGCACGGAATCCTCTGCAGCCCGTCATACGCCTCTGCGTAAAATATCTAAGCTCTGATGGTCTCACAATATATTTTATATGAAAATCCACTCGTCCATCAGGTAAGAAACCTTATTTTCACCGTTAATTTTTTTAAAAGAAATATATCGTACGGATAAAAACTCTGATGGGCCCTAAGAACGGAAAAATGTGGAATTGCACCTAAAACATCCAAGTTCACATGGTATGGCCCACATTTTTTTATTCAGGCATTTTTTATTTTGAATTTTCACTTCATCTTTGCAAGTTACATCTGGCTGATGGGTTTGATGAAAGATACACATAATGTTGCACATACAAAAACCGATGGTTGGCATCTCATTGGATCCAATCCTCCTATGGTTTGATGGGGGCATTTGGTGCATGGTATTAAATGTGATTAAGAGGAATAGAATTGCATTTAGTCCGCGCAATTCCATCTTTAGAGAGGATGAGATTAGGCAGGATGGAATTGTATTTAGTCTTATGAAGTTGCCTTTGGTCTCATGTTAGATTTCTGTGAATTTTTAAATCCATTACACATGTGGGTCCCATATTGATGCATGTAATAATTCATGTTGTTCATCTATATACACCGTTTACACATGACATCATGGCTATATATATGTATATAAGTGAGCAATATCTGTTCCAAATTTGATCCTTTAATTTAAATTTCATGATCTACTAAACATGATTTTGCTTAATCCAGTGTATTCCCATGGTAAAAATTTTATCCCAAACACGGGATTAGATGGCTACAATACCATGGTATTTCTTAACATGCAATCATTAAGCAATAATGATGTTAATCCATCTAATACCGTGAACCAAACAAACACGCTAATAGTTGACGATGGAACTGGCAGAGGGAGTGGATTGTACTTATGCAGAAAGTGTGATCAAGGCGACCCCACCTAATGGCTGTCCCTGATCTGTCACACGTGTATACTTTTTTACACATATTATGCGTTTCACCTCTTTATCAGCTCCTCATCAGATTTTCCCTACCATGATACCAACACGTAACACCAACCTTCATCTAGCGGCTCAGAATTGCAACCACCCTTTCAGGAATAAGGAACGGCTCAGATAAAAATCCACGCCCTTTCTTAAGAGGGGTTTATTTAATGCTATAGCCGGCTTGACGCTTGATACACAGGCATTTAGAATGGAACACGTTTTGCTTATGTTAACTCAAATTGAACAGACTGCACCGTGCAATTCACTGTCACGGTGTAAAACAAATGAAAGAGTCATAGATCTACGAGGAGTTTTATTGGTTTCAAGAGCGGGTGGTGTAAAGCATTTCCGTGAAAGTTTGGTATTTAAGAAAAGTCGGTTCATCTTTTTTACAATTAGTTTTGAAATATTTTATTAATATAAATAGAAAGAGGATTGAAAAAAAAAAAAAAAACTTAATCCTAATTAGCTATTAATTATTGTGTTTACCATGAACCTTCACCACAAGTGTTATATCATCCCCGTTTCTTGAAGCTGCTTTTGGTTGCTCTTAATATTAATTTTATTGTATTTTTTCATGACATTATGTGTAACCCAACATAGCCTTAACATTGAAATGTATCCCGGATGCGCGGCTCTCAATGCTTTTTAGGGTGCATTTGATGCACTCTCTAGAGATTTCCACCAAGGGCTTGTCCGCTTTTACAATTTTCTAAGAATGCAAAGCAAATGAGTCATTATTATTATTTTTAGGTATTTGCTTAAACAATAGTTATGGATTGCAGATCAAGAGCCAAATAGGCTGTACAAGAAAGAAGTATGTAAAGTTAGATGTAATCGTTACAGTTTTAGGTTATAAAACTCTTATATTCCACTCTAATCCTGGAGTGAAACAAACATGCAGTGTAACCATCATTGTAGTGGAATGTACGTAATGTCACCACATAATTATAAAAGTAAATAATCTTTGCTCATTTACAACAAGTCATTATTGTAATTGGAAGGTCATATATGTTGTAAATTGAACCCTTGGGATGAAAGTAAGTCATTTTATGGATGTTAGTTAAAAATAAAAACAAAAATGAATTTTTTAAGACGTGGACCACTTTTAATATTGGTTGAGATCTGGTGAGCACTTAGACACCGCATTAAAACCATGAGAGAAACCTATTTGTTGTTTATCAATTAGGTAGTTCTGCTATTTATCATGTTAGAAATTGAAGAGTTTTGAAAGCTATGCGAAGCAATAGACACTTTTGCTACTGAACCATTTTTTCTCGAGTTTACTGGTGTTATTTGTTTAGACTTGTTAATGTCTTAATTTATTCTTTGAATAAACTAGCATTTTATTGATTATTGACTTAAACCACATATGATTTGTCAAACATTGCTTAAATGGTATGCTTTGTTATTTATTTATTTATTGATGGTTGGTGGTGCTATCTTGTAACCATCTGTCAGTTCATATCACATAATTTATTAGTGGATATATATAATTTTAAAATAAAAATAAAAGGCAAAATGGAAAAGGGAGTACAGAGCTTAGGAGGTCTTACACCTTGTTTAGTACTTTAGAATTAATGTGAGATTGAAGGTAATTAAAGGTAAATGCATTAAAATGCATTAGACACTGTGAAATTGGAAAAAAAAAATGAAAATACACTTTACGATATGTTTTGAAATCATTTTGTTTTACTGTAAATTAAAAGTAATTAGTGTAAAATACTTATTTTTATAAATTTAAGGCTAAATAATCATTCAAGTAACAAATGTATCACTAAGCTACTAATCTATCATGCATTTGTCACACTAATGATCACCCAAAATACTCTAATTATCAGCTGCATCATTCAAATCACGCTACTAAAATGATTTGAATTGTTTAAACACTGGTCATCTAAATGAATGATTAATAAACATTGATGAGTCACTTATTTGTAATATTTATATTTGTAGCTTTACTTTTTTTTTTTTTATAGCAAAAGGATATATTTTAATGGGCTTACCATCGCCAAACATCTTATATGTATACTACTTTAGAATATCAAGGTTAATTTAATTAACCAAATTCAGATTCCCGTAGCTATGCTAAAGGATGTCAATACATCCTAAGTACAGTCATCCCAACACAAATTTAGAGTCCTAGGCATTTCATATTAATGTTACCAGATACATCGGATAATTCCATTTCTCATGATTTCACTGTAATTGTGAATTCGATTCGATACATTTTAATTAGGAGGTGGGGATGAATGAGTCCGCAGTTAAAACAGGAAACACGGGAGTAGATAAATACGAAGAGGAGAGACTCACGAGTCCACGGTTTTAGAGAGAGAGAGAGAGAGAGTATACATTACGGTGCTCTCTCTCTCAATTTATATGTGAAAATCATCCGTATAAAAACGTCAAGCAGGCCACACTGGTTTTGGCAGCAATTTCTTGTCGTTAAATGTTCTGATGGGCCATAACAATGGTAACAATCTGGAATTGCTCTTAAAACATTTAAGATCACACCATGTGGCCCGCATGATATTTAATTCAGGCTCCTTTTTTATGTTTTCACTTCATCCTTGTGAGTTACACTTGATTAACGGGTGTGATTAAAGATATACGTCGCAGTGTCCACAAAAAAACCTATGACTGGCATCCATCCCCATATTCCTGTGATGTTTTCAATTTGAGCGGCAGATATTTCGTCGAGGGCTAATAATGGAGGATAGAACCTGATGTACCTACAACGTGGTGAACCCCGCAAGCTTGAGAGTTTTACTCTTTCAGAAAACAGGTGGGGTTGTTGATTTGGGCCCCACCGATGTGGCCAAGACAGCCCCACCTAACGATTGTCCCTGATCTGTCACACGTGCATAGTTTTACACGTATCCTGCGTTTCACCTCTTCATCAGCTCCTCGCGAGAATCGCCCTAACACCGGCACGGAGCACTGACTTTCATCCAACGGTCCAGAATGGTAACCACCCTTCCAACAATAACGAACGGCTCAGATAAAAAGTCCACGCACATTCTCGAGGGGGAGTTATTTGATACTGTAACTAGTATGACGTTCTACACACATGCACTTGAAAATAGAACACGTTGCATATATTAACCTAAATTAAACCGACTACATCGTGGAACCCACTGTCACAAAGTTGCAATCCAAAAATCATCTTGATTCAACAATCCTGACCTCCGATGGGCACGTTTCATGTTAGACCCCTGGACATTTGCCAGTTATAACCGTCCAATGAATATCCATCAATCTGATTGTAAAATAACGAAATAAATGCAAGTTTTAGTGAATGATAGATCTAAATTAGTAACCCTAGTTTGGACGGTTTAATTTAATTTACTTGCATGCCACGCAATCTTTAACTAATTTGGAAGTGCCTGCGTATCGTCCATCACACTTGTCCAGAATATCAAAGTTTTATTCCCCTCGAGACGGATTTCTACAAAACGACGAGTAGCTGCAACCAGAGAGTCTGAAAGGTAGTTGTTTCTTTTCTTCTCCGATTCTCTCTCCTCATATCGGTAATGCCGTCTTTCTCCCATTTATCCAAATTTCTGTCATTTTTCCATTTCAGCTTTTCAAATCCAAGCTTCGATTGTCTTGCTTTCGTATTTCTATGCCTGATCTTGTAATATATTTCCTTCTTACATTCCCTTTTTTTGCCATTTGAAAAGCATCGCGAGTTTTCTTTCTTCACTGAAAACCCTAATTTTTCTACTCTGGAATTACAGCCATAATGGGAACTGGATTCAGGGCGATCGTAATCTCTCTCTTCATTTCCTTCATCGTGCTTCCTTCTCTTTTTCTTGTTTCCGATGCGGACCTGGTCCGAATCGGACTGAAGAAGAGGCCGTACGATCTGAGAAAGCGGCTCGTCAATCAACTGCAATCGCAGGATCCCCGATTGTCGGGAGCTTCTGCTCGGAAGTATGGCCTTCGCGGCGATAATAGTCTCGGAGGTTCAGACTCTGACGAGGATATCGTTCTGTTGAAGAATTATCTGGACGCTCAGTACTATGGAGAGATCAGCATCGGCTCTCCTGCCCAGAAATTCACTGTGATCTTTGATACTGGGAGCTCGAACCTGTGGGTCCCATCTGTAAAGTGTTATTTCTCGGTGAGATTCATTGCTTCAATATCTCCGTTCTTTCTCTCTCTCTCGGATAAAAACACACACACACACACACTCTCTCTCTCTCTCTCTCTCTCTCTCTCTCGGATAAAAACGGTTGAAGAGCTGTGATTGAATCTATGAGGTGATTTGGTTGTTTTGTGTTTGGATGCAGATCGCGTGCTATCTCCATTCAAGGTACAGGGCGACCCGGTCGAGCACCTACACGAAGAATGGTTTGTTTTCCCATCATTTTGAAATTACAGCGTGGTCGATGGATTCGACTGCATGTCTTTTGGTTAACTGACATTTATTATATGGATTTATAGAAGAATTGTCGAGTTTTAGCAGCTGCTTGTTTAGATGTACATGGGGATGAGGGAGAGTGAAGTACCCATAATAGAAATTTGTTATGTTGAATCTTGCTGGAAGTGGGTTCGCCTGCCTTTGTTTTGTAGGAGGTGGCGTGATCAAGTGAGCCCACTTCCTATGATTATTTCACCTAGAGTGAACTTTCACTGGGTGTATCACATCAGATCATCCCGATTTCTTTAAGCTGCGTTTGGGTGCACCTAATATCATGAGATTTCAAGATTTTTTTCCCATGACATTAGGTGCAACCAAACACAGCCTTAAGGTTCAAATGCATTAGGGATTTAGGGTATGCTTGGGTGTTGATGCTTTTCAAGGTGGATTATATATGCGCTCCACCAAAATTGGCATCTGGGAGACTTCAGCCCTGACTTAAGGCTATCCAGATGCCAGATTGGAATGAAAGTGAGCCATTTTTTGGATGCTGATTAAAAAAAACTAAAAACAAAAACAAAAGGATGTGGACCTGTTTTAGCATCAATGCAGATTTGGCAAGTATCCAGATTCAGCATTGAGAGTAACCTATGGATTGTTCCGTTGCTTATCAATTTGGAAGTTTTATTGTTTATAAGTTTGGAAATTGAATAGTTTTGAGAGCTATACTCAAGCAATGGATGCATCTACTATTGAACCATTCTTTCTCTAACTTATCAGTACTTTTAATCTAGTCTTGTTAATGATCTAGTCTGTTCTTTGAATAAACTAGCATTTTATTGATTATTCACACCAAATTGCATTGAGATTTGTTGTTAGGCTTTGCTTAAATGGTCTGCCTTGTGGTTTTGTGTTGATTGCTACTGGTGTTATTGTGTAAATTTCTGTTAGTTCACATCATAATGTCATATAGTTTGTTGGAGGAGAGAGAGAGAGAGAGAGGCACCAATTTACATACTGTTCTCCAAACAGTAATGATGAATTGCGAGTCCTTTCTGCAATTCTCTGCTTGTATAATGAATTAGCATACACACTGTTCTACGAACTTCATTTGAGATGTCCATGGCATCATCATGTAATTCTCTGCTTGTATAATGAATTAGCATACACACTGTTCTACGAGCTTCATGTGAGTTCCTGTGCATTTAATTTCAATGCTAGGGACACATCTATGTCCCAGATCAGGCTACTTGGAACCTTCGATGATTTGGAATGAATTTTTAGACATATTTTGATAATGTTTGGTTTCAACTTTTTTTTTTGTGTAGGGAAATCTGCTGAAATTCACTATGGGACCGGAGCTATTTCTGGTTACTTGAGCCAGGACTATGTTCAAGTTGGTGACCTTGTTGTCAAGGATCAGGTTCTGTTGTGTGGATTTCATACATATGATGAATTGTCTTCTCTTTGGAAGGAAAATGGCTGCATGGCTCTTACTCATATTTATAATGGAAATTTCTGTTAGGTCTTTATCGAAGCTACTAGGGAGCCGGGCCTCACATTTTTGGTTGCCAAGTTTGATGGCATACTTGGCCTTGGATTTCAAGAAATCTCAGTTGGGAATGTCGTCCCCATATGGTATGCTGGTGAATCTCTGCAATTAGTTTATTTTATTTGTGGTACAATGAAGTGTGCTTGCTTTACCTAAAGACATGGTGGTATGGTACAAATTATGCTACTTGCTTTATTGAGATATACAACAATGGTAGCATGGTATCCAAAAATGGTTACAAAACGGCTGCAATGTATTGGTAACGGTGCATTATTTGTGGGGCTGTGGCAGCCGTTACTGAAAAATTGGCCTGTAACAGCTGTTACTGGGCTGTTAACTCTTTTTTTATTTTTATTTTTTAAAATTTAAATTGGCCGTGATGGCCTGTATCATAACGGTAACAGGGGTAGCCC